>OX459019.1:1340746-2676492 GCA_949774965.1 Diarsia brunnea
CTCGTTTTGACAAATCCCTGGTGTGTGTGATAGTGGGACAATTGGAACAACTTCCTACGACGATGTAGTTCTATTTGTCAAAATAACTTAATATTATTTTGGGCATTATTGCTAGTTGATTTCCTTGTTAAAATCATAAGTCATTTATTCAAACTAGGCTGATAATCAGCACTTTTCGAACGTCAAAATTTACTTTACTTATTTACAAGTGACAGTCCCCCAAAACGCCCACCCTTCGACACTTCTTAGTGTTTTTGCTGGAAAGAAGAAGTGGCGGAACAAACTCCCCAGCAACACATCTGTCTGTTTGGTTAGAAGAACCAGACTCGATACAATAGTAAGGTGTGTGTTAGTCCGGGAGGCGCTCCGGGCGTCGGGAGGCGCTCCGGGCGTCGGGAGGCGCTCCGGGCGTCGGGGGTCACGTGAGGGCTTCCGGCCACCGTAGACGCGGGCCTGTGTGAGTGATGGGCTAGCTCGCCGTCCGTCCGTCTTATGACGACGACAGGCCGTGTCGACGGCGCGTTCGTGTTCCACGCGCGCCTCAAAGAGATGTCAGCACCATGGAAGGGGCCCGCAAGGGCCGACGCTCGTCGGGGCTGCGGGTTGTTCGCAAGAGATACCGCGGCCTCGGCATGAAGGGCTAAGGAGGAACATGGGTGATTTTTAGTCAGTAGAAGTCTGACACTCCCTTTCGCTCTGCCCAAGAGCGGGAGGGGTTATTTGATGATTTTCCACCCACCATAAAAAAAAGGCTAATTTGAAACCAAAGTTGGAACGAGGTTGATCCAACTCCAAACTATACTTGAAAACAATTACACGACATCCCTCAAACATCACCCACATACACAATTACACGAATATAATCCCAAATCTTCTTTAAGAAGATTACGGTTACAGCAACCGACGCCTAATACTCTGCGCGACCAAGCAGACGTAATCCTGCTTACCGGTGGCCTGTCTAAAGTGTCCGTGATAATATCCTTCTGGCCGAATTTCGGTCACGGTGGCCGGTCTCAACGGAGTAGACAAGTACGCAGGAGGTACACGTGTAGACAAAACCTTCACGAAGCTGTCAATCAAACATTATGTACCTACATCAAACTAAGTACCTCTACGCAAAAAATATTTCTGGGAAAAAACTTTTTTTTGGGTGTAAAATCACATTTTAGGGTAAAACTCAACGTAGCACTCTTAAAACATTCTGCTTTAAATAGTAAATGGGTCATGGAGGTAAGTTAAGTAAAGTTATAACCTGATGAACTGGTTTAAAAAAAATACTGCTGTAAAAAAATTGAGACTATGACCCCCAATATATCCGTAACTAGGGGGTTCCCAGGTATGGTTTAGAACAAAAACATGATCACAGTGACGGGCAGAACAATAATTGCTCTTCGGATTCGTTAAGTTTTACACCCTTTATAAGGCGATTCAACACGACACAGCTTGATCACGCAGTTCGAGCACAAGGTTAAGTTGCCCTTCCCAGGGTCGGTCGAAGAGGTCGAGAATTTAAGGATCGGGCAGGCTTGAGTATATGTATGCAAAAACCTTTTTTTTATTGAGTGTGTGAAATCCTCAAATGACTCCTCCCGCTCTGGGCAGAGCGGTAAGGAGTGTCAGACTTCTACTAACTAAAAACCTCATATTCCTTCTAAGGCCTTTGAGTCGAGACCGCGGTAACCCTTTCGAACTACCCGCAGACCCGATGTATGTAAAAACCTAACAATCACTTTTACTGACCTGTGAACCCTGGAACCCACGCTCAGATGTCGCGTTTGCGACCACGAGACCAACTTGGTAGTAGCTCGCATTAAGAAGTACCAGTAGTATTCAAAGTGCGGTAATAGCTACCCTAGATATCAAAATAATCGACCAATTTGAATCCCAAATTACTAAAATTTCATCTAAAAGGGAATTAATGAATAGCTTGTAAATTGGCGCGAAAGCAAAGCGTAATTATTTTAATTTGAAAACTGTTGGCTTTTGGTGTATTTTGTTGTAAAATACTGGAATATTTAACGTTTCAGGAAAGAGGGATGTATAATATAAATAACAGTAAAGTAGTACTGAACGCTGTTTTTAGAGTTCCTTACCTCAAAAAAAAAGGTAAAAAATGGAACCCCTGATCACTCTCACTCACTTGTCCGTCTGTCCAAGTGTCACCAACGATCTCTGGAACGGGTGGACCTAGCAAATTGAGGTCTGTAGTCTCTATTAGGTGTATAAAAATCAAGGTCCTGATTGTAGACTTTTCGCAAAAACTTGTAAGTACCAAAACTTACCTCAATTTTCTTTCACTTTTTTTATTTTTCGAAATTTTCCCTTTATTTGTGCTGTATGACCTTGCTTTTTTATTTAAAGTAAACTATTTCTCTCTTATTTACACCCTTTTACTTCACTGTAAGTGAGATTCTAGTTCTCAGAAATTAAGTTTGAATGTGAAACATTTTATGGAATTAAAAAGTTGACTTGTTGAGCACGGCTGTGTTCGATTTTGAGCGGTCGTCTTTGCGCTTAAAGTTGAAATTCCTACAATGTACTTATTTAAGCATAATAATTAAATATTTACACACATGTGTAAAAAACCACATTTGTGTCACTTAGTGAGCATTACAGCTCTTCTCTTCATTTTATACAACTGCTTCGTCCAATTTGCCGTGGCGGAAGAAACGCCTGTCATTGGACAATTGCCGGAGTCGCGTCATGGTGCTTTGTTCTCATTGGTGGGTGTCGCGAGGACGACGTAATATGCAGTGTTTGTGCTGATGTCAGAAGTGATTTGTTGATTCAAAATGGAGAAGATTTGCACAGTTTGTGACTGTAGTTACTCGTATTTTTACTTACTGGCAAAGAAGTAGTTACAAGATTTTATATTTTTAAACTACCAAAAATATTTTCAAATTCAATTCAATCGTCATTCATCTTGACTAAGCCACAATTACTCTCAAACATAATTGTATGTGACTAGCGGACGTCACGCAGTTCCACCCGTGTAGTTCCCGTTCTCGTGAAAATACAGGGATAAAAAGTAGCCTATGTCACCCGGGGATAGTGTAGCTTACCAACGGTGAAAGAATTTTTCAAATCGGTCTAGTAGTTTTTAAGTTTGTTCATTACAAACATACACACAAAAAAATACAAATATAATATAATAATAAATTTATTTCTCTTACTCTTTATAATATTAGTGTAGTGTAGATGCATGTATTGAGGACAAAACAAAATTGACGTTTTGAAAACTTTACAGAGAATTGACTGAAACTTCGTACTACTGAGAAATTTCTCATGGAAAAACTCAATAACACTTTGCCCGAACCGGGATTGAACCTAGGACCTCCTGTTCAGCAATGGCTTGCGACCACTAGACCAATAAGGCAGCCAATACCACCCAAATCAATACTAAACTAAATTAGACTACAGCCGTACAAAATTAGACTACAGCCGTACAAAATTAGACTACAGCCGTACAAAATCTTAACCCAGCCCAAAACTGTCGATCATCTTCAATCCGTAGCCTAACAAATCAGTCTAACCCTTTTGGCGGTCCCATCCGTCTTGTTTACAACCCAAAATTGTGGATGTTAATCCCTTTTAGACCAGTCTGTCTGTATATCATTCGATCAGTTCCCGTTATTTATAGGTACCACAGAATTACTCGCATAAATTGGCGGATTGTCAAGATTTTGGAATCTGATGCCAAGTGTTGGGTTTGGGAAGAATATTTCGAAGTATAAGATAATAACAGCAACTAGGATCAATCTTCTTGCCTAGGTAGTGGAGTGCCGTAAGATTTATACCTCGGAATCCAGGGCCGGTCAATGAATCTTCATAAAAACTTTTGGACTGCATTGGTAAAAGCCCAATTAAAGAAGTTAAAAAAAAAAATTTGCGCGCTCTTCTTTTTTTTTTTTTAATTCGGCAATTTACTGAAAAATGAGAGGGACAAGGGAAAAAAATGTTTAGAGCTACTAAATAATATTTTCACCGTGACTTTAATGTTAATTAATTAATATTTTGTAAAAAAAGAACGAATTACAGCAAAAAAAAAAAAATTAAAACGTATCTGTCTAATACCTTTATAGGAGCAATTCTTGTAATATAGTATAATCTGAATCTCGGTTACGGCTTTAACGATTTTCATGAAATTTAGTATGCAGGGGGTTATGGGGGCGATAAATAGGTCAAGCTAGGTTTCATTAAAAAAAAACACGATTTACCAAAACAACCAAGCAAATTTCGGTCATCCAGGTACTATACATTATAATAACATTATTGTTAATTACTGTCGTTGTCATCGTTGAGTTGGATTATTGGTGAAGGATAAGTACCTACTGCTGTCACAAAAGCATTCTAAATTTTAAAAAATCCTGTGGATGCCTTGAGTTTAAGGCCTCCTGCCAGAGTCATATCCTACTAATATTATAATTGCGAAAGTTTGTGAGGATGGATTGATGGTTGTTCCCCTTTTCACGCAAAAACTACTGAACGGATTTGGAGGTTAAATATCGCAAATAGATAGATGGTTTACAACCTGGATTAAAACATATGACACAATTTTATCTCGGTAGTATGATCTCGTGGGGAAATTATCGAGCTAGTAACTGATATACCATAAGTGACTAATCGCTAAGGAAAGCTGCTGTGGGGTACGGACCTCGGTTTAGGACGTCACTGAGGGGGGGCAACAAAGGGACAGGCTGAATCTGAGAGATATTAGGTATTTAGGGACTGGTTTAATACTACTGTCTCAGCTTCGCAGGCTGGCTCTAGCAAGGGTCGGGATATTTGCATTTCTTATTTCTAAGTGTACTGGTTTCCCTACTACTTTGAGGTCCATACCCCACAGGAGGTGCCCTTAGTGATTAGTCGCTTATAGTACCTATATCAGTTACTAGCTTATGGCTGCGGCTTCTCCCGCGTGGAGTTCGATAAACCATTTATATACGTTATCCAAATCCGTTCAGTAGTTTTTGCGTGAACGAGTAACAAACATCAATCGATCCTCACAAACTTTTACACGTAGAATATAAGTAAGATATGCCTCTGGCAGGAGGCCTTAAACTCAAGGCTTCCACAGGATTTTTTTAAATTTAGAATGCTTTTGTGACAGCTGTAGGTACTAATCCTTCACCAACAATCCACATCAACGATGACGACGACAGTAATTAACAATAATGTTATTTTAATGTATAGTACCGTACCTGGATGACCGAAATTTGCTTGGTTGTTTTGGTAAATCGTGTTTTTTTTAAATGAAACCTAGCTTGACCTATTTATCGCCCCCATAACCCCCTGCATACAAAATTTCATGAAAATCGTTGAAGCCGTAACCGAGATTCAAATTATACTATATTACAAGAATTGCTCCTATAAAGGTATTAGACAGATACGTTTTTTTTTTTTTTTTTGCTGTAAGTCGTTCTTTTTTGCGAAATATTAATAAACTAACATTAAAGTCACGGTGAAAATATTATTTAGTAGCTCTAAACATTTTTTTTCCCTTGTCCCTATCATTTTTCAGTAAATTGCCGAATTAAAAAAAAAAAAAGAAGAGCGCGCAAATTTTTTTTTTTAACTTCTTTAATTGGGCTTTTACCAATGCAGTCCAAAAATTTTTATGAAGATTCATTGACCGGCCCTGGATTCCGAGGTTTTACAATATTTATGCCTTACGGCACTCCACTAAGGTTGTTTAGTCCAAAAGGCGAAAGAAAAGAAAGAAAAGAAAGAAAAGAAAGAAAAGAAAGAAAAGAAAGAAAAGAAAGAAAAAAAAGAAAAGAAAGAAAAGAAAGAAAAGAAAGAAAAGAAAGAAAAGAAAGAAAAGAAAGAAAAGAAAGAAAAGAAAGAAAAGAAAGAGAAGAAAGAAAAGAAAGAAAAGAAAGAAAAGAAAGAAAAGAAAGAAAAGAAAGAAAAGAAAGAAAAGAAAGAAAAGAAAGAAAGTAAAGGGATAAGAGACATATTTATTTGGTCCCACAGTCCTTACAGGAAGTCAGTGGTCCGACTATCTGTCTGACAACCACTCTTACTAAGGGGAATCATATTACCCATTATTATCTGGGTTGAGGAGGTCAGATAAATATTTTTTCATCGGACAAATAAATATTTTTTCTTTCTTTCTAATTTGCTAAAGTAATCGTGTCTGGAAAACCATTAATTAATAGTTCAATTGTGACATTACCTTCCGTTAGCCGTAGACTAACCATTCTTCACACATCGAAACACCCAAATGACAACACAGGCACCTCTTAATGACCATTTAATGAATGGCTGAAAAGGGAAGTGGTCATAATTGGAAGTGTGGAGGTAAACAGTCGAAGTAAAAGCAATTATGTCAAAAGGCTATTCACCTCAATACCTTTCATGGTCACCCGTTATTGATAATATACTCATAATATTAGGTTTATTTACGATTCATTGGGGACTGAGGGATAATATTTCTCGTATATATCGAAGTATTTGTATATAGTGATCCATTTAGTGGTCAAACCACTTTTGTACGGGTAGACTTGAGCGGCACTTACTCTCGTTTTGAAAGAAAAACCTAGACGTATACACTCTTTTCGGTGGTAAGAAACAAGCATTGATTATATCAAGCTTTATGCTAAACATTAATGAGAAAGCTTGTGAGGATACGGATGTTTGTTAGACTTTCACACAAGAAACTACTGAATGGATTATAATTAGTTATTGGTATTGTTATTCACTAATTGTCCGGTGTTTTACCAACCACCATTTTGAAACTAGAGTAGGCATTTGTGGGTGGACATCGTTCTTTGCTACTATTTCCAAGAAATAAAACTAAATGTAAATTAGACTAGTGATTGAATTTCAAAAGAATTCAAATTATTTTCTTAACATAATTTAATTTAGACAAAAATATATAGGTTACTTTTTAGGACAATGCCCATTGATAAAGGAAAATATAAGAGGTTGAAACTACATTAAGAAATCTGTGGGCAAACACGATAAGACAATGACCGAATTTCTAGAAGAGAAAATATACAAGACAGTTCTAATTTTCATCAATTCAAATTGCTCTCATTTCGTGGCAAGAAAATAAACGTTGAGACCCGTAAATTAAACAAATTAATATTAGCTAAGCAAACATACTACCTCCAGGAACTGGTTTTCAATGTCAACATCCAAACCGCCCTTTGATCGCCGCAACTTTTCTGAACCGACAAAAGATGTGATAAAGTGCGTGGCGGCGACGCCCTTGCCCTCCTTACTGCCCTTTTTGGTGTAACTTATAAGAGGGAGCGAGTAGGTTAAAGTGAATTTAGTCATTTTAAGTTATGGCTGGGATTTGGCAACTTGGTAACTCCTCCTTTCCCTTTTTTTTGGCGGGTGGAAAATCATCAAATAACCCCTCCCACTCTTGGGCAGAGCAAAAGGCAGTGTCAGACTTCTACTGACTAAAAACCACCCATGTTCCTTCTTAGCCCTTCATGTCGAGGCCGTGGTATCTCTTGCGAACAACCCGCAGCTCCGACGGGACTCAACCACCTTTCCCTCTTTCCACTTTTCGTGATCTAGTGCGATTGTAGGCCAATCGTTTGAGAAAGAGTCTAACCCCTCCCACCACCTCCTTTTGGGCCTGCCGCGTTGTCATTTCCTTCTTGCGTTTTGGTATTCACTGAGTAGATTCAGAAACTTAATTAAGCATAGTTTTCTTAATGTGTATGTAATCATGAACACTGCAAACGGATATTTACTATATTTACCATTTGTCGGGAGTTCCCAATATTTCGACGCTGCCGCTGTTGCAAGCACCATGATCACGGATAAAAAGAAGTTTTGCAGTTATCTGTTAGGTAATGTGTGGGTAATCTCAATCTTTTAACTTGCACCATACCTTGGTATTCCAGAGATCTTATACGTCGGACGATATTAAAAATGATAAGTATTCACTGTGCCCTTAATACAGTCTTATTCCTTCAGATTGGGCCAGGATTTGTTAAATTTCTCCCTTTTTTCAAAATGTCATCTTTTATGTAAAGATTTTAGCTGATTTTCTGCCATGGGTAGTCATTAGGCTGAAGATATTTAGAGGCCCTTTTCAATCGCCCGAGGGACGCTTTTGTTCTTTTTTAAAGAATTTCTGTGTGTGTTGGATCTTATTAGGATTTTTTTTGACCGTGACTAAGCTGGGTAAGGGTTTGGCCTTTTTTAGTGGCAGCGGCAAGGCTGAATCTGAAATACAGTATGAAACATATGAAGTTACGTTGCTTAGTTGGTATGTTGCTGTTGCCAAGCTCACGTTAAATTTTTGATAAAAGTTAACGTACATTATCACTTTCATTATTTAGCCACGTTAACTATACCCAATTTCGACTAAATTACACTTTACATAGAAACTTGAACCATAGAAGCATATCTACCACTGTTGCGGGAATCCATTGGTTTCGAGAAGAACTGGTACAGTTGTAGTAGCGGCATTAATAGCTGGACTATGTCCAGCCATGGACGTAATAGCCATCTGTCTGCCTTGTGTCAATCTTTGTTGAGGTCGGCTTCCAGTCAAACCAGATGCAGTTGTCCTATCTGACTTCCATAACCCAGTTATGAGGTAATATCTTACCAGTCTGAACAATAATTTCAGTCAAATTATGGTTGATGACATATTAATGTAAAGCTTCAATAATACTTGAAAAAATCTTGCATTTTTCGAAACATCGCAGCGGTAACCGTCATTATACAAACAGTATTACTCGAGATATTGCTTAATGTAGCATCGAGGCGGTTACCGGGTGTTGACCACAATTCGACAGTTTAATCGTTCGACTTTAAGCTTCGTTAGACAATCCGACGGTAGATTATGTTTGAGAGCTTTAAGCGATCGGAATTCGTTTCCCATTGTGGTGTTGATATGACCGAGCGTATCACGCGATTTTTAGGCCCGGTATCCAGCAAAGCGGAGACGAACAGAGCGGAGAAGAGATGTGCCAAATTCGACCAATCACAGGAAGGGCGATAGACCAGATGTAAATTTGAAATAATTGGCCAATTTCCGCACATCTCTTGTCTTCACTTCTCTCCGCTATTCGGCGACGTGTAATTCGATGTAGCAACTTTCTTAATGACGTATCGCACTCGAGTTCTTAACGTGTCGATAGCAATCTAAATTGTGTCGGTACAGAACTGAGCCACTGGTTTGGCGTTCATCAGTTCCTGCAATTAACAAACGACGGGACACGCTGGACACGACATTAAGTGGCCTATCGTTTGTGGAACAGCATCACATTTACACTCCATTTCAGAGCTATTGGGTTGTGGGACCGTTCGAAAGAGATACCGAAGCCTTGGAACACAAAGGGCTAAGAAGGAACAAGTGTGGATTTTAGAAAAAAATGTATTTTGTCAAACCTATTTAACGTCAATAATAATGATGTTCCCTGACAAAAAAGAATATGATTCTGTTTAGTCCGTCAGTTAGATTATCGGAAAATATTGGATACGTATTTATTTTAATCAAATCAATAAAAAATTACGAAGGTAAAACACGTCAAAGATTGCCTTGTGACGTCACTCGCCGTCGCACGAGTTTTTAAAGCACTGTAACGTCTTCATTGTTTGTTTATGTGAAAAAGCAATAATATGTGTCCAATATTTTTTGGAAATCTATCTGACGGACTAAGTAGATTTTTTTTATCAACTACCCTATTATGTTCATAACGAGTTTCGACTTTCAATACAATTTTACTTTTCCATCATCATTACCTCTGATCGAATGTCACCTGTCTAAGCCCTAAGGCCTATATTTCTTTACACACAAAATAAGCTTTCTGATCGCTGACGTGTATTAACTTCAAAAGAGTTGTGATATCCGAGATCTTTGCTTCAACTGGCACAGAAAATTAGTCCTTGTGAAATTAACACTTGACTGATTTGAGGTCAGTGGAATGTTCTTTTCGAACGGAATTCACAATTCTTTATATGGCAAGCTAAGACCCGTAGCTATGGCCTGCAGAGATATATTTTATATAATATAATATAAATATATACTATATATAATATGTTAAAACAATTTGCACAAGTATACAAAACAGGTCGGTGTCTCATTGCCAACCAGTAATGACACACTTAGCAAATAACTACTTAAAACCGTTGATGATATGCAAGTAGTAAATTAAATGTTTTATTGAGGAAAAGGCAAGAAAATCAGCATGCTAGTCAAAGATAAACGTGTATAATGCGTGTAAATTATGTTTAATAGCATAATAAACTGTCGTGACAACTAGGATACGAGTTTAGATTTGTGCACATCAATGTAACATAACATCACGCCTGTATTCTACAAAGGGTCAAGCAGAGGTGTACCTAATGGCACCTACCAGCTATGTTTTACGTGCCATGTAAGCGGAGACGAGCTGGTCATCCACCAGACGCAATGTAGGTTCCGTGAAAGCTATTGAGAAATTCCTGACGGAAAAATCTAATAACAATTTGCCCGAACCGGGAGTCGAACCCAGGACCTCATGCTCAGCAGTCGCACTTGCAACCACCAGTTTTATGCCCAGTTGATGGTAATAAGCTGGCCAGTTATAAGATGGGACTTAAAAATAACTGGGTAAGAGCGGTTTCGAACAACGTCCGATCCGAACCCGTGAAAATATGGTCGGGAGTAGTCGTGGAACTATTTCTATGGTAGTTTACGCACTAGATCCGGGTTCCCTCATCAGATTTTTTTACGTTCTAGTGAGTAAACTACCATAGAAATAGTTACACGACTACTCCGGACAGTCCGGACCATATTTTCACGGGTTCGGATCGGATTCGAATCGGACGTAGTGCGAAACCGCTCTCACTGTGCCTGATAGCCATAGGCTCAAACATAACTGGTGACATGTCGCTTTAGTTAAGTTACCCCTCTGCCAAACCCTTCAGACGTTACATCATCATTTGCCTAGTTTTTTCCCAACTACGTTGGGCTCGGCTTCCAGTCTAACTGGATGCAGCTGAATACCAGTATTTACATGGAGCGACTGCCTATCTGACCTCCACAACCCAGTTAATACTAGGTAATACGATACTCTTTGGTAAGACTGGATGTCAGAATTTCAGGGCACTGACTACCTGTAACGACTGCCAAAGATGTATATATGGCAGCCGGGACCAACAGCTTAACGTGCTTTCCGAGGCACGGAGGAAACTCGGTATGTCGGGCGGTCACCCATCCACAGACCGACCTATAACTGACCGACCGACCTATCAACCAAGCACTGCTTTACCTAAAGTTCGACCCGAGTGGCAGTTCTTATTAAGGCACGAGCTCCTTCAGACGTTACACATTCCTGATCGTTGGTCATAGGCAGTAAATAAAAATAAAATGAAATTTTAAACGATAATAAAATTTCTGAATTCGGGTTAGTTTGTGGTACTCATTTCCATCTGATATAAAATCAAGCTGATTTGTAATGAATCAACCGATGAAATTTACTCTATAATGGATTTTAATAACAGTGAAATTGCGGTAAATTAATTCATTACCGAAGTAATTGTATTCGGTTTACGTGGTAGTGGTTCAGTTTTAAACGATTAGTATTGAATAACTTGAAATTCAAGACTTAAATGGGAAAATGGCCAATCAGAAAAATACCAGTAAGTAATCTTCACAAACCATATTCTTCTAGGACAGCAGAATTTGTTCGAAAGAATGTCCGCGGCCTAGAAACGCAAAGGGCAAGGAGTAACACGGAGGGTTTTTAGTCACTAAAAGTCTGACACTCCCTTCTGCTCCGCCCAGAGCAGGAGGACTCATTTGAGGCTTTCCCAACCTTAAAATTCAAATTCAAATTCCTTAAAATTAAAGGTTAGGTCTTGTTCTCGGCCTCGAGCGATACGATATGCGACGCAACTTGTGACTTGCGTCTTGCGCGAGTGCACTGGTTTCCGTGGTGAGTACGCGTCGGGGTGGCTTGGTCAAAGCATCTTTTTTCTTCAATTATTTGCTCTATAATCAGTGTGGCCAGTCGCAAAAACCAACATCTAAAAAAAGAAACGCCCCCACAACGAAACTCCACACACCATCAAATCTACTTCGATCTGCTTCAAACTGGCATAAACTGGTTATAACTGGACTAATCCAGATGCGAACTGGTCATTAAAGCGACGGATATGAGGCGCGGGTCTCATCGAACACTTAAATGAAATATCGAGTGGACGCCGGAACACATGGATATGGCATTTCATGGCTTAAATAGTAGCTATTACGGTTGGTTATAAATAAATGGCAGAGTTTGAGTTGTGACCTTTTAGGACGGCGATCTTGTTGACTTATACCTAGTTTTCGCTCGATGAAAGATTTGACAAAAGCCGGGTATGTATGGACGGGATTTGTTCTCAACCGAGTGTGTAATTATTTGTTTTCGATGTCTTACTTTTGGAGGTCTTTTGGAGCTCTTGTCTTAATAATAACTGTCACTCGAGTCAATCTTTAGGTTAAGCCGTGCTTCCGTAGGTTGGTCCGTGGATGGTGGACCACCCATTATATACATATCTCCGTAAGCACGTTAAGTCGTTGGTCCCGGCTGCCATATATAGATCTTTGACAGTTGTTGCAGGTAGTCAGAGGCCTGAGACCTTACAACCAGTCTTATTCAAAGGCTATCGTATTACCATTGGGCTGGGTAACAAGATACCCTTTGAACTGGATTGTGGAGGTCAGATAGGAAGTTCGATGTAAAATACTATTATTCAGCTGCATCCGGTTAGATCAGATACCGACCCGATAGTTGGGAAATGGCTAGGCAAATGATGATGGGTAATTATGTATACCCTCTTGTCTTCTACCTGTTCTTCTGTCTTCTTCATCTTTTAAGAACCTCTGTATTGATGATACAAAAGTTTTTAAAATAGCAACATTTTGGCGCCTGTTGGCAATGTCCAATTTTGTGAACTGACGATCTTCAATGTGTAGCGCAACTTGGAAGACGCCTAAGATGTCCAGTCCAGTGGAGTGCAATAGATTCAGCATAAAATCCATGTCAAACTATTTATTTATCTTTCCAAACTGCCAACTTTTCTCGTGATATATAACCATCAAATTCTAACTACCATTACGAAAGGACAGAGTTCTCAAAACATATAATTTTTTCCATGGCCATTGTTCCCGGTATACCCGGGTCAGTTTGACAAATTATCCGCATTCCCCGGCCACCATACCCGAGGACCTGGGTAGCGGGGTAATGGCAGCACTATCAACTTTATTACAGCGGCCATTTTGAGTTTTGGTATGTTTTGTTTTTAATATTTTAGGGTTCCGAATAAATGACCCGCTGTTCTGTTGATTATAATTGATTAGCATAATCAGCCTATAATATACTGCTGGAACACAGCCCTCCTCTGTATGGGAGGGAATGGGTTTTAATCCACCACACTGATCCAGTGCGGGTTGGTAGATGTCACATTTCTTTGAATTGTTTGGGTCTAAGACGTGCGTCGTGTCGTTTTCCTTCACCGTTTTGAGAGCAGTGGTGATGTAAATAAATTACACAAAGTAATCACGCCACCCGCCACCACTCCTCTCCTACCATTGGTTCCCTGTTATTATTTAGTTTGGACGTGTTTCTCTTATCTATACTTTTAACATAACGAATAACCTGTCTAACGTCCTCGCTCGAGGGACACAAGCTTCCTTTTTCTGAAAAAAAAATGGCCTGGAAACCACACAGAAATACAAGTGCACCTACCCACCCTTTTCTAAATAAGCTGAACCCCCACTCTTGAAGGTTACAACTGCACACCGGACTTGTCAGACATTTGCGCTTCTGGCTGTTATAGATATACGAATGACATCCAGGAGCACGGCTTAGCGCGCTTTCCGAGAAAAAAATGGAACTCGACAATATTTAATTAATAATCTGACCGTCTGTCTGATTGTAGTGCGACTGCTGAGCATGAAGTCCTGGGTTCAATTCCCGGATCGGGCACAATGACATTGGATTTTTCCATCAGGAATTTTTCAGTAGCTGTTACGGAGCTGTCCCCAGTTGATGGCAATATTCTCACCCCTTGCTACATAGGATTTAAACGTAACTGGAAAAATGTGGATGTCCTATTAGGTAAACCTCTGTCGGACCCTTCATGGCTTACAGGCATGATGTTAAGTTATGTATGTCTCACCAACCCGTAAGGCGGATTAATTAATTTTATAACAAACTGACATCTTCTTTTCTAGATTTGCCATTTAATGCATCTAAAGCCAAAGTAAAATCTAATCTTTATTTAAAAGCTTACTATTCCATTAACGACTACTTAAATGATAAGAATAGCTGGTCGTTGAGTTGAACACAATACAATGTTTGTAATTTATGTTCTTTCTCCAAAATGAGAAATATGTAATAATATGTAATGTCTTTTCTATGTTTTATTATTATATACTTTTTTATTATTGATTGTAGTCAATCGTAATATTAACTTACACCTTACTATTGTATCGAGTCTGGTTCTTTTAACCAAACAGACAGATGTGTTGCTGGGGAGTTTGTTCCGTCACTTCTTCTTTCCAGCGAAAACACTAGGAAGTGTCGAAGGGTGGGCCGTTTTAGGGGAATGTCACTTGTAAATAAGTAAAGTAAAGTAAATTTTGACGTTCGAAAAGTGCTGATTATCAGCCTAGTTTGAATAAATGACTTTTGATTTTGATTTAATGATTCGTTGTACACCAGTTCCCTATTCGTAGCATTTTCATTGCAACTACAATAACCTTCACCCATATCTTCCCACCCACGAGTTACTGTCTAAAGTAAACAAACAAATCATTCACCAAAAACACGAGATCTAAAACAAAGGTATCCCGGAATTTTCTCTGAGATTGACTGCAACAGCTATTCAAAAACTGCCGTGAATCAAACAGTAGCACATAGTTTATAATCCCGGCTTCAAACGAAGGGAAAACGTGAATAAACTGGTTCACAATAAAGTGTAACAGTTGTATTGTCAGAAAAGTATTATGAACGAAGCCATGTTTGGAATGAAATAATGTTCACTCGGGTCGATCTTTAGGTAAAGCTGTGCTTGCCTAGGTCTGTCTGTGGATGGGTGACCACCCGACATACCGAGTTTCCTCCGTGCCTCGTAAAGCACGTTAAGCTGTTGGTCCCGGCTGCCATATATATATCTTTGGCAGTCGTTACAGGTAGTCAGTGACCTGAAATTCTGACATCCAGTCTTACCAAAGAGTATTGCATTACCTAGTATTAACTGGTTTGTGGAGGTCAGATAGGCAGTCGCTCCATGTAAATACTGGTATTCAGCTGTATCCGGTTAGACTGGAAGCCGACCCCAACATAGTTGGGAAAAGGCTAGGCAGATGATGAGGACAGGATGGAAAGGACATCGACAAAGAAACGGTTTTCACGTGTTCAGTTCAGCCAGCAGCACCAATTGTATAGACTTAGCAACGTTTAGAAGCAATTTTCACCTACTTTTTCATGTTACGTAACGATCGTCTGTAAAAATCTTTGTGGGTTTTGAATGTTATGCACAATATTTCATGTCAATTCCGTAAAAAACATCCAGGCTTAAATGCAGGTCCCAACACCACCCTTTCATACGCAAAAATATTCACATGCAGGAAAAACATACCATTCAAACCGATACTCAACCCGTGTTCCGCTCGTCTACGGGGCATACTATGATGATGTTTACTGTCATCATACTTGAAATATTTTTATTTATTTAAACTTCATGTACAAAAGTGATACATAAGCGGACTTAATGCCACAAGGCATTCTCTACCAGTCAACCTTAGGGTCAAATAGGACAGCACTGTGGCAGAGAACAAAAAAAAAAAAATAGGGATAAAACCATTTTGTAAACATAATACATAAACAGGTGCATACCAGTACATATATATACAGATAGAATTAAATAAACTAATAGAAATTTTAATACATACAGTAAAAAAACGAGAAACCTTTTATCAATTACCTACTAAGACTAGTGACGTGATTGAAAGCAATTCAGTCCGATTTCAAAAAGTCAAAAAAAAAAAAGAAAAGAAAAGTCAAATCAAGCTGTAGTTACTAATTTCCCACAGTTTGGAAGGTCAAACAGGCAGCATTTCGTGTGCGATAGTTTCTCCTTGTACAAAATGCATCGGGAATGTAGGACCATCCTTTTTTTTTTTTTTGGGGGGTGGGAAATCATCAAATAACCCCTCCCGCTCTTGGGCAGAGCGAAAGGGAGTGTCAGACTTCTACTGACTAAAAACCACCTATGTTCCTTCTTAGCCCTTCATGTCGAGGCCGCGGTATCCCTTGCGAACAACCCGCAGCCTCGACAGGATGTAGGACCATCCTGCAGTATTAAGTCGTGCATTGGATCGCAAGAGGTCAGCAGTTCGATTCCAAACTGTTACATTAATAAATGAAACCAGTAAAGCCACTCTTATCTGGATAAGTAAACCGAAATACTATTACGTAGACTGTTTTACGAAGGCATTCGAGTCTAGAATGTTCGACTATGGAACTGGTTAGAAAATTCGAGAAAGTTGTGGAACTGTCTCGCAGGATCGTAGAAGGAAGCGTTTTAATTTATCCCGTCAGACATAAGGTATTGTCACTTTAATAGGGGGAAGACACTAACACCTGTAACACAGTTTTTACTAGCGTAGGTGTTAGGGAATTCAATATTGTAACTGTAACTTATGTCAATAAAGAAATTTATTATTATTATTATCCCATACCTAACTCGTAATTTGCCGAAAGATCATTAGATTTTGTCAATTCTATGCCTCGGAAAGCCAGTAAAGCTGATGGTTCCGTCATTTGGGGATCTTTGACAGGCGTAACAGGTAGTCACTGCCCCGAATGTCTTACCAAAGCGGCATCGTATTACCCAGTACAAACTGGGTTGAGGTCATAGACAGTCGCTCCATGTAAAATACCGGTATTCAGCTGCACCTGCTAAGACTGGAAGCCGACCCCAACTTAGCTGAGAAAAGGTTTGGCAGATGATGATATTCGAATATGGAACAGTCTAGATTCTATAGTCTGTTCCATATAAGTTCCACCACTTTCTCGATTCTTCTAGACTCTAGTGGTGGAACTTTCTTGAAGGATATTTATTACGTTGAAGTGTTTTAATTTATCCCATACGCAACTCGTAACAATAAAAGATCTCTTCTCTTGACTTGTGAGAAGTAAGATTAAGCTTGGTTGGAGGACCAACCAGTAATGCATAAATTCTTCGTACACACCCATCGTTTGAGGTTGTATTCACGCCTCACTCCCGTTGCGGGATAAGTACGATTTATTACGGCCTGGACGTAATTAAGTATCTCCTTAATCGGCCCCGTTATTTGGCACAAGCTGGCCACTCGGTTAGGCTTGTACAGATGACCACATTGGGCGTTCATGAGGCAAATTAGCCCTGCTTTCTGGAAGCCTGGTTAATGCTGTCAAATTTGAGGATATCGTGATTGTTTCAGGCTCTATGGAACTATGGGTAGGTATTCAAGACTAGGTTTTACCAATGGCTTCGTCAGCATAATCATCGTTGGCCTATCATGTTCCCACTGCTGGGACGCAGGCTTCCGCTCTATGAGAGGGAATGGGCTATAATCCACCACGCAGGCCTAGTGCGGGTCGGTCGTCAGCATGGTGGTTGGCAATTATCCTGAGGGAAAATACTACCGCGATAAAACGTATTACTTTCATACTTATACCACTAAACCGATCATTCTAAATTTTTGCATATTCGTTGTCGGGTGTTCAAAAATGGAATAGGGCAACAGTACACAGACAGTAGGATAGGAAAACTGCAATATGATAGTTCTTAGTTGTTTTTGATTGTCTCATTGTATGCTCGTCATGTTGCGGAAAATAAATATTTTTTATTTTTTTATTTCTTTCTTAAGTAGATGGTGTCTTTCGAATAATATTTGAATTTTATTATTAAACAAACTTCAGTAGAATTTGTATAATAATTTCACGCGGACATGCATTTTTCGCGGGGCTCTCCATAAATTACATACAGTAAAAAAGGCTCTATAAAGTATATTTTAAAAGTGTTCTTAATGGTCTTACCGCGCCATAACATCGAAATCAGTTGAAAGCTGTCAGTCATTGAAATGTGAAAAGATATCTAACATAAATATTTCTTATATTTTCAGCCAAGTAGACTGATATATTTCTATTTTATTTAGCCATATTATTTCGTACACTAATCATCATTAATTTTTATATCCAGTGTACCTAGACTAAGGCTAAATATAGGTTATTAAATGTGCACTGAACTGGTACAAAAATAAATTGTGTACATTGATACTACGTGTATTTATTCATGTGCGAGGATAATCTCCGGTGTTTTTTGAAGTCTAGACAAACCTTTAATGAAATATAATGAAGGTCAACTGTTTTTTTTTTTATCAAAAATGGCTTATCTATATCATATGAAGAAAATTGACCCTGATTCCAACTAAACCAGGTTCAATTTAGCTGGATACAGGTAGAAAACAATTTTGTCTGACAAAACCCAGTAACTGGGTATTAACCAATATTGCCAGACGTTCTGACTTCTGTTAAATTATTTATATTTAAATAAAATCAAGTTTATTAACTTTTTTCTGGGTTTTGTCTAAAGAAGAGAAGAAAAAGTGAGATTTTTTTTATTAAGAGAAGTCATACCAAAGAAGTCAACAAAAATCGTAAAACCCTTTTAAAATACGATACTCCCTCTATCTCAGTAATACTGCACAGCTACCTACTCGACTGAAAGCCCATAGTTTATAGATAGTAGCTACCTTAGTGGGAACAAGTGCATTGAGTACGTCCTACCTCTGCTAATTGAAATCGCCGTGAAAAACGCCTCTCTGGCACGACATGAACGTACTATTGGTTTGAGTGGTTCTCGATTGGAACTCACGCGGCGATTTTGTATGAAAACTATTTTATTCACGTTCTTTGAAATTAACTAGAACTGTTGTCTAATCTGATCGCGCCGTAACAAAAAGCTGTTAAAATAAATCAAGAAACTATAGGTTATCTATTAAACTTACATACTACCTTTTTTGTTTTGGGGGTGGGAAATCATCAAATGACTCCTGCCGCTCTGGGCAGAGCGGTAGGGAGTGTCAGACTTCTACTGACTAAAAACCACCCATGTTCCTTCTTAGCCCTTTGTGCAGAGGCCGCGGTATCTCTTTAGAACAACCCACAGCCCAAACATACCTATTACTCTACCTTGAAAACGAACGAACGAAAGAATCGCGTCATACTTGGGGTATTTTCTGATACCCACGGTCATGGAGAATTTATTCTTTTTTATAACATTTACCCCGACTACCATGTATAACTTTATATTAAGTTAACTGATTTCCACCAAAGTTTTGACTTGGACACATTAGCAAACATCAGATTTTCAAATCATAACACTAAGCATTTATAAAAAAAAAAAAACATTATCAGACACTTTTGAATTGTCAAGGAGTCAGACATTCAGAAAAGTGAAGTTAATCGCCGATTCCAAAGCATTCCCCGCGTTCCTAAAACTATTTTAAATCAAATAAACCTTCCTACATAACAAGACTGAAAGTAGGCTATCCCTAATTAGAAACTAGAAAAAACATCAACAGAAATAACTCCTATAGAAATTATCCCCATTCGAGATCACCGTTAGAAATGATGATTATCCAACATTAAAACAATAGTAAGAGCCCTCGGCCTGCCCTGGACTCGCATAAAAAGGTATACCTTTTTCCTCCCGGATAGAAAGAGTCGTAAACGTGTGGTTTAAATGTGCAGCGCCGAGTTGTCTTCTAGTAATTAATATCTATCGTGCAACAAGGAAATGTGGGGAATTGCACACGGGAGTAATGATTCTGACCGCCATTGACTTTGTGAATGTTAATGGAATTTTACGTCGTTTTTGTTTAGAGTTTTGGAGTTTAATTAAGGTAGAAATCGCATTGAATGTTGCTGCGAAGTCGTAGATGAGATAAACTTTAAGGTTAAGCAGCACTTCCCAAGGTCAGTCGGTAGATGGGTGACCGGCCAGTAAATAACAAGTTTCCTCCGTGCTTTGGAAGCCGGTGGTCCAGGCTGTCATAATTATGTAGATCTTTAACAAACGTATTCAGTGGCCCGAAAGTTAGACATCCAGTCTGACCAAGGGGATTCGTATTACTAATCAGGTTGTAAAGTTCAGGTACCCACTCCATGTAAATCCCCCCCCCAAATCCCCCCCGCAAATCCCCCTGCAACCCCCCATACCCTCAACCCCCCCCCGCAAATCCCCCCGCAAATCCCCCCGCAACCTCCCCCATCCCCCCAACCCCCCCCAAAATCCCCCTAATCCTTCCGTGTATGTCCCTGCTTGTTGTATTTTTAATATCTGTTATGCGTTGTATGTGTATTTTTTTTCCTGTATGTCTCTTTGTATGCTCGTTATGTTTCTGCGACAAATAAATATTTTTTCTTTCTTTCTTTCTAAATTAATGGTACGCAGTTGCATCTGATAAGATTGTAAGACTAAGTTGACCCTATAGTTAGTTTCCCATACTTTGAAAAATGCTGGGTTTGTGTTGAGCGTATCTGAAGGGGCTGCGGGTTGTTCGCAAGAGATACCGCGGCCTCGACATGAAGGACTAAGAAGGAACATGGTTTTTAGTCAGTAGAAGTCTGACACTCCATTTCGCTCTGCCCAAGAGCGGGAGGGGATTATTTGATGATTTTCCATCCGCCAAAAAAAAAAAAGGAATGGTTTAGCAACGTGGCTTCGAATGAATTTCATATATGCGCTACAGAATGGTTAAAGTGAGAAAATATCGTGTTGAAACATGGACTTTTATCATGATTGTGTAGTTAATAGCAAAGCTTAGTATTTGCGTAGGTGTATTAAAAGCAAACTACCTACTTCATAAAATGGTTTACGTCACCACGATGAAAAGCTGTATTTTGTTGTTTTCTACATAGATTCATGAAACTATAGAACGCTACCTGCTATAATACTTACTACTCCTTTTTCATACACTTTCATGCCTACATTGGATCATATCATACACTCATGGTTGCGAATACTACGCACCTTAAAAAAGACAAAGCTGACTGACTGAGGTTCAACGCACAGGCCAAAACCTTTTTTTTTTTTTTTGGAGTGGGAAATCATCAAAAAACCCCTCCCGCTCTTGGGCAGAGCGAAAGGGAGTGTCAGACTTCTACTGACTAAAAACCACCCGTGTTCCTTCTTAGCCCTTCATGTCGAGGCCGCGGTATCTGCGAACAACCCGCAGCCCCGACAGACGTCGGCCCTTGCGGGCCCCTTCCATGTTGCTGACATCTCTTTAAGGCGCGCGTGGAACACGAACGCGCCGTCGACACGGCCTGTCGTCGTCATAAGACGGACGGACGGCGAGCTTACCCATCACTCACCGTCCACAGGCCCGCGTCTACAGTGGCCGGAAGCCATCACGTGGCCCCCGACGCCCAGAGCGCCTCCCGCGGCGGCTGGGACGAGAGGTTCTCTCCCTCTCACGTTCCGCCGCCTCCTTCGCTAGCATCACTGCTTCGCAGAAGGAGGCGACGGCGTCTCATTCTTCCTCGCCCCGGACCATGGCTTGCACCAGGGCCGGGCGCGAGAGGTCGCCACCGCCGATCGCCGCTACGAGAACACGGCGTGGCTCTGCCCAAGCGGGACACACCTCCACGGTGTGCTCCACCGTGTCCTCCGGCCGATCCTCACAATGGTGACATCCGGGTACCTCCCGAAACAACCGTGTCCGGTGAGTACCTGCGTCAGACGGAAGGTGAGGGCGCCGTGGCGCCTCTCCAGCCACTCCTCAAAGAGGGGACTTGCCCGAAAATTCGAAATCAAGTGATCATTTCCACGTTAATACGGAATGACGTTAAAATCAAATTGCGATGCATGAATTGATATTGCTCACTAGTTACAAATACACGAAGGGAAATTCAGCTCGATTCTGATATCTGTGGTTAAAGTCGATAATAGTCAATTATGGTTACATTTTGCGGGGAATCTGGTTACCAATTTAACATAAATAGTGTTCTAATGTTAAGTCATCATCTGCCTAGCCTTTTCCCAACTATGTTGGGGTCGGCTTCCAGTCTAACCGGATGCAGCTGAGTACCAGTATTCTACATGGAGCGACTGCCTATCTGACCTCCACAACCCAGTTAATACTAGGTAACACGATACTCTTTGGTAAGACTGGATGTCAGAATTTCAGGTCACTGACTACCTGTAACGACTGTCAAAGATCTATATATGGCAGCCGGGACCAACAGCTTAACGTGCTTTCCGAGGCACGGAGGAAACTCGGTATGTCGGGCGGTCACCCATCCACAGACCGACCTAGGCAAGCACAGCTTAACCTAAAGATCGACCAGAGTGGCAGTTCTTATTAAGCCACGAGCTAATGTTAAGTATACGGTATTATTTGGTTGTTCAAAATGATTTTGAATTGTATTGGTAGTAAACTAGTGATGGGGAAAAGTGTAGACCCTGTTAAGTTCACATGTTTTGTATGAGATGGTTTTCAGTTCCCTCGTATTAGGGCAGGACTATTTCCAACTGTAAAGGATAATTTTATCCAAAAACCCTCGTTGGTCTAGTGGTGGCAAGCGCGATTGCTGAGCATGAGGTCCTGGGTTCGATTTCCTGGTAGGGTAAAGTGCTTTTGGGTTTTTAACCGACTTCCCAATAAGGAGGAGGTTCTCAATTCGATTGGTACATTTTTTTTTTCATTAGTAGTTTTTCAATTACTAATCTAGAATACGCAATAATGGATTCTAGATTAGTGCCAATAGGTTTGCTTTGATACTAGCTGATGCCCGCGGCTTCACCCGCGTGGATGTCGGTCAAATTATATATTAAAACCTTCCTCTTTAATCACTCTATCTATTTAAAGAAACTGCTTCAAAATCCGTTGCGTAGTTTTAAAGATTTAAGCATGCATAGGGACGTACAGACAGCGACAGCGACATTGTTAAATACTATTTAGTGATTATAGTGATAATGATTAGAAATACGTCTGCCTAATTCTTCAGAGATGTCAAACATATTTGGAAACCTCATACCTACCAAAAATCCTTAGTAAATGCTGCCAAAATTATACTTATGACTCTTAAAACCAATAGAATCTGCAAAATCATACACCGTCTGTTTGGCACCGTTTTACTTAGCTTAGCGATTAAGTAACAAGCGATAATCTCTTCCTGGCTCCTTGCCCATAATCTTTTAACATAGCACTTAAAACTTCCATACTTAACACTAACTTAAGTTAAAAATGTATGGGTGATGTATGAGGTGCTCTGTTTACATTAGCTTGGTACATTGTGACTGTAAATATGGGACACTGGGCTATCAAGTGTGAAAGAAGTTGTATGAATATGTGGAATGGCATGCGAATAACATTTTTTTGACCGCTCATTTACACCACACAAGTCAAACGCTATTTAAGCATCTTGCTGTCTCTGTTATTTTTCAAACGATTGGACAGAAACAGAACGATGTTTTCAATTACTATTATAAGCCTATATTGTCCCCACTGCTGGACAAAGGCCTCCCCTTCCACTTTTCGCGACCTAGTGCGTTTAATTATCTTTTTTTTTTTAAAACGTTGCCCTGCACTTAGAATTTCCGTTGTATCGTGGGTGCGTTCACAGACATTTAAACTCACATACACAAATATCCAGACCCGAAACAACTATCTGTAGGCCATACAAATATTTGTTCCTCCTGCCGCTCTAGGCAGAGCGGAAGGGAGTGTCAGACTTCTACTGACTAAAACCTCTCATGTTCCTTCTGAGCCCTTTGTGTCCGGGCCCGCGGTATCTCTGTCAAACCACCCGGAGCCTAGTGCAAGTGGCCATAGTTTAGTGAAAAAATATCAGAAACGTATCCACCACGTTTAAAAATTCCAATCAAAGTTTCTACTACCAGAAATTACAATTCCAAAGACACGATGCGACAAAAGCTGCAATCATTCAAAAAACCCTATTCCCATACATTTCACAATTCCATTTCACTACAAAAACATCAGACCACCTCCGAAAAAGCGTTTAGCAATAGACAATCTATCCGGCTAGCTATAACTCGGGGAACAGGCAAGCGCTATCGATAATTGACAACTTCCTTAGTACCGTGACATCACTATACGAACAAAAAGTGCTCCGGTATCAATTAAAATGGACTCTGGAGCGATTAGTGGTGGGACACGATATATTTTTTGTCGATATTTTTATCATTTTGTCGACTATTGATTTTCAGTCTCTGTTTTAAGCTTTCACTGTTTATATTCAATTTATCTTCTCTTTTTTTTCTTAATTATGGAAACTAACTTTTCTTTAAAGTTATACTGTCACTGTTACAGGATAGAAATCTGAAAGTTACAGCATTAGTTTATTGGTTGTATGGTTCATTGGAAGCCATTTATGATTCTTTATTAGTTTAAATGCATGCTTCTTTTTTTCTATTCTGTTAAATGATGAATGATAAAAATTATGACGAAAGTTTTGAAAATGATATGGATGAATGTGTAACGACCAAAGAAATATTTGACAGACTGTGTAAAGAAAGATATGGCTAGATAACCGGTGAGTGCTGAGGTGACGAGTAAAAGAGAAGTATAGAAAGAGATGGCATGCAGCGTCGACCCCAAATCAATTAAAATAACGATAGGAGAGTGATGAATGATGACGTAGTCTAATTAATTTTATGGATTTTGTCTCGTGTTTACATTTTTTTAAAACGGGGAACGTTTTGTATTCCGTCCAGTTTTGGGAGCGGCCTTTTTTCAACAAGGCTGGTCGTTATACAGCTAGTGATAGACTAATAGCTGTATGTATATTGTGACGAACAAAACGTGTTATTATTTCCTATTGGTTGTATACACATGGCGACACATCACCATACTGCCAGTTAAGATCGCAATGGCGGTCAAATCAAATCAATTTATATTATTTGCAATAGAGTATTGGTATAATTTCGGTCTTAACATAAATTATTTAGATCCTTAATACTTAGTCATAATAATGTGACATGTAAACTTTTGGGTTATAATTATTTTTAAAGCCTTAATTCAATAAATTAAAATTCATCATCATTTACTTTAATGTAAATGTTTCAAATCCAAAAATAAGCATGTCATGTCTTAAATCGCCATCTATCGTGACGTTCAACATTTTTTCTAATGAAAAACGATACATGGTTCATTATTTTGTTTTGGTTCGTACGAAGAGATTTGACGGCACGGTTGGCGCAGTGGCTCAAGGAGTTGACTGCTGCGTTACGTGTCGCGGGTTCGATCCCCGCACGGAACAAATATTTGTATGGCCTACAGATAGTTATTTCGGGTCTGGGTATTTGTGTATGTGAGTTTATATGTTTGTGAACGCACCCACGACACAGGAGAAATTCCTAGTGTGGGGCAACGTTTTTAAAAAAAAAAAAGAGATATTATGGAAAGAGCAATGACCGTTATTGCGATCTTAATTGGACTAAGCAAATAATCATTTTGTATTGCAAACTTTGATTGTTCGTCGTGCCTACAAGATGACATGATGATAAGATCTTTGACTATTATTGGTCCAAGTCAGTTGAATCGTTTCTCCAAGACTCGCCAAGCCTCATTGCCTTCTCTGGTGGTCACCATTATCAATAGGGTAGTTAACTAAAAAAAACTAATTAGTCCGTCAGATAGATTTCCAAAAAATACTGGACACGTATTTTTTATTTTTTCACGTAAACAAACAATGAAGACGTGTGACGTCATATTCTGAGACATTAGTATGACATTTTTTACCGGTGAGTGACGTCACTCAAATCTTTGACGCGTTTTATCTTCGTCAATTTTTATTGATTTGATAAAACAAAAAATATGTAACCAAAATTTTTCGATAATCTACCAGACGGACTAATTAGAATCATATTTTTTTTAGTCAGTAAACATCCCTATTCTGACAAACTGGTATACAGTAAAAAATGCAGTTTATCGATATGACTAGATCTGATAGTAACAACCCCTATCTAGCTGTCGTCACAAATTACAAGTAGTCAGTAGAGTGCAGTCTTGTAAAGGAGTCTCGTTAGCCAGACAATAGGTTGTGGAAGCCAAATAGACAGTACATGTGCCGAATTTTCTCTAGGTGGAATCGATCGATTCAATCTTTAGGTTAAGCCGTGCTTATGTAGGTTGGTCCGTGGATGGGTGACCTTACATTCTGAGTTTCCTCCGTGCCTTGGAAAGTACTTTAAGCCATTAATCCCGGATATAATTTACCTTTGCTGTCGTTACAGGTAGTCAGTGACCCAAAAGTTTGACAACCAGTGTTACGAAGGGGTACTGTATTACCCTGTAGTAACTGGGTTGAGGAGGTCAGATAGGCAGTCGCTCCATGTAAAATACTGGTACTCAGCTATATTTCGTGAGTCTGGAAGCCGATCCCAACACCGTTTGAAAAAGGCTAGGCAGATGAAGGTTCTTAGACAGTAAATGTTTTATTTACAATATTACAAACTACAATTTACAGAACTAAAATTATAATTATTGCATGCTGTGGTCTCCTGTAAGTGAAGGAGTACACTTACTTGATACTTTTGCCATCCCTTATGTATTTAACATGGTCTGTTTATATCCTTTGTTTTAGATTCTAAATAAATAAATAATAAATTGTATTCAAGTATCAAACAGGGAAGAATTACAGGGTGTCAAAAAAATCATCCACATGGCTGTCAACAGGCAAAGTGCCCAGAAGGCTGGCAGCATTCCCACGTAGGATGGCAATACTGATTCTTAGACTGGATGTTTTACCAGCTAATATTTACCAGACTTTCAGTGTAACCAATACAATTAAAGAATTGATAATTCTGTTCCAGGATTACCTAAGATAACCCAACTTACTCTGTACCCAAAAAGATTAAAGTACTTATTCACACATTAAAATTAAACCAACATAAACAAACACTCGTTCAAACCTTAGATTTATCTATACCTATTTAAATGTTGCCAGCCCTGAAAATTCCTATATAAATCCGGGATATACCTAATTGACATGAATAACGAATGTAGAAAATAAAACATGAATTTGTTTTAAAATGGTGATTGAATCTAACGGTCTACATTTTAAGGTTTATATTTACAATATTAATTGGTGTGTTTTTAGTAGGCTTTTTTAACGTTATTCTAAACTAAGTTGTTTCTACGGCTACGATCGCTGTGTAATTTGTTTATGAAAGGTAGCTTCACAGCTTACAGTAAAATAACTTACGAAGTACACAAAAAAATTAATAACATAAGGTAGCCAAGAGTGACTCTAAAAAAAAAAAAAAAAAAAAAATTTAAAACTTTTTATTTCAAAAAAACATTCATTAATTTGGTTTGATCACACATCGCTTAATCTTAATTCTGAAAGATTATGTGCGAGTGAGGCGTCTCGCTTGTTTACATTAAATACTGCTTGTTTACTAAATGTATTGTATGTGCGTGTATCGGAACTTTTTCAGTAAAATGTTTCACCAATTGGAAGCAGGGTATCATCATCTGCCTAGCCTTTTCCCAACTATGTTAGGGTCGGCTTCCAGTCTAACCGGATGCAGCTGAATACCAGTATTTTACATGGAGCGACTGCCTGTCTGACCTCCACAACCCAGTTAATACTATGTAATACGATACCTAAGACAGAATTTCAGGTCACTGACTACCTGTAACGACTGCCAAAGATCTATATATGGCAGCCGCGACCAACAGCTTAACGTGCTTTCTGAGGCACGGAGGAAACTCGGTGGCTCAGTAGTATCGGCTCCGACCTATTAACAGTAAGTCGTGGGTCCAAACCCAGGCAGGTGTGTAATTTATTTCATCACCACTGCTCTCAAAAACGGTGAAGGAAAACATCGTGAGGAAACCGGCATGTCCTAGAACCAAAAATTCGAAGACTTGTGACATCTACCAATCCGCACTGGGCCCGCGTGGTAGATTAGAGCCCATTCCCTCTCAAAAAGAGAGGAGGCCTGTGTCCCAGCAGTGGGAACATTAATAAGCTGATGATGAAGTAGGAATTGTGTAATTACGGATAGAATAACCCAATAACACTTTGGCCGACAAGGCCTAGACTAGTGGTAATCAATCACTTTTAAAGCATAATCTTATAACTACAGCGATCTTTATCAACAGAATGGATATAAATTTTTCGTAAGTTTATGTCATTCGAAAATGTTAAAAAAAACACCTATTTCATACATTTTTTTCTAGCCTGCTCTTTCCCACTCCTAGGCAAAGGCCTCCTTCCACTCTTTCCATTTCTCTAGAACCCGTACGTCCTCCTTCCAGTTCTGGCGGAACCTGTCTAATTCGTCCCGCCATCTCCTTCGTGGCCTGCCACGACCCCGCCTCACTGTTTCAGGGCACCAGTTTCCTGCTATTTTGGCCCACAGTTTGTCCAGCATGCGGCAGACATGTCCTGCCCTGTCCCACTTGAGTTGGGCAGCCTTTTGAGCCAGGCCACGTCAGTTATATTTGTTTTGGAGCGCAATACTCTTTGTTCTCTTTTCATCATTATTGCTTATTACAAAAATCACGTTCTCTAGGTCTTTTAAGCATCCAAATCCGGACACCAAGCTCAAAAGTAGCATTTTAGCAACCACTACGTAATGAAACCCTTCAATCAAAGACTTTATAATGTTATCAGATTCACTTGGACGTCTTAACGGCCCAGTTATAATGTTGATGACAAAACATGTAATTTCCCGTAATTTTAACGCGCGACTTAATTGCCGGTAATGGTATTATTGCCAATGCTAACTATGGTATTTAATGCCGTTGTTTACTGAGCATTCAATCGTTTATGTCACGCGAGCGGTGTGGCCAGGGTTGAGAATTAATTTGCTGATTAATTTCTACAATAAGCCCTGTAATGGAAGGTGTAGTTTATCTTCTTCTTTCATAATCATCAGCCTATAATGTTCCCACTGCAGGGACTCA
This sequence comes from Diarsia brunnea, assembly GCA_949774965.1. NCBI lineage: Eukaryota > Metazoa > Arthropoda > Insecta > Lepidoptera > Noctuidae > Diarsia > Diarsia brunnea. Next base: position 1,369,689 of record OX459019.1, read on the forward strand.
GGCCTCCTCTCTAGGAGAGGGATGGGGAGAATCCACCACGCGGGCCCAGTGTGGATTGGTAGATGTCACATGTCTTCAAATGTCGTGGTTCTAGGACATGCCGGTTTCACGATGTTTTCCTTCACCGTTTTGAGAGCAGTGGTGATGAAATAAATTACACAAAGTAATGCGCCTGACTGGGTTCGAATCCACGACTCACTGTTCGTAAGTCGGGGCCGCCACCGCTGGGCCACCACTGCTCTTCTTCTTTCATACTTCTCTGTAAATCCTCATCTTTCCCCGTCACCCTTTTTCTAGACATTCGTTCACACAGCCCACCTAGAGATTCTTTGATCTGACCTTGCTCTTAAAGCTATCAATTTTAATATTCAAAACTTTTCTGACGACCTTTTGCTCAGTTCTCCGCATCACTTGTCCATACCATAAAAAGCGGCATGCCTCAGCCCCTAGCATACGGCGGCATATTTTAAATGCGCGTATACGCGCTTCAAACGAGATTTGAACGCGACCTTGTAACCTAAGCACACGGGGTGATCGTGACACGCGCGTCTACGTGCTAAAACTAAAGCTGCTAGTATTTTCTATATTTATTTCGCACACAAACACTGATCGTGCGTGCGTAATGAGTAAAACGTGAAGTTAATTCTTTCTTACTCGTACATTCAGTGCCTAGCATTACCTGACCCCACATATAAAGATGCAGAGAGGAAGCGGTATGAGAAGAGGGGTCAGATAATACTGGGCAGAGATTGTACATTTGTGATGGAGAGTTTCTCGTTAGTCTGCTTGTATTAGATTTCCATACTGATTACATATTACCCAGTTGGTCGAGAACTTAGCTCTGGGAGTCATAATGTTGCAGTAGTAAGGGATTATAAACACCCGTCGGGGCTGCGGGTTGTTCGCAAGAGATACCGCGGCCTCGACATGAAGGGCCAAGAAGGAACGTGGGTGGTTTTTAGTCAGTAGAAGTCTGACACTCCCTTTCGCTCTGCCCAAGAGCGGGGGGGTTATTTGATGATTTCCCACCCCCCAAAAAAAAAAAAAAAAAGGAATTATAAACAGGGAATGTGGATTTGGCATTGATTTGGTTTTAAAACACGCCTGTTGTACCACACATTACTTTTCATACTCGGGCGCCATGTTTTCTATACACTCAGCATTTCGTACCTATCACTAAGCTAATTTGTGTAAGTACATTAAATCAATAAATCAGTGTTCAACGGACATTCGCTGTGATCGGTTTTATTTCAACATCAACCCCATAAAATTGCCCCGGTATCATCACTAAGTACAGGTCCCTACACATGAAAATCCTGTAACCTTCGAAGTGTTAAGCAGTTGTGTGGCTAACAGTACACCCCACCCAGTTATGTTTAAGTCCCATGTAATAGGTGGCGAACCTATTATACCTATAACATTTTGCCCGAACCGGGAAAGGAACCCAGTACCTCATGCTCAGCAGTCGCACTGGCGACCACTAGACCAACGGGGAAGTCTTTTTGGTTCATCATCAGTCTTTAATGTTCCCACTGCAGGGACTCAGGCCTCCTCTCTAGGAGAGGGATGGGCTATAATCCATCACGCGGATCCAGTGCGGATTAGTAGATGTCACATGTCTTTGTCATGACATCAAATCAGACTTCAAGTGTCTTTGATTTCGATTTGTCTTCTTTTTGGTTAACTATAAGTATATAGAGTTTTTTAACTTTCGTAATAATATTATTCTTGTTACTTAACGTTTGTTGAGACTCATCGCATTTAGGCTACACAATATGACTCTTAAAAAGTTTAATTTTTAGCTTACATTTTTATTTTCATTTGCTGGCAACACCAACAATTTACCACAAATAAAAAACGCAATTGTTTTCTTTTCCCATAATCCGGTACTTATTACATGACGTAGTGATGTGGCGTCAATCATCGTCAATTTGTGGTTAGAGATGTGCTAATTTTATCGATAATACCAACTAATTGGTTTCAATTAAAGGACAAGTCATAGTTTTTTAGAGATAAAGTAATACCTACTGTCATTATAACATGAGTGTCTGTTTGGTCTAATTATCACGCTCAATAATTAATATTACTAGTTGTCCAATTAGTAAGTTAATCCAGCCAGTAATATTGCGAAAATCCGGCAAATATTATTGGGACAGTATTTTCGCAGTTATCAGTATAATTAAATACACACACCATATTTTATGTAAAAACGATAAAAATTTTAACTTGAGTAAAAGTTAAAAATTAATAAAACACATCGCCTTTAATGCCCATAGGATTGGTCAGAGGCGTACCTTTAATACATACTAAAGAGACACAAACGAGATTGATTAATAGCAAATGCCTAGACTGGTAGAAAATACCCAATTTGTACGATTTTTGTGCATAAAGTTTTAATAAATAAATAAATTATTCAATCTAGACTCTAAATGAAATAAGTACAATATTAAATAACCATCTTTGTTTCACAACAGCTGTAAAATAAGTGTAGAACAATCTAGTTTTACACTCCAATAAAAAGCGATTTTACAACAAATCAGTTTGGAATGCTAAGATTGCTACCAATTTTATCGATATCGAGTTTTCTAATACCAGCATTTTATTGGTACTAGGATCTGACATTAAAATGTTGCAGCATTTATAATATCAAATGGCGCTGACGAAGGGAATTTTCAATCTGGTTTCAATGTAACAAATAAATGGATTATGTTGATACATTTTGTGTGCTCTTTTTGTGGAGGTTTGCGGAGTTAAGCGGTATGGATTTTAGGTGGTTTTATTTGTTTTTGAGATAAAATTTTGTTATGAGATAAAATATGTTTGCAGTTTTTCGGATTTAGGACATTTTTGTTTGTGCATTTTAAAATGAGGTTCGTATATAGCATTGCTTACAAAATTTTGGGAGGCAAAATTTGAGTAAACCTCATACATTTTTATACCCTTATAAACTAATGTTTGTAACAATATATTAAAACTAAACGTATTTTTACTAAATCCATATTTAATAATTTTAAACTTTCCTTAGTACAAGTAGTTTCATTGTTGATAAGCTTCAATGTGTTAAAAAAGCTATACATTAATGGACTCTTAATAATCGATTTAGGTAGTGGTCAGAAAACTAGTATTTGAGAAGAGTTTCACGTTACCCAGCAACTGAATTATGGATGACAAATAGGCAGTCATTCCAAGTAACATATAGGAATTCGGTTTAACTGTAAGCCAACTCCAACATAGTTGAGAAACTTATTAGATAATGACTTAGGTGGACAAAAGATTCAGATACATATTTTCTCGGCTATGGTATGGTAAAGATTCAGATACGTATATCAGGTACTTCACAGAGCATTTACGCAAAACTGGAAATAGTTCATTCTATTTCAGTACAATTTTCAATGGACACTAAATTCTATTCATCATCTGCCTAGCTTTTTCCCAACTATGTTGGGGTCGGCTTCCAGTCAAACCGCATGCAGCTGAATACCAGTATTTTACATGGAGCGACTGCCTATCTGACCTCCACAACCCAGTTAATACTAGGTAATACGATACTCTTTGGTAAGACTGGATGTCAGAATTTCAGGTCACTGGCTACCTGTAACGACTGCCAAAGATCTATATATGGCAGCCGGGACCAATAGCTTAATTAACACTAAATTATATTATTTAATATTATTCTCAACTAGACCTTGTTTGTATAAATACGGGACTATGACAGTGATTGAATTATAAATTATCTGTTTTGTCTTTGAAGCTAACTTCGCATACCTAGGTCTTAAATAAACCAATTAAGATTTTAGATAACTAAGTTAGCTCAAGGTCAGTACATTACAATTTCGAGAGCTTTGTAGAACCATGTGAAAGGACAATTGGTTTAATCTGTCGAAATAAGTAAAATAATATAATTAATAACAATAAATTATTGTTGGTTTTTTTTTGGTTTGCCAAATTGCTGCTACTACAAAACAATATTTTTTTAAATATGAGATTTAACCAGGAAAACGAGTGATTTAAATATTAGTGAAAAAAGAAAACTGAACAAAGTAATTTGAAAACCTGGATCAAGCTCTTATTACACTTATACATACTGCGTATCAACAGTACAATACCACATGTCTACTTATAGAGTTTATTAGAAGATTTGAAACGATGCTACTCTCGTGCAGAGCTTATACATGTGCATTGAAAAAAAACATCCTACATGTAAAATAATGTATCATGTTGTGTAAAATACAGCGTATAATATTGTTGTTTCTAGGCCCAAAATCTTGTCATTGACACACAAATTAAATTAATATCCACTTTGCAACATTATCGAAGACGGCACGTAAGCAAGTTAACTATATCATCCAATCCCACTAATGTATGGGAAAATTAAGTTATTTCAGTAACATTGCACGGGGTTACAGACTTAGAGTTTGCTAAGTTTTGACTAACATTAATTATAAGTGACAGGTTGGCATATCGATAAGTAAGATTATTAATTGGATTTATTGTGCTACGAGCAATAGTGGCCCAGTGGTTCCGCCCTGACTTATGAACAGTAAGTTCGAACCCAGGCAGGCGCGTTACTTTGTGTAATTTATTTCATCACCACTGCTCTCAAAACGGTGAAGGAAAACAACGTGAGGAAACCGGCATGTCTTAGAACCAAACAATTTCGAAGACATGTGACAACTACCAACACGCACTGGGCCCGCGTGGTAGATTATAGCCCATCCATCACCTATAGGCCAGAGACCCTTTTTTTTTTTTTTTGGTGGGTGGGAAATCATCAAATAACCCCTCCCGCTCTGGGCAGAGCGAAAGGGAGTGTCAGACTTCTACTGACTAAAAACCACCCATGTTCCTTCTTAACCCTTCATGTCGAGGCCGCGGTATCTCTTGCGAACAACCCGCAGCAGGCCTGAGTCCCTGCAGTGGGAACATTATGGGCTGATGATGATGTTAATGACGGTTATGCTACGAGTGTGTATCTAAAAACCTGTGAAACTAACATTAATTTTAATCTATAATGGTATCAAGATACATAAATTAATCTGAAAATGTAATCTAAAATTTTACCTAAACCATCCTCTGCCTAGCTTTTTTCCGAACTGTATTTGGGTCAGTTCCCAGCTTTACCAGGTGCAGTTGACAACTATTATGATACATCGAGTGGCTGACTAAGCTGACCTCAATAACCCAATAATGCGATACTCCTTGTTAAGGCTGGTTGTCAGACATTCAGGACTCGAACAGACTTTAGCCACACACCAGGTAATCCTCAGTTACACCCATTAAGGATTACAGGCCTGATGTTATGTAAATTAGATCTTATAAATGTTTATTTTTTAAACGCGCACATTCATGCTACAACCCCAAACATCGATACCGAAACCGATACCGGCACATGTGCACATCACTATTCAATCAGCTAACTACAACACCACTCGTCGGTCAACTCATTAATTAAAGAGCCAACAAACAGTCGACTAATTTCGTTAACTGCTGTATTTGTTGAATCATTAGGATTTAATGCTACGCGGGAAGAGAGTTACGTGGATTATTACGAAAGACTTAGATCAACTCTGCCATTTTGCAAATACTGCATTAATTGCTGTAATGACACAGAAATTAAGGCAGTATTTGCAAAATGGCGGTTTTGAGAAAAGCACTAATAATTAGACACAAAATGCAGAAATTTTCTTTACTATTTCACTATGTCAAATTCATCCAAAAATAATAAAAATAATTCTATGTATAGATTAAAGTCTTTAGATGTCAATTTTGACAAAAACACAATATCGTAAAAATGTCAATTACTGCAATTGCAGTAATTGTCATTATTAAATAAACTCAGATAGCGACAAACCAACTCAAAACAAACAAAATAAAATAAAATGAAACAGTATTTTTCGTGCCAAACAGACATCACAGCTTGACAAAAGAAAAGAACAAGAAGAAAAAACCTAGTTATCTTGCAAACGACTCTATGAGAGAAACTTTCTAGACGAGCAGCAACGCAAATAAACGTAAACCCTATTAAATATGTACAAGCATGATGTGGGTTACAAACCAGGGGTTCAAGTTAATGCATGTGTGACACGCACTTGTTTCTGTTTCCGCTACAGTTGTTAGGGTTAATCCTTTAGAATGAAACGTTAACGTACGCGTTCGCGTTGTTTGGAAAACATGGGAGAACATGTTTATATTCGCTCATACGTTAGTAAGTGTGGTTATGAATACTTGTTTATTTTTCATTACCACTGAAAACGGTATATTTACCATGTGTGTGTTTTTTAGAGTTCTGTGATCACGGTGCTTGCGACAGCATTGAAATATCGGGAATCCGAAACAAACAGTGAACAATCCTTTTAATAATGTTAGCTACCATGTCAGTTTAAAATAATTATGTTTCTTTTTTATTCAGGACAGACAGAGGAGCCCGTGGCTCAAAAATAACTACCACTGGGATCTTTAGGTTAAGCCGCGCTGGCCTAGGTTGTTCTTTGAATGGGTGACCACTCGTTACATACCGAGTTTACTCCGTGTCTCGGAAAGCACGTTAAGCTGTTGGTCTCGGCTGCCGTATATAGATCTTTGGCAGTCGTTACAGGTAGTCAGTGACCTGAAAGTCTGACAACCAGTCTTACCAAAGGGTATTGTATTACCCAGTATTAACTGGGTGGTTGGAGGTCAGATAGGCGACGGCCTATGTAAAATGCTACATATATGCTCTTTGTGAAATACTGGTATTCAGCTGTATCTAGTTAGACTGAAAGCTGACCCCAATATAGTAGGAAAAAGGCTAGGCAGATGATGAGACTGTAAGGCACCTCATCATCATCATCATCATTTCAGCCGAAAGACGTCCACTGCTGGACATAGGCCTCCCCTAAGTGTCGCCACATTGACCGGTCCCGTGCATCTCGCATCCAGCGGATCCACCTAGTGGGAGGCCTTCCAACGCAACGTCTTCCGGTTCGCGGTCGCCACTCCAGAACTTTCCGGCCCCATCGGCCATCCGTTCTGCGAGCAATGTGCCCTGCCCACTGCCACTTAAGTTTGGCAATTCTTCGGGCTATGTCGGTAACCTTGGTTCTCTTGCGGATTTCCTCATTTCTAAGTCGATCACGCAAAGAAACTCCGAGCATAGCTCTCTCCATTGCTCTTTGGGTGACTTTCAGCTTTCTGATGAGGCCCATTGTGAGCGACCACGTTTCGGTTCCGTATGTAATCACTGGCAACACACACTGGTCATAAACTTTCGTCTTGAGACACTGTGGTAAGTTGGACGAGAAGATACTACTCAGCTTCCCAAACGCTGCCCAGCCGAGTCGGATTCGACGATTGACCTCTTTCTCAAAGTTGGACCTACCTAACTGGACCGTTTGTCCCAGGTAGACATAGTCGTCTACAACTTCGAGTGTAGAGTCTCCGATCTTGATAGGAGTGGGTGTTACATGGGCATTCAACATGACCTTGGTTTTGTCCATGTTCATCCTAAGACCCACTCTTTCGGAAGCTCTATTGAGGTCACCGAGCATTGTACTGAGGTCCTCCATGGTCTCAGCCATGACCACTATATCGTCGGCAAACCGAAGGTGAGTGATGTACTCGCCATTGATGTTGATGCCTAGTCCTCTCCAGTCCAGAACCTTGAAAACATCCTCCAGTACAGCGGTGAACAGCTTCGGAGATATGACGTCTCCCTGTCTCACACCTCGCTGCAGAAGGATAGGTTCCGAAGTCTGGTCCTGAAGTCGGACTGACATGGTGGCGTTTTTGTACAAACACTTCAACACTTTGATGTACCGGTAGTCGATTTGGCACCTTTGGAGAGACTGTAGTACAGCCCAAGTCTCGATCGAATCGAAGGCTTTCTCGTAGTCCACAAACGCTAAACAGAGAGGCAGATTATACTCTTCGGTCTTCTGTATAACCTGCCGCAGCGTATGTATGTGGTCTACGGTGCTAAAGCCTTTTCGGAATCCGGCTTGTTCGGGAGGTTGAAAGTCGTCAAACCTGCGCGCGAGACGATTCGTAATGACTCTTGAAAACAACTTGTAGACATGGCTCAGAAGTGAGATGGGCCTATAATTCTTCAGCCGGGCATTGTCGCCCTTCTTGAAGAAGAGTACCACCACACCTCTGCACCATGCCTGCGGCGTTTTTCCCTCGAGTATGACAGAACCGAACAACTTCTGAAGGGCCTTAAGGACCGGTTTGCCACCCGCCTTCAGGAGTTCAGCTGTAATTCCGTCATCACCCGGTGCCTTGTTGTTCTTGAGCTGTTTCAGAGCCATCCTAATCTCGTACAGGCTGACATCCGGGATGTCTTCGGTATAGTGTCGGGTTAGTCTAGCTCTTGGGTCTTTAACTAGATCTTCAACGGGTTTGCTGGTTGACGTGTACAGCTGTCCATAGAAACTCTCGATCTCCCTCAGAAGCTCCGGTTTGGTGGATACGATCCTGCCGTCGTCGGTCTTCAGTTTCGTGAGCTGGCTTTGCCCAATAGCCAGATCTCTTGCAAATACCTTGGAGCCTTTATTCCGCTCTATTGCGTCTTTAATACACTCGGTATTAAAGCGGCGGAGGTCGCTCTTCAAGGATTTAGAGATCTGCCTATTGAGCTGCCGGTATTTACACGCGTCGTCTGAAGACTGTAGGATCATTTCACGCCGCTCCTTCATGAGACTGAGAGTTTGATCAGAGAGCTTCTTGTTCTTATTCACACGACGTGTCTTGAAGAACTTAGACCCAGTCATATGGACAGTTTCCACGAACCCATCGCTGTATTCGTCCACTGAGCTTCCTAGGTACTCGAAACGATTCTGGAGTTCAAGCTGAAAGCTCTCGGGGTTTTGGATCTGGAGCTGTGCTGGACGGAGCGTAGACTTCATCAGTCGAGACCTTTCAAGCTTAATATTGATGTTCAATGTGCCTCTTACCATGCGGTGATCGCTCCCGGTTTTTACCGAGTTGATCACAGAGACATCATTGAACATTTGCTTCCTGGTTGACATGATGAAGTCAATCTCATTTTTAGTCGCACCATCGGGGCTCTGCCAGGTCCACTTCCTGTGCTTACGTTTTTTGAAGAAGGAGTTCATCATATAGAGGCCCTCCTTCTCCATAAAACTAGCAAGTTGGTGACCCCGGCGATTCCTATGTCCAAACCCAAATTGCCCTACTAGCAGCTCATCCTCGTCTCGTTTGCCCAGTTTCGCGTTGAAGTCCCCCATGACAACGGTGAATTGAGTTTTGAAACCATGCATGGCTTTCGAGATATCCTCATACATGGTCTCCACCTCGTCGTCGGAGTGTGTCGAGGTCGGGGCGTAAACCTGTATGACCTTCAGCGAATATCTTGAGGATATTCTGAGTATAAGGTACGCCACCCTGGTCGATACACTCTCGATTTTCACGACGTTGTTCACAAGGGACTTGTGGACGATAAACCCAACACCACCCTGGGACCGCCGGTCACCCTCTCGGAAATAGAGCAAATTGCCGGATTTCAGGATTATCGTGTCCTCCCCCTCTCTTCGGACTTCAGATAATCCCACAATACTCCATCGCAACCTGCTCAATTCCTCTTCGAGTTCCGTAATCTTCTCGTCAGTCCGGAGTGTGCGCGTGTTATAAGTTGCCAGGTCAAGTCGTCGGTTGGGGTAGCCGGATCCCTTCCGGAGATTCTTCGCACCCCTTGCCACGCCGTTACCTCGACCGCTACCGTAGTCGAGGTTAGACGGGCTGCCGGGTACTAGGGGCCATATTTGTGTTGCGCTCATTTTTAGTTAGGGGGGTTTGCCATAATCGCCACGCTTGGCAGGCGGGTTGGCGATCGCAGTTCGGTCGATACAAAAACACAGAGAACGCTGCTGCCCATTCTCTGGTAAGTCCCTTAGTCGCCTCTTACGACACCCACAGGAAGATATGGGATGGTGCTATTCTTTACGTCCGACACCATACGGTAGTCCGACACCATACGGTACTCCGTAAGGCACCTACTTATCTATTTTTATCTAACAATCGAGTCTGGTTCTTCTAACCAAACAGACAGATGTGTTGCTGGAGAGTTTGTTCCGCCACTTCTTCTTTCCAGCAAAAACACTAGGAAGTGTCGAACGGTGGGCGTTTTGGGGGACTGTCACTTGTAAATAAGTAAAGTAAAGTAAATTTTGACGTTCGAAAAGTGCTGATTATCAGCCTAGTTTGAATAAATGAGTTTTGATTTTGATTTTGAATCGTAAATATAAATTCAGTCAGGTTCATGCCATTTCTGGCAACGTTATGTTCAAATAAATGTAGTGCTAACAAAATTTTAGAAGCTAAAGAAAATTCCATTCAGTTTTTCACTTCCAAAACATGCAAAAACAAACTAAGAACTCAGCAAGCGCAGCCCGCAAATGACGCAGTTAGTAAAAAGTCACTTTAAAAAAAAATCGGTGTCAAATAAACAAGTGAAACTTGTAAAGTGTTCAGTGGTCTGTTAACTAATTAATTGAGTCGACTGACTAGCTTGCACCTGCAGTCGACGGGTTGAGTAGGGATGCGACACTCCTGGTATCGGTATCGGTATTTATCGATAAGATTTTATATCGACATTATAGCGGTCACGTTTTTGTTTGATGTGCTCTTGGTTTTGGTATCGGTATTTATCGATGAGATTTTGTATCGATATTGTATTGGTTATGTTTTTGTTTGATGTGCTCTTGGTATCGGTATCGGTATTTATCGATAAGTTTGCGTATCGATATTGAAGCGGTGTTTTTCTTTGATGTGCTGATTGTGGCCCAGTTTATTGTAGACTGAGTTGATTGATCCGTTGTTTTATTTTAACAGTGTTAAAATTATTTCGATGGGCTTCCATATTTGAAAACACGTGTGTCGAAACTGATTTATAAACCGAAAAGGATAAATTATTTATTCTCATAAAAAGTTAGTTAAATTCAAATTAATTAATTTTGTGAATATAAGGAAACAGGTATAATATTTAAAATTCAGAAACTCTCTATAGTATTGACTTAAAAAAGCAATAAAATAATAATGCAATTTTAAATAAGGCAAAGGTTGGTCTAACACAAAATTATACACAGAAGGATTAAAAATTACGTGAAATCAAATTATCGAAATATCGACATACAACACAAAATATAATAATATACAACACAAAATGGTCCGAACAAAACAACAAGGAATATTTCACACCTAATAAGTGTGTCAAAAACATCAAAGAAATTGCTCCTATAACCGTCCGAATAAATTACGGTTTGGTAAACAAACCGATGCATTTCACAAATACTTTACCGAAAACCAACAGAAATACTATCATAAATAATTAACTGGCACGAAACTTCAATCCATTACAAACCAAATTTTTAATTATGAAATTCAATTTAATTTTTGTCGCCCGAATTTTAACAACAAATGTCGTTTTAGTTACTTATACAATTGAAGCTCCTGGCTAAATAAATAGTAGCCGAAATGCTCGATCTTAAAGGTTAAGTAGCGCTTGCCAAGGTCGAACCTTGGATGGGTGACCAACCATTACTTACCGAGTTTCCTCTGTGATCTCATCAACAGTCGTTACAGGTAGTCAGTTGCCTGAAAGTCTGAAAACTAAGGGGTATTGTATTACCCAGTACTAAGTACTGGGTTGTGAAGGCCAGATACGTACTCGCTGCACGTCAAAGACTGGTTGGTATTTATCTGCATCCAGTTAGACTGGAAGCCGACCCTAACACAGTTGGGAAAAGACTAGGCTAATATTCAATTTAATTTTCATAGCTCGAATTTTACCGACGATGTCCTTTTCGTATTTTTTTTCGTATACTGTGTAAAAGTAATTGTTCGCAGCGTTTTTTAAAAATTTAGTTTCAGGTCAAACAAAGGGTAATTAAGTCTAAACGTAATCAAACTTACCAAAGATTTACACTATCTTTAAAAAAAAGATCATGGCCATCAATTTTCCTTTGCTCAAAACTCACCACGTCATCATACCTTTTTAAAAAGCAACAAAAAACCGCCAAAAGATTTTCGATAACAGAACTGAGACGCTTCGAAAGATGAACTCTAGTAATTAAACATTCGAACAGCATCGTATAATTCTTCTATAATGAGAAAGAAACTTCATTGTCTCGGTAAAAGAAAAAGATTATTATGTTGTCCTCAGATTTCCACGGAGTTTTTATTTATAAAGGAACAGTATTTTTCTGTGAAGAGTTTCCTTAAAATGAATAAAGTACGGAAAAATACTTGACCTGTGTGAAAAAATGTCTGAAGAACTTTGTGGTCAGTTTTCTGATGTGTTTTTGTTTCTTTTGTACGAGTTACAATACCTAGCTGAGTTTCACGACCTTCGAAAGCGTGAAGTTATGATAGAAATACTACAAAATAGGATTAGGATCTCCAAAAAAGGATATACACAATCTTGCGAAATATATAGTGGAAAACAAACGTGTCACGTAAGTGTACTCCTTCACTTACAGGAGACCACAGCATGGACAATAACATTAAATTTAAGCAAACAGAGATACAGTACCAATTGAAAAAGAAACAATAGTAATTAAATTCAAAAATTCAAATCAAAACAACAATTAAAATCAAAAATGTCAAGCCAAAAAGTAAAAAATAATGTCAAAAATTAACACAATATCACGCTTGTAATCCCCGCAGGGTTAAAAAGGATAGAAGGGTTAGGCAGAGGTATGGCTAAGCAGTAGTGGCCTAGTGGTTGCGGCCCCGACTTGCAGGCACATTACTTTGTGTAATTTATTTCATCACCACTGCTCTCAAAACGGTGAAGGAAAACAACGTGAGGAAACCGGAATGTCTTAGAACTAAAAAAATCGAAGACATTTTGTGACATCTGTCAATCTGCACTCGGCACGCGTGGTGGATTATAGCCCATCCCTCTCCTACAGAGGAGGCCTGAGTCCCAGCAGTGGGAACATTATAGGCTGATGATGATGATTCCTAATTGTATACCCACATTTCGTCCGTTATGTTTACTTAAAGGCTTCCCATGTAATAAGGAGCAAGCCTATTGCCATCAACCGGGCAGAAATTCAGACTGGCTCCGTGGCTATTACAGAGCAATTCCTGATGTGAAAACCCACCCGCACTTTGCCCGACTTAGGAATCGAACCCAGGATCTCATAATCTGCAGTCGCGCTTACAACCATCAGAGCAATGACTCAGAAAAGACTACAACGGAGCGGCAATAACTCCTAAAGTTTCTATATTATAATAGGGGATCGGACAAAAAAAAAACTAATTAGTCCGTCAGATAGATTTCCAAAATATATTGAACATAATTATATTTTTTCTTTTTTCACATAAACAAAAAATGAAGACGATACAGTGCTTCGAAAACTTGTGAACTCCTCGAAAACGTCACATGTTAGTACATTTTTTACCTACAAATGACGTCACAACCCCTCATGATCTTTGATGGGTACGTTTTATGTTCGTCATTTTTTATTAATTTGATAAAACAAAAAACACGTATCCAATATTTTTCGATAATCTAACTGACGGACTAATTAGAATCATATTTTTTGACCCAGTCTGATCTCCTATTCAACCATGATTTGATAAACACGTCATGGCGCCATATATGTATTATCATATTATCGTTATTGTTGTATTCCTCGAGAACCGTACTTTTTTTGGGATGAAAGGTACACCATGTCCTTCTCAGTTCTCTTGACAACGTATATCATGTGCAAAATTTCAGAATCATCGGTTCAGTGGTTCAAGTGTGAAAAGGTAACAGACAAACTTACTTTCGCATTTATTTGTTATAAGAATCATAACAAATAAATGCGAAAGTAAGTTCTCTGGTTAAATAGGTTGATTGTATTACTGTTTGCTGAAAGAGAGAGTTTTAAGATATTTGAATATCAGCACTTCGACTTTTTTAGTGTTACAGCATGCTAAGAGGAATTTAGATAAGCTCATACGGGACTAATTAGTAATTTTGCTTAATGTATGTCTGTTTTTTTTTTCTTAAGCTTATTAAGGCTTTATCTACCTAAAGTTTTATTTTTATTTATTAACTTTTTATTTCATTGATAATATTATCGTATCGTTTTATTTCGTTCTGTAGGTACTAGATAAAAACTTTGTTTTTGCCATGAAATTTTACAACTTTAACGTAAGTTTTAAAAAGTTCACGAAATAATATTTATCAAACACTATCTTTCTCAATATTAAACCTCTATCAAAACCTACGAAGCGACACAAATTAAACAAAACATCTTCTACACAAACAAAAACAAATTAAAATAAAGTTACAAACAAACAAAAAGAATTACTCAATAAATTGGGCGCTCACCCGAATACAGTTTGAGCATCAATCAAATATGGCGAATAAAATAATAACGTTCAAGTTACTAATTTGTTATTAAAGTTTATAATACTATCTTTGAATTTATTGTAGGCTTTTAATGCTCTGAAAACCATTACGATATTATGAAAGAATTAAAATAATGTTGTGTTGGCAGCAGCGTTCTCTGTGCCTTCGTAACAACCATACTGCGATAGCCAACCCGCCTGCGTGGCGATTATGTCAAATCCCCCCCCCCTTCTGCCCTTCTGGGGGAGGCCTATGTCCAGCAGTGAACGTTTTATGGCTGAAATGATGATGATGATGAAAATAATGTTCGATTCCCGGGTCGGCTAAAGTGTTATTGGGTTATTCCATACAGAATATCTCAGGAGAGGCCACGGAGTCTAGACGGGTACCCGGTTGATGGCAATAGGCTCGCCCTCTGTTACATGGAACTGATACGTTACTGGCGCATTGGTATAGTATTAGGTACATCTCTGCCTAATCCTTGGGGGATAACAGGCGTGATGTTATGTTATAATAATGTAGAATGGGCTAAACATTCCTGTATAGTGACCCGCAAGTTTTTTTTTTTTTATTTGCAATGGGCTTACTCTTGACCTCAATCTTGCCCTAAGGGCAGAGATGAGGGGCACGCCACGATAATGGGCACGCCACGATAGTGGCGGTAAGTCCCCTCTTTGAGGAGTGGCTGGAGAGGCGCCACGGCGCCCTCACCTTCCGTCTGACGCAGGTACTCACCGGACACGGTTGTTTCGGGAGGTACCTGCACCGAATCAGGCGGGAGGAAACGCCCGGATGTCACCATTGTGAGGATCGGCCGGAGGACACGGTGGAGCACACCGTGGAGGTGTGTCCCGCTTGGGCGGAGCCCCGCCGTGTTCTCGTAGCGGCGATCGGCGGCGGCGACCTCTCGCGTCCGGCCCTGGTGCAAGCCATGGTCCGGGGCGAGGAGGAATGGGACGCCGTCGCCTCCTTCTGCGAAGCAGTGATGCTAGCGAAGGAGGTGGCGGAACGTGAGAGGGAGAGAACCTCTCGTCCCAGCCGCCGCGGGAGGCGCTCCGGGCGTCGGGGGCCACGTGATGGCTTCCGGCCACCGTAGACGCGGGCCTGTGGACGGTGAGTGATGGGTAAGCTCGCCGTCCGTCCGTCTTATGACGACAACAGGCCGTGTCGACGGCGCGTTCGTGTTCCACGCGCGCCTCAAAGAGATGTCAGCAACACGGAAGGGGCCCACAAGGGCCGACGCCTGTCGAGGCTGCGGGATGTCCGCAAGGGATACCGAGGCCTCGACATGAAGGGCGAAGAAGGAACATGGGTGGTTTTTAGTCAGTAGAAGTCTGACACTCCCTCTCGCTCTGCCCAAGAGCGGGAGGGGTTATTTGATGATTTCCCACCCCCCAAAAAAAAAAAAAAAAAAAAAAGGGCAGAGATGAGAGGTATGGGACGCCGTCGCCTTCTTCTGCGAAGCAGTGATGCTAGTGAAGAAGGTGGCGGATCGGGAGAGGGAGAGAGCCTCTCGTCCCTGCCGCCGCGGGAGACGCTCCGGGCGTCGGGGGCCACGTGACGGCTTCCGGCCACCGTAGACGCGGGCCTGTGGACGGTGAGTAATGGGCTAGCTTGCCGTCCGTCCGTCTTATACGAAGACAGGCCGTGTCGACGGTGCGTTCGTGTTCCACGCGCGCCTCAAAGAGATGTCAGCAACATGGAAGGGGCCCGCAAGGGTCGACACCCGTCGGAGCTGCGGGTTGTTTGCAAGAGATACCGCGGCCTCGACATGAAGGGCTAAGAAGGAACATGGATGGTTTTAGTCAGTAGAAGTCTGACACTCCTTTTCGCTCTGCCCAAGAGCGGGAGGGGTTATTTGATGATTTTACAACCGGAAAAAAAGGGCAGAGATGAGGTCGACGATGGAACGAACTTACCCAGAAGAAGCCTATTTACTCGCGACTTAAATTGAAGATAAGATTAAGATTTTTTATTTAATTTTTTCGTAACTTATCCTGAAAAGCATATAATATAATATGTCGGATCAGGTCCTTGATACGGACATAGATTGAATCGCAAGCGCGTCAGTGGTGACATCAAGTGACCTACTTACAAGTCTACCAATACCTCATCGTGTTTGGGACAAGCCCGCTACACTATTCCCAAACCACTGTAACTCCTATAAGCCAAAATCAACCGTGGCGACCACAAGAAAAGCGCCGAGACCATGAAGCCCGACGAAGTCCCAGAAAAACGATTTAACTGTCTTAGATCCTGCAACGAAATTAATTATAAAAGAATAGCGAAGGAGTAAGAAAAACATAATTTCCACTTCCCTCCATATCAGCTGGAGACAGAACAGAACAAGGCCAATAGGCACACAGGGACGTTTACAGCTGGGATAAGCCCAGTTCTAGGCAACTGGGCTTATCCCATGGATATTGTTGTTATTAATATTACTGGGTCCTAAGTTGTGAGCTGTTATATTTGTTTCAATATATCGTGCTTCTATAGAGTCGAGATGTTTTGAGCTCTCAGTAAGGATGACATTCAATGTCTGATCGCAGCAGAATTGAGACGTCCTGGAACTGTACCCAATTCATTGTGCCCCGTGTTATTGTGATTTTAAACCAAACCAAAAAACCAACCAAAAAGTGTTTTGCACCCAGTGTGTTTTTATTGCACGAAACCCATCTTCTGCTCACATGTATGAGCCCTGAAATAAAACCTGTCAACACGACAAATACAATTTAAATCTATGTGTTTTTTCATATTTTATTAAACTAAATATGAGTTAATACTTTATTACTAATTACAGTATCTTAAACGGATGCTGATGAATTTGCTGACGTCCAATACAAATTACACCTGTGTCATCCTCGTACTACCACGAGAATCTCCACGTCATCCACAAGGCCATTTCACATAACTAATCAATAACATTATCATTGTTGCAGGCACAAGACGCAGACCGTAATCAAGATAATCACCAGGCGACATTGATTACAATGCACTCGCGGTAATGACTGACCATTGAACAGTCACGCGACGGCTCAAACATGAACGCCATGTAAACACACCATGAACAACATCACCAAGAAAATGTTCGCCAAAACACATCGGTTTTGGGACAGACGGAAGCACAAAATCGGACGATGACACCGCCGGGCGACTGCATAAAATAAAACAAAGATTTTTCGTTAAAAAAAACAAGCTAGTTTAAAATCGCTTTTTTGTGTGTACGCAAAATACCGTAATCTTCATTTGCAACTTAATTTAGTTTCACAATCAGTGTTCTTTAATTACTTTCAAGCAATACTAGGTTAGGCCTTCGTGTTTTCGTGTAAATATTGTGTTCGTGATCGCTCATATTCAATATTCAACGGTAAAACGGGTATTTAGTAATTGTATAAAGAAAGAAAAATAAATCAATCACTTCCGTTCCTATAGGCAATACGTTTTTTTAAAGTAAAAAATCAATTATACAGTTATTTCTACGGGGCCAAACTTTCAATCTCTCTAAAAAATAAAAGTTAGTTAGATGAATTTTACAAATCTTTTGTGGAAAGCCACTACGATGGTACCCAACACAACATCGATGGCGAGGACTACAATGTCAGCACATTTTAATACCACAGTCGGTCCAAATTCCACGTTCTTGGTACCGACTTACATGAGCCAAGAAGAGTTCTTTGCTTTGCAAATGACGAATGGTTCAGACGCGAATACAACTCTGACGAACGATACGACTGTAAACTTAGTTCTAAAAACTTGGTACCCGAGTGGGTATTCTCCCGCGCATATAATTATAGCTTCAGTGGTTGTGACAGTGTTAATGATAATGGTGGTGGTGGGCAATATGCTGGTGATCATCGCAATAGTGACAGAGAAAGCGTTGAAGAACATACAGAATTGGTTCATAGCGTCTTTAGCGGTGTCAGACTTCTTCTTAGGCCTGGTGATAATGCCGTTTTCGTTGGCAAATGAGCTGATGGGGTACTGGATCTTTGGGTTCTGGTGGTGCGAGATACATTCGGCAATGGATGTGTTGTTGTGTACTGCGTCTATCATGAACCTGTGCCTGATCTCGCTCGATCGGTACTGGAGTATAACACAGGTGAGTGACTTTTTTGAATTTATTTAATAATTTGTTATAATTGTTTTATATAAAACGATTAATAATCAAGAATAATCGTTTTATATATGTAGGTACCTAGATCGTTTTATATAAAACGATTATTACTATTTATTTTTATGGAAATATTTTGTAACCTATCACAATGTATCCATATTTAAACCAAAGTTTGACTGGTAAAGAATGCCTTGTGGCATTAAGTCCGCTTATATACTATATTATATATTTAAAACATTAAACATCCTTACTGTCCCATCCTTATATATTTTTGAAATGGCCTTGTTTATAAGACATCATCCATCGTTATTTACATTACAGCACGGATCGCGAAATAGGAGTCATTTATATAACAAAGTTGCCAGTCAATATAAAACTACCCTCTTTGGGAAAAGTGCATTTGCTATGGTAAAAAAAAAAAAAAATAAAAAAAAAAATATTGTACATGAAGTTGAAATAGATAATTTCCAATTAAAAAATCATAATTCAATCAAGGAAGACAGTCGTGACATCTACGGGTAACCTTAGTACCTACAGAGTCTCAGAGACTTCAATAACTTACGTTGGGTCCGTCTTGACCCAATTCGTCTTCCAGACTCCAGACTGAGTGACAAACCGAAATGAACTGAACGACTGACGAAAGTTCCAAGTGATATTGGAAAGTTCAACCAATTACAGAGGCATAAAGTTTAATTTAGTTTTTTCAATTCCGGAAATAGTTTAGTAAGTGCAAAGAGGGTGGTTTTTAACGTTTTTATTCGACGGTAGTCTGTTAAATGCTCGTTCGGGGGTACGTGATTTGCTTTTGTAAAAATGTTTTTAGTATTTCCCGATGCAGTTCAGGAATTTGTTAAAGGTCGGCCGTATTTTGTCCATGTATTTTATAAATATTTTTGGTGGGAGGTAGATATTGCCAATGCCATTCTGATCATGCAAATATTTGGTAGATATTTTTAAAATTCATATTCAAAACAAATAAAATATTAATTTTGGTTCCTGCTGTATTTACCCTTGGAGTGTTTTGTTGGTATATAAGGGAATCAATTTAAAAATGCGTTTAACTAAAAGTGTTGATGATGTGTTCAAGTACAGTAGGCAAACTTAACAAAAATTCTTAAAAACCTTTTCAAATCTCCTATAGTGGGTAGTCCAAATAGTGACGCTTTATCATTGACTTATATATTACTGCGTAAGGACTGGGCGGACGGCATGTTAAAATGACGCCTCGAACGTGGTCCCAAAATGGTCTTTCCTAAGCCGAAGTGAACTAGTCCACGATCGGCTCTCTTCGGGTGCGGTCGTAAATATTATTAAGAGCTTTATTTATGTTCTTTATACCTCGAAAATACCACGCCGCTTATACAAGGTTACATTAACGAGGCGACTTCACCGATTCTTTGTATGGCGAACGCGTCGAGCAAATGTTCGGACGACGGTATCTTTAGTTTTTATATCAATGCGCCTTATGGAAACAATTAGATTCCCAACGCCCAGTGGTATTCGAAAATACCCCATGTATGTTCCGCGATTCTCGTTAGTTTTCCAGTTCTGAGCTGAGCCACATGAGTTTAAAGCTTCTTAAAAATAGTATGGGTATAAATTATGGCTATATTTCATTTTTAAACGGATATATTCATTAGACTTTTTGTTCCGGTAATAAGATCCCGTGGAACAATTACCAAACTCCACGCGGACGAAGCCACGGGCATAAACTTGCCAAGTATTAATCAAGTAAGATGAGCAGCAAACTGCAATGCGGCAGGCTCAGGAGAAGATGGCGGGACGAACTCGACTATTTTCGGAGGGATTGGCGATTAACATCATTAAAAGATAAGTTGAAAGAAGGGAGGGCCTTTACTCTGCTTGTTACACAAATAGCTAATAATAATAAGAAGAGCAGAGAATCATGTAGAGTGGTATTAATGAAAAGAGGTACAGTAGCCATCCATATTCAAAGTCAAAGCTTTCGTCAGTGATCTACATGCCAAACAAACAAACAGAAAAGTAACACTAAAGGTTTTAAAGAAATTACTAGTTTTAATCATCATTTTAATCAGCTTATTTTTCAAAATCCAGCTCCATATCTTTCAACATTCCAGCCAGTAAAACCGTACTATCTAAATTGTAAACCAGCTCAAAAATCTTTTACCGAGATTAGGTTTAGTTTACAAACACCATACAACTCAAAAACAGCACTGCCAATTTTCAACGTACCTATTCTAGTAGCTGACTTGTGTTATTCATTCGTTACTAGGGACGTCAGCTGTCCGGACGATGTTGGCATTTTTCCGGACATATTCGGTGTTTTAGAAAGAGAAGATTTGTCATACAATCCACCCAGGATTGTATGACAAATGGTTTAAAGAGAAAAGATTAAATGATGCCGTGACGTCTGCTGACCGGGTAGAATGGAACAGGAAAATTTGTTGCGCCGACTTCAAGTAGAATAGAACACTCATTATTGTTTAGACATTTATTTAATTTAATACTCTATTATAATTTTAATGGGTTTATCTGTTTAATGACTGCATAAGTTTTTAGATTATTTTTTGTAAGTTTTGAAAATTGCGCGCTCATTTTAAATTAGTTTTGTTACTTATATTATTGTGTGGTGAATCTCTCCCATTATTGAAATTAATATTATTTAATATTATACAATAATAACATTTTAATGGGATTATCTGCTTAGTGATGGAATGGGATTATCTGCTTAATAACTGCATGATTATGTTGAAAAACATCATACTTTTATATTACTATTTATTAATACGAGAGCAATTTTATATCATATATATATATATATTTTTTAAATAACCTTGCCCCACACTAGGATTTTCTCCTGTGTCGTGGGTGCGTTCAAAAACATTTAAACTCACATACACAAATACCTAGACCCGAAACAACTATCTGTAGGCCATATAAATATTTGTTCCGTGCGGGGATCGAACCCGCGACACGCAGCGCAGCAGTCCAATCGCGTAGTCACTGCGCCAACCGTGCCGTCAATTAATATTAATATTCTTCTTGCCGTTGCCCTATGTTACTCGGGGTCGGCACATTATTTTTTCCATTCTGTCAGCCGTCACGATATCATTGACTTCTGTTTCATCATCTGCCTAGCCTTTTCCCAATTATCTAGGGGTCGGCTTCCAACCTAACTGGATTCAGCTGAACACCAGTATTTTACATGGAGCGACTGCCTATCTGACCTCCACAACCCAGTTAATACTAGGTAATACGATACCTTTTGATAAGACTGGTTGTCAGACTTTCAGGTCACTGACTACCTGTAACGACTGCCTGAATCTATGTATGGCAGCCGGGATCAACAGCTTAACGTGCTTTCCGAGGCGCGGAGGAAACTCGGTATGTAATGGGTGGTCACCCATCCGCAGACCAACTTATGCAAGCGCGGCTTAACCTAAAGGATCCGAGTTGCAGTTATTATTACGACTCCTTTTTGTTTCGTAATAATTTATTTATTATTTTTCACACACTTCTTCTATTATCTTTGGAATTCCGCTCCTTCTCCATTCATTATTCTCCTTCTTATCGCAATATATTTGGGGTCGGCGTACCATGTCTTCTTCATCAATATTTCTCTATTACTCTATATCTCATCACTCATTTCTTATCATATCATCTCACTAACAGTTTCACACTATTAACATTCATATTTAAAGATATTTATGATGTTTATGGCTACATGAAAGATTTAGAAGTACAATTTCCAGACTTTTTGCAATTGCCTGACTTTTTCTCAGGAAAGTTTTCATATATTTTGCACTGGTAACCCTACTGTTAACTGGTATATCAGTGACCTAACGTGACCTGCTGTTATTGGAGCGAGCGACCAATATCGAGGTATCGGCGACGGACTCTGAATTATTTGTAACTTTCAAACTGAATGTTGTAAAGGTTATGTGAAGTGGCTTGCGAGCCCGTCGGGGCTGCGGGTTGTTCGCAAGAGATACCGCGGCATCGACATGAAGGGCTAAGAAGGAACAAGGGTGGTTTTTAGTCAGTAGAAGTCTGACACTCCCTTTGGCTCTGTCCAAGAGCGGAAGGGGTTATTTGATGATTTTCCACCCACCCAAAACGTGGCTTGCGAGGGTACGGTTTAATAAGAACTAGGTTCTTAAGATTCTAGAAAGCTGACTGCAATTACATTAGTTCAGTGGTCACAATTGCAAACCCCAAAATTGAGCCAAAGTGTTATTGGGTTTTCAATCTGGAATTTCTCGAATGAATGGATGTTTGTTACTCTTTCACGCAAAAACTAATGAACGGATTTGAATAAAATTTGGTACATAAATAGTTTATAACCTGGATTAACACATAGGATAGTTTTTATCCCGATTTTATCTTCCCGTGGGATAATTTTCGTGTTGTAGCGGGCGAAGCCGCTAGCAGCAGCTAATATTCTTCATGACGTTAGGGTTTCCAAACAGTCTGATTGTCTTATGAGCTTGCTGTATGGCCTTTTTTTTTTGGCGGGTGGAAAATCATCGAATAACCCGTCCCGCTCTTGGGCAGAGCGAAAGGGAGTGTCAAACTTCTACTGACTAAAAACCACCCATGTTCCTTCTTAGTCCTTTATGTCGAGGCCGCGGTATCTCTTGCGAACAACCGCGGTATCTCTTGATATTTGGTACGTTGTATGTTTAATGTATTTTTTATTTTGCTTTTTATTTTTCTTTCCTTTCTGTTTAACCAACAAAACCCAGTTTTTGGTGTAACACAACACACCTTGGTTAAATTGTTAAATATTCAAACTTAAGTCTTATTTACCATTTATGAGCTTAAAGTTCTGTTTGTAAATAAGCACTTTGAGTTAGCGTGTCACAACTACACCCAGGGGACCTTTTCATTAAACCTATACCGCCGACATTCTGCCCTCAATAAGGTTTTATCTGAGTTACCGTAGTCTGGGTCAAATGATTATAATTATTACTTTGTCGTTCTTTAGTGGAGCTCATGGCTTAATAATAACTACCACTCGGGTCCATCTACAGGATAAGCCGCGCTAGCCTAGTTTGATCTGTGGATGGGTGACCACCCGTTACATACCGAGTTTCCTCCGTGCTTCAGAAAGCACGTTAAACTGTTGGTCCCGACTGCCAAATAGATCTTTGGTAGTTTAAAGTCTGACAACCAGTCCTACCAGTGGGCATTGTATTACCTAGTATTAACTGGGTTGTGGAGGTCAGATAGGCAGTCACTCCATGTAAAATATTGGTATTCAGCTGCATCCAGTTAGACTGGAAGCCGAAAAATGCTAGGCAAATGATGACTTTGTTGTTCTTTATACAATGGTTTTTATTATATTTCCCTAGCGTTATGAAACATAAAAAAACCCATAAAAAACCTATATGCTAGAAGTAAAATATAATACAAAAAGTTTTAGAATAATGTGGTTCAAAACGGACTGATAACTGCCTCCGTGGTCGAGTGGTTAGACGTTTGCCTTGTGACCCGGTGATCGTGGGTTCGATTCCCACGGGTAGCGTACTTTGTAAAAGTTGTCTCAAATTGGGCTAGGCCATTGGAGGCTTGAATCACCTGATTGTCTGATAAAATGATGATGCCGTGCTTCGGAAGGCACGTATACTTAAGTTGGTGGTCTCGGCTGCCAAATGGCGGTTGTCAAACCATGTCAGAGGCCCTTGAGGTGCGGAGGACACGGTGGAGCACACCGTGGAGGTGTGTCCCGCTTGGGCGGAGCCCCGCCGTGTTCTCGTAGCGGCGATCGGCGGCGGCGACCTCTCGCGTCCGGCCCTGGTGCAAGCCATGGTCCGGGGCGAGGAGGAATGGGACGCCGTCGCCTCCTTCTGCGAAGCAGTTATGCTAGCGAATGAGGTGGCGGAACGTGAGAGGGAGAGAACCTCTCGTCCCAGCCACCGCGGGAGGCGCTCCGGGCGTCGGGGGCCACGTGATGGCTTCCGGCCACCGTAGACGCGGGCCTGTGGACGGTGAGTGATGGGTAAGCTCGCCGTCCGTCCGTATTATGACGACGACAGGCCGTGTCGACGGCGCGTTCGTGTTCCACGCGCGCCTCAAAGAGATGTAAGCAACATGGATGGGGCCCGCAAGGGCCAACGCCTGTCGAGGCTGCGGGTTGTTCGCAAGGAATACCGCGGCCTCGACATGAAGGGCGAAGAAGGAACATGGGTGGTTTTTAGTCAGTAGAAGTCTGACACTCCCTTTCGCTCTGCCCAAGAGCGGGAGGGGTTATTTGATGATTTCCCACCCCCCAAAAAAAAAAGGCTCTTGAGGTGGTTCTTCTCCTTATCTTGTGGGCAGTAAGGTCCAACGACTCTAGACACCTTAGTGTCAGAGTTTCTAAACCTCCTCAAGGGCCTCCGACATGGTTTGACGACCACTACTTAGTGGCCGGGACCACCGGCTTATGGTGTGCGATTTAGAAACTCTGACACTAGATCTGCATATGGCAGTCAGGACTAACGGTTTAACGTGCTTTTCGAACCATGCAGGAAACTCCAGGTATGTAATGGGTTGATCTTGCAACAAGCTCATCGTAAAATCTTTTGCAATGAATCAATGCAAAGCATATTGCATTGAAAACGGTCGGCCCGCAATTCGACTCGCCCTCATTCCGTCCAACATTTCACCAACATAAGCCCAAATTTCCATGTCCACCAAAATCTGTTACCAAAATCATAAATTCAGCAGAGTCGATTTGCAAATCTATACGCCGTGGCTTGCCGACCACATCTTGTTTAACAATGAATATTTGAAACAGCTATCGGCGAATTTCAATAGTGACAAACCGGCCAACCGGTGTACACTGGTTTCGTCTGGTTACCGGTGGTTGGAACCAGTTCTAACCGGCTCAAACTAACTCACAGTGGCAGAACATCGGATTATTCTGTTGCGAAGCGGAATAAGGCAGTAGTTTGTGCTTATTTGTGCATGAATTTTGTCTATGGTTAAGATTTGCCGTTTAGGAAGTTGTGTCCGTGTAACAATGGTTTGTTGAGTGATTTAGTTTGTGGTTGCAGTGTTTTGGTATTGAGAAGGGTAGCTAGGCTTAGTTATAGCTGTGTTGTGTGCGTTTTGGGATTTCGAATCGAATTGGGAGAGTGGAATTTGCTCACAATTGCTTAGTCTTTTGGTTACACTGTACATCTCGTTCGATATCTACTTTATCTATACTATTCCTAAACTAGCGATTTACTCAATTACTTTGTAGTATTTTTGTCAATCTGATTTAGTTTCACTCCATGGATAATAAGTACCTGGCGTCCTCCGTCTTCCTAGCGTGCCGATGGCGATCTAAATTGTATCAGCCTAGAACTGAGCTACTAATTTGGCGATTACGGTAGTGTTTATTAGATCCTGTAAAAAAACAAACTACAGAGAGGAAGAACTCGGCTCTAGAAGCAATTAATTGAAAATAATGAACTTCCAGGTCACCACATTTGTGTACTAAACAGGGCACTGAATAAACTATAGTGCAGTTACTACACTATACCTCATATATTATTATTTTCGAAGCTACATCACCCTGCAAACCAGCTATAAGCTATTGTTCACGTGGACGCATTCTCAATGATCAACGGTCCATTCAGGCGTACATGGCAGGGCATAGTACCTATTGTAACATAACATAACATCACGCCTGTAGTCCCCGAAAGATTAGGCAGAAGTGTACTTAATAGTACACCTGCAGGCATTTTGCAAGTTATGTTAAAGTCCTATGCAAAAGGGGGCCAATCTATTGAATAAGTCCAGAATTCGTAGCTGCTACTGAGAAATTCTTGATGGAAAAACCCAATAACTTAATTTTATTGGGCCCGACCCAGGAGAGAACCCTAGACCGAGAGAGAAACGGGGCGGTGATTTTAAAATCTAGAGTAGATAATCAGGGATGTGTTAAACTAGCTTTGTCCGCGGCTTCGGAAATATAAAAAAATACGATTTTCCATACAAACTTTCATGTCCTGTTTCACCCCCTCCATCATCTGCCTAGCCTTTTCCCAACTGTGTTAGGGTCGGCTTCCAGTCTAACTGGATGCAGCTGAGTACCAGTATTTTACATGGAGCGACTGCCTATCTGACCTCCACAACCCAGTGAATACTAGGTAATACGATACTCTTTGGTAAGACTGGATGTCAGAATTTCAGGTCACTGACTACCTGTAACGACTGCCAAAGATCTATATATGGCAGCCGGGACCAACAGCTTAACGTGCTTTCCGAGGCACGGAGGAAACTCGGTATGTCGGGTGGTCACCCATCCACAGACCGACCTAGGCAAGCACAGCTTTACCTAAAGATCGACCCGAGTGGCAGTTCTTAATAAGCCACGAGCTCCACAATTCACCCCCTTGAGGGTTGAATTTTGAAAAATGCTTCCTTAGTGGACTACTTCATAAGAGGAATTTGAAATTTCAAGTTTGGTTCCCTTAGGCGATGGCCTGTGCGTTGATCCCCAGTCAGTCAGCTTTGCCTTTTAATTATATAGATAGATAGATGTAAGTAACGAGGACTAAATATTACAAAAAAATAATAATTAACGTAATACTATTAATAAGTCATCTACAAAATTAATAATTAATATAAAGCGGGCGCTTGTACATCCATTATTTACGGCTCGGTTGAAACGTATTCATGGTAATCCCGGTTAAGACCCGGGTATGTAATATTTTACCCGGTTTTTGCACCGCAGAAATGGGGATTGATAATGCCACTTTAAATTAAAAATAATTAGCGGAGTAAGTCGGAGGTTTATGGACGTTGGACATTGTGGTTTTGAAATACGCAGGTTTACCGGGGGACAAAGCTTGCTGTCTTGGATCCGGAGACAGGGGACAGGGGGCAGTCACTTTCAAAGAGTTTTGTGTGTCTACGACGACTCATCAATAGGGTTAACAGAGTATTATCGTACTGTGTATATATTTGTACGGTCTACTCTGTTGTTATTAGGGTTTCTTACCCGAATGGTAACCAACCGGGGCTGCGGGTAGTTCAAAAGAGTTACCGCGGCCTCTGACAGGGCTAAGAAAGAAAGAAAGAAAGAAAGAAAGAAAGAAAGAAAGAAAGAAAGAAAGAAAGATGATGATGATGATTTTTCAACCACCAAAAAAAAATAACCAATAGGAACCGATTACTAAGCCTCCGCTGTCCGTCTGTCTGTCAGCGGGCTGTATCTCATGATCTTTGAAAGATAGACAGTTAAAAATTTTCATAGAATGTGTTTTTCTGTTGCCGCTATAACATCAAATAATAAATAAAATAAAAGGAGCTCTCCTACTACAATGGTACGGAACCCTTCATGAGCGACTCCGACTTACACTTAGCCAGTTTTTTTTGTAAAAACTTAAAAATCGTTATCGAAGGCTGATCAGGCGGGAGGAAACGCCCGGTTGTCACCATTGTGAGGATCGGCCGGAGGACACGGTGGAGCACACCGTGGAGGTGTGTCCCGCTTGGGCGGAGCCCCGCCGTGTTCTCGTAGCGGCGATCGGCGGCGGCGACCTCTCGCGTCCGGCCCTGGTGCAAGCCATGGTCCGGGGCGAGGAGGAATGGGACGCCCTCGCCTCCTTCTGCGAAGCAGTGATGCTAGCGAAGGAGGTGGCGGAACGTGAGAGGGAGAGAACCTCTCGTTCCAGCCGCCGCGGGAGGCGCTACGGGCGTCGGGGACCACGTGATGGCTTCCGGCCACCGTAGACGCGGGCCTGTGGACGGTGAGTGATGGGTAAGCTCGCCGTCCGTCCGTCTTATGACGACAACAGGCCGTGTCGACGGCGCGTTCGTGTTCCACGCGCGCCTCAAAGAGATGTCAGCAACACGGAAAGGGCCCACAAGGGCCGACGCCTGTCGAGGCTGCGGGATGTCCGCAAGGGATACCGAGGCCTCGACATGAAGGGCGAAGAAGGAACATGGGTGGTTTTTAGTCAGTAGAAGTCTGACACTCCCTCTCGCTCTGCCCAAGAGCGGGAGGGGTTATTTGATGATTTCCCACCCCCAAAAAAAAAAAAAAAAAAGGCCGTTATCATAATACCTATATATTATGGGGATTTTAGTAAATATAGTTAGAAGTTTGAAAGTTTTGTCGAAAACCCATCAAAAAATGTTACACAAATGTAAAACAATACGATGTAAACCCAGATTTCTACGAGAATCAGGCTTTCAATAAAAAAGTATCGTAGAAACATGTATGTATGTAAAACCAATAACCTCAGCACATACAATTCTATTTGCCTTCACAAACGGAATGAAGAGGGAACTCAAAATGATAGTTTCCAAAGTGATTTATTCATTTCAAATATGTCAGCTGAAAATATGTGACTTTTTTATTTGTTTTGCATTCGCTAGTCAAAAGGGAAAGTGTTAGCGTTGATAGAATGAATATTTTATTGTTAACTCAGGTATTCGTGTTGTTTTTATCGTTCGATGGTTTTTGAGATAGGGAATTAGTAATTTTGTATTGAAATTGACTTGAATTATTAATTGTGCATGAGGTCCAGGTTCGATTTCAAAGTCGGGTAAGTTTATGAGATTTTCCATTAGAATTATTTCAGCAGCAACCACGGAGTCAAAATCTGTACCCAATTAGTCATCAGTTTACTGATTTAAAAAAATATGATTCTAATTAGTCCATCTGTTAGATTATCGAAAAATATTGGATACGTATTTTTTGTTTTATCAAATCAATAGAAATTGACGAAGATAAAACGCGTCAAAGATTTGAGTGGGGGGTTGTGACGTCACTCACCGGTAAAAAATGACATACTAATGTCTTAGAATATGACGTCACACGAGTTTTCAAAGCAGTGTATCGTCTTTATTGTTTGTTTACGTGAAAACAGAAAAAATACGTGTCCAATATTTTTTGGAAATCTATCTGACGCAATGGGCTGGCCTCCTATTACATGGGGCTTGAACAAAACTGGCAAAATATGGGTGTACTAATATGGGTAGCCCTCTGCCTAACCCTTCAGGGCTTACAGGCGAGATGTTATGTTTTGTATAACACAAACAGCAGCAACAGACCCGGAAAAACTACTCTTAGGTCATACTGTGTTGTGTGCGGGAATCGTACCCGCGACACGTAGCGCCGCAGCCATGTTCAACCTTATCGTCAAATTGAATTAAATGTGATAAACTACGCACTATATATTTTTTTTGTGTTTAAAAAAACATTGCCCCACACTAGGAAATTCTCCTGTATCGTGGGTGCGTTCACAAACATACAAACTAACATACACAAATACCCAGACCCGAAACAACTATCTGCAGGCCATACAAATATTTGTTCCGTGCGGGGATCAAACCCGCGACACGCAGCGCAGCAGACCAATCGCTCAGGCACTGCGCCAACCGTGCCGTCAATTTTCTTCAGCGTAAAAAGTATTTTTTCCATATCCACGTCCCTCCAGTGAAGTAATAGCAATTCATTACCTTTTAGCACCCCCTATGTATGCACAACACAGCACAACTAACAACCCAAGACGAAGAAAATGGTCCCGCTCTAAGTAAGGAACCAGATAATCCCTTGAAAATGAAATCAACAACATAGTATGTATATATATTATATATATATACATACTACCCTTATACCTATATTTCTGTACCCTCTTAACCCCATAAGGGAGAATAGATAGGCTCAGAAAGCTTCATACAACAAGAGACCATAGACTCACGCACACATGGACGCGGGAGTACTATGGTAAACTAGGAAAGGTTTGCGCTTCGGTAGTCTTCTTGTTTCTGGATATCGTATTACCCGGTACTAATTGGGTTGTGGAGGTCAGATAGGCAGTCGCTACATGTAAAATACTGGAATTCAGCTGCATCCGATTCAACATAGTTGGGAAAAAGCTAGGCAATGATGAAACTCCGTGTTACCGAATTTGCACAAATGTCGCGCTAAAGGAAGAAATCTTGTAAACTACCAGCGCTGTGACATAGGTCATAAATGTTACAGTACCATGCTGAGATAGTGGCCTTTGGGCTTCGTACGGGACTAATTTAAATTTAATGTATGTATGTCCTAATTTTAAGTGTTTCTCATTTGTTTACTTTTTTAATCTTTAATTTTTTTTTTCAATTTGTTTTGTCCTGTGTGAAACCAATAAATACTTTTTCTTTCTTTCTTTGAACTGTGAACTAACGCGCGTTTGTGTAAGGTTTTCGGTCACTCATAGTTAACATTACCCT
The DNA here is from genome assembly GCA_949774965.1 of Diarsia brunnea. Lineage (NCBI taxonomy): Eukaryota > Metazoa > Arthropoda > Insecta > Lepidoptera > Noctuidae > Diarsia > Diarsia brunnea. The sequence continues at coordinate 1,400,333 of OX459019.1, forward strand.
TCCGTTGCAGTCGGGTAAAAAAGCTTTTTTTTGGTGTTGTATACAGTTGCAAATCGAAAATTGTCTAACTGTGGTAACATGATAATTAATATGTGTATGGAATTGGTTCTAATAATTTTTCTATTAGATCTTACCATCATCAGACTGATTACCGAAGTACATACTTTTCCTGATACACCTGTACGGCAATCTAAAACAAATGCCAGCCACAAGTGCGCTTGCACTCACTGTAGGTACATGATTTCGGCATTTTAATTATTTGATGTACAGGACTCCAGAAATAATTTTTAATGTTTCAGAAGATTATTACACAACAACAACACAACACACAGATTCAACACAACACAAACACAACACATGCACACCAACACTACAACACCAAACCACCAACAACCAACCAACACCACATCACCAACATCACAACAACACGACCAACATCACGGATCAAGGTCTAAAATAAAGTTTTTTTTTTTCTTTAAATGCTCCTTACTCATAAATAACTTGTTAGTAACGAGTAATATCTAACAATATTTTATTTTAAAACCTGTTTTGAAACTTTGAGTATTGTTAATCTACTTCTAATGCTGACTGTAGCTGCGGGTTGTTCTAAGGAATACCGTGGCCCCGGACAAAAAGGGCTAAGAAGGGAACATGGGTGGATTTTAGTCAGTAGAAGTCTGACACTCCCTTCCGCGTGTGCGTAGTCCCAGCGTAAAAATCCCGCTCCGCGGGAGGAGTCATTTGATGATTACCCAACCGCCTATCAGAATACCAGCGCTGTGACATTTGTCAAAAATGTTGCAGCACCATGCTGAGATAGTGGCCTTTTGGCCTCGTACGGGACTTATTTTTAATACTGTTTTATTTTTTAAGTGTTCCTCTTGTTTTTTTTTTTGTTAATTTTTTATTATTGATTTCTTGTCCTGTGTGAGACCAATAAATTTTAATACTTTTGCTTCCTTTCTTTTCTAAAAAATATATTTTACTGTACCTATGTTTGCGTCAGTTTTCACTACTTATGGAGTCGTCGTTGTATCCATCTTCAGTGGGATATAGTTTCGTATATAGTGTAAAACTTAATGTTTAATTCAACAGTACTCGGTACGGTATATCATTGTGCAGGCGTCATGAAACTCCCGAGGGGATGCCGAAAAAAGCGAAAATAGAGGAAATGGGAAGCTTTTGTGACTTTCTATAGTGGCTCGGTGTTTTGTGATGTGGTTTGGGTTCTGTGGAGATAGGTTTTAAACATTTTCTGGCAAGTTTTTGTTGGCTATATTTATTGGGGCTATGTTAGATTTCAGTTCAATCCGATGTGATGGTACTAGGAAATACAATATCAGTGAATCTTACTCCTGTGTGGTCATTAACATCATCATCATCAACTTATAATGTTCCCATTGCAGGGACTCAGGCCTCGTCTCTAGGAGACGGTTGGGCTATAATTCACCACGCGGCCCAGTGCGGGTTGGTAGATGTCACATGTCTTCAAATTTTTTAGGTTCTAAGACATGCCGGTTTCCTCACATTTTTCTTCACCGTTTTAAATAGTAATCATGGTAAATTTGCCGGGTTCAGTGGTAATGATATTGGTTAGCGGGTTCATCATAGGCAGGTTCTTTTTATTCACGACCAATATTCCTGTAACTCTTGTCGTTCCCATTTTCTTTCCGCTGAACTGTGCAAAGATCTGTTTTAAAGTTAATACTCGTATAAATAACAGCGTTCAATCTCTCCACCTAATCTGCCTGTGTCGGAAACGAATGATTATGATAATAAGTGGCAGAATCGATTTTATGCCGAATTCCTCAAAGTAATCGAATGACATGAATCTGCCGAGATATCTGTCCAAATTTGAATGACACGTATCCTCTGCTTATTGAGAAATTGGCAATATCTTGCGGAGATTTTGATTTTTGGGGGCTTAGAACTTGAATAGTGATTGGAAGACGTATATAGGGTAATTGGTTAGGTCATAATATTATCCATTCTTTGAGTGGAAATAGGGCAGGTTCAAACTATTATTTTATGTAATAGGGATATTCCCTGACTGAATAAAATGTGATTCTGTTTAGTCCGTCAGTTAGATTATCGAAAAATACTGGATTTATGTGTTTTTTGTTTTATTAAATTAATAAAAATTTACGAAGATAAAACGCGTCAAAGATCATGACTGTGTGGGGGCTTGTGACGTCACTTTCTGGTAAAAATTGTCATGCAATATAACTTCACACGAGATTTCAAAGCACTGTATCGTCTTCATTGTTTGTTTACGTGAAAAAATAAAAAATATATTTCCAATATTTTTAAGGAAAGCTATCTGACGGACTAATTAGATTTTTTTTTGTCAACTACTCTATTTAACTTTATACAGAACTTGCGAAGTGGATGGCAATATGTTGTTGTTTAACGTCAACATCACAACACGTAACGTGTTGTGATGTGACGTTACGATACCATTTAGCAGAGGTCTTGGTTTCGATTCTCGGTTCGGGCAAAGTGTAATTGGTTGTTTCCATCCGGAATTTCCCGGAGTTTCCACGGAGTCTGGATTTGTACCCGGTTGATGGCAATAGTTTCGCCATAACTGCCAACATGTAGGTGCACTATTAGGTACATCATAATCACCATTTCAGCCAAAAGACGTCCACTGCTGGACAAATGCCTCCTATTAGGTACACCTCTATTAAATCCTTTGGGGATTACGTGTGATGTTATGTTATTTAAAAAGCTGACTGTGTATCCGCACGCAAATCCGTTTATTTGTATCCTTTTTTCGGATAAGTATGTCCTAAATAGACTCAGTTTTTTGTTGAATTAAAACAAAGGTTTCAAACGGAATTAATTTGCAATTTCAAGGGAATACAAATTAATCCAAATATGTGGCACCAAGCACATGATAATATTTACATAAAAAACTAGGGTAACAGAAAAACACGCAATTAGTACTTTTATTACACTATCAGAGTCGTTAAGAATACAGGAAACCATTAATAATTTTTAATAAAAAAAGCAAACTAGCCTAATTTGAAATAAGGTTACATTTATCATTTAGCATGTAAAATAGCGTGACAAAACGCATTACCCACCTTTCATGAAGTCGGTAAAATATTACCTATATTATCAATTTTAAAAGAAAATTAAGGATTCTAAATTCGTGCGTAAGACCATTTATTAATGCACCTTCTACCCCTAGGGGGTGAGAACACCCCTCTATGGAGATTTATTATGCCTACAACCTTATCTGAAATTAATCTCTGATTTCTCGTGAAATGATTTTTTTTTTAGAAAAAAACGGCTTCCTTTTTGCCAACTGTACCTCTTGACTAAGTTTTTATAAACGGAAGAATTGGAAAATACTTTTATGTAAAATATTTTATTGTAGTTACCGACTCTAGAAACGTTATGGATACGAGTAAGTCAATATTATTTATTTCCATGGCGGCATGGCCCAGCTGCTGAAACAATGAGGATTATTTCAATCAAATACCTTAAAAGCTTCATTTTGTTTGCGTTATTCAATAACTGAGTTGTGGGGGTCAGATAGGCAGTCACTGTTATTCAGATGTATTCGGTAATACTGGAAGTCTACCCAAAACATTGTTGAAAACAGGCTAAATCAGTGATGATGACGTCCTATCAATGTCATGTCCATTGATATAAAAACTAAAGATACGGTCGTCCGAACATTTGCTCGACGCGTTCGCCATACAGAGTATCGGTGTAGTCTGCTCGTTAACGTAACCTTGTATAAGCGGCGTAGTATTTTCGAGGTATAAAGAACATAAATAAAGCTTTTAATAAAATTTACGACCGCACCCGAAGAGAACCGATCGTGGACTAGTTCACTTCGGCTTAGGAAAGACCGTTTTAGGACCAAGTTCGAGGCGTCTTTGTAACATGCGGTCTGCCCAGTCCTTACGCAGTAATATATAAGTGAATGGTCATGTCACACATATTGAATGTGTCAAACTGACTTGCATTAGCACGAACGGATGGCTTTCACGCCATCATGCGTAAGAAAGCGCCTTCCCTACTGCAACGTTTGCGTAGCACTCGGAACAGCATCCTGGAAATAATTGTTGGCAGAGTGGACTGCCCCATCCAAAGACACTGGATAAAAATTAAATTAAGGTACAGTACCCGGCGATAAATATTGCACATCGACCTTTGGAAGAAGACAATCGGCTAATTTCGGCTTCGTAGAGCGTTATCTCTATCGCACGAAATACAAACAGCCCGGTATCTATTAGGAGCTGTTAAAACAATTATGATTTGCTTCTTTTGATAATTATATTTATTCTTTATATAAAATACACCTCTTTCCAAAGGTCGATGTGCAATATTTATCGCCGTGTACTGCATGGGATGATGTTAAATAGAATTAGGTACTAACAACACTAACATAGCATTTAAGCACAGATTGTTACTAACCACTGACTACTTACGCACTGCTTAGGTCTGAAATAAAGATATATTTTGATTTTATTTATTAATCAAAAAATGAAGATCATGATTTCACTGACAAACATCAAAGCGGCCAATCCAGTCAGTTAACCAGTTTACGCGTATCTCTCATTGTATGGCAAATCTATACAACGCTAGGTCATGTTATACTGGAAATGAATAGCTTCATAGATCGTCGTGCGTACCCTTCACACCGACCAGAACATAGGTTTTCCGGTAAAAGAGAATTAGTACATCCCTTGAGCTCTAAAAAGCTAGCAAAATATTTAATATCTCAAAGCCTAGTAGCTGACCACGCAAACCAACATAAAAGTAGTTTATAGTTCTGTAATGTGACGGTTAAAATGGCCGTAAAGTCCTGTTAATTACGTAAACATAAACTTTAGTACTGACATATGTCTAGTTATAAATGTGGTGTCTTTAATGCTGGAGTATTTAGTTTATTACGTTAATATGATGACTTTGTGCCACGGAAAAAGAAAAGAATAGCCACACTTCTCAAATAAGAGCCAATTGATTTACGTGATTCATTTTTATTAAAAAGAAAGAAAAAATATTTATTTGTCGCAGAAACATAACGAGCATACAAAGAGACATACAAAAAAAAAGACGTGTGGCACTTGGAGACTGCCGCGGTAAAGCTATTGCATAGCATTTTTTATCAACTTATGCAATTATAATTATTTATTTATTTTATTAATGCAGTATTTAAATATAGTATTTATCCTTACACTTTTACTAATCATCCTCATCTTTTATAAAATGTCCTTTTACGTCTCATGTCGCGCCTTGGCGACAACTATTTTTGTTGGCAGCCTTATAATCGATCTTATTCGATTTATTAACTTTGATTTTGCTGTTTTAAAATATTGAATCTAATAATTTTTCAATGTTTACTTTTCATCTGACATTACGTCAGTTGTCAAGATGTCATTAACTTTTTCTTTTATTTTGTGTCATAGTTTTTCTTAGTGGTTAGAGCTATGAAGGTTACATTTGATTTATATAATTTAATTTATTTTTATTAATATGTTTACTCAAATAATGTAATTTATTGATAATTTCTATTAATAGTATCTTATTTTACGCTTATAAAATTAATTAACACGCTCACAGAAATTCTTTGAGGAAGTTTTTGACTGAATAATAAAATTAAATACAGGCAACTCACAATTTTTGATTTCAAGAAAATGTCAAGTGTCAATTCGTTAGGTTTTTTTTTCGTTACGGAATTTCTGGATTCGGTCCCCACGCTCAAGGCCCGCGATAGAAGCTATGCAATAGCTTAAAAAAATACACATACAACGCATAACAGATATTAAAAAATACAACAAGCTGGGATAATAAATAAAGATAGTTGCACGTAGTGACTGCGATAAGTAGGTTGCCACTCAGCATGATGCTGTGCTATGGGCACCCACAGCACAGCGCTGGTTTTCAGTGGTCACCCGTGAAAAAACGCACGAAAGCCAAGACATTACACACGTAGCTTATTGAGTCTGAGTGTAAGCTACTTCACTTTTGAACCCTGTTTAACTGGCCCATATGAGTCTCATCCAAGTCTTTCCTGTGATCTTCTATAGGTATTTCACTGCAACTCTTGAAATTAACCTAATTGGGTATTTTGAACGGTTTTTGCCACTTGTGGTGATTTTGGCAATAAATGAGATGGAATAGAGTTCTAAAACACATTGAAGAATGGGCAGGTGTGTGTCTGAGAAGTTGCGAACATCTACGAGTATAATGAGGAAATGGTAACTAATTCGAAACTAACTTATCGAACACACACGTTTTACCTATTGGAAATCAACGATGTTCTAGCATTGCAGTGATCATCATCATCAGGTAGAACACGTCCACTGCTGAACAAGGGCCTCCCCCTAAAGGGGGTTACCATAATCCCCACGCTTGGCAGGCGGCTTGGGGATCGCAGTGAGGTCACCGAAAGTTTAAAGGACGCTGCTGCCCGTCCTTCGATGGCTGATCGCAGTTTAAGGACGTACCCGGGTCCATTGCAGTGTTCGCAGACAATAATTTTATTGTAAACACACTGGAAAATGGTAACCGATCCGATAATTGACTTCGCCAACCGCAGCTTAACCTATCAAATCGATTTACACTGATATCACTAAACCGCATTCTAGATGATCAACTCAACGGTTAATTACATCAAATTGTTAAACCATACAGGTTTATTATAACCACATATCGGTGGTGAATTTCAAATGTCGTAAGAGACAATGTCCATCACATTGGCTTTTGAACTTTTGTCATTGAGCTTAAGGTTGCATTTTCATCTGTCTAACCTTTTCCTAACTATGTTGGGGTCGGCTTCCAGTCTAACCGGATGCATCTGAGTACCAGTATTTTACATGGAGCGACTGCCTATCTGACCTCCACAATCCAGTTAATACAGGGTAATACGATACCTATTCGTAAGACTGGTTGTCAGACTTTCAGGTCACTGACTACCTGTAACGACTACCAAAGATCTATACATGGTAGCCGGGACCAACAGCTTAACGTGCTCTCCGAGGCACGGAGGAAACCCTTTCTTTTTTTTGGATGGTGGAAAATCATTAAAACTTCTCCCGCTCTGGGCAGAGCGGTAGGGAGTGTCAGACTTCTACTGACTAAAAACCACCCATGTTCCTTCTTAGCCCTTTGTGTCGAGGTCACGGTATCTCTTTCAAACAACCCGCAGCCCTGACGGGAAGCGCGGCATAACCTTAAGATCGTTGTTATTAAGCATCGAGCTCCTCAACATCATTAGTTCAATTCATTACGGTAGTTCTTCCAAATAGGGTGTAAAAGTACCCTTAACGCAAACGAAGGGCACTTGTTCTCCCCACCACTGCGATCATTTTTTTGTTCTAGACCATACCTGGGAACCTCCTAGTTACTGAGATATTGGGGGTCAAAGTTCCAAATTTTTCACAGCTGTTTTTGTAAATACTAGTTTTTCAGGTTTTAACTTTACTTAAATTACCTCCACGACCCGTTTACTATTCAAAGCATCCACTAGCACAATGTTTTAAGAGTGCTACTTTGAGTTTTACCGTAAAATGTGATTTTTGACCCCAAAAAAAAAGTCATTTCCTAGCAAAAATTTTTGCGTAGGGGTACTTAGATTTATGTACAGAATGCTTGGTTGACGGGTGTGTGATGGGTTGATTTACACCCTGTATAGATGATATTATTAACAATATTACACTTCTAATTACTGTAACACAGGCACCTAAATTGTTTTTGTTGTACAAAGTTAGGCAGGCCTAGTTTGATGTGGGTACATCATCAATCAGTCATATTTAGGGTTCCGTGTCTTGGCTAAGGCCTGTGGTCACGAATTAGGCTTTAGTTTTGGGTGTATTGAATTTGACATGTGTCAAAGTCGTATCATTTGTTTTGGTGAACATTTAGAACAGATTTAAGCCCGGACTACACCAAAGATTTTTCTTTACTGTTCCGCATTTTTGTATTTGTTAATATTTGTTATGCTGTATGATAATAAATGTCTATTTTGATAGAATTTTATGTATGTCATATATCTGTCACAAATAAATATCTTTTTCTTTCTTTCATGGACTATTGTGAAAATAAAATGTCTGTTTGGAAAATAGTTTTTCTTTGCCACTGCAAAACAACAAAATGTTGCAGACCAAATTTTCTTCGGTCCGGACTTTCATTGCATTTCAAAGGTTTCTACGCTTTTCTTTAAGGATGCAGTTGCTATATACAGAAATAGAGTTAAAAAGGGTTGCGTTGGTAAATAGAAAAAACTAAATCTAGACAAACATCGAGTTGATCAGATGGTACTAGTCAGAAATGATCTAGAGGGCACGAGGCAGATTATTGCGGCGGAATGAACTATAAAACGACCCTGCTGCACCAAAATTCGTACGTAATCCTTTTGCTTCGTCTACACGCCTAACGAAACCAGACAGTCTTACTAAAATAACAGTTGGAATAAGTTAAATATTGAACTCCACTTTGCAACCGCTTTTCAGTGTTAAAACCACCTATCAGACAAAAAACACTATTTTCTGCTCCATTTTTAAAAGGAATGCTAATTAATTTATTCTACCTAGTTAAGTTCCATTGAAAAAAGTAAGTAGGTATTTTCAATTTTATTTTTCTCCCAGGCCACCACGAAATCATACAAAATTTCTCGTGAAGGTTTAACTTACACTGTCCGTAAACTACAGAACCCAAAGCACGTTACAACCCACCCTGACCACCCAGTTTCCACAACTTTTTCACTAATAATTTTACGTGAGTTGTATCTAAAATAGTTTAACTCGCAACATTTTTGTTTTGAACACAAATATGAATATGGAAAAGGCAATTTTAAGCGGTCTGGATTTTTTTGACTATTTTTTAAACGTGTCATAAAGTTAGTATTTTATTTTAGACATTTGATTGGTGTAATAAATCATTATTTTTAGTCCAGTTTGACATTGGATTTGCGTTGTGTTGGTAACGATAAGTTATAGTTTGTTTGGTTGGTAACAAAGCTTGGTTTGAAGGGTTTGTGTGGCAGAGAAGATAAGGCAATCCTTTCTCTAACATTTATACATTTAAGTAGCTTTTCGTATCTGTCTGTGTGACAGTTTAGATTTTCTAACATACACAAATAGTTTTGATGTGGTTTACATTATTAGTTTCGTCATTTAAGGCATTTTTTTTTAAACGTTGCCCCACACTAGGAATTTCTCCTGTATCGCGGGTGCGTTTACAAACACTTAAACTCACATACACAAACACACCCAGACCCGAAACAACTATCTGCAGGCCATACAAATATTTGTTCCGTGCGGGGATCGAACCCGCGACACGCAGCGCAGCAGTCCAATCGCTCAGCCACTCACCGTGCCATCAGATATCAAATATTTGTTCCGTGCCGTCAGATTTATTTCAGGCATTCATATAATCTAGCTTCGACTGGAGGGTAAAGGTACCAGTATCTAGAATACACCGCTAGAGATAGAACAGGTGAGGCTGGACAACATGCTTGCTAATCCAACAAATGAATTTCTCCATTTAATGAAGTGTTTATTGATACTTGTTATCATAATAAATAAATATAACGTTTCTTTATCTATGTCTACAATATTGTACGGTGCTTAGTAATAATATTTTTATTATTGACCTGTTTCAAGATACATATTATTAAAGCTGAGAGAAACTGAGAGACTGTGCATCAAAAAGGCACAATAATAAATCAACAATAATATTTAAAACTCTTAAAAATGAAAAAGGGCACACAGTGGTTTAAATTTTCTGAATTCTGGCCAAAATTCCTAATAAAAGAAACCTATTTGTTGAATAGACCGATAATTTTCGAAGAAATTGTTGAAAATTGAGATAGATTACGTGTTAGACATAAACTGCAGTTCAGTAAGTGAGTATCTAGTGGGAGAATTGAAGATGGATGTCGGCAATAAAATTTGGAGATGAGATTATGATCATTTAAATTGGCAATTTGTCGATTTTCTGAGTCATTTTTTATTCAAAGCTTCCCACTTTTTCAACTTCTCTCTATGTAAAGAGCTAGTAAGGAGTCTTTATCGAAAGAGTCTGATTCGGTTTATTCCGTCATGCTGTGACGCTTTTTTTGGATAGTTTTGGTTCATTAGTCGTCTGTGAAATTTGCACCCACAACTCATTACATTTAAGATTTTTTCTTATTTTGTTTTTTTATTTTGGTCGTCACGACCTGGTAAACACTTGGTGTTAAGCACAGAATTAACACGGGATGGATGAAATGGCGGCAGGTCACGGGAACAATCTGCGACTCCCGCTTTCCCCTTAAACTAAAGGGGAAGATTTATAAAACAATGGTTAGACCTGCTGTCTTGTATGGATCAGAATGTTGGGCCACAAAAGGGATGAATGAAAGGCATTTGCATGTGGCTGAGATGAGAATGCTTAGGGGGATGTGCGGTGTTACGCGAATGGATAAAATAAGGAATGAGTACATACGAGGAAGTCTGAAAGTGGCGCCGGTGACTGAAAAGTTGTGTGGAAATCGGTTGTCGTGGTATGGGCATGTGATGCGGAGGAATGAGGAAAATGTTGTGAGGAAGGTTTTAAATATGAATGTGGAAGGATATACGAGTAGAGGAAGACCAAAGAAACGATGGATGGACTGTGTTAAAAATGATATGGTAAAAAAGGAGGTGTCTCATGAGATGACGAGAAACAGAGAAGTATGGAAGAGGAAGACATGCTGCGCCGACCCCAAATGAATTGGGATAAGGGCAAGAGAATGATGATGACCTGGTAAACACTTGCGTGACGACTTTGGATGAGAAAGGCACTTGCCGAAGAAAACCGCACTGAGAGAAAAGTGGAAAGCCATGGAGGAAGCCTTTGCCATGAAGTGGGTCAATACATACATGCATTAATGCATATCAGATTCACAGATTGAAAAAACCTTTTTGACTGTCATTTAAAGTAGTTAGCTTTTAGAATCTCCACAATTTATTAGTCCACGACCTAACAGATAAAATATGAAATTTAACAGATAAACTTGTTAACAATTGCCCTAGCTATCTCTCCCAACAAAACTCCTCCAAAACTACGGCTATTCCTGTCCCTCACACTAAATTATGACAAATAGCAACCTTCCCTCCATTTTGTCCTCAATTAATTCACTTAACATAATTGTAATTCCTAAACTTGGGAACAAATACCCGTTGTCTGGTTGGCACATTTAGGTATTTCTTTGTCCACGTTTGTGCTATGTTGGACACACTGTGTAGTGTGGGGTAGTTCGTGAATTGTTTGAATTTATTTGTTTATGGGATCTTGCCGTGTATCTTTATTTACCATTTTTTATGGAAACCGTTATTTTGAGTAGTACTGCATAATAAATTAATGAGTTTCACATTAAGTTTCATAATATAATTCCATATATTAAAAAAGACCCTCGTATAGGTCCTGGGTTCGATTCCCAGATTGGGCAAAGTGATATTTATTTTATTTATTATTTTGACATGTGATACGAAGGAATGAAAAAAATGTTGTGAGAAAAATGTTGAGTATGAATGTAGATGGCTATAAGAGTAGAGGAAGACCAAAGAAACGATGGTTGGACTGTGTGAAGGATGATATGGCTAGAAAGGAGGTGACTGCTGACATGACGAGAAATAGAGAAGTATGGAAGAAGAAGACATGTTGCGCCGACCCCAAATAAATTGGGATAAGGGCAGGAGAATGATGATGATGATTTATCTATATTATTTTATCTATATTGGGTCTTTCATCAAAAATCACGTGATTTCTGGCTGGTTGGTGGCAAGAGGCTTGTCCCTATTACATCGGACTTAACTGGCGAAATGTGGATTACTATTTGGTCCACCTCTGCCAAACCCTTTGTGGATTACAAGAATGATATTAGTTCTCTGTATTAATTCTTCTTCTTAAACATTGCCAAGGAGTATTGTTGTTGAAAAGCATTATTTAATTAATTTACTTCTCCCGTTCTTACACTTTATTTATAAATAACACATTGTTTTCAGAAACACATAGGTAATTTAATACGGATATAACAATTGCCTGAATGTTCTCTATATTGAGGTAATAAGGAAAACGGTTGAAGGTAGCTTAGTAACTAGGGGTTGTGAGGAAAATTAAATCAGTATGTTTAATGGAGAAAAATAATAATTATGTGTGTGTTGATATTTGAATTGGTATAAGTGTGAACATGTTTACGTATTAAGCATTATAAGACCTCGTGGCTATTCAAACCAGCCAGATCTTCAGGTTAAGCCGCGCTTGCCTAGGTTGGTCTGTGGATGGGTGACCATCCATTACATACCGAGTCACCTCCCAGCACGTTGAACTGTTGATACCGTCTGCCATTTGTAGATCTTCGACAGTCGTAGCTGGTAGTCAGTGACCTGAAATTCTGACATCCAGTATTACCAAAGAGTATCGTATTACCTACTATTAACTGGGTTGTGGAGGTCAGATAGGCAGTCGCTCCATGTAAAATACTGGTATTCAGCTGCATCCGGTTAGACTGGAAGCCGACCCTAACATAGTTGGGAAAAGGCTAGGCAGATGATGATAAGTGTGAACATGTTAACGCATTAAGCATTGGAGGATCTCATGGCTAGGTTATAACAGCTCGCTTCAATATTCAGGTTAAGCCGCGCTTACCCAAGTCGGTCTGTGGATGGGTGACCACCCATTACATACCGAGTCACCTCCGTTCCTCGGAAAGCACGTTAAATTGTTGATACCGTCTACCATTTGTAGATCTTTGATTGTCGTAACTGAACTGATGGCTGGTGGCTAGTTGCCCGAAATTTCGACAACCAACAACCAACCAACAACTAGGTTGTGATAGTGAGATAGGCAGTCGGTCCTTGTAGAATACTGGTATTCAGCTGAATCTAGTTAGACTGGAAGCCAACCCCGACATTGTTGGGAAAAGACTAGGCAAATTATGATGTTTACTTATTGACTGAAGACTGTCAATTGAGCAGCTACGTCTGCTACCTGTAACCTCGAAAGAATTAATCTAACTGGTACGGACAGATTGCTGACACGGCTCTTATCCGTGTTAGAGCGTGTACTAGTAGTATCTTGCAGTGTCCGTACACTGCAGATACTTTAGCAAGTATTTTTATGAGTGTAATCCATGATTTCTGAGTCTTTAGTAGGCGCAGCTATTAAAAAGTAGTTGATCTATTTGATAACATATCATCACGCCTGTAATCCCCAAATGGTTACGCAGAGGTGTAGTTTACGCAGTGTATCGTGCCTTAAAAATATACATAAAAACAATTCACCCTAACCTCCAACCATTCCATCTTGAATTACGATCCCGTATTTCAAGGGTCTCCAGTCTAAGATTCTTAAAGCTTTAGTTACAAAACCTGAAGTATTTAATTTTGAAAACGTACAGAAAGTCTGTTAACAAAATAAGACTTACAGTTCATAACATTTAATTAACAGTTCAGCACCTTATCCGTCTCCAGTACTAAGCTGCCTTTCCACAAAGTTTTCATCAAAGTTTCGTTCAGAAATGTTGTTCACAAAATATATTTAGCAGATACCGACTGATATTCACATGCTCAACTGTGTGGGGTAAGATTTGTGTGTGCCTGTCTGGTGTGCCCCATCCGTTAGACTACGTGCTTGGAAAATACAACCCTCTCTCGGGGTCTTGAGATGTGTGCATAAGGCGATTCTTATACAATGCCGTTCAACCGCGCGGTTGGGTGATGAAACGGATCTCATGTTGCATTGGCTTGTCATCATCAACATCATCGTCTTGTCCTTATCCCAATAGGGGATCGGACTGACTCAAAGAAATATGATTTTGTTTAGTCCGTCAGTTAGATTATCGAAAAATATTAGATGCGTGTTTTTTGGTTTATCAAATTAATAAAAATTGACGATGATAAAACCCGTCAAAGATCATGAGTGGGGGGTTATTTGTAGGTAAAAAATGTACTGACATGTGACGTTTTCGAGGAGTTCACGTATTTTCGAAGCACTGTATCGTCTTCATTTTTTGTTTACGTGAAAAAAGAAAAAATATGTGTCCAATATTTTTTAGAAATCTATCTGACGGACTAATTAGTTTTTTTTGTTTGATCCCCTACTAATTTAGGGTCGGCGTAACATGTGTTTTCTTCTACCTAAAATCTCATCAGAAGGAGCTGTCTGACTGTCGGTTCTTGCCATATCATTCTTTACACAATTCATGAAATTAAACATTTATAATTAATCCATGTATCCATGTTTATCGCGGATGAGCCGTGTCGTGTAAGATTCGCCTAGGCTTGGACTCCACTGCAACGGAGACGAGACGAGAAGAGAGGGGACGTGTTTGTGAAACAAATATAGCAATAAATTCTTTATTTACACTTCTCATCACCGTTAGTTAGTGGAACCGGTTGAGAAAAGAGAAAAGATGTCTCATATTACTTTTGGCCAGCCTCTGGACTCGGCAGCAGCTCGTAGCAGCGGTGAGAAAAGACGTGAGTGGCTTACAGAGAGCAGTGTGCGTTGGTCTTTATGTTTTGATGGATCTGAAAGCCAGAATCAACCGTGGCGACCACCGTAAAAGCACCGAGACTTTGAAGTTTGACGAAGTCTCAGAGAAACACTGTCTTGGATCCCCCACCGAAATGAACCAGAAAAGAATAGTGGAGGTGTGGTGCCATCGCGAAACTGGACCTGAGTAGCCTGTGTCCACCTGTCGGGCCTGCGAGTTGTTCGAAAGAGGTACCGCGGCCCCGACCACAAAGGGCTGAGAAGGAACATGGGTGGTCAGTAGAAGTCTGAAACTCTTTTTCGCTCCGCTTAGAGCGGGAGGAGTTATTTGATGATTACACACCATCAAAAAAAAATATAGCCTGTATCCGGTCTAGCAAGTACGAAAATCTACACAGTTTCGGCGGCTCGCTTTTTAACTTCTAAGCACCACTCCCCTCCGCTTTGCAATAGTTGAATTTTCCACTCATCTCTGCTTCTATGTCAACTAGCCTTTTCTTAAAGTGTGGGAAATCATCAAATGACCTCTAGCCCTTTGTGTCGAGGTCGCGGTATCTCTTTTGAACAACCCGCAGCCCCGACGGGATGTCAACGCACTTAAGTCCGCACGTTGTTTGCGTCTGTTTACCATGAATTTAAACAGAAAACCTTTCTTGAAAAATACCCATAAACCAATAAAAAAAGCTATAAATACCATTAAAAAGAAAAACATCGAATTAATTCAGCTACACAAACGATTCTTGGGGAAAGACACATTAATCTTTATTTATTATTGTTATTCGAAATCAGGTGCAATGTCTTTTGGGGATAAAAACAGATATAATCTTTCATTCGACCTTGACTTTAAAGAATAGCCTTTCAAGGGTAAAAGTTGAAAGGGGGAAATAGAAAATATAAGTAAAACTTTACTTAAAAAAGAGCTAGCTGCTGCTGCTAATTTCGTTCGCGTGTTTTAGATTTGAATGTGTTCGAGAAAAAAATAGCCTATGTCCTTGTCTAGGAGCTCGTGGCTTAATAAGAACTGCCACTCGGGTCGATCTTTAGGTAAAGCTGTGCTTACCTAGGTCAGTCTGTGGATGGGTGACCGCCCGACATACCGAGTTTCCTCCGTGCCTCGGAAAGCACGTTAAGCTGTTGGTCCCGGCTGCCATATATAGATCTTTGGCAGTCGTTACAGGTAGTCAGTAAACCTGAAAGTCTGACAACCAGTCTTACCTAAGGATATCGTATTACCCAGTATTAACTGGGTTGTGGAGGTCAGATAGGCAGTCGCTTCATGTAAAATACTGGTATTCAGCTGCATCTGGTTAGACTGGAAGCCGACCCTAACATAGTTGGGAAAAGGCTAGGCAGATGATGATGTCCTTGTCTAGGATAATTATAATCTATCTCTTTGCCAATCAATCAATTTCATTACGATTGATTTTATACAATAATTTTACGAATTTTAACGTAGGTAATTCATTTTATTTTCCTATTATGATCTATTTTCCTAAATGGTCACAGACGCAGACGCATTATGAAAGGTTAATTTTACGCTTTCTAACGCAATTCACATTATGATCTGCTATAGTGATCATTTTAGACCCCCAAGCCACTACCTGTAACAACAGAAAAATCTTGAAGCTAGATTATTTCATAAACAAAAGAAAAACTCATTCAAATCAAGCCATCTTATTTTGAACTCATTTAATAAAAGAAGTGAAAACAAAAAAATCTGATTCCCCAAGAGTGACTACTGTAGTCGAGAGGTGTATCATAAAGAATTCAGCAACGAAAACGATACACTGGCGAGCACTCGTGTTCGGTTATTTATTGACGTCAGAACATCTGATGTGCACTGGCGGACAGAATATTTGGCTAGCTTTTGAATTTTCGACGTGACAAGTGGTTTAAATTGTTTTGTTTGCTTTTGTTATGTAAATGTTTTTGGTGTGTATTTATTTAAAGAATTCAAGTGTAATTTAAAACTAGATTTTTCCATAAGCTTCGCTCGCATTGCCTTCTTTAAATACAGGGTGTAAACGAACCCTTCACGCATCCGTCAACCAACCATTCTGTACATCAAACTAAGTACCCCTACGCAAAAATTTTTAACTTTGACCCCCAATATCTCCGTAACTAGGAGGTTCCCAGGTATGGTCTAGAACAAAAAAATTATCGCAGTGGTGGGGAGAACAAATGCCCTTCGTATGCGTTAAGGGTACTTTTACACCCTAAATAGCCTATGACATTCAGAATTAGTATAGCTCTTCCTATTCGTGTAAAAATGTTCAAAATCGATTTAGTACTTCTAAAAATTATCTCTAAAGTCTAAACTTTACCTTTTTATAATATATACAGACCCGCCCCTGTTTGGCATGGTCTTTGATGGTTCGAAAATACATCTACATTTCATTATTATGTAAGCAATATTATTAATAATGTGTCAGCCCAAAAAAAATTCGGAAAAAAAATCTCTAAGATAATGAAAAACACATCACAATCCCATATGCAGATATAGATAATTTCTGGAAAGTAAGTAGGAAAATATTTCCATTTGATACAAGACAAAAAAGTAGAAAATAAGAATGGGAAAAGTTTGTTTATGAATATCTAAAAATACTCGTATGTAAAAATGAAATTACCTTCTAAATTATGTTCTACAACAGGCCAAAAACTGGAAGAGATTTTACAAAAAATACTTTATTCATATCTTCTTAATCAAAAAGGCATATTCCTGATATAGAATATCTTCATATCAATTCTGAGATTACCATAGAAATAAGAATGTATCCAAACACAAGCTTTGCATTCTGTCCATTTAAAAATTACTAGATTCCAGAATATGAAATCACAAATGAAATGTTAAAGAGCTGAAACGTCTAGAAAATGATCATCTATCAGTCTATAATGAGCCCACTACTAGGGTATAGGCCCAATCTCTATGACAGGGAGTGGGTTATCCCGTCGGGGCTGCGGGTTGTTCGCAAGAGATACCGCGGCCTCGGCGCAAGGGCTAAGAAGGAACATGGGTGGTTTTTAGTCAGTAGAAGTCTGACACACCCTTCCGCTCTGCCCAAGAGGAGGGGTTTTTGATGATTTTACACCCGCCAAAAAAAAGGGAGTGGGTTATAATCACAGATATAGATAGACCTAATTAACGCAAGTATCACGATCTGTATGAAAAGCAAGCGTGCCATTTTTTGACTACTTATTATGACATCACAAGCACTATTTAGTAATGGATAATCAAATCGATATAAAGACGCCGCCGCGTACGGCGCCAGAGCGCCGACGTCCGACTAGCGCTGTACACCGATACAGATTGAGCGCGAAAGTGGCCACTTACGATTTTTGAACGTAACCTACGCGAAATGGCACGTGAAGAGGTTGTTATAATGTGGTTATAATACACCAGGCGGGCCCATTGCGGGTTCAAACTATATCACATGTCACATCATAATTTATTTGGTTTTAGAACATCCCAGTTTCTATATTTTTATTTATTTTATCTATATTTTCTATATATGTTTATTTACTAAGTATTATTAATTGAGAAAAGTTTATTTATATACCGAATTTGGCTAGTCGCGCTTAGCTCTAGATTAGTTAGTGGTATTTAGTTATTTATATCCTAAAGTCCTAAACTTTTAAAACTCTTGCAATCTGTTTCAACTTAAATAAATATTAAATGTCCATTTAAAAGCTTCTACAAGAAATAATTATGAAAGTTTAATAATAAAAGGGAAATTTATTATGATACTACAACGAGTCTAATAAAATTAAAAGTGATCACATTTTCTTCAGTTTCACTTAATTTTTATAAGCTATACAATTGTGCGAAATTGGTTTTTAAAGTGAGAAATTAAAATAATTACTCTATTAAGTTTTAGCGCAATAAATTTTTAATATAGCTTCAGACTGTTCATTGAATATTAAAATGGAGATTGTTTTTGTTCTTCCACTCGTGGAAGCCAGAACCAATAATCCAATATTTACGTTTTAGTGTGAGATAATTCATTTTATAACGATCACAACAGAGTTTATTTTTTTTGTTTTTCTATTGAAAAAATACATAAAAACTTAACTGATTAAGAACCATCTACATATTATTTTACTAACTACAACTCATGCACAACCGATAAAACTCAATTTAGAGTTAAACTCGCTGTTGTAAATTAACTCTATAACGTATTGTTTAAATAATTTTAACATTATTCACAAAAAAAGAAGGTATCTTATGTAACCGCATTTCATTTTTGTTAAATTCTTTTGTAAGTCTTTATTTTCAACACAAAGTTTGAATTTCTAATTTAATTGAAACACTCTCATAACAAAACACTAATACTGTATTATTAAATTCAATTTGAAATACTGGGTCAATAATTCTGTCCCGACTCACATTCCCCCGCACAACGCGATAGCTTCGAATGGAAAACATCGTAAAGTACGAAATTAAATGCAGTGATTTGTATCGCAAGTGCAATGGACTACGTGTCAAACGGAATATATGGGCCGGGGCCTATTAATAATGCTGGTGCTTTATACGTTTTTTTGGCTGGATGTGTAATTTGAACTGTAGTTTGGATAACACATACTGTTTTATACAGTATATTTACTACGTGTTACATCATGTTCGCTGGTAAACGAACCCTTCACATAGCCGTCAACCAAGCATTATGTACATCAATCTAAGTATCCCTACGCAAAAATTATTGCTGGGAAACGACTTTATTTTTGGGTAAAAAATCCCATTTTACGGTAAAACTCAATGTAGCACTCTTAAAACATTGTGCTAGTGGATGCTTTGAATAGTAAACGGAACGTGAAGGTAATGAACCTGAAAAACTAGTATTTATAAAAACAGTTGTGAAACATTTGGAACTTTGACCCCCAATATTCCGTAACTAGGGGGTTCCCAGGTCATCATCATCATCTGCCTAGCCTTTACCCAACTATGTTAGGGTCGGCTTCCAGTCTAATCGGATGCAGCTGAATACCAGTATTTTACGTGGAGCGACTGCCTATCTGACCTCCACAACCCAGTTAATACTAGGTAATACTCTTCGGTAACACTGGATGTCAGTATTTCAGGTCACTGACTACCTGTAACGACTGCCAAAGATCTATCTATATATGGCAGCCCGGACCAACAGTTTTTTTTTTTTTTTTTGGCGGGTGGAAAATCATCAAAAAACCCCTCCCGCTCTTGGGCAGAGCGAAAGGGAGTATCAGACTTCTACTGACTAAAAAACCACCCATGTTCCTTCTTAGCCCTTCATGTCGAGGCCGCGGTATCTCTTGCGAACAACCCGCAGCCCCGACGGGACCAACAGCTTAACGTGCTTTCCGAGGCACGGAGGAAACTCGGTATGTCGGGCGGTCACCCTCCACAGACCGACCTAGGCAAGCACAGCTTTACCTAAAGATCAACTCGAGTGGCAGTTCTTATTAAACCACGAGCTCCTACCGAGGGTTTCTCCTAGGTATGGTCTAGATCAAAAAAATGATCGCAGTGACGGGGAGAACACCCTTTATTAGTTGCATAGAACTACTTGTGAAGATAGATTTTAAGATCTACAACGTTTGATGGCAAGTATTTAACTGATATGGTCACTAACATTATTGTTAGCACTTTAAACGGGACATTTAACATGTATGCTTTTTGTTTCGAGTTCTCGATCTCGACACGTTTGTTTCCGTTCTCAAAATAAATAGTAAACGCGGTAATTATCCCGCTTTAAGTAGTACTAAGAAGAAGTTAGTTTGCTTGAAAAAAAAACAACTCAAACCTCATGTTTCACGCAACCATAACGTGGAATTAAGGTTTTGTGAAGTCCCACAAAAAATTGTTTGTCTTTTCACGATTTCCCCGGATTGTCTTCGTTTTGCTGCTACGATATTATCATAGTCTTCTCCCAAATTTTACTTTTAGGTAGAAAACTGAAATTCGTTCATCTATCAAACTTTTGTCTAGTAACAGAAATTTACAACTTTCCAGAATCTTCTCTAAAGGTAAAAACACACCAAAAATAATCAATTCAAAACCATGGTTTACTTACAATACTTACTACTACACAATTGCATGGCTATAAAACTGGTTACCGCTCTACGATACAATATCCCGGCTAGCTGTAGAGGGTGGGCAGGTCGCCAAGAGACATCAAAAGCGGAATGTTTCGGCATCGCATCAAACGGTTAACGGTTTAAGACCGCTGGGAGATGTGGATTAGAGACGTCTTCTGTGAATCGTTGGTTTTGGTAGTTATGATGGTGCGTGACGCGAGTTCTGGGAATTTCTCCTGTATCCTGGGTGTGTTTAATCTGTAGGCCAAACAAATATTTGTTTCGTATGGGGATGGAACCAGAACATAGCAGTCAATTGCTCAGCCATTGCGCCTACCATGACGTCGAAAAACATAGACATTCTGGGAGAATCGAATGTATACATTTTTAGTAGAATATCGAAGGTTGAATTCATTTATTAATGTGGTGAATTTTAATTTGTAACCACTTATCTGCCTGTCTTGGCGCCTTTGTGTAATAGGTACAAAACTCAAAGCATTTATTTGTATTAGATCATTACATGCACTTTTGAATGTTAATAAAACACAAAGAAAGCGAGACTACCGCCATAGTCACAAGACATAACCACTAGTGAAAGTACTGTTGTTGACCATTCCAAAGCGTAGATCTCTATGGAGAAGAATGGGCAAGAAACTCCATGGAATCTCTTACCTACCTATTATAGCATCATGCTGCTATCTGCATCAAAAAATAAAGACACGGATTGGCTTCAAACTACAAACCAGGGACTGAAAGCGGTTACGGTTAAAGGTTATGATACCTCAAAAATATACAGGTACCGGTTTAAAATGAAGGTTGAGCTATACCGGTACCTTTATAAATGAAGGTTGGGCTAAACCGTTATTTAACCCTTACACGATTTCGGTACCGAAATGCATGCGAGACGGGGCGCGGCGCGCAGTCCTTTCCTTCCGATCGGAAATAAAAATCAATACTGAGTTATAATATAATAATGTGCAACAATCAGCAAGTGAACGACAGACAGAGTGGCGAGGGGGTGCGTCAAAGAAAACTCTTATTTATTCAGGTATAGGTACCGCTACCGATACATTTGTAACGGTTATGGTACTTCTACCGAAATATACCGGTATGCATTTCCAAACCTAAAAATTCCGCTACCGAAAAAAATAACGGTATCGAAATATTTCGGTAACCCTTATTAATAACGGTATGACGTCATACCGAAATTTAAAGGTACCGTTATGTTTGGGTAACTCGGTCCTTGCTACAAACAGCAGTAATACTGGGAGATGTGGATTAAAGACGTCTTCTGTGGAACGTTCGTCTTGGTAGTCATGAATGATGAATCGTGTCGGGTATTGGGTTCGAGTTCTGGGAAAGGCAACAAGATTGCTTATGAGAAAATTCTGCTGAAGCGTATAAAGAATATAGAGGCTTTGGGTTAGACGATTAAGTTAAATGTTGTCTAGTTTTTGCCTAAAAGGTTACTCCCAAATAGTCATAATTGTTTAAAAGTTTAACGTTAGGTTAACTTAAGCCACTGTTTTATTTATTGTCAGATAACAATGATCCATAATGGTTAGTAACAATTTGAACTTATAAACTATGTTAGTAGGCACAGATTCACAAAATAAATATTACAAAACTAAAATTTATAATTTAAAAAATCAGCATTAAAAAAAAAAAAACTTTAAAATTGGATTTGGGAATTAAAATAAAATTGCATTATTAGTCTGTAGGTGAACCATGCTGCAGAGGTTCACGTACTGACAGTCGAATCGTTCAGAAAAAGCGTTCAGAATAAAGCAAGTTATTCATCATTCCCGTTTTTACTTGCAATTACTGATAAATACAAATAAAATAAAGACACATACTTAATGTACGTCTTTTAGTAAATCTCCACATACAACATTAAACAGGAATTCCAAAATTTCCATATGTGGTATCAATCCACTCTACCGAAAACCGAACTTTATGTATTTTCCACTGAGCCGCTCATTCTAACCCACAAACCACACGAACTCATAGAAATCTTCCGAAAACATAAACATTTAATACAATTACAAACTTCCACCTATGTATTACATACTGCTGAAAACTTTCACGTGAATATAACACTTTGTCTCGTCAACATAAGTGTCAGATTTGCATGTACAATTAATAATGTTAATTTTGCCGGATGTGTACGCTGTGCCGCAGACATCAATGTGACAAGAGACCTAGTGTCACCGACAGAAGTCCTACTATTTGCTCTCGAAAATTTGGTACTCATTTCGAGTTTAATTTAACAGATATGTAATGGAAATAGTTCCTGCTGTTTTTCAGCCAGACGTTAGTTAAAAAGAAGTCGCTATTCATGTTCAAATTTTACCTGGACAACCAGTCTTACCAAAGGGTAACGTACTACCCAGCTAAGTTGTAGAGGTCAGATATGCAGAAGCTCTAAGTAAATTACTGGTATTCAGTTGCATCCGATCAGACTGGAAGCCGATCCTAACATAGTTGGTAAAAGGCTAAGCAAGTGATGATGATGATTCTGAGCAAGATAATTTCACTTAACCTCCTCAGCCAGAATAAGAATGGCTTAGCTTTTGTGGAACCCTTTGAAAGTTTAGAATGGTCATGAGCCGTTAGAAATACTGGCTAATCACTTCTGAAAGAGCTTTCTGACTCGAACGAACAATGATGTATGTATGCTCTTTCAATTTATTAAAACCAAATACGTGACGCGCGTGTTCACGACTAAGCCGATACGCGCCGAAAATACTCTAGTTTGACTGTAACCACTCCAAAATAAATGCAAATCTCCAATAAACTGGATTTTTTAAACAGTCCAAACAACAAACTGATTTTAGGTTCTTACTTTGATACTCCAAGAGACATTCATCATCTACCTAGCCTTTTCCCAACTATGTTAGGGTCGGCTTCCAGTCTAACCAGATGGAGCTGAATACCAGTATTTTACATGGAGCGACTGCCTATCTGACCTCCACAACCCAGTTAATACTAGGTAATACGATACTCTTTGGTAGGACTGGATGTCAGAATTTCAGGTCACTGACTACCTGTAACGACTGCCAAAGATCTATATATGGCAGCCGGGACCAACAGCTCAACGTGTTTTCCGAGGCACGGAGGAAACTCGGTATGTCGGGCGGTCACCCATCCACAGACCGACCTAGGCAAGCACAGCTTTACCTAAAGATCGACCCGAGTGGCAGTTCTTATTTAGCCACGAGCTCCTCCAAGAGCATTATATGCCTCAAAACTAGGTATCATCATCATCGTCATCATCTGTGGATGTGCCCGACTTCACCCAAGGCTGGGTACACGCCTTTCTTTGCTTGTGCTGCTAATCTCCACGGTCTTGTGCCAGCCTCATCAAATATATTCCTGCGATAGCAACAAAACTAGGTATGCATAATCAGCCTATAATTTTCCCACTGCTGAGACTTCAGGCCTCGTATCTATGTATGGTTTCCCGAAATCACCAAATCATTCCGTAACTAAATGATATAATAGACACTAAATTTCATCGCCAAGCAAAATAAACCAAATATATAACATAGCCAGTAGATCTGTCGTAATAAACAAGTAACCTTAAATCAAATAAGACGTGATTTCTCATGAAAACTTGGCATGTAGTTTATATAGAAATATAATTCAAATATAATTCAAATCATGTTTTACGTGATTTCTGATTTCAATGCGAATAATACTGTGTGTTTAAGTGCAACTTGTGCAGTCATGAATTTGATTTAGAAACGTTTTAGTGGGTGTATTGTAAATTTGTGTATGTTTTAAAATAGGTCAGCAGTCTTATTTATAAAGTTCGCATGAAAAATTACGACATTCAAGACCTTTGTAGACCTGTGGTGCAGTTATAAAATTCTGTATGTACAGAAAAAGGCCCTTTACGTCGTTTCAAAGGACAAAGTGTATAAAAATTCAGCAATAGAGATGTTTCTTGAGTAATAAAAATATGATTCTAATTAGTCCATCTGTTAGATTATCGAAAAATATTGAATACATATTTTTTTTGTTTTATCAAATTTAATTTAGGGTTTGTGACCTCACTCACCGGTAAAAAATGTCATACTAATGTCTTAGAATATGACGTCACACGAGTTTTAAAATCACTGTATCGTCTTCATTGTTTGTTTATCCACTTGAGCGAAAAAAGAAAAATAAGTGTCCAATATTTTTTGGAAATCTATCTGACGGACTAATTAGTTTTGTTTTGTTAACTACCCTATTGAGAAACCAAAAAATAATTTATAGAATAGTGTCATTTAATGATTTTTATTTTTTATTTTTAAATGGTCCTGTTTTAGACCTCAATCACACCTGACGGAAAGCGATGAATGAGGTCTTTGATGGATACCCTGCGTACCCTGAAGATCCTGTTTACTCTTAGTTATAAGGCAGACGGATTAAATATGAGAGGAAACACAGATTACCTCACTCAATCTTAGGGATTTAATCAAACAAGAAGCTCCAAGAAGTAGGCATAGCATGAAAAAGGTTAATATTTTACCTGTATTCAAAATATATACACAGTACACACCTCTTCAAAATTATATTGTTTACAATAAATATCCTCAAACCGAAGTACTGGACAAATGCATTCGATAGTAGGGGTGGTGCCGCGTTGTAAATTCAAAATTTGAGCCAACCACCCGCCTCGCCAGTTACAGAGCAGTGCTGCACTGTGGGCAAATTGTGAAATATTTGCTGTGTTGGCGACATTGGTGTCGCCTGAGCTTTTGTTGCGGTGTCCACTTGCTTTTATGCGAAATGCGATCTATACAGGGTGTAAATCAACCCATCACACAGCCGTCAACCACGCATTCTGCACATCAAACTAAGTACCCCTACGCAAAATTTTTTGCTGGGAAACGAATTTTTTTTTTGGGTCAAAAATCACATTTTACGATAAAACTCAATGTAGCACTGTTCATACATTGTGCTAGTGGATGCTTTGAATAGTAAACGGATCATGGAGGTAATTTAAGTAAAGTTATAATCTGAAAAACTTAGTATTTACAAAAACCGTAACTATGGGGTTCCCAGGTATGGTCTAGCACAACAAAATGATCGCAGTGGTGGGGAGAACAAGTGCCCTTCGTTTGCGTTAAGGGTACTTTTACACCCTTTATAAGGTGTAAAAGGACTCTTTATGAAGCCGTCAAGCAAGCGTTCTGTACGTTAAACTAACTAACTCTACGCTGAAAGCATTGCTGAATAAAACATTTTTTTTTGGGGTATCACGGTTTACGGTTGGACTGTTACACTCAAAACATTGTGCTGATATTGGGATAAGGGCAGGAGAATGATGATGTATTATTTGAGTCCATCGACACGCTAAGAAGAAGAATTAAAATGCTGTTAAAGTATCTTAAAATGTGAAAAACGAAACACAGAAGAACCACTACCTTCTTTTTTTTTGGTGTTGGGAAATTGTCAAATAACCCCTCCCGCTCTTTGGCAGAGTGAAAGGGAGTGTCAGACTTCTACTGACTAAAAACCACCGATGTTCCTTCTTACCCTTTTATGTCGAGACCGCAGTATCTCTTGCGAACAACCCGCAGCCAAGAAACAGTACCTAGTGTTTCTTGGCTGCGGATTGTACCTAACATTTCAGATCTTTGTCATAAACAAAAAAAAAAACTAGAAGACATTGCAGAAGCTTCTTTAAAAACGCCATGATGGCAGTAATAATGATCTTAAATGCTGCCATTCTTTCAGTCTAACTCCAAAGTAACTGCAAATGTTATTCAACTGCATATAGAACAGACTGCAAACTGAAAACGTTTAAAAACGTTTCAGCACTCAGCTATTTTAACAGCTCATCCCTAATGTTTATTTTCAAAAATAACTAGAGCGCTTAGTGCACATTTTTTAAGAAAATAGAGCTTTATATATTCCAAGCTTTTCGCTTTTTCATGGATGAAACAATTGGTGGAGTTTCTCTGTGTTTTTCCTTGCTTTTAAGTATTATACAACTGTTTGGGATCGGCACTGATTTCTCAATAGTTAAATATTTTATGTTCTTGTCCAAGTGGAGACGGAATGGGGACGTCGATTGACTAAAAAATACATGATTCTGTTTAGTCCGTCAGTTAGATAAATGATCAAAACGTATTCGATACGTGTTTTTTGCTTTATCAAATTAATAAAAATTGACGAAGATAAAACGCGTCAAAGATGAGAGTGGAGGCTTGTGACGTCACTTATATTTAAAATGTACTGAAATGTGACGTCCAACGAGTTTTCGAAGCACTGTTCGTCTTCATTTTTTGGTTACGTGAAAAAAGAAAAAATATGAGTCCAATATTTTTTGGAAATCTATCCGACGGACTAATTAGATTTTATTGTAGGCGTGACAAAGTTACAGACAGCTAGAAAGGCATATAGACAGACTTTTGTAAGCTAAGTATTCAAGTTGAATCTTGATCTTACAGAACCTACTCAGATTTTTAATGAAGTCGTTTGCATTCATATTTTTTTGTGACAAGACTTTAAACTGAGCATTGTGAGATGGTTTCTCCACCCCTTGCCCTCATTTAAATTAATCCATTTAAATATTTTATAAAAAGTTTTTACTTTACAAAATGCAAACACAAATCCAAATTAATTCATATATATGTCGTAGGATAATTTGATACTTCGAATCTTCGCGGAAATCCTAGGGGTTTTGCGAAAACGCGGATAATTAGACATAGGTAAACGTTAAATTTTATTTGGTGCCTAGGCTTAGAGTCTTAAAAATATTTTGTGGTGGCCGTCTAAATAGTAACGAGTATTTTCGCAAAAATCCTGACTTTGTCCAGTAAGATTTGATAATTTTTCGCCTATGTCTAATTATCCGCGTTTTCGCAAAACCCCTAGGAACCCCTAGGATTTCCGCGAAGATTCGAAGTATCAAATTATCCTACGACATATATAACAAATCGCTTTTTAATTTTAACGTAAATAAAGTGAACATTTGTATAAAATTCAAAATGTCATTTATTAAACGTGTTTGCCCGGCGCCTTTCTGTTTACCAATTAAATTGTAGTTTTAAAGGGTTAACAAACAAATTGTTTTGTGAACATGCAACATTTTATTATTAAAATCGTCTGTGATGAACGGGAGTGTAGTTGGGTGGTAGTTCAAGCATGAAATAATATGAAAATATAAGTTTTCAAGTGAAATGATTTTACGTTCTCCTAATGTACTCGTTCTTTATATATTATGTCCATCATAATACTGTTATCTTTAAAAATTTATGTACAACTAGCTGATGCCCGCGACTTCGTTCCCGGTAACTTTGATGGGTGACTAAAAAAATGTTTGGTGTGGACAACCCTTAATACTTAGGGGTATGAAAAATAGATGTTGGCCGATTCTCATAGATACCGGATAAGCACAAAAAATTTCATCAAAATCGGTCAAGCCGTTTCGGAGGAGTATGGCAACGAAAACTGTGACACGAGAATTTTATATTTATGTACAATGTACAATATTAACATTAAAGTATCTTCAAAAAGGATGTTGTGTACTACTCACAACCGTGCGTTCGTGTATGTATGGAGTATGGTAGGATCGTAGCGTAGGTGGCGTTCTGTGGTTTCTGTATGTAAATTAAACGTACATCCGTGCAAAACTGCGGCATGGAAGTCCTTAGAGGAGGCCTTTGTCGAGAGACAAGCTGCTACGATAAATAAACCGATTACCGATATACTACAAGGAACATAATTAAGTGTAACAAGTATTGATATAAATTAGTGATTAGTATAGCATGTAGGAATAAGATTGTAACAGTAGGTAACAGTAATAAAGGCTTATTTTATTTTATTTTTTTTTATACGTGCAAAACTAACTCTGCCTTCATCATTATCATCATCATCATTTCAGCCAAAACCCGTCCACTGTTGGACATAGGCCTCCCCCAGGTGTCGCCACGTTGACCGGTCCCGTGCGTCTCACATCCAGCGGGTTCTCGCAACCTTCACCAGGTCATCGGTCCACCTAGTGGGAGGCCTTCCAGCGCAACGTCTTCCGGTTCAAGCGGTCGCCACTCTAGAACTTTTCGACCCATTGCCACTTAAGTCTGGCGATTCTTCGGGCTACATCGGTACAACCAGTACGAATTAACTGTACACTCTGGAATGCGACCCGTCTCCCGGTTCCCCGCGCGGCGCCCCGCGTTCTCCATCTTTGTTACCATTCGCTAACAGTACCGATAGAGTGACGTCACAGCGCCAGGCACAGTTAATTCGAACGGGTTGTAATCTTGGTTCTCATGCGGATGTCCATTGCCCTTTGGGTGACTTTGAGCTTTCTGATGAGGCCCATTGTGAGCGACCACGTTTCGGTTCCGTATGTAATCACTAGCAACACACACTGGTCATAAACTTTCGCCTTGAGAAACTGTGGTAAGTTGGACGAGAAGATACCGCGCAACTTCTCGAACCCTGCCCAACCGGGTCGGATTCGACGATTGACCTCTTTCTCGAAGTTCGACCTACCAAACTAGTGTTAGACTCTGCCTTACAGCACCCTTTTCAGTTCAAGTCCCTTTTAACCTAATTATAGTGCATTAAGAGCCAGTTTTCGAGGAAGTGCATTGAAAAAACTATTCCCAGATGATATCTGGGATAAGATATAGATTTTTTTTTTCTAGAATGTTGTAAGCCGTGTTAACCTAGAGGTGTGACCTTCGAACTGCCCAGCCCCAAAAACCCAGGACCTCTAATGTTTCGGATGAATGAACGTATCGTATAAGACTTGTATTGGTAAAGGAAAACATCGTGGGGAAACCAGAAAGCCATTTTTTTTTGTTTTTTTTGCGGGTGGAAAATCATTAAATAACCCGGGAGGGGTTATTTGATGATTTTCCACCCGCAAATCGTTGCTCTTGGGCAGAGCGAAAGGGAGTGTCAGACTTCTACTGACTAAAAACCACCCATGTTCCTTCTTAACCCTTCATGTCGACGCCGGGGTATCTCTTGCGAACAACCCGCAGCCCAGACGGGCGTCGGCCCTTGCGGGCCCCTTCCATGTTGCTGACATCTCTTTGAGGTGCGCGTGAAACACGAACGCGCCGTCGACACGGCCTGTCTTCGTCATAAGACGTCCTCCGGCCGTCCGTCCGGACGGACGGCGAGCTAGCCCATCACTCACCGTCCACAGGCCCGCGTCTACGGTGGCCGGAAGCCATCACGTGGCCCCCGATGCTCAGAGCGCCTCCCGAAATCTGCATGCCTGAGAGATTCTCGACGGTATATAAAGCCAGGCCAGAGCCCCACGGGCGGTATAAAAACTCTGACACGAAGGTAGTTGATAACCACACGAAACATAAAGAAAGAGGAAGTAGAATGTTCTCGCATGATGAACCCGCTTCCAGTCGGCGAAGCCACGTGCCAACGCTAGTGAGCCATAGTATTGTACCCAAAATTACACGTGTGTGAAAATCTGTTCTTATTCAATTGGTCCATGTCAAGGAAATGTCTTGACAAAGTATCCTTTCCGTTGTAAAAATATTGAATAACATGGATTTATAACTTAACAAAAAAATCACACCAATAATCCTCGAAGGGTGAGGCAGCGAAGTGTAACTAATAGTACAGTACCCGCCGATAAATATTGCACATCGACCTTTGGAAAGAGACAATCGGCTAATTTCGGCTTCGTAGAGCGTTATCTCTGTCGCACGAAATACAAACAGTCCCGGTATCTATTAGGAGCTGTTATAGTACATTATGGTATAAGTGTGTAACGTTGGTGATGAGGCGCCATTGAGACCCGAGCCGTTAGGTGAGGGTCTTAAGAGAGCCGAGGACGGTAATCATCAATACACACGTGTATCATACGACGTTTTTCAACACACTTGTGAAGAAAATAACACAAAAAAATCATTTTCAACAGTTAAAATGAGTTGTGAAAAAAATTTCGCCATGGCGGGAAAAAAATATCAGTTTTCCTGCGCGCGCATCTAACAATGGCAATCGGCCATAGACTAAAAGGATGAGGTTTTTTTTTTTGCTTTTTGCGGATAGCGTTTCAGCCACGTACAAAATGAGAATTTTAAAGTCTTTTTTATTACAGAGAAAACAAAAGTTTTGTTTATTGAAAACGAACAAGCTGAAATTATCTATATAAATTAATAAGTTTTCCTGAGCGCGCATCTAACAATGGCGATCGGCTATAGACTAAAAGATTAAGTTTTTTTTTTTTTTAGTCACGTACAAAATGGGGAATTAGTTTTTTTTTTATTACAGAGAAAACAAAAGTTTTATTTATTAAAAGCGTATATAGAAGTTAAAATTATCTATTTAAATTTATTCAAAAAAAAATACCCATAACTCACTTGTGAATAATAGTAATGAAAAATTCACAGTTTGATTACAGGTGTCATTACATGCCTAATTGCGGTGAAATTAGAGCCACTTTATGAGCAAGTGTGTTGAAAAAACAATTATGATTTGCTTCTTTTGATAATTCTTTTTATTCTTTGTTTAAAATACACCAATTTCCAAAGGTCGATGTGCAATTTTTATCGCCGGGTACTGTACACACTTATGTATTTCGCTTGTTATATTTTTTCATTCGCTATAGTAGGGGGCGAACTAATTGCCGTCAATCGGACACAAATCCAAATTTCGTGCCTGCTACTAAGAAATTCCTGAAATATACTAATAACACAATTCCAATAGATCTTTGTCGAAACCAAGGCCACATCTGCAGAGTCTCAGAAAAACTAACAGGTTTTTTTGTGTAATACCCTACGACTTATTGTATACCTAAGTATTTTTTTATTTATTTAATTTATTTAATTACATCTACCATTACAGGGTAATCTAATGCGATAAATGTGCCTTAATTACTTAATTCTACCTTAATCGTTACTATAAAATAAAATAAAATAAAATAGCCTTTATTGCTGTCATCTTTTTTACAATATTAAAAACATAGATGCTTACTTTCTAAAAAAAAACTAAATTGATTTAATCCTAATTTTAATTATAACTTGTACTTGAAGCATCGGCAACTGGATGTTTGAACGGAACAGCTTGTCTGTCGACAAAGGCCTCCTCTAAAGATTTCCATACATTTCTGTCTTTTGCTAAACGGGTCCACACCGGACCAGCTATTCTCTTGAGATCGTCTTCCCATCTTTTAATCTGTCTTCCTCTATTTCTTTTATTTCCTCTTGGGTACCATTCTGTTATTAACTTAGTCCATTTCTCTTTGCTTTCCCTCATCATATGTCCCGTCCATCGCCATTTTAGCTTTCTGTAAGCTGTGTGTGCATTTTTAAATTTTGTTTTATTTTTAATTTCTTGTAGTTTCACTCTGTCTCTTCTTTTTATACCTAATATACTTCTTTCTATTCCATTCTGGCAAACTTTTAATTTGCTTTCTTGTAGTTCTGTTAACGCCCATGTCTGGCACCCATATAATAAACATGGCATAATGCACATTTCGTATACTTTCCTTTTTGCTTTCATAGGCATGTCTTTATCTTTAATTATTTCGCTGAGAGACCAGAAGCGTTTCCAACTATTTGTTATTCTTCGTTCTATTTCTTTGTTCATGCAATCTTCTGTAGATATAAGTTGGCCCAAATATATATATTCATAAACATGTTCTATTTTTTCGTTATTTATTGTTATGGTTTCTGTTTGTTGAGAATTCGTCATAATTTTGGTTTTTGTTAGATTCATTGTCAGGCCAGCCTTAACACTTTCATCGGATAATTGTTGTAACATTAAGCCCAGAGTTCCTGCATCTTCTGAGAACAGTATCAAATCATCCGCGAAGCGTAAATGATTAAGGTTTTCGCCATTTATATTGAGGCCATATTTATCCCAGTTTAGATTCCTGAAGATCATTTCTAGCACTGCGGAAAATAATTTAGATAGATTTAAATCGTTACTATAACTAATAACAAATAAACATACCTATAACTAATAAGTAATAAGGTTGTGCCATAAAAAATATTGTAACTAAGACAAAATTAAATCATTTTAAAAGAGAAACCATGGAGTTTATTGCCGGTCCTTCTCCATAGGAAACGACCAACCCAAACGATGTACTACAATCTCGACATTCTATAAGTGTGGACACTTATAGAATGTCGAGATTGTAGTACATCGTTTGGGTTTTGGGTTTTAAAAAGTTAAAATCGACCTATTTTTTTCAGACAAGACTATATGGATATAGTCTTGTCTGAAAAAAATAGGTCGATTTTAACTTTTTATTTTCAGTCAACCCTTGCAACCACTCGACCAACGAATTTATATTCAAAACAAAATCACTAACACCCGCTACTTCTTAATTAATTCGTAGTTTGAAGAGTAAACACCAACAAACTAGATTGTAAGCTCTAAACAAAATATTTCAAATCTAAAATAATTAAGAAAAAAGTAGAGCTTTGAGGTCTTAATTTCGACTGGTCTGACAAAGTGTTGTTTTTTTATGTGTTGTTTGTTTTTATTAGAAACTATAGCTTTTGCCCGTGGTTTTGCTCGCGTGAAAATGTCGATGTTCCATACAAACTTTGCCCCCCTTTTTCATCATCTTCGGGGTTGAATTTTGAAATATCCTTATATATTTTAAAGTTTCTAGCTCTTAGGGTTCGGCCGGTGTAAATCAACCAATCACACAGCCGTCAACAAAGTATTCTGTACATCAAACTAAGTACCACCACGCAAAAAAAATTGCTGGGGAACGACTTTTTTTTTGTGGGTCAAAAATCACATTTTACGGTAAAACTCAATGTAGCACTGTTAAACCATTGTGCTATTGTATGCTTTAAATAGTAAACGGGTCATGGAGGTAATTTAAGTAAACTTATAACCTGAAATCTAGTATTTACAAAAACAGCTGTAAAAAATTTCAAACTTTGACCCCCAATATCTCCGTAACTAGGACGTTCCCAGGTATGGTGTAGAACAAAAAAATAATCACAGTGGTAGCGAACAAAAGTGCTCTTCGTTTGCGTTAAGGGTACTTTTACACCCTTTATACAGAATAGATAGATTACTCAGAAACAATTTAGGGTTTAAAGCCGTACCTACCCAGTTGGTAGCAATAGACTTCATCTTTTTAAACAGGATTTAAACAGCTGGTGAAATGTCACATCACGTCTGTAGTCCCCAAAGACTTAAGCAGAGGTGTAGGTACCCAATTATTAATATTACACCCAATTTTGTTTGTGGATGAGTTTTTTGACGCCATGTAATTCTTCTCTTTTTGATACTTGTATACATTTTATTATAATTTTAGTTCTGTAAATTGTAGTTAGTAAATATTGTAAATAAAGTATATTATTTTGTTTTTTTTTTTGGGCGTGTGGGAAATCATCAAATAACCCCTCCCGCTCTTAGGCAGAGCGAAAGGGAGTGTCAGACTTCTACTGACTAAAAACCACCCTTGCGCCGAGGTCGCGGTATCTCTTTCGAACAACCCTCAGTCCCGACGGGATATTACACCCACTTTGCACCAGTTATGTTAAAGACCCATTTAATAGGGACGAGACTATTGTCATCGAAATTTCTGATAGAATAACCCACTGCACGACCTCATGCTAACCAGTCACGCTTAGTATGGCGATTCTATCTCTATTCTACCAAGCATAGACAAAGCTTTTGCCATACAATTTGACATGAAATTTTGCTACAATCTGTAATTTTGTCGATTCTTCCATCGACAAAACCCGTTTCTACGGTAGTCATACTACGCGTGCTGTCGGGCTTACGACCACTACCATCAAGGCATTCAACGTTATCATTATCTTTAATATAACATAGCATCACGCAATATGTAATCACCCAAAGGTTAGGCGGGGGTGTACCTAATATAGCACCTACATTTCACTAGTTATGTTCAAGTCCCATGTAATAGGGGCGAGCCTTTTGCCATCCTCCTCCTCCTCCTTGCGTCGTTTTTCCTCAATGCTGAGGGTCGTGGCCTCTTTGGATCTCTTTCTCCCGGACTGTCTTGCGCTTAGGGCTTCTGCCTCTGGGTCTTCTCCCGCCTACCTTGCCCGTTATCAGTAGCTTTTCGAGGTTGTCGCCTCTTTTTCTGGCAAAATGACTCTTTTTAGTCACAAAACCAGACCGTGAGGCCGCTACTGTATTGAGAAAATTCCTGATGGAAAACGTCCACTCGACCTGCTGGGGAGTTTGTTCCGCCATTTCTTCTTCCCAGCTAAAACACTAGGAAGTCTCGAAGGGTGGGCGTTTTGGGGGACTGTCTCTTGTAAATAAAGTGCTGATTATCAGCCTAATTTGAATAAATTACTTTTGATTTTGATCATCAAGGCAGTTCAACGTTTTTTTATGTTTACTAAAAATTAAAAAACTTGTCAATTACAAACCAAGCTTTCTACTCTCTGTACAAACAAAGTAAGCTTGTTTTTACTTCACACTCATTAATATTCCGTTCAGCCCTTGTTCTGAATGTACAACTTTTTGATTCCAGCCTGTGTTGTTTTTTGTTTTATGTGTACGTTGCTTTTTGTTTAGGAGTCATATTGTAAGTGACAGTTGCTTGTGTTCAAATTTTGTTCGAAATCCAAAAATTGAAATTCAACAATATAACTTTATTGGTATTACACTTTTTTTTCGTGTGGTTATTACTTAACCAGCAAGGCTATTGCGTATCTTTTTAAATGTCAGTGGCTATCATAGTGTCCATCGATTAACTGTCAGTTTGGTACAAAAGGAACCATTTGACAGTTAATCGATGGACACTATGATAACCACTGACATTTAAAAAGATTCGCAATAGCCCTGCAGGTGTTGTTATGCCGCCCATAACCCACCATAATTTATAGCATTTTGATATTTTTTTTTAATTCTATTCATAAAGACGGCACGGTTGGCGCAGTGGTTGGGCGTATTGACGGCTGCGCTGCGCGGCGCGGGTTCGATCCCCGCACGGAAGAAATATTGGTATGGCTTACAGATAGTTGTTTCGGGTCTAGGTGTTTGTACATGTGAGTTTATATGTTTGTTAACGCACCCACGATACAGAAGAAATACCTAGTGTGGGGCAACGTTTTTTAAAAATAATTGAAAAATGAAATAATCATGGTAATATTATAGGTATTAATATTTTAGTTAATACAACTTCCATACATCAAGTTTTGAGATAATTCACAAATTATTTTGAATGAATTTGGCAAATATAATATTAAAAAATGCACAATATTAAATAGAAATTAAAACATGTAATATAATCTTCACAATTAAGGCAAATTCCAATAAGTACGCATTCTAGCCTCGTGGCAGAATGTATATAAAGTTATTATCACAAGCACACTAACAAGAAGAGTCAAACAATACAAACAATGGAATACGCTCGAGCACACACGAATCAATAAACATATACGAATAAATTGCAAAAATACAAGTACACTCTCAATTTTTCCATCCCCCGATCAACAAGTAACCATTCTTCTATTTCCATTCCACCGTTCATTCATTCTGTCAGCGGCACGACGTTCACTCGCATTGAACGATCCATCATCGTTCACTTCAATCAGTCTATCATTCAATTACCCTTTTTCCTAACATTGCCTAAGTTTTTTTTTGCATTTTCATTTGTAAGGCTTGGCCACAAACTGCACGCTCAAGCGGCACGCGTGTGTTGTGACTTGTGAGACTAACTACGAGTAAATACATTTATGAACGAAATTGCTTACAGTCTTGACTCCGAAATTTGACATATATTTTATTTAAAACATTGTCTGGTAAACTTCAATCCCGTCGTCGGTTCTCTTTATCGTCACCACGACGCGACGCGACGGTACGCAGACAAAGGGAACTGAAGTATAACCTTAGTGTAATGTAAATATTCATATACTGCGCTTAGCGGCGGATATAATATCGTGAACCATGCTATTTTTATTTAACAACGTTGTGATTACTTTATCCTTCGAATATGTCTCTGCCTTTGGAGACACACGCGTGTTTCTTTTGACACTATATTATTATGTCGCGCCATAAGTCACATCGCG
Organism: Diarsia brunnea; assembly: GCA_949774965.1. Classification (NCBI taxonomy): domain Eukaryota; kingdom Metazoa; phylum Arthropoda; class Insecta; order Lepidoptera; family Noctuidae; genus Diarsia; species Diarsia brunnea. The sequence continues at coordinate 1,436,857 of OX459019.1, forward strand.
AGAGGACGCGAACGAGTCGTTATGTAGGTACGATTAAATTGAAAAGTTTTCTAATCCCAAGGGTAACCCTAAAAAACTTTATCTCAAAAGAACATTCATTTTTCATCGTCAATTACTGAAAGTTTTGTGAGAATGATTAATTTAACCATTAAAATGGCGTGGACGGGAAACGACATGTGGGAGAGTAGGAAGTTTGATTGCAATAGAATACCCATTGGATAAGTCTGAAAGCCAGTCTTACTAAACCGTGTGACTTGTAAGACTGAAAGTCGACCCCCATGTAGTTGGTGGAGGCTAGGCAGGTAATGATTTAGTATTTTGTTAGTTAATTGAATACAGCGTCTTTCTTGCTGAATCCATTTATGTATGGCCACAATTTTATTTGAGGGGCAAAACATATGGCCAGCAGGGCGATTGCGTATCTTTATAAATGTCAGTGGCTATTATAGTGTCCATCGATTAACTGTCAAATGGTTCCATTTTGTACCAAACCATAACCATTTGACTGTTAATCGATGGACACTATGATAGCCACCGACATTTAAAAAGATACGCAATAGCCCTGCAGGTCACACAAGATAGGGAGGTGGATGGCCAGCCAGTAGAAAACCCAGCAGTGGGACACTGCATACGTTTACGAAAAACAATGATCATTATCGTATTAATAATATAAACAAAAAAAAAAACTTGAGAGGTGTCAAGGAACACCCGGATGGAACGAAGTTATTGTTATTATTTTTTATTATGTAAAAAAAAATAAAAAAAAAAAAAAAAAAAGAAGAAATAAAAGAAATAAAAAGAAATGTAGAAATGAAAATATCTGGCTTGCTTTCTATAAGAGAGAGAGAGACAGACAGAGAAACATGCGACACCGCACAGCTTACAATAGCTTACTATAGCAAAAAGTGTCGTGACAACTTTTCGTAAGAATTTTTTCCGTCTAGTCCCCTTTCACAACGCGCGATAAGGAACTTCGTTCCAAAAAAAACTCTTAAATTCCTAAAGATTGCTAAAAATTATTCACTTCCATAAAATCATACACAGAACCGAATCAGACAAAAACTAACTTTAACAATGAAGTGTTGGCCTGGAAATGGCGCGGCCTGCCCTTATCACCAGCCGTCATGCCCTTATCACTGGTCGTCCTACCCTTTGTCCGGCTAACGACTTCCCCGACACATGTCACACTAACGGTAATGCTAGGCTATGCTGTTTTCACGGCATGTTTCGATTTGTAGCCTTTGCTGACGTAGGAGAGGTACCTGGTTGAATTGCATTCATAATATCTACCGCACCTGCAACTTGTTCATTATTTTCTTCGGAAGGGTCAGGTGCGTAATACTGGCAAACAACATGCGTATGTTGGGGGCACAAATCCAGAATTGGCTATTTAACAACTGTTTAAAATTCACGAAAATGTTATGTTATTTCAAAGAACTAACAGAAATAACACGACGTGTGAAATAAGTATTTAAATCGATCAAAAAAATGGCTTAGTTATAACTGATTTTAAATGACTTGCTAATGGGACGTCGTATGTCATACCGCCATAGTTACGTAGTACAAATGGCCGTTTCGCGCGACAAGGATAGAAAGTACCCCCACTAAAAACTTCTAAAGCATGTAGCTACTCCATTTTTTCATCGATTTTATTTCTTTTTTTACACATCATGTTATTTCTGTTAGTTCTTTGAAATAACATAACATTTTCATGAATTTTTAACAGTAGTCAAGTAGTCAATTCATAAAAGAAGAAGGCTCATTTTGACGATTTGGTGAAGAGCTTGAGGCTAAGTAATAAGAACTAGCTGCACAAGAAGAGGAGGAAATGTATAGGTAGGAACACTTGATAACAATTTGTCCAACCAGGGAATCAAACCTTGAATATCCTTATTTATAAACGCACAAGCGCCTGCAACTACTGAATCATCGTACTCGCAGCAGTGTAAAATGTAGTTACTGTTATAGAATAATAACACTACTTTTAACTCATTTACTGAGAGATGTTAATCTCTGTATTCAGAGATTTAATGATTACTTATCGGCCGTCACTTAGTAAAGATTTGACATAATTTTGTATGACAAAACTGTCAAAACCTTTACTTAGTGATGGCCTAAGTAATCATTAAAGCTCTCTGAGTGCAGTTATACACCTTTATAGTTAAGTTTAAACACTAACTTATTTCTAAAACAGTTGTTGGCCAATTCTCTCGTAGTAATAATTTAGTTGTACAATGGCTTAGTTTCAGAGCATTACATTGTATCTAGTAGTCTTACTAATTGGCTTATTAATTAATAACAGGTGTGAATATTCCGATTTAGAAGTTAGTTGATTTTAGATTGAAACATACTTTAGGGGTGGGATGAACCCCGCCGGGGCTGCGGGTGGTTCGCAAGAGATACCGCGGCCTCGACATGAAGGGCTAAGAAGTAACATGGGTGGTTTTTAGTCAGTAGAAGTCTGACACTCCCTTTCGCTCTGCCCAAGAGCGGTAGGGGTTATTCGATGATTTTCCACCCGCCAAAAATATGGTGGGATGAATAGTACATTTTGATACAAGTGGGAAAACTTTATTATTGTACTCGAGATGGAATTCACCACCAATCCTTAAGCGAGGTTTTTACGAATACGTCAAGGTACTTGATTATACAGCCACTCAATCTTCAGGTCTGAGCCTATTTTTAGCATAGCAAAACTGAAAACCACCAGTTTATTTTGAGGTTGTAAAATTACTTTCCCCGAGAATAAAATTTCAAAGTAGCTAACCCGCTATGACACTGGCAAAAAGTTGGATATACTGTTAACCACACCTCTGACTAACGCTCCAGGGATTACAGGCGTGATGGTATGTGATCACAGTACGGTGTGGCCTGCCTCCAGTCGTTATCACAAAACCCCGCAGGACCGCACAGTCATTTTTGACCGTCGAAACACACGCCGAAAATTGGCTCATCCCCATTTATTTAATCGTGGCCCATTACTGGCCATTAACGACCATCTATCTACTGGACCAAGTTTTTCCCATAGGGTAAAAGCAACAATCAACGGCCCGTAGGGTAAATTCACATAATCAGTCGACTTGGCATGCAGGGTATGCTTGTTACCCATAGCCTCAGAATAATCCCAAGGCTTACGATACCCATGGGAACTGACGGGGTTACCCTACATAATTTGAACACGGAATTTCGTATAAATAATTAAGATGCTCAAGTTAATTAATGTTTGTTTGAGTAGAAATGGAGATGGTATGATTTGAGTAATGTATTTAATATTTAATTTGGCAGTAATGTTGAAGACTCCAAAAGGAGTAGAGGAGGAACTCGTGGCTTAATAAGAACTGCCACTCGGGTCGATCTTTACGTAAAGCTGTGCTTGCCTAGGTAGGTCTGTGGATGGGTGACCGCCCGACATACCGAGTTTCCTCCGTGCCTCGGCAAGTACGTTAAGCTGTTGGTCCCGGCTACCATATATAGACCTTTGGCAGTCGTTACATACCTGTACGACGGTAGTCAGAAAGAAAAGAAAAGAAGAAAAGAAATTCTGACATACAGTCTTACCAAATGTATCATATTACCTAGTATTAACTGGGTTGTGGAGGTCAGATAGGCAGTTGCTCCATATAAAATACTTGTATTCAGCTGTATCCGGTTAGACTGGAAGCTGACCCCAACATAGTTGGGAAAAGGCTAGGCAGATGATGATTGAAGACTCCAAAAATAGCCTGCAAGAATTAGGGACGTTTGAGACACTGGGCAGTTGGTCCCGCTAAAGTCTTGTTCATTATATTTTTCAAAGCGGTTTGCCTGTATTTTAAAGGGATAAGCAGCAGATCTTCAAAAGGCCATCTCGGACACTAACCTGCATAGTCCTCATATGAACTGATCAAGATTATGTCTGGACCTGAAAAGAGGCTATGACCTCTGAGCTTTTATCTACTGTTTTTCTCAGAGAACCCAGGAATAACCACAGATCCACCACAGAGGTCTTATTGGCAATGTTCGGTACAAAACCGTAGAGAATCTGGATTTGTACCGACCATTGCGTCTCATGTTTCCACAGACCCTGAAGATTTTGAAATAAGTCACAAAAACACGTCTACCCTTTTCCAATGGAAGTAAGCAGAAACTACTAAACGTCACCTGCAACGAGTAATACATACTTCTTTTGCGTCATCCCCGATCATATATCTAGCCAAACACGGTCGTGGTGCGAGAAGGTACAGTCACGTTCACTAATATGTATTCAGTTAGCAAACTTCTAAGAAGATTATATCCTGGAATTACTATTGCAACTTTGAGAAAAGACCTGTTTCGTAATATATGGCTTCCAAAATACTGTGTTCGTAAAATTATGAAGATACAACCAACACAGTACAAGAAAATCACTTTTAAACGTTGCTTTGTGTATACATAGAAATGCTCTTGACTGTACTTCCCAAAAAAACATCACAAAAACCTACCCTGACCTGACATCAAAAGATAAACTCATCATAAATCACGAAACCAAAACACACGTCCTGCCCTTGTCGGCTAAAAATGACAACTGGCTCATTAACAATTCTACGCGGGTACTCCCCCCACTAACTGAGCTACGATACCACGGTGGCACAATTATTTATACACCAATCAGAGCACAAAGTGTAAGATACAATGCTATTTAATATTCGTAACGGGGTCTTGTCTCGTTTGGCAGAAAGTTTGGATCTACTTCGATGTTGCCAGAGTAAAAAAAATAAAGTAACGCTTGGGAGATTTGGCTGGTATTTTTTTTGTGGTAGAATTAGTTTAAGTTGATGCTGAAATTTTCTGCTTAATGTCATGAGTTTTAAGAATGGACTGCCTCGTTCGCGTTGGTGTAATGATTGCGCACAAAGTGTAGATTACAATGTTATATACTATTCGTAACGGGGTCCTGTTTCGTTTGGCACAAACTTTAGGACTACCGAGAGTGAGATGTTGCCAGAGTAAAATAAATAAAGTAACGCATGGGAGATTTGGCTGAGTGTTTTTTTTGTGGTAGAAATTATGTGTGTTGATGCAGATGTTTTCTGCTTATTGTTATAATTTTAAGTTGGTTTATATTAATGGTTGCGAGTTGCGAGGTCCTGGGTTCAATTACAACCTAGGCCGGAAAAAGTTTTATTAGGTTTTTCCTTTGAAAATTCTCAAAGGAAAAACCTCAGTAGCTCCCACGGTGTCTGAATTAGAGATCGTTTGATTGCAATAGTCGAACAAAAAAAAAACAAAATTAACGAAACCATCCTTTATATAATTTTTTTGTTGGTTGAAAACAATAGGAAAGTAGATACCCAAATTAGAATAAAAAAATGTGTTTTATTTGCGTTGAAATACAATACTCATGTTTCCTAATAAAAAATCATAGCTTGTACGTGCACTTACATCATACAGTTTGCATTTTCACATTTCAACTTTGTGAAATTCTCGGTTTACCATAAAACGTGATTTTTACACGGTAAATATTTGATCATTTTGAACTACCGCTACATTGTTTGGTTAAAAATTGTTAAACCAATATTTTTGTAGGCAAACAGTAAGTATTACTGCTTATTATCAACTTAAGGTCTGTTTATGCACAGCCCGTCGGGGCTGCGGGTTGTTCGCAAGAGATACCGCGGCTACGACATAAAGGGCTAAGAATTTACATGGGTGGGACACCAGCCAAGAAAAAAGTTGCACTGGCCTAGGTTGGTCTGTGGATGGGTGACCACTCATTATATACCAAGTTTCCTCCGTGTCTCGGAAAGCACGTTAAGCTGTTGGTCCCGGCTGCCATGTATAGATCTTTGGCAGTCGTTACAGGTAGTCAGTGACCTGAAAGTCGGACAACCAGTCTTACGAATAGGTATCGTATGATGAGCGGGAGGGGTTATTTTATGATTTTCCACCCGCCAAAAAAAAAAGGTACAACAAGGTAGGTAGGTAAGGTACTGTCTGTTATAATATCAGTGGTGTTGATTTGTTGATATTTTTATTAGTATCATTAAGCATTATTGCGGGTTTTAATGTGTCCTTCGTTTAAATTAACACACTGTATGTTTAATTTTGTTTTGTCTTGTCACGGATAGAAGACAGTAAAATATGAGAATGATACAAAAAATCTAATGACTTGAAAAAAAGTTTTATTTTAGAAAATTAAATATGAATCTCTTGCTTTGTATACTAATTTAAGAGCTTAGAAACTAGTTTCATCAAAGATATTTTTCTTGATCATTAATCATACTAAATTATTACTTATCTTTTCACTAAGGTGCAAATGTAAGCTCCTTACCACGAAATTAACAAAACGTTGAATTACATTTATTATTTAAAACTATCAATCACAAAATAACGTTGGCTCTATAAATCTAAAAATTAATCTTGTTTTAAAATAAGATTTTTTCTTAGAAAAGAATACAGCGATTAGACACGAAATCTTGTACAGGTTTTGTCAATTATGAGTTGGATTTTTAAGAAAAATCTAGATAATTATGGAGTTTAAATATAAGTGAATCTACGTAATTTCCTCAAATATTTGTATAAAAAATATATTTTCATCAGTTATGTGCAAAGTTAGGGTAGTTTCCTTTTCTACATTTTCTACATATTATTACTGTTTTTATTAACTCTATATTTATTTTGTTTCAGGTAAAATCAATTTTGTACTATAGCGCATAACAAATACCAAATTTGGTCCGGCGGGCGGTATGTATTTTATTAATTAATACAACGGATATTGTTTTGTGTAACTAAAATAATCAACCATTATACACTTTTTTTTGTTATTTTATTGTAACTAGTAATGTACATGTATATTTCATAATGATATGTTATCGAGATATTTTCTTTGATTCTTTTCTTAATTAAATCCCAGCAGATGTATGTTCAAAACGTTAATATGGGATTTGCATACCTTCCACAGCTCAGCCTTCCCTTTAAAAAAAGGTGTATTATAATAAAGATGAAAAATACATATTTTTGAAAATTTCAACTGTCTATCTATCGCGGTTCTTAAGATACAGTCTGGTGACAGACAGACGGACGGACAGGCGGACGGACAGCGAAGTCTTAGTAATAGGGTCCCGTTTTTACTCTTCGTGTACGGAACCCTAAAAAAAAACTTTAATTTACCACCTGACCAACTTAGAACAACATCTTAACCGTTTAAGTTTAAAACTTACCGTGGAATCCATGTGCAGACTCGACCGTTATGCCGGTGGTTCCTGAACTCTCAAGTTGGGATACATGAGATGTTCTGTGTTTTGGTATGCATAATTTTCTAGGAAGTTAGTTTAGATGCCGGTGGCTAGTTTCGTAGTCGGCACTGTAGTATACCCACGAGGTGCGCACCTTTGTCAAGTTTGAACAAACACTGCTGTTTTAACTTGAAGACAGCAAAGTTTGGAGGTCTTTCTGAGTCAAGTTTCTTTTTGATAATTTTAAATAAGGTCATATTTACTTAGTTTTGTTATACATAAAACTAGATAAATATGACTCTTATGACCGTATTTAGGTTGGTCTGTAATTAACAGTCCTTTCAGAATTATTTTACATCTAAAAAGCTCCACATTAACCTTATTTTAAGGAATATTAACATCATTGTGATTTTGAAACACTTTTAAAATCAGATGTAGACCAAAGAGGCAGTTTATTGATATACCTGTCAAAATTAGGTGATAAACAGCTTGTCTGCAATCTGTCTTTATCAGTTGATTGAACCAGCATCATCATCATCATCATCAGCGTATACGAGTAATGTTCCCACTGCAGGGTCTCAGGCCTCCTCTCTAAGAGAGGGATGTGCTATTCCAACACGCGTGCCCAGTGCGGGTTGTTAGATGCCACATGTCTTCGATTTTTTTGGTCCTAAGACATGCCGGTTTCCTCACGCTGTTTTCCTTCACCGTTTTGAGAGCATTGGTGAGGAAATCAATTACACAAAATAATTCGCCTGCCTGGGTTCGAACCTGCGACTTACTGTTCGTAGGTATGTCGGGGCCGCAACTACTGGGCCACCAGTGCCAGCCTACATGAATTATCATTTAAATCTTTAAATGAAATTTCATCATTTTGGGTAATCAATGATCACTTAGGTATCTACCTACTACGTGACATAACTGGCGAAATAAAAGAGTTCTTTATTTAAGTTAACACCTCTGCCCAATTCTTTGGAGACTACCGTCGTAATGTAATTTTATGTTACGACATTTACAACCTTAATATAATGTTTTTCCTTTACTCGAATTACTGGGAAGTTTTATCGTAAGCTCTTTGGGCCCTGTTCGACCCATCTGTCAAGGCGTAATAATGAAAATAATAATCTTAGACAAATGGTAGGTACGGACGCCCGAACATTTCTCAATATCAGAACTTGTTCAACCTGGATTAAGGCTGTGGTCCAAGTGGTGAGAGATAGCGGGTAGCGACGTTGTTCTTTGGTTTTAAATTCGAAATGGAACACTGAATATCGTGTCTTGCCTGTTCTGTTATTTGCAAATGACAGGAACCGATAACGGTAATAAAAAGGCCAATTTCGTCGCCAAATTTTGAGAGCAGTTAATTTGAATTCATATTGACACGCTAAGTAGAAGAAGAAAAATATTGCAGTAATTTATTTTTAGTGTACAGGTAAAACATCGGTAAAAGAATGTCGTTTTACATGTGTGACAATCTTAAAATATATTCGACTAAGAATTATCTGTGGCCTCGAATCACTTTACAAAATTGTCGGACTAAAAAGATTTAAGTATATTTTGTAGGCCCAAGTGATTGCTTAAGTATTTGCCAAATCGATGAATGATTAGTGACCTACCTACCCGTACACATAATTGAAGGCAAAACGGTTCCATAACATTAAATTATGTCTACGTAAGCAGTTAAAGCCGAGTGAGTTCTTGCTTCGGTGAAGGAAGCATGCCTGAAAGATATTTCTCGATGGTATATCAAGCCAAGTCAACGCCCATGTTCGGCATAAATCCTCTGACATCAGGTTAGGCAATAACAACACGATAAAAAAAAATCTGTCTACGTAAGAGTATTCTTTGTCGCTAATCGCTGATAGCTTATGCCTCGTACCACGCGATAGCCCAAGCTTAGTTTGAAAGGAGTTATTGGGACGGAAACGCTCAGACGAATAGAACAATTTATTGATATATAGTTAACTATATTAAATCGTGCCAATACTTTGTTCAACAATTAATTATTCTCGTTATTTCACCTCAATTTGATTTGTTTGTAGATTTGATAATTATTCTCAGACAATTTCTCATTATTGTACCAGTAATCCCTGATACGATTACATTTTTGTTGGTTCTGTTATTTGTTTGTTACGTCTATTGCCTAAAGAAATACTCTCTTATATAAGTCGATATGGCAATATAAATATAACTAGTAGACGTCTACCATTATATCAAAAATAAATTGAAAAGGTCTATGACAGATATTTAATAAAAAAAATATAATTTTTAACGACATGGTCCATTTCTCGGAGAAATCAAGCATTACAGGTCTCGTCAGCTGTTTGGCAAGCTCCAAACTAGATAACTATTTGGCACAGATGATAGTGGGGCACGCAATTTTAGCTTCTATTAATTCGATGTGTAGTCCACTTTGTAATAATTTTCTTTATCTCGTTCTGCTGTGTTTTGTATAATATCCACTACCTTTACTACCCCGAAGATCACGTCATCATCATCTGCCTAGCCTTTTCCCAACTATATCGGGGTCGGCTTCCAGTCTAACTGGATGCAGCTGAATACCGGTACAGTTATTTACATAGAGCGACTGCCTATCTGACCTTCACAAGCCAGATAGTACTGGGTAACTTTTATTTATACTGAAAACGGGATATTTACCATGTTTACTGATTGTTTCGAGTTCCCGATATTTCGGCACTGTTACAAGCACCATGATCACGGATAAACTGAAGTCATTGCGGGTGGATGTTTATGAGCAGACAAAACGGATAAAACAATAAATAATAATAGTGCTAGTGACCATGTCAGTTTAAAATCTTATATAGTACTGGGTAATACTTTGGTAAGGCTGGTTGTCAGACTTTCAGGCTACTGACTACCTGTAGCGACTGCAAAAGCTCTATGGCAGCCGGGACCAGAGAATTAAAGTGCTTTCCGAGGCACGGAAGAAATACAGCATGCACTGGAAGGTCACTCATTAACAGAGCAACTTAGGCACAGTTTAACCTAAAGATCGATCTGAGCGGCAGTCATTGTTAAGCCACGAGCGCCTTTAACCCCCAAGGGGTATCATGTATCCGCCGCGGGAGGCGCTCCGGCCGTCGGAAGCCACGTGATGGCTTCCGGCTACCGTAGACGCGGGCCTGTGGATGGTGAGTGATGGGCTGGCTCGCCGTCCGTCCGTCTTATGACCATGACAGGCGCGCCTCAAAGAGATGTCAGCAACATGGAAGGCCGACGCCCGTCGGGGCTGCGGGTTGTTCGCAAGAGATACCGCGGCCTCGACATGAAGGGCTAAGAAGGAACATGGGTGGTTTTTAGTCAGTAGAAGTCTGACACTCCCTTGCGTTCTGCTCAAGAGGGGTTATTTGATGATCATCCACCAAAAAAAAGGGGTATCATGTATGCCCCTAAATAGGTTAAAGACCCTAACATCGTATAACCGATAGCCTTCACGCCCCAACCCCTCCACTCCCATGAAGAACCATAGAACTAAAGATATTTTATTTCAGTCCTTTTTGCCTTTTCTATCAAAAGGTCCTCGAGGCCTCTTATTGGGCACTCTCGGAGGGATATATCGGACATTTGGGTCAAAAATGGCTATTTTTAGTGTTCGTTTCGACAAATATGTAAAATGGAACTTATGGAATCTGTTTTGTGGAATGCTGTTGCTCCTTTTCTGTTTTAGACTGAGTTTTTATGCAGTTTTATGGAAGCTGTAGCTCGTAGGAACAAACTAATAATTTATATAATTACGAGTTCTTCGTCAAACATTGGAAAATAATTAAAAAAATAATATACTCTGCTTTGCTTTTTAAGCTATCGTCTCCTAGAATCTTTTGGCACCTGGGAATAAGTAAAATTAGAAAAATAACCACATCCTATTTTTTTTTTAGACTGGAAACCGATCATAACATAGTTTGGAAAAGTCTAAGCAGATGATGAGATGATGAACAAAGATTTCACCCTAAAATAAATTAAAAAATCTGTTAGAAGACAAAATAGCCAACAAACATCCCAATTCTAATATTCCTTTGCTCACAAACACCCAAAACGATTTGCAGGTAGAACTACCTAATGCCCGGCCAATAAGGCAGGTCTCAATAAGAGCCGGTACTCGGGCGCTTGATACTACATTCCCTTTGCATCGCAACCGCCTTAGTCGGGTTCGGCAACTTTAGGCTTTGGTATAAGTTACAAGCTGTAGCGGGGATTGAGCTGAAAGATTAATACAGAATAGGTTACTAACGTCTTCTGGTTTGCAGTCGCCACTCCAGACATTCTCGGCCCCACCCGCCATCCGTTCTGCGAGCACTGTGGCGACTGCGGCGCAACTGTGGTGTGACCATTGCCGACGTATTCTGAAAAATTGCCAAACTTAATTAAGTAAGTCTGGCGATTCTTCGGGATACGTCGGTAACCTTGGTTCTCATGCGGATGTCTTTATTAAGGCCTCTCACTAGGTGGATCAATGACCTGATGAAGGTTCGAGGACCCGCTGGAGGTGAGACGCATGAGACCGGTCGATGTGGCGACACTTGAGGAAGGCAAAGACAATGATGATGATGATGAGGTTACAAAATGAAAGTAAAGCCACGCAATTTATTGAAAGCCCGTTAAGCCGTTGATCTCGGCTGTCATTTATAAATCTTTGACAGATGTTATTGGTAGTCTGTGACCCCAAAGTCTGATAACCAGTTATACCAACAGTCTATGTTCCGTGTTCCGGATAGACTCGAAGTGGACCCTAACTAAGTTGGAAAAGGTTAGGCAGATGAAGACTAAGAAGACACTGATAGGCTTAACATTAATAATATCGCTGTAAGCTTATGCCCTGTACCGCGACCAACTCACACTTCTCTATTTGAAGGCCTCTCTCAAAACAGCTAATACATTTGCAGGTATTAGCAAGTGTAAATAGATCCCGATTCCGACCAATTAAAATGTATCTACGGGGATGAGACATGGTATCCAAGGATGGTGTAATTGTGGTGAATTATAAAGTCCGTATGAGCACTGGTGGCCCAGTGGTTGCGGCCCCGACTTACGAACAGTAAGTGGTTCGAACCCAGCCAGTCTCATTACTTTGTGTAATTTATTTGCTCTCAAAACGGTGAAAGAAAACATCGTAAGGAAATCGCATGTCCCAGAACCATAAAAATCGAAGACATGTGACATCTACCAACTCGCACTAGGCACGCGTGGTGGATTATAGCCCATCCCTCTCCTAGAGAGAAGGCCTGAGTCCCTGCAGTGGGAACATTATAGGCTGATGATGATGATGATGTATAAATGTCAGACAAACACAATGAGTGCTTGAGCACGCTTTGTAATGATTGGACACCCATCTTCGAAATGACCAAGGCAAGCGCAACTTATCCTGAAGATCAGCCCGTTACCATTAAACCAAGAACTCCTATTGCATTTTGACCAAAATAAAACGACCAATCAAAATCCAAAATCAGACTTCCAAATTCGATTACAACCAGTCTAAATATAGCCTAACTTTGGTCTAATAATGAACAGGCTATATCCACCTTGTCTATTATTAGCTCAGTCTAAACACCGGTGTATTAGCTCTATTAAAGATTTACTCAGTCAGTTGACTCGATGGTAGAGTTGCTACGTTATTATAGAGTCCGACTCTACCAACTGAGGCGGCTAGTTCCGAATGATTAACTCTATTCTAGAGTTATGTAAGAGTGACTGCGACAGGGAGAGTATCGATATTTTCTGCTGGGTAGAGAATTAGAGAAATCGTTTGCATGATGGATTTGAATATATTTAAAAAAAAAATACCGAAATATAACACAAACATAATATTACGACTGTAACCCACATTTCGCCAGTTATATTTGAAGGCTCATGTAATAGGGGGCAAGCCTATTTCTAAAAATAATTTTCCATCTCGGGAATCGAACCCGGGCCTCAAGTGGACCTGGGCAGGACATCTGTCTAGACGCGGAGATGGCCGATGGAGCAAGGCTTTGACTGAGTGGTGGCCAAGGTTAGGCCACAAGAACCAGGGCCGTCCTAAAGCTCGTTGGGTTGACGATATAGTCACAGGAAACACGTGGATAAGGTACGCACAGAACCGGGAAGTGTGGCAGAAAAATGGGAGGCCTATACTCAGCAGTGGGTGATTCCGGGCTGATATGATGATGATGATGAACCCAGGTAATGAGATAAAAGCAAAACCATAATACTATTAGGCTGATTAGGACGTAACTGCATTGCAGTACATATTCCAATTAGCGAAATATCTGAATAATTAATACAGTCTAACCATACCAGCCATTAGATTTAATCACATTGGTGTATCAGATAATTATTTTGATGGATTTTAAGATTAATTAGATATTAGGTAAAACCATTACTCTGATGCACTAATTATGCCTAAATTTTAATGCGCCTGTTTCACCCGCGTAGTTCCCGTTCTCGTAGGAATACAGGAATAAAAAGTAGCCTATGTCACTCGAGGATAGTGTAGCTTTCTATCAGTGAAATGATTTTCAAATCGGTTCAGTATTTTTAACTTTATTCGTTACATACCAAAATACAAATATTTTCTCTTTGTAATAATTATTAGTATAGATATAATCAATGATTTAGTGACATTTAATGATTTTCATGAATATTTATTTTGTAAAGTATTATTAACTTTCTTTGATTATTGTGAATGTGCAGAGGAGAGGACCCATTATGTGGGTCATATTTTTTTTGTGTCTTTTGTTTTTACGATTGTCTGGCAGTTTGCGGACCATAACTGAGTTTTGATTTTTGATGACGATTGCTTGAGAATTGGAAAACGCGGTGCATCAGTCAATCAGAAAAAAACAACGTCTCTAATTTGGAGTGAACACAAATTATAAAATAGTATTGTACCAATACCGAGGTATAACAGTTTTCACTCTCCTGTCATCCGGCTCGAAGGACCATATTGTACGAGCCCTTGTTTGCATTTAACGTTGACGCTACGTTTCGAAGGAAGAAAATTGTACTTGATGATTTCTTGATGAAATATTGATTAATTATAACAAGGGTATTTACAATAAAACGGTCGAAAGTGTACTCAATTATAATTCAATAGCCACTTTATGATAAGGTAAAGATGCTTATTCTAGCGACTTAAAAACTGTGCGATGGAATCGTACACAAGGTTTTTAATTTCCCAACCCGGAACCAGAGTGATAAAGAAACTTCTATCTAACTGCATTATCTTCCTCGCCATCTTCTTTACCACAATAAAGGTGAAAAAACGATATCGTTAGCCACTTCAAAACTTCCATCTTTCTTTTTCCTTCTAAAACATTTCTTGCAAGTTAAACTAGTAATTTTTCCTCCTCAAATCAGCAAAGGAATTCAAACTATCCAGCAAATAGCTACTCGAGCAAATTCGACGTAGCTTTGCAGCGCTGAATCGCTTTAAATCAAAGTCTAATCAGGTATAAGGCGATTTATTGAAAGCGCTGCGTTGCTGACAATTCCTGGAGCTAGTTTTTGCACTAGGATTTATCCACAAGCTGCTTTCCAGCTTTATGAGCGTTTATTTGTTATTTTTTGAGTATCATAGCAATATTTTATAGTCTTTAATGCATATTTTCACGCAAAGGACGGCTGGTAGAGAATGCCTAAGGCTTTAAGTTCGCTTAGAATATAAGGCAAGAACAAAAAGTGTCAATTAGACTTGCACGGGACAAAACAATAAAGCAAATCTTACACTGTCACTAACTTCCGTGATTATCCATTATAATTTTTACTCAGTGAAGGAAAAGCGTGCCTGAGAGATATTTCTCGACAGCATAGTATTAAGCCAATTCAGAGGCTATAATAAAACTTTAAAAAAATGAATATGTCACCTACCTTGGCAGGACCAGATGCGGTTACTTTTAAAAAATGAATACGTCACCTACCTTGGCAGGACCAGATGCGGTTACTTTTAAAAAATGAATACGTCACCTACCTTGGCAGGACCAGATGCGGTTACTTTTGTAATATAAAACGTCACCTGCCTTGGCGGGACCAGAGGCGGTTATTTTAAAATGGAATACGATAATCCTTCACTATTTTTAATAACTAATGGTTTTGTAGGCAACCTCCTCCCAAATTCCTGATCCAAATTAGTACTTTAATTTAATTTACCTACACGCAGTATTAAATATACAACCACTTCTCTAACGAGCACCAAAATTACGACATATATCTAAGACATAAATATTCCTTATTACCTTTAGGGAAATATACTCGGTATGTTAGGTTTACGTACTTTTTATTTACTTCTTTAACTGTAACTTCTGAAACTGACCATGTAAGTACGAGCAGTCGAGCACTGATCACCACGCTTGCTCCCTGCGCTTTGGTCAATTTGTACAAAACTACATATTTTCGAAACTAGTTACTGCAATTTGCTCTCCATGGAATCAACCAACTTTAGAAATATACTTATGTATTCATGCCTGCAGAAGTCTGAAGTTTAGATTCATCTCTGGTTGCCCCGTCGTTGATTGTTGAACCGTTGATTTGACTAACAAAGACATTAGTGAACTGATCATTTCCATAATTATTTTACCTGTATCTCAACTAATTGGTCGGCGCAGCGTGTCTTCTGGAACAAACAACAATGCAACAAAGAAGAAGGTATCTGATATTGCCCGTCAGGGCTGTGGGTTGTTCGCAAGAGATACCGGGGCCTCGACATGAAGGGCTAAGAAGGAACATGAGTTGTTTATAGTCAGTAGAAGTCTGACACTCCCTTTTGCTCTGCCCAAGAGCGGGAGGGGTTATTTGATGATTTCCCACACCCCCAAAAAAAAAAGGAGGTCATGGGGAAGCCCTTTTCCCAGCAGTTGGATGACATAGAGTAACCGGATCTCTGAGTCAATTTGTTCGATACCAATAACAGAAGGAACGGTGAAGGAAAACATCGTGAGGAAACCGTCTTAGAACCAAAAATTCGAAGACATGTGACATGAACCAACCCGCACTGGTCCCACGTGGTGGATTATAGCCTTTACCTCTCCTAGAGAGGAGGCCTGAGTCCATGCAGTGGGAACATTATTAGCTGATGATGATGAATAACAGAACTTTATCAGTCTGCGTGCCTTCCCAAAAGATCGAAATCTCACAGCCATAACCCAACTTACCCACTTAGTATGTGCATTAATAAATAAATCACTCATAAAACCAATTTGTATATCACACTGCAGCTCTAAATCGCTTTAAATCAACCGTAATCAGATGTAAGGCGATTTATCGCAAGCGCTGCATCGCTTTCCATTCGCGCTGGAAGTGTTAATAACTCTTGTGTGACGATGAGTTACCGGGTGTTGGTCTTGAACAGTATTATGGAAGTATGTTACTTGATATGGGGAGGAGGTGGTGATATCTTAGTTGGCAATCTTAGTTTGTGGTTATTATTGCAACTAAGCTATGGTTTTGGAGAGGTAGTCCAGTTAAGATATTGCTGCATTTAAGTGGAATGAGTATTTGTCGATTTGAAGGGATTTTCATTTCTTTGAGTTTTGAGGCTGAATGTAATTAAGCATCATCATTTCAGCACAGAATCAGTGACTTTTAGGTATAAAGTACATACATCTGAGTTCCATGCGTCTCACAATAATATTACAGGACATATAACAAAGAAAAATATGACAACGTCAAAAATGTAACGTATTATGAACATAGACCAACAAACAATTTGATGTGACACTAGATCAAAAGTGACCACCGTCATTAACTTTAGGTGATCTTACCATCTTGTGTGTAGTACCTACGTAAAAGAAAAAGCGATCAAATTTTACCAAAAACGTGACGCATAAAATAAAGCATTCAAATAGAACGAGAGAAGGGAAAATAAATGTCCCAGCATCCACGCTATCGCTCAGCATAATTCATTATAAGGTGGACATCGTCACCTAAAGGACATCAGCAAAATCAAAGCATCACAAGAGCATTGCCATTCTAGAGACGAAGCTGTAATGTCTCATATCATTCGAATAGCATTATAATTCACCTCTTATGCTTCAGAAATAACATTACTCTCGGTGAATTACTTTAGAAATACATTTGTAACAGTCAAAGGAAGGGAAATGGCAAAATTACTTATTTTGACAGTTACACACACGTGAACGTTGCAGTCTTAACTGTATGTTTAAAACAAAGAATCGTTTTCTAGACAGGGTTGTTCAACCTTCTGGTTGCTTGATAATTTGCATGCGATAAAATAGTGTGTTGAAGAGAGTGTGATTTGGAATATTCATGAATTGAAATAATCTATTGTGTAAAATGCAATCAAGTAAAAGTGTTATTCAAATTAAACTTTTTGCTGTTGTTTTTTATGGCTGATTGATCTATAGAAGGTTGATGCTCCAAGATAGCTCGCAAAATTTTTTACGTTTTTTTGCAATTTGCCGGTCAGTGTCATGTTGCGATCAGTGTCAAATAAATTTGATTCGTGACCGTAACAAATGTGTATTTACTGAGTAATAATGATTCAAATCACCAATACAACCCTCTCAGTTCATTAAACTTCCTTGAGTGACTTTCATTTACAGTCGCGAATCAGATTTTATTTAACATACAACCTATCGGCAAATTGCAAACAACGTAAAAAATGAATTTCGCGGCCTACTTTGAAGGATTACCTTTGACACGTTTTTGGATACGCTGAAGTAAAGAAACAACGTGGCCCGCAGTTAAGTACTACATAGATTATAATTTCACGCAGACGAAGGTCGCAGGAACAAAACATTTTAGCATTGTATGCAAGTTAATTAAAAAGCACAGTCGCCATTTTATGCAAAAGTAACAAGGTTGCGAACCTCTTTTCTAGCACGCGGTGTTTGCTACGAGTACGATGCATAGAAAATTCAACAGCTTTATTTCGCAATGTTGGCAGCCCCTGGTAACGAAATTGATCAATTTTTATTGTCTCACGAAGACCTGGATTGCGAGATCTGTGTTATGTGTTTTAGCTTTTATTTTGTTTGTTTAGTCGAAAATGTAACGTGACAAAGGAAATGATAACTTGTGGGGTTCTTAAAATCTTTTGTTTTTATAATTATGGAGACATATGGTTCGAGAGTTTGCCCGTCGGGGCTGCGAGTTGTTCGAAAGAGATACCCCGGTGCAAGAGCTAAGAAGGAACAAGGGTGGTTTTTAGTCAGTAGAAGTCTGACACTCCCTTTCGCTCTGCCCAAGAGCGGGAGGGGTTATTTCGATGATTTGACCCACCAAAAAAAAAAAGGTTTGAGAGTTTTTAACTGACATTCAGTAATAACACCACGCCTGTTATTCCCGAAGGGTTAGGCAGAGATGTACCTAATAGCACCAAAACCCACATTTCAACAGTTATGTGTACGCCCGGGTGTGTCGGATCATTTCGTTCCCTTCAAAATGGTTGAGTGGAATGGTGCTGATCCATGCGTCATGCTCGTGAACGGGTGCTGTCAGTTGTGACTGGTCACCTCTTGGCTGCCACGGTTTGTTTGAATTATTATTTTATCTTTGAATCGTCATTTTTTGACTTTACTGTGGACACTTATCGTGCACATCTTGCTACATCGTTCTCACATAATATACCATCTCAACATGAATGATATAATGTACCAAGATTTTGTAACAATATTCTGATTTAAAAGAGTGTCCATGGAGTTTCTTGCCCGTTCTTCTCCATAGAGATCTACGTTAGGGAATGGGCAACTACAGTACTTTCACAAGTTATTATGCCTTGTGACTGTGACTGTAGCTTAGGATGTCTGCGGCGGCGAGTGCTGTGGGTGCGGGGGGGGGCGCGCGGCGGCGCGTGCCGTGCCGGTGGGTGCGCGGGGCTCCGGGTCGCGAAACGGTGGTTGCGCGTTGCGGCGTGCATTCGTTGTTCCGTGATTTGGAGTCTCGTACATTCGTTGTTGCGGTGTGCGTCGCTGCGTGCTTTCGTGCTCGCAGTGTTCGTTGTTGCGGGCATTCGGCGGCGTGTGATTCGGCGTGGTGGCTTTCGGGATGACGTATTGCACTCGTAGTTTAGTTTTATGAATTGTTCTTCTGACATTCAAAAGTACCAGTAATGGTTTAATTGAAATAAATGCTTTGACTTTGACTTTGCCCATTTAATAGGGGGCGAGCCTTATTGCCATCAACCGGGCACACATCGGCTGCTATCTAGAAATTCTTAATAGAAAAATAATAATAATTTGCCTGATCCGGGTATTGAACCCAAGACGTAATGCTCGGCAATCGCGCTTGCGACCACTCGACCAATGAAGCAATCGAGTTATAAGTCACATGCCTCGTAGAGTGTATGAGTGTATGTGTCTAACCGTGTGTATGTGGGTATGTGTGTGTGTGTGTGGTGTGTGTCTGGTTTATTGATTTGAATGATTTCTGTGATTTTGTGATTAGTATAATTCTCTAATTATGGGTATTTTTGCCTGAAATAAACACATTTTTTTTATACCTATAAATACATTAATTAAAATCAATATCAAGTCATACACTGATCTTATTGGTGCCTTCTTCAGAAAGGACAGGTGCGTGGTACTCGTAACCGGCGTGCGTGTATGACCAGATGTATGAATGTGGACGAGGCAAAAGGAGTATGTAAGGAACGTAGCAAGTGTGCGTTATGTGGTTTCTGCCCACCCCCATGGGAAAAGGGCGTGAGTTTATGTATGTATGTAAAATATCACATAGTTTAAAAAGAAGATCAGAATATTACAACCACTCTACAACACGGTTTTCCAGAGAAACGCTACGAGACCACCCAAATCAAGATCGAAATCCAAACCCACCACCTTTCACCACCCATTTCTATCCCCCTTCTAATACCAAATGCACCGGGATCCAAGTCATCCGAAGCGGGATTGCATCTAAATCTCTGTTCCACAGGTTGGGACCCATACATCCAGCAACAAAGATTAAGTTCACATGCATTATGTATTGTTCTGGCGAGACATACGGGCTTGTGCGATGTCCGACTGAATTGATTTATAATCGCCCGTCTTGTTAAGGGTGTTTTATGGTTGTCTCGTAATGTGGTGTATAGGTAGGTTGTTGTGTTACTGTGGATGCTTTGGTGTAATGGTGACTTGATTTCGTATTAAAAGAGCATTTTTCAAGAATAGGTTTTAGGGTTCCGTAGCGTTGAAATGTAGACCATTGTGTTTTTAGGGGAAGGTAAGTTTGCATAACTCGTTTTGTTTAAGTACCTTTTGATATTCAGTTCCAATAGGGTAGTTCACAAAAAAAATCTAATTATTCCGTAAGATAGATTTCCAAAAAATATTGGACACGTAGTTTTTTTTTTTCAGGTAAACAATAAATGAAGACGATACTTGTATCATTTTTTAGCACTGTATTGACAGTGCTTCGAAAAAACGTCACAGTTTGGTAGATTTTTTACCAGAAAGTGACGTCATCAGCCCACACTCACGATCTTTGACACGTTTTATTTTCGTCAATTTTTATTAATTTGATAAAACAAAAAATACGTATCCAATATTTTTCGTTAATCTAACAGACGGACTAAACAGAATCATATTTTTTTAGTCAGTCAACTACCATATTAAAAGACAAGACGTTATTCATTATTCTCTTGCCTTTATGCTATTTTATTTAAGGTCGGCACAGCATGTATTCTTCTTCCTTACCCCTTTATGTCCGTCATTTCAGCAGACACTTCTTTTCTTAACATTTCATCCTTTACACAGATTTGATGTTATAATGGATAACACATGATGCACTGCACAGGATGAGTATTGTCCCACAAGAACCGTTTGGCTTTGATTCTTCGAAACTCTACGCTGCAACGCGTACTATATAGGGTGTAAAAGCACCCTTAACGCAAACGAAGGGCGCTTGTTCTCCCTACCACTGCAATACTTTTTTTGTTCTAGACCATACCTGGGAACCTCCTAGTTACGGAGATATTGGGGCTCACAGTTCCAATTTTTTTATAGTTGTTTTTGTAAATACTATTTTTTAAGGTTATAACTTTACATAAATTACCTCTGTGAACCGTTTACTATTCAAAGCATCCACTAGCACAATGTTTTAACAGTGCTACATTGAGTTTTACCGTAAAATGTGATTTTTGACCCAAAAAAAAAAGTCGTTTTCCAGCAAAAAATTTTGCGTATACCCTACTTAGTTTGATGTACAGAATGCTTGGTTGACGGCTGTGTGATGGGTTGATTTACACCCTGTATAGTTATAAACTGTATCGCCTCGGATTGCACGATTTCCCTAATTTTTGACATTCGAAGCATTGTGTAGACAGAAAGGATTTTTTCCCGCTGTGTAGCAGTTTAGTACATTACGTTAGCTGTCTCTTTCACAGCTGTTGTAGTTGGCTTCTTCTTTGACTGCCTCGTCATTCTGGTAGACCGTGGTAAACGCGATCCTTGAGCATCACGTCCTGGCAATGCGTTATTGGGTTTTTTCATCAGGAATTTCTCGGTAGCAGACACGGAGTCTGAATTTGTGACCAGGTGATGAGAATAGCCAGTTACGTTTGCGACGACTTTACCAACTGGTCATGTGCTTACCATCGCATTGGTCCGTGTGTAGCCACGAGCCGCGCGTCGACAGCAGTCGGACTTATTGCCGGCGCATTATGTGAGCCAGCGAGCGAGCACCTGACCTCGCCAGCGTCAAACTTATTATACCTTGTTTTGGTTCTGTTCTTAGTTATTTTGTTATTTTAATGTGAACAAACCTCTAGAAACAGTGTTAGTGCAGAATAAACAGTAGGTGGACCGATGACCTGGTGAAGGTTGTGGGGATATGCTGCATGCAAGGACCGGTCAATGCAGCGACACTTGGGGGAGGCCTATGTCCAGCAGTGGACGTTTTTCGGCTGAATTGATGATGACATTATACATAAACTCACGCCCTTTTCCCATGGGTCGTAAAAACCTCAGCACGCCATAATCTGCTACTATTTACTGATCAATTTGATGAGAATAAATAATTATTCTTTCTAAAGTAACAGTTCTAATGCAATCATTTTAAGGAGTGTTTCAGAAAATTGGTCGCCAGTTTTACGGCATCCTCCTAATACGGGCAATGGCTGAACAATCCGTAAGATTTTTCATCAATACTGCTCTCAAATGGTAGAGGTAAACATCATGAAAGAACTCGCATTTCATAGAACGTATAATTCGATGTTAAGTTACATCTAGCAACCCATAGGCCGCTTGGTGGTTTATACATATAGCCCACCCCTTCTGGAACCAATGAAGTGTGTGTCCAAGTAGTAGGGGCGTTAGGGTTACCATACGTACGGAATTTTAGCCTAGTGTCCGGAATGCGGAGACAATTCGAAAACGTTTACCCAAAAATAAGTAAATTAAAACGGTATAATATGGCAAAATAAACATATCACTACATACATATTATAAACCAAAGTCCTCCGCTGCATCTATCTTTTCTATAAACTCAAAAACTATTGCACCGATTTTCATGCCGTTTTCACCAATGGATAGATAGGTTCTCAATGAACGCTTTATTAAATAATTTACACGCAGACGCGGAAGTGCTAGTTTTTAATATATTCACCTTCTGGACTTTCCGTTCCTTGAAGGAGCAGAATTTCAAAACGTAGTTATGGATCTGGCAACCCTACATTAGTCTGATTAAGCTTATACTTAAATATAAGCAAAGCAGCAAGAATTTCAATTGTAACAGAAATAATAGTGTCCCTTGCTTAACATGACGGCACGGTTGGCGCAGTGGCTGAGCGATTGGACTGCTGCGCTGCGTGTCGCGGGTTCGATTCCCGCACGGAACAAATATTTGTATGGCCTACAGATAGTTGTTTCGGGTCTGGGTATTTGTGTATGTGAGTTTAAGTGTTTGTGAACGCACCCACGATACAGGAGAAATTCCTAGTGTGGGGCAACGTTTTATTAAAAAAAAACTAGGTCACCACTTCTCAGTATTATTATTTTGATCTACTCTGATCTCTGATAATATATTATGATAGTTATAAACACTAGTCAGTAAGGATCCGTTTACAGCGACCGGCTCGGAGAGGAGAACAGATTTTTATCACGTTTAAAACAAAGCTTTGAATCATTGTAATACGATTTATTTTGACATATCACTACGTTCAAGAACAAAAGAACAAATTGCTCTCAAGAACAAAACAAGTGACATGTAAAAAAAATCTTATTACAATGATTCAAAACTCTGTTTTGAACGTTAAAAAAAATCTGCTCTCTTCTCCAAGCCTGTCGGTGTGAACTGTACCTAACTTTTCAAATTGCTCCATTTTAGCTACATTGTGTGTTCCTGTTCAGTAAGGAAAATAAACAATAATTGTCTCTCAGCTATCAGTCAATGTAACCAAAACTAACCAATCTGTGTTGTTCATTAAACTCTGTAATGTTTATGTAGAACTCTGTCAATTTACTGAGAAAACCACTGGTTTTGGCACATTGTTGTTTTAAATAAAAGTTACTCTTTGTATTAGTTAAACAAAGACAGCTTCCTCTATTATTATAAAAGTATGTGCACAGAAAAAGAAACCTTAGTCACACCTAAAATTTCTGTGAATTGTTAACCTAGTAAAGTTACACAAGCTTTGTGTCTATGTCCTAGCATAGAACGATTAGCTGTAAAAATATATAGAAAAAAACCCGTAAAACTTCGTACAAATCATAATATTATACAACAAAATTTTGGGAGAAAGTATTGTAGAACCAGAGTTTACCTAGGATATGGTTTAAAAGGCAGATGTGTGTAAATCTATTGTGATCAATCAACCAGGGTTGGGTTGGCACGCGTCGATGGGAAGAGACCAGATGGTATGACCATAATGCCATGGAAGTTGGCTAGGCCTTTGGTGTGGGACGCAACTTGCGTCGACACCCTTGCGCCATCCCATCTTCCTAGCACGGTGTCCTGTGCCGGGGCGGCTGCTGCAGGTGCTGAAAACCACAAACGACGCAAATACAACAACTTAATTGGCAGTTATGTGTTTGAGCCGTTTGGGGTTGAAACACTAGGGCCTTGGGGTCCGAGTGCTCACCTAATATTTAAGGAAATTGCCAAGCGGTTGGTCGACTCTTCACGTGACCAGAGGGCTGGCCTGTTCTTTGGCCAAAGAATCAGCATTGCCATCCAACGTGGGAATGCTGCCACCCTTCTTGGCACTTTTCCTATTGACAGCGGTGTGGACGAGTTTTTTGACGCCCTGTAATTCTTCTCTTTTTGATACTTGTATATATTTTATTACAATTTTAGTTCTGTAAATTGTAGTTTGTAAATATTGTAAATAATAAATATCAACCAGGTACATAGCTACATCCTGTAGGGCTATTGCGTATCTTTATAAATGTCAGTAGCTATCATAGTGTCCATCGATTAACTGTCAAATGGTTCCATTTTGTACCAAACCATAACCATTTGACAGTTATTAAATGGACACTATGATAGCCACTGACATTTAAAAAGATACGCAATAGCAAATGGTTCCATTTTGTACCAAACCATAACCATTTGACAGTTAATCGATGTACACTATAATAGCCACTGACATTTAAAAAGATACGCAATAGCCCTGTTGAGCTGCTGAGAACCTCTAGATAAAGAAAAGGAAGGAATTTGTAAAACACTAGCGCGGCCATGGTTAAAGCTTTATAACTTTCTGAATATTATATTTACGAATTTGCGGTTTGCACTGTTAGTGTTTTACCAATTCCCTTGTAATGTTGACGTAGTCGTTTTACTTCTACGACAATGTGGCCCGAGCAATCGAAACGGACACTTTCGAAAAGATACCGCGGCCCCGGAACACATACGGCTAAGAAAGAAGATGGGTTTTATTCAGTACAAGTCTCACACTCCCCTCCATTCCGCCCAGAGCGGGAGGAGTTATTTAATGATTTCCCATCCACAAAAAAAAATGTGTTTAGTCTCAAACATAGCAGATAAATCGTTCACTCATTTATAAAGAGCGACGTAAACAAATGATTGATAGCAATAACAATTAAATCACTTATAAAAGCCGCACAATTTTATTACTCTTTCGACCTTTGAAGGTTGTCTGTCTGGCTTAAAATATAACGGCTCTAAGCTGGTCCAGTTCTAGGCTGGCCAGTAAAATTAGACGCCTGTCTTGAGGGTCAAGATGACGCCCGTCGGGGTTCGTTGCCCGTCGGGGCTGCGGGTTGTTCGCAAGAGATACCGCGGCCTCGACAAAAAGGGCTAAGAAGGAACATGGGTGGTTTTTAGTTAGTAGAAGTCTGACACTCCCTTTCGCTCCGCCCAAGAGCGGGAGGGGTTATTTTATGATTTCCCACCCCCAAAAAAAAAAGGGTCGAGTTTACAGATTGCTGAGTTTGGTTCCAATATCCGGTTTGGAATTTTAAGAACTTTTTAGACATAGTATTGATTAATTTCAGTAAGTTGGTTTAGTGCTCACAAGCACTACTGAGCATGCGGTCCCGTATTCGTTTCCAGGTTCAGAATTTTTCCATTAGAAACTCAGTAGCAGCCAGGGAGTCTGGAACTGCGCCCGGATGATGGTAATAGGCTCGCCCCCTATTACATGGGACTTAAACATAACTGGCGAAATGTAGGTGTACTTATGGATATACCTCTGCCAAATCCTTCGGGCGTAATGTTATGTTATGTAACAAAACCCATATAACAGAACAATGCAAGCTAATCCACAGGTATTGCAATAAAAGTAAACAGCTATTTTACATAATATAACACGAAGCCAACTGAAGGATATTATTTTATAGAAATAGTATGAAAACCTTGAAATGGAGAGTTCCATTTCGCTTTCAATGAATATAGAAAGTGTATTAATGCAATACAAATGCAAAGTTGGTTATTTCTTATTTCACTTGTGATAGAAAATAGCTATTTCTTGCGGCTCCGTCTAGTATTATTGGTATCAAAAATAGGTACAGTCGAACAAGCTTTTTTTTTTTATTATAATAATAAATTTTTCCAGATAATTTGTATTTATTTTTAAGATTATACAGATACTGATGCCAAACGATACAGCGTTTGACATGAGTCGCTTAATGCGAAACACGATAAAAACAAAATTGAAATCAATATTTTCAGTGTTCTAGAATTATAAAGAACTCTACCTGTATCATTGACTTATATATTACTGCGTAAGGACTGGGCGGACGGCATGTTAAAATGACGCCACAAACGTGGTCCCAAAACGGTCTTTCCTAAGCCGAAGTGAACTAGTCCACGATCGGCTCTCTTCGGGTGCGGTCGTAAATTTTATTAAAAGCTTTATTTATGTTCTTTATACCTCGAAAATACCACGCCGCTTATACAAGGTTACGTTAACGAGCAGACTACACCGATTCTCTGTATGGCGAACGCGTCGAGCAAATGTTCGGACGACCGTATCTTTAGTTTTTATATCAATGACCTGTATACTTATAAGCTTGTTCGACTGTACCTATCCTATATCCTAACTCAGGTCATGGTCTCCTGCTTTACGATTGGTCATCCAGTACTAAATGTCTTAAGAATTCTCCACCTATGACAGTCTTGTCTCAAGGCTATCTAGTTGCTCGTCGGGGCTGCGGGTTGTCCCGTCGGGGCTGCGGGTTCGCCCGTCGGGGCTGCGGGTTGTCCCGTCGGGGTTGCGGGTTGTTCGAAAGAGATACCAAGGCCTCGATACAAAGGGTTAAGAAGGAACATAATAACATGGGTGACAATAATAACATGGGTAGTTTTTAGTCAGTAGACGTCTGACACTCCCTACCGGTCTGCCCAGAGCGGGAGGGGTTATTTGATGATTTTACACCTGCCAAAAAGAAAAAAGGGGCCTGCACGTGAATAATCATCATTCTCCTAAAAATGTTAATGGAACACGGAAGTGTGACAAGAAAAGGGAGGCCTACTGCTGGGTAGCAGTGAACGATTTCGGGCTGATATGATGATGGGCCCCTTCCATGTTGCTGACATCTCTTTGAGGAGCGTGTGGAACACGAACGCGCCGTCGACACGGCCTGTCGTCTTCATAAGACGGACGGACGGCGAGCTAGCCCATTACTCACCGTCCGTGGCCCCCGACGCCCGGAGCATCTCCCGCGGAGGCTGAGACTAGAGGTTCTCTCCCTCTCACGTTCCGTCACCTCCTTCGCTAGCATCACTGCTTCGCAGAAGGAGGCGACGGCGACCCATTCGGCCCTTATCCCAATTGATTTGGGGTCGGCGCAGCATGTTATCTTCTCTTTTTTCTTTTTTTATACTTCTCTATTTGTCATCATCTTAGTAGTTACCTCTTTTCTAACAATATCATCCTTCAACCAGTAAATCAGTTCATCCATCGTTTCTGTGATTACACGGATAATAATTTGACGTCTCGTAGTTTGTTCAATAATATTTGTGTCCGTTGAAGGGTTGACCAATCCAAGTGCTTTACATGTTTACAACTAACTTATTTCGAATGCAGACTACAATAAAAACTTAGCCAGACCACGACAACGTCCATCCATACAGACTGGTTGACCTTTAGTGTGAAAAATATCGTCTCCGAATATTGTATTTAGTCGCTTAAAACGAATGTCAAGACTTTGAGTATAAATAGGATTTTTGTCCTGGATAAGGCGTTTACGAAGAATTTAGAATGCCGGTTTACACCCTACGACAGGCCTACGACAGGCCACTGCTAGACCTCCCGAATCTTATGCCAGTTAACTCATTTCTCAGCAATTCTCAGCCATTTGCCACCATCCACCCTGCGAATATCGTCGCTCAACCAAGGCTGATGATGATCCCAGCTTACAATTTATCACTTCTTCTGCTTATTAACGTGTGGGCAGTAAGGTCTAACGACCACACACCCTAGTGTCAGAGTTTCTAAACCGCCTCAGGGGCCTCTGACATGGTTTGACGACCGCCATTTGGCGGCCGGGACCACCGACTTATACGTGACTTCCGAAGCACGGAATCATCTTTTTATCAGATAATTAGGTGATTCAACCCTGTAATGTCCTAGCCAAACTGAAAACAACTTTATAAAGTATGAATCGAACCCACGACCACCGGGTCACAAGGCAAACGCCTAAACCACTCGACCACGGGGGCAATTGATTTATCACTTATATGAGTGCTCGTGGCTAATTTTAAAGTGTCTGCCTATCTTCATACTAAAAACATCACAAAAACCCTAACTCTTTATTCTTCCAACCATATTTTATCTAAAACCCCAAAGATCGCCAAAGACCATACACACACAGACCCGTCACATTACACTACGCGTAGGCATAATATATGACGAACATTTGCCAACAATCAATCATCGTCCCGGACATATGTTTGGGCTGTGCTATCTCGTTTCAAATCACAGAATTTGCCCGTACAAGGATATTTTCCCTTGTCAAAGATTTTTATATAAGATAAATGATTTGTTATGTTCAGATTCTGATACAGTGTGTTATTTTGGGATATTGAAATGGTGTGAATTGAGTGTTAGTTTTATTTTTTTGCGTATTTCAGACAAAAGTTGATAAATTGGAAAACTTTATGAGTTTTACACTGGTCAAAAACTAGGCGCTCGTGGCTTAATAATAACTGCCACTCGGGGCAATCTCTAGGTAAAGACGCGCGACCCATTACATACCGAGTTTCTCCCGTGCCTCGGAAAACACGTTAAGCTGTTGGTCCCGGCCGCCATATATAGAACTTTGGCAGTCGTTACAGGTAGTCAGTGACCTGAAACTCTGACAACCAGTCTTGCCAAAGGGTATTGTATTACCCAGTATTAATTGGGTTGTAATGGTCAGATAGGCAGTCGCTCCATGTAAAATATTGGTATTCAGCTTCATGCGGTTAGACTGGAAGCCGACCCTAACGTAGTTGGTAAAAGGCTAGGCAGATGGTGACCTTGGTCCAAAAACTGTAGTTTATTTTAAACACATCACAAACATTTTATTATATTTTAGGAAACGTTGGCCTACACTAGGAATTTCTCTTAGGTACACAAACAATATTATAATTCACAATAAACAGCCAGACCTAGAATAACTACCAGATGTAGGGCATACAAATATTTGTTCTGTGCGGTAATCGATCCCGCAACACACAGAGCAGTAGCCAATCGCTCAGCCACGACGCCAACCCTGCCGTCAAAACATACATTAGAATCACAATTATCCAGATAAAACCAGGGGTATTCCGGATAATCAAAAATCTGGATAATCGATTTCTAAATAAAATAAAACAATATTTATAACTTTTTATTACTGATAGTGTTTCACATACGTTGTTTAGACAATAGGATATAATAATACGGTAGTTAAAGCTGTGAACAATGAGTCCGGATAATCGGATATCCTGATATTCGTGGTTCGGATGAACGGGATTCTACTGTAAGTGATAGTATACTGTTGCTACTGCTGGGTCATGGAACTCATGGACATCTCTACGAGAGGAAGTGATACATATTCCACCACCCGAGTTGGTGTTTATCATGTCGACTCCTTTCCTCTTCGTATATAAAGACATTTCATTGTTTCCTCACGATGCGCAATCTTTCATTTACGGATTTGCGAGTAGAACGGAGAGAAAAATGTGTGTGCCTTAATGAAATCACTTCATATTTTAAAACAAAGTCCTCCGCTGCGTCTGTCTGCTTGTCTGTTCATGATAAACACAAAATTACTGCTCCGATTTTCATGCTGTTTTCACCAATGGATAGAGTGGTTCTCGAGGAAAATTTTAATATATTATTTTAACGCGGACGAAGCCGCGGGCATCAGCTAGTAGTTTTATATATAAACCGAGAAACTTAATGAAATAGTTTTCCTAAACCAAACTACAAAGTTGGTTCAAAGCATATTTAAAATAAGCGTCTGGTTAAAAGCTATTTTGTTAGACCGGTTGCAAACTAGCAGTCCGTCCATGCAGAGTGGAGAAGAATGTCGGATTTCAAGACCTGAAAGCAAAATTGTTTTTGACCAATAGCTTTTTTCTCGAAGCCTCGCCTACGTAGAGGATAAAAATAGGGTATTTCACAAAAAAAATCTAATTAGTCCGTCTATTAGATTATCGAAAAATATTGGTAACGTGTTTTTTGTTTTATCAAATTAATAAAAATGTACGTAAATAAAACGTGTCAAAGATCATGAGTGGGGCATGCAGGCGTCGGCCCTTGAGGGCCTGCAATGTTGCTGACATCTCTTAGAGGCGCGCATTGGACACGAATGCGCCGTTGACGCGGCCTGTCGTCGTCATAAGACGGACGGAAGGTGAGCTAGCCCATTACTCACCGTCCACAGGCCCGCTCCGGAAGCCATCATGTGGCCTTCGTCAAATGACTCTGCCCTGAGTGTAAATGTGGTGCTGTTGTGAAGTAGGTACCTCATCGGTGCAGTATCGTCGATATGTGCAAGTATGAGCGTATCAGTGTTAAGAATTGGTCAACAGCATTGAAATCAATAATCATGCCACATAACATAACATCACGCCTGTAATCCCTGAAGGGTTAGGCAAAGGTGTACCTAATAGTACACCCACATTGCGCCAGTTATGTTTAAGTCTCATGTAATAGGGGCGAGCCTATTGCCATCAACCGTGCACAAATCCAAACTCCGTGGTTGTTACTGATAAATTCCTGATGGAAAAAGCCAATAACACTTTGCCCGACCCGGGAATCGAACCCAGGACCTCATGCTCAGCAGTCGCGCTTGCGACCACTAGACCAACGAGGCAGTCAATAATCTTGCCGTCCTTCCTTTATACCTCATTCCTCTCCCAGTTACCTGAAAACATGTAACAATCTTCGTTTTTTCTATTACAAGACCAACTCCGATCTAATCTGATGCTAATACGAGTGAGCGAGACGGCGATATATAACGTGTCAAATCTTCTAAAGCATCAATATCGTACCCTGAATGACATTTCTAATCTACGATACCGGATAAATTGAGGATGTCTGCTGTTGAGCGAAAATGGACGCTGTTGTGTTTGTGTGAAGGTGTTAAGTCGTATGGCGGGCTATGGTCCTGTGTGTGGATCGGACTGACTGTCACACCGTTAAAGTTTTTAAGTCGTTGAGATTTCGTTCTTGTATGTATTTTTAAAATAGGTGTTATTAGTGGAGATGAAAGTAATTGAAAATGTAATCACATTTTGACATTTATCTTGTAGGGTTATTTTTCACGATATTTTTTCATAAAGTTTTTTCTTTGATACAATGAAATATGATTCTGCTACTAATAAAATGACTGAGTACTCTTATGCCAATTTATCTTAACAAATGAAAAATATGCAGAAACTTTGTAATTCAATATAATATTAATCCTTTATTTACTCAATAAATTTTCTTCATACTCAGTTACTTCAATAATTGAGCTTTTTACAAAAAATAACTTTTCTTTTTTAGAGCAGTTGTGATGAAATAAATTACATAATATAACATGTCTGGGTTTCAAGTAAGATCAAGCAAGATTTTGAGACAAGATCTATAACTTTTATTCGAGGTTCGTACCTCTGGGTTAGAATTACTCTCCAGCACGCGTAGTATGGCGATTCTATCTCTATTCTACCAAGAATAGACAAAGCTTTTTCCATACAATTTGACATTAAATTTTGCTACAATCTGTCATTTTGTCGATTCTTCCGTCGACAAAACCCGTTTCTACGGTGCCATGCTAGGCGGGCAGAACGACATAGCATTTACTTCAAAATCTCATGACGCAATAAAACGGTGTGACACGCAGCCATCCGATATGTAGACATACGAAATGATTGAATTACCAAATCGAATCAAATCGTACTGCACGATTTATTGCACTTCTGACGCAGAAGATCTATTCACAGTCTAACTTGATTACTGCAATACTGCAGTATGGTCTTGTTTGGCAGAATATTGTACCAAAGCAGCGAAATCATATTAAAAAGTGTTGTCATTTTAATAATGTAGACAGATAGTAGAGAGTAGTGATGGCCCAGTGGTGTCGGCCTCGACTAACGAACAGTGAGTCATGAGTTCGAACCCAGTCAAGAGCATTACTTTGTGTACACACGGCTACACATCAAGCTATACATTTCCAGTTTACGCTGATCTCGCACTGTACGGAAATCCTATACAATGCGAGACCAGCTTATACTGGAAATGTATAGCTTGATGTGTAGCCGTGTGTACCTCATTTATTTCATCACCACTGCTCTCAAAACAGTGAAAGAATACATCGTGAGGAAGCCGGTATGTCTTAGAACAAAAAAATCGAAGACATACACATCTACCAACCGCGATGAGGTCATGGTTTCGATTCCGGTGTTAGTCGGTTTTTCCATCAGGAATATTATCTCAGTAGCAGCCACGGATTCTAGATCTCTGACTGGTTGAGGGCAATAGGCTCGCCCCTTATTACACGGGACTTAAATATAACTGGTGAAATTACCTTATTATGGACACCTCTGCCTAACCCTTGGAGAATTATGTTATGTTAGTTATGTTATAATTTTGACCACTCATATAAATTGCCATATATAACAATCACACTCACCAACAGACACAACCTCTCGCATTCACTCATTCGCCTAGCATAATACACAAAGAGAGGCTCACACCACACACCACACCACTATTAAAATAAAGTTTTAGTTATGAGTATGTAATATTCAAAGATATTTTATACTACACTTGCTTGGTGTGTGTGCCAATACTACCCCACTAAAAGGCTTGAAAGCTGTTCATTAAACCTTCTCACAAATCTAGGCAGTTATATTGTATGGAATTTTATTACTGCCCTGAAAATCAGGGATTACTAACGCGTTTTGTTTTTTTTTTTTAAGTCTTGATGACGTTGGCAATCAAACGATTTAATTTTACCATAAAAAGTACTGGCCACTAGAACTTTCAAAGCAGGTACCTAGCATACATTCCGATAAGGCCGGCAAACTTCAAACCTCTATGCGATAGAGCGAGAGATTTATAACACTCTCTCGCTTTAACACGCGCGTAAGTTGGAACTTGCGAAACAAGGCGTTCAAGTTACCTTCTCTAAAGCCGCGTTCCCACTAGAGCCGCGCGGCACGCGAGGCCGATTTTCTTGGTAAGTTTAAAGAGGAACAATTTTCTTGGTAAAGTTTAAAGTTTGGCGGTGTAAATCACAAGTTAAAATGAGTGATTCCAATGATAGCGATTTATTAACAACAACTTCACCCGACATAATAGCAGATGCTAAATGCTTTATTTGCTATTTTGTCTTTTACTTCTTTGTGCTTAAGTGTAATATAAAGCAGTATATATCACTCGAGGGTAAGTACAGATTACTAAACTCGTGTGGTTTACGGCCCTCCGCTTCGCGTCGGGCCTCAAATGCACACTCGATTAGTAATCTGTGCCTTACTCTCCTTGGTGAATAAATAGCTAATAAAATGCAAGCATACAAATTCGTGTATGCTTGCATTTTACAATATCTTTACTAATGCATAACATTTATTTTATTTATTTATTTGACTTTATTGGGACATAAAACAGTTACACATTACATTTAAGTATTACAGAATATCTTATGAACTAGGTATACGTGTTACCCACAAAAAATGTTCTGTAACTCGAGGGGGTTGGCGCTGTAAGCCGAAATACCAGGTTCTTCCTAGTTCGGCTATAGAGGCTAAAACTTTTGAATACAACTACAGCAACTATATAATATAGCATTTTATTTGTAATTTGTAATTATAATAACGCAGACGATGGCTCACTTTAAAAACAAAAAAATATAAAACATATATTTAAATACATTACTGCAGCCTGGATCTATGGAGCCGTACTCGGTTAAATTAATTTAATCAACTAAGCTTTTTCTCGAATCTCATTTATTCGAGTAGGAGATAAGTTTTGAAAATAAGTTTTTTCTTGGTTAAAACCCAGTGAAACGGGTTTGTATAATAATATGTGTGACATAATATGAGTGTAATTTAAAGTTAACCATGCAATCCGCATTGTCCCACTGCAAGTCAAAAACAGAATTTCTACAATGTATTCCCAAACGTTGTCTAATGAGCCTACCATACGCTCAAGCTTCACCATACTTTTGCCTGCGCAATTACACGGTGCACACAGTACATTGCGCGTGTGGTTGGTAATGGTAATACAGTTTTATCAACCACACGCGCGATGTACCGTGTGCACCGTGTAATCGCGCAAGCAAGATTGTGGTGAAGCCTGTGCATGCGTTAGACCCATTAGTTTTATTAACTTTTACAGACTTGCTATAAATAAATGGACGGTACGGTTGGCGTAGTGGCTGAGCGATTGACTGCTGCGCTGTCTGTCTTGAGTTCGATGCCCGGACGGAGCAAATATTTATATGGCCTACAGATGTTGTTCCGGGTCTGGCTGTTTGTGGATGTGAGTTTAACTATTTGGGAACACAACCTGAACAACGCCAGGAGAAATTCCAACAATGGAGCAACGTAAATAAAAGATAAAATGGGTTTGGCGGTCGGTGATATAAGTTAGATGGAAATACCTACTTCAGTGCGAAAGCCGTATCATCGAAATTCATTCGAAAACTATACTGTGACGTCTTGTTAAATCGATGTGATACAAACCAAAACAAGTGAACCATTTTTAATTAGAAAAAGTGTTGAAGATCACGATAGATGACGATTCAAGACATGAACAGGCTTATTTTTTTGGATTTCAAAGTTAAGAACTTTAATAAATGTAGGTGGGTCAATGATCGCTATTAACAGGCAGCACCTTTATCAGCTGGACAAAGATACCACGTCGCCTGACTAGTCAGTGTATTAATGTTACACTACGGTGTAACAGACGTCCCACCGGACTGTATAGACATACGGATGATTGAACAACCAAATGAAACTGTGAGTAATTCTGAACGTTAAACCGAGTTTAGAGTTTAGCAAACAGTTTGTTGGATAACGGATTACTGTTACTGGTTTTATTTGACTGTAGAGTTTGTATGTTACTGTGAAATCAATTAAATAAGAACTAATGTGGTATAAAGGAACTTTTTTGTCTGAATTATTTTGACAAAAGGACGTTTTTTGGTTTATGCATCTTTTTTGTGAAATGTATGTAAACAACGGATTGTGATAACAGGTTTCTTCTGAATACATTATTATGAAAACCATAATACTTTTTTTTGCCTTTGCTTTTTTGATTTGGTCCAAGGTAAGAATGGTAAGGTAATAAAGGCTAATATAGTTTTAAGGTTATTTACTTACACAAGCTGTATTATATCATATGTATGTTAGTCTGTAAGGTATTTATCTATGGGCCAAAGTACTTTACTTTACTTTTTTGTTATGTTACTTTTTGTTAAAGCTACTTTTTTGTTCCGTGCAAAAAAAACTAAAAGCCACGAAATTTTTAACAAAATCCGATGAAAATCGGGAAGTAATATTTTTACAATAATCATTCTATAATATTATTTCAGCCCACAATTCTAAAAAAGTATATTTCTAAGAAGCTCCTATAGCACTGTACCCAATTTTGTGAAACAAACACTCAATTTCGCATCTATAATATTAAGTTCGTCCATAACAGTGTATCATGGACGATACTGTCTCATTACAATGATTTATTTCGCGAACAAAATATAGCTCAAAGTTTACGCGTATCTTATTTATGTGGCACTTTTTATCAATAGGAGGGGAAGAAAATGTATTCGTACGAAGCCTGTATCAAAATGGAGAAATATTTTAAATTAACGACCCATAAACCTATTTACGTAATTTGCAAAATAAACATCATTTATCTTCCCAGCGTCGGTGCAATTTTCTAATGAAGTAAAAAACAAGAAGAAAGGTTACCACAAAAAATATCTTAACAAACTTTGTCCTAAAAATTACGAACTGAACAAAACAATACAAATACAAATACAAATATTTTATTGGAACAAAAAAGATTATTACAATTTTTGTGTGTGTGTTTTTGTGTGTGTTGTTTTTTTTTGTATTTGTTTTTGTAATTCAAAATGAATTTACGGCCTTTATGAATTTCCATATAACCTAATTTCTTTTTTACTAAGAAAGATAAATAAGCAACTTCTACTAAAATAAAATAAAGAAGAAGGAGGCATACGTTAAACCCAGTAATACGTTTTCCTAGGATAAATTCTAGCATAAACGTGCCGGAAACCTCGTTAAAAGTCAGTTTCTAAGAAAAATATTTTCACGATTTCTAAGCTAAAATCACAGCAGTTGTTCCCTACGTTTTTCCAGCAAACTTTACGTAAAGTCAGTCACCCGTACAAGCTTTCACAGTGCATAATAATACTGCTTATCTGGTCGCAAAAGGGAAGCTCCCATTCACACATTTTCTTTTCCCTTTATTCTGTTCTAGCTAGTGATGGACCACCCAATTTGATTTTTTGTAGTATCGATACAACTGTATGCGATACTACGGTATTTTGAATACGATAAATGAGGAATGATATGAAGGTAAAAGGAGTAAATGACTGCGTGGAAATTTACAGAGGCAAATGGCAGAAAAAAACATGTTACGCCGACCCCAAATAACATGAGACGGGGGCAGGAAGTTGATGATACGATAAATGTTTGAATCAATATAAAAGTATCGAATATATGCATTGAAATATGCCACATTGTTCTGAATTGCTGGATCAGTATAATAATACAACAAAAAAAATACAAAATAATTCCTGTTTATCGATGACACTTAACTTAAGCATTCACATATAATTATGTAATGTCAGACAACACAGCAGTTCTGGTTCTATATAACGATACATTTTGTAAAAATCACTTGTGTTTCAGAAAAACACTCCGGTGTTGGCGCGTCTTTATATCGATTATAATATCGATGTATTGCGATACAATACTTGTATTTGTATCGATGAAAAGTATCGATAAAATCCAAGTATCGTGCATCCCTAGTTCCATCTCTATTGTGAACCGGTTTTTCTTCAAATTGCAAGCTCATTAGTGTAGACCGGGTTTTATCATCGTCTATAATAATGCGAGTTCCAGTTTACACGGTACTAGACGTCTTTTGAGATTTGAGTCTTTAAGATGTGTGCAGTTTTGGAGCTGCTTTTTGGAGCTTGGAAAAATGTTATATTAAAATGGTCTTTTAAGCAAGGAAAATAGTAGAATTTAAAGACTCATACATACATTAACGTACGCCTTTTTCCCATGGAAGTAGGCAGAAACTACAGTACGCCATGTAACGACCCTAACATACTCCTTGATTGAACCATCAGGTCTTTCCGGGCCTTTTGTCAAGTACGTTGGGATCGGCTTCCAGTATAATTATCAGATGCAGCTGAATACCTGTATTTAACACGAAGAGACTGCTTATTTAAACTCAACAACCCAGTTAGTACAGCCATATCATACAACATAACATAACATCACGCCTGTAATTCCCGAACGTTTAGGCGGAGGTGCACCTAATAGTACACCCACCCACATTTCGCCAACAGGGATGTTTACTGATTAAAAAAAATATGATTCTAATTAGTCCGTCTGTTAGATTACCTATCGAAAAATATTGGATACGTATTTTTTAGTTAAGTTAAAACGCGTCAAAGATTTGAGTCGGTTGTGACGTCACTCACCGGTAAAAAATGTCATACTTATGTCTTAGAATATGACGTCACTGGAGTTTTCAAAGTCTGTATCGTCTTCATTGTTTGTTTACGTGAAAAAAGAAAAAATACGTGTCCAATATTTTTTGGAAATCCATCTGACGGACTAATTAGATTTTTTTTAGTTAACTATCCTATTTCGTTTAAGTCCCATGTAATAAGGAGCGAGCCTATTGCCATCAACCGGGCACAAATTCAGACTCCGTGGCTGTTACTGATAAATTCCTGATGGAAAAAGCCAATAACACTTTTCCCGACCCGGGAATCGAACCCAGGACCTTATGCTCAGCGCTTGCGACCACTAGACCAACGAGCCAGTGTATTTCACACAACAGAACTCTATAATAAGTAAAATTCCAGCCAATTTCCTTGAACATAAGTTATTTTTAAATTCACTCTATGTTTAATGCAAAAAAAAGCTAAATATAACAAGCAAAAAGATTCAATTTTAAAACGCTAATTAAAAACTCAGAAACTTACTGACCAGTTTGAACTTTGACCGACCGAGAGCGTTCTACATTTTGTTACAAAGTTGTAACTTTTAAAACTATGTAATTATGCAGCACTTTGAGACTTGTGCACAAGTAGCCAAGTCGTATTTTAAAATATTTTAGAGTAACTCCAGGGGGAAAAAAGTTTGTTAAAAGTTATTTTTATAGGAACTTATCTTCTGAAATTCTTTGTGGAACTGACGTTTAATACAGGGTGTAAATCAACCCATCACACAGCCGTTAACCAAGCATTCTGTACATAAAACTAAGTACCCCTACACAAAAATTTTTGCTGGGAAACGATATTTTTTTTTGGGGTCAAAAATCACATTTTACGGTAAAACTCAATGTAGCGCTCTTAAAACATTATGCTATTGGATGCTTTAAATAGTAAACGGGTCATGGAGGTAATTTAGGTAAAGTTATAACCTGAAAAACTAGTATTTACGAAAACAGCTGTGAAAAATTTGGAACTTTGACCCCCAATATCTCCGTAACTAAGGGGTTCCTAGGTATGGTCTAGAACAAAAAAAATATCGCAGTGGTGGGGAGAACAAGTGCCCTTAGTTTGCGTTAAGGGTACTTTTACACCCTATATGTATATCAGAGTCTTTGCCTTTTCTTTTTGACAGGGCATGTACGAAAAGAAATAAAGTTTGCTATGTGATTTTTATTTTTTTACTTTTATTTAACATCCTGTGGTTTCGAACACAAGCAGGCTTTGGTTCTTGTAATTGATTCCATTGCGGGAACCAAGCAAGTCCTAAAACCAAAACTTCGAAGTCGTATTTACCACCAAGCTGGCAACCAACATTGGGCTCCCATTGAGGATTATGGCCCACTCTCACGTACACAGAGATAGTGTTGCAACAGTGAAAATGTTGTAGGTTGATTATACTATGCTATATTTAAACTTAGAACCAAAGCAATCGAAGACATGTGACATCTACTAACTCGCACTGGACCTTCGTGGTGGATTATAGCCCATCCCTCTCCTAGAGAGGAGGCCCGAGTCCCTGCAGTGGGAACATTATAGGCTGATGATGATGATGATGATATTTAAACTAGGTTGCCCAAAAGCTATCATATCTACCTACCGTTTTCTCAACCATGTTGGCTTCCATTCATACCGGATTCATCTGAATAACATCAGTTTACCTCCACAACCCATTAAGTAATAGACTAGTCGTTGCCAGCGGCTTCGCCCTCTACAACTCGAAAATTACCTCACGGGAAAATAAAATCGGGATAAAAACTATCCTATGTGTTAATCCAGGTTACAAACTATCTGTGTACCAAATTTTATCCAAATTCGTTTAGTAGTTCTTGTGTGAAAGAGTAACAAACATTCATCCATCCATATACACACACTCACAAACTTTCGCATTTGTAATATTAGTAGGATTGTCCAAAAATGCATACAAAACAAACATATAAAACATTTCATAACTTCACATTTTACCTATCTACTTAAGCCTAAACAAAACATTGTATTAACCCAGAAATCACTGATCCATCATTACTCAAAACTTTTAACATTTCGCAACATTGTAACACGTTTTAATGTTAATCAACTAAAAACCGGGATATTCCATTAAACAAAAACGATACGACTGAACGAGTTAAGCCGAAACCTGTTAGATAGGCTATACAAGTGTACAGTTAGACGCAGTAACATGTTCTTCATAATCTGCCTAGTCTTTTTCTCACTTCAGTCTCACTAATGCAGCTAAATACTACTGCTACTACTGCTGCTGTACCTGCTTATCTGACCTCAACATCCTAGTAACTGCGTAACACGAAAATACTGACTGAAGACTGGTTAACTGACTTTTGGGGTTTTGGCAAATAAAAACTGACAAAGATTTGCAAATGACAGCAGGTACAAACTGTTTATTATGCTTTTCGAGATACAAAAGAGTTTGGGTATGTAATGAATGACAGTCCAACCAAGAAGAATCCGTGCTGCTTTAACTATTTAACCACAAAAAATATCAACACTTAGCATATAATATTTGAAATTGTAAAACATATACCTACTCTTTAATTACAATTCCCAAAGTCAGTTTGCGAAGACGCTAACATGTGCAACACCTCATAAATTCCAGACATTTCTTCAGGAGAATACCTTTGTTAACTTATGCAAAGTGTACACATATTTCAGACGTCGGCAGTACACTCAGTACTTAGCACTTAGAACTTCGTACGTACAACCCCGAACAAAAGTTCGGATGTTCTCCATTATAATATTATAATATTCTGTTTTATGAAAATTATTTTGAGTATTCTGCTGGTGTAATATGTGGAGGCTTTTATTCAAAGCCGTAGTTATGAACTTGTGTAGTTAGGAAATGTGGGATATTAAGCTTTATTAGTTATTACGATACAAAGTTTGCAATACAAACTTTAGAAACTCCCTGAAAAATAAATCAGGTTTTATGACATTACCATATTGGATTTCTGATGTTTGGCAGTTGGTAGGGTAAGGCCATTCCCACTCCCGAACGTCTGACAACCAGTCTTGCCCATAACATAGCTAGTTTCCACCGCGTTTCGGAATGTTTGTTAAGCCGTTGAACCTGGCTGCCATTTATCTTTGACAGTCGTTACATGTAGTAAGTGGTCCGAAAGTCACCAGTCGTACCAAAAGGTATCATATTTCCCAGTAAATGGTTTGTGAAGGCCAGATAGACAGTCAATCCGTGTAAAATGCAGAATCCGGTAAGACTGGAAACCAATCCAAATAAACCATGTTCACTTATTGTTTCGAGTTCCCAAAATTTCGGCGCTGTATGTGTGTGTTCCCGTTTTCAGTATAAATAATAGTGTTTGTGACCATGTCAGTTTAAAATCTTAATCGGAATAAAGTAAGGGACCTTGCACCTAAAGTACCTTCTTCTTCTTCTTCAACCTGTCACCACCCAATGCTGAGTGTAGGTCTCTCCTAATGCACGCCATTCTTCCCGGTTTTGCGCCTTTCGCATCCAGTCTTTTCCGGCCACTCCAACAAGGTCGTCGGTCCAACGCATCGGTTGCCTGCCTACATTTCTATGACCTACTCTAGGCCTCCACTCAAGCACCCGATTACCCCACCTGTTGTCCTGTCTACGGCATATATGGCCCGCCCACTGCCACTTTCTGCTAGCGATCACATGGGCTATGTCGACCAATTTCGTTCTCTTCCGGGTCTCTGTGTTTCTGATTCGATCACGTAGAGAGATACCTAACATAGCCCGTTCCATGGCTCTTTGGGTGACTTAGAGCTTGTGCATCACCTGCTTTGTCAGCGTCCATGACTCGGCTCCGTAGACCATAACTGTAAAGTAAACTAAAGTACCTTGCAGATGCTAAATTCAACGATAAAAAAGCGACAAATAGCGCCTACATCTCTATTTGTATCACTGCGTATCTAAAATATGATTCAGATACAGAAAATCGGGAAACGAAATCTAGTTCCATTGAATATAATATTGACACCTTTTGTAGATAAACTTACTTTAGCTATGTTATGCCAGTTATCGGCTTCGGTTTCCCGATAACTGTTGGTTTTAATCGCAAAGATAAACACTAATATTTATACTAACTTTAATACAAATACCTCAGAGCTTGTTCAAAGGAATTTGTTTGATTTGATCCGTATTAGAAGGTTAATAGGTAATTAGTTGAAATGGCAATTGGAAAAGCAATCGATATCTGAAAGGGGCACATTAAAACAAATCTTCATAATTATGTACTTGGGGTTTTTTTGGCATCATCATCATCATCTTCATCATCATTTCAGCCGAAAGTCGTTCACTGCTAGACAAAGGCCTCCCCAAGTTTCACTACATTGACCGGTCCGTGCGTCATGCATCTAGCGGATCCCCGTAACTTTCACTAGGTCATCGGTCCACCTTTCAACGCAACATCGCAGTCGCCACTTCAGAACTTTTCGGCCCCATAGGCCATCCGTTCTGCGAGTGGCCTGCCCATTGCCACTTGTCACAAGTCTGGCAACTCTTCGGGCTGGATCGTTCCTTGCAAAATATTCAGCTGCATCCTGTTAGACTGAAAGCGAACCCTAACACAGTCGGAAAAAGGATAGACAGATGATGACCTCTTCTCTTCTTACGTTGTGGGCAGTAAGGTCTAACGACCCCACACAGCCTAGTGTTAGAGTTTCTAAACCGCCTCAAGGCCCTCCGACATCCCGTCGGGGCTGCGGGTTGTTGGTGGTTTGTCAGTAGAAGTCTGACACTCCCTTTCGCTCTGCCCAAGAGTGGGAGGGGTTATTTGATGATTTCCCAATCCCCAAAAAAAAAAGGGCCTCCGATATGGTTGGACGATCGCCATTTGGCGGCCGGGACCATCGGCTTACACGTTACGTGCCTTCTGAAGCACGGATTCATATTTTTAGCAGACAATCAGGTCGTTTAAGCCTGAAATGTCCCTAGTCAACCAACTTATACAAAGTATGCTTCCCGTAGGAATTGAACCTACGACCACCGGGTCACAAGGCAAACGCCTAAACCACTCTAAAATCAAAACTGATGAATTGGTTACAAAGGAGGTTACTTACTCCTGAGATGTAAGTAATATATAAGATAGAAAAAGCAGTAGCAACCTAAATTAATTATCTCTCTTCTCTTTTAAAAAACGTTGCCCCACTCTAGGAATTTCTCCTGTATCGTGGGCGCGTTCACAAACATTTAAACTCACATACACAAATACCCAGACCCGAAACAACTATCTGTAGGCCATAGAAATATTTGTTCCGTGCGGGGATCGAACCCGCGAAACGCAGCGCAGCAGTCCAATTGCTCAGCCACTGCGCCAACCGTGCCGTATAATTGGTATAATGCTGATTGGATTTGGCAATGGAAAATAATGATAATGGTCTACGAATGGACTAGGAAATGCTTTACGGCTTTGTTACGGGTATTTTTTTACCCTTTGTAATATTTAACATTAGTAACGGACTAATCTATCATTTAACTATTTTTAATAAACGTCATAAACGCCCCACACATCAAACATAAAAAACATTATATTTTGTCGAAAAACATTCTCAAACTATACCCCAGTGCTCTACATCGCAATCAAGCCACATAGAGCTAACCTCGTTTTACTAGAAAACTGACTCTACGCTGTAACTTCGTAACGCGTTCGGCTCTACATTTTTCATTTTGTTTACAAGCTTTTATTCTCTATTGCTCTACAATTTAATTTTGCTGCTCATTCAATGTTTTTGTTGAACATTTATGATTTTCTGTAGAGCAAGTTAAACAACTGTTTTTAGGTTTTTGATTATTGGAAATGTAACTTTTCATACATAACATAAAAACCAATACAAACATAAATGCACTAGCTGATGCTCGCGACTTCACCCGCGTGTATGTCGGTCAAATTATATACTAAAACCTTCCTCTTGAATCACTCTATCTATTTAACAAAACCGCATCAAAATCCGTTGCGTAGTTTTAAAGATTTAAGCATACATAGGGATATAGGGACAGAGAAAGCGACTTTGTTTTATACTATGTAGTTAGATAGTCGGTCAGATAGTCAGTCAGATAGTCGGTCAGATAGTCAGTCAGTCAGTTAGATAGTCAGTCAGTCAGATAGTCAGTCAGTCAGATAGTCAGATAGTGCTTGAGATAATAGACCGTTGTGCCAGCAGTCCAGCACGCATTGGAGCTGTGTAATCACTGTAATCGCGATCATCGCGTCAGAAACCCGGCGTTCCAAACATCGACATTAAAATTCATCCAGCGTTAAGTCCAGCAAAAAAAAAACTCTTAAACAAACGATTCAGTTCCATAAACCTATCCAACGTCAAATGAATAAAATACAAAGAACCCGTTGACACTGCTATGACGTTTGATCCGGGGGATAGTGCAAAAAACACGGATTATCCTAGTTGAGCCGCACAAGTGTCGGGATATACAAGTTTTGATGCCCGTGTCAATGTGGATGTTACTGTGTGAAATAGGTAGGTAGGTAGATAAGGGATTTGGTGTTTATTGATAGAAGGAATATGACAGACGGATTGTTTTTTTGTAGCTGTTTTTTCGATACCTGTCTTTTTCATTTTTTATGCTCATTCCAGAATAGATTTTATCGAGAACTAGGTTTTGGCCGCGGCTTCATCCGCGTGGATGTCGAAAAATATTCCAACAAACTTTCATCCCATACGTAGCTCCCTTAAGGGCTGGATTTGGAACAATATTATATAATTTGTTGAAACTTTCCCCAAAAACCATTCTATCCATTGCTGA
This sequence comes from Diarsia brunnea, assembly GCA_949774965.1. Taxonomy (NCBI): domain Eukaryota; kingdom Metazoa; phylum Arthropoda; class Insecta; order Lepidoptera; family Noctuidae; genus Diarsia; species Diarsia brunnea. The sequence continues at coordinate 1,481,370 of OX459019.1, forward strand.
AAATCGGTGCAGTAGTTTTTGAGTTTATCGCGAACAGACAGACAGACAGACGCGGAGGACTTTGTTTTAGAATATACTCTATATATATAAATATATAAGTTATAACTATTACTATGTGACTAGTTGTGTTCCTATATTTCCCCACTTGAAACCGATTTTGTTAACAACTTCAAAGGCTTTTTTTCACGCATCCACAAATGACAGCATCAATGGCTTAATATTCTTCCGAGGCACGGAGAAAACTCGGTATGTAATGATGATCCATGATACGACCTCAGCAAGCATGGCTTACTCTTGGAAATCTCCTCATCTGCGTCATTATTATCACTTTTCACCTTTATACTCTAAGGAATAAGATTGAAAACCGGCCAGCCTTCAGTGAACTCGGTACTACGTTTCAGTCTAACTCCCTATTACACCCATCTAGATATAACTAGGCACAGTACAAGTCCCAAGACGCGGGTGCGCCTGCCGCTGCTTCAATTTAATTTAATTAAACAATTACACTAACAATTCAATTAATTCACACTATTACAAGAGTGAATTATGGCTGACATCACTGCGAGCAATTATTTTGTTTTTAATTTTCATCTGGTTTTTGATTTGAATCGCCTAGAAGGAATGCGGAGTGGCGTGCCTAGGGGTAGTGATACGCCAAGCTTATTGGGCCAGAAGACTGTTCAAGAACCCGTTTTGGGATCATCAAATGACTCCTCCCGCTCTGTGTGGACGAGAGTGTCAGACTTGTATTGATTAAATTCTACCCATGTTCCTTCTTAGCCCTTTGGAGCAGTCAGAAACCATAAGATTTTCAAGAATAGTAGATTATTAAGGCATGACAAGCCCGAAGGCTTGTTTGAAAGTACTGCTAATAGTAGCGCCCTAAAAAACGTACACTGCCCTCATTAGTGATGTTTTTCAAAATAATAAGGTACGTAATTACTTGCAACCAACAAAATGATGTGTACAAAGGGGTATATTAGAATCGTAGCAGGTGTTGTCCTGTAGTGTATGCCTCTGCCAACCCCCAAGAGAAGAAGGCGTAAGTTTATGTTAGTCTGTATTCATTTGGTTTACGTTCACACGTTAGTGTCAACCTGCACCTTGCACCCTTTATAACTTTATTGTAAAAATCTGTACAAAGACAGAATATATAAATATGACCAGTCGTTCACCTGCTTTTTGATGGTAAAGTAGGTAAATTTCCTACAAAATAAAGAAGCAACAAACTGCAGCACACAATATGACGCGTTTTGTTCACCACACTGTGACCATGTGGAGCGACCTGTGACGTCACTGCTGCATGTTACCTAGATGTACTGATTTGTGGAAGAGACTAGCATAGTGTAAGGTATGTATGCGGTAAGCGGGATGAAGTGAACAATATAAGTTTTTTAACTGACATGGTCATTAACACTAAAACGAGGTATTAACCATGATTACTTTTCAGAAACCTTAAAAACCGCGCGGTGGTTGTTTTTGGAGCTTTTTCCATTTTGTAAATAACATAACATAACATCACGCCTGTAATCCCCGAAGGGTTAGGCAGAGGTGTACCTAATAGTACACCCACATTTCGCCAGTTATGTTTAAGTCCCATGTAATAGGGGGCGAGCCCATTGCCATCAACCGGGCACATATCCAGACTCCGTAGCTGTTACTGATAAATTCCTGATGGAAAAAGCCAATAACACTTTGCCAGACCCGGGAATCGAACCCAGGACCTCATGCTCAGCAGTCGCGCTTGCGACCACTAGACCAACGAGGCAGTCCATTTTGTAAATATCCTGTTTTATCATACTTAGCATGTCTTTATGCTATGCAGGGCAGAATGGACGATGCAAACGCCACGAATTCAGTACGTCATTCTGAATCTCGCATATAAATTTTCAACGGTAATAAACAATTATAGCTGTTTGAAGAAAAGTGGAAGGTATAGAGGAGGGCTTGCCCAGGAGTGGGATAGTTTAGGCTTACAAACAATAGCTATCCTACAAAAGTCCTACTCGGTCAAAATCTATGGTACAGCTGTTTTTTCACATTTTGACACATTCGACAAAGGACACTCCCTATTTAGAGATCTTAAGTATGGACATTCCCGTCGGGTCTGCGGGTTGTTCGCAAGAGATACCGCGGCCTCGGCACAAGGGCTAAGAATGGGTGGTTTTTAGTTAGTAGAAGTCTGATACTCCGGGATTTCGCTCTGCCAAAGAGCGGGGGTTATTTGATGACTTTTCACCAGCTAAAAAAAAAAAAGTATACACATTGTCTATACTTAAGATCTCTAGCCAAGTCGAATCCAATCACTATCAATCAGCAGGCGCCATTCTAACCAAATTACGCACAAACTTTCAGAAAACTACGCTCATACCCCATCCAGTTACACTCTAATACTTTGTTTAAAGAAACCCAGCGTCTCCAAGCTGAAATATGAAATTTCGCCGTTTCGACATCTCTTCAAATGGCAGCTGCGATATTTTCGGCGCAAATGCGACTCGAACTGACGGCGTTGTGATGTGAAGGAAACTGGGCTTTATATTCCATTCAGAGGAGGAAACAGTTAACCTAAAACGTATTTTAAATTTTGTAAACAGGTATTTGTTACTTTTATCCAAGTGAGCCAGAAAGGGGGGTAATGTTTTTGCGCTGTATGTAATTATATACAGGGTGTAAGGGACCCCATCGGGGCTGCGGATTGTTCGCAAGAGATACCGCGGTCTCGACATAAAGGGCTAAGAAGGAACATGGGTGGTTTTTAGTCAATAGAAGTCTGACATTCTCTCTCAAAATAAAAAGGGTGTATCCGCGGGTGGAAAATCATCAAATAACCCCTCCCACTCTTGGGCAGAGCGATAGGGAGTGTCAGATTTCTACTGACTAAAGACCACCCATGTCCCTTCTTAGCCTTTCATGTCGAGGCCGCGGTATCTCTTTCGAACAACCCGCGAAAATCATACTAAGATGACCAGTACAGGAAATTATTTCAGGAACGTTGTGGGATTCCATTTAATTTGTTTTATTTCTTCATGTATCACATTTCGCAATGTGTCATTACCGTGGCGAAACGCATGTACCGAGCGGCAAGCGCGATGAACAGCTTTCACGCGTCGTTCGTTAAAGTTTTTCAACATTCATTTTTGTTTTTGGACTTTCATAAGCCGTATTATTTACATAAATGTAATGCACAGAGAAAACTATAGCTTTATACTGACTTTTCTTACACCTTGTTAAGTTATGTTGAATGTGTGAGTAAATATTTTGATTTTCTTTTGTTACAGGTAACAAAACGAGTAATAGCATCAATTTCCCGGTTACTGTAAGTTTTTGTTTGTAAACGCATTTTAAATCGCGTCATAAATAATTATGGTCACCCATCCAGGGAACAACCTCGGCAAGTACTGCTTAGCATTGATAATCGAACCGCACCGCTAGTTAGCATAAAATAAGTCTTTAAAAAATTGTAATCGCAGCAACTAAAGTTATCAACTATCAGTATTAGAATAGAATAGAATAGAATTTATTTAATTGCATTGAATGTAGGTATGTTAAATTTAAGGTGTTACCGTAGTAGTTTTGTTCCTGGTACATTCTACCATTTGGCATGCAAAAATTATACTTATAAACAATTACACAAATTCGTGCTTATATTTATAAAATATTATTATACAAAATACTTTTAAACAATAATACAAATTGGTGCTTACAATTATTATACAAATTTATAGTTTTAAACAAAACAATTTTAAATTAAAAACTTTTAATTCAAAACAAAACTAAATTAATATGACATAATATGGCATAATTATATTGTAGATTATAGATAGAGTATTCACTTGCACTTTGCCAAGGTTACTTTTACCAAAGGTGAGCCGGTTCAATCTAGACTGACACACGATACTATAACTGGCTGGATTAGGCGGGAGCCACACGTGTCATTGTTCCGTGAACACTTTAGTATTTTACTATACGCTAAATGTTAATTTATTTGTTTTAAGTAGATATTTAAATACCTTGTAGCCTGAAACACAGGTTCAACCTAGTTCAGGCAAAAAAGCAACTGTGCTATATATTGTACTTGTTATTATTTTACTGTAAATGTGCCCTTTCTTATAAATAAACGATTATTATTATAAAAAAAAACTTTATACACACTCTAAACAGGAACACGAGGCAAGTACAGGGGCCTGTTTCGTATCCCGTTACCTGTCCTGTTGTTATCGTGGGATCTTGGATTCGATTCACGGATAGGGTTAAAGTATTATTGGTTTTTCTCATGTGGAATTTTCTCAGGAACAGTCGGCAGTTTGGAAATTGGTGGTGATGACCTGATGCTTCGTAAATTACAAATAAATAAATAAATTGTTAAGTCAAATGAGACAGCCATCCGTTCAGGAACAGGACCCTGATATGTTCCTGAACGTTTTGAATTACCGTCTCATTGGACTATGAGAGAAGAGAATCCACCTATACACCATAACCAGCTAAGAGAGTGAGAGAGAAAGAAAGAGGAAGGGAGGGGGAATGGGGCGGGGAGAAATGAAGGAGGGTGAGAGTGCACCTAGTTTACTCACACAGTTCACACACTTGTGAATCTTTTCTCTTTTTCCGATCAAATGGGATCCCATCCACATAATAAAACCCAAGATCGCATGCTGATCATTCGTGCTTCATCATTTTCCTACCCTTCTCCCATTCTACTTGGGGCTGGTGCAACACGTTTCTTCGTCCGTACTCCTCTGTTAGACGTCAAAGCATAATTTACTCCATCATTTGGTTATCCATGCTTGCGACCACAAAACAAACGACCAAAATTAGTTTTCAAGTCGATCATGTGTGCAAAGCCTTATCTAGACCGAGTATAGAGCCGTGTGGACTGAAGCAACATTCGATTAAGGTGCTCTGCGACGCCTCTTTGAGCCATTTGAACGTGGATAGATGCTGAATGTATTGGAGACCGAATTTCGTGCGTTTTAGTGCCTAAAATTGTATTTAAAATCCTCCCTCCACCTCTATGCTGAGATAGAGACTTTTTGGCCTCTCACGGGACCAGTTTTAGTTTAATTTGTGTCTTATTTTTGAGCTTTTCTTATGTTTACTATTTTTATTTTATGGTTTGTTGTTAATTTTTTTATCATGTTGTTTTGTCCGGTGGAAGATCAATAAATACTATTTCTGCAGACTTTACCATGTATTTTGTCTTAAATGTAGGTTTGGTTCTAATTTGACTTATCCAAGGATGGAGTTTGAAAGAATGTGACCGTTGAGTTTGTCTCGGCATTCCGTCTCAAAGTAGTGAAAAGAAAAACTGACCTCATCTAGTTTTAAAACATTTTTTTTTATTTTCAAAGAGTTTTAACATTAATTTTGTAACAATATTTTGATGTAAAAGTCGTGGCTTAATAAGAACTGCCACTCGGGTCAATCTTTAGGTAAAGCTGTGCTTGCCTAGGTCGGTCTGTGGATGGGTGACCGCCCGACATACCAAGTTTCCTCCGTGCCTCGGAAAGCACGTTAAGCTGTTGGTCCCGGCTGCCATATATAGATCTTTGGCAGTCGTTACAGGTAGTCAGTGACCTGAAATTCTGACATTCAGTCTTACCTAAGAGTATCGTATTACCTAGTATTGACTGGGTTGTGGAGGTCAGATAGCCTATCTGACCTCCACAACCCAGTCAATACTAGGTAATACGATACTCTATATAGAGCTCGATATAGAGCGACTGCCTGTCGCTCTATGTAAAATACTAGTATTCAGCTGCATCCAGTTAGACTGGAAGTCGACCCCAACATAGTTGGGAAAAGGCTAGGCAGATGATGATGATTTTGATGTAAAAGTGGAGTTTCTTGCCCATTGTTCTCTATAGAGATCTACGCTTTGATCGTGGGCTGCTACAGTACACTAATGGGAAACTACTGTAGGCACTTTCACAAGTTATTGTGCCTTGTAACTGTCAAATTCAAATTCATTTATTGTTTGCCACAGGTGAAATATCAGGTCATAAGTTTACAATAAATTGGATCGCTGCAACATACCTATAGGGTGTACAATATTTGATAATGCTTCAATACTTATTTAACATAAAATTATTATTCGTCCTAAGTCAACGTCCATCATTCATTATGCATAATATACTTGCTAATTTACGTAGTCAGTGTATTGTTTTTAACTGTGACTGTAGCTACGTGTCTTTTTGTCTTTTTTTTACTTTCAAGGGTGCCTGTAATCCCGTCGGGGCTGCGGGTTGGTCGCAAGAGACACCGCGGCCTGGACATGAAGGGCTAAGAAGGAACAAGGGTGGTTTTTAATCAGTAGATGCCTGACACTCCCTTTCGCTCTGCCCAAGAGCGGTATGTACTCGTATTTGATGATTTTCCACCTAGTAAAAAAAAGGGTGCCTGTAATGGTCTAATAAAAATAAATGCTTTGATTTTTAACAAAAAAAAAAAGTAATTTAACTTTAGAAATAGGATTAATAAAATATCGCTTAAAGATATATTATAATATAATATATGTTGAGCTGTCACAGCTGTATCGTTAACTATACGAGTACATAACTAGTAAATATTTGGTAATCTGAGACTGTCTGACTGTCTACATTTATCTTCAATATCTACCAAAATATAAATATGTCACGTGCGCGAAAATCCAGACAACTGTCTTTATATAAGCAATGTAAATATTTGTTTTGTGCGGGAATCGACTTCACGACCCTGACGGGCTGTCAAAACCAATTCCTTGACATGACATGACATACATAGTTTCTGATACATGGTTCTGATAGTATTTTCGCCTACTTTGTTGTTTTTTGCGATGTGATATTATGAACACGGCGCTAAAATAGGCATTAGGTAAGTGTGTTATTTTTTGTACACGTTTAGATATTGTATACTAGCTGATGCCCGTGGCTTCGTCTGCATGACAGTATTATTTTCATCCCCCCTTCCAACCCCTTGGTTGGTTGTTCTAGTCTAACCGGATACAACTGGATACTAGTATTTTACCTAACCTACATAGTACTGGGTAATACGGTACTCCATGGTAAGCCTTTTTTTATGAGGGTGGGAAATCATCAACTCTGGGCAGAGCGGTAGGGAGTGTCCCCATGTTCCTTCTTAGCCCTTTGAGTCCAGGTCGCGGTATCTCTTTCGAACAACCCGCAGGCCCGACGGGAAAAGCTGTTATCTCAAAATTACATTACACACTTCAATTTTGTTTATTTGTATAAATAGTTTAAGTCGTAGAAGTATGGCTCTTTGGCAAATTGATCCCACTCAGATGGGACCCGCGGGTCCAATCGACCGAAACTATTTTTGAATTGGTCAACTGGACCCGCTGTCAAATTAAATGATTTGTATAGTCAAGTAGAAAAGTTTTTTACCCACGACGGAACAGAGAAGGTATATGCGTTTAGGATGAGAGGTTGTTTGTTTGTGCGCAAATGAATCTTCCCATTTGTCTCCAGAATGGTTTATAATGTAGATACTTACTTGATTAGGATTACTAAAAAATAATTTGAAATATTTACTTACATATAGTTGCGTTCCCAAATTACCAGCAGCACAGCATATCATTAACCTCTCAAACCCAGTTTCACACAGCCAATCTCAACTCTAATAAAGGCTGGTTCCACACGAGTCAGGCGTCCTACTATCATCAAAGTTACCCGGATTTCGGCAAAGTTCGCCTGAATATATGCAGCGAGTATTAGCATTTAATATTATACATAACTACTGGTTCAGTACTTCGGCGTCAGATTGTTGAGGTAGGTTGGTGCGGGTCTTGAAGGAATATAAGGAAATCTTCATGTAAAACGGATATTATGAATGTTTATTATAATATACCTACAGTTTTTAGTAGGTTTCAAGACGAGGAGCACAACATAATTATATAGAAAAAGCAAAAACAAAAAGCAAATTAAAACGATGAGGAATGTGGAAACGAATTAGATGTGGTAGATTTTCTCCATTTGTTCCACGTGACTTCAAAACTTAAAAAAAACTATATGGCATCTTTGACATGCGCCGACAAGAAAAGTATGCATAACAAAATTCGGTTTGCTAGTCCGCCCGCATGTAAAGATTTATTAGAGAAAACAATAAAATAAATATCAAATCTTAAGAACTAAATAACATAAATATTTATAAATCAATACTACTATATACACATCACATTTATTTACACTTAGCTACGCCACATAGGTACTGATTTTTTACTGAATTTGGTGGGAATATATTTATGATTAAGTGGTACTGTTACCTGGATGAGGTTGGCACAAGAAAAGAGAGGCCTATACTCAGCAGTGAGTGAATTCGGGCTGTGAATGATGATAATTACTCAGATATCATAGAAAAATGTAAAATTACTCAAATAATACACGTTGACGCACGGGCATTTATCCGATATCACTAGTTTTAGCTTTATAACTAGAAAGTTCTAGGTCCTTAAAACCTTCAAGTTCAGGCCATAGCCTGAAATAAAATAAAAACGGCCTTTGCGAGTCAGATTCGGGCATGAAGGTTTTCATACCATCGTAGTAAGTCCCATTTAATTTTCTATTGTTATAACAGGTAAAGATATACGCATTCTATGAATATTTCAACTGTCTGCGTATTACGGATCGTGAGATACAGTCCGTTAATTGACAGACGGACAGACTGAGAAAGGAACCTTAGTAAAGTCCATTTCACGAACGAAGTCCCGCAGACGCAGCGCTGTATGTCGCGCGACATAATGTTGTTTCACAACTTTTGGCATCGTAAATAAACCTTATAACGCACTAATCCAATAATAAACTCACAAAATATCTACCACAACAAACGCACTTTGATAACATCGACAAACGACAACATGGCCGATCTGTTAAATTTAGTTCCACAATTGTCCGCGGGACTTCTTTCGTGAAATGGACTTTAATAGGGTCACGTTGGATACCCTTCGGATACGGAACCTTAAAAAATTACCACAAAGAAATGGAAGACAAGTGTATTTTACTCCTTAGATCGTATCTATTAGGACTAATGTCTTCAAGTAATCAGTAAAGTACCTACTGAATGTGAAAATTGAATGTTTACTGACAAAAAAAATCATTCTAATTAGTCCGTCTGTTAGATTATCGAAAAATATTGGATAAATATTTTTTATTTTATCAAATCGATCAAAATTGACGAAGATAAAACTCGTCAAAGATTTGAGTGGGGAGTTGTGACGTCACTCACCGGTAAAAAATGTCATACTAATGTCTTAGAATATGACGTCACACGAGTTTTCAAAGCACTGTATCGTCATCATTGTTTGTTTACGTGAAAAAAAAAATACGTGTCCAATATTTATTGGAAATCTATCTGACGGACTAATTAGATTTTTTTAGTTAACTACCCTATTAATTTAAGTAATAGGGTAGTAGTTAACCCATTTAAAAATAATAGAAACCTTGACCATAATAGACATAATAGTATGGTCTAGCCATTTCTCTAATAAATTAACTTGTGACCGTCTGAGCGCTAGACTACACGAGTTATTTATTAATCGATAGACACTACAGTAAATAAAATATCGTACTTAGGTAATGACATTTTTATGATAGGTAGACGGTGTGGTTCTCTTGGTAAATATTGTAATAATAGTTCCCGCGGGAATACAGGAATAAGAAGTAGCCTTACTCATGGTGAATGTAGCTTTCTAATGGTGATAGAATTTTTGAAATCGGCGCAGTGTTTTTTGAGTTTATTCATTACAAACATACACACACAAAAATACAAAATTACAAATCTTTCCTCTTTATAATTTTAGTGCAGATAACAGGGATGGGCTATAATCCACCACGCGGGCCCAGTGCGGATTGGTAGATGTCACATGTCTTCAAATTTTGTGGTTCTAGGACATGAAGGTTTCCTCACGATGTTTTCTTTCACCGTTTTGAGAGTAGTGGTGATGAAATAAATTACACAAAGTAATGCGCCTGACTGGGTTCGAACCCACGACTCACTGTTCGTAAGTCGGGGCCGCCACCACTGGGCCACCAATGCTCTCCACTCCTATTTTTCCACAACCCACATTATCATAACATAATATCACGCCTGTTAACCCCGAAGAATTAGGCAGAGGACAAACGTAAATAGTACACCAGCATTTTGCTAGTTATGTTTGAGTCCTATGTTATAGGGCGCACCTATTGCCATCAACTGGGTACGTATGCAGGCTCCGTGGCTGCTACTGAGAAATTTCTGATTAAAAAGCCAATAACACTTTTGCCCAACCTGGGAATCTATCCCGGGACCTCACGCTTGTTGTCACTGGACTAACGAGGTAGTCCACAATCAATCAGTTATTGTATAACGTGATATCCTTTAGATTTTTTTTTTTTTTTTTAAAAGACGTTGCCCCACACTAGGAATTTCTCCTGTATCGTGGGTGCGTTCACAAACATTTAAACTCACATACCAAATACCCAGACCCGAAACAACTATCTGCAGGCCATACAAATATTTGTTCCGTGCGGGGATCGAACCCGCAACACGCAGCGCAGTAGTCCAATCGCTCAGCCACTGCGCCAACCGTGCCGTCAAATTTTTTTAAATTATATAATATTTTTTAGTTTTCTAAAACTATATTTTTTTAATAAATTCCTTTTAAAATATTTATTATATAACCTCTCCTTTTGAACTATACGCTGCAGTTGATCGTAAAACAAAACTAGGTGGACTATTTCAAAATATATTGAAACAGACCAAATTTTAATAATATCACATATTTTTATCACAGTCGACACAGAGCCCGTCTCGCGACTCTAGTGAGCTTCAAATATTTTAATATCACGATTCTTCCACAAAATTCTCAGTGCCATCAAATACTGCGGCTGCAATGTTACAGTTTTATTTTAAAAAGGAATACGCTGTTTTAAAACAAGTCAGAAAGTATGTAGAGCAGTACTGTTTCACATCTCAAGATAATAAACACAAGTAATTTTCCAATTTACTTAAAAACGAACTTTAGAAGAAAAATCAAATTCTGAAGTCGGTGGCAAAAAAAAAACGAAATCATACAAATAAATGTCACCGACTTCAGAAGTAGATTTTTCTTGCAATATTATTATGTACTTAATCTAATTATATGGCCACGTGGTAGGTAAATTACTGGATTACCCCTAGATAAAAGAAACATCAGTAAGGTGTATTTGTATCCTATAGGGGCTGCGACTTGTTCGATAGAGATACCGCTGCCTCGACACAAAGGGTTAAGAATGAACATGGGTGGTTTTTAGTCAGTAGAAGTCCGACAATCCCTACCACTCTGCCCAGCGGGAGGAGTCATTTGATGATTTCCCATCCTCCAAAAAAAACAAACAAAAATATTTGTATTTGTATCAACAGTAAACAAAGTAAGATTGAACAGGCATCGTCTGGACACATTCCATCATAGACCTCATCCAGCGCTTTTCATCAGACGTGTTTGAGGTCAAAAGCAGGCCTATTTAGGAATAAAAAAATGCTATTTATTTATTTAGTCTATATTGTCCCACTGCTGGGCGAAGGCCTCCCCCGTAGCCTTTTTTTTCAAACGTGGGAAAACATCAAATAACCTCTTGGGCAGAGCGAAAGGGAGTGTCAGACTTCTACTGACTAACAACCACCCATGTTCCTTCTTAGCCCTTCATATCGAGGCCGCGGTATCTCTTGCGAACAACCCGCAGCCCCGACGGGCATACCAAATAACCTTAATATTTTTTTAATTTACCAAAAAAATACGTATTGGGCAGATTTTGTAAAAATAAAACTAACAGTACACAAAACGCATTATTCAAAAACCTCATTCGATTTTTTAGCAAACCACCCGTTATTTTTTCTCTCTGATTTCGAATTACGATTAAACAGAGTTACGTAGATCAACTCACCACAAATTGCGTAGCCTCGCCACTAAACAAATTTGACGTCCCCGCCGGGACTCGAACGCGTGTACTACCCTCCAAACTGCTGCTAGTTAAATGCTTAACCTTAAATTATAAAGTTGTGATTTGTTTCTGAAGTTTCAGTGTGCCCTGGTGTCTAAGCTTGTTATAACTAGTTACTATTTGGTTTATATGAGAACAGTTATGATAATGTTGAAAACATTAACTGAGTTTTTTCATCGAGAATTTCTCTGTAGTACTGGTGACTGTTTGAGCTACGGGTTGTTTGAAAGAGATACCGCGGGCTCGACACAAAGGGCATGCACGCACGCTCGACGCAAAGCAGGAACATGGGTGGCTTTTAGTCAGTAGAAGTCTGACAGAAGGAGTCATTTGCTGAATTCCCCCATGAAAAAAAAATGAAGCTATATTTTTGAATTATGAGGTCAGTTACAAACCAAACCAACAGTGTTTTGTTTTTTTTCTTTTCATATCATTACCATTTAGCGATCCAATAAACTGTGTAGTTCAGGTTAGTAGATCATCATCATCATCATCCACTGCTGGGTCATCATCATCATCATCATTATCACCCTATAATGTTCCCACTGCTGGGACTCAGGCCTCCTAGGAGAGAGATGGGCTATAATCCACCACGTGGGCCCAGTGTGGGTTGGTAGATGTCACATGTCTTCGATTTTTTTGGTTCTAAGACATGCCGGTTTTCTCACGATGTTTTCCTTTACCGTTTTGAGAGCAGTTGTGATGAAATAAATTAGGTACACAAAGTAATGCACCTGACTGAGTTCGAACCCACGACTCACTGTTCGTAAGTCGGGGCCGCCACCACTGCTGGGTACTTATTTGCTTGTGTCAAGTTCCACGTTCACGTTCCAGTCTCATCCAGAATATTCCTGCGATAGTAGCGATTTCGTTTGCCCATCTCGTCTCCGGACGACCTACACTCCTCGTTCAAATGTTCTGAAACTTTAAAATGCCACATCAGTATGGTCTCGACCCCTTTGTGATTATCGTATATATTTTAATCATAGATTTTAACTGAACCTAATATTTCTACCAACTTTTCGTTGCTTAATTAATCCTTTGAACATTTCCCCAAATCTTTTATATTCACAAAAAGATTCTCTCTAATTACTTTTCAACACTAATTGACTATGTTATAATTTTCCGAGCGAACTTCAAAACAATTTTTTTCACTCACAATTAAAATTAACTTTGTGCAAAAACTGTCAAAATTAGTTTAAAAGATGGATTGTGAATTAAATTATTTGAGATCGGGAAGCGAATCTGGTTTTATTTAGCAAAAGGGTTTTATTGGACAAAAGATAGAAGTGACATTTTTGCTGCGTACATTTTTGCTGAGTCTTATAACCAATGCTATTATCGTCAAATTCAAAATAAACATAGACACCTAAGAAACGTCAGAAGAATTGCAATTAAAAAGATTAGTCGGTAAGCTCCACTAATTGCTGGAAAATAAAGATTGTAAAGAACACGGCGACCAATCAAACTTTGAATATAATAGGAGATGTTTAATGTTTATTTCCCTTGTTCATATGTTACATTATGTCCACAGGTTGGTGGGGGTGATTCTTGCCTGCTTTATGTAGGAAGATGCACTCCCTGACTTTCCATCTGTTGGGATAATAACCAGTTAATAACAATCTATCGTTTTGTACCTGGTGAGAAAGGGGGCTCCTCCGAGCTGCTTTGGTCTTATCCGGGCCAGGCGCCTTCTTATTTTTAAAGTATCTCAGCGCAAATCTAATTTTCTCTATGAAGGTGGGCTTGAGAGGCTGGAACGGTGTGGTCTTCCCTGCGCTCTTATCTTTGTTGTTTATGGCGGCTTCTGTGACGATCGCTGCGTCGACCAAGGCGTCGATAATTTCTTTCTCACTGTTGCAATCCTCAATATAGGGCAGTCTCTGTACTGGGGCCTTCAGGATACGTTCGATTCGCCACATTTCTGTTTTTTTGTGGATCATTAATTATCCGCGTCCAATTTTCGCTGTTATAATATTTCATTGGACCTGGCGTTTCAGATAATTCAAGCTATGGAAAACCAAAATAAGCTGATCTCGAATAGTACGGGAAACTCAAAAGCGAGGTTAGACTTGATACGTGTAGCATGATTTTTTGCCGTGTTAACCAGAAAGTCATATATTTTCATGGTGTGATTCAAACCATTAAACTGCACAACTTTCTTATGGAACCGACATCTTTATTGCGAAATAATAATCACCTGTCCTATACATTTGGGACGAAAAGGTTTTGAAGTTTATATGGCACGGTGGTATGGATTTTTGTTCACTTTTCGTGATTACAATGTATGCGAACAGAAAATGTTCAAATTGAATCACACCCTTTAATATGGCCACACCTGTTTGATACATTCTGTTTATACAGCAATCATAAACCAGGTAATGAACGATTAAACTGTAACTACGATTAAGATTTTGATAATAAATTGTAGCACTTAAAAAACTTTCAGGTAATGTTCGCAGTAATAAATCGTAGAACTATTAACACAATTTAATTTATAGACATTATTGCATTATCATCAGCTGTTAGAAACTTAAATACTGAAATACTAGGTATCCAGACTTGTACCATATTTTTGACTATCAAACCAAATTGTCACCAATTAAAGAGTAATTTGGTCTATTGCAACATCTAAACCGCGCCGTTCACCGTAACGAATTTATAATGCCAGTAAAAAACTTTTAAAGGAATAATTAGAAGTTTATAAGGAATTAATTTATTACTAACCAGGGAGACCGACTACCATCTTTAGTGCGAGAGAGATGGCACTAGGGGTTTTATACAGCCCCTCGCGGCTGCGGGTTGTTTTAAAAAGATACCGCGGCCTCGACATAATGGACTAAGAAGGAAAATGGGTGGTTTTTAGTCAGTAGAAGTCTGACACTCCCTACCGCTCTGCCCAGAGCGGGAGGAGTCACTTGATGACTTCTACCCTCCAAAAATAGGGTCTGATATAAGCTGTCGTTTTGTATTTGCGTTAAATCCTAGGAGGTTGAACTATACCTCTCAATGATTCTCGAACCGAATCAACAATAAAATGATTAGATAAGTGTTTGTCCTTCTTAGAAACAGTAATCCGTATGTGTGAACTATCGTGTTAAAACGCATCCCGTCTGAAAGTAGCGTATATTAATTTTGATCTGGTACCGTAATTTAAATTTAACAGTGGAGGAAAACATTGTGAGGAAACCGGCATGTCCCAGAACCAAAAAATCAAAGACTTGTGACATCTACCAATCCGTACTGGGCCCGCGTGGTAGATTATAGCCCAGTCCCTTTCAAAGAGAGCAGGCCTGCGTCCCAGCAGTGGAAACATTAATAGGCTGATGATGACGATGAATGAAATTTGTGACATGCAGTTTTGAATCCGCGTCAAACAGAGGATTGTTTGACGCGGATTCAAAACTGCATTTTGTATACCTCCATCATTTTCTGGTGATGTAGAAGATCCCGGAAACGTAACTTCGAGTGTCTGTCGTCTTTTAACCAGAACTTTGTGGCTTAATTTCATTTATATTTTGTTTTGTTTAACTCGAAAAGGTGTCCGGGATAAAGTTAACTTTGAAAAATTAAATTAATAAATGCGATTTGTGAATTGAATAAGGGAGTGAAACAATCTTGTGAAATATCATCTTTTTAGCTTAATATCAAAACACTTTGGGGATTTTCTTTTTAGGATTTTTTTACTCATTTTGATAACAAAAGTATGTTAAAGATAATTAAATAGGATAAGCTGCAATTTGTTGAAATGAAGTCGATAAAATCATCATCTTTAGTACATATTTAAAGATGCTATGTTGGTGCCTGTTAATATAACTGCTCAATTAAGACAATTTCAGTATATTTGGTACTCATTAGGGTTTTTAAATTTATTTCCTCTTTAAAACATTTTGTGTTATTGCGTTTTTCCATCGAGATTTTTTCAGGAGCAGAGGAGCTCGTGGCTGAATAAGAACTGCCACTCGGGTCGATCTTTAGGTAAAGCTGTGCTTGCCTAGGTCGGTCTGTGGATGAGAGACCGCCCGACATACCGAGTTTCCTCCGTGCCTCGGAAACCACGTTAAGCTGTTGGTCCCGGCTGCCATATAAATAGATCTTTGGCAGTCGTTACAGGTAGTCAGTGACCTGAAATTCTGACATCCTGTCTTACCAAAGAGTATCGTATTACCAAGTATTAACTGGGTTGTGGAGGTCAGATAGGCAGTCGCTCCATGTAAAATACTGGTATTCAGCTGCATCTGGTTAGACTGGAAGCCGACCCTAACATAGTTGGGAAAAGGCTAGGCAGATGATGGCAGATGATGTTTTTTTCAGGAGCAGCCACGGAGTCCATATGGCAATCGGCTCGCCCCTATTATATGGGACTTAAACATATCTGGTGGGTGTATTATTAGGTATACCTCTGCCTAACCTTTCAGGGATTAGAGGCGCGATGTTATGTTATGTAAAAAATTGGACATACAATCGATGCACCATCTCTTTTTATTACATTATTTCTATCTCTCTCTAAGCAGTACAACGATGTTCCAAAGAAATTGAACTGTCCGCCTCGTGGACAGGAAATCTGATAGAATGAAATGCTACCGGTGCTAAGTGCAGTATTATTGTAGAGGGTAAGGCTGTGGTTATGGAAGCAGCGATAAGCGAGGCGGATTGAATAGCGGGTCGGGAATAAAGTATTATTTTGTAATTAAATGATTAATAAAAGGTGGAAGAGACACGAAAATCAGCTGTTACACACAAAAGTACAATAATTTACTTACATGGTGAAAATATATGAAAAGGCTGTTTATAAAACAGAATACTTTTTGCCCACGGTTTGGAAATCTGCGTGGATGTCAGAAATTTCAAAAATGACGGTTTTCCATACAAACTTTCATCCCCTAATTAACTCTTTTGCGGGCATGTGAACGGTGAGTAATGGGCTCGCCGTCCGTCTGTTTTATGACGACGACAGGCCGTGACGACGGCGCGTTGGTGCTCCACGCGCGCCTCAAAGAGATGTCAGCAACATGGAAGGGGCCCGCAAGGGCCAACGCCCGTCAGGGCTGCGGGTTGTTCGCAAGAGATACCGCGGCCTCGACATAAAGGACTAAGAAGGAACATGGGTGGTTTTTAGTCAGTAGAAGTCTGGCACTCCCTTTCGCTCTGCCCAAGAGATGCAGCTGAATACCAGTATTTTGCATGGAGCGACTGCCTATCTGACGGAGGTTACCCACACACAACCCATTTAATACTGGGTAGTACGATACCCTTTGGTAAGACTGGTTGCCAGACTTTCAGGTCACTAACCTGTAACGACTGCCAAAGATCATTATGTGGCATCCAGGACCAACAGCTTAACGTGCTTTCCGAGGCACGGAAGAAACTCGGTATGTAATGGGCGGTCACCCATTCACAGACCGACCTAGGCAAGCACAGCTTTACCTAAGATCGACCCGAGTGGCAGTTATTATTAAGCCACAACCTCCTCCAGCAGCTCAAACACGCCTTTTTAACTACATGAACCACACAAAATAACAATTTCCTGTGTGTACTAAGTTTCCTTGAAACCCATTTGTTACCAGCACACTAAACTATTCAGCCACGTGTACGAACATCCTAGATTTAACAAACTTTACATCAAAACTCCTTGGTTTTCTTTCAAAAGACTAACAGCGGGGGAGAGAATAACCATAATTATATCATAGCAAACTTTCTGTGCTTACCCAAGACAAGCTCAAAACTTTTTACTGAAGGAAGTGTTAAAAAGTTGCAGCATTCCTAGCTAACCTCTTTTGAGCGCGTTAGATGCTTGTTATTTAAAAAAATAAGAAAACTAAAAGCAAGGCAACACTGAATCGTCTTCTCTTTAGTTAAAATGCTTTGTGCAATCTGTTCACGTAGCCAACCCCTAGTTGTATTGCTTGAAGGAAATTGAAGCTGCTTTTTTGTTTTTTAGGGTTCCGCAAAGTTGTGATGAGGTAATGAGATGGAAGATTTTTTTTTTGGGATTTTAGTGTTCTTGTGTTTGTGAGGAATATTTTTTTTTTCGTTAAACGATTTTAACCATCGATGTTGGTATGTAACTAAAATAGACTTTCGGACCACTGAGTACCTGTAGGCTGTAACAAACAACTGTCAAAGGTCTTTAATTAATAGCCGCGACCAACGGCTCAGCGCGTTTTCCGTGGTACGGAGGAAACTCAGTGTGTGATGGGTGGGTATTATTATTAAACCAAAAGCACCTTTTATTCTTCTCTTGATTGAATGGTGACACGCCACCAGCAGTATACACGGTATACTAACCAGCATTTAATTTATAAAAGAAACAGCTTTCAGTATAATTGTTTGTCTTGCCTTTGTAAAATTAAAATGTTCACTACGGAACCGATAACCCTGTTAGTCATCCTCCCGTTTGCCTTGTCTCGTCTTATTAAAAGTATTGGGTGTGAGTGGTGCTGATGAGCTCAAAATGGCCAAGTCCTGTAGCTGTGTTTGTGTTCCATCGCTTTCTTTTCCTATTGTTGTTCTCTTTGTTTGCGGAAGCTAGTTCGCTTTATTAACTAAACTACACTAGACCACTTCTTGAGCATTTTATTAAAAAAAAACTGGCCAAGTGCAAGTCGGACTTGCACATGAAGGGTTCCGTACCATTGTAGTAGATATTGACAGATTTTACTTGTTTTTTTTACCACCATACACTTCTTATAATTATGTTTTCATGTAATCTATAAGTGTTGAACTACTTAATTTCTGTATTTTTTCCAAAATTTAGGCTCAGTAGTTTCGGAGATAAGAGAAAGGGAATGGTCGGACAGACAGACACACGAGTGAGTTTTAATATACAACATAATTATGTTCATCTTATTATATTTTATATCTTTTTCTTTTTAGTTATTTGTTTTATTGTTCATTATTTGTGAGACTTCACTCAGGACAAAACAAAATGATTAATAATGGTGATGATTCTAAAAAGAAGTATTCATTTGTCAATGAATACTTCGTTTTAGAATGAAATAAAATAATATTCTTTGTTTAAGTTTAACAATTTTCAGGTTCAACCTGTTGTCATTATTAATACACAATTCAAAGAAAAAATACCCTCAAAATACTATTATCCTCAACGGCTATTACTTTTGATGAAAACACTTCAAAATTCTATTAAAATTTCAATAAATGCTCTCAATAGAAACTATAAAATGCAATTCATAAATTCATGGTATTTTAAATTAAATTCGGATTTATCCAGTCTAGACTATTATATTATTATTACTACTATTCTATTTATCTATCTGTTTACACTGCGGCGAATCCCGTGAGGGTTGCGGGATGCTAGTTTGTCAGTTTTTTAAGGTTTAAGAAATCACGCGACTATTTGCGCCCGTTTAAACACCTTCATACAAATTATAAAATGAAATGAAGTCGCTTAATAATAACTGCCACTCTGGTCAATCTTTAGGTTAAGCCGTGCTTGCCTAGGTTGCTCTGTGGATGTGTGTCCATCCATTATTTGGAGTGTCCTAATATTAAAAGGGCACTTCTATCACTAGTTAAGCTGTATAAACTTGTTAAAGAAAATAAACTATTTGTATTTGTATTACATACCGAGTTTCGTTCGGAAATTACTTCTGCCAACAAAGACTCAACTTGGATACTAGTCTTTTGACTTCGTTCTGACACGTTCCAATACACGAAGCATTTTGAACTTGTAACTTTTATTCATCATGGATCTAGAGCAGAACATCACTTATCGCACTGGCAAACCCCGACGAGCAAGCTCACTTGACGATCTATCGAGAAGTGAGTCTCCTCTTTTTGATACCACTATGTTAAGCCTACCGAACACGTCACTTAACGAAAGTCAAACGGTTATTGAATTGAATGAGAAAATAATTGAACTTACAAACCAATTGACAAGTGCTAACCATGAAATTGACAACTTAAACACTGAGAACTTCCGATTAAAGTCTGACCTCAACAGAAGCTTGAAAGTCGTTGAAACTTACAAACACCTAAGTTTAACGGATAGCACGAACCTAACACCAAATCGGGTTAAGAAGAGTAAAACTGGAAAGTCTACCCCAAGCAAAGATTTCAACTCTTTGCAGAAATCCCACCAGGCAACACAAACTGATATATCACTCCACCAAATATCACAACATCACGAAGTCTCCTTATCTGTAGAAGCGGAATCTCCGCATTGTTTACAAACACAAACTAAAACGCCTACCCCCGACATGCAAAATAAAACAAAAACGCCTACCCTCAACAAGCAAAGTAAACCGATTACTTCAATGACAAATCCTAAACTTAGACAAAAAATTACAATTAGAAACGAAAGATTGTCATGTATGCATCTTGAGTACGAACAACAAGAACAAAGTAAGAAACATAGCAGAAACGACACTTAGTAAACATTCTAAAAACATCAGTCATTATTTAATGCCGAACTGTAAAACCGAACAGTTATTATGTGACATAGAAAACAAGTTAAAAGATTTCACATTCAATGATTTTTGCATTATATTGATCGGGGAGGAAGATTTCAATACTACAAAGGACTATTTCCAGCTCGTACTGTACATTCGGACAGCCCTACAGAAGACAACCCATACTAACGTTATACTCTGTGCTCCAACATATAATCTCAATGACTTTAAAACAATGTACAATTGGAGGGTCGAATTATTTAACAACCTCCTTTATTTCGACACATTGACCCATGAGCATGCTTACTTTTTGGACTCAAATAAAAATTTATCAAATGATTATACGATGTTTTCAAAACGCACTGGACTACTATCTTTGAAAATGGTATGCATGCCATAGTTGTTGAACTATGGCATGCATACCATTTTCAAAGATACGGACAACTTTATTCAAGGACTAAAAACATATGACATATTATATAGACAAACCAATATAAATGAGCTTGACCAAACTGACCAATTACCGAGTAACCAGTTATTTCTATGACAACTATCTACATATAATACACCAAAATATAGCAGGACTTCTAAATAAAGCAGATGCTCTTACTGTGTGCCTAGAAGAGCTCAGTACGAAGAATATCGACATAGACGTGATTTGTATTTCTGAACACTTTATTATGTCAGGCTATGAAGACTTTCTGACTATTCCCAACTTTGACCTAGCTGCGTGCTTTAGTCGAGCAGAATCAAAACGAGGGGGAACCTGTATCTTGGTTAGAAAGGGACTTCGGTGGGTGGATTTGCCTGACATAAATGAACTAGCAATAAGTAAGTCATTTGAATGTTGTGCTATTGAATTGACGCAGTCAAGCACCATTGTCATCTGTATTTACAGAATCCCAAAAACTAATAATTTGACCATATTTTTTGACCGCCTGGAAAAATTGTTACTACTTATAACAAAGAAACAAAAACAAAACATTGTAATATGCGGTGATTTCAATATTGACATGTTAAAACTTAGTAATATATCTTTAGATTTAGAATGTCTGCTGCTCAATTTTAATTTTAAGTTAGAAATCAACCAACCCACCAGGTTAAAAAGTAACACATGCATCGACAACTTTGCACATAATCTTGGCACTAAATGCAAAGCTGATGTATTTGAATTAGCTTTGTCAGATCACACGTGTCAACTATTGAAGTTTCCCATAAAAAGGACTTGGCGCATAAATCATTGGTATGTAAAACGACGTGACTTTAGTTTAGAAAATATGAATAAGTTTAAAAATTGTATACAAAACATGTCTTTTTCAAATGTTTATGAATGCGATGATCCTGATAAGGCTTATAGCATATTTTTGGAGACTTTTTCCATGTTCTATCGTCTGTGTTTCCCATTTAAATTTATAAAAATTAGGCTAAACAAACGACCGCAATGGGTGTCGCGGGGAGTTAGAGCCTGTAGTAAAAGGAAGAGAACACTTTTGTGGAGTTACCGTCTAAACCGAAATGAGGCAAATAAAAGAAAACTTAATGACTATACTAATACCTACAAGCGAATAGTTAAGTTAACTAAACGTGCACAAAATACCTTTAAAATAAAATCTGCAGTTAATAAATCAAAAGCGACATGGGAGATCATAAATGAGGCAAAACCAAAACTACCGAAAAATATTATTACAAACATTACGACTGCGAATAAAAATATAACAGATCCCCATGAAATAGCAAACGTCTTCAACGATTTTTTCATTGAAAAGATTAAACCTGTCCTTAATACTGGAATACGAGTTACTTCGAATATAACCCAATCTAACAACTCTATGTTTATGGCACCTAGCCACGAAGACGACATAAAACAAATAATAAAATCCTTAAAAAATACTACGAGCGTAGGACATGACGGTATATCCACAGAAGCAGTAAAATATGTGTCTGACAGCATCAGCGGCCATTTGAGTCACATAATTAATTTATGCGTATGGAAAGGTATATTTCCAACCGAATTAAAGACTGCTGTTGTAAAACCACTTTACAAAAAAAATGATCGAGATAAAACGGAATCATACAGGCCGATCGCACTTGTTCCTATTTTTTCAAAGATTTTCGAAAAATATATTTATGAACAAATTCATAAATATTTGGTACAGCAAGACATATTGACTGAGGAACAAAAAGGTTTTAGGAAAAACAAAACCATTAATATGGCCATTTACGACTTTTTAAATAACGTTATCGCAAATGTTGACCGAAATATACCGGTATGTTCGATTTACTGTGATATGACTCAAGCTTTTGACTACGTAGATCACAATATATTACTAAACAAATTAGACGCGTACGGTATAAGAGGCAATATCCTACAACTTATCGAGTCATATCTGAAAAATCGTAAACAATGTGTGGAAATTACACAAGTGGACCAAAAAACAAAGCACGAAATAGTCTATCGGTCGCGTGATAAAATAATGAAATATGGTGTACCTCAGGGGAGCGTGCTTGGCCCCCCTCTGTTCATACTTTATATAAATGACCTGCCAAAAGTAACGAAACATCACATGACGCTATTTGCCGATGACAGCACAGTTACCATTGACTGTGAAGATAAACTAAAATATGACAAATTAATATATGAAAATGACATTACTAATACTATAAAATCAATAATAAACTGGCTTAATAATAATAACCTTAAGATAAATATTGACAAGACCAAACTAATGACATTTAACCAACGAAAAAATTTGACTATGAACATTTGTTACGAGAACAAGATAATAAATCAAGTTGACACAACTAAATTCCTGGGGTTAACCATAGACCAGCGACTAGATTGGAAAGCACATACGATAGATTTAGCGAAGAGACTGAGCAAATCTGCATATGCTTTATATAAACTTGCGCCAGTCATAGGAACGGACGCTATTGTCACAGCATATCATGGCATGGCTAGTTCTATATTAAGATATGGAGTTATTTTTTGGGGAAACTCATCCAATAGGGAAATTATATTTAAAGCCCAAAAAAAGTGCATCAGGGCAATGTTTGGATTAAAATACATAGATTCATGTAAACCCTTTTTTATGAATTGTAATATACTGACACTACCCTGTTTGTATATATTCGAAGTTGCAGTATTCGTTAAAGCCAACCCGAATCTGTTTCCCAAGTTATCTGACAGAAATAATAGGAGTCGACGACACGTCAATATGTTGTGCTCGAGACAGTCCAAAACAGCTCTGATGCATAATAGTGTTTTTTGTATGGCACCAACTATTTATGACCATATACCAGAAGCAATAAAAATATTAAATATACATCAATTCAAAACACATTTAAAGAAGTTTCTGATAAGTAAATCCTATTACAATATAAATGAGTTTCTGAAGGATAAAATATTACTATAATTTTTAATTGTTGACATGTTCGCTAAATTGTTTTTTATTTTTTATTATAATTTTATTGTTTTAGCATCCGTTTTTTGTACGTTGATAATATTTGGCCATTTTTATGACGAAATGTGAATCCTTGACATTATTTCTTTTTTTTTTATGACATGTTGAGTGTGACTGTTGTGACCACCTTTTATTTGACATAAATTAATTAATGATATTATTATGTTTTATTTATTTTATAATGCTTTTTTTTTTTTTTTTTCTTTTATTACATGACATTTTATTTTGAATTACGTATATTAACTTTTGCTATTTAATTGTTTATTTTCATTTATAATATTGTTTTAATTTAATATCATTTTATTTTGCCTGTAATGGTACTATTTATTAACTGTAACAGATATTTTTTAATAATTTAATAATAATTTGGATTGAAAGATTGCATGAAATACTTACTGGAAAAATTGTTTCTAAACTAAGACATATATTTGTCCATATTTGTACGCTTCACGGCAAAACATAGAGAATCAAAATAAACATAATGTAACATCTCACACACAGTGTAACTACCTATGTTTACAAATAAAATATTCTTATTCTTCTTATTCTTCCTCCGTGCCTCGTAAAGCCCGGCAGCCATACTGTGGCAGTCGTTACAGCTAGTCTGACAACCAGTCTTACCAAAGGGTATCGTAATACCCAGTATTAACTGGGCTGTGGAGGTCAGATAGGCAGTCGCTCCATATAAAATACTGATATTCAGCTGAATCCAGTTAGACTGGAAGTCGACCCCAACATAGTTTGGAAAAGGCTCGGCAGATGATGATACAAATTTACTGAAATAATCAAGGAGTGTATAAGAAGTGCTGATTGTTGCCTGACTAGAACAATACAATGATTATAGATTTCACTTTATCACTTTGTCTAGCGGTTTGACCGTTGGACTGCTGCGTTTGCCGATCTCCAATCGGTGATGGATGGAAGAAAGTTTTTGTGCCGCAGGATGTGGTGTTCCGTCGCTTCCGCGGACAAATTCCACAAGATCGCACAAGTGAAGTGAAGTGGTACTAACATAGTTTTAAGTTATTTATACTAACACAAATGTTATTAGTATGTATATTTAGGTTAAGGTATTTGTCAATGGGTCTTTGCTACCTGAAAATAAATGTATTATATTATATTCTATTCTACTGCCAAGTTATAGGTTTTTAATTCAAATCCAAGGCACATACCTCTGATTTTTCAATTAATTTAATATGCGTTTAGTTACTAAACGCATATTAATCTGAAAAAGTTACTAAACGCATATTAATACTAAACTTTAGTATAATTATTGTCACTTGCTTCGGTGAAGGTAAATATCGTGAGGTAACCAGCGTGCCTGACAGATATTTCTTGACGGTATATAAAGCCAAGTCAGAGTCCCCCTTTTTGGGGGGGGGGGGGGGAATCATGTGTGGGGGGGTATCAGAAACAGGGTGTAAAGTTCCTCATCCCCCATAGTAAAGTTCCTCATCCTCCGACCAGACGGGTGTTGTGTCTGGTGGGCTAACTATCCGACATATGTGAGTCGGGATTTTCTAAATACGCTAATGTCGCGGATAAGGTTGATAGCGCGATGTAGGATTAGCCAATTAGTTCACATGTGTTGCGGTGGATGTCGTTGTCGCCACACATGAAATAACTCCTCCCGCTCTGGGCAGAGCGGTAGGGAGTGTCAGACTTCTACTGACTACAAACCGCCCATGTTCCTTCTTAGCCCTTTGTCCCGAGGCCGCGGTATCTCTTTCGAACAACCCGCAGCAAGTCACCAGGTTAGAAACTACCCACACGATAAAATAAGATGAAGAAGAGAGGCTTTGACACGATCAAAGCAAGAAGAAAACAAAACATTTTTTTCGGGGCTGCGGGTTGTTCTCAAGAGATGCCGCGGCCTCGACATGAAGGGCTAAGAAGGAACATGGGTGGTTTTTAGTCAGTAGAAGTCTGACACTCCCTTTCGCTCTGCCAAAGAGCGGGATTTGATGATTTTCCACCCACCAAAAAAAAATTAAATGGATTTGATGTCGCATGGTATTCGGCCCAGTTAGAGCAGTTCCCAATTCCCATAAATCCAATCCATTTCGTCCGGAACAAGAATAAATGAATTCGTACATTCGTCATCATTTTAGCCGGAAATACGTCACTACAGGACATAGGCTGTAATGGATTTTCATAATAAATGGCTGTACTTGGCTAGTTTACTTGGGTTTGTCTGTTTTTAGTATTCTTATGTGGCTTATCATTGGAATGAGAAACACTTAGTACTTTATGTTTGAGCTAGGTTTACGGTGACAAGTCGTTTTAGGTGCGCTATAACGTGGGATGTAAAAATAACTAGTACATTGGGTGCAGTATACGCGCATCTTTGCTTAAACCTTGAGGGACTCGGAATACATGTGTGTTCAGCATATAATGTGCCCACTGCAGGGGCT
This sequence comes from Diarsia brunnea, assembly GCA_949774965.1. Classification (NCBI taxonomy): domain Eukaryota; kingdom Metazoa; phylum Arthropoda; class Insecta; order Lepidoptera; family Noctuidae; genus Diarsia; species Diarsia brunnea. The sequence goes on from OX459019.1 coordinate 1,507,604, forward strand.
CTGGCCTTTTTTTGTTTTTTTTTTTTGGGGGGTGGGAAATCATCAAATAACCCCTCCCGCTCTCGGGCAGAGCGAAAGGGAGTGTCAGACTTCTACTGACTAAAAACCACCCATGTTCCTTCTTCGCCCTTCATGTCGAGGCCGCGGTATCCCTTGCGAACAACCCGCAGCCACGACAGGCGTCGGCCCTTGCGGGCCCCTTCCATGTTGCTGACATCTCTTTCAGGCGAGCGTGGAACACGAACGCGCCGTCGACACGGCCTGTCGTCGTCATAAGACGGACGGACGGCGAGCTTACCCATCACTCACCGTCCACAGGCCCGCGTCTACGGTGGCCGGAAGCCATCACGTGGCCCCCGACGCCCAGAGCGCCTCCCGCGGCGGCTGGGACGAGAGGTTCTCTCCCTCTCACAGGGGCTCTGGCCTCATCTACCAATCCGCACTGGGCCCGCGTACGCATGGTAGATTATAGCCCATTCCCTCTCAAAGTGTGGAGGCCTGTGTCCCAGCAGTGGGAACATTAATAGGCTGTTGATGATGATTGATGATGGTGATGAAATAAATTACACAAAGTAATACGACTGCCTGGGTTCAAACCACGTGTGTCATAACGTTATGTTATTTAACCATCATCATCTCAGCTAAAAGACGTCCACTGCTGGACATAGGCCTCCCCTAGAAGGGGGGGATTTGCCATAATCGCCACGCTTGGCAGGCGGGCTGGCGATCACAGTATGGTTGTTACGAAGGCACAGAGAACGCTGCTGTCCATTCTCTGGTAAGTCCGTTAGTCGCCTCTTACGACACCCACGGGAAAATATGGGATGGTGCTATTCTTTACGTACGATACCATACGGAACATGTTACGTTATTTAATAACCTGAATGAATTGAATGATCTGAGTTTGGATTAACCTACAAGTTACACAGGGCGGTGCCAACAATACGACAATAAATGGAACCACTGGTAGTTTTAGTTCATAGGGACATTATTAAACTATCAAATAAATCTTAAAACCAAAATAAAAAAATTGAAAAAAAAAACAATAAAAGTAAGTAGCATAAAACTGTAAACGAAATACATTATAATTTACAAACAAATATTGGTTTACTAACCTAAGTAATAATTTGCACCGATTAACGTATGGAAATAAAATGTAACAAACGAATTTAGCAAAGACATTTTTATGTAGGTTAATGTCGTATCGTCGGCACCACGATGGTGTTAGGATTTATTTGATAGTTTAGAAATGTTCCTATGAACTAGAACTACCAGTGGTTTCATTTTATTGTCGTATTGACGGCACCACCCTGTAGTTTCCTGCTCTGCTCAAAAGGTCATTACCAGTCTACAATATTCTCACTGCTGAGACACCGGCTTCTTCTTTATGAGATCAACGTCACATACCTTCGAATTCTTGGTTCTAGAACATTTTCTCACAGTTTTCTCACAATATTCTCCTTCAAAATTACGAAGAAAATGAAATGAATTACACGAAGTAATACGGCTGCCTAAGTTCAAATCTACGACCTATCAATCGTAAATGATACCTTTCAACACTGAACTATTAAGCCATTACGTATCTCAAAAAAAAAAAAATTATCAATCAAACTGCGGTACTCACAGATATTTAATCATTACTTAAGCCATCACTGCGTAAAGATTTGACATACTTTTGTATGACAAAACTGTCAAAACCTTTACTAAGTGATTGCCTAAGTAATCATTAGAGCTCTCTGAGTGCGGCAGTAAAACCTGTTAGGTAAGCTACATAAATCAACTGACAAAAAATAGAATTTGTTGTGAAGTTAATAATTCATTGTTAGTTTGTGAGTGCGGCCGTAACTAGAATAAACTGTCGTATCTAAACGACTCTATCGTTGGTAGAGTTTAGGATGTAGTGTAGAGCTCAATTGTACGCGCTCTAGATACAGACTATTGAAATACGCTCGATCTTGTTCGCGGAGCGTCGACAAAATTGATTTCATATCAGATAAATGTAGAGCTTGTTATTTGCTCTACTTTTTGTGGTATAAGTGTAACTGTATATCAACTGGTAAGTTAATCTTATACATAACATAACATAATCTCACGTCCTTTTCCCATGGGTGTAGGCAGAAACCACAGAACGCCACATGCTACGATCCTTTTTTTTTTTTTTTTGGGGCGTGGGAAATCATCAAATAACCCCCCCGCTCTGGGCAGAGCGAAAGGGAGTATCAGACTTCTACTGACTAAAAACCACCCATGTTTCTTCTTAGCCCTTCATGTCGAGGCCGCGGTATCTCTTGCGAACAACCCGCAGCCCCGACGGGCGTCGGCCCTTGCGGGCCCCTTCCATGTTGCTGACATCTCTTTGAGGCGCACGTGCAACACGAATGCGCCGTCGACACGACCTGTCATCGTCATAAGGCGGACGGATGGCGAGCTAGCCCATCACTCACCGTCCACAGGCCCGCGTCTACGGTGGCCGGAAGCCATCACGTGGCCCCCGACACCCGGAGCGCCTCCCACGGCGGCTAGGACGAGACGTTCTCTCCCTCTCACGTTCCGCCACCTCCTTCGCTAGCATCACTCTTGCTACGATCCTTACATACTCCATTTGCCTCGTCCACATTCATACATCTGGGCATACACACCTTTTTTCTTGATTGATTGATCGAATACTTTCTCTAATATTCTTCTTTTCGTGTGAATAGTGTCTTACCCTTGTAGTTTTTGAGCCTCCCTCGGGCTTCTGACTAAGCTTTATAACATGCCGTCGAGAAATATCTCTTAGGCATGATGGTGGTGGAGTGATGGGCTAGCTCGCCGTCAGTCTGTCTTATGACGACGACAGGCCGTGTCGACGGCGCGTTCGTGTTCCACGCGCGCCTCAATGAGATGTCAGCAAGGGCCGACGCCCGTCGGGGCTGCGGGTTGTTCGCAAGAGATACCGCGGCCTCGACATGAAACGCTAAGAAGGAACATGGGTGGTTTTTAGGCAGTAGAAGTGTGTCACTCCCTTTCGTTCTGCCCAAGAGCTTTTGATTTTTATGATTTTCCTCCAAAAAAACATTTTCCTTCACCGATGCAAATGTGATAGTGTGGAAATTCGGTAGTTTTGGGGACTTTTCATCTACCTACATTTTTTCTCAATTGTGTTTGGGGTCGACCAGTCTTACCACATGCAGCTAACTACCGACTAGTATTTTACGTGTCTTTGGGCCTGTTTCAAAGAGTTTCTATTACAGTCAAAAATTGCAAATTTCTTAGTCTAGTTTGAGTAAACAACTTTTTAAGGAAACTACGCGGCTTTGAATACCGATGATGACTAGTTTTGCGCTTGACTTCGATTAATTAGTTATGCTTTTTAGAAACAGTTCACACAGTTTACATTAACTAACCTGCTATCACTACCACAACAGTGTAACTGTAACACGGAACGCTCTTGACGTGAACTACTGTAAACTTGGCGCTAACTGTCAATGTAACTACAAGTGGCGCCCGATCGTATAACTTACAGTTAGTTGTTACTGTCACATGTGTCTGATGAAGTATTGCTGAAGGGACCTGTATGATCAGAAGATGGTCTATATTCTTAACGATCCGTAAAAGTCAAAGACGTGTGGTTTTTATAATTTTCATAAGGAAGAGAAGTGGTCGGGCCTGTGGACGGTGAGTGATGGGCTAGCTCGCCGTCCGTCCGTCTTATGACGACGACAGGCCGTGTCGACGGCGCGTTCGTGTTCCACGCGCGCCTCAAAGAGATTTCAGCAACATGGAAGGGGCCTGCGAGGGCCGACGTCCGTCAGGGCTGCGGGTTGTTCGCAAGAGATACTGCGGCCTCGACATGAAGGGCTAAGAAGGAACATGGGTGGTTTTTAGTCAGTAGAAGTCTGACACACCCTTTCGCTCTGTCCAAGAGCGGGAAGAGTTATTTGATGATTTTCCACACGCCAAAAAAAAAAAAGAGGAGAAGTGGTGGCAGCCCAAACCTATGAACAGTAAGTCGTGAGTTCGAACCCAGGCAGGCGGCTGTGTAATTTATTTCATCACCGCTGCTTTCAAAACGGTGAAGGAAATCGTGTCCTACAACCAAAAATTCGAAGATATGTGACATCCCGCACTGGGCTAGCGTGGTGGATTATAGCCCATTCTCTGTCATAGAGACCTATGCCCAGCAGTGGGAACATAATAGGCTGATTATTATGTAACTAGCTGTTGCCAGCGGCTTCGCCCGCTACAACTCGAAAATTATCCCACGGGAAGAGAAAATCGGGATAAAAAGTAGCCTAATGTTAATCCAGGGTATAATTTATCTACATACCAAATTTCAACCAAATCGGTCCAGCCGTTTATGCGTGAAAGAGTAACAAACATCCACACATCCATTCTCACAAACTTTCACATTTATAATATTAGTAGGAAGTAGGATTAGTAGGAAGTAGGATTTTCATAATTGTAAGCCACCTGTTTAACTCGGAGTGAATGAGAGCCTATTTTTTTCTTTTTTTTTTTCAGTTCCGTACCTCAATTGTTTTCCGTTGTCTGTCTGTCTATCAAGACCTTTTTCTCGGAAATTCATGGAAACGTAATTTACATTATGTCGCCACGGTTGGCGCAGTGACTGAGAGATTGGACTGCTGCGCTGCGTGTCGCGGGTTCGATCCCCGCACGGAACAAATATTTGTATGGCCTACAGATAGTTGTTTCGGGTCTGGGTGTGTTTGTGTATGTGAGTTTAAATGTTTGTAAATGCACCCACGATACAGGAGAAATTCCTAGTGTGAGGCCTTATGAGTAGCAATAAAGCTATGCTTAATTATTGCATACGATTTTTAAGTTAAAGTGTGTTGTTGACTTGCTGCACGCGTTGGTGCAAACTGTGTAGCAAGTACCTGCTTATATAAATAAATAAATAAAGTTATTTTCAAAAAAAAAAAATTCATACTATCTTATTATGAAAAGTCCCAATTGGCAAACAACCATCCAAGGTCGCATTTACTTCAAATAAACAGCCCAGGAATACACAAATAAATTATTTCATAGCCATAAATACTCCTAAACAAATACATCGTAAAGTCACTATCAATACTGCCAGCCCACTCAATTAAAATACCTTGAAGATAGCCGAGTTTTCAAATAAATCCTTACAATTGGCACCGGGTACGTACTGGGATAAAATTTATCTCCCTTGTTAGAAATTGTAACATTTACACCCCTTGTTCAGTACCTAACTATAAGCGACAACTTTAATATCTTTGGCTGTTAGACTTTCAATTCTAGGCCCTAAACTGAGAGTTGGTATTCCAATAATGCTTTTTTTTAAATTAGGCAGTAACTTAGGCGTTACTTAGTGTTAGTGAAAATGAGTATTTATAAAACGTGAAAGAGGATTTTTGTATCAATTTTGGCTGACGTAAACTCTCTGAGAATATCATCCAAGTTTTTGAGTTAAAAGAAGTAAAAAATTGGGCAATTTTGTGCGTAGTTAAAAATTGTGGTGTTGAGCGAAAATTGTTTTTTTTTTGGCCCCTTGAGTAACTTTATGCGAAGTTCAAAACAATAAAACGGTCTATGAGTTTATTGAACTTAGTAGTGCCTTGGTGGTCTCGTAGCCGTAAGTGCGACTTCTTTGCACGAGGTTCAGGTTCGATTTTAAAGTTCGACAAATATTGGGGTTTCCAATCAGAAATATCTTAGTAGCAGCCACGTTGGCAATAGGCTCGCCCCATATAATATAGGATATAATCATAATTGGTGATAGCATGGTTATATAGTTATGATTTTTATAAGTAACGAAAATAGCAACCATTTATTATTTACTTCCTCGAGTTTCACGCAAATGCAAAACGGCAAATCGTATCACTTATCCCGTTGCCTGTATGTAATAAAATTTTGTAAGTTATTTTTTTTAAGCCATTTTAAGAACTAGTCTATTTAATAATAAGGCATTTCCAGAATTACTCCTTTTAAGAATTGGGCATTTTAAGAATTAGTCCGTTTTCACGCTGCTAGGCATTTTAAGAATTAGGCATTTAACGACTAAGCCATATTATTATGTGGGTGTTTTATATTAGGTATGCCTCTACTCAACTTTATGGCGATTACAGATGTTTTAAAAACCACCCATGTTCCTTCTTAGCCCTTGTGCCGAGGCCGTGGTATCTCTTTAGAACAACCCGCAGCCCCGACGGGCTTCAATGATGCCTGAAATAGAGAAAAAAAAAATTGCATAACAATACATTCTTTTTTCATTGATGCCTGAAATAGACAAAAAAATTGTTACGCAGAGAAAAATTTCTAGTGATGCAAATTTTCGTCCAAAATTTTTTCTAGGCACAATCTTAGTTCTATCAAACAAACCATCAATACTAAAGAACGCAGTACAAACAAGCATGCTTATTAATATACCTATACAATAGCATAATAATATACTCTTCGATCTTTCCGTTCGTAACGTTAACGATTAGCGACTCTGTCTTCTGTCAGTTCATTAGTGGCCATTAGATAGTATACGCTCTTCCGTATTGATTCCTTTACTAGCAAACATTGCTAGCTTATACGTGCGACTTCACCCGTGTTGAGGTTTAAATTTAACCCACAGGAACGTAAATAAAAGGATTAAAAATATAACGTCTGTTTGTGATATCAAAATAAAAGTTTTTTACTGAATGCGTAATAATTATGAAAATACGACACTTATAATAAAAATCCTTCTTAAATCTTATCTGTACAAGAAACACTTAATGAGTGTTGAGTTTGTTATGTATTTTATGTTTTCGAAGAGCCCTGCATAATTTTTCACAAACGATTGAATCGAAATCGTGTCAAACATATCGTATGTCTTTTCGGTCACTTTCGTAAAACCAAAACAAAAACATATTAGAAGATAAAGACATAATGACATATTCGATTCAGTTTCGATTCGATTGTTTGTGAATAGCTATGCTGGCACCCAATAAAAGAAAAAAAAAAACATTTTAACAAAAATGCATAATGCAATCCATTGTGAGAGACCGGCGTTCATACTGGGATACTCTGTGTGATGGATCTCCAGGGTCTGACCTCGAATTGAATGTTAATTTTATCGACCCAGTTCTGTGCCACGAGATTGTGTTCTCCAGTAGCGTCTATCAGCTCCTGTAATGAACAAACAACAGGCTACTTAGAGACGAAAAGAAAGAAAGAAAGAAGAAAGAAAAATATTTATTTGGGACAAGCACAGGAACTACTAAAATAATAAAAAAAAAGAATCTAAAACTAAATAATAAAAAAAAAAGACCTGTGCGAGGCCAAAAAGGCTCCTATCTCAGCATGGTGCTGCGATAGATGAAAAACAAATACCGCAGCGCTGGTATTCTGATAGGGCCCACTGTGACGACGACATTATGTGCCCCATCATTTATGGAGTAGCCTTTTAGTAGTTTTTTTTGGCGGGTGGAAAATCATCAAATAACCCCTCCCGCTCTTGGGCAGAAAGGGAGCGTCAGACTTCTACTGACTAAAAACCACCCATGTTCCTTCTTAGCCCTTCATGTCGAGGCCGCGGTTTTCCAGGGCTGAGTCATCACAGTAGACGGGACCCACTAGGGCCAGTGCCTGCCAGGGTTGTGAATTGTTATCGAAAGAGTTACCGTGCCTGTGGAACGAACACGAACACAGAAGGAACACGGATGGGTTTTACGTCAGTGAGAGTCTGACACTCCCTCATGCTCCGCCCAGAACGAGTCATTTGATGATTTTCCATCGTAAAAAAAAAGGCACTCCGGGAGTGCCGGCAGAAGTGAAAACTTGAACATTAACGTTGTGCATTTTTGAATATTTTGGAATTGTTAGGGAATAATTACGCACGAATTGCTTTATTTATCGGCATAAAGTACTATCATTTATGTGGTTTAATACAATATTCATTTATTGCGCTATCGTACACAAACATGACAATTTATATCACATAAAAAATTTGACATGACATTTATTTATTCATCATGACATCTTGACATTTGACACACACGCACATTCGCGCAAGCGCCCTGCGACGTCTTACGAATATTCGATCAGATCACGTGACGCGTCAGGTGTCTTGACATTTCTTACCCATCCCAAAAAAGTGCACATTGCCGCTAAAGAAGTTTTCACTTCGAAAAAGGCCAGAGTCATCAATGAATCTCTGAGCAGGTTTTCGTCTCACGTTGTTTGGTTGCTAGGCAACCAGATCCACTTATCTCTCTAACAAGTTAATCAGATTATGAGTTATTTACGTAAAGCGCTTACTAATAATAAGGAAAACATTTATGAGAATATTTCCTTTTAATCATTTATAAATGGATGTTTGTGCCTCCTTGGTTTATTGGTTGCAGGTTCCGGGTTTGAATCCTGGGGGGCACAGTGTTCGATTTTTCCATCAGTATTTGCTTCTCACCTGGTGAAGGTGAGACGCACGGGACCGGTTAATGTGGCGACACTTAGGAGAGGTCCAGCAGTGGACGGCTTTCGGCTGAAATGATGATGGTGATGATGATTTTCTTGTCAGCAGCAATCACGGAGTCTTGATTGTCGGCTTCCAGTCTAACCAGCTGCAGCTGAATATCAATATTTTCGGTGGTCGGAGGTCGGTCTGTGGATGGGTGACTGCCCGACATACCGAGTTTCCTCCGTGCCTCGGAAAGCACGTTAAGCTGTTGGTCCCGGCTGCCATATATAGATCTTTGGTAGTCGTTACAGGTAGTCGGTGACCTGAAATTCTGACTTTCAGTCTTACCAAAGAGTATCGTATTACCTAGTTTTAACTGGGTTGTGGAGGTCAGATAGGCAGTCGCTCCATGTGAAATACTGGTATTCAGCTGCATCCGGTTAGACTGGAAGCCGACGGGTGATTTCGTTGCGGGATCCAAGACAGTTTAATCGTTTCTCTGGGACTTCGTCGGGCTTCATTGTCTCGGCGCTTTTCTTGTGGTCACCACTGTTGACTCTGGCTTACAGGAGTTACAGTGGTTTGGGAATAGTGTGGCGGGCTTGTCCCAAAAAAAAAAGTAAAGTAAATTTTGACGTTTGAAAAGTGCTGATTTTCAGCCTAGTTTGAATAAATGACTTTTGATTTTGATTTTGTTTTACAAATGACAGCCAGGACTAACGGCTTACCGTGCTTTCAGAGACACGGAGGAAACTCAGTATGTAAAGAGTGATCACCCATCCACGAACCAACCTAGGCAAGTGCGGCATTCTTATGTGTTATTTGTAAGTTTAATACAATTCCTTATTCGGAATTTTCCTGGTTTTTAATTAAATCGGTGTAATGAGCGTGTTTCAATTCCGTTTTAGAAAGGTTGAATAAAACCTTCTTCTTATTGAAGGTCCTGAACTAAATTGTTGCGTTGGAAAAAGGTTGTCTTTGCTACTGTTTTGTCTGATAATTGAATCACACTTTGGAGCTGTAAGTTTGTTGTTCATTTCCTTAAATTGGTCAAATCCATTTGTATGGAATTTAATCTGGTCGTATATTGTTGTAATTCCTTGTGTGAATCGTTTACTTCTTGCACCGAGGTGGGGGATGTTTAGCTAGCTTTTATGTATTTCATCATCATCAGTCTATTATGTTCCCACTACAGGGACTAGACAGATATGTCTTCTGTTGTAAACTGATAGGTTTGCTTACGATGTTTTCCTTCACCATTTTGAGAGCAGCGATGACGAAATAACTTACCAAAATAATGCGCCTGCCTGGGTTCGAACCCACGACTTACTGTTCGCAAGTCTGAGCCGCCACCTCTAAATCACCGCTGCTCTTATTTATTTGTGAAAAAGAATTCTTCATCAATGAATTAAAAGATTTAATAAGGATTTTGATATAATAATAATAAGAAACTTTTGCTTGGTGGTTGGATCAAGGGCCTGATCCAGAAGGCAGTACTCCTCGATACGGCCCGCATTGTGAGGAGGTTCCTGTCTCTGGATGGAGCTCTAACCACCAGTAGCATTGACCCTTTTTTTTTGCTGCTCCCGATACCGGCAGATCACAATTTTTTAAATATTTTTAAATGTTTTTTATATCTAATTTTAAGAAATATTTCAAAATGTAATTTAGTATGTAAGGAAAATGAATAGAGAGAATAATAATAATCTGTCTTTATTGGAACAAATAATTTTGATGTGAATCATTATTTTGTTAAAAAGTTTAGCTGGGCTTCTGACCTCCCGATTCGGGCAGGTGAGGTTCAAAGCGCATGGCAAGGGGTACCTGTAGCTGAATATAATTTAGTAAGTAGTATTGCATGTTAGCCATATTGGCCTCTGTACGGTATCGCGCCATTTGCAGTATTGACAATATTTTCAATTTGGGCGGTGTCGAACAGTATATTTAACTATAAAGGGTCCATTTACTTATTGCCAGTAGGTAGCGGGTGGCAGTAGGTCAGCTTTGCGTGTTTATTAAATTGTTAGGCATAATGGGTTTAAAAATATCATTAATGAAACCAAAGAGCCACTTGTTCTCGCCGTCATTAAGATTTTTTTTTTCTGATCCATAATTATCTGGAAACTTTCTAGATACAAAAAAAATGGGAGTCAAAGTTGCAACATTTTTCACAAGTTTTTTATGTTATTACTTTAATTTAAATACCTTTATGACCATCGGACTATTTAATGCATCCTTCAGCACAATGTTTTTATAGCGTTACATTGAGTTTTACAGTAAAAGGAGATTTATTTCCTAAAAAAGTCGTTTCCCAGCAATAATTTATGCACAGAGCACGTTATATTAACAACTAGAAAAAAGAACTTCTTTGAAAATAAAACCTTACCTACAGAACAAACACGACATCTACCTGAGCTCAGTTAATCTAACTCAGTAATAACTTACAACCAACATTGACATAACGTTTACTTCACATAAAACAAATACTTCTTCTTAATTAACCTTCTGCAAATATATTTACTCTGTGCCCACTCATCTCCGATAGAGCCCTCCTCGTAGCACTGCTACGCCGTAGCTACGTAGCGCTGTAGCTGCTACGCCGTAGCTACTACACCGCAGTGCATACATAATATATCATTCAACCGATTTTAGTGGTCTTTAGTGAAATGAGAAAACTCCATATCTTCGTTTGCCTTTAGTACAATATATTTGCCGTTTTTTGTTGTTTTGGCGTGATTTATGAGCCTGTAGGTTAATTTGAATAAAGGAAAGGAAATATTTTATTCTAAGACAAAATGTTTACTATCGGATAGAGTATTTTATTAATATCTTTATATTAACACTAATAATATTTTTAAATCAAACCCATTTTCCATGCAAAGGGATTGCCTAGCCAATTCCTTTTTTGATTATAATGTTTATTTTTTTTTCAACTTTTTTTTTGGAGGTTGTGATGTCATCAAATGACTCCTCCCGCTCGCAGAGCGGTAGAACTCTCTACCGCTCAGACATCTACTGACTAAAATCCTCCCATGTTCCTTCCTAGCCCTTTGTGTCGAGGTCGCGGTATGTCTTGCGAACAACCCGCAGCCCCGACGAGCGTCGGCCCTTGCTGGCCCCTTCCATGTTGCTGACATCTCTATGAGGCGCGCGTGGAACAGTATCTCTTTAGAACAACCCACAGCCCCGACTTGAACACTCATTATGCGTAACAATTTCATTGATTTTTTCCGGCCGTTTTTTCTTCCATTCTCCTCTATCAACTGCCACTCTATCATTTGCTCCTTTTTCTTTCATATCATCATCTGCCTAGCCTTATCCCAGCTATGTTGGGGTTGGCTTCCAGTCTAACAAGTTGCAGCTGAATACCAGTATTTTACATGGAGCGACTACCTATCTGATCTCCACAACCCAATTAATACGTGGTAATACCTTCCCCTTTAGTAAGACTGGATGACAGACTTTCAGGTAACGACTGCCAAAGATCTATTATTGCAGTCGGGACTAACAGCTTAACGTGCTATCTGAGGTATGGAGGAATCTCAGTATGTAATGTAATCCACAGACCAACTTAGGTAAGCGCAGCTTAACCTAAAGATCGACCCGAGTGGCAGTTCTTATTAAGCCACGAGGTCCTATCTTTTCCTCTTTATCTTTTATATCATTCCTCATAATACCTCCAGAGTTTAACTAACCTACAAGAAGGCAGTTGTCAAAAAAAAAACTAATTGGTACGTCAGATAGATTTCCAAAAAATGTTGGACACATATTTTTTCTTTTTTCACGTAAACAAAAAAATAAAACGATACAGTGCTTCGAAAACTCGTGTGACGTCACATCGTAGTACATTTTTTACTACATAGTGACGTCACAACCCCCCCCACTCATGATCTTTGACACGTTTTATTTTCGACAAATTTTATTAATTTTACTAGCTGACCCACGCAACTTCGTCTGCAACACATAATATAGCTTATAACCTTTCTAGATAAATCGACTATCCAACTTATTAAATTGAGCTATATCGTATCGTACTCGTAACAAACAAAAAATCTTACCTTTCCTCTATAAAAAAAAACCTATTAGTTTAGATTGACTTCGATTATATTATTAAAGTAACAATTACTATAGGTATCTCTTATACTTGTAAACATTATGGTGCAGTAAATATTTTGAATTTGAATTTCTCCGGAGCCCCCAAAGGCCAGAATCCCCACGTACCTACCGCACCGGACCGAATGACAGCCACGCGCTAATTATTTTGTCGCCCGTATATTTTTACATTGCGATATCTTCTAAGATATTTGTTTAAACTTTATAGAGTAAAGGGCACAAATATTCTATATTAAATTTCCGTGCTAGCAAACACATTTATTTAGATATAGATTAATACAATATGGGTTAAATAAGCTTCGCAAAATATCATTCTTTTTAACCTATCATTTTAATATAAAAAAATGGTTACAGTGAGTCAATCGTAAAAGATAAACATATGCTGTCGTGGACTTTTTTTTAGAACTTTTAAAGAGGAACAATTCCGTCATACATGATATTTACGTAACTTAAACCGTTTTCGCAGCGCACGCAACGGAAGCTCTCAAAAAGGAATATCTTTTCCCGTTTTTGCAACATTTTTCATTTATGCTCCGCTCCTATTAATTTTGGCGTGATGTAATATAGTGTTACGTCGGTCATCTAGAATCTTCAAGAAACCTCGCTTATAATTGTGTAGTGTCTAAAACACTCCAGTACATTCTTTAGGTATAATTCCATTGTGTTTACAAGGTCAGCACGGCGGGCGTCGGCGACATAATTGCCATTGTAATTTCGACCGTATGCCGAGTGCGTAACGTAACTTCTTCCTTGTTGGTTCTTTTATCTTTAAGTTTATTTTTTAGTTATTTTTCTTTGTGAATATTGTATTCATTTTTAGTTAATAATAGGGAATTTTCTCGAACTTCTTTTGTGTGTTTGAGTATAAAAGGACCAACAGAGGTCGGAGCGGGCAGTCTACTTTTAAAGCGAGACAACGGAAGGTTCGAAGAGTTATCTAGTGCGATAAAGTGTTCAGTATTGTTTTAGTGATTGTGTATTTAGTGTTTTGTGTTTAATAAAGTTATTTCGTGTGTTTAATTGGTAGTGTTTTTATTTATCCCATACCCAGCTCGTAACAATTTGGTGTCAGAAGTGAGGGATAAATAATGCCGATTCTACCAAAGGACGACACGGATAGTATCCGTACGAGGAGTCAGCGACAGCAAGGTATGGACCAAAGGCGATTTGGAGACTCTCCCACACAGACACCGGCCGGTGTCCAGCCTACGTCAGAGCCAGTCGCTGGCTCATCTGGCGTTTCTCCCGTATCAGCAGTGCCAGACATGTCTGCTTTAATGGCGCTGCTGCAGGAACAGGGGCGCCAGCTACAGGAACAGCTGCAACGGGATAAGGAAGAGCAGGCTCGCCGTCAAGAGGAGCAGGCTCGCCGTCAAGAGGAGCAGGCTTGCCAGTTGCAGGAACAGTTGCAACGGGACAAGGAGGAGCAGGCTCGCCGTCAAGAGGAGCAGGCTCGCCGTCAAGACGAGCAGGCTCGCCGTCAAGAGGAACAGATGCTCCTGATTAAAGATCTTCACGCATCAGTTGGCAAAGAGCTGAGCGTGGTGAAGGAGCAGGTACAGCAGCACGACAACCGTATCGCAAAGGCCGAAATTCAGATCGCCGACGTGAAGAAGGCCTTGAGTGAAATTAAGGTTGGAGACGGGGCTGTGACTTCAGTGATTGCTGCACCTTCGGTGCGCGGGTTTAAAGTGCCGCCATTCGACGGAACATCTTCGTGGTCGGCCTATAAAATTCAATTTGAGGCCGTTATGAAAGTGAACGGGTGGACCAAAGCGCAAGCCATGACCGCGCTCACTTTGGGTCTTCGAGACCAGGCCCTAACCATTCTTGAGGCCCTCGGAAAGGATGTGACCTACGAACAGCTGCTGGAGGCATTAGAGTCCAGATATGGTGACGCGCACCTGGAGCACGTCTTTCGTGCTAAATTAAGGGATCGCGTTCAACGTAGTGCCGAGAACTTACAGCAGTGGGCCCTGGAAGTCGAAAAGCTGGTTCGGAAAGCATACCAGTCCGCCCCTGCACTTATTGATGGAAATCTGGTACAGGCGTTCATAGATGGAATACGCGATTTAGAAGTCAGAGCCGCTGTGAGACTTGGGCATCATGAGACGCTGAAAGACGCCTTGGCCCATGCCTTAGAAGTAGAGGCAGTAAGGCAGGACCACCGTACGCACCGGGTCAGAGAGGTTGTAGCGTCAGCTGTACGCGACCGCCCGCAAGGATACAGCCCTAGGTGCTACACTTGTGGAGAAAGGGGTCATCTTCGATCAAGCTGTCCTAAGCGCAGCTCACTAAGAGAAGACCAACCCCAACAGGGAAAGGTGGCTGAAGTGACTGCACAGCCACAGCAGGGAAACGAGTAAATGCCAGGACTGGGGGGCGGGTGCTGGCTGGTTTTGAAAGAGCCCCGAGGATCTCGATCTCACAAGCATATGACGGGAACAGCCTGACCATTAAGGGCGAAGTCAACGGAACTCCATGCAAACTGACGTTGGATACTGGAGCTTCTCACACGGTCGTCAATTCACACCTAGCAAATCGGTTTCTTGGGGACTACTTTAATAACCATGACCGTATACAATTACTGACAGCTACCGGTCAGCACATAACCGTCCGAGGGAAGAAGGAGGTGGAGTTAAAATTGGGTGATAGAATTTACCGGCACAATGTCATCGTGGCCGACATAGTGGACGATTGCATCTTGGGCTTGGACTTCATGCGGAAATATCGTTGTGAGATCGACATTGACCAAGGAGTGTTGAAATGTGGTTCCGAGGAAGTCTTCATGGAAGGTGCACCATCAGGGAAAGTGTACTGCTTGAAGGAAATTGTTCTACCTCGCAGATCAGAAACGATCGTGCCAGTCAAGTTACCACAGAACTCTGGACACAAAGATCGAAGTGTTCTGATAGAAAGGGTGAACAATGAGTTTTCATGGAAGATGGCACGAACTCTGGTAAAGGCTAACAACATCTCAGCTGTATGCATCTTGAATCCAAGTGACAAGGAGCAAGTGATTAAGAAGGGCACTTTGATCGGCACTTGCGAGGAAGTAGCTTGGATGCGTCAATTGCAAGATCTACCTACCGGAAATCAAACTCGTAGTGCAAAATTTGACGTGTCAACGCTTTTAGAAAATTGTCATTTAACTGAAGGAGAAATGGACAAGGCTAAGAAGATGTTACTTCAGTACGCCGGTATTTTCTCTACGAATGATGCTGACATAGGGAGAACTGGACTGGTTCAGCACAGAATTAATACAGGCAACGAGTTACCTATCCGTCAGCGACCAAGGAGACTGCCAGTTGCACGGGAAAAAGAAGTGGAAACCATGATTGAGGGAATGGTGAAGGACGGTGTTATAGAGCCTTCATCCAGTCCATGGTGTTCTCCTGTGGTCCTGGTAAAGAAAAAGGACGGCAGTATGCGCTTTTGTGTGGACTATCGACGACTGAACGACGTCACGAAAAAGGACAGCTACCCACTGCCTAGGATCGATGACACACTGGATACGCTAACGGGAATGAAGTGGTTTACCACATTAGACCTGAAAAGTGGTTACTGGCAGGTAGAAATAGACCCAAAGGATAAAGAAAAGACTGCATTCTCAACAGGAAAAGGGTTGTGGCAGTTTAAAGTTATGCCTTTTGGATTGTGTAATGCTCCTGCAACGTTTGAAAGGCTGATGGAGCAAGTACTTGCCGGATTGATTGGGGATGCATGTCTTGTCTATCTAGACGACATAATCATTGTGGGCCGTACGTTTGAAGATCACCTTAAAAACCTCGACCGAGTGCTGTCGAAGATCCAAACAGCAAACCTGAAGTTGAGTCCGAGGAAGTGCTCGTTTTTCAGAAAACAAGTGAACTTTTTAGGACACATAGTTTCGGGGGAAGGTGTTCAAACAGATCCAGAGAAAGTAGTCGCCGTCAAGGATTGGCCAGTGCCGAAAGACAAGACACAGGTCAGAGCATTTTTGGGTTTGTGCTCCTACTATCGCCGGTTTGTGAAGAATTTTGCCGACATTGCGAAACCTCTACACAAACTCACTGAGGAAAAGCAACCATTCTGTTGGGACGAGAACTGCGACGCCGCATTTCAAGAATTAAAGGGACGTCTGTGCAATACTCCTATTTTGGGATATCCTGACACTGAAAATGACTTTATAGTCGACACAGACGCAAGTAATACTGAAATTGGGGGCGTGTTATCTCAACGGAAAGGGAATCAGGAGGTTGTTATAGCTTACTTCAGCAAGTCTTTATCCAAACCGGAAAGAAATTACTGCGTAACGAGACGAGAGCTGCTCGCTGTAGTGAAGACATTGCAGCACTTCAGTAAATATTTGTTGGGACGGAAATTCCAATTACGAACTGACCATGCTGCATTGAAGTGGCTATTACAGTTCAAGAATCCAGAGGGGCAAGTGGCGAGATGGATTGAACTATTGCAAGAGTTTGACTTCGTAACTGAACATCGCAGTGGGAGAACTCACGGTAACGCAGACGCCTTGTCAAGAAGACCTTGTCCTGAAGACTGCAAGCACTGTGCCAGGCAAGAGACTAAGGAAGTAGTGCCCGTGAGGATGCTTAGAACGGATCTCAGCGATGAATGGAAGGAGACCCTACAACAGGCTCAACAAAATGACCCGAACATCAAGCCAATCTTCGACTGGATTAAAGATAGTGCTTCGAAGCCCAAGTGGAGTGATGTGGCTGCGATGAGTTCCATCACGAAAAGTTATTGGGCACAATGGAACAGTTTGGAGATCCAGGATGGAGTCTTGTGCCGTAAATGGGAAAACGCTCGAGGGGACAGCTGTCATCTACAAATGGTTGTCCCTAAAGCTAAGGTACCGGATGTTTTACGGCTCTACCATGATGGATGCTCAGGAGGACATATGGGAGTAAAAAGGACTCTATTGAAGATCAGAGAGCGCTTTTACTGGATCCACTGTCGAGATGATGTGGAGGACTGGTGTCGCAAATGTACCAGTTGTGCGGCTGTGAAAGGACCCCACACACGTAGCAGAGGTGCATTAAAAGTGTACAACGTTGGAGCCCCCTGGGAGCGAATAGCGCTGGACGTTGCGGGACCATTTCCAGAAAGTGATAGCGGAAACAAGTACTTCATGGTTGTCATGGACTACTTCACAAAGTGGCCGGAAGTCTTCGCCATTCCTAACCAAGAAGCTACAACAGTCGCAGATAAATTGGTTCAAGAAGTCTTCTGTCGTTTTGGAGTACCCTTAGAAATTCACAGCGATCAAGGAAGGAATTTTGAATCGCAAGTTTTCCAGGAGACTTGTCGATTGATGGGTACACACAAAACCAGAACCACCTCTTACCACCCACAATCCGATGGAATGGTAGAACGATTCAACCAAACGTTGGAGAGATATCTGGCAAAAGTTGTGGAAAGCAGGCAAAGGGATTGGGACAAACACATACAGCCGTTTCTTCTGTCCTATCGGAGTGCAGTTCACGAAAGTACGACCGTAACTCCAGCTTTCGCAAACTTTGGAAGGGAATTACGATTGCCTGCAGATTTAATCACTGGAACTCCCCCTGATGTCCCACGCAGTGTAACGGATTACGCGAATGACCTGCGTAACAAGTTAAATAATGTGTATGAGCATATCAGGCAATCCGGACAACAGATGTCTGAGAAGATGAAGACTCGTTATGACCGGAAGGCAAACAGTAGTGGTTTCGACGAAAGTTCGCTGGTGTGGTTGCATAACCCAGTGCGGAGCAAGGGAAAGTCTCCGAAATTGCAAGCAAAATGGGATGGACCATACCGAGTTGTGACCAGGATCAACGATGTCACCTACCGAATACAGAAGGGTCCGCGAGGTGCGCCTAAGATTGTGCATGTAGACCGATTGGCGCGATACTACGGGACTAATGATGCTCGGGACGAGCATGTCTAAGGAGGGGGCAGTGTTACGTCGGTCATCTAGAATCTTCAAGAAACCTCGCTTATAATTGTGTAGTGTCTAAAACACTCCAGTACATTCTTTAGGTATAATTCCATTGTGTTTACAAGGTCAGCACGGCGGGCGTCGGCGACATAATTGCCATTGTAATTTCGACCGTATGCCGAGTGCGTAACGTAACTTCTTCCTTGTTGGTTCTTTTATCTTTAAGTTTATTTTTTAGTTATTTTTCTTTGTGAATATTGTATTCATTTTTAGTTAATAATAGGGAATTTTCTCGAACTTCTTTTGTGTGTTTGAGTATAAAAGGACCAACAGAGGTCGGAGCGGGCAGTCTACTTTTAAAGCGAGACAACGGAAGGTTCGAAGAGTTATCTAGTGCGATAAAGTGTTCAGTATTGTTTTAGTGATTGTGTATTTAGTGTTTTGTGTTTAATAAAGTTATTTCGTGTGTTTAATTGGTAGTGTTTTTATTTATCCCATACCCAGCTCGTAACAATAGCCTAAAGCCTTCCTCGATAAATGGACTATCCAACATTAAAAGAATTTTTCAGTTCCAACCAGTATTCCCTGAGTTTACCCCGTTCAAACAAACAAACAAACAAACAAACTCTTCAGCTTCTTTATAATATTAGTTTATATAAAACAAAAAATTCGTATCCGATATTTTTCGATAATCTAACAGACGGACTAAACAGAATCATATTATTTTTAAGTCAGAAAACATCCCTATTACTGCTTACCCGATTTTCCAACAAAACGTGAACTTGCTCATGCAGAAACTTATTACTCGTCACGTCTCAGACTTAAGGCAGTGTTTACATTGTCCTCAAACACTTAAATACATTGTACAGGGTCTCTTAGTAGGTACTAATGTTTTATTGGTACTTTATTGTGTTTAACGTTGTTTTTGTTTTAACAATTTCTTAGCTGTGATAGAAGGCTTCTTCGGAGATTTTTTTTTGCAGCCTTTTATCAACTTTGTATAGGTCAGCTTCGAGTCTAACCGGATACAGCTGAATACCAGTATTTTACATGTAGCAACTGTGACCTCCACAATCCGGTTACTTGGTTAAATCTGGTTACCGAGTAGAACGGTGGGGAGAGGACATGCGTAAGAGCTAAGGTGAAGCTGTGCGGGCATGTGCAAAATGGAGAGGAGAGGACACGTGCACCGCAGCTACATGACCTTCATAAAACAGTCACTAGGTAATACACCTTTAGCTATTTTTACATAACATAACATCACGCCTGTAATCCCTGTTAGACAGAGGTGCACCTAATAGAACACCCACATTTTGCCAGTTATGTTTAAGTCCCATGTAATAGGGGGCGAGCCTATTGCCATCAACCGGGCACAAATCCAGACTCCGTGGCTGTTACTGATAAATTCTGGATGGAAAAACCCAATAACATTTTTGCTCGACCCGGGAATCAAACCCAGGACCTCATGCTTAGCAGTCGCGCTTGCGACCACTAGACCAACGAGGCAGCCAAGGTTATTTTAACATATTATTATTATATATCGTCCTACACTTCGATACACTCTATTGTCTCCGTGTGGTTTTCTCCGTACGGTTGTCACACAAAAGTCGTTATGCCAGTGTAATCTAGGCCTATTTCAGCGACGCCCGTCGGGGCTGCGGATTGTTCGTTAAAGATACCGCGGCCTCGACATGAAGGGCTAAGAAGGAACATGGGTGGTTTTTAGTCAGTAGAAGTCTGACACTCCCTTTCATTCTGTACAAGAGCGGGAGGGGTTATTTGATGATTTTAGCAATCGAAAAATAAAAAAAGGCCTATTTCAGCCACAAACCCCATCTGCTGGCAACCACTGGATGACGACTCTGGCCCATCGGTCTAGTGTAGTAAGCTATCTATAAATTATAGTGTATTTTCCAAAACATTCAATCCGAAGAGATTCCATCCGATTCAATAAATTGCTTAACCAAGGGTTATACCCAGTTGCTTTTCAAGTAGGTATAATATAAAAAATAATGCTTTCAACTTCAACACCAATTTTTGAACGTCAATAAAAGAACATGAATATAAATTAGCCAATCATGAGGCGATGAATATTGACAATCGTTATAATGGTGTTTTTCATTGGATATCACTCATCCATGTATTGTGTTGAAGCGTACTTTAAAAATGTTAATTTCACAGCCAATACGTGGTTTTAATTAATCGGGGACTAAGAACAAATTTGACTGATTTACACAATAAAGGAAAATTGGGAATTTTTTAAATATAGGTTTACTAAAAAGTACGCTTGTGTTAATTCCTTCGGGAATACAGACGTGTTATTATGCTATCAAACATATGATCAGAATTTAAATTCGTAATTACAGGAAGATTATCTGCGTAACAAAGGATTTGAAAACGATATTATTTTTTATATTGGTCAGTTAATTTTGTTCTAGGTTCAACATTTGTGAAACATACTTTCACGCTGAATTTAATTAATTTTGATTTGGAAGCCGGCCATAGTTGGGAAAAGGTTAGGCAGATGATCATCATCAACCTTCCCTTGCAACACCCAAGGTAATATGGGACCGTATTACCTTGGGTGGTGCTATTTATTTCATTCTCTACGCTATTATCCTGTCCCAATAATATTCCTTTTGCCTTACACAATTTATCTGTTTTTTCTCAAGAGTTTACTTTCCGCTCCATCCTGTTCCTATTCATCATCATCATCATCATCATCAGCCTATGATGTTCCCACAGTTCCCGCAGGCCTCCTCTCTACGACGGCGCGTTCGTGTTCCACGCGCGCCTCAAAGAGATGTCAGCAACATGCAAGGGCCGACGCCCGTCGGGGCTGCGGGTTGTTCGCAAGAAATATCGCAGTCTCGACATAAAGGGCTAAGAAAGAACATGGGTGGTTTTTAGTCAGTAGAAGTCTGACACTCCCTTCCGCTCTGCCCAAGAGCGGGACTTATTCGATGATTTTCCAACCGCCAAAAAAAATAAAAAGGCCTCCTCTCTAGGAGATGGATGGGCAATAATCCACCACGCGGGCCCAGTGCGGGTTTGTAGATGTCACATGTCGAATATATTTTTTTGGTTCTAAGACATGCCGGTTTCTTCACGATGTTTTCGTTCACCGTTTTGAGAGCAGTGGTTAGGAAATAAGTTACACAAAGTAATGCACCTGACTGGATTCGAACCCACGACTTATTGTTCGTAAGTCAGGGACGCCACAACTGTGCCACCACTGCTCTCCAATACACATAGCTTACTTTAAACAAAGACAATTTTTTACTTTTTTCTGTAGCACAAACAAAAACCCTTTCTCCGTTTTTATTTTATTTATAGTTTAAGAGGGAGCTAACGAATTGTACACACTGGGAGCGAACAACGGATTGTGTTTTTAGGGTTCCGTACCTCAAAAGGTAAAAACGGAACCCTTATAGGATCACTTTGTTGTCCGTCTGTCTGTCTGTCTGTCTGTCTGTCAAGACCTTTTTTCTCAGGAACGCGTGGAGGTATCAAGCTGAAATTCATATCAAATACTCAAGTCTATGGTCTCTTGGAGCTGTGAAAAAATCAAACTTCTAAGTCAACGCGATCAAAAGATACTCCCGTTTATGCCGCAAATTTTCGACACTCGCAAGGGAATCAAAACCTACAGGGTACTTCCCGTGAACTCAGAATCTTGAAATTTGGTATGAAGCAACGTCTTATAGCAGAGATATAGGAAAAATTGCGAAAAGTATACATTTTTAGTTATATCATATAATAAAAATATTTTTACGGAACCCTCGGTGCGCGAGTCTGACTCGCACTTGGCCGGTTTTTTTTTATTTATTCAGTTCACAATTAGCATGTTAGTTGTAAAACGAGGAGTTATTTTGGTTGATTTTCTAGTACTGAGCGGTATTAGTTAATAGCTGAAAATGGGTTAAAATTCATGGAGTTAGAAAATAATATAACATCACGCCCTTAATACCAAAAGGATTATTTTATTTGGTTTACCAACAATTGTTACACTGGTTAAGAACACAAAAAACAAGTAAAAACATACAAACAATAGTGCACAATCACTTATATGTAAACTCAGCATGCAAAACGAAATTTGTATGTACAATGGGAAAAGAATAAAAGAGAACTACCTTAATTTATATTAGCTATTAGTATCTAAATCATTACAATTTCTTTAGAGTCTGAAACAGAGAGCTCAGAAAAAGAAATAGAAACGTTAAATTAATTAAATTAATCCTTATCTAGGCTTGCCAAAGTTTTCGCTTTTAAACTGTATAGGGAGTCAAAGTGCAAATCGATTAGATCGCTAATTTCATTAATTGTCTTGCTTAACCTCGCGACAGGGGAACTAGCGCCCAAGACCAAGACCAAGAATCATTAGGCAGCGGTATACCAATTAGCATCCACATTTCAACAGTTTTGTTTCCGTCTCAAGTTATTGAGGGCAACCTTATTGTCATCAACCGGGTAAGAATTCACAGTAACGCTTGACCGAAAATCTATTAATAATTTACCCGACCCGGGAATCGAACCAGGGACCTCATGCTCAGCAGTCGCTTTTGCAACCACTGGACCATCAAGGCAGTGTGTGTAACATTCCACCAATATCTCGACATAAAAATCGTGACCATTTTAATAATATCATTATACTATTAAAATGGTCACGATTTCTTTTTACCCGACTGCGGCCCAAAACGAGGGTTATGTGTTTGACGTGTATGTATGTCCGTTTCTTTGTTACCTCATAACTCCTAAACGGATGGATAGGGATTTGAATGAAATATTCGTCTTGATGGCGCGAGTGTCACTGGCACATTAAAATTAAAAAAACAAAGAAAAAATGCGGATTTTGGGGGCCATATCGCTAAGTTCAAAAATTTGTAGATGTATTAGTAAAATCGAGTAGGGTATCAAAATGAAGGGTTTTACAAAAATATATAACACTTATATATTTAAAAGAAATTCAAAGTGATAACTCCAATAAACAAAAACACAAAAGTTAAATCATCTGCGAAGAATTTTCCGCGACCAAGGAAAGAACAAACACAAAGCACTAAAAAGTTAAAAATAAAAAAAAAATGTAAAAAAACTAAAAACTCGACTGAAAAACTGAAAAGCAAAAAACAAGCACATTTTAAATAAAACAAAACTTGGAAACAGGCGGGGTCCACTTGAAAATTAAATTGTGAAAAGAAATGAAAAAAAAATTGAATTTTTTTTCCTGATTCCAAGGTTTGTTTAATTTGAAATGTGCTTGTTTTTGCTTTTCAGTCAGGTTTTATGTGTGTTAGAACCCTTTTTCTCCCTTTTTACTTTTTTACCTAACTAAATAACAGTTCACCTTGACCGTAATAAAACTCCACTATTTTCCTCTCTAACATTTAATTACACCGACAGAATACCCACAAACTAATATAGAACCCATCTCATCGTGTCCCCAACCGAGGCCACGTTCCAATGCTTTTTATTTCTGTCAATTGAAATTTATTTGACGCATCTCTATTCCGACAGTCGACATTAACGCCAAGTTTTATCGACAACGACTTATCGACGCGTCCCCGCTCTAGTGCTGACGTAATTATCGCGTTTAATGTATTTTTTAAGTTGAGTTTTTCTTGTTTGTGTTTTGACAGTTTAAGTTTTTCTGTTTTTACTACATATTTAGTTTATGTGGAACTGTGAAATAGTTTTCTTTTAAAAATCTTTTTCTGTGAGGGTAGGCTGAAACCATCAGATACATCCTTATTTACTCATTTCGCCACGTCCTATTTCATACATCAGTGTAGTACCATGACGTCTTATACCAGGGTTGTTTTGATCATATTCCAGTGTGAGAATGCGACAGAGCTATACAAGGTGTCTAGCGCCATCACTTTTTCGAGAGCAGAGGTGGCCCAGTGGCGCCGACCCCGACTTACGAACAGTGAGTCGTGAGTTCGAACCCAGCCAGGCGCATTGCTTTGTGTAATTGATTTCATCACCACTACTCTCAAAACGGTGAAGGAAACCAGCATGTCTTAGAACCAAAATTTTCGAAGACATGTGACATCTACTAATCCGCACTGGGTCCGCGTGGTGGATTATAGACCATCCCTCTTCTAGAGAGGAGGCCTGAGCCCCTGCAGTGGGAACATTATAGGCTGATGATGATTAGTAAATTCGAAGAAAAGGATAATGTAATAAAAAATTGCAGTAACGGCTTGAATTATTTAATTGTCCGTATAATCTTGATCGAGGTCAAGAGCGGGTCTGTTTGTAATTTTTTTTTCAATCCTAAAAATAGTGGTGAAATGATCTGGCTTGTTCAAGGTGGTACAGGAGAAGAATGCCTGGGAGGACATGAAGGAAGCGTTTGCACAACAGTGGGACATACAAGCCCTTTAAAAAAACCAAATCAAATCACGGTTATTCTGTGTAGTGTATTATATAAAACGTCTATAACTTATGTGTAAAGGATCTTTATTTAGCTAGTAAGTTTACTCGCATATTTTAACGCAGCAAAAAGCAGTTTTTTTTTAAACTGGTTTTTTTTCGCGCATTACGCTTCGCTTTGGTTATTCCTTGTTCGCCCCACATTGTATTTGTATTTCTTTTACTTTTATTCATGTCATTTCAATTAATTTATAACGTAGATCGCAAATGACCTTATTTACAATTTAAATTAAACTTATTTTTAAAGACTTTTTCGTCTTTGACATGAAAAAAGTCAATATTGTATGAAATTGATTTTTATATAATAATTATTCCGATATACATAGTATATTATGCGGTGTGTATTAATCTTCAATTATTTAACTTTTTACATTATTTTTTAAGTGTATTAGTAACAGTATTAGGGATAAAAAAAATTAACAAAAAAAAAAACAAAAAAAAAAAAAAAATGAACTGAATTTAATTTAACTTTCTTACTGAACCAATCTGTTTATGAATGGTTTTCTTTACCGTACATTAAAGTCATTTCGCTTAAATATTTTTATTGTCAACCCCTCCTGTTCGTGAGCACAAGCCCTTAAAATAAAGTGAACTGACAGCCGTTCGTAATGTGAAGGGCAATTCCGCTAAGTCACGACATTTTAAGAATTTTCGTCACCAAGTTGAAGGGCGCGACTGCTGTATAAAGTCCTGTGTTTGATTTCCGGGTTGGTAAAAATGTTTTTAGTTGGTTTTGCATCAGCGTAGATTTGTGCCTGATTAATGGCTACAGGCTCACCCCCTATTAAGTGGCTGAATGTGTGTGTACAGCTACTCCTAAATCCTCTGCTAAATCCTTCGGAGATTACCAGCGAGATGTTATAATAAGTATCTCTAGTACAAGATTTTTTGTATCACTATCACTACGTATTATAAAACAAAGTTCTCCACCGCGTCAGTCTGTCTGTCTGTTCGCAATAAACTCAAATACTACTGCACCGATTTTCATGCTGTTTTCACCAATGGATAGAGTGGTTCTCGACACAGGTTTTAGTTTGTAATTTGATACAGACAGAGATCAGCTAGTTATAATATAAACAATATACTTTGACGCAGCATTTCTATTTCGCAAAATATTCTATTTGCTGGACTTTCACTTTGCAAAATGTTGCCTTCGTAACCAATTCTCACAATGTGCACTCCGCAAAAGTGACCCCTTTTCGAAAATATGTTTCGCAAAATGTCCACTTCAATAAATAGCCATTTCTTTTCCGAAATTTCTCTTTTCACCCGATACGAGTATTCGATTTTTACTCGACTTGAAAAGGACAATGTTTTATAGATGTAATACCAAAATACAAATATAATGTAGTTTAGATGTTTTGAGAGCAGCGATGGCTCAGTGGTGGCGGCCCCGACTTACGAACAGAAAGTCGCGGGTTCAAACCCAAGCAGGCGCATTACTTTGTGTAATTTATTTCATCACCACTGCTCTCAAAACGGTGAAGGAAAACACTGAGGAAATCGGCATATCTTTGAACCAAAAAATTAAGACCTGTGACATCAACCAACCAACAACAGCCTGGAGTCTGGGTTTTTGTCCAGCTGTCTGTGGTAATAGGCCCACCCTCTGTTATATGGGACTTTAGAATATCTGGCGAAATCTGGTTGTTTAACTACGCCATTACCTAACCATTTGGATAAACGGGTGCGATTCTATGTTCATCATCATCAGCCTATAATATTTCCACCGCAGAGACTCAGACTTCCTTTCTAGGAGAGGGATGGACAAAGTGCGGGTTGGTAGATGTCACGTCATGTCTTCGAATTTTTTCCTCACGATGTTTACCTTCACCGTTTTGAGAGCAGTAGTGATGAATTAATTACACAAAGTAATGCACCTGCCTGGGTTCGAACTCACAGGGTGGCGGCCCCGACTTACGAACAGTAAGTTCGTAAGTCGGGGCCGCCACCCTGTGTGCAATAAGTTGTATTTAAAAAATATATATGTTTGTCTAAAACTACTCAGCCTTACACTGCGCAGCCTCGCTGAGGCCAGGTTCAATCAATTTAAGAATGCTTATGTAACGAAAGTGAGCAATACATAAGAATGTTTGAAAAGTCATCCTGGAACGGTACCAATTAGGGTAAACAAGATCGTCCTCTAATTGGGTCAAATAGAGTATAAAAGTTTATATACAACATCGTAAACTTTACTGATGTTAAAAAATATCGGACAGCACAGCTTGATTAACTAATAATCCCCGTTTTACCAAAACAGCTGACATTGAAAAAAAAAGCAAAACACAAGCAAAAATCTTCCCTTTTTAATTTACTAGCATTTTAAAAAACAGACAGTAATGGTAAACAAACGATTTTTTTCTCTATAACATCGCAGCATTTTGATTTTGCTAACCTTTCTTAATTAATTTTACTTGATGAGGAAGCGACACGTTTCAGCCATTTTGTTTCTGTTGGAATTATTATGTAACGAGTATATTTTAGTAACGGTTTTTCGGGGTTTAAATCTGTTTTGTTTTGTTGTTTTGGAGGCGCTCGCGGTTTAAAAATAACTGCCACTCGAGTCGATCATGCCGTGTTTGCTTAGGTTGCTCCTATGTTGGGGTCGGCTTCCAGTCTAACCAGATGCAGCTGAGTACCAGTATTTTATGTGAAGCGACTGTCTATCTTATCTTCACCAATCAAATAGTACAGGATAATACGATACCTCTTGGTGAGATAAAAAATCTACAATTTTATTGATAGCAGGGACCAATGGTTTTACGTGCTTTGAGGACACTATGAAAGTGATTACTATGAATAGATAGACTGCATATAAAATATTAATAGAATAAGTATAATATGAATGGCGATATAAATTAATAGGATATAATTATAAGATAGATACCAAGTTAATAATAAATTAAAAGAAACAAACCGGTCTTCCTCTCTCTACTTATATAAACATTTGCTGTGCCCGACAGGGTCCATAATTGTGTCTAGAATTATTTTACCTATTACCTGAAAATGCACACTATGGATTGCAATAAACAATTTGAATTTGATTTATTTTTTTAACGATCAGTAATTAAAATTTGACTGTTGTCAATATTGCCAACAATCAAATTAAATCGCAAGATGCTGATATCCTTTGGATTTTGGTCCAACCACCTCTTACGTCAAATCCGACCGACCCAGATTTTTCAGTACACATTTTTAGCCTTCCAATTTCTGCAATCTTAACGGAAACCCGATTTACGTTAAAACGACATTACTCAAGCGTATGTGCCACCTAACCGCTCGCAAAAATGTAAAATACAAAATATTTTTCCTAAGGTCCCCTTGACCTTGGCAAAATATTTTCCAGGATCCAATCTACCCGCGCCCTTATAAAATAATTCGCGCAATTTATTCAAAATGGCTACCAGATAAAACTATGATGATAAGCCAATACAAAAACAGTTTTATCCAGGTTTCATAGAGTCTGCCTCAGATGAAACCTCTTCAAGTGGATATAATCTTTGGATTAGGAATGGCTTGTTTAGTCTCGGATAGATCTTTGTTAGTTAGATGAACACTTGAGTTGGTACGATGAATATGGAAATTTATTGTTATATTTTCAAACTACTAAGGCTGCGGGTTCCACCTTTCAATGAGTGGATATTTCCCAGCAGTATTTTGTTTTCCTCATTTTGTGACACATGGATAAATTAGTCACAAAGTGGGTGCCTGAAGACGGCTGTCGTAACCAAAGCTGTGACGATTTGGACACATTCTTTGTAAATTGGTCGGAGAAGGCAAATTGTAAACAAAATTGGAAAGCTATGAAGGAGTCCTTTGCCCAGCAGTGGGACAGAGTAGGCTGACATAAAAAAGTGTTTCTGTAATCTTACTTAACATAACTTGACAACGGCTCGACCGATTTGCATGTGTTTTTTTTTTGTTGTGTTTGTAATTTTTAGGACAAGGTTTTTAGGAATGAAAGTTTTGACATTTTTTCACCAATAATATTTTAAAAAAAGCATTCGTGTAAAGCCGAGGCGGGTCGGTAGTTTCAAATAAATGCTTTAAGTCTGAATGGGAACAAAACAAGCATACAAATTGAACGCGTAAAGATTAAAAAATATAGTCGAGGAGTTCCTCCCCCAACTTTGTACCACAACCATCTGTCGATCACCCCCTATTTCCTGCCCCCAACTACTTGTAAATCAACTTACGCCCCGAATCAAATAAAGGCTCTGCCCAAATAAATAGGACCCCACACGCAGCCTGAAGAGATACTTGAACAGACTTGTGTTTACTTGAGCACGATATTTTCTTCATTCTTGTGAAGGGGCACGTCGGTAGTGAGTACTGCCCTTTATTTTAGAATAACATAATGGACGTGAACACATATTTTTTCTTTTTTCACATAAACAAAAATTGAAGACGATACAGTGCTTCGAAAACTCGTGAATTCCTCGAAAACGTCACGTCAGTACATTTTTTACCTATAAATGACGTACCACTCATCCTTAGGGCAAGATTGAGGTCAAGAGCAAGCCCATTCCAAAAAAAACGTGATGGCTTCCGGCCACCGTAGACGCGGGCCTGTGGACGGTGAGCGATGTGCTAGCTCGCCGTCCGTCCGTCTTACGACGACGACAAGCCGTGTCGACGGCGCGTTCGTGTTCCACGCGC
The DNA here is from genome assembly GCA_949774965.1 of Diarsia brunnea. Taxonomy (NCBI): domain Eukaryota; kingdom Metazoa; phylum Arthropoda; class Insecta; order Lepidoptera; family Noctuidae; genus Diarsia; species Diarsia brunnea. Next base: position 1,537,132 of record OX459019.1, read on the forward strand.
GGTTCAAAGAGATGTCAGCAACATAGAAAGGGCCCGTTGGGGCTGCCGGTTGTTCGCAAGAGATACCGCGGCCTCGACATGAAGGGCAAAGAAGGAACATGGCTGGTTTTTAGTCAGTAGAAGTCTGACACTCCCTTTCGCTCTGCCCAAGAGCGGGAGGAGTTATTTGATGATTTTCCACCCGCCAAAAAAAAAAGGTGAAAGGCCTTTGCCCAGCTGTGTGATGACGCAGACTTACGCTATAAGGATCATTAACATTTTTTTTTTTTGGAGTGTAGGAAATCATCAAATTACTCCTCTCGCACTGGGCGGAGCAGTAAGGAGTTTCAGACTTCTAGTGACTAAAAACCACCCATGTTCCTTTTTAGCCCTTTGTGTCTTAGGCCGTTGGGTCTCTTTCGTACATCCCGCAATCCTGGATCAGTAACCCGTTTGTCGTGATGTTTTGTTGCAATAACAATGAAAGTTTGGAAGGGAAGTTACTTCTTTTCGGATTTCTTTGACGAATTTTTTTGGGGTCCTTGGTAGCTGGAAAATGTCTTATTATTAGATATTTCTCAACATCAAAGAGTGACAGACTAGATGATCAAAAGGACACTTTAAGAAGCAGCTCAAATTAAAAAGGCGTAAATAATGTCTAGCGAAAATAATGATATTAGAAGAGGGTCTCTTCTAGCGCGTGTTCAAAGAGTAGTGCGCGGAGTAAAAGGAACGTAAATATGTCAATTTTTGATATATATATATATACTATTATCCTGTTGCATTTTATCGCGCAATCGTTCGATTGCCTCGTATGACATTGATACGTAGAATTAGCTTTGAAATCGTTTGCGTAACGTGTACTTTCATCAAGATTGATCTTTAAGTATCGACAAATAGTATCACTTTGATTGGTCCCTCTGAAATACACTAAGTGCGAAACGTTTCATCTAAAAACCAGGCAGATAAAACTTTCTGCTGTATTCGTAAGTGGTTTATAAAACAGCAGGCAAGTAATTGAAATTCCCGAATTACGAACAGTAAGTCGTGGGTTCGAACCCAGCCAGGCGCATTACTTTGCGTAATTTATTTCATTACCGCTGCTCTCAAAACGGTGAAGGAAAACATCGTGCGGAAACATGTTATAAAGTCAAACAATAGAAGACATGATGTTGTCCCTCTCCTAAAGAGAAGGCCTGAGTCCCTTTTTTTTTTTGGCGGGTGGTAAATCATCCAATAACAGAGGGGTTATTCGATGATTTTCCACCCGCTCTTGGGCAAAGCGAAAGGGAGTGTCAGACTTCTACTGACTAAAAACCACCCATGTTCCTTCTTAGCCCTTTATGTCGAGGCTGCGGTATCTCTTGCGAACAACCCGCAGCTCTAGCGAACAACCCGCAGCAGGCCTGAGTCCCTGAAGTGGGAACATATAATAAATGAATTATAAATGGATGCATTCAGACATCATCATTTTCCTGCCTTTGTCCCGTTCTACTGCAACGCGTTTTCTTCTTCAATTCTACCCTGTTATTTACTTATTTCTCTTCCATATTCTTGCAAGAATAAGGTAGTTAACAAAAAAAAACTAATTAATCCGTCAGATAGATTACCAAAAAATATTTGACACGTATTTTTTCTTTTTTCACGTAAACAAACAATGAAAACGATACAGTGCCTTGAAAACTCGTGTGAGGTCATATTCTAAGACATTAGTGTGACATTTTTTACCGGTGAGTGACGTCACAAATCCCAAATCAAATCTTTGACGCGTTTTATCTTCGTAATTTTTTATTGATTTGATAAAACAAAAAATACGAATCCAATATTTTTCGATAATGTAACAGACGGACTAATTGGAATCATATTTTTTTTAGTCAGTAAACATCCCTATTCAGGCAGTCAATGAAATAAACCATGTATTCCGTACCAGTTATGTAACATTGCGACTGGTATGGAAAAGGCTTAATTTTAATGACCACACCACACAGCTGTCATAAAACTACCCACTAAAAAACTATTACTATTTACTCCGTCCACTATCAAGTATTAAAAAGGTACATTTTATTTATGACACTTCTACACTACATTCGCGTGGCCACGAGATATACGCTCAAGCGACGCACGTTCTTTGACTACGATTGCGCTGAAAACAAATTAAAGTTACCTAAAACATGCCGTGAGTAACCTGCTTATAGTCCGGTCAGTTTAGACATCCAAGGTTACACTAATTCGCACCCACCAGAAAATTGGTAGGATTGTTCAAAACACCAATAAAAATGAATTTAAAAAATTCCCCATCGATCCGACACCTGGAAAAAACAATATTCGAGGTCAAAGGTCACGAAAACAGGTCACAAATGATCTTTATGATAAAACTTACCGTTTTGCTGACAATCGCGAAAAACTCGTTTTTGTTACGGACTTTTTACATTTCATTTATAATGATGTTTTGAGACATCCTACCAATTTTATAAAAAAAAAAAAAAAAAAATGTGTTTATTTCAGACTCCATAATCCATATTTTATTAGTAACAAATTATCTTAAGACTAAGTTAGTGGCAATTTCTGTTTTAATAAAGATATGATAAATACTAATGAATTAAATTAAAAAATAACATTATTAAGCCGGGTGGGAATTAGTGTAACCTTACCCCTATTTTTTGGGTTTATTTGACCAGGCTATTAGCCTTTTCTCAACAATTTTGGGGTTGGTTTCCAGTCTAACAGGATGCAGCTGAACATTAGTATTTTACATGGACTGGCTGCCTGTCCGACGTCCACAACACGGTTAATACTGGGTAAAGACTTTCCACAGTGTCACAAGACGAAAGTCTATGACGTGTGTGTTACCAGTGATTACATACGGGACCGAAACGTGGTCGCTCACAATGGGCCTCATCAGAAAGCTCAAAGTCACCCAAAGGGCAATGGAGAGGTCTATGCTCGGAGTTTCCTTGCGTGATCGAATTAGAAATGAGGACATCCGCATGAGAACCAAGGTTACCGACATAGCCCGAAGAATTGCCAAACTTAAGTGGCAGTGGGCAGGGCACATTGCTCGCAGAACAGATGGCCGATGTGGCCGGAAAGTTCTGCAGTGGCGACCGCAAACCGGAAGACGTTGCGTTGAAAGGCCTCCCACTAGGTGGACCGATGACCTGGTGAAGGTCGCGGGGATCAGCTGGATGCGAGACGCACGGGACCGGTCAATGTGGCGACACTTAGGGGAGGCCTATGTCCAGCAGTGGACGTCTTTCGGCTGAAACGATGATAATGAAAGACTTTTTGGCGACTGCCTACCTGTTGCAAATATAATTATATCGATGCGCAACACCACTTTCCGCTACACACTTAAAGAGGTCTTACTATACTGTTTTTTACAGGAACTGTAAGTATCTGTCAAAGTTGTCAAAGTTTTGATGGCACGGTTGGCGCAGTAGTATAGCGATTGACTGGTGCATTGCGGGTCGCAGGTTCGATTCCTGCCCGAAATAAATATTTGCATAGCCTACTACTAGTGACTGTTCCAGATCGGACTGTTTGCGAGTTTTAATTTTTATAAACGCACCCAAAATACAGGAGAAATACCTAAACAGGGCGAAAATGCAAAACAAGTCCGTTGTCCGCAGTCAGTGCGATCCGGTCGGCTTAACTTAACTCTATTCCACCTCAACCGTACCTTAACTTAAATCGCATCGCAGGTGATGTGAACGGAGTTTTAAAGGATACATTTTATTGCCGACACCTCCACTCCTGCTTACCTCTGTAGCCGGTATAAACTACAATGTTAGGTCTGGCCGACGCATACAATCCCGATCAGTACTCAAAACTGGCTGATGGTAGCTCGTAACCCGCTGATATCAACAGATCTAAACTATTAGCGGGATGTGTGGTCCAAGTGAAGAGAGATTAGTGTAAGTTTGTTGACTTTAATTGTATAATATGTCGCAGCGGGAGTCGTAGATTTAAGAAACTTGTAACATTTGTTACAAGATGGCGGTAGTGATGTCATTGTTGGCAAGTAAAAGTGGGGTGGGCGACAACGGTGCGGACAGTCTGCCTGAGAACGTGCGCGTGAGCGGACGACCTTACAACCTCCATCCATTTTCTATCGTGATTATTGATTATTGTGATTCTATAAAGTTTGTGAAATGATTAAAGAAGGTCTACGCTATTTGTTCCTGGTATTATTTCTTGTTTTCTGAAGATGTATGAGGAGGAAGGTTTGCCCAAAAATAACATTCTTGTTCCCTCTCCGTTATGAAGGTTTGCCCAAAAATAACATTCTTGTTCCCTCTCCGTTATCAGAAGTGGGATGTGATCCACGTTCTGTACTACAGCCCACGTTGAACAATAGTGAATGGAAAATGATATTAGAGCAACAAAATCAAAAATGCAGCAGGAATTGAAGGCACTATGCTACTTAAAAAGAACGGTGCCGAATAGTGACTACAACAGTGACAACCCTGGTCCAAAGCAACGCAAGCTGATGTCGACCCTGGTTAAATGTGTGCATTGTGGGAGAGTTTGGGCCGCCATATTTCTGTGTGTGCCTCACGGAGAAGCAAATAAACTTGCAACCACTTCGAAACTTACAACAACAGAGATCATAATTACGTTACAACTGTCGGAACGTCGTCGGACACAAAGCATCAAGATGCCCTCGGGGTGCCAGTACAGAAGCAACGACGACCGCTGCTAGTCCAACTAGCAAGCCGGTAGAATGGTGGCGTGTTGAAATCTGCCCAGTCAGTACACCAATGGGACGTCTAGAACACCTCGGTGAGTTCTTTTCATTTTGTAATGATTCTGGAGCGTAGATTAATGAGAGATTATATTTTGTGTAAATTTAATAGTGAGCGTAATTATAGTGTCGTTACTACGACGGTTATAGGTCAAACCTCCGTGAATAGTAACCTGAACATTTTAGCTAATGTTGATATTGGTAACATTAGTTTGGATATTGTTTTTCATGTTTTACCTGACAACATGACATAGTGATTGGACGTAAAATTTTGATTAATGACTTGGTAATTAACATGACGTCTAGAACTTTAAACTTTTAGAAAAATTTACCGGATGTGAATACCGTAAGTGTAGAGTCGAGTGTAGAGTCGAGTGTAGAGTCGAGAGTAGAGTCGAGTGTAGAGTCGAGTGTAGAGTCGAGTGTAGAGTCGAGTGTAGAGTCGAGTGTAGAGTCGAGTGTAGAGTCGCGTGTAGAGTCGCGTGTAGAGTCGTCGAGTGTAGAGTTGAGCCGAGTGTAGAGTCGAGTGTAGAGTCGAATGTTGAGTCGAGTGTCGAATTACGTACCATTTTAAATGTAGAGTCAGGTGCAGTTAAAAATGTCATTGATACCGACGTTTCTCCGGATATCAAAGCAAGACTAACTTTAATTTTAAGTCGATTCTCAAACAACTTTATTATTGGAACACCTAGCTCTCCTGCAAACACGGACCCTGTGGAAATATGACTCAAAGATCCCAATAAAACGGTTTATCGTTGTCCTTATTCGTTAAGTCCCCAGGAAAGACAGGTAGTACGCAATAAAATTGAAGACCAGCTCTCCTTTAATGTGATCCACCCGAGCTCGTCACCTTTTGCCAGTCCTAATCTTCTGGTGAAGACGAAGGAAGGCAGCGACCGCATGTGCGTTGATTGTCGCGAATTGAACGATATTACTGTACCTGAGAGATTTCCATTGCCATTGATTCCGATCCAATTAATAGAGCTAGTGCTATTCGTGCTTTAAAAAAAAAAGTGTTTGATCTTGTTTGGCGCGCCGACGTGTGTAATTGTAGATCAGGGACGTTGTTTTGCAAGTTCTGACTTTGCAAGTTGGTTCCTCTCAAAATATTAGTTTACAAGGATTATGAGCACTCTAAAGATATGCTCACGATCGCCTTAGAAAAATGCCTGATTCTAATGTTCCAATGGAAATTAATGATGATGAGACTAATGAATGAACCTGTTTGATCTTTGGAGTCCTAAATCTTTTACTTTTACCATTACGCTATCTCTGGCTAAGCGAGTTATGTTGACTATCGCTGGTTAAGCGTTAGTAGTGTAATCACTGGTTAAGCGGATTATGATGTGCTTTCGCTGGTTAAGCGTTAGTAGTGTAATCGCTGGTTAAGCGAATTACATTGAGCTTTCGCTGTATAAGCGTTAGTGATTGAATCGCTGGTTAAGCGTGTTATGATGTACTTTCGCTGGTTAAGCGTTGGTAAGTTTAATTGCTGGTTAAGCGGATTACGTTGAGCTTTCGCTGGTTAAGCGTTAGTGCTTAAATCGCTGGTTAAGCGTGGTATGTGCTTTCGCTGGTTAAGCGTTAGTGGGTTAATGCCGCTGGTTAAGCGATGCCACTGGTTAAGTGATGCCGCTGGTTAAGTGATGCCACTGGTTAAGTGATGCCGCTGGTTAAGTGATGCCGCTGGTTAAGCGATGCCGCTGGTTAAGTGATGCCGCTGGTTAAGTGATGCCACTGGTTAAGTGATGCCGCTGGTTAAGCGATGCCGCTGGTAAAGCGATGTCATGGTTAAGCTGACCAATCCTGGTCAGGCATGGCCGAAACAAAGTAATGTACACAGAACTTTCTATTTCAGATGAGCCACACGGGGACGTGTGAGGCGCAGGACGGCCGTGTCGCAGCGGGAGTCGTAGATTTAAGAAACTTGTAACATTTGTTACAAGATGGCGGTAGTGATGTCATTGTTGGCAAGTAAAAGTGGGGTGGGCGACAACGGTGCGGACAGTCTGCCTGAGAACGTGCGCGTGAGCGGACGACCTTACAACCTCCATCCATTTTCTATCGTGATTATTGATTATTGTGATTCTATAAAGTTTGTGAAATGATTAAAGAAGGTCTACGCTATTTGTTCCTGGTATTATTTCTTGTTTTCTGAAGATGTATGAGGAGGAAGGTTTGCCCAAAAATAACATTCTTGTTCCCTCTCCGTTATGAAGGTTTGCCCAAAAATAACATTCTTGTTCCCTCTCCGTTCGTGTAAATAAAAATGTTTAATTCTTAACCAAATCAAAACAACGAGGTAATGATTAGTCTCCTTTTAAACAATGCAAACATTTTTTTTAATCTAAAGACATAACCACGGCTGTAATAGGGATGTTTGCTGACTAAAAAAAACATGATTCTAATTAGTCCATCTGTTAGATTATCAAAAAATAATGGATACGTATTTTTTGTTTTATCAAATCAATAAAAATTGACGAAGATAAAACCCGTCAAAGCTTTGAGTGGGGGTTCTGGTAAAAAATGTCATACTAACGTCTTAGAATATGACGTCACATGAGTTTTCAAAGCACTGTATCGTTTTCATTGTTTGATTACGTGAAAAAAGAAAAAATACGTGTCCAATATTTTTTGAAAATCTATCTGACGGACTTATTAGATTTTTTTAGTTAACTACCCTATTACCGAAGGCTTAGGCAGAAGTGCACCTATTAGCACCCCCAAAATTTTGTCAGTTTAAGTCAGTTGTAATAAGGGGGGGCCTATTATCCAACCGGGCACAAATCCAAAGTCCGTGGCTGCTACTGAGAAATTTCTGAAAGAAAAACTGAAAATCGAACGCCCAGCACCTCATACACAGTCGCGCTTGCGTCCACTAGACCAACGAGGCAGTCTAACTTACATACTTCAATATTATGAAACGAATTGTAAAAAAACTGGAATACTTATGTATTCCAGTTTTTTTTTCCTACTCCTCCGCTATTCTTTTCTGATTAATTTCGTTGCGGGATCCAAGACAGTTAAATCGTTTCTCTGGGACTTCGTCGGGCTTCATTGTCTCGGCGCTTTTCTTGTGGTCGCCACTGTTGGTTCTGGCTTACAGGAGTTACAGTGGTTTGGGAATAGTGTGGCGGGCTTGTCCCGATTTAAAAAAAAAGTATTCTAGTCAAAACACATTGATTTAAAACAAATACCACTTCAAACAAAGTACAACAAAATAATAAACAAATCACATCAATCGCCCCGCTACCTTTCCTCAATCACACCGCACAGTAACACAGGCGTTTCTAAATTCGACGCGTACTTCGCAATATCATAAAGCAACTCATCGATCGTGTGGGATCAACATAATGCTAACGTAACGCAATTTCAATAACACCCAAACGGTATTGTAAAATATATGACGGTGTAAATTCGGACATGTTGTTGATTTAATATTAAGTGGGTCTTGTGAGAACTATGTGGTACTTTTAGTGTAGGTCGGGTGGAAATAAATGTTGTTATATTACGTAAATAACTCTATACTTATTTAATCTTCTTTTACATTATACTAGCTGACCCGCGCAACTTCGTTTGCGTAACAGAGATAGAGCCGAAGAAATATTTTTTCCCGTTTTCGCTACATTTTGGGGAGAACTTACCAAGTGATAATTGATCAGTGACTATTAAAAAATAGGGGTTGGTGATAGAAGGCTAAAAAAGGGTTGTATATATTTTTTACTGCCACATAAAAAAAAAAAATTGTTAAAAAAAAAAATTAGGGGTTGACAACCCTTATCACTTAGGGGTATGAAAAATAGATAGTAGCCGATTCTCAGACGTACTGAACATGCATATAAAATTTCATAAACATCGGTCAAGCCGTTTCAAAGGAGTATGGTAACTAACTTTGTGACACGAGAATTTTATATATATTATATAGAGAAGAAGAAGATATAATTCTACTGTAAGTATGTTTGTCACTGAACTACTCCTAAATGGCTGGACCGATTTGGAAGGAACTTTTTGGGGATATTTCAATGGGTTCTTGGATGGTTTGACCACACTATTGGACCCGGTAGGTGGCGCTGCTGTGCGGGCAGGACGACGTCTGCCGGATCCACTAGTATACTGTCTTATAAAGCTGAAGAGTTTGTTTGTTCGTTTGTTTGATCGCGAAAATCTCGGGAACAACTCGTGGGAATTAAAAAAAAAAAAATGTGTTGCATAGTTCATTTATCGCGAAAGGTTTTTGGCTACATAATATCACGCTATGACCAACAGGAGCGAAGCATACATTAAAAATGCTTCTTAAAGTAACTATTCCACGCAAACGAAGTCGCGGATAAAAGCCAATGAACGCTATATTACGTGAATAATATGAAAATAGTAGAACTAAATGTGTTTGCTGGATCTATTTTAATAAGCTTTTGTCCGACTTCAACCGCATGGATGTCGGTGATTATTCTAATATTTCCGAAATCGTATTATAGCTACTGGGTCAGTTCTGCAACAGTTTCTGTGGTCGCAACCGCCACTGCATAGCATGAAGTCCTGGTTTCAGTTTCCAGGTCAGGCAGGGTCAGGCAGGCAGGTTGGGGCTGCGGGTTGTTTGCAAGAGATACCGCGGCCTCGACATAAAGGGCTAAGTAGGAACATGGGTGGTTTTTAGTCAGTAGAAGTCGGACACCCTTTCGCTCTGCCCAAGAGAGGGAGGGATTATTTGATGATTTCCCACCCCCCAAAAAAAATATAAAGGCAGGGTTATTGGGTTTTTTCATCAGGAATTTCTCAATAGCAGTCATGGAGTCTGGATTTGTGCCTGGATGTTGGCAACAGCGGTTTCCATAAGACTTAAATATTACTGTGGAAATGTGAATGTACTTCTAGATACACCTCTACCTAACCCTTCGGGGATTACGGGTGTGATGTTATGTTAAGTTGTTTTATTGCTATTTTATTTTTGATCTGTGTGATCGAATTCTTTAAAAGCTTTTCAGAATGGTCGCAAAATGGTCAGTAAACGAATGCATGAGCAATGATGTATATCTGATTTATAACCATAGCACTCACAAGGAACGCAACTTTCTGCCAGTGAAAGAATTATTAGAAATTAGTTTCGAATATTATTATTTTTTTTACCTTTGCCCCACATTATGAATTTCTCCTGTATCGTGGGTGCGTTCACAAACATTTAAACTCACATACACAAATACCCAAACCCGGAACAACTATCTGTAGGTCATACAAATACTTGTTCCGTGCGGGGATCGAACCCGCGACACGCGGCGCAGCAGTCCGATCGCTCAGCCACTTCGCCAACCGTGCCGTCTATGTTATCCCTACTTAGAAACTTACAAATAAACACACAAATTTTGCTTCTTACAATATTGTACTATGTATTAGAATAAAATCCCGCTAAGAAAATTTGCAAAACCACAAAATAAGGCATCCCATGTGATAAACAAGACAATATATTCGTAAACTGAACGATCCAATTTGTAAACTAAACATTTGCGCTATTATATTATTATACTAAAAAATCTTATTGTGGTATCTATTTTATGTTTTTATTTAGATATGTTATGGCGCATACTATATTTTCGTTTAGCCGACGCTATTTTCCAAATAAAATCACGCTAGCTAATATTTTTGCAAATTCTCTGCCCGTTTGGCACATTTTCACAACCAAACTACCGGCCCTATTTTGATGAAACTTTTTACAGAGGTAGTTTGGTATCTATTGGATAGTCGAAGGTAGTTTTGACAACCGGAAAATTAAAAAGTTTACTGACTCGCTATTTTTTTACCACAGTGTGTATCCTCAGGCTGCGCTCTAACCAAAACGAACGTCGCTTTCATTTTGTTCGGTGAACATGAACGCATTGTAGCAAATTCGTAATATTAACTTACACCTTACTATTGTATCGAGTCTGATTCTTCTAACCAAACAGACAGATGTGTTGCTGGGGAGTTAGGGTGGGCGTTTTGGGGGACTGTCACTTGTAAATAAGTAAAGTAAAGTAAATTTTGACGTTCGAAAAGTGCTGATTATCAGCCTAGTTTGAATAAATGAGTTTTGATTTTGATTTTGAAACACAGAGGATATCTTTTTGTGCTTTGACCAAATACGTGACAAATCAACGGATTGGTCGAAGCCTGGAAAACCTGTTGAGGTGGAGATTCATAGGTGACTCTACCCCGGAGTTTAAATGTCGTGTTGTTCCACAAACGACACTTGTAATGGTGTCTTGCCCGTCTTGTTGCTGACGCTACTAAAAGTGCCAAACTTGTCGCCAAATTTTAGTCTGACTCAATTAAAATGGTTGATGCCACACTAAGAAGAAAAAGACCAATGTGATCATTGCGTCGCACGATCAATCGCTTTGGTTAGGGCGCAGGGTCATACAAACACGAAGCAGTAGTTACGTATTTATAAGATTAGAGGTACTTTCTAAGCCCTTTTCATTAGAACATCCCTTCTAACATTCTCATTGATAATTTAATCAAATTCGTAATGAAAACCAAGTCCTCATCAACTATAAGTTTACTTGAAAGCGACTCCATTAGTAACACAAACGCATTGATTACAAAATTACAACACGTATCGAAAACCGCATAATACCAGTTGAAACTGAATTAATTTAGATAAAACTGGTTTAAAGCTGTTATATTGGGTAACACAAAACCTATTTTGGACCACAATGTTGAACAAATATTGTTTTTGTCGTGTTTAATTTTGGTTTTGCTGTACAAATACTATATTAATTACCTTTTCAATTAAAACGATTGGCGCTTTAATAGTTTGGTCGTAAAGTAGGCGTGAAATCTTGTTGTTAAGGATAATATTTTAGTATTAGTGAAAACCGAGATTAAATCTAGTCATTGAAAAGTAATTTGAAAATGTTATTATAATAGCTTTGGCTTTTACCCAAGACTTAATTACCGCGGATATTCTGTTTTACACGAATAAAGATAAATATTGTATCTGTTTAAAACATGTAGAAATCTGTCCATTGCTCTTTTTACGTAGAAGAAAAATATACTAACAGACACATGAATCGGACACATTTTTGCATGAATGTTCAAAGAGACAAAAACATTCTATTGAATCGATAAGATAAACCTATTTTCTCTTTACCAAGAACATTTTTATCATCATTTACCTAGCCTTTTTCCCAACTATGTTGGAGTGGGCTTCCAGTATAACCAGATGGAGCTGAATACCAGTATTGTACAAATAGCAACTGCCTATCTGATCTCCAGAACCCGGTAAGTACTGGGTTACGATACCCTGTGGTAAAACTGGTTTTAAGACTTTCGGTCACTGACTACCTGTAACGACTGTCCAATGACACTCGGGACCAACGGCTTAACGGGTTTTGCAAGGTACGGACTAAACTCGGTATCTAATTAATGGTAACACATCCACGGACCAACATAAAACAGGCACGGTTTAAACTCAAGATCTACCAAAAGCCCTGTCGAGGCTGCGGGTTGTTCGCAAGGGATACCGCGGCCTCGACATGAAGGGCGAAGAAGGAACATGGGTGGTTTTTAGTCAGTAGAAGTCTGACACTCCCTTTCGTTCTGCCCAAGAGCGGGAGGGGTTATTTGATGATTTCCCACCCCCCCAAAAAAAAAAAAACAACATAAACTTTACAAAACTTAATTTCAACAAATGCAATCAAACTCCACTCAACCGCAAATCCAAACAGCATTCACTGACGCAATACGCAACAAAGTAACAGAACCACAATCATTTACATTAACGTTTAGCTGTTTCCGAGTTTACAATTTAACATACAAACACACGGGTAATAAAACTTTGATAGCTCATGACGAATGATCGCTGAGAATTCGCAAATCGTAAAATTTACGACTGTCTTGGAGTACATTGAGTCTTGTATGACCAGGTCTCTGAAGATCTATCGAGGATTCGAGGAGAGATTTGGCGGTTAATGTGTTTTTTTCTAATTAATGTTGCTTACGTTATTCACAACACTAGTACGGTTGGTACGACCATTATTAATGAAACATAAACAGAAGAAAGCAGAAGAATGGGCTTATATCCTCAAGGTGCTAAGATAATTGAAAAACGGTGATTTCAATAAGTGGACTGTGTTTTAGGAGGTTAAAGAAAGTAAAACAAACGGTTATCTAAAATTGAGTAGAGAGAGTAGAGCGAGAATTGAAGATGGTCGCTAATGCTCGGTGGCAAGGACGTTGGCGCAGTGGCGACCCGCTGGAGTGCTCCCTCCGCGCCTCAGCTCCCGCCCGCGGTCGCCCGGCACGGCTGATATTCTCGACATGCTCCCGGCGTTGAAGACTGGTCTTCAATGGTTAGACTGGAAGAGGACAGGTGGTGTTGTAAGCACGTCGGACTATGCCCCTTTTCGTCCTTACGTATGCGAATCTGCTTATTCCGTCTCTCCAGGTATGAGACGCACGTTGCGACCGAGTGGCCACATCAGCGGTGGTGTTTGTGTTTTCTAACGAAAGTTAGATCGTGCTATCTCCGTGATCATCGTGCGGTCACCGTGATCAATATCATCATGCAATCGCACCTATCTTCACGAATTCAAAAACATTCAGGTGCGAACAGTTCTTTTAGCTGTTATTGAAATATTGAGTTCTATTACCAAAATCTTCTTCAAAGATGATATTATAATAAATTAAAAGGGGGCATTAGTAATAGAAAAGAAGAAGACATGGTGCACCTAACCCGAAAAAAATGGAATAAGAGGATGACTCTTGAAATTATTTGCAATGTCAAGACCCAACCCGACCGCAAATATCATCATCTGCCTAGCCTTTTCCCAACTATGTTAGGTTCGGCTTTCAGTCTAACCGGATGCAGCTAAACACCAGTATTTTACATGGAGAGACTGCCTATCTGACCTCCACAACCCAGTTAATACTAGGTAATAAGATACTTCTTTGGTAAGACTGGATATCAGAATTTCAGGTCACTGACTACCTGTAACGACTGACAAAGATCTATATATGGCATCCGGGACCAACAGCTTAACGTGCTTTCCGAGGCACGGAGGAATCTCGGTATGTCGGGCGGTCACCCATCCACAGACCGACCTAGGTAAGCACAGGTTTACGTAAAGATCGACCCGAGTGGCAGTTCTTATTAAGCCACGAGCTCCTCAACTCGACTGCATATATGTATCTACATTATTTTTTAACCGACTTCAAAAAAGGAGGAGGTTATATGTTCGTGTGTATGTATTTTTTTTTTTATTTTTTTTTTTTATTTATGTTACCTGATTTCTCCTCCATTTGTGAACCGATTCTCAAAATTCTTTTTTTATTTGAAAGAGTATACTCCTGAGGTGGTCCCATTTAAATTTGGTGAAGATCTGATCCTGATTTTCGGAGATATACAATAGAACTCTTCAAAAATAGACGGCAAATCTGTCGTGATTGCTGCAATCGCTTGGATGTTTATTGTTTATACAACATCATGACGTAACATCACGCCTGTATGATCTGAGGGGGTACGCAGATGTGTACACCCAGATTTGGACAGTAAGATATTATGTAATGTTCCATTTATTGGGGATAAATAAAACCTATTATTTGTTTGTGAACAACTAAAAATGGAAAAATAAAAAACTTTTTTGCAAAAAATAAAACCGACTTCAAAAACACAAAAAAGTGAAAAACACAAAAAAGTGAAAAATAAACTTCACAAGAAAAAGCAGCTTCTGAAGTCGGTGGCAAAGAAAACGAAATCAAACAAACAACATGTCACCGACTTCAGAAGCTGCTTTTTCTTGTGAAGTTTATTTTTCACTTTTTTGTGTTTTTCACTTTTTTGTGTTTTTGAAGTCGGTTTTATTCCTATTACATGCTAGAAAATCAAATAACGCCAGTTTAATATTTCAAAATGTAATTTCAATTTCGAAAAAGTATCACAGACTGCAGAAAATTCAATAGCATTTGCTAAGATAACAAAAATTCTACACCTGCATTTTACTAATAATTTATCGGTCCCAGGTATTGGTAGCTTTGGTCAGCGGTACTTTTTATTGAAATAACAAAAGGAGACTCAACAAAGATATTTGAGATATTGTAAAAAAACTATCTAAATAATATTCTATTTCTCGTAATCTTCTCAGCAAACCCTTTCATTGGGACTCATAACATGGTAATATCTGCCTAGCCTTTTCCCAACTATGTTGGGGTCGGCTTCCAGTCTAACCGCATGCAGCTGAGTACCAGTATTTTACATGGAGCGACTGCCTATCTGACCTCCACAACCCAGTTAATACTAGATAATACGATACTCTTTGGCAAGACTGGATGTCAGAATTTCAGGTCACTGACTACCTGTAACGACTGCCAAAGATCTATATATGGCAGCCGGGACCAACAGCTTAACGTGCTTTCCGAGGCACGGAGGAAACTCGGTATGTCGGGCGGTCACCCATCCACAGACCGACTTAGGCAAGCACAGCTTTACCTAAAGATCGACCCGAGTGGCAGTTCTTATTAAGCCACGAGCCACATGGTAATGAATGCATAAAATAAATTGTCCGCCATCATTGGGAGTCCGCCGTATAGGATTTGGAATAAAGTCACTTACCTAACCATGCATTGTCATCCAAATAAAACAATACAACTATGCACCCGCGTTGTGGATTATAGCTCATGCTTCTTCTAGAGAGGAGGCCTGAATCCCAGCAGTGGGAACATGATAATGATGCTGATGATGATAGCAGTCCTAAACGGACACTAAACTATTTCAGTTTAATCGAAAACCGAAATTAATGAATGATGAAAATTTTTAGTCTTACTTATAATATTAAAAACAAAACCCTGTCCTGATTTTTTTTATTTTTCGAGTTATGTCATAACTCATAACCAAGTGTTCACGGAACACTTTGTTAATAATAACAGCGTAAAAAATGTGATTTGTGACAGTTTTCAAACCGTAATCAAAATTAGAAGATCTTAGAGAATCTTAGATATTATACTTTGATGTTTTGGACGGTATGATTCGTGACTGTTTTACAAGAAAACTACATACATATTAAATGTGTAGCTGATTTTCGTAGATGTTAAATACTGTCGTTAAATGATGTTGGTTACAACATGTAACCAACTGCAATAGGGTAGACAACAAAATAAAACTAATTAGTCCGTCAGATAAATTTCCAAAAGCTATTGGACACATATTTTTTCTTTTTTCACGTAAATTAAAAATGAAGACGATAATATAGTGCTTCGAAAACTCGTGTGACGTCACATTTCAGTAATTTTTTTACCTAAAAGTGATGTCACAAGCCCCCACCATAAAATTTTTGACGTGTTTTATCTCTGTCAATTTTTATTTTTTTTAATCAGCCGACAGCCCTATTTGATGAATGTTTACTCATTTTCAGTATTCCTCACTTAGGTTTAGGATTCGTCTTTTGCAATAAATTATCACGCTTCCATGCATTCAGGTATTATAAAAAAATGACACAACTCCACTTTTCAAATATATATTTTTTTTATTTTAAATAATGTAATGGTTAATCTAATTTTTAGTTATTCTGTTTGTTAATTTTTTATTCTATATTTTGTTATAATTTGACATAATTTGTTTCAATTCAATTTAATAATTTGTTTATTTGCATTTGTTAATCTGTATATCAATTTAACTTATTTTCAATTAAGACATTTTAAAATTTTAATTAGTGTACATCTGTACCACCTACGTTACTAATACATTGCTACTAACATAGTATTAAGTTTAATTAGATTGTTACTAACAAAATTATAGACATTACCTAGTCTGAAATAAACACATTTTTAAATGTTTTAATACGGCTCTAATAATAAACAGACTTCACAAAACCGCTTTCATTTCCACTTCAGCCAAACATGCAGTGCCCTGTGGTTGCAGTATTAAGTTAATGAGGTTGTTGACTAACGTTACCTTTTGGAAACTTTCTGTATAATATGATTAGCGTCCTCAAACAGTACATACACACTTTTGAATTGACTATGTATCACACATTACAGAATAAATACTGGGTTTTATAATTGTGTTTATATGGTTCCTTATGGTGTCTGAAGTAAAGAATAGCACCATCCCATATCACATACATGTAACAACCATACTGCGATCGCCAACCCGCCTGCCAAGCGTGGCGATTATGGCAAATCCCCCCCTTCTGTGGGAGGCCTATGTCCAGCAGTGGACGTCTTAAGGCTGAAATGATGATGATGATGATGATAATTGTATTACTGCTGCTATGACTAATGCTAGTTTTTATTGTTTATTTTTGTTTGTTGCACTTTTCACGGGTTCGCGAGAAGTGGAAGGAGGCCTTTGCCCAAGAGTAAGACAGAGCAGACATGAAAAAAAAATGTTTAGTGTAATTGTTAGTGTTATCTAGGTGATATCAGATAGACCAACAATGGTAAAAGCAAAACCTTTGAATAGTATTTAAACATTTCATATACTACATCTGATACCAAGCTGCATGATCCTCATTGAGTTCACGAAGACAATGTACCCTCTGCTAAAACCTAAATTATTTATAACTACATCAAACTGTCATAATTATCATCCTTACTTGTTTCCACGAACAAAAGATACGCAAAACTGCACAGTTAACTCAAAAAGAACACTATCCCACGATTATTTTTACAGCCTTTAATAACGTCTGCTTACCCCACAAGCCCAGTAATATTATTAATATCACGATATGTTCTCTCCGACCTCATTCGCGGAATGTCGAATTGTTTCATATGATTTATTGTGGTTGCGTACCAGTCTGTGTGCTGTCATACACACGCGGCTAACGGAGTTAGGACCGGCTAGAACCGGTTCGGAGCGGTTGGAAGTGGTTTGAACTGGTGCGGAGTGGTTAAAGGCAGTTTGGGGCGGTTTGGTGCGGATTTAGATTGGTGGAAGTGATTTTGTTTTGAGCTGTTTCTCGTATATGAACCTGGACTACCATGTAGAGGTGATACTAATTATGTTTCCTAAATATATTTAATGAGACGAGGACGGTCGTTCTTCAAAATGGGTAAGATTGCTATGGGCTACTCTGCAAAGCGACCCGTCCAACCATCTCTGGGAAAATGGATGGTCGGTTTCTTCAGTATTTGTGCATGCGAGTTTCCAAGCATTTATAGCCTCAAAATCAATCAGTATGGAATCCAGGACTTTCCTGATAAATTTCTCCATGATATAAAATCCGGTATATAAAAGACGGTAAACTAATACCAGAGATGTCTAACGAAGAGACTTCAACAACCACAAAACAAGAAAATGTTGTTCGCAACAATTGCAACAAAGAAAACATTCGCTGAAAGAAAAAAAATATCAAAGGCCCTTCCAGTTAGACCCGAGTATACTTAAACATCCGTGTACAATATTATTTTCTATTTTACCATAATATCGCTTGACTTATTCCCGCTGTAGGCCGGGCCAAACACATTACACTCCCAACGACTTGCGTAGTCGGGTAACGGATAATAGTTTGTGAGTACCCTTTGCTCGAGAGAGGTCGCATTTACTCTGATATGTGACCGTTATAAGAGTTAAATAACTCTTTAAAGATGTAGTACATATTATTTGTGTATTTTTATACTTTGCATCGTAATGAGGAAAATATCGTGGAGAAAGTTTTGTGTATGAATGTGGATTGATAATAGTAAGAGGTATTAATAATCACACATTGATAGCAGAAGAGGAGGAGCTCGTGGCTTAATAAGAACTGCCACTCGGGTCGATCTTTAGGTAAAGCTGTGCTTGCCTAGGTCGGTCTGTGGATGGGTGACCGCCCGACACACCGAGTTTCTTCCGTGCCTCGGAAAGCACGTTAAACCTTTGGTCCCGGCTGCCATATATAGATCTTTGGCAGTCGTTACAGGTAGTCAGTGACCTGAAATTCTGACATCCAGTCTTACCAAAGAGTATCGTATTACCTAGTATTAACTGGGTTGTGGTTTTTAGACTTCTACTGCCCAGAGCGGGAGGATCCATTTTATGATTTCGCACCTTCCAAAAAAAAAGGGTAGCGTATTACCCTGTTTCAAAGTACTAACTGGGTTGTAGAGGTTAGATAGGCAGTCGCTCCGTGTAAAATACTGGTATTCAGCTGCATCCGGATAGACTCTAGCCGACCCTAACATAGTTGGAAAAAGGCTAAGCAGTTGATGACATTGATAGCAGAACGGATGACCGATGGGGTCAAAAGTTCTTGAATTGAAGACGTTGCATAGGAAAGCCTCCCCACTGGGTGCACCGATGACCTGGTGAAGGTTGTGAGTACCCGCTGTATGCAATACGTACAGGACCGGTCAATATGGCAATATTTGAGGGAAGCCTATGTCTAGCAGTGAACGCCTTACGGCTGAGATGATGATGATGATGGCAGATAATTGAGGTCTTCATCTTCATTTTCATAGAGAAGTTTTCAAGAAAGCACATACTGCTTCAAAGAAACCCAGGAAATTGGAATGAGGGCAAGATTATGCTGCCCGTCGGGGCTGCGAGTTAGTCGCAAGAGATACCGCGGCCTCGACATGAAGGGCTAAGAAGGAACATACGTGGTTTTTAGTCAGTAGAAGTCTGACACTCCCTTTCGCATCGGCCCAAGAGCGGGAGGGGTTATTTAATGATTTTCCACCCACCAAAAAAAAAAAAGACAAGGATATGCTGATAATGACCCTGTTGCAGTTCCCAAAGACGTCTAGAGGTAATGGTTGCTTACATTTCGTCAGTCTGGTAAGGTAATACGAGACACGCAGAAAACAACATTTAAAGTCCCTCCTGAGTGTTTCTAATGGACTATTTAACAACACTTTTAAACACTGAACAGTTTAAAAAAAAATTGTTTTCGATAAAGTATAGATTTTTTTTTTAACTTTTTATTTTATGAAATGGACCGTTCGGTTGACCAATAGGGCATGCAATGCTTGAGGTATTAAGTCCGCCTTTGTAGCTTTTGTGTGCTTAAAGACGAAATAAAAAATAAAAAATAGACCTGTTCCAGTTTAGTTACAGCATCCTGCTTGACAGAAGAAAATCAAATTCTTTTTTTTTTATTCCACAAACGACAAGACTCATCATCATCATCATTCTTTACTTAATAAACTTATTATTATTATTAAACTTATTATTATTATCAGCCTATAATGTTCCCACAGCAGGGACTTAGACCTCCTCTCAAGGCTATAATCCACCAAGCGGGCCCAGTGCGTGTTGGTAGATGTCACAAGTCTTCGATTTTTTTAGTTCTAAGACATGCCGGTTTCCTCACGATGTTCCTACATCGTTTTGAGAGCAGGGGTGATGAAATAAATTACACAAAGAGATGCGCCCACCTGGATTCGAACTTACCGTTCGTAAGTCGGGGCCTCCACCACTGGGCCACTGCTCTCCGAACCGACAAGACTCACCGTCAAAATATTATTATAAGCTATCGTTCCCCGATCCAAGATTTCTATGAAAATCAAATATCTTGGCAAGAAAGCCGACCAAATTTAACTGCTGCGTAAATATTTAGCACGCGCGATGGGAATATTATGCATTGTACCTTCAAGCGTGCATTGCATAAAATGCATTTGAGACTTTTACCACTCGATTTTGGGTGTCTTTCAAGGAGTCATCATCTGCCTAGCTTTTCCTTCTAACTGCATGCAGCTGAATGCCAGTATTTTACATGAAGCGACTACGATATGTTATGATTGTCACCCATCCAAAGACCAATCTAGGCAAACGTGACTTACCCTTCAAGATCATGATTGGTTGATTAAGCCAAGAGCTGCCTCGCCTCCATCAGGGAGAGCAGTGGTGGCTCAGTGGTAGCGGCCCCGACTTACGAAAGTCGTGGGTTCGAACCCAGTCAGTCGGATTACTTTGTGTCATTTATTTCATCAGTACTGCTTTTAAAACGGTGAAGGACAACATCGTGACGAAACCGGCATGTCTTAGAACCAAAAAATTCGAAGGCATGTGATATCTACTAATCCGCACTGGGCCCGCGTGGTGGATCACAGCCCATCCCTCTCCTAGAGAGGAGGCCTGAGTCCCTGCAGTGGGAACATTATAGGCTGTTGATGATGATGATGCCTCACCTCCTCTACGTTCCTCTACTCGTTTTATGTGGAGTATGGACGAAATATTTTTGTTTCGGAGGAGTATATTTTAAAACTGCCTGTTGTACTGGCAACAAGATAATATTGCGAGTGTATTTTCAGATGGGATAGGTAGAGGTGCACACTGTGTAGCACACAAACATTTTGCCGTTCGTGTTAACGTTTCATTCATACAGGGTACGAGCCTATTGTCAACACAGCTGCCAAATTGACCCCTGGGCTGGTTCCTAATGAGCAGTTCTTAATGAGAATTTTTACTAGAAATCTGCATATCTGTTTAATTGAACTCAGGAATTAATGTGTACAAAGAGCGATCCACCTTTAAAAGACGGACAAGAAAGTGATCTTGTAAGGGTTTCTTTTTTTACCTTTTGAGCTACAGAACCCTAAAGAGCAAATAAAGAGTGCATTTACATGGTCTAGTTGTTGCAAGCGCGACTGCTGAGCATGAGGTCCTGGGTTCGATTCCCGGGTCGGGCAAAGTGTTATTGGCTTTTTCCATCAGGAATTTATCAGTAACAGCCACGGAGTCTGGATTTGTGCCCGGTTGATGGCAATAGGCTCGCCCCCTATTACATGGGACTTAAACATAACTGGCGAAATGTGGGTGTACTATTAGGTACACCTCTGCCTAATTCTTCGGGGATTACAGGCGTGATGTTATTTATGTTTATACGTATTGACGGTTTCAAGCCAATTTGAAACCGTCAATATGTATGCGCACTATTACGTAAATCTCTACCTATCTCTTCGGGGTTTTACCAGGCGTGATGTTGTGTTGTGAATGTGTATGAGTATCTCCTTATAAACGCATGCGATCATTTAGTGAGTTTCGCAGTGACCTTTGTAGATAACAACATAATATGACGGTAATGCCTTAAAAAGGGTCTGCATTCAGTACTCTGATGTCGTGGGAACATAGCCCTTGATCTTCAGGAAGTGGGAAGATCTACAACAATCTATAGTTAACTAACTGTCGTACTCAGAGAGCTTTAATGATTACTTAAGCCATCACTTAGTAAAGGTTTTGACAGTTTTATCATACAAAAGTATGTCAAATCTTTACTTACTGCCGCACTCAGAGAGCTTTAATGATTACTTAGGCCATCACTTAGTAAAGGTTTTGACAGTTTTGTCATACAAAAGTATGTCAAAACTTTGCTAAGTGACGGCTTAAGTAATCATTAAATATCTCTGAGTACCGCAGTAAGTGACTGCTTAATTAATGATTTAAAATAATATCTCAGTACCGCAGTAAGACATCCAACAAAATCTAACCTTAACTTCATCCTATTCTAAGATACAGATGACTTTTACTTACCTATAGCAGAATTCATTCTAGAATTTGCTCAAACATTTTTAAAAAGGACTTTCTTGAGAGGAATTTTTAAAAATGGTTCCCTACTTTTTTCATCAAATATTTAGAGAAGGGAAATGAGAGACTGTTCCTTTTGCCGATTTGTAAATATTTAGCCCTGTTAATTGTTCAGATGGACAGGTTTTCGTTACGTAGTCTTTATGTTCTTAAGGATAAGCCGGCTTTGAATTAAAAACTGTTGTATTTGCAGTTTCCGAGGGAAAAATAACCATTTCAAGTAATGATAGCATTTTTAAAGGTCGGTCGTTGTTTTTTAAATGAGGTACCTTTTTATTTTCGTTTGTAGAAAGGTAAAACTAAAGTAATGTTTAAGCTTGGGCGAATCTCGGTCGGAACGTGATTGTTTCAAAACATGCAGATCACCAAGTCACACGACTATTTACGTCAGAACTTTTCGGCCCCATCACACATCTGTTCTGCGAGAATGTGCCCTGCCCACTGCCGCAATTTTTCGGGTTACGACGGTAACCTTGGTTCTTTTGGATGACTTAATTTTTTATTCGATCTCACAACGAAACTCGAGCATTCTGCATTGCCCTTTGGGTGACTTTAAGCCATCTGATGAGGTCTTTTTTTTTTGGGGGTGGGAAATCATCAAATAACCCCTCCCGCTCTTGGGCAGAGCGAAAGGGAGTGTCAGACTTCTCTGACTAAAAACCACCCATGTTCCTTCTTAGCCCTTCATGCCGAGGCCGCGGTATCTCTTGCGAAAACCGCAGCCCCGACGGGGTCTGATGAAGCCTCATTTCGTGATCACTAATAATAATAATTTATTTCACATAAACAGATTGTAGATCTCTGGCAACACATTAGTCATATACTTTCGTCTTGAAACACGTTACTGAGGCAAGTTGGTCGGGAAGACATCATGCATCTTCTTAAACGCTGCCCAGCTGCCATTCACCGATTGACCTCTATTTGACGCTTTATCCGATAACACTACATAATTTATAAAACAGAAACCCTCCGTCGCGTCTGTCGGTTCGCAATAAACTCAAAAACTACTTCACCGATTTTCATGCTGTTTTCGTCAATAGAGTGGTTCTTGAGGAAGGCTTTTTGTATATTATAATTTGTCGCGACAACCGACATCGAGAGGACTACTGGACCGATATCAAAAATTATTTCACCGTTGG
Organism: Diarsia brunnea; assembly: GCA_949774965.1. NCBI lineage: Eukaryota > Metazoa > Arthropoda > Insecta > Lepidoptera > Noctuidae > Diarsia > Diarsia brunnea. The sequence goes on from OX459019.1 coordinate 1,560,467, forward strand.
GAAGCTACACTATCCCCGGGTGATATACTTAGGCTGTATTTCCACGGGAACTGGAACTACGCGGGTAAAACCACGTGACATCCGCTAGTTAATAATAATAATTAGGTATTAATAACCTTTGTTTTTTATTTTGGAGGATTGGAAATCATCAAACGACTCCTCCCGCTCTGGGCAGAGCGGTAGGTAGTGTCAGACTTCTACTGACTAAACACCACTTATGTTCCTTCTTAGCCCTTTGTGTCGAGGCCGAGGACTCTTTCGAACAACCCGCAGCCCCGACGGACGGCCTGACTCCCTGCAGTGGGAACATTATAAACTGATGATATTTGATGATAACACCATATTTTCTCGTTGTTACAGGCGGTAGACTACCTAAAGAAGCGCACACCGGCGCGGGCGGCGCTCATGATAGCCGCGGTCTGGCTTATGTCTGCGCTGGTGTGTATACCGCCTTTACTTGGGTGGAGAGTCAGCAGACCACCGGAGCAGTTTCCACAATGCAAGGTAAGGTGTAGAATAAGTTGTATGAAAACTAGACTTTTTACCCGACTGCGCCGAAGCCCAAAAGGAGGGTTATCTGCTGGTATCGCTTAGTCGTAAACTTAAGTTGAGTCGGACTTGACACGCCTATATTCCATCCCTTTAGACATAAATTATTGACAGCTACAGTTTGTTTATAATTTAACATAAACGCTCAATTTTCAATGTAGAATGACATTATAGACATTTTAGCAAGGATGGCTGATGTATGAGGAAACGTACATAATATGTACGTTACGTTACGTTCATGTTGTTCATTAATCTTTACTTTTATAAGTATATCAAATGAAGAGAGTCAAGAATGAATCTTTATTCTAGTTTATTTTTAAACTTTGTTTAGCAAACCACACGGGCCTATCATTACAACCTTTCTACTCACACTCGACCTCCTTCCTAATCTATTTTCCCAAGAAATAAAGCTTATCACACACCATCTGTTTCCAACCCCGAAATCACAATCTACCCTACAAACACCCCATTAAAAATAGTAGTAATAGGATTCCGATATTCGATCGAGTAATCTAAATTTTAACTTGAATTTCTTTACGATGGCTTTTCTACCTTTTTTTATCGTAAAATCATTCTTAACGTGAATATTAACGACTTTTGTAGAATTCGGAACGGGAGCTTTAGAGTGTTGGGCCATGAAACGTTCTGGGGTCAGTGAAAAGGAATTTTAGTGGTTGAATGGATAATTCTTTCTGTTTTTGGTTAAATTATGATAGCCGATTGAGTCAATTTACTAGCATAAGCAATGCTTACTGATGTCGGTTGGTTTAAATATGAGCAGGAGATTCCCTGACATATCAATACCCCTTGGTGTCTCGGAAAGCAAGTTTATATGTTGCTTACAGCGGCTCTAGTAGAACTTTGACAAATGTTACAGACTCGAAGAAGACCCCAACATAGTTTACAGTTGTTATTACTTTCAGGTTGGCTTGCCCGACACGGAAATCGTACCAAGGACCTCATGCTTAGCAGTCGTGCCACTAGACCAACCTTTTTGGAACGAAGTTCCTTATTGCGCGTTGTGAAAGGGGGCTAGACGGAAAAAATTCTTACGAAAAGTTGTCACGACACTTTTTGCTATAGTAAGCTATTTATTGTAAGCTGTGCGGCGTCGCATGTTTCTCTGTCTGTCTCTCTCTCTCTTATAGAAAACAAGCCAGATATTTTCATTTCTAAATTTTTTTTTTTTTTTTACATAATAAAAAATTATAACAATAACTTCGTTCCATCCGGGTGTTCCTTGACACCTCTCAAGTTTTTTTTTGTATTCAAATATCCCAATTAATTTGGGGTCGGCGCCACATGTTTTCTCCTATACTTCTCTATTACTCGTCATATCATCAGACACCTCCTTACTTGCCATATTACTTCTTCATGCAGTTCATCCATCGCTTCAATGTGAATTGTGATATCTAACCTTAATGAAAAATTCGTTCCTAACTTCATGGCCTCATCTCTCCAGGCAGAGAATCTTTATTACTGGACTTTTAATTACACCTTTAAGAATGTAGTGTCTCGACGTGACTCAGCATTTTAAATACGTTATGTTAATAAAGTTCATGTTTGCAAGTTAATTAATTTTGATTACAAATGTTATTGTTCGCACTTAAATTAAATTGATTGGTTCTCCTCGTGACTAGCTCATTAGGAAAAAAATTAAAAGACTTTGACTTTTATTAAATTAAAATAGGAAGAAAGGCATCGGTAGTATTCCCATCGGGGCTGCGGGTTGTTCGCAAGAGATACCGCGGCCTTGGTTTTTAGTCAGTAGAAGTCTGACACTCACTTTTTCGCTCCGCCCAGAGCGGGAGGAGTTATTTAATAATTTCCCGCTCTCCAAAAAAAAGGCTATTCCCATGATTGACTTGTTGGTCTATTGGTTGCAAGTGCAACTGTTGAGCAGCGGCCACGGAGTCTGGGTTTGGGCACGGTTGATACCAATAATCTGGCCCCCTTTTGATGGGACTTAACAATATAACTGTCGAAATGTGGGTGCACTATTAAGTGTACTCTGTAGTCGAGTGGTTTAACCATTTGCCTAGTGACCCGGTGGTCGTGGGTTCGATTCCTACGGGAAGCATACATTGTAAAGTTGAATCACCTGATTGTCTGATAAAAAAGATGATTCCGTGCTGCTGAAGGCATGTATAAGCCGGTGGTCCCGGCCGAATGGCGGTCGCCTTACCATGTCATATACCCATTTTTTTTTGGCGGTTGGAAAAACATCAAATTTTAATAACCCCTCCCGCTATTGGGCAGAGCGAATGGGAGTATCTTCTACTGACTAAAAATCACCCATGTTCCTTCTTAGCCCTTAATGTCGAGGCCGCGGTATCTCTTGCGAACAACCCGCAGCCCCGACGGGATGTCAGAGACCCTTTTCTTTTTTGTTTTTTTTTTTTAATGGTGTGTGGAAAATCATCAAATAATCCCGCTCTTGGGCAGAGCGAAAGGGAGTGTCTGACTTCTACTGACTAAAAACCACCCATGTTCCTTCTTAGCCCTTCATGTCGAGACCGCGGTATCTCTTGCGAACAACCCGCAGCCCCGACGGGCAACCCGCAGCCCCGACGGATGTCAGAGACCCTTGAGGCGGTTCAGAAACTCTGATACTAGAGTGTGTGGGGTCGTTAGACCTAGCTGCCCACGCGATAAGAAGAAGAAGATCAGGTACACCTCAGCCTAACCCTCCGGGGATTACAGGCGTGACGTTATATTATGTATTTATATTTGCATAGGGTGTCTGTAAGTCAATCAGTTGCTCGACTCACTATGAGTTCGTTCCAAAACAGCTCCTTCTAAATTAGGTTTTAATGTCTTAGCCATAACTTCTCTTTTCACTTTTACTACTTCCTTATTGACCACCAAATCAATACGCGGTGAGTTTATTAATGTTTTTATATTCATCGTGACTAATGGCCAAGAATCCAACCATTAGTGCATTGTGATCATTGATGAATAGTGAAGCATTTGCTGTAGACATTAAGGCATCCATTTCTTTGAGTCAATTTATAGTTCCTGAACATAATACCTTGGTAATTTATATCACGTTTAGGTTTTTTATTAGTAGAATAGTCTTGGATTGTTTGCGTATTTGTAAAAGCGGAGTAATTGTTTTGATACATTGTGAACGATGTGTGGTAAATGCTCCAATTCTAAAGATGGCTCTATTCTCACACTGCGGCTAGAAGATTTTTACTATACAGGATGTAAAAAATGAACCCTTTACGAAATAGTCAACCAAGCATTATGTACATCAAACTAAGTACCCCTAGGTATATTTAAAAAATATTGCTGGGAAACGACTTTTTTTGTTGGGGTAAAAAATCACAGTTTAGAGTACAATTCAATGTAGCACTCTTAAAACGTTGTGCTAGTGGATGCTTTGAATAGTAAACGGGTTCTGGTTGTAATTTAAGTAACTTTATAACCTAAACGACTAGACAGTGGTAAAAACAGCTGCGAAAAATTTGGAACTAACAATATAACTATAACGTAAATAGGGGAGAACAAGTGGGTTTTGGCTTCGCTAAGGGTACTTTTACACCTAGCTCGCTGTCCGCAAGGGCCGACCCCCGTCGGGGCTGCGGGTTGTTCGCAAGAGATATCGCGGCCTCGACATGAAGGGCTAAGAAGGAACATGGGTGGTTTTTAGTCAGTAGAAATCTGACACTCCCTTTCGCTCTGCCCAAGAGCGGGAGGGGTTATTTGATGTTTTTCCACCAGCCAAAAAAAAATAGAAAAAAAAAGGCCTAAAAAGTACTAACCTTGTGATGTCACACGACTTTTTGAAGCACTGTATCATCTTCATATTTTGTTTACGTAAAAAAAGAAAAAATACCTCCGTGTCCATTAATTTTTGGAAATCTTTGTGACGGACTAATTAGATTTTTTTGGTGAAATAATAATAATAATTTTGATTTGGAAGATGAAATACTACTGATGAACTCGCAATCAAAGTAACCAATCACTGGCCTAAAATAAACAAGTTAACAAAACAATCACATCATCGATTACAAAAAAAAAAGAAATACATTTTTCTACCCCACTTTTCTACCCATTAATTCCCGATCAAAAGACGGCCCTAAACATAGCTTAACGGCCATTCTGGGCCAAAATATTTGTCTCAGCTTGCAACAAGGCCCGTTATCAGGCCTAATTTAATCTATGAAGGGACGGCAAAGAATACTAATCTTCCTTTGTGGCTCGTAAATGCTATAAAGAGGATTGATAAGGCCGCAATTGAGAGAGCGATGAGAGGCTCTGGTGGGACTGTGAGGCCTTTAACCTTTTAGTTGGTGTTCAGGTTAAGCCACGCTTGAGTAGGTTGGTTTGTGGATGGGCGACCATTAATTTTTTTTAAACGTTGTCCCACACTAGGAATTTCTCCTGTATCGTGGGTGCGTTTACAAAAATTTATAGTCACATACACAGACACACCCAGACCCAAAACAACTATTTGTAAATTAAACAACTAGGTATTTGTAATTCATTACGTACCGAGTTTCTTCCGTGCCTCAGAAAGCACGTTAAGCCGTTGGATCGGATCCGACTCGGTACCTATAGAGCTTACTTGCTCCCGTCAAAACTTTCGGTTCACCTGCACTGTGCATTTGTGTGGTTGGACCACTGTACAAACTTTGACCTTAAAAAGTCTGTTCGCCTTATTGTTGTTTTATTTGCTTTATCTTTTGTTATTAATTCCTTGTGTATTGTGTACCATTTAATTGTTGTGTGTACCTACTGTAAATAAAATCTCTGTATTTCTTGTACAGTCTATCCCAATAAAATGGGGACTCCAAACCCTGACGATATACCTCTCGGCACTCCTGATCCTACAAGCTTTTGAGCCTGACTGTACATCAGCTACCCTTTTATAGTAACCTGGTACATTTAGGGTGTAAAAGTACCCTTAACGCAAACTGAGGGCACTTGTTCTTCCCACCACTGCAATCACTTTTTTGTTCTAGATCATATCTGGGAACCCCCTAGTTACGGAGATATTGGGGGTCAAAGTTCCAAATTTTTCACAGCTGTTTTTGTAAATACTAGCTTTTCAGGCTATAACTTTACTTAAATTACCTCCATGACCCGTTTACTATTCAAAGCATCCAATAGCACAATGTTTTAAGTGTGCTACATTGAGTTTTACCGTAAAATGTGATTTTTGACCCAAAAAAAAAATCGTTTCCCAGCAAATTTTTTTGCGTAGGGGTACTTAGTTTGATGTACAAAATGCTTGGTTAACGTATGCGTAAAGGGTTCATTTACACCCTGTATTTAAATTAGCATTTTGATTTAAATGGGGTGGAGTACTTTGAGAACATTATAATATTATCATGGAGTAGAATGAAACCTAATTAAAAATATAACATTTTTCATGGACTAGTTTGGGAACTCTTTTTGGAGTACCTCGGGAATAACCCATAATTATACTTAACATACCGAATTCAGTAACATTTTCTTAAACTTTTCGACACTATTACTATCAAAAACTTTTCCTTATAATTATACGTCAGTCTTTTTACTTTCATCTCTAAGATCCCGTCTCTCCACTTCAAGATGTTTAACCGGCAAAATCAATAGAGGAACGGCACCCGATATTTATTGCATTAATTATTGAATCTGCTTAATAACCCCCCTCTTTCCTCTCCTCCCTTTGTTTCCTCTCCTACATTTATGCTGCAGAGTTTCCGAAGCGTTACGAAGTCTTTGTTTTATTAACATTGTTAAAGCGTTCATGCATTAAAGAGGTTTAATTTAGTGATGTAGTTTGATACGGTCTCTGTGTTCAGTACCAGGTCTCGTCATGCTTAGCTGGAAAGCGTGGTGCAAGGGTTAGGCTGAGGTATACATACAGTCAAGAGAACCAAACAGTATGCTAGTTTAAACAAGGTACTTATTGAAAAAACACTACAGGCAGAACCGTACCAAATATTTCGGAATAGTCTCGCAACCCTTACTTCATCTAATTGTAGGCGTATTACTTTATGTAATTTATTTCATAACCACTGCTCTCGAAATGGTGAAGGAATACATCGTGAGAAATTAGAACCAAAATATTCGGAGACCTACATTATGTGATGTCTACCAACCCGCACTGGGCCCGCGTGATGGATTATAGCCCATCGCTCTCCTAGAGAGGAGGCTTGAGTCCTTGCAGTGGGAACATTATAGGCTGATGATGACCCCCCTAAACGAGCAAACACTATTTTTTGAATAAAAACTATTTTTTTCTTCAATCCTTAATTGTGAATTAATAGTAACGACAGGAAAAAAGAAGTCGTTGAACAATCTGTCCATTAATGATTTGCGGCGGGAACCGGAAGTCGCCATTATCGCGGACACGCAAGCTTCCTGTCGCCGCCGGAAACGGCCGCGGTAACCGTTTCCGTTTGCGTTTTTCACCGGATATGACGTAAATAGTTCTGCGTATTATAAGTGTTTCACAGTCTTTATACGACTTTCGGCTTATTGATATGGGAGCTTTTCTTGTCGAAACAATGGCTTTTAAATTGTTAAAATAGTTTTTTATAAGAGTTAACAGCTATGCCCGCCATTTCATTCACTTAGCGTTCGGTATTTGCCCCACGCTGAAGCTTCCCCCAGCATTCTATATGTTAATTTAGGTTAAAAACTATGATACTTATGTGCGCCAATTTCATCCAAATCCGTTTAGTAGTTAAGGCGTGAAAGAGTAACAAAAAGCCATCTTTACTAACCATCCTCCTATCCCAGCGCTGTAACATTTGTCAAAAATGTTGCAGCAACATGCTTAGATAGTGGCCTTTTGGCCTCGTACGGGACTTATTTTAATTCTGTTTTATTTTTAAGTGTTTCTCTTGTTTTCTTTTTTTGTCAATTTTTTATTATTAATTTCTTGTCCTGTGTGAGACCAATAAATACTTTTTCTTTCTATACTTTCAAATTCTTCTTTTAGCGTGTCAACGGCAATCTAAATTGTGTCGGCACATAACTAAAGTACGTCCATCAGTTCCAGTAGTAAACAACAGCAGGACATACGAGACACGGTACACCCATGTGTTTACAAACACAACTGCCTACTAGGCAACTAATTCCTTGATCACACCCATTATATATTCCATAAGGGGATTGAACTCATTACACGTAGGCGAAGCAGCCCATCGCTTAGCCTCTGCACAAACCGTGTCGTTTTTTAGTTTCTGCTTAGCACCATTTGAAAAAGGCGTAGCGTGTGGTTAGCTTTAAAAATGCACTCGCAACTCGAGCTCTAACCGGAGGTCAAACCCCTTTATATTAGACCACGGACATCAAAACATAAACACGAACTTTTATTTGGTATTTAACTTGGTCTAACTTCGGAACGAAAACAACTGAACAAAGAGAGACGGATGATCAAAGTTGGAAACATATAAAATTGTGCAATTTCAACAATATGGCTGCTCAAAATGATGTTTGGATGTTTCTTTGACACGAGTTCTTTTCTATAGTGGATTTTGTCTTTCATTTTGAAGTTAGAGAATTTGGAGAACTATGAGTACATGTACACTTCAACGAGATTAATAAATTTAAATTGTGGTCTGGTTAATGTAATAATTGCTATTGAATATAGGCGCAGTATGGGTATGTGATAAGGAAGAATGAGGAAATTGTTGTGAGAAATGTTTGGAGTATGAATGTGGTTTTGGTACCTGTGCGAAGGATGACATGGCTTGAAAGTAAAAATGTCTGATAAGATAAGTAATAGAATAATATGGAAGAAGAAGACATGTTAAATAAGACACCTCAAATAAATCGCCATAGCTGCGGGTTGTTCGCAAGAGATACCGCGGCCTCGACATGAAGGGCTAAGAAGGAACATGGGTGGTTTTTAGTCAGTAGAAGTCTGACACTCCCTTTTGCTCTGCCCAAGAGCGGGAGGGGTTATTTGATGATTTTCCACCCGCCAAAAAAAAGGGCGCGAGAATAATGACAGTTTTTGAACGATGTAAACGATAAAAATACGTCAGTAAAATTCACATTTTTCAAACAACAGTCATTTTTCAAAAGTCCAAAAGTAAGATAACCCAGAATGAAAGGACCAAAAATCGTAACTACAGTTTATGGATCAAAGGTAGCTACACTTTATATCCACAATGAGCCAAAGATTTCTATTGTCTTAGCGAAAAACGTCAGCAGCAGAGGTTAAACCATTGTTTTCGAGTAGTCGCTTACTTTGCTACGCTACTGTTACGGTTAAAGTGCAGATTAACTTGACTATTGTTAGTTCTGTAGTGTTATAGGACCTGCGGGAGATAGTTACCAGCTTTAACAGTAAGATAGCTAGCGGTACTAGTCTGGTGGAGCCTGAATTGCTGTTAGAGGGAAAAACACAGACAGTAACAGTTACACAACGGTAAGGAAAAATCCAGAGTTTTCAACATAATATTACGCCTGTTACCCCCGAAAGGGAAAACAGAGGAAAATGTCTCTAAATGAGAATATACAGGGTGTTGCCGACCATACGACAATAAATGAAACCACTGGTAGTTCTAGTTCATAGGAACATTTTTAAACTATCAAATAAATCTTAACATCAAAATAAAAAAAAAATAAAAAAAAACAATAAAACTAAGGCATAAAACTGTAAACAAAATACATTACAATTTATAAACAAATATTAGTTTACTAACCTTAGGAATAATTACGATATAATTACGTTTGGAAATACAATGTAACAAACGAATTTGGCAAAGACATTTAGGTAGTTTATTGTCGTGTCGTCGTCACCACGACGGTGTTAGCATTTATTTGATAGTTTAAAAATGTTCCTATGAACTAGAACTACCAGTGGTTTCATTTATTGTCGTATTGTCGGCACCAGCCTGTATATTAGAATAGAATGTAGAATATCTCAGGTACTCCTTCAAGGATTAGGTAGATGTGCGTGTAGCAGACGATACGATCTGGATGACGATTTGCTCCGAGCGGGATTCGAATCCGCAGCGTTGCAGTCAATCACCTCAGCCACTGGACAACCGTGCCGTCGCCGCGTGGTTGCAGTCATTCTGGTGTGATAACAGATATCTATCAAAACTTTCGCATTTATAATAGTAAAAAAAAAAAAAGGTCTCAACCTTTTTTTTTTTTTGCTGGTGGAAAATCATCAAATAAGTCGCGCTCTGGGTAGAGCGAAAGGGAGTGTCAGACTTCTACTGACTAAAAACCACCCATGTTCCTTCTTAGCCCTTTATGTCGAGGCCGCGGTATCTCTTGCGAACAACCCGCAGCCCCGGAACAACCCGCAGCCCCAGTAAATGAGACCTTCGGTTGACTTGGTTGCAACATGACTACGTCTGAAAATCGAAATAAAACAACAGACCAACAGATTTTCTCTTGAAATGCAGCTTTATATTACCACCAAGATCTTAGGTTAGCTGTGTTTAATGTATACATACGCGTGGCAAATTTTATGTCGTTTTTGTCGCTCGTAATACAACATTATGACTTGGCCACACAAGGCGAGGCAATTCCAACCAGTTTATATTGATGAATATAACGACACGGTCGTTCATGGATACCTAAATGTCTGTTTCTGTTCTGTCTGCGTGTTATTTAATTAACAGTTATGGTACTATTTAGTTTTGATTCCGTGTGAGCGGACCCTTTTCGAAACCTTGAGCACTGATAACTCCGTAACTAGTAGATTAAAAACAAAACCCTTTCCTTGCAGTCGGGTCAAAAATATCGCAATGACGGGAAGAACAATTATTATTGTCTTTCGTCTTTATTAAGGAAACTTTTACTCCCATTAGAGTCAAATCGAGTATAGGTTTGGTTGAAAGCTAATTATCACATTTCGAGTGTATGTGAGTTAAAATGTTTGTAAACGCACCCACGATACAGGAGAAATTCCAAGTGTGGAACAACGTTTTTATAAAAAAAAAATACGATTTCTAAAGACTACAGCGTCCCCATTTTTATAAGTTTGGACCAATAGCAAAGATCTCGTAAGAGGAAGTACTGACCTATTTGGAGATAGGACAAATACGTAACTATCGGACCAGGTTGCGTAACACCGACTTTTGTTGTGTACCGGGATATTCGACCGGGATAACCGGAAAGTTTTGTAGTGACTTGTGTGTCATACTTGCTTAATTGTGTCGATAGACACGTTTGTTAGGTAAAATTATAACTTACTAGCTTTTCCCCGCGATACATTATGTACTAAAACCTTCCTCAAGAACCACTCTATTCATTGGTGAAAACAACATGAAAATCGGTGCAGTAGTTTTTGAGTTTATCGCGAACAGACAGACGCGACGGAGGACTTTGTTTTAGTTTGTAGTGACTAGCTTTTCCCCGCGGCATCGTTCGCGTTTTGGTCCAAAATTATCCGTCGGCATTTTCACTACATAGTATAAAACAAAGTCGCTGTCCCTGTCTGTCCGTCCCTATGTATGCTTAAATCTTTTTAACGTTTTTTTTAAATAGATAGAGTGATTCAAGAGGAAGGTTTTAATATATAATTTGACCGACATCCACGCGGGTGAAGCCGCGGGCATCAGCTAGTTATAAATAATCTATACAATAGCCTATAACACTCGAACTAATGAAGGTTCGCTGTTGAAGTGATTCGTCATCAGTGTATAATGTTTCCACTGCAGGGGCTCAGACCTCCTCTTTAGGAGAGGGATGGCTTATAACACACCACGCGTGCCCAGTGCGGGTTGGTAGATGTCACATGTCTTCGATTTTTTTGGTTCCTTACAATGTTTTCCTTCACCGTGTTGAGAGCAGCGGTGATGAAATTAATTACACAAAGAATGCCTGGGTTCGAACCCACGACTTACTGTTCGTAAGACGAGGCCGCAACCACTGGGCCACCACTGCACTTGTTAAGATAAATAAGTTGATTAAGGTTCAGTGGTGATTTTAGTAGATCCAGATATTACCCCCTTTTTTGTTTTTTAGCGGGTGGAAAATCATCAAATAACCCCTCCCGCTCTTGGGTAGAGCGAAAGGGAGTGTCACACTTCTACTGATATGTATGTTTTATAAATAATTTATAACTTATAGCCCCCATGTATAATTTAACCTTTAATCAGTGAAAACAATTTTAGAATGGGATCATTAGTTCCGTAGATTATTATCCCCTAGGTACAAACTAACAAACAAATTTTATGTTAAAAGTATAAATATAGGGTGTAAAAGTACCCTTAACGCAAACGAAGGGCACTTGTTCTCCCTTCACTACGATATTTTTTTTGTTCTAGACCATACATGGGAACCTCCTACTTGATAGCATGTTTTCACCCCAGAAAAACCTTAAATTCACGTAATCACGTTACTCATCGCAGCACCATAAACTAATCACCCGCGATCCTATTTAAAATTATCACTTCCCCAGGCGCTCATCAACTCTAATGACAGTTCATTGCATGCATAATTAAAAAACATTACTCCCGGGTTCGAACTAACGACCTTTGCGGAGCTATGGCGGCCAGGCAATAAAATGAAAGTAGGTGAAGGACCAGAGGTTGGCGACCAATAATCTGCATTTTGGTAACAGACGCGTGTGGTGAGTTAGTAATTTTTGTAGACCGGACAGTGCTTTTGAGTGAGTAAAAACCAGTACACTTAAAATGAGAGATGTATTTACACATACATAGATACATAAACTCACGCCCTTTTCCCATGGGGGTAGGCAGAACCCACAGAACGCCACTTGCTACGATCCTTACATACTCCTTTTGCCTCGTCCACATTCATACATCGGGCCCCCGTGGTGGTTTATAGGCCATCCCTCTCCTAGAGAGGAGGCCTGAGTCCCTGCAGTGGGAACATTATAGGCTGATGATGATGATGAATTGTTGGGCCACAAAAGAGATGAATGAAAGGCTACCTATTGCATGTGACTATGATGAAATGACTAAGAGGGGCGATAAAACAAGGAATGAATACACATGTTTGGGAGGAAATCTGAAGGTGGCTCCGGTGACTCAAAAGTTGTGTTGCAATAGAGCATACTCCTTGGTTATGGAGCTTAAACATACATCTAGTTAGACCGGGAACCGATTTCAACATAGTTGGGATGAGAATAGGCCAAAAAATGGTAAATGCCCATGGACTTACAAATCCCATTTACACAGTGTTTGGAAATTATCTTTACCTCAATCAAAACCAGTTACTTAATTAGGTAAAATTCGTCGAAAATAAAACAAATTATTACGTACTGTCGCGTCTACAACTTCTAACATTTTAATCTTTGCCCCGTCTACCCATTTGGGGGTAAATATTGCAAATCGATAGCCCTTATCAGAGGTACTAGGGTACGTTATTAAATTACCCGACCTGCCCAAATAGGGGTACGGGTAACTTGCTCCTTTCACCACAGCTTCCTTTTCGACATGTTTATTTTTTATTATATAATCCCGGTTTGCGGGTTTTTTGTCACAGTGGACAATTTTTTTTATCTGTGTTTAGGAACAGTTAAAATTAATAGGATTTAAAATATCCCAGTCTAGGCTCAATAGGGTAGTTAACTAAAAAAATCTAATAAGTCCGTCAGATAGATTTCCAAAAAATATTGGACACGTATTTTTTCTTATTTCACGTAAACAAACAAAAAGACGATACAGTGCTTTGAAAATTCGTGTGACGTCATATTAAGGCATTAGTGTGAAATTTTTTACCGTTGAGTGACGTCACAACCCCCCACTCAAATCTTTGACGGGTTTTATCTTCGTCAATTTTTATTGATTTGATAAAATAAAAAATACGTGTCCAATATTTTTCGATAATCTAACAGACGGACTAATTAGAATCATATTTTTTTAAGTCAGTAAACATCCCTATTGGTGGTTTATAAATGTACTGACCTAACCCTAGCCTTTGCTATGGCAAAAAAAACGAAATCAAACAGACAAAATGTCACCGACTTCAGAAGCTGCTTTTTCTTGTGAAGTTTATTTTTCCCTTTTTTGTGTTTTTCGTTTTTGTGTTTTTCACTTTTTTGTGTTTTTGAAGTTGGTTTTTTTGTACCATGTAGGTAATAGGCGGCAAGTCATATCATCATTATGGGATACTTTTATTATAGTTTAAGGGGAACACAGCAGTGGATGACTTTGACGATTTGACCTCTGTACTGGCTTTTGTTTATTTTTCGGCCCCTACCGGCAAACGACTGTACTACAGAAAAACGTACCAAAGAACAGAAACGTGTCGCAGAGTGGTCATCGTATTTGCCTAACATATTTTGTTTCTCTTGGAGTACAATGTATGAATAAAATATTTAATTATAAATTATACACTTTGACTAATGAAGTAATAACCTAGCTTTCATTAGTTATTTCCCTGAGCACAGGTACTCCTACGATACATTCTTAAGGTCTGATAAAGACCAGGTAACTGCTTATCGGTTCTCAGTGACGGATGTAGTTAGAATGACCTAGCTTTCAAATTTTATCTGTCTGAGCACGGATGCTACTACTTAATACATTTTGAAGGTCTGATGATGACCAGCTAAGTGCTTATCGGTTCTCAGTGACGGATGTAGTTAGAATGACCTAGCTTTCAAATTTTGTCTATCTGAGCGCGTATTCTACTACATGATACATTATGAAGGTCTGATGATGACCAGCTAAGTGATTATCGGTTCTCAGTGACAGATATACTTAGAATGCTCCAGCTGTCAGCTTTTATCTTATTGAGCACGGATGCTACTACATGATACATTTTGAAGGTCTCATGATGACCAGCTAAGTGCTTATCGGTTCTCAGTGACGGATGTAGTTAGAATAACCTAGCTTTCAAATTTTATCTGTCTGAGCACGGATGCTACTACATAATACATTTTGAAGGTCTGATGATGACCAGCTAAATGCTAATTGGTTCTCAGTGACGGATATAGCTAGAATGACCTAGCTTTCAGATTTTATCTTATTGAGCACGGATGCTACTACATGATACATTTTGAAGGTCTGATGATGACCAGCTAAGTGCTTATCGGTTCACAGTGACGGATATAGCTAGAATGATCACCATCAGGTAAATGGCACCATCAGTATCCAAGGCCTCTTCGAGCTCTTTCAAATGAGTCCACACACGACGGTTCTACGTGGTGCCATCAATGAGATCCTATACTTACCTTCGGAGTCTACCATCAGGTAGCTAGTATCATCAGTCTCCAAGGCCTCCTCGAGCTCTTTCAAATGAGTCCAAACACGATGGTTCTACTCAGTGCCGTCAATGAGATCCTATACCTACCTTCGGAGTCCACCATTAGGTACGAGACATCATCAGTAATCCAGATCTCCATCTTCCATCAAACGAAATTCTCAAGACAAAATAATTAAAACGATAAAACAATTAACACCATTAAAACAATAACATACATTACATAACATCGCGCCTGTAATCCCCAAAGGGTTAGGCAGAGGTGTACCTAATAGTAGGCGTGATGTTATGTATGTTATTATTTTAATGATTTTAATTGTTTTATCGCTTTTAGCGATAAAACAATTGTAGCAAAAAACAATTGTAGTCGTTTTTGTAGCACGGATGCTACTACATTTTGAAGGTCTGATGATAACCAGCTAAGTGCTTATCGGTTCTCAGTGACGAACGTAGTTAGCATGACCTAGCTTTAAAATTTTATCGATCTGAGCACGGATGCTACTACAAAATACATTCTGAAGGTCTGATGATGACCAGCTAAGTGCTTATCGGTTCTCAGTGACGGATACAGTTATGATGCTACAGCTTTCTGCTTTTATCTTATTGAGCACGGATGCTACTACATGATACAATTTGAAGGTCTGATGATGACCAGCTAAGTGGTAATTGGTTCTCAGTGACGGATATAGCTAGAATGACCTAGCTTTCAAATTTTATCGATCTGAGCACGGATGCTACTACATGATACATTTTGAAGGTCTGATGATGATCAGCTAAGTGCTTATCGGTTCTCAGTGACGGATGTAGTTAGAATGACCTAGCTTTCAGATTTTATCTTATTGAGCACGGATGCTACTACATGATACATTTTGAAGGTCTGATGATGACCAGCTAAGTGCTAATTGGTTCTCATTGACGGATATAGCTAGAATGACCTAGCTTTCAAATTTTATCGATCTGAGCACGGATGCTACTACATGATACATTTTGAAGGTCTGGAGATGATCAGCTAAGTGCTTATCGGTTCTCAGTGACGGATACAGTTATGATGCTACAGCTTTCTGCTTTTATCTTATTGAGCACGGATGCTACTACATGATACATTTTGAAGGTCTGATGATGACCAGCTAAGTGCTAATTGGTTCTCAGTGATGGATATAACTAGAATGACCTAGCTTTCAAATTTTATCGATCTGAGCACGGATGCTACTACATGATACATTTTGAAGGTCTGATGATGACCAGCTAAGTGCTTATCGGTTCACAGTGACGGATATAGCTAGAATGACCACCATCAGGTAAATGGCACCATCAGTCTCCAAGGCCTCCTCGAGCTCTTTCAAATGAGTCCAAACACGATGGTTCTACGCAGCGCTGTCAATGAGATCCTGTACCCATCTTCGAAGTCCACCGTCAAGTAAATGGCATCATCAGTCTCTAAGGCCTCCTCGAGCTCTTTCAAATGAGTCCAAACACGATGATTCTACGCAGTGCCGTCAATGAGATCCTTTACTTACCTTTTGAGTCCACCATCAGGTAAATTACATTATCAGTCTCCAAGGCGTCCTCGAGGTCTCAACACCATTAAAATAATAAGATACATAACATAACATCACGCCTACTATTAGGTACACCTCTGCCTAACCCTTCGGGGATTACAGGCGTGATGTTATGTAATGTATGTTATTATTTTAATGGTGTTAATTGTTTTATCGCTTTTAATTATTTTGTCTTGAGAATTTCGTTTGATGGAAGATGAAGATCTGGATGACTGATGATGTCTCGTACCGAGTCGTACCTAATGGTGGACTCCGAAGGTGGGTATAGGATCTCATTGACGGCACTGAGTAGAACCATCGTGTTTGGACTCATTTGAAAGAGCTCGAGGGGGCCTTGGAGACTGATGATACCAGCTACCTGGTGGTAGACTCCGAAGGTAAGTATAGGATCTCATTGATGGCACCACGTAGAACCGTCGTGTGTGGACTCATTTGAAAGAGCTCGAAGAGGCCTTGGAGACTGATGGTGCAATTTACCTGATGGTGGTCATTCTAGCTATATCCGTCACTGTGAACCGATAAGCACTTAGCTGGTCATCATCAGACCTTCAAAATGTATCATGTAGTAGCATTCGTGCTCAATAAGATAAAATCTGAAAGCTAGGTCATTCTAACTACATCCGTCACTGAGAACCGATAAGCACTTGGCTGATCATCATCACACCTTCAAAATGAATCATGTAGTAGCATCCGTGCTCAATAAGATAAAATCTGAAAGCTAAGTCATTCTATCTACATCCGTCACTGAGAACCGATAAGCACTTAGCTGATCATTGTCAGACCTTCAAAATGTATCATGTAGTAGCATCCGTGCTCAATAAGATAAAATCTGAAAACTAAGTCATTCTAACTACATCCGTCACTGAGAACCGATAAGCACTTAGCTGATCATCATCAGACCTTCAAAATGTATCATGTAGTAGCATCCGAGCTCAGATCGATAAAATTTTAAAGCTAGGTCATTCTAGCTATATCCGTCACTGAGAACCAATTAGCACTTAGCTGGTCATCATCAGACCTTCAAAATGTATCATGTAGTAGCATCCGTGCTCAGATCGATAAAATTTGAAAGCTAGGTCATTCTAGCTATATCCATCACTGAGAACCAATTAGCACTTAGCTGGTCATCATCAGACCTTCAAAATGTATCATGTAGTAGCATCCGTGCTCAGATCGATAAAATTTGAAAGCTAGGTCATTCTAGCTATATCCATCACTGAGAACCAATTAGCACTTAGCTGGTCATCATCAGACCTTCAAAATGTATCATGTAGTAGCATCCGTGCTTAATAAGATAAAAGCAGAAAGCTGTAGCATCATAACTGTATCCGTCACTGAGAACCGATAAGCACTTAGCTGATCATCTCCAGACCTTCAAAATGTATCTTGTAGTAGCATCCGTGCTCAGATCGATAAAATTTGAAAGCTAGGTCATTCTAGCTATATCCGTCAATGAGAACCAATTAGCACTTAGCTGGTCATCATCAGACCTTCAAAATGTATCATGTAGTAGCATCCGTGCTCAATAAGATAAAATCTGAAAGCTAGGTCATTCTAACTACATCCGTCACTGAGAACCGATAAGCACTTAGCTGATCATCATCAGACCTTCAAAATGTATCATGTAGTAGCATCCGTGCTCAATGAGATAAAAGCTGAAAGTTGGAGCATTCTGACTATTTCCGTGACTGAGAACCGATAAGCAGTTACCTGGTCTTCATCAGACCTTCAAAATGTATCATGTAGTATGAGAGACTATCATTAGGTACGAGACATCATCAGTCATCTAGATCTCCATCTTCCATCAAACGAAAATCTCAAGACAAAATAGTTAGATAACATAACATCACGCCTGTAATCCCCGAAGGGTTAGGCAGAGGTGTACCTAATGGTACACCCACATTTCGCCAGTTATCTTTAAGTCCCATATAATAGGGGCGAGCCTATTGCTATCAACCGGGCACAAATCCAGACTCCGTGACTGTTACTTATATATAATATCCTGATGGAAAAACCCGATAACACTTTGCCCGACCCGGGAATCGAACCCAGGACCGGCATCATGCTTACGACCACTAGACCAACGAGGCAGTCCAAAATTAAAATAATATCATAGATATATCTATATACCAAAATATCTACTAAGAAACGTAGATAATTTACCAATAGTTTTGGAGAGCTCGGCCACGCGTCACTTTACGTTTATTAGGCATAGTCAGCTTAGTCTATGATAGGTGCAAACAACAAAACGAAATTACAAACTACTTTAAATATATTTACAAACTTATTTTCTGTTCTTATTTTACGAAATATTGATAACTATACAATTTACAATATGTTTTAATTCAGAAAACATTAAAAACGTGAACTTTTGAATTTTATTTGTGAAGTAATGACATGCGTGCAGTCCACCCGTGACAACAGTCATCGAGACACTGGCGCAGCGCGTTCCAAGTATGCGCGACGGGTCTTGCGCCGCATTTGCCTCAAAATGTCGGGATTTAATTTATTATTTTAAAATTTTATTACAAATCAGAGAAAATAAACAATACCGATTGTTAAATACATCACTGCGTATTTTTGGGTATAAAATTCATACCGAACTATTCAGCCGTTACAGAGACAAAATTCGATTTAGGTTAAGACATACTACGATTTTTTATTAAATAATGTGAAGGTTTATTAAAATTTTAAACAATACGAATTATTTGTGATGACTTTAAGTATAACATATATTTTTTATATGGAAATCGTACGGAAGGATTCCTCAACAAATTTCTTTAAACATACGTCGTTTTTGGGATTTGACCATTGCAACGGCCTTAAGTTTCTTTTATCATCCATACAACGTACTATTTACACAAATGAGAGACATCTCTGATTGCCTCGTTGGTCTAGTGGTCGCAAGCGCTGACTGCTGAGCATGAAGTCCTGGGTTCGATTTCCGGGTCGGGCAAAGTGATATTGGCTTTTTCCATCAGGAATTTATCAGTAACAGCCACGGAGTCTGGATTTGTGCCCGGTTGATGGCAATAGGCTCGCCCCCTATTACATGGGACTTAAACATAACTGGCGAAATGTGGGTGTACTATTAGATACACCTCTGCCTAACCCTTCGGGGATTACAGGCGTGATGTTATGTTATGAGAGACATCTCTATCAAAACTGCTATAATCATAGTAAGCTATCAACATAAAATACTAAACAGAAATTGAAACCCAATCTTAAAATACCTCATACACAAATGCACAATCGATACAGTATTATAGTTGTCCAAGCGATCAACATTATATCGTAAATCGAGGCTAAATATCTCGTTATAGTGTGGGTATCAAATTTTCCAGAACTGGTAAATATAGTGTTTAAAGCTAGCATCATAAATTGCCCCTAACTATCGGACATTCGATACAGTTAATACAAGCCGAGTAGTATTTTGTTGTACGTTATTGTACATGATACACCTCATTATTTTGTGGTACCTACATGCTTAGGTACTATTAAACATATCGGTCAGAAATCGGCCGTCCGCTGACTAATCTGAGATCATCAATGATCGAGAAATCTTCTGTGACTGCTTCTAAGAAATTCCTGACGGAAAAATCCAAAAACAAAATCAAAATCAAAACTCATTTATTCAAACTAGGCTGATAATCAGCACTTTTCGAACGTCAAAATTTACTTTACTTTACTTATTTACAAGTGACAGTCCCCCAAAACGCCCATCCTTCGACACTTCCTAGTGTTTTTGCTGGAAAGAAGAAGTGGCGGAACAAACTCTCCAGCAACACATCTGTCTGTTTGGTTAGAAGAACCAGACTCGATACAATAGTAAGGTGTAAGTTAATATTACGATTGACTACAAATGGTCCAACCCAGGACTTCAGCCCAGGACCGCATGCTCAGTCGCGCTTGCAACCACTTGAACAGCGAGGAAAGACCTCCTCGCTGTAACTACAAAGTTTAAGTTCTACTTCTTAGTGCTTCGATAATAATAAATTAAGCGAGCCCATTTGCCATTGGTGACGAATTTGGCACTTTCAGTAGCGTTTTATCAGCTCCGGTGATGTGCAAATAACAGGACAAGCCGAACTATTGTATGCCATTTGGTGGTATATACCTAGCTAACAATAATTTAATTATCTCAGACCTGTATTATGCGTATACCTGTATTGAAATTCTGCTGCGTGTCGCGGGTTCGATCCCCGCACGAAACAAATATTTGTATGGCCTACAAATAGTTGTTTTGGCTCTGGGTGTTCTGTGTATGTGAGTTTAAATGTATGTAAACGCACCCACGATACCGGAAAAATTCCTAGTGTGGGGCAACTTTTTTTTTTTAACTAAGTAACTAATTAAAGTTCAAGATAAAGTGGGAAGAATATAACCGCAAAGAGTTCTCAAAATTCTCATCCAAAAATACCATACATAACGGACTCCATCTAAAATTTAAATCCCTAAAAAAGTCATAGCACGAAAAATCGATTCTAAAATCACCCTTTCTCTTTAACTGGAACAATTTAAAACTCGATTGAAGTCTCGCACATAAGTGTATCGGCAGAGCGAGAGACCAATACGTTAGAGAGAGAAAACGATAATTTTTCTCACGTCATTTAATACCAACCGTTCTGAGCGAGCTTTCACGAAAATACATTAAAATGGGACGCTAGTCACACCGTTGTGTAACTTTTCGCTTGTGACTTGATTTTTTTTGTAACGTTTTAGATGGGACTGATCTTGCAAAATGTAAACGTATTGTTTTAGGAACACCTCGCTTAAAAGCTTCTGCTTTAGAGGATTATAAGCGTAATGTGTTGGGACGTTGCATGTGTTCGGTGTTTTGTCTCAATGGGAGGTAAATATGATCATGAAATGCGTTAAGTGGCTATTTCTTTTAAAATACTGGTAAGATTGGTTATGATAATTATCATTGATTGTTTATGTTTTTAATTACAAACGTCGTAGATTTAACAAATGATATACACAAATTTCATATTAAAAAATAGGTTTACCAACAGATTCTGTGTACAACATATCTTATATGTGCAAGGACCACTATTGCGATACGTTTTTGTAAAAAAAACCTTGAAAAAAGACATTTTTTTAAAAATTAATACTCCTACGTCATCAAAATTATTGTAATAATAATAATATTTCCAATGGACTAGTGAAAATAACAAATAAACTGTTGAAGTAATTCTTTTTTCAAACTAAATATTAATGTATATGTGGCCAGTTTGTATTAAGAACTTTTTGTACATTATATTAGTATTTTCCTTTGATTGATGAAGCATTCCTCTGAATAAGTCCATGAGTGTTTAATAATCTAGGTTAACAGTCTTGGACTTACACTCAGTCGCCAACTACTTGTTAACCAGTTAACAATTTATTATAGATGTTAAAAACTGGGATCCCATAAACTAATTTAAGTTTATGGTTAAACCTCACCTAGCAGCACGAACTCTCTCTCTCCCATCCTTTAAATCATCATTAATCCTTTTTTTTTCTTTTTTTTTTCCAGTCAAACCTATAAATAATTTGATCGAGCCAAAAACAAGAGACAACATCGATAACATCGATACCGATAACATCGTCGATGCTGCCACGTGCGATAGCATTCCCGAAATTTCAAGCAACATCACCTTTTGTTACAGAACGGTGTGACAAGTTTTCACATTAAAATGTAAAGTCTCGAGGAAGCGTCGAAGAGATTTAATTTCCTAAAGGCCGATTCCATCGACTGGTACATATCGACGAACGGTAACATTGTTCGATTAGCGAGCCAAGAAAATGAAGTTACGTCTGCGTTCTTACAGGATAATAATTATGTAGGTTTGAAAAGAAAACTTAATTATACTTGGATAATTATATAATGAATTTGTTTAGTTAAAAAAATCTTAAATCATTCATCATCATCATCTCTAAGTATAAGTTTTCAGATAGTTTTCCAAAAAATATTGGGGACACGTATTTTTTCTTTTTTCACGTAAACAATAAATGAAGACGATACAGTGCTTCGAAAAGTCGCGCGACGTCACAGTTTGGTACATTTTTACCAGAAAGTGACGTCACCAGCCCCCACTCACGATCTTTGACACGTTTTATTTCGTCAATTTTGAATAATTTGATAAAACAAAAAATTAATTCACACGTATTCAATATTTTTTTAACAGACGGACAAAACAGTTCCACATTTTTTTTAGTCCGTCAACTACCATATTGTTGGTGTGTTATTTAGTACATCACTGCTTAATCCTTCAGGGATTAATGGCGTGATTTTATATTATAGAATGCGCACACATGTGGCCCGCAGGAAGAAAATAAAATCATTTTCAATAATACAACCACACTATAACGTGTTCAACACCTCATTAGTGACTGAAAATGACTTCATTAAGCCCTCATAGGCTCAAAGGACCACAAATAAATTGGTCCTAGCATACAGAATCTTATAGAACTTATTATCCCCACAATATGGTACTCGTCGCTACTCCGGTGCTCACAAGCATATCGGCACACAGTGTGTGATACCCTATACGTTAAGGGTATCAGTATTTCACCTCAATTTATTACTGATAGTGGGATATTGGCACTAAATAGTATGGTTACAGAAGTTTATTTAGGTTATCTAGATTTTTATTGCTAAATGGGCCTCGATCATGCCTGATGGAAATCAATGAATGAGGTCTGTAATGGAAATGGCTTCCGGCCACCGTAGGCGCGGGCTTGTGGACCGTGAGTAATGAGCTAGCGCACCGTCCGTCCGTCTTATGACGACGAAGGCTGTTTCGACGGCGCGTTCGTGTTCCATGCACGCCTCAAGGAGATGAATGAATGAATGAATGATTTATTTACTTTAAAAAAAAAGGTCTTAAAAATAAGTACATTGCCCCACAAAACTGGTTACGCAGTTTAACTGTGAGATCGCTGAGTTCTTTACAATAAACTTACTATCATATAGGTACATCTACAGCAACATGCAACATTGCAAAGGCCCGCAATGGCCAATGCCTGTTGGGGCTGCAGGCTGTTTAAAAGAAATACCGCGGTCCCGGACACAAAGGGCTTAGAAGAAAATGGTTCCTTCTTAGCCCTTTGTGTTTGGGGCCGCAACCACCCATGGGGGTGGTTTTTAGTCAGTAGAAGTCTGACACTCCCTACCGCTCTGCCCAGGGCGGGAGGGGTCATTAAAATATGATGATTCTCAAACCTCAAAAAAAAAAGTTTGTGATAGAAAGAGCGTGGCCAGAAGATACGTTCACTCTTGTTTTAAAGGCAGTCGGGTAAAATGTGGGAACACAGAGACTTCCACACTTTGGTTGTGCGCATAATAAACGTGGAGGAGAAGCACTGAGTACGACTTGTTGGGATACCAATAGGGATGTTTACTGACTAAAAAAAATATGATTCTAATTAGTCTGTCTGTTAGATTATCGAAAAATATTGGATAGGTACGTATTTTTTCTTTTATCAAATCAATAAAAATTGACGAAGATAAAACGCGTCAAAAATTTGAATGGGGGGCTGTGACGTCACTCACAGGTAAAAAATGTCATACTAATGTCTTAGAATATGACGTCACACGAGTTTTCAAAGCACTGTATTGTCTTCATTGTTTGTTTACGTGAAAAAAAAAAATACGTGTCCAATATTTTTTGGAAATCTATTTGACAGGCTAATTAGATTTTTTTTATTAACTACCTTATTATCAACCACGTGTGGAGCCAATCCGGTGATGAAGTGTGATGATGTGTGTTTTATACACTACTAGCTGATGACCACGGCATCGACCGCGTGGATGTCGATTAAATTATATAATAAAACCTTATTTGAGAACCACCCTATCTATTGGTGAAAACAGCATGAAATTCGGTGCAGTAGTTTTTGACTTTATCGCAAACTGACAGACTGACGATGACAGATGTAAAAAAAATATTCAATATCACTATCACTACATATAATAAAGCAAACCCCTCCGCTGAGTCTGTCTGTTCGTGATAAACTCATAAACTACTGCACCGATATTCATGCTGTTTTCACCTATGAATAGAATGATTTTCGAGGAAGGTATATATAATTTGACGCGGGCGAAGCCACGGGCATCAACTAGTGTATCCTAAATTAGTGTGCTTAACCCTTTTAGGATTAAAGCCGTGATGATACGTAATATACAACTGCATAATAATACAGGCTGATAAAAGTAAAACTTCTGTACTAAATCTCTACTATGACATCTTTCTAATACATACGTCGGAAACAATAAAGCTTGCGTTAATTATATTTACTTTAGCCGTGGAGATGTGTATGCTTACGCGTGTCTGTCTTTTATCATTAATTATGAAGGGATAAGAAATACTAATGACGGCTAAAGTAAAGAAGAATGGTTGATTATATGAGTAATGAGTAATGTGGTTGTATATAACACGTGTAGTTAGAGATAATGGGTGACGAAACGCGGTTCAAAGGGAACAAATGACAATACAAGAATTTTACACAGTAGATAACAATAAGGTAGTTGACAAAAAAATCTAATTAGTCCGTCAGATAAATTTAAAAAAAGAATTTTGGACATTTTTTTTTCTTTTTTCACGTAAACAAACAATGAAGACGATACAGTGCTTTGAAAACTCGTGTGAAGTTATATTGCATGACATTTTTTACTAAAAATTGACGTTACAAGCAACGTATTTTCGTAAATTATTACTAATTTGATAAAACAAAAAACATGTATCCAATATTTTTTGATAATCTAACTGATGGGCTAAACAGAATCATATTTTTTTTAGTCTGGAAACATTCCTACAAAACCAGCCTACCATTGTCCAACCCCTTTTGAGCGTGTCGATGGCAATATAAATTGTGTCGGCCCAGGACTAAGCCACTAGTTTGGCGCTTTCCGTGGCGTCCATCTGTTCCTATGATGTAGAAACAACAGGGACACGCAGGACATATTAAGTGCCCCATC
This sequence comes from Diarsia brunnea, assembly GCA_949774965.1. Classification (NCBI taxonomy): domain Eukaryota; kingdom Metazoa; phylum Arthropoda; class Insecta; order Lepidoptera; family Noctuidae; genus Diarsia; species Diarsia brunnea. Next base: position 1,585,676 of record OX459019.1, read on the forward strand.
GTATGTGGAACAGTACCACATTTGCACTCTAGGGCACTTAGGGCAGGGTCATTAATGATTCTCAACCTTAGTAGTTATAGACTTTCTCATTGCTGATCAAAGGCCTCTTCTCAAACACAGAAGGCATGAGCATTGATCACCACGGTTGCTCAAGACAGGTTGATGATTTCAGGCTTATGCTAATTATAAGTCCAGATTTTCGTACTATTTTTTCCTTCACATTATACTTAATACCTGTTTATCTTCTTTGATTGGGATAGGCGTTCTGTAATATGGAACACAGATTAGTGTGAAGTGTTCACAAATTATGATAGGTTGATATATTTGCATATAAATTTCATTTAAAATTCATTTTACAGACACCAGTACATCAAGCTACTCGAAACTGATACATTTTTCCAATCAACCAATAAAAAGCAAGTTTCTCTTCAAAATCCTGTGGACTAGGATATCAAAGTGTAGATTGTAATTATTATTTGGGTGCTGGTCATTCAGGACTGCATTACGTTACTACGAAGTTTAATATGCCGATGTACGGTAAACAGAAAGTTTGTGAGTACTAATTACGTGAGCCAGAATGTACGCTTAGACGAAGTACTGAATTCAGAATATTCGTTACTCCGATGTACGTTACTCCAACAGTTTGCTATTACTACTGGTAGTCTCTTCTCTCTCTTGAAGTCATATATTTTCCAAGCACGCTTGGTCGCTTCTACACCACATATTTTACTCAATGCCCTACAAACTCTTCAGCGCTCCCCAGAAACAGGAAAATATCCTTTTGTACATCGAAATGTACAAGCTATTTACTCTACGATGCCTACAAGATACACTTTTACTGATGACTAGCATTCAATTAACTTCTCTACTTACCGTACCCCTAGTTTCCTTTCGTTCAATTTGCCTCGAGGCCCCCAAATATAGGGGGCCTTTCGACTATAGCCGGGCCTCCAAATGGGGAAGAAAAGGAAGAATGTTACCTGAAATAAACATAAACCTTATTAACTTGGAGGCAATTTATTCAATAAGTAGCTATTGTTTGTCTGCACTTGTTCTGTATTCGATTGGTTTTGTGGAGAATTGGAAAGATAATTTCGTTTTCTTGTACATGATCAATAGGTACCTACTCAATGTTAAACATGTGTAGATATCGGGCATCGTAAAGCAATTATTAGAAGTAGAGAAAAACTGAGATAAAATATGTTTCTTTTAACCTATTGCATAGCCTCTATCGCGGGCCTTGAGCGTGGGGACCGAATTCAGAAATTCCGTAACGAAAAAAAACCTAACACCCCCCACTCCGACCGGCACAGCGGTGATACTTTTTAGTTTTTCCATCTATCGATAAATATCAGAACTTTTAATGACTTTTTGAAATATCACGCTTGTCTCTTTAGTTCAGCAACCCGCCTTTAGGTGGCATTGGTTGTATTGGAAAACTACCGTAAACAGCTGTTTGTGAGAAAGTATATAGGTGTGTGTCACCACGCTTAAAGTGTAACTTGAATTAATATCAAAGAAACAAAAACAAAGGAAAAAAAACTGCATTAATAAAATAAATAAATAATTATAATTGCATAAGTTGATAAAAAAATGCTATGCAATAGCTTTACCGCGGCAGTCTCCAAGTGCCACACGTCTTTTTTGTTCACGCCGAACTCAACTACAATCTATAATCATCACTACATAGTATTAAACAAAGTTGCTATCGTTTTCTGTCCGGTCTTATGTATGCTTAAATCTTTAAAACTACGCAACGGATTTTGAAGCAGTTTTTTTAATAGATAGAGTGATTCAAGAGGAAGGTTTTAGTATATAATTTGATTGACATCCACGCGGGTGAAGCCGCGGGCATCAGCTAGTAATATTATAAAGTAAACTTTGTGAGGTTGTAGTGGGTAATTTCTGAATTAACTAAACCGATTTTGAAAATTCTTTCACTAATGAGTAGACTTGAGAATTGGAAAGAAGTTGTACGGAATCGTGATCGATGGACGGAGACCTTTGCCCTGCAGTGGGACAATATGTGCTAACTATAATAATAAGGAGAAGCTTTATTAGCCCCAAGTGTCATAGACTATATTTAAAACGTTCCCGTGGGATAATTTTCGACCAAAGCGCGACCAAAGCCGCGGGGAAAAAGTTTGTTATTTATAGATTTTCGATGCAAAAATAACTATGCACATTGTACAACAACAAAAGTACGATTCAGATGGCAGTGCTCCTCGATACTGCTCGCATCATGATGAGGTTCCTGTCTCTGGAGTCCTAACCATCGGTAGCTACTACGTTTATCATTGAAAACGGGATATTTACCAAGTTTACAGAGTTAGAAATATCGGAATATTTCTAACTCTGTAAACTTGGTAAATAGAGTTAGAAATATCGGAATATTTCTAACTCTGTAAACTTGGTAAATATCCCGTTTTCGGTATTAATGATAATATTAGTTTAAAAACTTCACTATCTTATTTTGTTTTAATCAGATCACGCTGTCCCACTGCTGGGCAAAAGCCTCCCCTATGGCTTTCCAAGTTTGTTTGCTAATTGCCTTCTCCGTCCAATCTGTTAAGAATGAGTCCAGATCTAGAGTAATTGACTATCTTTATGAGTTTTTTTTAATACGTGGTATGAAATATGTAACAAAATGAATTAAATAACATTAATAAACAAAACATACATTCAAGAACTGCCAATCCAATCCCAGGTAATAAAAGTTCAGGGCACGCCACGATAGTGGCGGTAAGTCCCCTCTTTGAGGAGTGGCTGGAGAGGCGCCACGGCGCCCTCACCTTCCGTCTGACGCAGGTACTCACCGGACACGGTTGTTTCGGGAGGTACCTGCACCGAATCAGGCGGGAGGAAACGCCCGGTTGTCACCATTGTGAGGATCGGCCGGAGGACACGGTGGAGCACACCGTGGAGGTGTGTCCCGCTTGGGCAGAGCCCCGCCGTGTTCTCGTAGCGGCGATCGGCGGCGGCGACCTCTCGCGTCCGGCACTGGTGCAAGCCATGGTCCGGGGCGAGGAGGAATGGGACGCCGTCGCCTCCTTCTGCGAAGCAGTGATGCTAGCGAAGGAGGTGGCGGAACGTGAGAGGGAGAGAACCTCTCGTCCCAGCCGCCGCGGGAGGCGATCCGGGCGTCGGGGGCCACGTGATGGCTTCCGGCCACCGTAGACGCGGGCCTGTGGACGGTGAGTGATGGGTAAGCTCGCCGTCCGTCCGTCTAATGACGACGACAGGCCGTGTCGACGGCGCGTTCGTGTTCCACGCGCGCCTCAAAGATATGTCAGCAACATGGAAGGGGCCCGCAAGGGCCGACGCCTGTCGAGGCTGCGGGTTGTCCGCAAGGGATACCGAGGCCTCGACATGAAGGGCGAAGAAGGAACATGGGTGGTTTTTAGTCAGTAGAAGTCTGACACTCCCTTTCGCTCTGCCCAAGAGCGGAAGGGGTTATTTGATGATTTCCCACCCCCCAAAAAAAAAAAAAAAAGGTAATAAAAGTTTGATTCCCTATTTATAAGTATTTTATATAAAAAGGGTTAAAAAGGGTTACTATACAATAAGGGTAACAAAACTAGGGTATAATTACCCCCGTACGGGGTAATTGCGTAACTGACACCCCGACGTGAGATAAAGCTTTAATCAGTTTGCGTTGGGCCTTCTAATTTGGAATAAATTGTTCAGTTGCTGATAAGGGGGTGGCCCCACCCCCAGGGATGGGGGAGGAGGAGGAGAGAGTCAGAAGGTTATTTGTTTATTTGTTGATTTCTGTCAATGCATTGGCAAACTGTTGTAAAATAGATAGATTAATTAGGTAAACTTTGACAATCAAAATCAAATAAAAAAAAATATATTTCACATAGGCCTCCATGGCACATAAAAAACGTCGAGAAAAACGTGCACGGTTCGGGTTGTTCGTTTTGTATGGAGAAGAACCGGCAAGAAACTCCATGGCTACTCTTTTAAAATAGACTTGCTACCAATAGAATGGATATTGCTACCAAACTAGGGTATTGAGATCAGGTAGGCAGCTCGATCGCCCGGATGGTGTCGGACGTAAAGAATAGCACCATCCCATATCTTCCCGTGCGTGTCGTAAGAAGTGACTAAGGGACTTACCAGAGAAGGGGCAGCAGCGTTCTCTGTGCCTTCGTAACAACCATACTGCGATCGCCAACCCGCTTGCCAAGCGTGGCGATTATGGCAAATCCCCCCTTCTGGGGGAAGCCTATGTCCAGCAGTGGACGATTTATGGCTGAAATGAGGCAGCGGGCAACGTGGGGAGAACGAGTGCCCTTCATTTGCGTTAAGGATATTTTTACACCCTATATATTCTTGGACATTCTTCGTTTCTATCATGTGTATAGTATCTAACCTAGTGTCAGAGAGTTTTTATGCCGTCCATGAGCCTGTGACATGCCGTCGAAAAAAATCCCTCAGGTGTGCTGGTTTTTCATGATGTTTTCCTTCATGGATATTATATATAAAAAGTAGGGTACTTGACTGATTAAAAAAAATGATTCTATTTAGTCCGTCTGTTAGATTATCGAAAAATATTGGAGACGTGTTTTTAGTTTTATCTAATTAATAAAAATTTACGAAAATAAAACGTGTCAAAGATCGTGAGTGGGGGTGACGTCACTTTCTGGAAAAAAATGTAACAAACTGTGACGTCGCGCGACCTATCGATGCACTGTATCTGTCTTCATTTATTGTTTACGTGAAAAAAAAAAAATACGTGTCTAATGTTTTTTGGAAATCTGTCTGACGGACTTTTTTGTTACCAAATTCTATCTTTTCAACAGACAAAAGTCGAGTACGAACATTGTCTGTCTGTCCCACTTACATACATCTAGTATTCATCAAGCAGGCTTCCCATATTAAATATGACGGATGAATTCCGAAGTGCGTCGCCCGGGAACTGAACTAGTTAACGGGTGCAACAACCCATTTCACGTAGGAGGCACTGACAGAATTAGAGGTCGGCACCGAGACGTGAGGCACGCAACTTCTCTTTTATTTAAGATGGATCGTATTGTAAGTTATAGGTGGAGAGCGATTTGATATTAAATGATAAATGATGTTTATTTTACAAATAGATTTTGTTTTAATTAGATGGGGCCAGTTTTTCGTTTCTGACTACTTTGAGAAGAAACCTCCGAAACAAACTCAGAGGTCATAGTATCTTAAGGTCCAGACAAAATCTTGGTATACACACACACATGAAGACTATATATTTTATGCAGTTTAGTGTCTGCAGGGTCTTTTGAAGAAAGCACCACACAGATTTGAGTGGACCCGTCCAGTCAGTGCAAGCATTTGTCAGTTATCGTGGAGCTCGACTTGTAACTCATGGAGCTCAACGTCCCCGTCGGGGCTGCGGGTTGTTCGTAAGAGTTACCGCGGCCTTGACATAAGAACAAACATGGGTGGTTTTTAGTCAGTAGAAGTCTGACAGTCCCTTTCGCTCCCCAAGAGCGGGAGGGGTTATTTGATGATTTTCTACCCGCAAAAAAAAAAAAGGCGCTCAACGTCACGACGAACAATACCAAAGAAAAGACATTTGGTTTGGTCGCTTATAATACTCAAACTGCCAGACAATTGTAAAAACTAAAGAAAGTCCCACCCAGGGTTGGGCAAATTATAAAATAAAACATTATCCCAACCTCGCAAATCGCTACCTCTCATGCCTCGCACAGAAGTGTAATAAAATAAGGCATGCGGACTATGCGGCCATAGTCTTGCCGCCTTACTCCACGCCAACAAAGAATAATTAATCCTTATTTCTAATCTAAGTTAAGACTAGACTTAACTTCATCAACTTTAACTTTAATAGTCTTGCTGGAGGGCAAGAGTAATTTTTCCCCCTTTTTTTGGGGGAAAGGTAAGTGGTTAAGCTGTAATTTTTTCGGGTTTAGGGTTCTCTGAGTTGAATATTAAAACGGTGTTTTGTTTTACTATACTGGGTGTCAACCCTTCAAGAAGCTGTTAACCAAGCATGATGTACTACTAGGCTGGGAAACTGTTTTCTTTTTTGGGTGAAAAACAATTTTACGGTAAAACTCAACGCAGCACACTTAAAACATTGTGCTGATAAAGTTTTTTTTATAGTAAACGTGTCGTGACTTGGAGCATTTAAAGTTAAGTGAATATTTCGAATTTTGACCTGCAATATCTCATGAATGAATGAATGAATTAGAAAAATCCCAGGTATGAGCCAGAAAATAGAATCGCAATGATGGGGAGAAGTGCTTTTCGGCTTCGCCTAGGATAATAAATCACTTGGGTCGATATTTAGGCTAAGCCGAGCTTGCCTAAGTTGGTCTGTGGATGTAATTTTTTTATGTAATTAAATACCTATATAGAAAATAATGGATTGTAAATTTTATGGACACACTTTTAAATCAAAATCGAATAGCAACCGACAATGATCTCGATCAACTTTTGCTTAATTCTTTAAAGATGTTTAAGATGTTTGCCCAGTATTTAAAGCTACGGACCCCAAAGTATTTGCACCCGACACGGCCTTGACCGCTCCTTTAGTTAAAGGACGGTAAAAATGTTCAAAGTTATTATTTCTCTGACGCCTTCAAAGTAAAGTTTTCACTCAAAGTAAGAGTTGAGTTTTTCTTTAAACATCGCTTTGACGCGTCGTCAGTTTTTGGAATTTTCACCGAAACGTGGACATTTTAAAGTCTAAAACAAATGCTGGTGTTCGAGCGCCGTTGCGACGTCTTGTTGACAATTATAATAAACACTTTCTAGACATTGATGTATTCTGTGCAACACGGGCAAGATTCCGAAACTTGACTCATAATACAATCAAGGAATTAGACATCATAATTATCCTTCTCTTAGATTATCGTACGTCTCATAAAATCGATGCACTTACTTATTATTTAAAATTAAAATCATTGTTTGTTTTTTGGCTATTAATATTTTTGGTACTTTTAACTTCTCTTTCAACTTTAAATTAATATTTTGCTAGTATGTATGCTGTGAATAACGCTGTTGATTACGTAATTGTTAATTTTTAGTTTTGTGTCTGTACGCTTTATTATGTAATTGTTTGTTGTTTAAAATAAAATAAAATAAAACATTCTAACAAATACAATTATCTGGCTAACCCTCATCATTATCATTCTCTTGCCTGTCTTCCAATTAATTTGTGGTCAGCGCAGCAAGTCTTCTTCTTCCATACTTCTTTATTACTCATCATCTCATCTCATCTCGTCACCTTTCTTGCCATATCATCCATTACAGAGCCAATCCATCGTTTCTTTAAATGACATCTTCCTAGCGTTTTCTCAATTATGATGGGGACGACTTCCAATCTAACCCAATGCTGCTGAATGTCACTATTTACATAGAGCTACTGCTTATCTGACCTCCACAACCCTATTAGTACAAGGACTGTCTTCAAATGACAGGTGAGACCAACGGCTTAACGTGCTTTCCTAGGTACGATGGAAATTAAATATGTAATGGTTAGCGCAGTGACTGAGCGATTGGACTGCTACGATGCGTGTCGCGGGTTCGATCGCCGCACGGAACAGATATTTGTATGGCCTACAGATAGTTGTTCCGGGTCTGGGTCTTTGTGTATGTGAGTTTAAATGTTTGTAAACGCACCCACGATACAGGAAAAATTCCTAGCGTGGGGCAACGTTGTTCGGGGCTGCAGGTTGTTCGAAAGAGATAACGCGGCTTCGGCGCAAGGGCTATGAAGGAACATGGGTGGTTTTTAGTCAGTAGAAGTCTGACACTCCCTTCCGCTCTGCCCAAGAATGGGACTTATTTGATGATTTCCCCCCCCCCAAAAAAAAAAGGCAAGCTAAGTGTACCTGAACATCAATCCGAGTGGCTGTTATAATCCAGCCACTTCTTTCTATCGTGATTTATGTACATAACAAAAATAAGTGTCAACAACAGGAGCGTCCCTTTTCCGTCACAGGTCTCTAACAAAATGGTTTACCAAAGTAAACAAGGCTTCAAAAAATCAATACTAATGACATAATATAATGTTGATAGAAAAAGTAATCAAAAATTCATTAGAAAAGTTTAATAATTAATGTTTAATACTCCATTGAACGGAGATGGTGCAAAGTTTGATCAGTGTTTCCTTTTTTTTATTAAAAAATATACGTGGATGGATGGATGGCTCAAGTTTTTCCAATTATAGGGTAGGCAGATGTACCTTCTGTTTATATATTTGTGTTATTAATTTACTGAGCTAAAACTTACTTCTTCTAAGAACTGGTTTTCAGAATGAGACGACTATGAATACTCTCAGTAAATGTTGGTTTAGAAATTAGATTCTAGCAAAGAAAGAAAGAAAAAATATGTATTGGTCTGGCACAGGAGTTTTGTCCTGTGACAGGACAAAACTTTTAAAAATCTTAGAATTTTTAATTCACCAATTCAAATTGTTTATTAATAACCAAGTACATAAACATAGCAATTAGAACGGTGATCCCAAAACTAGACGTTAGTCTGTATCTTGGGGATCACATTCTAGAAGTTCATATCGGTTTCCTTAAGATATTTTCCTTCACCGTTTTTAGAGTAATGGTGTTGAAATAAATAACACTAAGTAATGCGCCTGTCTGGGTTTGAACCCATCAACCAATCGCCAGTCGGGGTGGTTACCACTGAGCTACCGCTGCTCTAAAACTGCTCGAAAACAGAAATATCTAAGCTGTTAGTACACAGCATCTCATTTCCGCAAACCACTGACTTAAGCCAAGAAAACTACAAGAAATAAGATAAACGAAGTATATTTTATAAGTACTTTCGCAGCTGCTTCATAGCCAGAAGATTCTCCAGGCATTACCTAGTTTTGTTATTCTTTCATTACAGAACCTACGGAATTTCTACCCATCTTCCGTAAAACTAGGTAACACCTAAAAGGAATCTGTTGGATATTCAAACCTCGTCTCACTGCAGAGAGTTGAAATTCCGACAGTACCAGAGTAGTTCCTTTAGGTGCCTGTAGTTTTGATGAAAATGGGCTTTGGTACAGGTAGGATTGTTAAATCCTACTACTGGTCTTGATTTAAAGTTTGGTGTTTAAGCTCACTTCGAGTTATCTTTAAAGTTCCAAGACAGCGTTATTGTTTTGTCGCTCAATTCTTATGCAGGTGTTTTGACATAAATAAGCTTGAATTTCGACAAATATTTTGTCGGTTGTCGTGATGCGGAGGAATGAGGAAAATGTCGTGAGGAAAGTTTTGAATATGAATGTGGATGGGTATAAAAGTGGAGGAAGACTAAAGAAACGATGGATGGACTGTGTTATCCTACTAATATTATAAATACGAGGAGACGAGGCAGTACTCGAATACTCGAGCACTCATATTGACGACACGGTTGGCGCAGTGGCTGAGCGATTAGACTGCTGCGCTGCGTGTCGCGGGTTCGATCCCCGCACGGAACAAATATTTGTATGCCCTACAGATAGTTGTTTCGGGTCTGGGTGGTTGTGTATGTGAGTTAAAATGTTTGTAAACGCACCCACGATACAGGAGAAATGCCTAGTGTGGCGTAAAGTTTCTATTACAAAAAAAAAAAATGCGAAAGTTTGTTTGGATGTTTATTGTTACTCTTTCACGCAAAAACTACTGAACGGATTTGAATAAAAATTGGTACACAGATAGCTTATAACCTGGATTAACACATAGGATAGTTTTTATCTCGATTTTATCTTCCCGTGGGATAATTTTCGAGTTGTAGCGACTCTGTAGGACTGTGTTAAGAATTATATGGCAAGAAAGAAAGGTGTCCCATGAAATGACGAGAAACAGAGAAGTGTGGAAGAAGAAGACATGCTGCGCCGACCCCAAATAAATTAGGATAAGGGCAAGAGAATGAAGATGTTTTTGATAAAGACATTTTACTTGCCTTGCATTGGCCTTGTGACTGTGACTGTATCTAGGGAGTGCAATGCGTCGTCCCGGGGGTTGCTGCGTCGAGTTGCACGTCGCCGGATGTCTGCGGCGAGTGCTGTGGGTGCGGGGGCGCGCGGCGGCTCGTGCCGTGGCGGTGGGTGCGCGGGGCTCCGGGTCGCGGGGTGGCTGTTACGCGTTACGGCGTGCATTCGTTGTTCCGTGATTTGGAGTCTCGTGCATTCGTTGTTGCGGTGTGCGTCGCTGCGTGCTTTCGTGCTCGCAGTGTTCGTTGTTGCGGGCATTCGGCGGCGTGTGATTCGGCGTGGTGGCTTTCGGGATAACGTATTGCACTCGTAGTTTAGTTTTATGAATTGTTCTTCTGACATTCAAAAGTACCAGTAATGGTTTAATTGAAATAAATGCTTTGACTTTGACTTTGACTTTTAAGATACATGTGGACTAAGATCCCATGAACGCCAGACCTACGTTATTTTATTAAAACTGAAACTTCTTTGAATGGAATCGACTTGCAAGAGGCAGCTATTTGGTATCGATACGAGTGTAACATAAAAAAACTTGATAGTTATGTATTTTAAAAAATTGACATGAACCCTTTTCTTTTTGGAGGGTAGGAAATCATCAAATTACTCTTCCCGCTCTGGCAGAGCGGAAGGGAGTGTCAGACTATAGGAAATAGGTATCAAGAAAACAGCAGCAATTTGAATTAAAATACGATGAACATTGACACGTTTATTATTCAAATATAAAATTACCCACAAGGAAGGTTATAGTAACTGCCTCCTAGCACAGTTTCGATAGAAGTGAGAGAGCGACTAAAGGCAACCGTCTTTTTTTAAAACAGACGTTTAGTGACAGTGTTGCCAGTATAAAGAAAACCAAAGATTATTTTTTGTGTAATAAAATCGACTAAATATCAACACAGACTTCTACTGACTAAAAACCACCCAAGTTCCTTCTTAGCCCTTGCACCGAGGCCGCGGTATCTCTTTCGAACAACCCGCAAAGTATGTGACGTGTTTATAACACTAGTCTAACTCTGTCTATCAAAAGCTTCTTAAATTTACCTCTCCTTATCTTGACTAACGTGGCTACGCGATTGGACTGCTGCGCTGCGTGTCGCGGGTTCGATCCCCGCACGGAACAAATATTTGTGTAGCCTGCAGATAGTTGTTTCGGGTCTGGGTATTTGTGTATGTGACTTTAGATTAGTTTAGATGTTTGTGAACGCACCCACGATACAGGAGAATTTCCTAGTGTGGGGCAACATTTAAAAATAAAAAGAAAACTTGTGGTTGCGGCAGGATGTCGTCTTCAATAAAACTTCAAACTCCTCTCATGAGTAATTTCATTATTAGTATTATTTTTCTCACAGTTTAGGTAGGAACCGTCTGTGACCATCATTACCTGACCCCTCTTCTCACACCACAAGCCCTCTTATTCTTTACAAGAGGGGTCAATGAATGCTGGATACTGACTGTACTATACACGTTCTCACGATATTCTTTTTGAAAATCCGTCTATGAAGATCAAAACCATTCTACTTGATATCGGCGCAACACATCTTCTTCGCTGACAGATGGCAAGGCTGCATTTACTCTTTTCTCTTTCATATATCATTTCTCACACAATAGGGATGTTTAATGACTAAAAAAATAGGATTCTAATTAGTCCATCTGAATTGACGAAGATAAAACGCGTCAAAGATTTGAGTGGCTGTGACGTCACTCACCGGTAAAAAATGTCGTACTAATATCTTAGATTATGACGTCACACGAGTTTTCAAAGCACTGTATCGTCTTCATTGTTAGTTTACGTGAAAAAAGAAAAAATACGTGTTCAGTATTTTTTTGGAAACCTAACAGACGGACTAATTAGATTTTTTTTGTTAACTACCCTATTCATCCATCTCTTCATTGGCCTTTCTCTCCCTCTCCATTCATCAACATTAATATTCATTAAGTTTTTAGTCACATGCATTTAATCTTCTTCATGTCATGTCCATCCCAAGACAGACGACTTCACCAAAAATTTCACTCACTGTACCAAATATTTAAGCACAATTATTACATTATTACGCCCACTAAAACAATGTATTATTAAATAAATTTATAGCTTTGTGAATTGAAATAATAATTCCACGGTGGCGAGTGGAAAATAGCCCATTTATTATAATTAAGGTTTTCACTGATACGACTAACGATTAGGCTATGGACCCACTAGCGAACGGCTATATAAATTGGATTATGGCTAAAAGGGTCATAGGTGTATATCGTTTAGAATTGTCGCTTTATGAGGCAATAGTTTTAAGAAATCATTTTAGTAACACAACATAACATCACGCCTGTAACTGTCCTAGAGGTCAAGCAGAAGTGTAACCAAAAGTGCACCCACATTTCGCCAGTTATGTTTAAGTCCCATGTAATGGGGGCGTGGCTATTGCCATCAACTAGGCATAGATTTAGGCTCTATGACTGCTACTGAGAAAATCCAGATAGTAAAACCTACCAACTCTTTGCCTGTCCTGAGAATTGAACCCGAGACTTCAAGTCACCAGTTTCTTGTGACTACTAGACCAACGATTCAGTCATAAAATAACTGGCGAAATGTGAGTGTACTATTAGGTACACCTCTGTCTAGCCCCTCGGGGATTACAGGCGTGTTGTTATGTTAAGGTATTATAGTAACATGAATCTAAAGACACATGCAAATAATAACTTTGTGGCAGTAGGTAATTTAAGTCTATTAATAATTAAAGTCGACCCTTTTAGACCCACAATTAGTATTTTATGTCTCATGGGGTCCATAAGCCAGTTTAAACCGGATATAAACCGGATATAAACCACACACACAAACATCCGAAGTTACCATTAATACATTACTGTTTAAACCGCATCTTAAACATCTAAACTCAGTTGTAATTTACTGTTTAGAACTTTGAACCATATTGTGGAGATGGATTTTGGATACAATTCCCTAGTCAGCTGTTTAAATATTGGACTTCATCATCATCATTTGCCTAGCTTTATTCCAGCTATGTTAGGATCGCCTTCCAGTCTTAGCGGATGCAGCTGAATATCAGCCTTCCACGCGTGGAACACGAAGGCGCCGTCAACACGGCCTGTTATCGTCATAAGACGGACGGATGGCGAGCTAGCCCATTACTCACCGTCCACAGGCCTTCGTCTACGGTGGCCGGAAGCCGTCACGTGTTCCCCGACGCCCGGATCGTCTTTTGCGGCGGCAGGGCCGAGAGGTTCTCTCCCTCTCACGTTCCGCCACCTTTGCTAGCATCACTGCTTCGCAGAAGGAGGCGACGGCGTCCCATTCCATCTCGCCCCGGACCGTGGCTTGCACCAGGGCCGGGCGCGAGAGGTCGCTGCCGCCGAGCCCCGACACCTCAATTAGTTCTGGGTAATACGATGCAGATTACCAGACTTTTGGGCTATTGAGTACCTGTTTTAAATCTTGAACTTCACTAGAGAAAATCTATACCAATATTATAAAGAAGTAAAGTTTGTGTGTTTGTATATTTGTTAAATTGTAAGGGGTAATCTCGGGATCTACCGAACCGATTTTAAATTCTTGCACCGTTGGGAAGCTACACTATCCCCGGGTGACATAGGCTACTTTTTATCTCTGTATTCCCACGGGAACGGGAACTACGCGGGTGAAACCGCGTGACGTCAGCTAGTATTATTATAAAAGAAAGTCTGTAGGGTTAGGCAGAGGTTTACCCCGAATAGTAAACCCACATTTTGACAGATGTTTAAGTCCCATTCTCATGTAAATGGGGGTATGCATATATTCACTTCAGCTTACTCATCTTTGATCGTTTTAAAACAGACAGCCAAAATTATTTAATTTAAAATGTAAATGATAGCGACATTATGGGTCAAAGTTTTTGACCATGGTATGAAATGTTACACGATGTTTTATACTGTTACCATCACTGCAGGCCTCTCTCCGTGGCATCGGGAGTCGCAGGGCAATTCCCAGCCACCATCGGCGCGGGCCTGTGGACGGTGAGTAATAGGCCAGCTCACCGTCCGTCCGTCCTATGAGGATGACAGGCCGTGTAGACGGCGCGTTCGTCTTCCACGCGCGCCTCAAAGACATATCAGCAAAATTGCAAGGGGCCGCAGGGGCCGGCTGTCGGGGCTGGGGTTATTCAAAAGATATCTCTTTTGCGGCCCCGGATACAAAGGGCTATGAAGGAACATGGGTGGTTTTTAGCCAGTAGTAGTCTGACACTCCCTTTCGCTCTGCCCAGAGTGGGAGGAGTTATTTGATGATTTCCAACCATCCTAAAACAAAAAGTCCTCTGCCTGTGACTTCCAGTTCTTTCAATTCGGGGCTTAGGGGCTTATGTGAGCCACTGGTCTTTGGTTTTGAGCAGCTCGTCCCACTTCGTTCCACGAGGTATGTCTATATTTGTGATCGCTTAAAGGCAATGGACTTGCGTAACATATATCAGGCAAAAGGTGAGCATACAAACTAGATATTTCAATCTATTCCTTTTCTAAATATAGTTCTAAAACGAAAGTTAAATAAAAGCCAAAAAAACTAGCGTTAATATGATATTAATTTAATTTAGTGTACTCTTCTCGCCTCGTGTCTAAACCCACCTTTACAGCTTCCAAATTGCGTTAGATTCATTATTATAACGCTTTGACAAGATAATTTCGTTGTTATTTTAACTGTTATTTATCTGTTAGTGAGTATAATTTATTGCTACGGTTTGTGGTTAGATCAAATAGAAATTGGTTTAGTGTTGTTGTTTCGATGAAGCTTGGATAGAAAATAATGAAGGTTTATTTTATATTTGTCACCTCAGTTTCGCACGTATTGTGCGACCTTTACAGAATATGAACATTTGTTACTCACAACAACACGTCTGTAATCTTAGAAGATTAAGGGAGAGGTTTTACTAATAGTAAAGGCACATTTTGCCAGGCTTCAGCAGGCACAATTCTAGACTCCATGGCTGAAACGGAGAAATTCTTGATGAAAACTTCCCAACTTCCAAATCCAACTTTCACAGGGAATCCTAACCCAGGCTTTCAACCTAGGCCCCGTTGGGGCTGCGGGTTGTTCGAAAGAGATACCGCGGCCTCGGCGCAAGGGCTAAGAAGGAACATGGGTGGTTTTTAGTCAGTAGAAGTCTGACACTCCCTTTCTGCCCAAGAGCGGCAGGGGTTATTTGATGATTTCCCACCCTCCAAAAAAAAAAAGCTTTCGGCCTAACCGGATGCAGCTGAATACCAGTATTCTGCATAGAGGGACTGCCTAACTAGAATCTAGATGGTACTGGATAATACGTAAGACTTGTTGTCAGAATTTCGAGCCTGACTCATCATCATCATCATCATTTCAGCCAAAAGACGTCCACTGCTGGACATAGGCCTCCCCCAAGTGTCGCCACATTGACCGGTCCCGTGCGTATCGCATCCAGCGGGTACCCGCAACCTTCACCAGGTCATCGGTCCACCTAGTGGGAGGCCTTCCAACGCCTGTAACTACCAGTAAAAATACTGTCAAAGATAAACAATTAACAGCCAGGACCAGGCACGGATGAAACTCGGTAAGTAATCGGTGGTCCCCCATCCACAGACCATTTTAGGCACAGTGTATATTCACCGAAAAACAACAATATTTAAAAGAAATACATTAGAACAACAGTACAACGTCTCCATAATGCCATTCAAACATCTCTCTTCCTACAAATAAGCAGATTTACCACAACAATCCGAAAACTGCCCCGTATTGCTGAGCAAACGCGGGCAATACATAAATTAGGCGGGTTGTAGCCCCAAATGATCCATTGCCCTTCCCTCTGTGATGTATTGCTCGTCTACTATTGTGGCTAATGCTAACGTTAGGATCAGTACACATGAGTAGGCTAAGTGGGTATTTATTTATGTTATTTTAGATGGGCCTAATGGAGGTATTAGCCTAGCGATGAGAGGAACAATGAAAGAAAAATTATTTAGAGGACTCACACAGGACATATAATAACATAGATTTAAAAAATAAACGTCAACGAGAGCAGTGGTGGCCAAGTGGTGGCGGCACCGACTTACAAACAGTGAGTCATGGGTTCGAACCCAGGCAGGCGCATTACTTTGTGTAATTTATTTCATCACCGCCTGCTCAAACAAAAAGCATCCACCAATTTAGGTATTTTAAAAGCCGGTAGTTATACTGTTTAAGTATAACTACTTAAACGGTAGTAGCTTTAACATAATAAAAATCTTCACGCCTGTAATCCCCAAAGGATTAGGCAGAGGTGCACCCATATTTTGCCAGTTATGTATTACTAGCTGATGCCCGCGGCTTCACCCGCGTGGATGTCGGTCAAAACTAAAACCTTACTCTTGAATCACTCTATCTATTAAAAAAACCGCTTTAAAATTTAACCATACATAGGGACGGACAGACAGCGACTTCGTTTTATACTATGTAGTGAAGTCCCATGTAAAAGGAAGTGAGCCTATTGGCCAACCGGACGCAAACCCATACTCCATAACTACTACTAAAAAAATCCTGATGGGAAATACCCAATAACAGTTCGTCCGACCTGGGAATCGTCCCTAGGACCTCATGCTCAGCAGACGCCTTTGCGACCACTCGATCAACGAGACAGGAATAAATTGGGTTGCAATTGTAATTCAATCCTGTCTGAACTGAGAGCAGTGGTGGCCCAATAGTGGCGGCCCCGACTTACGGACAGTGAGTCGTGGGTTTGAACTCAGTCAGGCGCATTACTTTGTGTAATTTATTTCATCACCACTGCTCTCAAAACGGGGAAGAAAACACAAAATTCGAAGACATGTGACATCTACCAACCCGCACTGGGCCCGCGTGATGGATTATAACCCATCCCTCTCCTAGAGCCTGAGTGGGAACATCATAGGCTGATGATGACGATGAACTGGAACAAAAAAAAACCGACTTCAAAAACACAAAAAAGTGAAAAACACAAACAAAAAACACAAAAAAGTGAAAAATAAACTTCACAAGAAAAAGCAGCTTCTGAAGTCGGTGACATTTTGTCTGTTTGATTTCGTTTTTTTTGCCAATTAATTAATGACGGAGATATTTATGCGATAACAAAAAAAAAAAAAAAAACATACAGACAAATTGATAACGTCCTCCTTTTCGTATGTCGGTCATCGAACCACCTTTATCAGCACGATATTGTGATGAAAACAACACAACATCGATATACTTTTTCATCTAAATTCAATGTACATTTTTTGATTATCATTACCATCTGACTATTCCGAAACTATGTTAGAGAAGGCTTTTAGTTAACCGAATGTAACAGACCGTTTTTAGGGTTCCGCACCTAAAAAGGAAAAAAAACGGAACCCTTATAGGATCACTTGTGTGTCTGTCTGTCCGAACATTCCCCTCCCCTTATATTCGAAACTACTGAGCCAAAAATTTTGAAAAAATACAGAAATTAGTTCAACACTTATAGATTACAGGAAAACCTATAAGAAGTCTAATGTGCTAAAATAACATGGAAAATCTCTCAAAATCTACTACAATGGTACGGAAACGCTTTTTTTTGACGGGGGATGGGAAATCATTATATAACCCCTCTCGCTCTTGGGCAGAGCGAAAGGTAGTGTCAGGCTTCTACTGACTAAAATCCACCCATGTTCCTTCTTAGCCCTTTATGTCGCGGCCCCGGTATCTCTTGCGTACAACCCGCAGCCCCAACGGGACCCGCAGCCCCGACGGGATGGTACGGAACCCTTCATGTGCAAGTCCGACATGCACTTGGCCAGTTTTTGATTAAAGGAAAACACCGAAAGCCTCAGTTTACGCAAAAATCGTAAACACGCAATGAGCAAGAACAGTGATCAATATTCCCATCCTCTTTCCTATATTGCGTACACCATCCGTCAAATGGATCTACCCTTACGAACTAGTGGAAAACATTCGATTTAATTAAGAAAATGTAGGTGTTCCTCCAACAATGGCTCGCAACAGTTTCTAACTAGTGATAAATGGTTACTTCGTGAAATTGCGTTTTTATCAATGTTCCCTTCTATGTATTATGTGGCGTTGACCGTTGTCTGTACGGGTTTTTTTATTGGTAAAAAATAGAGTGTGTTTAGTAAGTTGAAATATAATAGAGTTTGTTTGTGAGAGAGTACATGACTATTATTATAGATTGAAATATGGCATATTTCTCCTCTTCAAAACGTGTGTACGTCCCTGTGTGCTTATTGGCCTTGTTCTGTTCTGTCTCCTGCTGATATGGAGGGAAGTGGAAATTATGTTTTTCCTACTCCTCCGCTATTCTTTCTCGTTTCTCTGGGACTTCGTCGGGCTTTATTGTCTCGGCGCTTTTCTTGTGGTCGCCACTGTTGATTCTGGCTTACAGGAGTTACAGTAGTTTGGAAATAGTGTGGCGGGCGTTATCTATGTGTATTTATATCTGTGTTAAAAAACCTACCAGCCAGTCTAAAGTCGCCCTAACAGCTGCTAATGTGTATAAAAATGTGCACAGCAACCAACCACTCTAATGTCCCAACTCCGAGGAGTTTTCGACTTGAAAAATAACCTCAAAAGGTTAGTTTTGATGTATGTCTCGTAATAGTTTGTGACTTTATGGCTTTGAAATGGAGAGAATTCGTGGTTTTTATAATACTTAGTTAAAAGTTACTTATTTTTGTCTGTAAGTGTTATTTTCTCAGTTGCTTTACTTTATTTGGCAGACTAGTTTTACCTAGGGGCATTGTATTATACCGAACTTGGTTGTGGCTCCATGTAAAATACCGTTATTCAGTTTCATCCAGTTAGATAAGACGCCTAATCCAACGTAGTTGTGCAAACGCTGGGCAGATGATGGTACTTTTTCTACGCGTCGTGTGTTTTGTCTTTTCTACACACTGTGTCTACATGTCTAATCCAGCATTAAATATTTTGAAACTACACACATCAAAAGTGTCTAGGGATCAACATATATTTTTGCAATAACTTTTCTCCTGATTGATATTAATTAAAATTTTCTTTAAGGATTCATCAAATAAAGTGTTTTCGTTTGTCACAGTAACGATAAACCAAGTCACCTTTGCATTAATAAAGAAATTTGCCATTTTCCTAATAAAGGGATTTTTGACATTTGAACCACTAACATTAAAGTTCGAAAAAAAGACTGAAATAACAGTTTTCTTTAAAATTTTATTGGGTAACTTAAACAATTAATAATCCGTGTTTCTACCGCGAACACTAACAACACAAGAACATCGGTTTGGCATACTCAAAATGAGTTCATCCAAATCACGCTGTGGAATGGCCGCCCATGTTCGTTGCAACAACAAAAAAAGGTCTTCTTGCGACTGGATACCCTCCATATTCGGCAGAGCTCTTCTCTGTAGCATATCCCATGCATGCTCAATCGGGTTCAAGTCTGGCGACTGAGCAGGCCAGGGCAGGACATTGATGTTAGCTGCGGCGAGAGTCTGTCTTACAACTCTTGCGGTGTGCGGTCGTGCATTATCATGCATTAACTGAAATAAGGGACCGATTTGCACTTGTAGAGGAACGATGACGTCTGATACAATCGTCTCAGCATAAATTTGAGCGTTGAGGTTGCCTCTGATCCAAATCAACTCAGTTCTTCCGCCGATCCAAATACCCGCCCATACCATGATGGTTCCACCACTATAAGGATGGACTTCCTGGCAGGATTTTGTAACGTAGTACGTTACACTTCTCAGTTATTAACATAATTAGCATAATAACAATAAAAACACATCAAAAATGCAATGTTTACATTCATGTGTCAACTGACAAGGACGAGCCACAGATAAAAATAAGTAGTGCGGTGACAATCAATACTTACTAAGAGCCAGATAATGCATAATATCGGTCGCGCAAGTGAGGATTTGTCTACGGCTCGCATATGTCCCATCGCTATTTAGGCTGCCAACTCCATCTTTTCGTTTGACATAAGGAATTTTAGTCCCGAAGCGATCACACGTCTCACCAGATCCTAATTGTCCAGTGAATTACACACGTGTCTTAACTCGCCATTATCCGGGCCTAAACATAACTTAATCCGAATTATTCTCCGCCATCGAGCATTTAAATTCGGTGTCTTTGAAAACCCCATACTGGGTAAGTGTTGGAAAGCTTAATCATGTGCATATTTTTGTGTTTCTTTTGTCTTTGCAGGTTAACTTGGCATGTATGCTTGTTTTATCTAAATTTGTGCTACGCCAATGTTCATTTAATTAAATATAAATGCCTTCAGCTCAACTCATTTTTGTATTTTGTGCTTCACACCGAAAATGTACTGTCATGCCGTTTTTCCACGCATGAGATCATGTAAACTCCGTCTGATTGTGACAATCCACCAGCATCCTCCATTATCGCACGGTGCTTGCTTTGCTTGGCTTGGTGTCGCAACCAGCGGAGATGACCTTTAACCATCTCGTGACACGCTGGACGTCATTTTCCAGGGTCCAAGGTTCCGGCTGACGTCCCCCGTTACATCCGTCAGTTCGGCTGCACATCAGCGGCTACTGGAACCCGTTTTGGTTCCGTCGCCTGTTCCGGCATCCCACCGTTGGGCATACCTGCCACGTGGGCCGCGTCGAGTTACATCGGGTCGACACCGACACCTGAGCCCTGGTGTCTTCCAGCGTGGCACCTCGCTGCGGGCATCGCCACACCGGCTATCAGGGCAGTACTGTGCTTCCCTACAAGACAATCTTTGGGTTTGTGAACCACAAACTTGCCCACACCCCTTTTTTATTGTTTAATATATTTTATGTTGACGAGGTTACGTGGTCTTATTTTATAACCTGCGCCACGTACACCCCTTCCGTCTCATTGGCGCCCAAAAACGTGGTTTTGTGGTCACATATACCTAAGGGTTGTCTTGTGGGTATTTTTTTTATATGGTGGTGTATTTGGTGGTGTGTTGTTTTTTGTAAAACGTTTCGGTTGCCAGCAACTAAGGTGTACGTTGCGGTTACTTAGTTTATTTTAATTGGTAGGAACAGGTTTGTCCCGTTGTATCTACTTTTATGTTGTAAAGTTATTGTAAGAACGAATTTACCGTTCCCCAGTAGTGGTAGAGCTAATAGTAACGGCTCGCCCCGGGGAGGTACCACGCTCTTTCTTATTTCTACCGGCAAGCAGCTTGCTGTGAGCCGGTTGAAGGGATTGGGTTGCCGGGTTTTCAATTACTGGCTACTATAGACATAATAACTTTGTCTACTGCTGACACAATTAGCGTTTATTAATAATATCTCTAATATCGCTATAAGTGTCAACAATTTTTTTTTGGTATTTTATTATACCCTAACTTAGATTCATTTATCATCAATTTAAATAAGAATTTAACTTCATAGTAAATCATAAAAAACAACAACATTAAAATCAAGTAATACAACTTAATACTAAAAATTTAGTAACATACAAATTGTTTCTACAAACTTGTAAATTGGAATTAAAGCCTGTATAATATCAATTAACCTTGTACTTGTATACATTTGACCTGGATCACTAATGTTCTATGCAGTGAACATTTTTATTGTTGACGACTCAAAAATACAGTACTATTTCATTGAATTAACAGCTGTTTCCCACAATACAATTCCTACTTACTGTCAACCTATCCACTAACCAACCAACCTACTGACAACCTAACATACCTACCTACATATTATTTAATAATTTTTCCTACTAACTGTCTACCTGCCTATAAACTTGATACCACTTACCTTGTTCATTATTGTTATACTGAGTACAGTCAACAGCAAAAATTTGTCATTGGATGTCAATAGTGACTCATATTTTATTTCACAAAATAATATTGTCATCTTTTCAGAATTAAATACCAGAAGCGTACACATTAGTTGCACCGATTTTTTTTTAGAAACTTAGTAAATTTTTGGAACTTAAATTTTTTTTTCACAACAAAAAAAAAAAAAATTTTTTTTTTTTTTTTTTATATTGTTTTCTTTTCTTAACGTAGCTTCCTCACTTCACACGGCCAACAACCAAGACGTTATAATTAAGTATATTTTGTAACAGTCGGAGTAATTGACGCTCATAATACCTTGCTGATTGCTATCCAACACTTACCAGACTCAGGTTTTTTTTTTTTTTTAATTTTAAACTCAATTACAAATAACATAATTACTTTTTTTGAACCAAATTCAACATGGCTTATCCAGTAAAATTCATGTCGCTGCAAAAAACAGAGCTCGAATACGAAGTAGCTATCAGAGGGGAAACACCCGCCGCTACTGTTCAGGAATTGCGAAAACAGATTGCAAAATGCGGAACAATGTTTCCATCTGAGGACATTCTCACTAGCCCATTTGAAGTATCGGAAGATTTAAGTGGAGTTTTAGACGTTTTAACTAAGGCAGATAATAGTTTAGAATCACCAACTACAGACAAACAGTCATTAATGAAAATTCAAAATCTTTTAAATCATGCTTACCACAGATTAAATAGAATAACATGTGGAAGTAAAAACAAAACAGAGTACGATGAGTGTGTAAACCTATATAAGTCGATGGTGATAAAATCAAGTGAACTACTCGCATCAGCTTCGGACCCCTTATCATCAGTTAGTAATCAACCTCTATCCACACATAGCTTGGCTTCTCCTATTCACGTGTCAGTGTCATGTGATGGTGGTCAAAATAGATTTGCAAAATTAAAATTCGAGGGAAATTCTTGCGTACGTTCCTTCTTACAGCGGGTAAATGAACTTTGTCTTGCCAAAGGAATACCAACGGATAAAATCCTCACTCACGCGACCGAGATTTTTACTGGCGGCGCGCTCCACTGGTACAGAAGCATTAGGGATTCAGTATCTAGCTGGGATGAACTTGCAAATTTATTAAAACGCGACTTTGATCAGTCTGACTATGATTATAGACTTTTAACTGAAATCAGAGCACGAACCCAAGGGGAGTCAGAAAACATAGTTATTTACTTGTCAATAATGACAGGCTTGTTTTCGAGGTTGACAAAAGCACTATCGGAGGATGATAAACTAGAACTACTTTTACATAACATTCGTCCATGCTATGCTAACATCTTATCATCAGTTGCCGAAATAAAATCAATCGAACAGCTGAGGACTCTTTGTCGTAACTACGAAAACATTCAATCACGCCTTGCTCAATTTAAAGAACCACCAAGACCCTCATCAAGTACTTTAGCACCCGAGTTTGCATATTCGGGAAATTTAACAGAAAGTAAAAGTAACAATAATTATAACAAAAAATTCAATCAGTTCAATAGACATAAAGACAGTAATAGTAATAATAGAACAGAAGAAAAAGTTTCACATAACAGTAACGATTCCTCCATATCCCCTAACTATGTTCATGCAATAGATAAAGGTTCACATAAAAAGATTCCTTATTGCCCACGCTGTCGTAGTAACGAGCATGCTTACAGGAATTGTACTGTAAAGACGGACGAGATCTTTTGTTTTGGCTGCGGACAGAAGGACATTAAGCGTCCTGCCTGCAAGAAATGTAGTAAGAACAGTCCCAGTAAGAAAAAAAACTAATCACCGAGAATTGTGTCGTTAACAACTTTGACAGACAAGACTGGGAAAAGTGGTTGCACACAGTTAAATGGTTCCACAAGTCTTTCAAGGTACACACAATTCTCGATAAAAAAGATAATTTAGATAACAGACCTTATGTTTTAGTACAGATCGAAGGAGTACCAGCCACTGGACTCTTAGACTCGGGTTCAGCCGTCACAATTTTGGGTAACGGTGCTCATACGATTTTATTAGACCGAGGAATGTCTCTTATCACGGACGACTGCATTGCAGTTAGGGCAGCAGGCGGACAAAATTTGCAAAGCATCGGTTACATTCATATACCAGTTCACTTTGAAAACCAATTCCACTTACTTAAAGCTTTTGTAATACCAGATATCAAATCGAATCTCATTCTAGGTGTGGACTTCTGGCGAAAATTTGAATTGTGTCCCAAGTATGTTGGTAGTGTAATGATTTCAAACAACTCATTGGAAAATTGTACTCTAGAGAGCAGCAATCGTACCACAATTACGGGTTACAACAACTTAGAGGAATCACAAAAGCATTTGGCAGATAATGTGATTAATCAGTATGAGAACATTTCATCACAGCACAAGGGTCTCGGAGTAACCGATCTAATAACTCACCACATTGATACAGGTGACAGTCAACCAATCCGTCAGCGTTATTATCGATTATCTCCTGAAAAACAACGTATCCTGGTAGAACAGGTGGACGAGATGCTTTCTCTCGATGTAGTCGAGCCTTGCGAAAGCGCGTGGTCATCACCGGTTCTCCTTGTCACCAAGAAAAACGGACAACCTCGATTTTGTTTAGATAGTCGGAAGCTAAATTCAGTCACTAAACGCGATGCATACAACTTACCCTACATCTCAGAGATACTAGATAACCTCAGGGACGCGCGTTACCTTTCCAGCATTGACTTATCGAAGGCTTTTTGGCAAATACCGATAGCTGAGGAGGATCGCGATAAAACAGCATTTTATGTTCCGGGCAGGGGCACCTTTCGCTTTAAAAGGACTGCTTTTGGTCTTACGAATGCCCCGGCCACTCAACAGCGTTTAGTTGACCTGCTGTTCGCTGAATTCGATCTTAAGGTCTTCGCATATTTAGATGATATAATAATAATTAGTAGCGATTTCAATAGCCACGTGAACTTACTTTTACGGGTTTTAGAAAAGCTCAAAAAGGCGAACTTAACAATCAACTTAGAGAAATGTAATTTTTTTAGTTCGCAATTGAAATACTTAGGCTACGTAGTAGATGCCTCAGGTTTGCGGACTGATCCTTCCAAAGTCGATGTTATACTAAAGTACCCAGCACCAACCAATAAGAAGGAACTTAAACGTTTTCTAGGTACGGCGACCTGGTACAGACGTTTCGTTCCTAACTTCAGTACTATAGCTGGTCCCTTAAACAAATTAACATCGACTAAGAAAGGTACCCCGCCATTCAAATGGACATCAGAGGCCGACGCCGCTTTCCAGAAATTGAAGGAAAGTCTAGTGTCAGCTCCAGTCTTATCATGTCCAGATTACAATAAACCGTTTGAGGTGCATACGGATGCAAGCGATTTTGGCCTCGGCGCAATGCTCACCCAAACAATTGATGGCAAAGAACATCCAATTGCCTACATGAGTAAGTCATTGAACGGGGCTGAGAAAAATTACAGCATTACCGAACGCGAGACGCTGGCCGTCGTAACCGCCCTAGAATATTGGCGTTGTTACATCGAAAATGGCCAACAGTTCACTGTCTACACTGACCACAGCGCGCTCAAGTGGTTTCTCTCAATAAGCAATCCAACGGGTCGTTTGGCTCGTTGGGGAGTTCGTTTGTCAGCATTCAATTTTGTTCTCAAACATCGGCGTGGCGTGGATAACGTCATACCAGATGCTTTATCTAGGATCGTCCCAATTAGTGCCATTAGTACTTCCAACTCTTATTTGGACACTAAAGACTCTTGGTACAGGAATATTTATGACGGTTGCTTAATTATTGATCCAACTAAATTTAAAAACTACATAATTAAAAATAACGCTTTATATAGATTATCGAAGAATAAATACAACTTAACTTCAGAATTCGCGTGGAAGGAGGTCGTGCCAACCGAATTACGTGAGCAAATCATACATGAAAACCATTCAGTACCCACGGCTGGACATATGGGCATATTTAAAACATATCGTAGTCTTGCTCTACGCTACTACTGGCCAGGCATGTACCAGGCAGTAGTAAAATTCATAGGTACTTGCGACAAATGTTTAGCCTACAAGTCCCAAAATCACCAGACACTGGGAGAAATGGGTCGTCCAAAAGATTGCTCACGACCATTCCAAATGTTATCAATGGATCTTATGGGTCCACTTCCAACTTCGCGAAAGCAAAATAATTACATATTAGTTATTACATGTTGTTTTTCAAAATATTGCTTAATATATCCAATAAAAAGAGCAACCGCTGAGATCATTACCAAAATTTTGGAGGAATCTGTGTTTCTCGTTCACGGTGTACCGCAGGCTATACTAATGGACAATGGAACCCAATTTACAGGGAAGGTCGCAGATGCCTTGTTTAAGAAATATGCAATCCCAAACGTTTTCTACACTCCAAAATATACCCCGCAGGTCAACTTAGTGGAACGTTATAATAGAACGATAATAACATGTATTTCAACGTATGTGGATGATGATCACAGATCCTGGGACTTATATATCCCTAAGGTGCAATTTGCCATGAACAGCTCCGTTAACGAGGCCACTGGATTTACTCCAGCTTTCCTGGTCTTCGGTCGCGAACTCGTAACTTGCGGTACTCATTACACGAACAACGACCTCGGCAACGAGATAGTGTTCTTGCCACGTGACGCTTACGCCGAAAACTTAGGTTGCCTTTCTAGCGTTTTCGATACGGTGCAATCCAGACTTTGGCAAGCTCATTTAAAGAACACTTCGCACTACAACTTGCGTCGAAAATTTGCAGAGTTTAACGTTGGTGATGTGGTCATGAAACGCGCTTATTTCTTGAGTGACAAGGGGAACAGGTTCACGAAAAAGCTGGCTCCAAAGTTTATTAAGGCAAAAGTCATAGCCAAGAAATCACCATTGGTCTATGTTCTTCAGGATATGTTAGGTAAAGACTTAGGTTCCTGGCATATAAAGGACTTAAAATTAGTAGGAGTTAATAAGTAACATCTTTAACATTTAAATTTTTTTTCTTTTATTTATATATTTATGCTACTGCATAAGCCAGTGCATGAATTTTATCCTCTGACGGAGACACGCTCACTCGATGTCCTCATCAGTGACATAATACGTGTCTTAATCCGTCATTTATTCGGCCTCCTATTTCAGCCCCGATGGAGAACCACGCTCACTTGTTTTGTCTTGTGCCTTACCCGTGGTCTCTCCACCTTTAATCGGAACCTCTGAATGGGTAGTCGCCTAACTCGGTACATTTTTACCGGGAGTAAATAAAAATATCTGAGCGGTTTGCAACTCGATAATTAAGCCATTGCAGGAGCGGGTGGTTACTCCTGAAATAAGTCTACATCCAATTTTCTTTTTAATATACAAAAATAACTTCTGAGCGGGTTGCAACTCAATAATTAAGCCTTTGCAGGAGCGGGTGATTACTCCTTAAATAAGCCTTAATCGATCTCAATTTTATAGTCCCAGTAGACTTCTTTTGCCTTCTTTTGCACTTCTGTTTTCCGCGAGTATCAAGTCAACTACGGACATGGAACTCTCACATAGCTGCTAGGGCGCGGACTCACCTCATGTTAAGGTGGTCTGCCAGCATGCAAGGAATACGAGTATGAGTTATGATGGATGAATGATGAAGAATAAAAGGGGTCGTAAAACAGATGTAAGTGCAATGGGAGTAAAGGATTTTTACTGGAGTAAAAACCCTCACCAAGCGGCGGGGTACTGTAACGTAGTACGTTACACTTCTCAGTTATTAACATAATTAGCATAATAACAATAAAAACACATCAAAAATGCAATGTTTACATTCATGTGTCAACTGACAAGGACGAGCCACAGATAAAAATAAGTAGTGCGGTGACAATCAATACTTACTAAGAGCCAGATAATGCATAATATCGGTCGCGCAAGTGAGGATTTGTCTACGGCTCGCATATGTCCCATCGCTATTTAGGCTGCCAACTCCATCTTTTCGTTTGACATAAGGAATTTTAGTCCCGAAGCGATCACACGTCTCACCAGATCCTAATTGTCCAGTGAATTACACACGTGTCTTAACTCGCCATTATCCGGGCCTAAACATAACTTAATCCGAATTATTCTCCGCCATCGAGCATTTAAATTCGGTGTCTTTGAAAACCCCATACTGGGTAAGTGTTGGAAAGCTTAATCATGTGCATATTTTTGTGTTTCTTTTGTCTTTGCAGGTTAACTTGGCATGTATGCTTGTTTTATCTAAATTTGTGCTACGCCAATGTTCATTTAATTAAATATAAATGCCTTCAGCTCAACTCATTTTTGTATTTTGTGCTTCACACCGAAAATGTACTGTCATGCCGTTTTTCCACGCATGAGATCATGTAAACTCCGTCTGATTGTGACAATCCACCAGCATCCTCCATTATCGCACGGTGCTTGCTTTGCTTGGCTTGGTGTCGCAACCAGCGGAGATGACCTTTAACCATCTCGTGACACGCTGGACGTCATTTTCCAGGGTCCAAGGTTCCGGCTGACGTCCCCCGTTACATCCGTCAGTTCGGCTGCACATCAGCGGCTACTGGAACCCGTTTTGGTTCCGTCGCCTGTTCCGGCATCCCACCGTTGGGCATACCTGCCACGTGGGCCGCGTCGAGTTACATCGGGTCGACACCGACACCTGAGCCCTGGTGTCTTCCAGCGTGGCACCTCGCTGCGGGCATCGCCACACCGGCTATCAGGGCAGTACTGTGCTTCCCTACAAGACAATCTTTGGGTTTGTGAACCACAAACTTGCCCACACCCCTTTTTTATTGTTTAATATATTTTATGTTGACGAGGTTACGTGGTCTTATTTTATAACCTGCGCCACGTACACCCCTTCCGTCTCAATTTTAATCGCTGTTGGCGTCCAGGGGTTCTCCAGTGTCGTATACGTCTTGTATCCGGTCTCATACCAAAACGAGACTCATCAGAAAAGCACACGAAACGCCATTGTTCTTCTGCCCAATTTCTGTGTTCAAGAGCCCATTGATATCGAATCCTACGATTGTGCATTGCTATAGGTGGTACCCGTAGCGGTCTTCGGGAATGAAGGTTCACTTCATGCAAGCGGTTTCTGACTGTTTGGTCGCTAATTAAGTTCCCTGAAGAGTGATGAAGCCTCACGGCTAACATCATGGCGGTTATTGTTGGAGCTCTTCGAGTTAAGATTTGAATGTATCGGTCTTGTCTCCGTGTGGTGCAGCGATACCGTCCTCCATGGCGCTCAGCCACGGTACCAGTGCTTCGGTAACGTGTCCAAAGTCGACTGATAACACTCTGACTTGTATTCAGAGCTAAAGCCACAGTACGTTGCCGGGAACCAGCTTCTATCATTCCCACGACTCTGAGCATTTCTTCCCTGCTTAAATGACGTCGCCGCTCCATAATAACGTTGGTTTTAATCAGTAGTAGGGAAACAGTAGCACTAATAATGGCTTCAATGCGTTGTATGTTTTTATAGGGAAAATATTGACAGCTGATTTTTATCTTTTACTCGAATTTGATTCACAGTTCCTGATTCAAATTATGAAATGGACCAAAAAGGATTCATATAAATTTATAAAATCATAAATTTATTACAAAGCCACATCTCAATCTCAAGAAATCCGCATAAAAATGCTTGATCCCTAGACACTTTTGATGTGTGTATGTTTAAGTATAAATAAATAATGCTCTTTACAATGAAGAGAATTTTTTCATACGAGTTTTACTAAATATTATAAACAAGAACTAGATATTTAGAATAATTCAGTCAGTTTCGTTACAAAACTACCCTTTTTTTTGGGGGGAGGGGGGTGGAAATCATCAAATAACCGGAAGGGAGTGTCAGCAGACTTCTACTGCCTAAAAACCACTCATGTTCCTTCTTAGCCCTTGCGCCGAGGCCGCGGTTTCTCTTTCGAACAACCCGCAGCCCTGACGGGAAAACTACCCTCACACTGACATCCACAACATATTCCCATTAAATCCTCACAGCTGTCTATTCATTGAAACCTGAGGACAGTGTCGGAAGTCCAAACTATTTTAATTAAGGAAAATTTTCAATTAAGCACAGCCGTAACTAGGCTTTTACCACAAAAGTTTTGAGGGGCAAAAATCTCCGTAGTATTGCGGTGGAAATGTCGCCTAATATCAACCAGTTTTGGATAGACGGTATGTGGGAAAAAGGTGTAATTTGACAAGTTTTTGGTCAAAGGTTTTTGGTAGGTAAGCAGGTAGGTGTGGGTCCAATTCACGGGCGACTAGGCTTACATGCATTGACTTATATATTACTGCGTAAGGACTGGGCGGACGGCATGTTAAAATGACGCCACAAACGTGGTCCCAATATAGTCTTTCCTAAGCCGAAGTGAACTAGTCCACGATCGGCTCTCTTCGGGTGCGATCGTAAATTTTATTAAAAGCTTTATTTATGTTCTTTATACCTCGAAAATACCACGCCGCTTATACAAGGTTACATTAACGAGCAGACTACACCGATTCTCTGTATGGCGTACGCGTCGAGCAAATGTTCGGATGACCGTATCTTTAGTTTTTATATCAATGCTCACATGCGTCTCTATGTTCTAAGTCAGGCTTTTGGTTCCGTTTTTTTTTTTTTGAGTTTGTGAAATCATCAAATGACTTCTCCCGCTCTGGGCCGAGCGGAAGGGACTGTCAGACTTCTACCGACTCTGAACCACCCATGTTCCTTCTTAACCCTTTGTGTCAGGGGCCGCGGTATCTCTTTCGAACAATCCGCAGCCCCGGCCCTACCCTTCCGGGCTTCTGCGATTTTGCTGACATCTCTTTGAAGTTGGTTTCTGTACTTAGTCCTTAAAGTGGACTAATATATCTGAGCTACGGTGGCAGTTATTTCAACCAGGCCTTCTCCCTACAGAAGCAGATAAATCTTCCCAGTCTTCTCAGGACCTCTGCAAGTGGTCATGGTGTCCCAAAAGTTTTGTTGCGGATCTTCGTGATGCCGGCGCATTCGAAAAGTACATGCCCTAACGTTTCCTCCACCTCTATGCACGCTCTGGATAGATAGAGGGTTGAACTCTATACAACATAGTCCTGAGTTCGACTCCCGGGTGGAGCAAAATGTTGTTGGGTTTTTTCATAAGGAATTTTGCAGTAGTTTGGATTTGTAACCGGTTGATTGCAATTAGGCTCGCCCCCTATTATATGGGACTTGTACATAACTAGGGAATGTTAGTGAGCAGTCACGTATACCTCTGCGTATCCCTTCGGGGATTACTAGCTTAATTTTATGTTAAGTAAACTTGAGATTTATAAGTATCTTTGACCAGATAAAATTTGAAACCATTTCATCCTTTGCCTGCAGCTAGTATTACCATCAAACAAGGAGAAAAGGAACAACATGTACTCAAAGAACAAAAAAATGTTCCGGTATACCTGTGTAGACACGTACAGAAATTGATATTATAGTAATGTATAATGACATAAATCGTCTTTATATCTTCAATTCAAAAATGCTAAGAATATTGGGCAAAGAGCTTCGTATTGTCGGTCACATCAATAAATGAGGTTAAACAGCAAATAAAAAAAAACTTAAAACCCCGACTGCATAAAGTAAACTTATGTAATGGGATTATCTCCTGACTATCATGCGCAACTAATTGAACCTGCACTTGAACGAGGCAAACGACAGAGCTGTCCAGGTCCCTACGCACTGATTGGTCAAAATTTGAGTCATTGATTTGAGAAGAAGACGAAGAATTGAGAAGTATGTGTTCATATTGTTGCCATAAACCGGGCAGAAATCCAAAATGCCGAGATAATACTGAAAAATTATGAACGGGATTCTAATAACGTTTTACCCAACCTGGGTATTGAGCCTAGATCCTCACGCTCGGCAGTATTGTTTGCAAAATTGCTTATAAACTCGAGTAATAAAATTAGTAGCCAAAATTAGCGCCATCTCATCTGACACCTCTGTACCTATACTAGAACATAAATCATTTATTTTTAATACACAAACATATATTACCTTTTTATTGTATAATTAGGTGACAGGAACTGCTATGTGGCGATAAAACTTGCTACAATAATGAAACTAATCCATTTATCACTATAATTTTATCATTTTGCAAATTCTTAAAATTACACTTTATTTTTATTCCACTAACATGTACCTTTTAAGTCGTTTAGCTATCGAAACAAATCGCTATATCATCATATTTTATTGTCTGGCTAGAAATGGGCATACAAGCATCCAATATGACGCTATTCATCATAATCAGAGAATGCCTTTCAACAATAAAGTTGTTTTTCTTTAGATCCAACGATATCTACAAACACATTTTCCATTATTTATTTCATATCTCTATATTTATATTTATCATCACTTATTATTTAAGTTATGGCTATTCATTTGAAATAAAATGGCTTAGGAGGTCTTATTTTATTTATTGGTTCACATAATATATCATCTGTTTTGAAGTTTTGCTTTGTTATCGGAGTTTTCATACGGTCTGAAACTTCGATGAATCCAGCTATTGTGGGTTTTCGGTCGTTGGAATTGAAACGCATCTTTTGTTTTGTCTTTCAAAGCGAAAAAAAGAGTGGAACTGTAATGTTTTGTTTGCTTGTAAGATTTTAGATGTAGGTTGTATCTAACTGTTCATTGTTATGTTGCTGTCGAAACTGGTAATCGGTCAAAACTAAATTTGACTGGTGTGTCAGTCAAAACCTTTATTAACTTAAAACGCGTTTTTTCTATTTTATAATATTTTAGCACGAGGTTAACCAAATGGTTACAAGATAAAATAAAACCTAACAATGTAACAAGTTTCCTAATGACCTTTAGGTTAATTTAATTTAGCGTTTGTTGTCAATTTATACACAAAATGAGCTGTCAATAATTCTGCTTATTGGGATGGAATGTGCGTGTCAAGTCCGACTTAAGTTTAGTCCACGACTAAGAATATCATAGTTAGATATAGGTTGTACTTAACTATTGGTTGTATACATTTAGATGTACGAATAAGATAGGCTTGAAGTTTGTTCATTTTGGATCCTCATAGCATCAAAGGTTTTCCTCACCCTTTTGAATTTCTGAAAGAGATTTTTGTATCGATCCACATTGAATGTTGAAGGCTAAGATTGTAAGCATTTTTACCTTAAACCTATAAATAGATTGCTTTTCTGTGACGACATTTAAACATTAAGAAGATCAAGGAGTGTCTCAATAAGTATTTGAAAACAGTGTATTTATTTTGTGTGTGTTTTGATTATTTACAAAAAATGAGCAAACTTAAAATAATAATAACTGCCTCGTTGGTCTAGTGTTCGCGACTGCTGAACATGATGTACTGGGTTCGATTCCCGGGTCGAAAAAAGTGTTATCGGGTTTTTTCATCAGAGAATTCTCAGTAGCAGCCACGGAGTCTGGATTTCTGGCTTCGCCCCTATTATACGGAACTTAAACATAACTGGCGACATGTGAAAATGTGTGAAATGTGTGTGTGTAATGGTAACACCTCAGCCTAACCCCTCGTGGATGACAGGCGTGATGTTATGCTATCCAATGTTTCACTAGATATTTGAAAACAGGATTTAAAACGGAATTAAAAAAATAATTTCCATACTGAGTTGTATGGTTACTACGTAAAATAACAACATCGTCGAGGTTAATATTTCTAGAAGTCTGCAATAGTTGGAAGTCGTAGTGTCCTGCTGTTTCCACAAACTCATTGCTGCAGCCCGAATGGAATAGAACAAAATCGATCTCGCCTGTCCCTCCGAATGTTTTCCACCTCTTTCGCCTCAAAAGGTTTGATCAGTATCTGGTCTAAGTCACGAGCGAACTCTAAATATAGATATCGATTTCTGCCAGACACCGAACCCTAAAAATATCATCAAAGGGAGTGGATACAAAAATGGATACGATATTCATTCTGTAATCCATATTGGTTTGAGTATAAGAGTAGAGGAAGACCAAAGAAACGATGGATTGGCTGTGTTAAGGGTGGTATGGCAAGAAAAGAAGTATCTCATTAGATGACAAGTAATAGAGAAGTATGCTGCGCTGACCTCTAAATGAATTGGGATAAGGGCAAGACAATGATGATGATCAAATGATGATGTTGGTTTGAACTAAAACTTACTTTTAAGCTTGATGAAAACCATCGATTTGGTTTTGTAGTAATTACTCTGTTAGCTTTTCTTGCAAAGTTTCCTTTGAAAACCTTTATTAAACGTTAATAAAGTAATTGTAGTATCGATACTAAGATCAAACGAACTTAAACTCAATCTATTACTTCCATTATAATTGAAATAACACTCCGCTCCACTTAACATTTACACCACAGAATGATTTCTGTCTATTATTCCACCCTACAGTATTGTATTATTATATATCGTCGACATCTGTGACCCGTTCCTTTCGAAAATTGTCGCTTGGAGTTACAATAACCTTGCGTATTTCAATTTCAATCGCTGCTCTCTCAATATAGGCAGAGAATACACTTTTTTATCAGATATTAGATAATGTTATGAAACGGTTCGGTAGAATGTAATCATATTATTGGAGTATTGTTCGAAAATGATCCTTAAGTACCGTAATATGTACTTGAATGTTGTTATATTTCTAATCGGTTGAGCTCTGGTTCGAAGGTTCTTGATGCGTATGGAAGAATAACATTGTGAATGGTCGTACGGAAGATTAAATGTTCAAAATTGTACTAATTTGGTTTTGGGAATCCTTGTTACTTACATTTACATATGTAATTATTTGAGACTAGCTGGGGTGGTGTTTCGTACCTGACTACTCAGGGAAGGAACAGCTAAAACAAACTAAGAGGTCTCTTTTAATGTCCAGACATAATCTTGGACAAGTCACTTGAGGACTATGCTACTGTATGAGATGGTCTTTTAAATTCTTATTTTCGCCTTAAGGTTTTTGATTTTCAATATTTCTAATTACCTAGTTATTGAAACCCATGCTTTGTAGGCGTACCCTACAGACCGCCATCTGCAACAATCCTTACTTACTCCATTTCCTCCACGTCCATACATCAGGTCCTACACGCACGCATGAGATATTAAACCAGCAAGCACATTGCGAAAGCCCGCAAATAAGCTCTCGTGCTAATAAAAACCACAAATACAGAGTTGGCAATAAACTGGCTTTAAAAACTGTGCCTGTTTAAATTCGTTCAATGACTGTGTTCGAATAAAAACTCGGTCTTTACCGCCCGATGCGTTTTGGTTCATAAATTTTTATTCTTATACAAAGGTATTTTCCGGCACATTCGGTAGTTAAATAAAGTGCATTGCTGTTTTCATTAAGCGACTGATATTGTTTCAGAAGATTGATGTTTCGTTTATTAGTGAATTGTGAATTCTGGTTTTAATGTGGATTAATGTTTCATTGTCTGCCTCGTTGGTCTAGTGATTGCAAGCGCGATTGCTGAACATGAGGCCCTGGGTTAGATTTCCGGGTCGAACAAATTGTTTTTTAATTTTTTCGGGTTTGTCAAATAGTTATATTATGACTTTTTCATTGATAATTTCTTAGTAGCAGCTACTGAGTCTGGGACTGTGCCTGGCTGATGACAACAGGCTCGCCCCTTATACATTTTTAGCGAAATTTGGGAGTACTATTAGGTACGCCTCCTTCAAATCCTTCAGGGATCTCAGACGTGATTTTATATTAATGTTATGTAATATTTTATGTTTATGTTACCTATGTAATATTTTATATTTATGTTATGTTATCTTTTACTTCTTTCACTGCACTTATCATTTTTTATGACTAAACCAGTTACTGGCTTTTTTTTTTGTTGGCGGGTGGAAAATCATCAAATAACCCCTCCCGCTCTTGGGCAGAGCGAAAGGGAGTGTCAGACTTCTACTGACTAAAAACCACCCAAGTTCCTTCTTAGCCCTTTATGTCGAGGCCGCGGTATCTCTTGCGAACAACCCGCAGTCCCGACGGGCGTCGGCCCTTGCGGGCCCCTTCCATGTTGCTGACATCTCATCGACACACACGAATGCGCCGTCGACACGGCCAGTTGCATAACATTTAAGACACAAATCTCACAGTTGTTAAAAAGAAAAGCCTTGCTCCGTCAAATTAGTTCCCATTGAACGAGGGGCTTGTAGAAGTAACAGGTAGCTAATCAATTGGGTAAGGGCACTGCTGAAACTCATTTCCTTCGATTTAGTGTTCGCGTGAGATAACAATCCAATGAGTTTTTATAGCTAAAACGTATTAAGTACTGTGTTTAAAGGGATATTGGTTTTTATGATGACTGTAGTTGTTTTAAAAGCTGGTAGTTATTATGTTTGATGTGGCGTATCAAATATATCTGTTATTTGAATGAGGACTATATCCATGGACATGCTGAGTTGATTGACTGAGCGATATCGCACTCTATCGGTGCCTTTATGACTAAGCAAGCATATTAGTGATCAAACTCGCTTGTGGTTGTTACTTATAATAGTACACCCACACTTTGCCAGATATGTTTTTGAAGTCAAATGTAATGGCGAGCCCATTGCCATCAACTGGGCATAAATCTACACTCGGTGGCTGATGCTGGGAAATTGCCAATGGAAATAGTTACTCAAACACACTTTGACCGACCTGGTAATCGAACACAGGGCCTTAATGGGTTAAGGCCTCTTTTTGTTTTACCAAATATTGGATAGTCGAAGCAAAACTAACTATCCTGTGTTAAGGGTGCACTAGACGTGTATTACACACTACGATTGGCCAGTGCATCATTCGTAATATTAGATTATGTTATGATCTCTGAGAATCTATACTAATATTATAAAGTCAAAGAGTTCGTTTGTTTGATTGTACGCATTAATCAGGAACTGCTGGTTTGGATTTCTTTTCATTTGTGTTGGATAGTCCATTTATCTAGAAAGGCTCTGGACTATTTTCCACGCAGAAGTCACAGGCATAAGCTTGTACAGAAATGTATATAAAATTCTCGTGTGTCACAGTGTTATTTGTCAAACTCCTCGGAAACGGTTTGACCGTTTTTTATTAAATTTTGAGTGTATATTCAGTAGATTATGAGGATAGGTCGTAAAGTACTTTTCACCCTCCTAACCCAAAGGTAAGGTAGGTAGAAAAAGGTGCAATGCAACGCATGCAGGGCACCGCTATTGCTAATATAATTATTATAATATAATACTTTTAACAATGCCGTATTTCATGCTAATAGAAGACAGACACAATAAAAACTAAGTTACTTATCAAGAAAAAATAAATATTTTGGCACAACCTGTCGCGTTTTACAATAGCAGAACTGATCGCTGTCTTTTAAAACCGTAGTAAAAGAAAAGTTCGTAGAGAAAAAGAAAATTACCCGCATTACTTCGAACAAATAGTTCGCATAGCTCTTTAAAAGGTTTTAAGCGCATCCATCAACCGTCTCATTACATTAACATAATGAATCTGCAAAAACCAACATTTTGACCCAAACTCGAGAAAGTAGTCGGGGGTGAGTAGTTTACCAATATGAGGGGTTCCGTAGCCACGCTAACGAATACGTGTGAAAGTGTGTATGTTTATTTGTGTCATTGTCATGTCTTGCCCTAATGACTGAATTATTTAGCACACAAATAGGATATGACCTGGGTTAGAACATAGAATCCTTTTTATTCCATTCCTATGGGTAAATCCCGACCTGATCGAGGACCTGGTATTCGCTGGTATTTTTAACCAACTCCCAAAAGGATGCGGTTATCATTTTCGTCTGATGTATTTTCTTGTAATTTAATAGCATAATACATTAAAGCATTAAATTTTCTTTATTTTTGTTTCAGGTAAACTGTCTAAGAATGTAATCCAGAAGTCGTAAGTGGTTTTAAATATATTATATAAAGCTTTTTTTTCGGATTTATGAAAAAGTAAGTTTAAGTACCTACTGTGTGATTGATGATTCAATTTGATGTACAGTGTTTTATCAGCAATTGTAATAATTTTTTTTTCAATTTCATGCATTAGATAGATAGTAACTAATACAGTATGTTGTTGTATCACCGTATTGCCGTGGAATTGACTTACTCGCAATAAATTCTTTATTTGGCCTATGCATTTTGAGGGATGTTTACCGACTAAAAAAAATATGATTCTAATTAGTCCGTCAGTTAGATTATCGAAAAATATTGGATACATTTTTTATTTTATCAAATCATTAAAAATTGACGAAGATAAAACGCGTCAAAGATTTAACGCGTAAATAATGTCATACTAATTTCTTAGAATATGACGTCACACGAGTTTTCAAAGCACTATAATATCGTCTTCATTGTTTGTTTACGTGAAAAAAGGTATTACCGAGTTACTGGGTTGCGAAGGTTCGATAGACAGCTTCATGTTAAATACTGGTATTCAGCTGTATCCGGTAAGACTGGTAGACGATCACAACATAGTTAGGAAAGAGTTAGGCAATTGATAATATTAGTTGCATTAAGATAGAGCAGCGGAGGCCCGGTGGTGGTGGCTCCGATTTATGAACAGTAAATCGTGGGTTCAAACCCTGACAGGCGCATTACTTTGTGTAATTTATTTCATCACCGCTGCTCTCAAAACGGAGAAGGCAAACATCGTGAGGAAACCGGCATGTCTTAGAACCAAAAAATTCAAAAACGTGACGTCTACCTACCTGCACTGGACCCACGTGGTGGATTATAGGCCATCCTTTTCCTAGAGAGGAGGCCTGAGTCCCTGCAGTGGGAACATTATAGGCTGTTGATGATGATGATGAAGACTTGCTTCTCGTGCCAAAAAATGCGAAAGAGAAAAGCAACCTTTTATTGTTTGTCTGCGTGAGTTTGCAGTTTTGGTCCACAGAACCCCAAAACCCAAAACCTCATTATAGCCTTAAAATGTTCAAAACAAATGGGTATACATCCATTTAATTGGTAATGTCATTTATTTAGCCGCAAGGGGCTGATGCGTTCGCGTGATGGATGGCTTATCTAGATTTTTTTATTTTTAGTGTGACATTTTATTCTGATAGCTTAGGTCATATTTATATAACGTGACCTCGGGATTTAAGGCTGTATTTTTATGAACTTTTTTACGTCTACACTATACTTGGTGAACCTGTACTAGTAAAGAAAGAAATATTGTTTTTCAGTCACAGAGATTAGAGAGAGACATTTAGGCAGTTTATTGTCGTGTCTTCGCCACCACGACGGTGTTAGGATTTATTTGATAGTTTAAAAATGTTCCTATGAACTAGAACTACCTGTGGTTTCATTTATTGTCGTATTATCGGCACCAACCTGTAAAATTGGAAAACATTTAGTTACAGTACTATTCAGCAGCGGTGCCTAGTGGTGTCGGCCCCGACTTACGAACAGTAAGTCATGGGTTCGAACCCAGGCAGGTGCATAACTTTGTGTAATTTATTTCATCACCGCTGCTCTGAGGAAACCGGCATGTCTTAGAATCAAAAAATTCAAAGACATGTGACATACCAACCCGCACTTTGCCGACGTGGTGGATTATAGGCCATCCCTCTCATAGAGAGGAGGCCTGAGTCCCTGCAGTGGGAACATTTTAGGCTGATGATGATGATGAAGACTAGCTTGTGTGAAGTAATGCGCCTGCCTGGGTTCAAACCCATGACTTACCGTTCGTATGTCGGAGCTGCCACCACTAGGCCACCGCTGCTTCTCTGTCATCATGAGGCTGCTCGCAACTCCATGATCAGAGGCCGACAATGCTCCCTAACGTTGCCACGTGACCGTAAGTAGGTTGCCAGGTGACCTTGCTTAAGATTTGGAGCGGTGCCATAAAAGTGCCAACGTAATGTTACTATTTCGCTGTAGTAAAATACTACGGATATTTTTATGTTTATCCCATAGATGGTCTTATTTTTTTTTTATTTGAGCCCGTGGCTTAATAATAACTTCCACTCGGGTCGAGCTTTAGGTTAAGCCGCACTTGCCTAGGTTGGTCTGTCGATGGGTGACCACCGACTACATACCGAGTTTCCTCCGTACCACGGAAACCACGTTAAGCTGTTGGTCCCGGCTGCCATATATAGACCTTTATCAGTCGTTACAAGTAGTCAGTGACAACCAGTCTTACCAAAGGGTATTGGATTACCCAGTATTAACTGGGTTGTGGAAGTCAGATAGGCAGTCACACCTTGTAAAATACTGGTGTTCAGCTGCATCCAATTTTTATATTTTGTTAGCCCAGAACTTCGCCAGTTTCACGGTGTCGATGCAGAGGTTTCTTTGGCTGCATTTTTTGGGCTAAGAAGGCAAGATAAAAGGTGGAGCATCGCTTGTGTCACAGCTTCACAACCAGACCCCGATGCTGTTTCATTGCTGTAGCCCCACCTGCTCCTCAACACAAAGGGCTAAGAAGGAACATGGATGGGTTTTAGTCAGTACAAGTCTGATACTAGGTACCTACCACTCAGCAGGGCTATTGCGTATCTTTTTAAATGTCAGTGGCTATCAGAATGTCCAACGATTAACTGTCAAATGGTTATGGTTTGGTATACTAAACTAACCATTTGACAGTTAATTGATGGACATTATGATAGTCACATTTAAAGAAACTACTAGACTAACGATAACATTTACAAACTAAATAAATAAAAATATCTTTAAACTAATTGTTTCGGAAACCAAGCATGCAAGTTACAGCAACAAAGGCTTATTTTATTTTATTTATTTTATGATAGTCACTGATATTTAAAAATATACGCAATAGCCCTGCAAAGCAGAAGAGGTCATTTGATGATTGCAAACCCGAAAAAAAAGCCCCACTAACGAGGTTGGTGTTATATCTTCTCACTTGAGTTCGGAGACAGTTTAAAAACTTTCAGATAGACCACGGAGGGTTATACCAATGGTCATATTCAATAATATGAATCTTGTCAAAAGATATAATAATAGCATTCTATTATTATATCTTTTGACAAGATTAAAACACATCATCGTAAAAACTTCAGTTTAAATGTGGCGAAAAGTAGTTTTTTCCGAAGTTATTCTATCTACAAATTATTTTGACATCTTTAAAAGTAGTCTTCCCGACCTACTATCTCGAAAGTAACTAAAAATACAGTTTTCACCTAGTTTTAGTTTTTCTGTGTCAAGCAGGATCCGCGTTTAACCATGAATTAGTACCAGCACATACATTATTATGTACCGTCACAAACTTTTCCCATTTACCATAGTTTTGCAAACGTTAGCGACATAGTTTCAGAACTTCACCTCTCACTTTCAAAAGGTCCTAACCATTTCACTCTACAAACAAAACTGTACTGTAAACGATCAAGTTAGAGTTCCAAATTGGCTGTCACAAAAAGTAAAAGGGTCTTTTAGATACAAATTATGTTTTTACAGCCAACCGAGATGAAAAGTTGTCGGGCTTGTGAAAAAGTACTTTTTTTCGTCATTGTGATTTTCGGCTTTAGAATTTCAGTGTCTTATCTAATGAGTGATAACTGAGATTGGACACGCCGCCGTTTGTTTCTCGGTTTTATTGCGACGAAAATGAATGTAGTGATAAAGAGTGATGAGATGTCGGCGAAGCGTGTCGGCGAAAGTCGGCGTAAGGATGTATTGTCGGTGTAAATTGGGGGTGTAAGGTGCACTAAAACTGATTGCTTTCGGGATGGGTCGTTACGTTTTTATATTGATGATTCCGTGATTTTTATTAATTCTGTAAATGTCCACGTTTATTTCGGCGGGTAGGATTTATTTCAAGGCTAAACGGATTGATTAATATAACTATGTCTGGCTTTTATCGAGTCGCGAGATAAAATATGACGTAGAGACGTTTTTTTATGAAAAAAAACCTGATGTTTGGTATAATTTAATAATAATGAAATATTTACCTATGATTGATTTACATTTGAATATACTGATACATTATACCTAAATTCAAGTGTTTTTGTTAAGAGAATTCTTCCAAAGTGCCTTTTAAAAGCCTTATTGAAATTTAATACGACACCCCTTGGCAAGTGTAACAAATGTCTAAGATATACAGTTGACAGCCGGGACCCACGGCTTTACGTACTATTTGAGACACGAAGGAAACTCGGTATTTAATGGGTCGTCACCCATCTACGGGCCAACCTAGGTAATCACGCTTATCTTGAACATTGACACGAGCGGCGTAATTATTTACGTTCATATTTTAATTTTCTAATATCAACATAATTATAAATTAAACGAGAAATTGCCTAAAGGATTATGTCAAGAGACTGGACAGCCCTTTCCACTTCAATGATCAAAGATTTTTATCAAAATTAATGCTTTGGACAAATCCCCTATGTACCTTTCAGTTTTCTTACCGTTGGAAAGAACAACGCAAAAGCTACCTTATTTTGAGAAGGATAAAGAACATTATTGTTTTGAAGGACTTGTAGATAGATGGCTGCAACAGAACTTGTTTTAAAAAAAACTTGTGATGAAGTTGTAACTTTGACCACTAACAAAGCCTTAACTAGAAAGCAGGTAATGTCTAAATAAAAAAATATCGCATTTACGCAGAGAACACGTGCCACACAACTATGGTAAGGGTATTATTACAATGGAGATTTTTCCTGACAAAAAAAAATCTGTGTATTCCGTTAGTTAGATTATCGAAAAATATTGGATACGTGTCTTTTGTTTTATCAAATTAATAATAAATTACGAAGTGGAGGGTTGTGACGTCACCCACAGGTTAAAAATGTCATACGAATGTCTTAGAATATGACGTCACACGAGTTTTCAAAGCACTGTTTCGTCTTCATTGTTTGGTTACGTGAAAAAAGAAAAAACATGTGTCCAATAATTCTTGGAAATCTATCTAACGGACTAATTAGATTTGTTTTGTCAACTACCCTTTTATAATATCTTAAACTCTTTATTTCCCTGACTGTAATCATTTCAAAGGAAAC
This sequence comes from Diarsia brunnea, assembly GCA_949774965.1. NCBI lineage: Eukaryota > Metazoa > Arthropoda > Insecta > Lepidoptera > Noctuidae > Diarsia > Diarsia brunnea. The sequence continues at coordinate 1,628,265 of OX459019.1, forward strand.
ACAGCACAGTTTAAAATTAAAACCAGGCAAAGAAAACACAGCATTCTCAGGAAACGATAAATAACCTGTCAAAACCATAATACCTCATTTTATCTTTTTCCATGTTGAGTAAAAATTTCTTACCAACGATTTATATTTCAAGAAAAATAATGGACAGTGCACCTCTTTGGTCTATAATTTATAAAAATATTACAATCTTTTTCTTGCAAGCGAAGGATTTAAGTAGGTACTCGTATTAATCACTGCTAGATTCCGTTTACGATGCTTGGGAATAAAATAGAAAATTGTGCGAACTATTGCAATAGTATTATTAACACCTTTTAACGGAATATTTATCATGTTTCCTATTTATTTTGAGTTTCCGATAACTCGGCGCTCTTGCAAGCACTATGATCATGGATAAATCACTACCGCAGTCACTCACAACTCGATTCAACCAATGCTTACAACAGCGCCGAAATATCGAAAACTTAAAATAAATAGTCAGCATCATCAGCCTATAATGTTCCCACTGGTGGGACGTAGGCCTCCTCTCTATTAAAAGGCATGGGCTATAATCCACCACGCGGGCCCAGAGCGGGGTTGTTCTTGATTCTAGGAGATGCCAGTTTCCTCACGATGTTATCCTTCACCGTTTTTGAGAGCACACACTGCTCTCACATGGTAAATAACCCCTTACAATTAGTATTAGTATAATGTTAGTGACCTACCAGTTTAAAAACTTATATTATATATATATATATAGGTATAATAGTGTAGGTATAATTGAAGTGGGGATAGTAACGCCGTGTCTGGGCATTTAGTATTCCTCTGTACTTTTTCTTTTGAAAACTTTTGAGGTCTAAAATCAAATTCAAAATCCATTTATTCAAACTAGGCTGACAATCAGCACTTTTCGAACGTCAAAATTTACTTTACTTATTTACAAGTGACAGTCCCCCAAAACGCCCACCCTTCGACACTTCCAAGTGTTTTTGCTGGAAAGAAGAAGTGGCGGAAAAAACCCCCCAGAAACACATCTGTCTGTTTGGTTAGAAGAACCAGACTCGATACAATAGTAAGGTGTAAGTTAATATTACGATTGACTACAGATACAAATCAATAATAAAAAAGAATATAATAATAAAAACATAAAAATGACATAAGACAGAGTCTGTATTTGTAGTTGGTTTTGTAAAAGTAAAGTGTCGTTTGTTTAAACGGTTACGATGTGAGTTGTAGGTTAGAAAGCAAACTGAAGAGCTGCGAGTATTTAACTGAGATTTATTGATATAAATGTTTTCTTTATATATTATAGTGACTACATGTTAGGTATAAATGGTGTTTGGTACGTAATAATTATGAAAGAATCAGCCTACAGGGTGTCTTGTTCTAAATATAAACAATGGTTAGGCCTGAAATTTTTAAATGGTTAGATAAATGTGTACCAGTGTACCTATGGTACTTATACCCAAAATACGCTAGTTCTTCTAAAAGTGGTGGGCCTATTGGTTTCAACTGGGCCCAAATTTAGACTTGCTGCTAAGAAATTTTTCATAGCAGAACCCAATCATCGTGCCCAACCGGGATATCGATCCCAAGACCTCATGCCCAGCAGAAGCGTATGCACACTAGTCATTATGTGCACTCATATTGACAACACGGTTGGCGCAGTGGCTGAGCAATTGACTGCAGCGCTGCGTGTCGCAGGCTCGATCGCGGACGGAACAATTATTTGTATGACCTACAGACATTTGCTGCCGGTCTGGGTATTTGTGTATGTGAGCTTAAATGTTTGCAAACGCACCTATGATACAGGAGATATTCCTAATATGGGTTTTGTCAACGTTTTAAAAAAAAAAATTATAATATATGTAACTGTATATATTTGTGTATGTACCTACCTCGACATACCTTCATATTTACTGCCATTTAACCACGTACATACATACATACATAATAAAATTATTACATAAAAGTAGACCGTATCTGATTGTGTTCAGTCTACCAAGATACGTTCCGCCCTTAATTTATCGTTAGCCAATGCTTCATTAACTTTCATGAGTTACTCAAACTCGAAATAATATACAAAAAGTACCTACCTTCGTTTACATGCGAATTCCCTGCCCATCCAAATGATATGAAAGGGATATAATATATTATACTGTCCCTAATACAAGATCACACAGTATTTAAAACCTCTCAGCCATGCATACGTCCAACGCACATATTTAATTTCTCTTTTGTCTATGTGTTTACCAAATTAAACAATGCTTGCCCATCGATTCAGAATCAACGTGAACTTTTGTTTGTGAATTAACTTTGTTTTTTCATAAAATGAAGTCGAGTGGCAATGGCCCAATGGTGGCGAACAGTAAGTCGTAAATTTGAACCCAGGCAAGCTCATTGGGCACGCCATGATAGTGGCGGTAAGTCCCCTCTTTGAGGAGTGGCTGGAGAGGCGCCACGGCGCCCTCACCTTCCGTCTGACGCAGGTACTCACCGGACACGGTTGTTTCGGGAGGTACCTGCACCGAATCAGGCGGGAGGAAACGCCCGGATGCCACCATTGCGAGGATCGGCCGGAGGACACGGTGGAGCACACTGTGGAGGTGTGTCCCGCTTGGACGGAGCCCCGCCGTGTTCTCGTAGCGGCGATCGGCGGCGGCGACCTCTCGCGTCCGGCCCTGGTGCAAGCCATGGTCCGGGGCGAGGAGGAATGGGACGCCGTCGCCTCCTTCTGCGAAGCAGTGATGCTAGCGAAGGAGGTGGCGGAACGTGAGAGGGAGAGAACCTCTCGTCCCAGGCGCCGCGGGAGGCGCTCCGGGCGTCGGGGGCCACGTGATGGCTTCCGGCCACCGTAGACGCGGGCCTGTGGACGGTGAGTGATGGGTAAGCTCGCCGTCCGTCCATCTTATGACGACGACAGGCCGTGTCGACGGCGCGTTCGTGTTCCACGCGCGCAAGGGCCGACGCCTGTCGAGGCTGCGGGTTGTTCGCAAGGGATACCGCGGCCTTGACATGAAGGGCGAAGAAGAAACATGGGTAGTTTTTAGTCAGTAGAAGTCTGACACTCCCTTTCGCTCTGCCCAAGAGCGGGAGGGATTATTTGATGATTTCCCACCCCCCAAAAAAAAAAAGGCAAGCTCATTACTTTGTGTAATTTATTTCATCACCACTGCTCTCAAAACGGTGAATGAAAACTGGCTAGTCTTGGAACCAAAAAATTCGGAGACATGTGACATCTTCCAACCCGCACTGGGCTCGCGTATTGGACGAGGAACCTGATCCCTGCAGTGGGAGCATTATAGCTGATGATGATGATGAAGGTGGTTTCAGACATCATCGTCATATGCCTAGCCATTTCCTAACTATGTTGGGGTCAGCTTCCAGTCTACATGGAGCGACTGACTGATGGAGCGAAAACCGGAATAACATAGATAATCACCATCTCAGTTTAACGCTAGATGGCTGCGGGTTGTTCGAAAGATATACCACGGCCTCGACACAAAGGGATAAGAAGGAACATGGGTGGGTTTTTAGTCAGTCGAAGTCTGACACCATACTCATACCGCTCTGCCCAGAGCGGGAGGAGTCATTTGATGATTTCCAAACCACTTAAAAAATAAGTCAAATCAAAAAATTACTGGACTAAAATGCTACTGAAATGGTATTCAACACAAAGCTATCATAAGCAAATAGCATAAAAATGTACAATTAACTCATTTATAGCCTCGTTTGAACAGTGTGCAATTAATAAACGTTTTACTTGAAGTTGCACGGTTTTGCAAAAGTTTGCCATGTAGTGCAATTTGCATGTTCAACGTTTACTTACCTGGGTGGTTCGGTTTAAAGTTGTAAGTAAGAGTAACAGTTTGAATTCGTAGCTTTGATGTCAACGGTTAGTTTGTGCAGTTATGTGTACTTAGGTACTACTAGTGTTCCTGACTGACCTTAATAAGCCTAGCTTAAAATGCTCGTGGCAGAAGTAAAATTATTTCAAACTAGCTGTTTTAACTATTTGAATCTGGTTTTTGTTAACAATTTCAAGGGTTTAATTTTTTTGCACGGAACTCTAATATTTTTCTAAAAGTGAAGATCTCTCCGCTAATATCCAGTAAAAGTTTCGCCTTAACCAGCACAGCCTTTTTGTAGATTAGCCAAAATAATGAAACAGACAGATAGACAGGCAAAATTAAGACATAACAGACGGTACTTACAGGCTTAAGCGTCTCGTTGTTTTTTTTTTCGTAGTCTCCCCAGGCAGATTGTAAAAAAACTTGGAAAGCCATGGGGGAGGCCTTTGCCCAGCAGTGGGACAGTGTAGGCTGAAGAAAAAAAAAAAAAAAACAAAAAGTCTCCTCATGGCTTTCCAAGTTTGTTTGCTTATTGCCTTCTCTAATGAGTCCAGATCGTCACGCCAGCGTTTCTTGGGCCTGCCTCGGTTACGACGGGTCACGTTTGTAGGATGAAGCCGGATGCTATATGATAGGATGAGCAGATGGGGGAAGATAGTCCCACAGTGGGTGCCTGAAGACGGCTGTTTATTTTATATAAATTAATTATTTTTTATATAAATATTATTATTTAGTTTAAATCATCCTTTAAGTAACCCTTATGCTTTAATATATTTATAAGCTAACTACCCCGTCGGGCCGCGATACCGTAGCCTCGGCGCAAGGGCTAAGAAGGAACATGGGTGGTTTTTAGTCAGTAGAAGTCTGACACTTCCTTCCGCTCTGCCCAAGAGCGGGATGATTTTTTTGATTTTTTGATGATTTTCCACCAAAAAAAAAAATTAAATTAAACAGGTCGTATTACAAACAATGGTTCTCATTTCTCACGTGGAGGAATCCTCGTATGTCCTCTACATAAATCCGCTGAACTAATTTGTCTATCTCCACAATAAACCCGCCAACATTTCTCCATTATTCCCATACAGCATCCGAGCAAAAAGATGAACACAACAGGTCACAAGAGTCATCGACCTGCAGCTAGCCGTAGTAATAAAGATTTCGTTGATTGAAAACCGTATGCTCCAGCGGTCTGTCGCTTTGTTAGGGGCCCGTATGGCTAATTGGAAAACCTCCATAGAAAAAAATTGTGAAGTGGAGTTGTGGAATGTTTGGGATAATTTTTTGAACTCAGTGTGAACACTGCAGGTATTTGTCTATTATTATTTGTCTATTATATTCAGTGAGACACATTTAGTTTAATTACAACCATAAAAACATTATCATGTCTACAGGAGGTCGCAGTAAGATCAAAAGCGCGATGACCTTAAAGCTAGACCACCTCCAGCTAGACCACCTCCAGCTAGACCACCTCCAGCTAGACCACCTCCAGCTAGACCACCTCTAGCTATACGCTGTAATGTCATCAATGGTGATGATGCGATGACATGTCCGCTTTGTGCTCGTATTTTTTCGGCCAAAGTTGGATATGCTAGCCACATAGGAGTACACGAAAGAGCAGCAGAACAAAGCTCTTGACAATATATAGAAAGTCAGGGAATGCTGTTGCTGTGACCGACATCTGCTAGATCATCATCATCATCATTATCCTGTAATCCCCAAAAGGATAAGTAGACGTACAATTATCGAAAATAACTACCTCGTTGGCGTAGTGGTTGCAAACGCGACTGCTGCATATGAGTTCTGGGATTCAATTTCTAGATCAGCTATTGAATTTTCTCACCAGGATGTTTTCAGAAGCAGCCACGTAGTTTGGATTTGTGCCCGGTTCTGGCAATAGGCTTCACTTAATTATACCGGAGTAATTAAATTGGTTAGCCAACGTTAAAACGTCCCGATTGACAGTTTTGTGACGGAATTTTTTACGCTATTAGTTCGTGTTTAGCTGATTATTTTGTTTTAATTTTTAATGTATGTGAGTAAAAACTTTTAAAAATTCTAAAAAAATATTAAATAAGCCTTATTTAAATAAATGATTTTTAATGTTTGATGGCAATAAGACCTCGCAAACACCCATCACAGATAACGACGGTAGCACTTAACATCTAGCGACGAATCAGGCCCTCATGTTAGCGCTTTTCTTGGCTCCCTGCCAGGGTCCACTCTGATTAAAGAAGTTGTTCGGGCCCTTGTTACCAAGTGTACACGGTGTAGGTATTCGTGAGACAAGATCACAGGTTGTACTGCGATTTAACGAGAAATGTGGCTGAAATTTAATGAGTTTTTAGATCTCTGGGTGAGGGATACTGTTGTACGCCTGTAAATGTGACACTGGCTGGAAAATGCTCCTAGATCTAGATGCCCTACGCTGCCGCTATAATTAAAAAATGGAAAAATAGTACATTTCTGCAGCCACTATTATTAATTGAACTTCAGGCCTATCCCCGTCGGGGCTGCGGGTTCCGTCGGGGCTGCGGGTTGTTCGCAAGAGATACCGCGGTCTAGACATGAAGGGCTAAGAAGGTACATGGGTGGTTTTTAGTCAGTAGAAGTCTGACACTCCCTTTCGCTCTGCCCAAGAGCGGGAGGGGTTATTTGATGATTTTCCACCCGCCAAAAAAAAGGCTATGTATCCAGGCATCATTATTTACCGTAAAACACGGCTGTGAATATGAAAGCCAATTAAATGAAGCGTTTAATTCATTTAGATAAACTTTATTTACTTCTAGTTTCACAAAGTTTTTGCAATATTGTTTTGTGTTTTTGATGGTTTAAAACTATACACTGCCTTTTAAGTCGCTAACCCAATTTAAAATTCTGCAACCAAAACCAAATAAATTCTTCAATAATATACGGAACTTCTGCCCACAGACAGTAATTTGTTTTTCTTTCTTTTTGCCATTGCATTCCTGTTGGAAGCCACTCCAACCGACTGTTTTGTATAAACTCAAATATTTACCTACTATTAAACGAGAAATACTATTCAACTTTTATTGCAAACTGAAAACATTAAAATACTTTGTGCATCAATTTGGTTTGAATTATTTAGTTTGTAGTTTTGCACTCAATTAAAAACGTTGAGTATTTGAATAGGCAAGAACTATTTTATCTTATTTGACTCTCTCTCTCTCTCTCTCTCTCTCTCTGACTGCCTTGTTTGTCTACTGGTTGCTACCGCGACTGCTGAGTATGAGGTCCTGAGTTTGATTTCCGGGTCGGGCCGTGTGGTTTTTCCATAAAGAATTTCTCGGTAGCAGCCACGGAGTCTGGATTTGTCCCCGGTTGATGGCAATAGGCTCGCTCTCTATTACATGGGAATTAAACATAACTGGCGTAATGTGAGTGTACTATTAGGCACCCCTCTGCTTAATCCTTTGGGGATTGTTTGTGTGGATGGATGGATCGATGGATGGATGTTTGTCATTTTGCCACGCATCAAATACAGAACGGATTTTGATGGTGAGATGGTTGATATATATAGGGTGTAAAAGTATACTTAACGCAAATGAAGGGCACTTGTTCTCCCCACCACTGCAATCATGTTTTTATTCTAGACCATACCTGGGAACCTCCTAGTTACGGAGATATTGGGGGTCAAGGTTCCAAATTTTTCGTAGCTGTTTTTGTAAATACTAGTTTTTCAGGTTATAACTTTATTTAAATTACCTCCATGACCCGTTTACTATTCAAAGCATCCACTAGCACAATGTTTTAAGAATGCTTAATTGAGTTTTTATTGTAAAATGTGATTTTTGACCCAAAAAAAAAAGTCGTTACCCAGCAAAAATTTTTGCTTAGGGTACTTAGTTTGATGTTCAGAGTGCTTGGTTGACGGCTGTGTGATGGGTTGATTTACACCCTGTATACCTGGATGACCACAACGAACCTGCATATTATCACTTCATCTTCTTCCTGCCCTTGTCCCATTCTATTTACGGTCGGCGTAACCTGTTTTCTTCTTACATTCTTCTCTGTCAGACGTCACGGGATCATTTACTCCTTTCTCCTTCATATCATTTCACAATTCATTAATCTTGTCTATGGGCTTCCTGTCCCTCTTCATTCATCAACATTAATATAGGTACATGTTTTTTTTAAGTCACATCTTTTTTTTTACGGTGGGTGGAAAATCATCATAACCCCTCTCGCTCTTGGGCAGAGCGAAAGGGAGTGTCAGACTTCTACTGACTAAAAACCACCCATGTTCCTTCTTAACCCTTCATGTCGAGGTCGCGGTATCTCTTGAGAACAACCCGCAGCCCCGACAGGTGCGGTTACAGTTGCCCCTTCACCTGCATAATCATTTAACACTACCAAAACACTTAGAAATTGGCACCCTACATTAAACAGGCGTGAATAACCTAATCAGGCTCTCACAAGCAGTTGTATAACAACAACCTTTAATGCCAAACGTCTGGCAATATGCCAAGCTTGGCCGTGAACTTGCCAGTATAGTTGGCACAATTTATTGCAGGATTGCGTAACCAGGGATCTAGGACGAAAAACATTCGTAAAAAGTATCTGATGTTATATGGCTTGAGAGACGATTGGCCGTGTGAAGGATCAAACCTAAAAGTATTGCCGTCTTTTACTGGGCGATAAAGGCAGAAAGGGATGGCAAATTGCCGCTGTTTTGGGTTGAATATTACCCCATTTTGTTAGCAGTTTGATAAGACAACAAATCGATTGTATCGTTTGATACAATTTTTGTACAGTCGACTTCGTAAATCTCGATCTTGTCGTCTCTCAAATAATAGAATCTATAAAATCCCCGCGATTATGTATTGAGTGTTACATATAATTTAGTTAACAAAATTTTACAATAATTTTAGTAAATAACTTAATTATAAGTCAAATATTATAGAGGATAGCCGAAGTCGCTTGCCACTGATACCTGATGATCTTTCATGGTGTTCTCATTGATACAGAAGTCAGCTGCTAGTTGCCATTAGCAAGGTGCCATGCGAATACGACTGTCCTCTATACTAAAATTAATTTAAGTATTATTTTCTTGTTTATTTTTTCGTAGTCGGGTTTTAGTTTTTTAAACTTATTTTTTTATTTGAATTTTATTTTTGTGTTATTTAATAAATACATAAAAATATATTACTTTCACAATTCTTTTTAATGTCGGCTTATTATTTACATAATACGAGTAAATAGCACAGACTAGACCGCGAGAATTGTCTGACCGCATTCTAAACGTACATGTTGACTAAAACTATAATATAATATACATATTTGTAATGTGCTCGCCAAGACCTTTCATTTGATACCAAACATGTTATGATATACCTCAATTTAATTTTTTTCGAGGTTAAAATCTGTCGTTTAAATTCCGTCATCAAAGTTCTCTGACATATATCATTATCTGCCTAGCTAAGTAACTATGTTGGGAGCAGCTTCCAGCCTTTTGGATGCAGATAAACACTAGTATGTGAGCTTATCACAGTTATGGTGTGGCTGCCTATCTGAAGACCACGATATATATTTAGTGCCCGGTAATACGATAATACCCTTTGGTAAGCACTCTTATCATAGGGTATCGTATTACCGGGTACCGGTTGTCAGACTTAGGCAAGGCTATGACGATGTTCAATAATATTATTTTTCCATGCACGTTTGAAGCAGATATTTCAAACAGAACACAATACAGTTTAAAACGACAAGAGCACAATGGTTAAAGCGGTCGTAAACCGTGCGATCGAGAGCCTGTTCAATGCCTCGTTGAAGCACTCGTGTCGCACAGCAAAGGCTTTGCTCAAGAGTTTAATAAAATAAATGCTTTCACCAACAATATACTTTAGTTGGAGTATTTTAAAATAATGTTTTGGGGACGATTTATCAGGAAAATGTCGAGATAAAATCCATATTACTATCTTCATTGTAACTAGGATTATTGAAACGGTTACGTTAGGGACGTTGAAATTATTTCAGTTTAGGAAAACATTTCTAAGGAACAGTTGCAAGCTCGAGTACTGACCGCAGCATTCTATGTTTGATTCCAGTATAGGGTAGTTAACAAAAATAATCTAATTAGTCCGTCAAATAGATTTTCAAAAAAAATTGGACACGTATTTTTTTTTTTTTCACGTAAACAAACAATGAAGACGATACAGTGCTTGGAAAACTCGTGTGACGTCATATTTTAAGACATTAGAATGACATTTTTTACCGTTGAGTGACGTCACAACCCCCCACTCAAATCTTTGACGCGTTTTATCTTCGTCAATTTTCATTGATTTTATAAAAGAAAAAATACGTATCCAATATTTTTCGATAATCTAACAGACGGACTAATTAGAATTATAGTTTTTTTAGTCTTTAAACATCCCTACTACGCAAAGAACCTCTGCTTTAGTTCACTTTAAAAAATTTACAGCTGTCCGATAAAAGGAACATGTAAATAAATCACGAACCACATTCTTCTTTATTCTGTTAAAATATGTAACCACATTCCTAAACCAATAAGAGAGACACCACTGCTTTTTTATAAAAATAAGCTAAAATCGTGGCTACTTCATAAAAGTTTTTACTCAGTTAAAGAATTTCTCGAAGATAAATAGGTACCTACTAAATATTAAAATACACTTTTTTACATTTTTATTAATCTTTTTTATATTTTATTTTAGGTACAGTCCGCACATTTTTTAGTTTAGTTTTGTTTTAATTAGAATGTAAGTTTCATTAGAGTATAGGTATGTAATTTATTGTTAGCTATATGTGTAAAAATTTACTAAAATTATGATACTAAAGTATTATGTAAATATTCGTATGCCGCGTCTAGCGGTGGATATGTCAAGAACCATACCAATTCTGTAACAACTTTGTGAATACCGTATCCTACGAATAAATGTCTTTGTCTTTGTCTTTGTCTGTCCTTAGCCCAATTTATTGGAAGTCAACGAAGCATGTCTTCTTCTTCCATACTTCTCTGTTACTGTTCATCTCATTAGATATCTCTCTTCTTGCCAACTTATCCTTCACAGTTCATCCATCGTTCCTTTTGTCTTCTTCAAAATAACGGCGACTCTACAAAAAAATATTTATTACACCACCGCCATCAAAATTAAATCCATACGAGCTTATGTTCCAGAAAATTCCAAAACAAAATACATTTGAAGGGGATTACTTGGGGTTCTAAGGGATGACCGAAAAACGTTTCTACCTTAATAGAATTATGTGTAATCCTGCATAATTCCACATTGTAATTCATGTAATTATTTAATCTTAGCAAAGCCTACAAATATTGTGATTAATGGGGATGTTCTGCTGAATTTAAAGTATGTTAAGGGTTGGAGGGAAATTGAGCTGATTAAAGTGTTACGTGGTTCGTGGCAGCCCTTAGTTCCCACGGTTTTTGAGAGGATGTATGAAGATCGAATTTCAAGTAAAAATTAAGAAGAGATAATTGTTATGATTATCGTAATCAGACATTTTTTTAAAATAAAACACTAGCTGAGCCTCGCCAAAAAAATATTATAAAAATACTACTAAAGTTTCTATTACCTATATAAAATGCAATTATGATTTCAAAGACACATAGCGCCATCTATTATCATAAACACGTTATTTTTATTTCCCTCGGGAACAGTACTTTATTTCGGGTTTTCGGGTTTGGTTTTGGCACGGTTGGCGCAGTGGCTGAGCGAATAACTGTTTCACTGCGTGTCGCGGGTTCGATTCCTGCATGGAACAAAATAATATTTGTATGGCCGACAGATAGTTGTTCCGGGTCTAGGTTTGGTTTGGTTTGTGTATGTGAGTTTAAATATTTGTAAACGCACCCACGATATAGAATTGGGAAATGTTTAATAAAAACTAGAATTGTCAATTTTGGGTAAAATCAAGGTCTTACAGCACAAGTAAAGAGAAAATTCCGTAAATTAAAAATGTTGAAAATTAAGTACCTACTTGGTACTTACAAGTTTTCTCGGTAATTTAAAGTTAATAATATATTTTTATCATGTTGACTCAGGACATTTTAATACACCTAATAGGGACTATAGACTTGTATCTGGTACATAAATTTCAACTTACTAGATCACCCGCTCCTGAGAATATCGGTGGTGACACACGGACAGACGGACAAGGGAGTGATCATATTAGGGTTCCTTTTTTTACCTTTTGAGGTACGGAACCGTAAAAAAGGAAAAAGGTACTTTGACACCCATTATTCTAAGAACAAGGTAGAGAATAATATATAACCATTACAGCTAAAAATAAAACACTTACTTATTAACACTTCAGCATCTTTCCGAACCCACTCAACCCTATGTTTCCACCATCCACAAACTTTTTGAGGTTAAAATATACCAAAAAACAGTAAAATTAACCCAAAAATCCTTTTGAAAAGGACCTTGAGTGGGCCTTAGGTTATTTAGGCGCGTAGCCATGTTGGACCCACTTGAGATGAAACCTAATTATGAATACAAATAGTACTTGAGCCTGTAGAATGTTTAAAGGGCCCTTTCCTCTGTTTATTTGGAATAGGTCTAGGCATTTGGGCTATGATCATTGAAAATTGTAGCTCATTGATATCGGGAACAGGGTCCAAGTTACCGCAGAAAGGAACCTTATAACAGTACGAACCGTGTCCAGGAATACCGCTTTCAATATCAAGTCCCTGATCCAGCTGCCTTACGAAAGCCTTCTTAGGTATTGATAGAGACTCTTATGTAATTAAGCAATAGGCGGATACGACAATCAGATTATTGATAGCTGAGTCTACATTCCACATGTTGACAACCTTGCGAGCCAAGTCAGGTTAATGTGTTATAGATTCAATAGTATAGTATCTTCTGCTTCTTAGTCGTTCACTTATAGCAAAAAGCTTGTGGACTACGGTCGCTGCCATCGCAATTTTTCCACCGGTCTCTGCCACAGGAATCTTGGTGACATTTATTTGATGGAGTCTGTAAATCGGGTTGGAATGGGATTAGTAATTTCCTCATTCCTCTGCATCACATGTTCTTAATAACGAGAAAGTATAGCCAACCTAGTTTGGATCTTAAAATACTATAAATAGTAAATTAGATCGAGAATCCCAATTTTAGTTAAACAGTGGTTTTTCTGTAGAAGTAAAAAAAATCTTATTTCTACCGTACTATTTGGTATATCTCTGCCCTATCTCTTGGAAATTACAGAGGTGATGTTATGTGAAATTATTCTTTATTTACTAGCTACACACGTCATAGCTATTATAATAATTATACCTGTTTGACTAAATAAAATAACGAAACAGAATTAACAAAATATATTTTGGCAATCCTGATTTAAATAGGGATCATCATCTGCCTAGCCTTCTCCAAACTATGTTGGGGTCGGCTTCCAGTCTAACCGGATGCAGCTGAGTACCAGTATTTTACACGGTGCGACTCCCTATCTGACCTCCACAACCCAGTTAATACTGGGTAATACGATACCCTATGGTAAGACTGGTTGTCAGACTCAGGTCACTAAGTACCTCTAACGATTGCCAAAGATATATGGCAGCCGGGACCAACAGCTTAACGTGCTTTCCGAGGCACCGAAGAAACTCGCTATGTAATGGGCGGTCACCCATCCACTGACCAACCTAGGCAAGTGCGGCTTAAGCTAGAGATCTACCCGAGTGGCAGTTATTATTAAACCACGAGCTGATTTAAATAGGGATGCACGTAACTAAATCAGCTCATCCTAGCAAACCCCTAGGTTACAAATCGTCGCATTTCATATCAGAAATATTTAAACCTGAATTTTATGGTGGAAATTTTCCCCGACTCCCAAAAGATTTTCCCTTAATATTTTAAACACCCCCATTTTACTTTGAGTTCTGTGGAAACGCGATAAGTGTTAGATTTGTTTGCAGGGAACTTCGGCCTATTCAAAAAAAGACTGTAAGGCCGTTTCAGACTGTCTACATATCCGCTTTTCCCGGAACCGTTCGTCTGAACCGGCCGAGTCTCAATTCCACTCTCATTTCCTATTTCAGACGTTTTTCTGACATATTTTCGTTTTCTTCAGACATTATTTTATTTACACGAGCAGTTTATTTTCGTGAAAATAGATTATTTTGTAAACAATAGGGAAGTTTTGTAGTCGATTTTCTCAGGCGTGTAAATTTGATAAAAAAATTAATGTTTGACATGGTGTTGGTGGTGAATGTTAATTTCTTTGTTTTGTTTTTTGTTTTTCCTTGTTTGGAGTTGAACATTATAAATACTTCGCTGATTATTAAAAAAAATGGCTTCACATTTGTTTGATATAATAAAATAGGAAAATTGAATTGTAAAATTATATTTGACAGCAAAAAATATTCCAAGATTAATTTTATATACGTTTAAGATCCATCTAATAGGGGTGAGCTTAATGCCATCAACTAGACACATACTTTGTGGCTGCTACTGAGAAGTTTCTAATGGAAAAACTCAATAACATTTTGCCCGTCCCGGACATCGAACCTCATGCCTGGTAATAATATAATAATGCGATATGTGAATGCATAAATAAATATTTTTTTACTTAAGGTGAGATTACTGTACATTTTACTTAAGGTGAATGCGACAAGGAAGCCCGCGAAATTGGAATTTTCTTACGTTTGCAATTTCCAGTCAGTGTCAGGTTGAATGTGAAATAAAATAATATTTGCGACCGTAACAAATGTGACTTAACTAAGTAATAATTATTAATATCACCAACACACCGCGCACCGTCTCAGTTCATATAAATGTCTTGACGAAAAATGCATTTATGACAGTCACACTCTCACTAAAATATTCTCCACATTCATCACCCAATCTTCTCCAAAATAACATGCCGTGCTTACCCATGGAAGTACAATCCATTTTCCTAATCTACAATATGGATTACCTCGTCTTTTACGACGCGATAGCGTAATGTTTTCCTAGCTTTATTATTATTATTATGAGCCTATACTGTCCCACTGCAGGGCAAAGGCCTCCCTTCCCTCCTTCCACTTTTTGCGATCCAGTGCGACAGTAGACCAATCCTTAGAGAAAGAGTCCAGCTCATCCCGCCATCTCCTTTTGGGCCTGCCGCGTTGTCGTTTCTTGCTTTTCCTAGCTTTATCTACTTTATACCACACGGCAATATCCTTGATACTTAATGCCTGATATCTTTTGTGATCATAAGTATTGAAGTTAAGATGTGGTTGGAATGTGAGATAGATTGAATTAATACAAGGATTGGATATCGAACCGGTGAGCAGCGGTGGCTCTGTGGTGTCCAACTTATGAGCAATAAGTCGTGGGTTCGAACCCAGTAGGCGCGTTCTTCTTCTTCTTCAGTCGGTCCCTCATTACTGAGGATCGTGGACCTCTTTAAGCAGACAATCTGCCTCCATCTACTCCGGCCCAAGGTTGCCCACACCACCTGCTGTTTGCTTCAGGAAATACCCTCTTTTATTTGGACCATCGTGTTGGCGACCGGCCTCGCGTCTTCGGTATTACCAACAATGATCAGCTTTTCAATGAGCTCGTGGCTTAATAAGAACTGCCACTCGGGTCGATCTTTAAGTAAAGCTGTGCTTGCCTAGGTCGGTCTGTGGATGGGTGACCGCCCGACATACCGAGTTTCCTCCGTGCCTCGGTAAGCACGTTAAGCTGTTGGTCCCGGCTGCCATATATAGATCTTTAGCAGTCGTTACAGGTAGTCAGTGACCTGAAATTCTGAAATCCAGTCTTACCAAAGAGTATCGTATTACCTAGTATTAACTGGGTTGTGGAGGTCAGATAGGCCGTCGCTCCATGTAAAATACTGGTATTCAGCTGCATCCGGTTAGACTGGAAGCCGACCCCAACATCGTTGGGAAAAGGCTAGGCAGATGATGATGATGATGATCAGCTTTTCAAGGCTGCCATCTGCTCTTCGCATTAAGTGGCGCGTTACTTTGAGTAATTTATTTCATCACCACTGCTTTCAAAACGGTGAACGAAAATATCGTGAGGAAACCGGCATGTCTTAGAATCATACATTCGAAGACATGACTTGAATACCATCATCCCGCACTGGGCCTGCGTGGTGGATTATAGCCCATCCCTCTCCTAGAGAGGAGGCCTGAGTCCCTGCAGTGGGAACATTCTAGGCTGATCATGCTATACTATGCTATGCTTGCATCTTAAAAAGTATCATCTACATAGGTAGTATTTAGCCGACTTGTAAAAAGAGGAGGTTATCAGTTTGTCTGATTTTGAGCTTAACGTACAATGAGTCATCGTGCGTCCAGGAAATCTATACAAAACGAAGCCATAAGCTCTAACGATTGCCAAAGATATATGGCAGCCGGGACCAACAGCTTAACGTGCTTTCCGAGGCACCGAAGAAACTCGCTATGTAATGGGCGGTCACCCATCCACTGACCAACCTAGGCAAGTGCGGCTTAAGCTAGAGATCTACCCGAGTGGCAGTTATTATTAAACCACGAGCTGATTTAAATAGGGATGCACGTAACTAAATCAGCTCATCCTAGCAAACCCCTAGGTTACAAATCGTCGCATTTCATATCAGAAATATTTAAACCTGAATTTTATGGTGGAAATTTTCCCCGACTCCCAAAAGATTTTCCCTTAATATTTTAAACACCCCCATTTTACTTTGAGTTCTGTGGAAACGCGATAAGTGTTAGATTTGTTTGCAGGGAACTTCGGCCTATTCAAAAAAAGACTGTAAGGCCGTTTCAGACTGTCTACATATCCGCTTTTCCCGGAACCGTTCGTCTGAACCGGCCGAGTCTCAATTCCACTCTCATTTCCTATTTCAGACGTTTTTCTGACATATTTTCGTTTTCTTCAGACATTATTTTATTTACACGAGCAGTTTATTTTCGTGAAAATAGATTATTTTGTAAACAATAGGGAAGTTTTGTAGTCGATTTTCTCAGGCGTGTAAATTTGATAAAAAAATTAATGTTTGACATGGTGTTGGTGGTGAATGTTAATTTCTTTGTTTTGTTTTTTGTTTTTCCTTGTTTGGAGTTGAACATTATAAATACTTCGCTGATTATTAAAAAAAATGGCTTCACATTTGTTTGATATAATAAAATAGGAAAATTGAATTGTAAAATTATATTTGACAGCAAAAAATATTCCAAGATTAATTTTATATACGTTTAAGATCCATCTAATAGGGGTGAGCTTAATGCCATCAACTAGACACATACTTTGTGGCTGCTACTGAGAAGTTTCTAATGGAAAAACTCAATAACATTTTGCCCGTCCCGGACATCGAACCTCATGCCTGGTAATAATATAATAATGCGATATGTGAATGCATAAATAAATATTTTTTTACTTAAGGTGAGATTACTGTACATTTTACTTAAGGTGAATGCGACAAGGAAGCCCGCGAAATTGGAATTTTCTTACGTTTGCAATTTCCAGTCAGTGTCAGGTTGAATGTGAAATAAAATAATATTTGCGACCGTAACAAATGTGACTTAACTAAGTAATAATTATTAATATCACCAACACACCGCGCACCGTCTCAGTTCATATAAATGTCTTGACGAAAAATGCATTTATGACAGTCACACTCTCACTAAAATATTCTCCACATTCATCACCCAATCTTCTCCAAAATAACATGCCGTGCTTACCCATGGAAGTACAATCCATTTTCCTAATCTACAATATGGATTACCTCGTCTTTTACGACGCGATAGCGTAATGTTTTCCTAGCTTTATTATTATTATTATGAGCCTATACTGTCCCACTGCAGGGCAAAGGCCTCCCTTCCCTCCTTCCACTTTTTGCGATCCAGTGCGACAGTAGACCAATCCTTAGAGAAAGAGTCCAGCTCATCCCGCCATCTCCTTTTGGGCCTGCCGCGTTGTCGTTTCTTGCTTTTCCTAGCTTTATCTACTTTATACCACACGGCAATATCCTTGATACTTAATGCCTGATATCTTTTGTGATCATAAGTATTGAAGTTAAGATGTGGTTGGAATGTGAGATAGATTGAATTAATACAAGGATTGGATATCGAACCGGTGAGCAGCGGTGGCTCTGTGGTGTCCAACTTATGAGCAATAAGTCGTGGGTTCGAACCCAGTAGGCGCGTTCTTCTTCTTCTTCAGTCGGTCCCTCATTACTGAGGATCGTGGACCTCTTTAAGCAGACAATCTGCCTCCATCTACTCCGGCCCAAGGTTGCCCACACCACCTGCTGTTTGCTTCAGGAAATACCCTCTTTTATTTGGACCATCGTGTTGGCGACCGGCCTCGCGTCTTCGGTATTACCAACAATGATCAGCTTTTCAATGAGCTCGTGGCTTAATAAGAACTGCCACTCGGGTCGATCTTTAAGTAAAGCTGTGCTTGCCTAGGTCGGTCTGTGGATGGGTGACCGCCCGACATACCGAGTTTCCTCCGTGCCTCGGTAAGCACGTTAAGCTGTTGGTCCCGGCTGCCATATATAGATCTTTAGCAGTCGTTACAGGTAGTCAGTGACCTGAAATTCTGAAATCCAGTCTTACCAAAGAGTATCGTATTACCTAGTATTAACTGGGTTGTGGAGGTCAGATAGGCCGTCGCTCCATGTAAAATACTGGTATTCAGCTGCATCCGGTTAGACTGGAAGCCGACCCCAACATCGTTGGGAAAAGGCTAGGCAGATGATGATGATGATGATCAGCTTTTCAAGGCTGCCATCTGCTCTTCGCATTAAGTGGCGCGTTACTTTGAGTAATTTATTTCATCACCACTGCTTTCAAAACGGTGAACGAAAATATCGTGAGGAAACCGGCATGTCTTAGAATCATACATTCGAAGACATGACTTGAATACCATCATCCCGCACTGGGCCTGCGTGGTGGATTATAGCCCATCCCTCTCCTAGAGAGGAGGCCTGAGTCCCTGCAGTGGGAACATTCTAGGCTGATCATGCTATACTATGCTATGCTTGCATCTTAAAAAGTATCATCTACATAGGTAGTATTTAGCCGACTTGTAAAAAGAGGAGGTTATCAGTTTGTCTGATTTTGAGCTTAACGTACAATGAGTCATCGTGCGTCCAGGAAATCTATACAAAACGAAGCCATATTGTCGTCGTGTATATACGTGACAGACAGACTACAATCAGTATTACTCGTGAAGCCAATTTCTAAGGCTGATGATAAAGAAAATTATATTCAACAGCACCCCGATAAAATTACCATAGAAAATTAAAGCTATAACACCTTCTTATTACCCCAAAAAATTCAATACACCTCGATTAACAATATCCTTCGATAAATCATGAGTTTATTGTGAAATTTCACAAAGAATCACACCTTTTATATAAGAAAGAAGAGAGATTATTTAAGGCTTTGTGATAATCGTTTACATTATACGCTGCTGTTGAACAGTATAACAGCAAAGTCAATCTTTTGAATTTGCATTGTATTGGAACATTGTACCTTATTGTATAGGATTTAAATAGGTGTTGAAAAAAAAACGTGTATTGTCAGGGGAGCTACATGAATGATGAAAGGGAAGCACACTTGGAATCGAAAAAGAAAAAAATAATAAAAACTTCTCATTTTTTTTTTTATTTCACAAACTGACAAATGTTAAAAAAAGCTATTTCTTTTATTTTCGCGTAAAACGTGCGTTCTAAAGTCATCATCAGCTATTTAAATGTTTAATAAATCAGTTTGTCGAAAAAAAGGCAAGGAGAGTGTATAATTAATTTGAATTGTTTGTAAAAATCTTGAAAAATTTATTATGATTTATTATGATCTTTGAATTTTATACAAACATTTTTTTTTCTTTAGTAAGAAATCTTTCTCTATAAGGGGGGGCCCTTATAGAGAAAGATTTCTTTAAAACATTTTTTTTATACGGGACTCCGCCAAGGCACGATACGCCACTGCTAACTGATTTCAGTATCCATCAAAGCTGATTCATGTTCGATCTTAGTCGACCAGCACTTACCCAAACAATGCGATTATACAGGTAATTCCGAACCAGGCCGATCCGAGCATTCAAGACGCAACATTCAGAGTTATTGTGATCTCTATTAATATGCTAATACAGTTTATTGTATAAAAACAATTTACGGACATTATCGTAGACGCAAACGATGATTAAATACTCTTCAACGAATTTTCTTTCCCTTTCTGAAGATGGATCGTTTTGCGAATAAAGCGTAGGTTTTGTAAAAGCCCAAATAATGGAAGTCTACGGTGTCTTTACAAAAGACCAGTCAGGCATTGCCTACCTTCAAATTGTACGATTATTACTTGGTGAAACGATTTTTTTTATCACTGTTGGCGGGCGGGATTTGGCAATTGGTTGTAATTCTAGCTTTTATGAAAAAATCTCAAAACGGTGAAGGAATACATTGTGAGGAAACCGGCATATCTTAGAACTAAAAAAATCGAAGACGTGTAACATCTACCAAACCGCACTGGGTCCGCGTGGTGGATGATAGCCCATCCCTCTCCTAGAGAGGAGGCCTGAGTCCCTGCAGTGGGAACATTATAGGCTGATGATGATGATGAAATCTTGGTATTTATAAACCTTATATTATTATCACGCCTGTATTTCTCTAAGGTTGAGGTTTCGCCAGTTATATTTGTCTCATGTAACAAAAAAGAAAACATACAGACGAATTAAGGACCTCCTCCTTTTTAGAAGTCAGTTAAAAAGGGTAAGTCTATTCCCATCAATCGGGCACAAATTAAGACTGGACTGCTGCTGAGAAATCACATAACACCACGACTGTAATATCCGTAAGGTTAGGCAGAGGAGTACTATAAGATAATATAGAACACCCTATTTTGTCAGTACTGCTTACTGTCTCTATTGCTATTGACCAGGCACAAATATTAGAGGGTTAGAGTTACAGTCACCATTAAAGTGTTTAAATATCCTCTTCATAATACCTTAAAATCATTTTCGTTTCATTTCATTACCGTTCTACTCCTTCAAAAGTTTCCAAACCCTCTTAACAAAGACACTGATTAATAAGTAATCTAAATAATCCCCTTTTAATTACCGAAATCAAAACTGAATCACAACGATGCCTATCATCAATACATTTGTGTGGGCAGATGGAAAACTTCGTTGAACTCCCCAAAAGTGCTCCGAAAATAAATCCAGCCATATTTTACTAAAAATAATACCCTTTCTAAAACAGAATCCAAGCCATATAAATGTGGTTTAATTAAAAAATGAGGAAGCTATACATCAAACGCCCGGCTTTGCTTGCTGAAGAATATATTTGTGCTGACAGTGAGGATTTTGTGGCACAGAAAGCGGGTGGGAGGTTGGAGTTTTAATGACGTAACATTTAGAGTTGGGTGGTGAGTTGAACGCTTTAGGGTGATCATACCTATTAGGACAAGGTTGTTTCCCTAATAACAAAAATATAATTCTGTTTAGTCCGTCATATCAGTTTGATTTTATCGAAAAATATGGGATACGTGTTTTTTTTGTTTTTAACAAATTTAATTATAAAAATTTACGAAGATAAAACGCGTCAAAGATCATAAGGGGCTTTTGACGTCACTGGCTGGTAAAAATGTACTGCAATGTGACGTCACACGAGTTTTCGAAAGACTGTATCGTCTTCATTTTATGTTTACGTGAAAAAATTTAATATAATGAGTCCAATATTTCTATCTGATGGACTAATTAGATTTTTTTGTCAAATCCTATTGGGTAACATGCTTCTAGTGATACTTGTTTTAATATTGACAACTTAACTAAATAATTTTAATATTCATAAGAGAAGAGAAGACGATACGGTTGGCGCAGTGGCCAAGCAATGAAACTGCTGCGTAGCGTTTCGCGGGTTCAATCCCCGCACGGGACAAATATTTGTATGACCTACAGATAGTTGTTTCGGGTCTGGGTGTCTGTGTATGTGAGTTTAAATGTTTGTAAACGCACCCACGAAACATGATAAATTCCTAGTGTGGGGCACCGTTTCTTTTTAAAAGAAAGAGGAAGTCCAATGAAACGATGGATGGACTGTGTAAAGGATGGTGTAGCAACAAAAGAAGTGTCTGAACAGATGACGAGTAACAGAAATTTATGGAAGAAGAAGACATGCTGCACCGGCCCCAAATAGATAAACCCCAACCAAATAGACCCCAAATTTGGATGTCACAAAGTAAAAACGTGTGTAGAGCAAGACATTTAGGAGAAATAAAAAGAGTGACCAGAAACAAATAAACGGTGCAGTCAATCCCAGCCGACCTGACTTTATACAACAGACTTTGACAGATAACCCAAAATGAGGATGTGCCTGACAGTACATTTGATCAAAAATTACTTTGGATTAAATTAATCGTATCGGGGGCGTCGGCCACAGGTGCGTTGACCACTGGGGGCCTAAGCCACGGACCCGACTGAATACCGGTGAATTCGATCACCGCTCCGCTTTCCGCTGTCTGTATGACAACTGCCCAAAGACTCACAAAGAGACTGGTAGATCGCTTCGTTGTTACTTTCCTGATTAAGACGCGGAATCGAGTCTCTCGAATTAAGTTCCTAGATATTAAAAATTATTCAAGTGTAGTCGAAAGTAAACGTTGGCTGTCATCACGATCTTTCTGTGTTTCTTGGAAGATTTCGATTTGGTTCCAGGTTGGATATATGATAACTTGAACACTTTTAATATATGTTTATTAAATACTATCGGACGTCACGGGGTTTCACCCGCGTAGTTCCCGTTCCCGTGTGAATACAGGGGTAAAAAGTAGCCTATGTCACCCGGGAATAGTGTAGCTTCCCAACGGTGAAAGAATTTTTGAAATCGGTCCAGTAGTTTCGGAGCCTATTTGTTACAAACAAACAAATCGTTCCTCCTTATAATATTAGTGTAGATCTAAATAGCAAATAACATGAGAAGAGTGTCAGAAGAATGGGGAAGCCTATACCCACCAGTGGGTGATTCCGGGCTGAAATGATGATGATGATGATGAAATAACATAATATAACATTAAACCAGTAATCTCCGAAAAACTAGGCAGAGGTGTAGCTAATTAGTAAACCCACATTTCGCCAATTATGTTTAAGTCCCATATAATAGGGGCCGAGCCTATTGCCATCAGCCAGCATAGATCCATTTACTCCGTGGCTGCTACTGAGATATTTTTCACGGAAACACCCAATAATTACTATTTGACCGATACGGGAGTCGAACCTAGGAC
Source organism: Diarsia brunnea (assembly GCA_949774965.1). Taxonomy (NCBI): domain Eukaryota; kingdom Metazoa; phylum Arthropoda; class Insecta; order Lepidoptera; family Noctuidae; genus Diarsia; species Diarsia brunnea. The sequence continues at coordinate 1,651,296 of OX459019.1, forward strand.
CTCATGTTCAACAGTCGCAATTGCGATCACTACACTCCTCTCTCACACTTATCCAGTTCCAACTCTAAAACATTCAGTACCTACCTCAAAGGTCACCTACGAAAGGTCAAGGTCACAGAGCGTTATGATGCATGGATTTCGCGTTTTTTAATTAAACCAACCATCTGTATGGCTGGCCATATTTCGTGTGTTTTATTCTCCTAAAAAATATTTACGACTCTGTTAAAAAAAAATGTTTTGTTGGTTTCCATGACTATGGTTAAATAAATTAGGAAGGCATGTTTCACTGTGTGGTTTCCGGGTCCTGTGATTAACTGGATTAATATAATTACAGCTACATTTGACTTAAAAAAATGGATTATTTAGAGGTTGATGCTGATTTTTGCACGATTTTAAAACGCGTTAGTGAAGCATGTGAAGCGCGTTTGAAACTCGTTTGAAGCACGTACAAAGGGTTGGCTTGGAATCACTGTAAAGTCCATTCCACGAAAGAAGTCCCGCAGACAATTGTGGAACTAAATTTAACAGATCGGCCATGTTGTCGTTTGTCGATGTTATCAAGGTGCGTTTGTTGTGGTAGATATTTTGTGAGTTTATTATTGGATTAGTGCGTTATAAGGTTTATTTACGATGCCAAAAGTTGTGAAACAACATTATGTCGCGCGACATACAGCGCTGCGTCTGCGGGACTTCTTTCGTAAAATGGACTTTATCTGCAAGTATACATGCAGTAGACGCGCGGTCGCCACTCCAGAACTTTTAGGCATAGACAATAGGCTCGCCCCTAATACAGGGATGTTTACTGACTAGAAAAAAATATGATTCTAATAAGTCCGTCTGTTAGATTATCGAAAAATATTGGATACGTATTTTTTGTTTTATAAAATCAATAAAAATTGACGAAGATAAAACGCGTCACAGATTTGAATGGGGGGTTGTGACGTCACTCACCGGTAAAAAATGTCATACTAATGTTTTAGAATATGACGTCACACGAGTTTTCAAAGCACTGTATCGTCTTCATTGTTTGCTTACGTGAAAAAAAGTATCGATCTGACGGACTAATTAGATTTTTTACACGACTACCCCAAAAAAAGAGTGTTATGTTTTTTGTTAACTATACTATTACATGAGGGCCATGCAAATTAGAGTCTGAGATGGTTTCTAGAGGAAAGCACCACAGATTTAAGTGGCCATGTCCAGTGTATGCATTTGTCAGTAATCCTGTAGCCCAACTCTGAACTTAAGGAGCTTGGAGACTCGCCTCGCCTCGCTTCCGACGACAGTCCCCGTACACTGTGTAGTGCTTAGGTTATTAAGCACGACACCTGTATAACAACACGTACATAGTATCCGAAGGGTTAAGGCTTGTATTCACGCCAATGACCTTGTGCATGACTAACTACCCCTCTCGGTCGTAGACACGTACTTTAAACGGACGCATTTTTAATTTATTATAATTAAAATAATACATGTTTTAAAGTATTTGCCTTTGTATTGCAAAGCAGTTTTTATTTTTTTATATTGTTTTGTTAAAACATGAAGGAGTAAAATGGTTCAAATCAGCGATTTGGAGGTGATTTTGTGGATTTTTTTTCTTATTATGTGATACCGATAGAAAATTATGGCTAAACCAAATTACGTGTCATATCATGTAGAATATTAACAATTTTTCTCAGATGTAATTTCTCTGTAAGTGCCGGTGAAAAGCTGCTTCATCTGCACAGCTGTTTTTAAGCTTTTCGAGAGAGCAGCCTTAAGCAGAGGTGGTCTTACAGCAGGTACAGTCTGCAGCACCAATATGTATACACTTACCAACATTTAGATGCAATTTTCGCATACTGTATTTATTTCATTTTCATGGTACGTAACGAAAATAACATTTTGGAACCCATGTCATCATAAAGAAGGTTTTGTCTCAAAGTTGCAATCGTTATTTTGCGAGAAATTTGCGTTTGATCTTTCCCAAGTGTATACATATTATTGCTCGTGACTATACAGGGTGTAAATCAACCCATCACACAGCCGTCAACCAAGCATTCTGTATATCAAACTAAGTAAAAATTTTTGCTGGGAAACGACTTTATTTTTGTGGTCAAAAATCACTTTTTACGCTAAAACTCAATGTAGCACTCTTAAAACATCGTGCTAGTTGATGCTTTGAATAGTAAACGAGTCATGGAGCTAATTTAAGTAAAGTTATAAAATGAAAAACTAGTATTTACAAAAACAGCTGTTAAAAATTTCGAACTTTGACCCCCAATATCTCCGGAACTAGGAGGTTCTCAGGTATGGTCTAGAACAAAAAAATGATCGCAGTGGTGGGGAGAACAAGTGACCTTCGTTTGCGTTAAGGGTACTTTTACACCCTATATACCCACATTTCGCCAGTTTGTTACGTTCTAATAGGGGGTGAGCTTATTCCCACCTACCGGACACAAATTCGAACACCGGGCTGCTATTTAAGAATTCATAACATAATATACCATCACGCCTTTAATCTCCGAAGGGTTAGGCAGTGGTGTACATAATAGTTCTTATGTTTTAAGTCACATGTAATAGGAGGCGAGTCTATTGCTATCAACCGAGAATAGGTTCAAAAGTTTCTGAAAGAAAAACCCAATAACACCTTGCTAAACCTCAGGATTAAACACAAGACCTCATCATCCTCAGCAGTAGTCTTTGTGACTAGAAAGAAAGAAAGAAAAAGTATTTATTGCTCTCACACAGGACAAGAAATCCCACCACTACTAAATCAACGAGGTAGTCTTCTTTATTTTATTCAAGTGGAACAAAAAACAGCTACAGTATATAATATAAAAAAGAGATACACGAAACATGAACAATACCGTAGCCCACAACGCTTTTCACAGATTAACTGTGGAATATAATAACTTACAAATAATTAAACGCTAGGATAATAACAATAACTAATACATAACAAAATTGAAAACAATACCTACTTACTACTCGTATCATGCTTATAATCTATAATTTTACATCATCATCTGCCTAGCCTTTTCCCAACTATGTTGGGGTCGGCTTCCAGTCTAACCGGATGCAGCTGAATACCAGTATTTTACATAAAGCGACTGCCTATCTGACCTCCACAACCCAGTTAATACTAGGTAATACGATACTCTTTGGTAAGACTGGATGTCAGAATTTCAGGTCACTGACTACCTGTAACGACTGCCAAAGATCTATATAAAGCAGCCGGGACCAACAGCTTAACGTGCTTTCCGAGGCACGGAGGAAACTCGGTATGTCGGGCGGTCACCCATCCACAGACCGACCTAGGCAAGCCCAGCTTTACCTAAAGATCGACCCGAGTGGCAGTTCTTATTAAGCCACGAGCTCCTCATAATCTATTATCTATAATATAATCTATAATTTTACATATTGTACATAAATCAAAAGAGCTCCTTGAGTATAAGATCTTTGAACTTACTAGGAGAACATGTTCTTTAGGCATACTTAATTAATCCACTATTATAATAGGACCTGACTGCCTCGTTGGTCCAGTAGTCAGTAGTGGTAAGCGTGACTGCTGTGTATGAGGTCAAGGTTTCGATTCCTAGGTCGGACAAAGTTTTATTGGATTTTTCCACCAGTAATTTCGCAGTAACACCCACGGAACCTTTAATTATTTTTATTTTTTTTTTGTTATACGTTGCCCCATACTAAGAATTCTCCTGTATCGTGGGTGCGTTTACAAAAATTTAAACTCACATACACAAACACATCCAGACCCGAAACAACTATCTGTAGGCCATACAAATATTTGTCCCGTGCGGGGATCGAACCCGGACACGCAGCGTAGCAGTCCAATCGCTCAGCCACTGCGCCAACCGATGACAATTTAGCTGAAATATAGTTGTACTAATGGGTACATCTCTGCCTAACCCTTCGAGGATTATAGGCGAGATGTTATGTTATATGGAATAGAAAAAAAGGCTGGCAACATTTCAAATAACATATGAAGTTTACAACTGAAGCTACAACATTTGTGAAGCCGTGGTTACAAACGAATGAAATTGCCAATAATTGCATTTGGTTTTGGCAGCTTATGTACATGCCAACTGGCAACGGATGCCGACATGACATGTAAACAATGTATTGGAGAATAGGTTCTTTTCTATATCATCATCATTTATTATCAGCCTATAATGTTCCCACTGCAGGGACTCAGGCCTCCTCTCTAGGAGAGGGATGGGCTATAATCCACCACGCGGGCCCAGTGTGGGTTGGTAGATGTCAAATGTCTTCGAATTTTTTGGTTCTAAGATTGCCTCAAGATGTTTTCCTTCATCGTTTTGAGAGCAGCAGTGATGAAATAAATTACACAACGTAATGCGCCTGCCTGGGTTTGAACCCATGACTTAATGTTCGTAAGTCTGGGCCTCCACCATTTAGCCACCACTGTCCACCGCTGCAGTTTCTGTGTTGTTGGGTGATTGAGTTTTTCAATAAAGAATTTGCCTGTATCTATAACTTTACTAAAGATCTTTCCAAACGTTTATTCTTTTAACTCCACAACCACCGTAACCGTTAAACAGATTTTATATAATTTCAGAACGAATTGTTCACACGGACGCACGGTTACCCGGGTCTAACCTGGTAATCCGGTTATGTGGGAGTTTTGGTTTTACATATTTTTATTTTCTGTTTTTTGACGCGTGATCGCAATAAATTATTATGCTACACGAATTTTACAATTACCCAGCCAATGTTAACGTAGTACTTTTTCATAACTGTTTCGTTAGTGTAATGGTTACAAGAGTCACTGTTAAGCATGAGGTCGTGTGTTCGATTCTCTTTTCAGGCAAAATGTTATTTGATGTTCTCATCAGGAATTTCTCAGTAGGAACAAGGACTTCCGGGCCAAAATCTTTTGCAAACTATGTTGGGTTGTTTGTCCAGGCTAATCGGATGCAGCTGAATACCAGTATTTTACATGGAGCCTGCCTATCTGACCTCTACAACCCAGTTAGTACTTCGTTCTTACTTACTGCCTCCGTGGTCGAGTGGTTTAGGCGTATTGCCTAGTGACCCGGTGGTCGTGGGTTCGATTCCCACGGGAAACATACTTTGTAAAGTTGTTTCCAGTTTGGCTAGGACATTGCAGGCTTAAATCTCCTGATTCTCTGATGAAAAGATGATTCCGTGCTTCGGAAGGCACTTATAAGCTGGTGGTCCCGGCCAACAAATGGCGGTCGTCAAACCATGTCAGAGGCCTTTGAGGCGGTTTAGAAACTCTGACACTAGGGTGTGTGGGGTCGCTAGACCTTACTGCCCACACGATAAGAAGATGAAGTACTTCGTAATAAAATACAACAACAAGGACACTGGGATGATACCTGGTTTTACTCAAAAGGCTCACACCCACTCGGGGCATAAACATACCTGCTTAACCTCTTATAATATGGCAGGCGAGTTCCAAATTGATGCTGTGATCTGGTAACGCATCCACTTAGGATAACATAAAACATAAATTGATAACGATAAAATCATTTCCGCCTTTACTGACCCCTCTGTACCTTATGTGAGTAGCTTTAACAATCTTAAGACGACCGAACACCCTTAGAATACAAGTGGATATCCCTTAATAATTGGGTTGGGAAAACCAGTTGGTTTACCTGTGTAAAATATTGAGTTTGTTCCCCGTGTTTAGGGTTGTGTGTCATACAAGTTTTAAAGTTTATTTATGAAATTTTTTTTTTTTTTTACAAATCAGGTTTTATTTACAATATTTACAAACTACAATTTACAGAACTAAAATTATAATAAAATATATACAAGTATCAAAAAGAGAAGAATTACATGGCGTCAAAAAACTCATCCACACCGCTGTCAACAGGAAAAGTGCCCAGAAGGCTGGCAGCATTCCCACGTTGGATGGCAATGCTGATTCTTTGGCCAAAGAACAGGCCAGCCCTCTGGTCACGTGAAGAGTCGACCAACCGCTTGGCAATTTCTTTAAATATTAGGTGAGCACTCGGACCCCAAGGCCCTAGTGTTTCAACCCCAAACGGCTCAAACAATCTCTTTTTGATACTTGTATATATTTTATTATAATTTTAGTTCTGTAAATTGTAGTTTGTAAATTTTATGAAAATTAACCGTTTTACTAAACTATTTTGCCAACCAGGGACTAGGCACGGTTAAAACATTGCACTGATGAATGCATTGTGTGGTACGGGAGTTAAAGTTAAAACATTTAAAATAACAGTTCAAAGTAAAATCTAGTTTTTGTTTAAAAGCTTGCTATTCCATTAACGACTACTTAAATGGTAAGAATAGCTGGTCGCTGAGTTGAACACAAGACAATGTTTGTTATTTATGTTCTTTCTCCAAAATTAGTTTCCTGATTTAAGTTATGTATTTTATTATTATTTTTTGTTATTATATACTTTTTTTTTATTATTGATTGTAGTCAATCGTAATATTAACTTACACCTTGCTATTGTATCGAGTCTGGCTCTTCTAACCAAACAGACAGATGTGTTGCTGGGGAGTATGTTCCGCCACTTCTTCTTTCCAGCAAAAACACTAGGAATTGTCGAAGGGTGGGCGTTTTGGGGGACTGTTTCTTGTAAATAAGTAAAGTAAATTTTGACGTTCAAAAAGTGCTGATTATCAGTCTAGTTTGAATAAATGGATTTTGATTAAAAGCTTGTCCCTCTTTCAAGCCAGCCCGCGATGCTGAGCCAGTAAAGTTTAACCAAACGCCCCTAATTAATTTTACCACTCAGATCCAGCTTGTTTCCTTGCTGTCCTCCCCCAGCGACGCCCTGAGCCGAGGCTCGTACTCCACGGGAGGTGGAGGCCTTAATTTCAAGGCATCTGCAGGAAAGTCCGGTTAAGCAGTAGCCATCCTCTTTAGGGTTGAACTGCGAGATGCATTTCACAAAAAAAAGAAAAGCTTGTATTAAAAAAATACTTGTGAAATGTTAACTCCCAATGTCGTTACAAAGACATTCACAGGTTCACAGGAATGGTCTAGAATAAAAAATAAAAAAAGCAATGACGGGGAGAACACCTTTTGCCTTTGTTAAGGGTAATTTTACACCCATTATAAGACACATTGCTATTTGATTTAACTGGTGACAGGTACACCTTCTACCTTACCCTTAAGGGAACATAAGCGTGATGTTATACTATGATACGTCTTCCCTTCTTACCTTTAAAAAATCCCAAGAGGCAGTATAATTCTATTTCCACGCCAACATTACGGTACATCACACGAAATCTCTACCTAAACACAAATGTTACAACCAGCCAAAATGTTCCCCTGTAAAACTAAATCATCATATCTATTACGAATCTTTACAACACATACACAATTCCCTTCTGACATAATACAGAATTAGTATTCTAAACATGTATTACGTTGTTTTTTCGTGAAAATAAACATAAAACAATCTACATTGCCCCAGACGGCTTGGGTAGCGTAATTACATACTACCGTTATGTTAACTGAGCTGAAGGCGTGTATCATTCCTCTGGGTATTTACTGATACACCTTTCGACGGCCATCTTGAGAGTCATAAATATAATTCTCTGGCGGTACTGTGTGTCTTGTATTTCTTTTGTTTTTAGGTCGTTGGTGTGTTGAATTTCAGGCGAGTGCCCCAGAAGGATACAAATAATATGTTACGGGTAATGCTGGAAGTAATAAAACTAGGTTTAACCGGGTATCCTTAGTACCACTTATTACGTATTGGATTAGCGGTCTTTTTACTGACGATTTGATATAAATTATTAGGATGTAGCGCTCACTGGCCGCTGTATCTTCTCCGCTCGCTACGCTCGCTCGGCTCGCGCACTTTTGGTCACAGTTGTAACCAAACCTAACCGGTTGGTGTTCTTTAGCAATATACAGATACAGATACAGCCCAGTATAACCAACTGCTACTAGCCGCACCTAAGTATATCATGATCAAATACCAAAATATAAACGGCTGCACTAATACTTATGAACATACGTATATGAAGCAAAGTAGCTTGTTTCTAAATTATAGCAGCCACTCGGGTCGATCTTCAGGTTAAGCCATGCTTGTCAGGGTTAGTCCGTGTATGGATGACCACCAGTCGCAAGACTGAGTTTCCTCTGTGCCTCGGAAAGCATTATTGTTAAGCCGTTGGTCGCAGCTGTCATCTGTACATCTTTGAGTCGTTACAGGACGTCAGTGACCCAAAAGTCTGACAACCAGGTTGATTCTATGCTGTTGATTCTTTGTTTAGGTTTTTGAAGTTGAGTATTCCACCCAGTCTTACCTTGGGGTATCATGTTACCCAGTACTAATTGGGTTTTGGAGGTCAGAAAGGTAGTCGCTCCATATATAAAATTCTGTTATTCAGCTGCATCCAGTCACACAAGAAGTTGACCCCAACTTGGTTGGGAAAAGGCTCGTTAGATGATGACAAATGTTTACTGCTAGTGGACACGTAGGTAGATACACGGCAAATTAATGATACCACACATCCATCAAACGACAATACCCCAAAAACAGTCCAAAACAAATTAACAAAACGATCAACCACCAAAATATAAACGCGCACTAATACATATGAAATGAAACAAATTAATAGCGCCGGGTATTGGAAACCGATTACCGACAGATCGTAGCTCGATTAGTTACTAATGGGTTAAATTATATCCGAACTTAGCCGTGTGTGTGACTTTACAACTTCATGTAGATGGATGTACCTACGAATTAGAGGGTTAGCTTGTGACTTATGGGGCTAATGGGGGTTGGTGTTGACAATTTGTGCCATAGCTTAGATGGCATGGCTGTCGGACTGTCGAGTCACATTATTAGTTTCAAGCTCGCACCCAAGACGCACTCTTCTGCCTGTTGGGGCTGCGGGTTGTTAGAAAGAGATACTGCGGCCTGGGACACAAAGGGCTAAGAAGGAACATGGGTGGTTTTTATTTAGTAGAAGTCTGACACTCCCTACCGCACTGAGCGGGAGGAGTCATTTGATGATTTCCCACCCTCCAAAAAATGAAATCTTCTTATTATTTGGATTCATGTTCGTATCTCCCCGTGGGTGTCGTAAGAGGCGACTAAGGGACTTACCAGAGAATGGACAGCAGCATTCTCCGTGCCTTCGTAATAACCATACTGACGCCAACCCGCCTGCCAAGCGTGGCAATTATGGCAAATCCCCCTTCTGTGGGAGGCCTATGTCCAGCAGTGGACGTCTTATGGCTGAAATGATGATGATGAATGATGATGTTCGTACTGTATGATAAAGATTATCACTTGTATCGGTGAAGGACAATCTCGTGGGGAAACCAGCATGTTCTAGAGATATTTGTCGAAGGCATGTAAAGCCAATTCAGAGGCCCAAGGCTGGCATAAAAGTTGAGACCAGGTTAAACACAACCGTACAAAAAAGAAGGTACAGAGAAGAACCGCATTTAGTGTTTTCCTAAGTATTAGAAGCGTAATGCTGAAACTCCTTCTGTTTTTTATATTTTCTTACTATCGTATGGTAATTTATTTTAGAAAGTTCATGAAGAATATTAATACCTACATACAAGTATTTCAGTTACATTGCAAGCACATCTTAAAACAAAGCGTATTATCATTCTCTTGCCCTTATCCCAATTCATTCGGGGTCGGCGCAGCACGTCTTCTTCCTCCATACTTCTCTGTTTCTCGTCTTCTCATGAGATACCCCAAAATAAAACGTATACAACCTATAAATTCTGCAACCAACAACCAACTACCAACTAAACAAACAACAGTAGTAACATGATAACAAGGAGAATATCCCGTTTTCCGTGTTAATTATAACATGTAAACATAACTGCACTAACTAATTTTGTCAGTTATGTTTACACACCTCTGCCTAACCCTTCGGGCAATACAGGCGTGATGTTGTATTTCAACGTCATAAGATACCACTACCCACCTTTTTTTTTTTGGCGGGTGGTAAATCATCAAATAACACCTCCCGCTCTTGGGCAGAGCGAAAGGGAGTGTCAGACTTCTACTGACTAAAAACCACCCATGTTCCTTCTTAGCCCTTCATGTTGACGCCGCGGTATCTCTTGCGAACAACGCGCAGCCCCGACGGCGTTAAGGACGGGCAACACTGGGTAGTGTTGCCCGTCCTTAACGACCATTACACAGATATGATCTACGGAACTATACATTACTCATTAGAGCAACCACTTAGAAACACACTTTACTCCGAAAGTATATAAATACGACAAAAGACATATTCTTATGTATTAAAAGGCATACCATCCATCATTCTTAATTCATTCGGAACTCATCACATCGGGCATTAAGCGGGTAAGCAGAGAAGGTTCACATTCTTTTATGGAATTGGAACAAACACTGGTATCGTTAGTTGTAGATTGCACTTGAGCTGGACTTGGGAAGGTACATAATTATCGTATTAAAATAAAAATGTGTGTGTATGTATTAAATTTTCAAATTCAAATTCATTTATTTCGTGAACACAGGGTACATAAACATAAGTTGTTACAATAAATAAGAGCCGTGCTGTGTCCCACCAAAAGGCATACAAAATATCAAAGATTTTTTAAACATTAGAAATGTTAAATGTGTGTGTGTGTTGTGTGTGTGTGTGTTATGTGTGCGTGTGTTATGTGTGTGTGTGTTATGTGTGTGTGTGTGTCATTTTAAATGTTTGCCAACGCACACACTGACAGTTTTGATGCGTTGTGGAGTAAAAAATCTGCCTCGTTACTCCGCAGACACTAAACACTATCCTGCAATCGATAGCCATCCGGGCAGATACCAGATAGCCCGCTAGTGTGGGCGCTAACCAATCGCACCCGATCTGTTCTAGTTAAGTTATACTGTTACTAACACAGTGGACCTTTTTTATAGTCTGATGAATAAATTATTATTATACAGTACTAACTGGGTTGTGGACATCAGATAGGCGGTCAGTCGGTCATCATCGTCATTTCAGCCATAAGACGTCCACTGCTGGACATAGGCCTCCTCTCAAGGGAGGGATTTGCCATAATCACCACGCATGGCAGGCGGGTTGGCGATCGCAGTACGGTTGTTATAAAGGCACAGAGAACGCTGCTGCCCATTCTCTTGTAAGTCCTTTAGTCGCCTCTTACGACACCCACGGGAAGATATGGTCAGTCAGTCACTTCATGTAAAATACTGGCCGGGCTTACGTTGTCCCCCCATACCTAAGTATTAATGCTGTATCTTGAAAATATTATAAAAGCAAATTATTTTAAAAGAGTAACAAAAGAGTTTCGTGCCGGTTCTTCTCCATACGAAACGGCCGACCTGAACCATACACCTTATGTCTCACGTAAGTGCCTATGTGAAATAAAATATATAATTTTTTTGTTTTCGACTCAAAAGTAAACAATTACAAACTCAAAATGGCAGAGTGTTACCAATATTTCATTGACTGTCCGTAAACGCTGTAACCATTCTCAAACTATGTAGTTGTCAACGTGGTGCGAAGTCGTGAATCCCCCCGTCGGGGCTACGGTTTGTTCGCAAGAAAATCATTATTTTTGGTTTTAATTTTATATTTATTTTTTTGTAACGATTATTTTACTTCTTAATAATTTAGTCTTACTTTTAAGTCAAGTGATTTCAAGCACTGTTTGTTTTATTTTATATACTTATACCTAATATTGAAGCTGTCTTGGCTTTCGTGCTTTTTTTCACGGGTGACCACTGAAAACCAGCGCTGTGCTGTGGGTGCCCATAGCACAGCATCATGCTGAGTGGCAACCTAGTTGTCGCAGTCACGACGTGCAATTATTTTTATACTAACCCTGCTTTTTGTATTTTTTAATATCTGTTATGCGTTGTATGTGTATTTTTTTTATGTCTATTTGTATGCTCGTTATGTTTCTGCGACAAATAAATATTTTTTCTTTCTTTTCTTTCTCAAGAGATACCGCGGCCTCGACATAAATGGCTAAGAAGGAACATGGGTGGTTTTTAGTCAGTAGAAGTCTGACACTCCCTTTCGCTCTGTCCAAGAGCGGGAGGGGTTATTTGATGATTTTCCACCCAAAAAATAAATAAATAAAGTTGTGAGTAGTGTAGTGTTTTAGTTAGTAACTGATTGCTTTTTAAAAGTATCTTTACATTCTCTCTAAAAGTGATTTTTTACTGATATTTGATCATTGTTTGTTTCAGGTAAAAATAACTAGCGTTGCTGTAAGTTGGATTTCATGGGTATGAGAACTGATGAAAAACAGGGATTTTGTATTAGATCACGGGTGTATTTATTTGTTTTTTATTAGTACCAGTCATAAAACGATGTTCAAACAGATTTTTTTTTTGTTGTAAAAATACCATCTCGTATCGACATAGTTAAACGCACGGGCGATACAATACTGTACCATAGGGCGCAATTTCATTGGTCGTTAACTCGTTCGGTATACAGCATACGGGGAGTTAATATCACACATGACATAATTATTATAAACGGTTCCTGTGGCTCGCATTCCAGAAATCTCTTGCACCCCGCATGCGGGCTCTATCGACTAATGAAATTGCGCCATAAATACAAAAAAGATCGGCAGTGACCCGTCTTCTTTCAAAGCAAGAGTGAGCATGCATGTTTTGGGCTGCGGGTTGTTCGAAAAAGATATCGCAGCCTCGACACAAAGGGCTAAGAAGGAACATGGGTGGTTTTTAGTCAGAAGAAGTCTGACACTACGGAGTGTCGCTCTGCCCATTTATTATTATATATTAGATGTTAGACAAAATATTCACCTGTACACTAAAAACAGTGATATTCACAACTTTAACACTAGAAATAAGCATAAACTACGCGCTCCTTTTCACCGGCTTCACAAAGTTCATAATTCATTCGTAGGCCTCGGTATAACATTTTATAACAAACTGCCATATTCTTTTCTAGACTTGCCATTTAATGCATTTAAAGCCAAAGTAAAATCTTATCTTTGTTTAAAATCTTACTATTCCATTAACGACTACTTAAATGATAAGAATAGCTGGTCATTGAGTTGAACACAAGACAATGTTTGTTAATTATGTTCTTTCTCCAAAATTAGTTTACTGATATGTTATGTCTTTTTTATGTTTTATTATTAAATACTTTTTTAATTATTGATTGTAGTCAATCGTAATATTAACTTACACCTTACTATTGTATCAAGTCTGGTTCTTCTAACCTAACAGACAGAATTATATTGTGTTGCTGGGAAATTTGTTCCGCCACTTCTTCTTCCCAGCTAAAACACTAGGAAGTGTCGAAGGGGGACTGTCTCTTGTAAATAAGTATAGTAAATGTTGACGTTCGAAAAGTGCTGATTATCAGCCTAGTTTGAATAAATGACTTTTGATTTTGATTTTTGATTTCAAGAGCGGGAGGGGTTATTCGATGATTTTCCACCCGCCAAAAAAATAAAAAAAGGCGTTTCGTCATGACTTCTAATAGCTTCGTTCCAATGGTTATACCTTCTGAACCTTAACTTCTTCATCACAACCCAAATAGCTATTCCAGAGAAATGCTTATATTTTTTGTTTCACACGCAATATGGAAATACATCACGCGCTCAATTATGAACATGTCTGTTCGGTTTATATTGAGTTTTTGTGTTCTAATGTAGAGGTTGCCTTTGTTTTAATGCTTGTTCGTATTTCACAATGATACTTACAGCTTGTGTTAGTGTTAAAACCAGATTTATCTGGAGATTTTGAAAAGTTTGACCAAAAAATGAAAAAATAAACTTTTATTTATTTTTAGCCTTTTTAATATTCCACTAGGAGGATGAGACAAATGGCAGTTGCTCTTAATGCGTTTTACAGGGCTGCGGGTTGTTCGAAAGAGAAACCACGGCCTTGACACAAAGGGCTAAGAAGGAACATAGGTGGTTTTTAGTCAGTAGAAGTCTGAAACTCCCTGGAGGGGTTATTTGATGATTTTAAAACCCCCCAAAAAAAAAAATATTCTCAGAGATATGACGTGCATACAAAATGACAAAAAAATAAACATATATGTACAAACATCAACGCAAAACAAATATTTTTAAATACAACAGGACGGAACAAATAAAAGCTAAGTTTGTGCGCATATACAAACTTACGCATTTTCCTATGAGGGTAGGCAGAAACCACAGAGAGCCACCTGCTATGATCCTTACATACTCCTGTTCCTCCGCCACGATATTTTTTTCTACAATTTGAAAGACAATCACCAAAAATCCTATGCCATTTCTGTTGAAAGATGTATTTTATTATGCTTTTATTTTTTTAATTTTAATATGCCTTTACCAGCATCGCTTTCACTGCTAGAGCATGTAATATTTTATATATGTCCTCAAAATCAGATAGCCAAATCTCTATGGTAGTAGAAGTTATATTTCAGTAACGAGTTAACTAACGATGTACATTAATTAAAAACTAATAAATAAACTAACAAGAAACAATAAAAGGGCATCATAAAACTGCTCCTCAACGCTGTCAGCCTCTAATGTGCCCAAAAGACTGGCGGCATTGCCACGTTGTATGGCAACACTTAGCCTCTGGCCAAGATAAAAGCCAGCCCTTGGGTCACGAGAAGCGTCAACTAAGCCTTTTGAAAATTCCTTAAAAAGGCCATGAGCATGTATTATGGTTGGTTGTAAAATAATATGCAAAAATGTTCCATATTAAATCCAAAACTCAATCTTCTGTACCATGTTATGGATAAACAACGTGTTACTTAAAACTTGCAAAATAAGGATATTCTATACGTCTACCAATTCCATTAGCGTTTTAGCTTTTAGTGCTGCTACTTCTATAACCCCAACGCGTATTATTACGTTTCCAAAACAGAAATCACAGCCAAACATCGGTTATCCCCGCCCTAAACCAAAAACCGTAATCAATAGGTGTGATTACGGTTTTTGTTCACCAAAACCGCTGAACTAAACACATCAGCGAGGCACATCACTATTCCGCGTCACTGGACTAGGTAGCAGTCACATGTCCCGATGCACATCACTAGTCACAAATAATTAACGGTTTTAGCTGATAAACGTGGTATTTTGTATTTGAAAGCCACTAATGATTTAATCACACCCAGTAAGCGTTTGTGTGGTGACCGAAATAAGGTAATTAGTTGTAATTATATCCTATGAAATTGTATTGTTTACATCGGTTCTATTATTAAGTTTATTTGAACACCTAATATTTTTAACATCTTACCTACTACATTTTCAAATACAAATTTATTTATTTTCTCTTCACAAACGTAACTTACTCGTAACTAATCACGTATAAATAGAGCTTAAATTACATGACACAGCTAAGTTTGTGAGAGACTGGTGTCTGCACTAAGAAAACCTGTATAACAGACCACCAGGGTCCCACCACACGGTAATTAGTACACAATAATTTTAATCATATAAAAACATATGTTAAACACGGTTTTAAAATGTGAAGGGAATGCATAAAACATAAGAAACAACGGTAAAATAAAAACAATAATAAAAAAACTATGGTACAATAAGCAATAACAAAATACATCATTTTAAAATATTAACTCCTATACAGGATGTAAATCAACCCATCACACATCCGTCAACCAAGCATTCTGTACATCAAACTAAGTACCCCCTACGCAAAAATTTTTGCTGGGAAACGATTTTTTTTTTGGGGTAAAAATCACTTTTCACGCTAAAACTCAATGTAGCACTCTTAAAACATTGTGCTAATGGATGCTTTGAATAGTAAACGAGTCATGGAGCTAATTTAAGTAAAGTTATAAAATGAAAAACTAGTAGGTATTTACAAAAACAGCTGTGAAAAATTTCGAACTTTGACCCCCAATATCTCCGTAACTAAGGGGTTCCCAGGTATGTTCTAGAACAAAAAAATTATCGCAGTGATGGGGAGAACAAGTGCCCTTCGTTTGCGTTAAGGGTACTTTTACACCCTATATACAGAGGTGCTCACACCAGCTATGTCCAGCAGTGGACGTCTTTTGGCTGAAATGGTGATGATGAGATAATGGTGTACCTATGAACAAATATTAAGTAGTAGTAGCATATGCTCGCAACTTCACATGCGTGAAAAGTATCCTTTGTGTTAATCTAGGTTATAAACTGTCTGTGTGCAAATTTCATCCAAAACCGTTCATGAGTTTATGCGTTAAATAAGTTATTCTTTATAATAGAACTGGTATATGAAATAAGATTAATAACAATATCTACATTAATGAACACTTCCCACTTTTCTTCAAAATTTTCCTGCTCAATATTCTAATACCTTACACCACTTTAACCTCTTCAGTTTTCAGGAAAATTCACACATTTTCCTGTTTGTAAACTTTGTATCTAGATCAATCAAATTTGAATTTATTATAAAATGAAAATCAAAAGTCATTTATTCAAACTAGGCTGATAATCAGCACTTTTTGAACGTCAAAATTTACTTTACTTTACTTAATATATTTACAAGTGACAGTCCCCCAAAACGCCCACCCTTCGACACTTCCTAGTGTTTTATAGATACTTGAAATAAAGCTCTTTACAGTCAAGTGTAGTATTTATAAAACATTTACTTCGTTCCACTACTTTACTCGTCGGAAATTATTTCACGAGGACCAGAATAAAGATACTTTTTGTTATAGTCTATTACGTTTGGAACGAGTGTTAAACTTCATTGAAATATATGTTCAGCCATTAAGTCGTAAAAGGTTACAGAAAGGCGTTGAAAGGTATTTTAGTTAGGTTTAGATATGATTTTGTACTTTATCATAATATTGTCCTGTTTTTAACCCAAAAGCTGACTGGTAGAGAATGCCTTGTAACATTAAGTCCGCCTGTAGTAATTATAATTACCACAATAGGGTAGTTAACAAAAAAATCTAATCAGTCCGTCTGATAGATTTCCAAAAAATATTGGACACATATTTTTTCTTATTTCACGTAAACTGTACGCGCTGCTGATTGGGTCGCACACACCTTGACTTGTTAGCTGAATGAAAGTCACGGATAGCTAAAGATGATTGTTTATTAACTGAACTTAACTACCACGTAACTATTGCTAAATGTATAATGTTTGAATGAGTACCGCTGTGTATGATCGCTGATTGTGTACTGTCGCCTTACACTATAATTTGTGCAAGGTGACGGAAAAGTGCTGATGTATGCAATACGCGCGTGCCATGTACGATGCATGACTCGTACATAAACAAACAATGAAGACGAAACAGTGCTTTGAAAATTCGTGTGACGTCATATTCTAAGACATTAGTATGACAAATTTTAACAGTAAGTGACGTCACAAGCCCCCACTCAAATATTTGACGCGTTTTATCTTCGTAAATTTTTATTGATTTGATAAAACATAAAGTACGTATTCAATTATTTTCGATAATCTAACAGTCAGACTAATTAGAATCACATTTTTTCTAGTCAGGACACATCCCTTTTGTACATGAAGTTTAAATAAATACAGAACAGGCTCTTAAACAGAACTACAATACTTTTTATCAGTATAAAAAACTTATCTATTACGAATTAATCGCAAACTATTGGATATCGCTTATACTTGATGGTAATAATAAAACTTGAGTTTCTCGATAAACACTCTTTTGCCTATAAACACTTTATAAGTTTTACCTGGCATTACCATTTTATTCTTCATAAAACGAAACGCCTATAAGATTATATAGAGCCTTTCAGTTTGATCGTTTTCATCTAGAAAATATGGAAATAATCTTTAAGAAAATCGTAAATGTGCCTCGAAAATACCCGATCTTGTAGACTGAGTTTACTGTTAAAACCCTGGTATTTTTGGCGTGTAAAAGTGTTTTTATCAATCAATTTAGAAACAAGAAATGTAATTTTATTTTACCTTGTTATATACAAGTTTTTCACATACAAATTATGAATATCTTCAGCATATTTGCGAATGGAGAGTGGATAAAAAAGAAATGTAGAAACTGTGAGTAAACGAAGAAGACAACATAAAATAAATAAAAAAAAACATTAAGCAAATAACGAATTAAAAAACAATATGGGACTGGGCAGGCCATGTCTGCCTGAGGTTGGTAAAGTTGATGGGCCTGCATATCACTAAACTGGAGCCCTGAGAAAGCTGATCCGAGGAGATGGTGGCTGGACGCTTTGAATGGCTTTCTCGTTAATTGGCGAGAAGAGGGCGAAAAGTGGAAGGGTCGGGTGGAGCCTAGGAGGTTGCCTAGGAGTGGGAAACATCAGGCTAAAAAATTTAGGCATAATTTCCACAGAGGAATTTAATTAAATTGTAATTTGTGACGGTGATGGCGGAATGAGCCGGACTCCTTAAGATTAGTCTATAATCGCACTAGATCGCGAAAAGTGGAAGAAGGGGCCTTTGCCCTGCAGTGGGGCAATACAGGCTTATAATTAATTAATTTAAAATGAATTACACAAAGGCTCTGGCGGTCTTCGTTAGTAAACTGCAGCAGTTTGACAGTCCCTACTGCAACAACGGATTTCCTCTTCTATTCACACCCAGTTTAACCTCTAACAGATTAAAAACTTTGATATATTCTATTGGTACCCGAAAGGTTTACCCTATGTTTGGTGAAACACGAAATAGTAGAAGTTAATGTATCAGAAAGTGGATATTTGGAGCACAATCCAGTTCGGGTCATTGCGTTTGTTGATTTATCCACGAAACACAGACGGACAACCGGATTTTATGTGCCACTAGTTTTAGTTTACGAGTTTGCGCGGATTTTTACTCAAAACTTTTATTACAATCCTCATGTAGATATTCTTAGGTGGTAAACTTATAATTAGATCATATGGACTCGAGCTCGTGTAAATTAATAAGAACTGCCACTCGGGTCGATCTTTAGGTAAAGCTGTGCTTGCCTAGGTCGGTCTGTGGATGGGTGACCGCCCGACATACCGAGTTTCCTCCGTGCCTCGGAAAGCACGTTAAGCTGTTGGTCCCGGCTGCCATATATAGAGCTTTGGGAGTCGTTACAGGTAGTCAGTGACCTGAAATTCTGACATCCAGTCTTACCAAAGAGTATCGTATTACCTAGTATTAATTGGGTTGTGGAGGTCAGATAGGCAGTCGCTCCATGTAAAATACTGGTACTCAGCTGCATCCGGTTAGACTGGAAGCCGACCCCAACATAGTTGGGAAAAGGCTAGGGAGGTGATGATGATGATGATGGACCTTGCTGGACCTTGTTGTGTTTTTGTTTTCTGTTTTTATGAATAAGGTGTCATAGTTTTGGATCTTTTCATGAGTTTTGTTATTTATACCTAGAAAGAGGTAGGCAGAGAGATATATCTAAAACAACCACACTTTAAAAAACTTGTATCTTATAACTACCTCGAAAATAATTAAAATTAAATTTGGTACAGATAGTCTGAGAAAGGACATAGGCTACTTTTTAATGCGAAAAAAGGGTTGTAAGGGGTTGAAAGGGGCGGATGAAATGGTTAATTTGGGTCGCGATAACCGACTTGCACGTGGACGAAGCCGCGGGACATCACTAGTAAGAAATAAAGTATCCTCAGACTTGAGACTGCATATCTCGCGCTTATTATTATTATTACCGAGGTTTCCTCTGTGGTTTCAGTCAGTGGATTCCGTTATTTGATGTAACTTGAGAAAATAGTATCATATTTGGTTAATAATGACTTACAATATCGACAAATAACCGAGGTTTATTTACAAATACATTCAGTTCATATAAAAGAGTTCGTTCAATACCACTGGTAATTATCAGTTCAGTTGCACCGATAAACGAAACAGAATTTGCAATCGGTTGAGTGCGAAAAACGCTGCAACAATGAAATTTGTGTTGCTCATTTGTGCGTTACACCTTCTATTACCTGCTGTATCAGGCTTTTGGGATGATGGAACTTCCACTGTAGAAACGGGACGATGGGATAGAGCTCCACGGCAGAGCTTCTTTCGGTGGCCAGAGGCCATGTGCAATTGGTTTTGGTTTTTTTGGCCTTCAAGGGATTGGAAAACGTCGAGAGCCAATAGAAGATCTGTTGTCGTGGCTGGAATTTCTATTGGTAAATATGAAATCGGTGTTCTTTGATTGTTAGTATCCATATGGGCCCCAGCCACGTGATGGTTCTCAGCCACCGTAGGCGCGGGCCTATGGATGGTGAGTACCTAATGGGCTGGCCTGCCGTCCATTCGTTTTTTTGGCGTCAGGCCGTGTTGACCACGCTTTCGTGTTCCACTCGCGCCTCTAAGATATGTCAGCATCGGGGACGAGGACCGCAAGGACCAAAGTCTGCCGGGGCAACGAGACTGCTTGGTAGAAATACCGCAGCCCCGGGACATTAAGGGCTAAGAAGGAATATGGGTGGCTTTTAGTCAGTTGAATCTGACAATCTCTTCGACTCCACCCAGAGTGCGAGGGGTCATTTGATGATTGCCTATTTGATTTCACCTACCAAAACAAAATACTCGTGTCCGATTTGTTAGTCCGAATTATTGTCAGTGTCACGTTTCCATGGAAGATGAGTAGGTCTTTTGTGTGAGAAGCAATAGGTGTATAATCTTGCACCACATGGGTAACATTTTCTTGTGCCTGTGCAGTGTTATTTGGGCACTAACAATGACGAACTCCTTCGTAAATTGATTGACTGTGTTTGATATTTTTCAGACTTTATATGCCTTGGTACAGCTACAATACTGAATAGAAGAACCCTCATTACTGCAGCCAATCTACTAGATCCTTTTTGGGATAGGCAACGAGATGTACGTGTCTGGCTGTTAGGCAATAAAGGATACTATAATACTCCATACAGATACAGAGTTTGGAGAATCACTAGAATATTTCCAAAAAGTTTGAATCCTGAACACTGGCACGGACCTAGAGGAAGCCACCAACCGAGGCACGACATAGCGCTAATCCATTCCTTGGACATGATGTTTGTGTTACATAAAGTAACAACTT
This sequence comes from Diarsia brunnea, assembly GCA_949774965.1. Taxonomy (NCBI): domain Eukaryota; kingdom Metazoa; phylum Arthropoda; class Insecta; order Lepidoptera; family Noctuidae; genus Diarsia; species Diarsia brunnea. The sequence goes on from OX459019.1 coordinate 1,672,218, forward strand.
ATGCCATGTATCCATTTAAATCTCATTTAGTTTCTGCAGACAAACATAGAGTACTTTCTGAACATATCTGGTTTGCTGGTTCTGGTTTTGAATATTCTGAGCATGTGAGAGAAAATTATAAAATTTATTGGAGATATCTCAACAAAGCAAATATTGTAGACTGTTCGAGGTACTTGCCCAAATATTGGGGAAAATTTATATGCATGGTTAATGTTGATAATTATTACGGCGTACAAAATGGTATGGGTATGCATAACGTCATTGAAGAGGACGATGAACACAATCCTGTAGAGGAGCATATTGTTGCGATAGGTGCTTTTGAAATTCGGTATAACGAAGAAAGAATCATGGTGTGGACTGATCTTCGTTACTATGTTGACTGGATCACCGTTTTGGCATATATAGAGCCAGGTGAGTATTATGAATATGCTTACCCTCAATGGGGTATTCATTATGGTTTTTTATGGAACAGTTATACTGCAAACGAACCTAGAATACCCGAATGGCAGACACGAAATGATTTGTATCCATTGGGTTAAAGTATACTAAAAAACTATTTTTACATCTATATTATTAATTATATTATTAATTCATATATCAGGAACACATCTTCTTTTAACGTATTCAAAACCAAACTCAAGCAGTACGTCATTAACAACACAAAATTATTGAGTTAACGTTTCTATATCATAATATTAAGTTAGTATTTCAAACCAACATGTCAACATCGTACCTACATTAAGATAATAAAACTGTTAGCTAAAGTCCATTTCACGAAAGAAGTCCCGCGGACAATTGTGGAACTAAATTTAACAGATCGGCCATGTTGTCGTTTGTCGATGTTATCAAGGTGCGTTTGTTGTGGTAGATATTTTGTGAGTTTATTATTGGATTAGTGCGTTATAAGGTTTATTTACGATGCCAAAAGTTGTGAAACAACATTATGTCGCGCGACATACAGCGCTGCGTCTGCGGGACTTCTTTCGTGAAATGGACTTTACCGGACTACATGTTACCCTAGATAAGTGTTTATTCGTTAAGTGAACAATGTATGTTCTTTTAGAATAAATAAAGAATTTTTAAACCCAATTTAAACACGTTGCCATTAAATTTGTTCCAATATAAACACGAAAAACAAATTAAAATTTAGATAAAAATAAATTTGTAAAGTTATACTTTTGTTTCTATTTTTATGTGAAATACCTACTGTAGTGTTTGTGATCTACAATTTAGTCAATAATCATGGCTTTGTTTCGTGCGCACTGGTGAATAGACAATCACATAACAGCTACGAGCTGAAGCAAACGTTTGCTAGCATGCTGGTGTGGTGGCGAACCAATGGGGTAGTTTACTAAAAAAATATAATTAGTTAGATTTCCAAAAAATATTGGACACGTATTTGTTCTTTTTTCACGTAAACAAACAATGAAGACGATACAGTGCTTTGAAACCTCGTGTGACCTCTTATTCTAAGACATTAGTATGACATGTTTTACCGGTGAGTGACGTTACGACCCCCCACTTAAATCTTTGACGCGTTTTACCTTCGTCAATTTTTATTGATTTGATAAAACAAAAAATACATTATCCAATATTTTTCGATAATCTAACAGACGGACTAATTAGAATCATATTTTATTTAGTCAGTAAATATCCCTGCTTATTGTGACACGGAACACTACACGTACTTCGGCATATCAAAAGAGATAGCAAGAAAAAGGTCTGACAATCGAGATTTTCTCTAAAAATGTTTACTGTTACTATAATAATTGTACAAGGATAAGAAATAAGGTGATTTTGTGAATAATGCCAAATAAACACAATTTTCTTTCTTTCTTTCTCTCTTTTTAATAGTTTAGGAGTGCCTCGTTAATCTAGTGGTCGCTGGAAAAAGAGTGTTAAATGTTTTAACCAACTTGAAAAAAGAGGAGGTTATCAATTCGACGTTTTTTTTATGTATGTTCCCCGATTACTCGATGATGGCTGGACCGATTAGATTTTTTTTTATTTTGTTTGAAAAGGCATACTTCCCAGGTGGTCCCATGATGATCAAGTCAGGATCTGATGATGGGATCCTGGAAAAATAGAGAAAACTCTTCAAGTTTAATAGGCACTCCTGAAGCGATTTGGATAGTTTTTGGAAGAGTACTTTTTCATAGTGGTCCCATTTCAATTTGGTGAAGATCTGATGAAGAACATCGGTGATAGATAAATGACAGCAAATGAACTGGGATTGCTGAAATCACCATGTCTGTCTATTGTTTACACCAGTTCATAACATAAAATCACGTACGCTGTGGAGGGAAACAAAAAATAAAACCGACTTTAACAACAAATCTATACATATAATAAATCTGTAGAGAAATCGTTTTTGTACATCGAAAATATTTAAAAAAAAAATTGTCAGGGTATTAAAGTATAACCAACAGAACACATTTCCAGCATTTTTGGAATTTTTGTCTGTTTGTCTGTTTATCTGTTTGTCTGTTTGTCTGTTTCGATGACTAAGCATCACGTCAAATTTACGAAACGAATGTAGGTAACTTTTATACATAAATATTGTGCGTAACTTGGGCTATTACTTAGTCTTTGTTTCATCGTAATCGGTGCTCTCTATCAAAAGATATATGAATTTATAGTTTTCAAGAAGAACTTATCGTTATGGTCAAGAATGAGACAAGCAACGACATCTATTGAACGAATATGGTACTTATTACTAAATGCCTTCACAAGATAACTTTAAAAAAGTTATGATAGCAAAACGTAGATATAAGTCTAAATGACGCTGCTTTCAAAATCTACATAGCCTAAACCTTATAGTGTTTGATCGCTCTTTTTTACCAGTTTATCTTCGTCTTCGACAGATGGCGTTATTCATTTGATGTCATTTGTCTGAACCGCGGTGATGGTAAACATACACACATTATGTTTCGTGAATAGTCAACAAATAAAAATTTACCAATTACACAGTATTAAAATACTATTTTTTTTAAAACTAAATTAAAATTAGATAAAACCCAAGACATATTTTTTTTATACCGTGTGGGAATCGAACCTGCGACACGCAGTGCTACTGTTAATCGTCCAGCCATTGCGCCAACCATGTCATCATATAGATGTGGTGAGTTGTTAGCCCTATGTGTCGAGGCCGCGGTATCTCTTTCGAACAACCCGCAGCCACGACGTCGGTCCTTGGAGGCCCCTTCAATGTTGCTGACATCTCTTTGAGACGCGCGTGGAACACGAACGCGCCTCCATCGTCATAGGACGGACGAACGATTAACTAGCCCGTTACTCACCGTTCACAGGCCCGCGCCTACGGTGGCCGGAAGCCATCATGTGACCCCCGATGCCCGGAGCGTCTCCCGCGGCGGCTGGGACGAGAGGTTGTCTCCCTCTTACGTTCCGCCACCTCTTTCGCTAGCATTACTGCTTCGCAGAAGGAGGTGGCTGCCATTTCAGATTCGATGTCCCAGATTCGGTATAGGTACCCTCTCGAAACACCCTCTAATCCCCCCTTTTTTTTGTGGTTCGTAAATTATCAAATGACTCATCCCGCTCTGGGCGGAGCGGAAGAAAGTGTCAGACTTCTACTGACTAAAAACCACCCACGTTCCTTCTTAGCCCTTTGTGTTTCGGGGCCATGGTATCTCTTGCGGACAACCCTCAGCCCCGGCAGACGTCCCTTTGGGGCCCCTTAATTGTTGCTGACATATCTTTGAGGCGCGCGTGGAACACGAACGCGCCAACGACAATCTGTCTGCCTGTCGACTATAATGTACCTGTTTCAAATTTCTTCAAGATCCGTTCGGCCGTTCTGACGTGGTTGATTAACAAACACCCATCCATCTAAACTTTAGTATTAGACATAGTCAGTACTTTGCATTACTCTCTTCTTATTTTCTACAGCGTCAGTAAGTTAACGCAGGGCAATGATTAAATTTACTTTTATCTAAGCGACGCATTTTAGTTTCCGACAAGCACGCGAACGAAGTCGCGGGCACAGCTAGTAAAACATAAAAAGAGAAAAATGAACTTCAGAAGAAAAATCAGCTTCTGAAGACCGACATCCGGGATCGCGAAGGACTGACCTCCATGCCCCATACACTATATCAGGATGGTCCGCAATGTTGCATCAACTTTGTACACCGAGTCATAGGCCTTCGTATATCCATCATCTCGACCGACCCTTACAAGAACGGCGAAGCTATTGGCTAATGGCCATACTCTTCTAACTTTTATTATTAGAAGTCTCTAATAATAAAAGTTAGAAGCGGAACACTGTATTGGTCATTTATAATATTGTTTGAATGCTCATGAATGAGTTTAAATGTTTTCCCATATTAATGGGCTTTAGTGTAAACGTGTTGTACCAGTAATCTTTAAAAAAAATACACTGTTTTATCTATTTATTCTTGTTTTATTCTGGTGTCTTTGGGAATCAAAGTAGGGACTTCAGTTAAAAATACAACATTGAATTAGGACATAACTAGCACATATTGTGTTTTTCCTCTACTTGCCATATTGAGACTGGAATGCTGTTCACGAATCTGGAGGGGTCCTTTATAACGTTAAATAAATGGAATAAATTAATGAATATTGGCATTGAATAATAATATAATAATAATACTAACATGGTTTAAGTAAGTTTTACTAACAATGTATGGAATATTTTTTGTTTTCTGACAATAAATGAATTGAATTGAATTGAGATATTACAGATTTTTTCACAACTATCTATGTTATGCTCGATACGCTGCAGTTGTTTTTCCCACTTGCATAACTTGTCGCTCAATGTGTTTTTCCTAGCGTTTGTCAAAATACTGCTTGTGTGTGTGTGTTTTCCTGCCGCTAAATTTTTCAATAATAATTAAGCGACGCATAAATCCTTTCATCATGATTGCTAGCATATTTTTCTAAGTTTAACAGTAACAGTAAAAAAAAACAAAGAAATAGTTTTTTTCCCGTCGCTCTAACTTCAAATTTTATTTTTTATATTTTTTTTTAGAAAATAAAAACTTTGATCGGCTCTCTTGAACAGTTCTAAAATTGTCGATTCAAAGGTATTTCCTTTCCACCGTCGATATGCAACTTCCGTTATAAAATAAAAAAATATACTTTGAAGTGTAAAGCAACAGGTCTGCAATAAAGTGTAATATTATATCTTCTGCATATGAATGCAAACTACACAAATATCGTACATCATGTTTATAGCATTCGCTACAACTTATATTGGTGTGTTTTCGTAAGAAATATATTTTGCTTTATACGCTTTGTGTTATTATTATAATTTATCTGTTAAGGTGGTGATTTGTCGCATAAAGGTTTCATTTAACATGCTTAAGGGAAGGTCCCATGCCAGAAAATAAAAAACTTGAGAGGTGTCAAGGAACACCCGTATGGAACGAAGTTATTGTTATTATTTTTTATTATGTAAAAAAAAAAAAAAAGAAATGTAGAAATGAAAATATCTGGCTTGCTTTCTATAAGAGAGAGAGAGACAGACAGAGAAACATGCGACGCCGCACAGCTTACAATAGCTTACTATAGCAAAAAGTGTCGTAACAACTTTTCGTAAGAATTTTTTCCGTCTAGCCCCCTTTCACAACGCGCGATAAGGAACTTCGTTCCAATCGTTCCAATAACGTGGTCTTGAACCGACACTGACCGATGACTCGATGTAGCAAAATTTTAGACAGAAATATTTCAAAGGAACAGTCAATTATTCGAGATACTTAATTGTGAATTCTTCGGAACTTAAGCAAAGATATAGAGAATATTAGTTTCTTCGGGACACTCCTAATTGACATCTGTCTAGCTGTATCCCAACTATGTTGGACCACCAGAGTTTTTTACTTCCACAACCCATTCCTGGAAAACTAAATTATTCAATACACAAAAATCATAAAGCCATTTCCGAATCAAATTCCTTATTTCCCCAGCCAGTGTTTTTCCAAGAAGCTCGTAACCACAGAAAGACAAACTTTTCCCCACAGATTATAAACACTATGTTGTCAACGCAGCCTTCATGTTATTTTCCGGCTGACAGACTCCGAATCTCAGGTACCTGTGCCACAGTCGACGAGAAAGCGACTACTTCTACCTATCGACGATCTTCTCTTGCTAGAAATGTATAAAATACTACCTGATGCTTGCCCACATGGACGTCGGTTATCGCGACAAAAAGTAATCTTTTCATCCCCCTTTTCAACCTCTTACAACCCTTTTTTCGCAATAAAAAGTAGCCTATGCCCTTTCTAAGGCACTAGACTATCTGTATAATAAATTTCATTCAAATCGGTTCAGTAGTTTTGGTGTGAAAGCGCGACAGACAGACTAAGTTACTTTTGCATTTATATAATTACTAGCTTGTGCCAGCGGCTTCGCCCGCTACAACTCGAAAATTATCCCACGGGAAGATAAAATCGGGATAAAAACTATCCTATGTGTTAATCCAGGGTATAACCTATCTACATACCAAATTTCAACCAAATCGGTCCAGCCGTTTATGCGTGAAAGAGTAACAAACATCCACACATCCATTCTCACAAACTTTCACATTTATAATATTAGTAGGAGGATAGTAGGATAGGAAGTAAGGATTCTAAATCCCTTGTCCGTTAAAAGCCTAGACAACAGTGATAGCCTACTGGTGCAATCTCGCCACTGCCAAGAGTTGTCTTGAGTTCGACCTTAAGGCCCGAACCTCGGATTTTTTTGATGTAGGTATGTGCGTAATGAATAATTACCACTTGTTTCGGTGAAAGAAAACATCGTAAGGAAACCGGCATGCATATGCATACTTTTTTTTTTGGCGGTTGGAAAATCATCAAATAACCCCTCCCGCTCTTGGGCAGAGCGAAAGGGAGTGTCTAACTTCTACTGACTAAAACCACCCATGTTCCTTCTTAGCCCATCATATGGAGGCCGCGGTATCTCTTGCGAACAACCCGCAGTCGTCAAGTATGCTTATCATGCTCGTCGGGGGACGGGCATGATAAGCATACTTGACGACTTGTTTAGTTAAGTCAGAGGACTATGGGCGGCATAACAACTCTGGTCCCGGGTTATGCACTAACCACACGTTAAATAAAGAAAGCAACACATAATTATGTCTGTTAGGTTAAAGGATTTGTTTTACTTGACAGGGCTTCTCGCTCGCAATGGCAGTGCGAACATTTGAATGTTGTACTGCAGCCAAATTATCATCTGCCTAGCTTTTTCCCAACTATGTTAAAGTCAGCTTCCAGTCTAACTGGATGCAGCAGAATACCAGTATTTTACATGGAGCGACTGCCTATCTGACCTCCACAACCCAGTTAATACTAGGGTATACAATACTCTTTGGTAAGACTGGATGTCAGAATTTCAGGTCACTAAGTACCTCTAACGATTGCCAAAGATATATGGCAGCCGGGACCAACAGCTTAACGTGCTTTCCGAGGCACGGAGGAAACTCGGTATGTCGGGCGGTCACCCATCCGCAGACCGACCTAGGCAAGCACAGCTTTACCCAAAGATCGACCCGATTAGCAGTTCTTATTAAGCCACGAGCTCCTCCTCCACGAGCCTAATATGAATTATAAATTACCTTATTTTGAAGTCCTTAAAGTTAGTTCTACTCGCTATATTATTGCTTTTGTTTTGCCGCTAATCGCAAGCAGTGTGACAGATGCCTTACAAGGTTCAAACACAACATATACTTATTGAGAAGCTTTATTGAGTTTTTTCTCTTCTACACAAGATTCGAGAGTAATCATGTGAACCGTTGTAGTGTGTTAAAGAGAAAATAGAGTTTTGGTGGCTTAGGCATGTTTGAACACCCCCGTCGGGGCTGCGGGTATTTCGAAAGAGATACCGCGACCTCGGAACAAGGGCTAAGAAGGAACATGGGTGGTTTTTAGTCAGTAGAAGTCTTTTTTTTTTTTGGGGGGTTGGAAATCATCAAATAACCCCTCCCGCTCTTGGGCAGAGCGAAAGGGAGTGTCAGACTTCAACTGACTAAAAACCACCCATGTTCCTTCTTAGCCCTTCATGTCGAGGCCGCGGTATCTCATGCGAACAACCCGCAGCCCCGAAGTCTGACACTCCCTTCCGCTCTGCCCAGAGATTTGATGATATCCATCCCCACCAAAAAAATAAAAGGCAGATTTGAACTCAGTCTGTGCAGGTTAAACTAGATATGAAATTAGAAATGTACTTTTAGCCTGTTTTACATAAATTACGGTTAATACCATACCCTCATTGGTTTAACCTCAAGTGCAACTGCTGAACATGACATCCTGGGTTCAATTCCCAGGGGCAAAGGGTTATTGAGGTTTTCCATCAGAAATAACTACTTAAAAAAGAAACTCACAAACAAACATACATACATACATACATACATATATACATACATACATACATACATGAACGCTAAAAACATAACACTCTTTTTTTGGGGCAGTCGTGTAAAAATTGGCTATTTGACTAGTGTTAAAATTCACGAAAATTTTATATTATTTCAAAGAAATAACACGATGTGTGTCAAAAGTAATTAAATCGAAAAAATGGGGTAGCTACATGCTTTAGAAGTTTTTGTGTGTCGAGTGAAGCGGCCATTATTTTGTTCTACGTAACAATGGCGGTATGAAATATGACGTCACGTTTCTGTAGCGCTGTCTTTGTCGAGCACGTCATTTAAAATCAGTTATAACTAGGCCATTCTTTGATCGATTTTATTACTTTTTTCACACATCGTGTTATTTTTGTTAGTTCTTTGAAATAGCATAACATTTTCGTGAATTTTTAACAGTAGTCTGATGGCAATAGGGTCGACACATGTAACAGGGGGTGGACCTAATGCCTAGTCCCAACCAGCGGCACGGTTGGCGTAGTGGATCAAGCAGTTGACTGGTGCGCTGCGTGTCGCGCGTTCGATCCCCGCACGGAACAAATATTTGTATGGCCTACAGATAGTTGTTTCGGGTCTGGGTATTTGTGTATGTGAGTTTTAATGTTTGTGAAAGCTCCCACGATACAGGAGAAATTCCTAGTGTGGGGCAACGTATTTAAAAAAAAAACCAGTTTGAAAGTAAAGTCAGACTACCAAAATATGGAGAAAAAGGCCATTAATTGTTTATTTCCCTGTCATGTGTTCCATGTTACTTCTGCAGTCTTAATTGTAACCCAAAAGCCATAAATAACTTCCTAGAAACGTACATAAACGGAGTAAATCTGGCTCCGTGCCTAAAAGAGAACAAATTGCTTTTAGAAATTAACTCTTACACTACAGTAATTCAACTGCAGCCGTAAACGGGTCATAAACTGTACCGCTGACCGTTTACCATCGTAAAATCACGGTTATCGCTAACTGGGTCGGTTAACTTCATCGTTAAAGTGAGGTTCTGTATTAAAGTCGGTTTTATTAACTTCGCGTGGTGGGTGATATGACATTACGATTGTCTGTGATAGGTATAGTCTATTCTTAATAGTTATAATATAACTGACGGACTACAAAAAATATGATTCTGTTTAGTCCGTCAGTTAGTTTATCGAAAAATATTGAATACGTGTTTTTTGTTTTATCAAATCAATAAAAATTGACGAAGATAAAAGCTTCAAAGATCATGAGTGGGGGCTTGTGACGTCACTCATCGGTAAAAATGTCATACTAATGCCTTATATGACGTTACACGAGTATTAAAAGCACTATGTCGTCTTCATTGTTTGTTTACGTGAAATAAGAAAAAATATGTGTCCAATATTTTTTGGAAATCTATCTGACGGACTTATTCGTTATTTTTTTGTTAACCACCCTATTGTTCTGTCACCCAAAGGAGTTCTGTCACTGGCTGCCTCTTTGGCCTAGTGGTTGCAAGCGCGACAGCTGAGAATGAGGGCCTGGGTTTGATTCTAAGGTTGGGCAAACAATTATTGGGTTTTTCATCAGGAGTTTTTTAGTAGCAGCCATGAAGTCTCAAATTGTACCCGATTGATGGCAATTAGGCTCGGCCCCTGTTACATGACTTAAACATATCTAGCAAAATGTAGGTACACCTTTGGCTAATACTTCATGAATTACAGGCGTGATTTTTTTTATTATTATTATTTATTTTTTAAACGTTGCCCTGCACTAGGAATTTCTCCTGTATCGTGGGTGCGTTCACAAACATTTAACACACTCACATACACAAATACCCAAACACGAAACAACTATCTGTAGGCCATACAAATATTTGTTCCGTGCGGGGATCGAACCCGCCACACGTAGCGCTGCAGTCAACTGATTGAGCCACTGCGCCAACCGTGCCGTCGTTTTGTTATGTTATTATATCCATTTAAAAACTGTGATAGTCCAATGGTTTAATAACCCGTTTCTTATATAAAAGTTAGATAAAGAGATCAAATTGTTTTTTTTCAATTTCATACTAAGTTACTCATACGTACATAAGCTAATCATGTGGTTCACTGACTTACGATCGAGGAAAAAACGTAAAGAAACTTGAAAACTTTTTATTTATTTAAACACACACACACTATCATTACAGGCTAACCTAATACAACAGAGTAGTTATAGTTATTTTTTACAAAATGAGACTTACAATTAACAATCTAGACTAAATTTACAAAATACGGCCCGTGTGAATTCACTCAGAGTGCAATTGAAGCAGTCAATTTATTGTGACACCATATTGAGTACACGCGGTGCGTGCTGCAGCAGGTTTGTGCAAGCGGGCGGCACCCACAGCGGTGGCTATTATGTTCTGGACTTGGTTATTATGTTCTGGAATCGCCAACAAGAAGTAAACAAGAGTAACATTTTTGTTACTTTTCCAAATACCGCCCCGTCGCTGGACTTTCCCGTTAGTCTGGTGGTTACAAGTGCGACTGCTATTCGTGGGGTGTTTTTGGATCCCGGGTCGGATACAAAGTGCAATCCGATTTTCCCATTACCAGTTTCCCAGTAGTAGCCCATAGTTTGGAAGTTAGCGGTATGTTACCCAACGTGCTTCGGAAAGTACTTCAAGCCGTTGCAGGTTCTGGGCCTGATCTCTTTCTCTCGTCGTTTTGGAGCGCGTACTGTCGGATTACGAGAGTAAAGAAACAAAGGGTACACCTGTTTGTGCACACGCATTTGTGACTGTTTCATCTCCTGCACCGATAGCTAATCTCCGTTAACTTTTCCAAAATGTAGTGATGTATCTGAAGGTCGTAGGAGCTAGTATGGCACACTCATCATCATTTTCCTGCTCATATAGCGATATGAGCAGGAAAATGATGAAATGCGCGGTTGAAATGGACATCTTCAAATATAGCGATATTTGAAGATGTCCATTTCAACCGCGCCGCCACGTCATCAAATTTGATGAAACTTTGCCAGAAATAAGTTGTAATTTGTTACTATACCGAAATGACCGAAACTAGTTGGCCGCTAGAACCGCTAGCAAAGCGAATAATGCATCGAAAGAAAGGTTCCAAATACAAAAAACGTTAAAAATTAAATAACAATTAGTTATGCTATATTTAGTTTCCAGGTTATGGATAGGTAGGTATCTTACCTTAAATATCAAATTAATAAAGGCTGATGTGTAAGGAAAATTTGTTGCTAATTTGTTGCAGCGGATAAACCAAAAATAATACTAGAGAACAGGTTCAATAATTTGTTGAGAGTCGATTTTAGTAGGCCGCGCGGACGGCAATATGCCTAAAATCATTGATATAAAAACTAAAGATACGGTCGTCCGAACATTTGCTCGACGCGTTCGTCATACAGAGAATCGGTGTAGTCTGCTCGTTAACCTACCTTAACCTTGTATAACCGGCGTGGTATTTTCGAGGTATAAAGAACATAAATAAAGCTTTTAATAAAATTTACGACCGCACCCGAAGAGAGCCGATCGTGGACTAGTTCACTTCGGCTTAAGAAATACCATTTTAGGACCACGTTTGAGGCGTCATTTTTACATGCGGTCCGCCCAGTCCTTACAACAACCCATATATAAGTCAATGCCTAAAAAAAAAAAAAAATACATACACACGAACATAGAACCTCCTCCTTTTTTGAAGTCGGTTAAAAATACAATGGCGTTTATTTCGCGGTTGAAACGGACATTATTAGAAGTCGGTACAGCCGGTGCCTGAGAGGAGCTCGTGGCTTAATAAGAACTGCTACTCGGGTCGATCTTTAGGTAAAGCTGTGCTTGCCTAGGTCGGTCTGTGGATGGGTGACCGCCCGACATACCGAGTTTCCTCCGTGCCTCGGAAAGCACGTTAAGCTGTTGGTCCCGGCTGCCATAAATAGATCTTTGGCAGTCGTTACAGGTAGTCAGTAAACCTGAAAGTCTGACAACCAGTCTTACCAAAGGGTATCGTATTACCCAGTATTAACTGGGTTGTGGAGGTCAGATAGGCAGTCGCTTCATGTAAAATACTGGTATTCAGCTGCATCTGGTTAGACTGGAAGCCGTCCCTAACATAGTTGGGAAAAGGCTAGGCAGATGATGACAGCTGGTGCCTTAACAATCTACTTCTTCCATACTTCTTTGTTACTCACCAACCTCTTTCCATCCTTCACAGTCTTTTTTTTTGGTTTCTGTGATCATTCTCTATCTAGTGAGACACACTAATAAGGGGCACAGGTTTTTACTGAATGCATATAAAAGTACGTACTATTTGACCCGGCCAATCTTCCTAACGGCTGAACCGATCTAGATGGGAGCTTTACTGGCAAATACATTATGTTAATATTATTATTAATTAGAGATTAGGGTTCCATGTAATAGGCTGCGGGTTATTCGCAAGGGATACCGCGGCCTCGACATGAAGGGCTAAGAAGGAACATGGTTTTTAGTCAGTAGAAGTCTGACACTCCCTTTCGCTCTGCCCAAGAGCGGGAGGGGTTATTTGATGATTTCCCACCCCCCAAAAAAATAAAAAAAAGGGTTCCATGTAAAAAAAAAACAACCTTATCAACATATATAATTTTAGTACCTATGTTTAACACATATTATTACATGATTCTGATACTGAAATTGTTAACAAAATCCAAATCAAACAGAATAAAGTAATAATTTCACGCAGACGAAGTTCGCGGACTACAGCTACTTTAATAATAACATTAATCTTATAAACTTGTCGATTTATTAACAATATAGAGATACTAAGACAGAGCTTACTTAAACGGCTTACTAGCAAAAACTTCATCCCATCTAATTCTAGATAGTTAGACACAAAAACTCAGGCATGATCTGGCCTTTCTTTGCAGAAAGAATTTAATGAACTTCAATTCAAGCGACTACTTCTAATTAACGTGACCTTTTGACCTTTCTACAAGTAAACATTTACTGAAGACCCTAAAGTAACTAAGTCACAAAAAATAAATAAACTAATACAACGTCTGTTTTCACCAAACTTCGGCGTCACTCAAACCGATGCCTAAGTTTTATGATACTGTTGGAATTTCAACTCTCGCTGCTCTGGTTAAAGTTGATAATCAAACAAAGGATGTAGTTAGGTGTTGCTTAGTTTCCGTGAAAACGTAGATTGGGGTCTTACGTAATTACTTGTAACGTAGTTAACTTGCTTGGTTAATGTTGGTTAATCTTTTCACTTCTCGTTGTGTCAGCCTGTTTGCTTTATTTATTCTTGATGTTTTTGACCGACTGCGGGAGGCGGAGTTATGTGTTTTACAGTAAAATGATATTGCTTGATTTTATGGTGATTCTCCAAAATCTACTTAAAAGAAAAACAACCTAAGTCGTGGGTTCGAACCCAAGCAGGCGCATTATTATTATAAGCCTTTATTGTCCCACTGCAGGGCAAAGGCCTCCCTTCCCTATTTCCAATTTTTGCGATCTAGTGCCATTATAGGCCAATCATTTTCTTTTTGGCAGGCGCATTACTTTTATTTCATCACCACTGCTCTCAAAACGGTGAAGGAAAACATCGCTAGAAAACAATAAACTTACGGTTTTTCCACCATTTTTCCGGTTATTCATCATTACCCCGAATATTACCACCGAGGCATGAACCCATTCGCGTCGATAGGTACGTGAGAAGATCGTTTAAGTACTTTGTTTTCAACAACAGACACTGCTCCCAAAGTCAAAGTCAAAGTCAAAGTCAAAGCATTTATTTCAATTAAACCATTACTAGGTACTTTTGAATGTCAGAAGAACAATTCATAAAACTAAACTACGAGTGCAATACGTCATCCCGAAAGCCACCACGCCGAATCACACGCCGCCGAATGCCCGCAACAACGAACACTGCGAGCACGAAAGCACCCAGCGACGCACACCGCAACAACGAATGTACCAGACTCCAAATCACGGAACAACGAATGCACGCCGCAACGCGCAACCACCGCCCCGCGACCCGGAGCCCCGCGCACCCACCGCCACGGCACGCGCCGCGGCGCGCCCCCGCACCCACAGCTCTCGCCGCCGCAGACATCCGACGACGCGCAACTCGACGCAGCAACCCCCGGGACGACGCATTGCACTCCTAAGCTACAGTCACAGTCACAAGGCATAATAACTTGTGAAAGTACTGTAGTTGCCCATTCCCTAGCGTAGATCTCTATGGAGAAGAACGGGCAAGAAACTCCATGGACACTCTTTTAAATCAGAATATTGTTACAAACAATTGTAACAGTACGAAATTCAGCACTGCATAGTGCATTTACAATATTAATTTCAAACATCCACCCAAATCCTTGATCCAGATATGCGAGCTACTTCATTACTGCTGCAAAACACAGGCGTACCCTGGAAGCGGGTCTAAGTGCATTTTAGTGTTTAGGACAGTGTGTTGTTGCCTAGGGCTGCCCGGAGATGTTTGGGTGGTACAAGTTGTGAGGAGGTAGCGATTTTATAGTCTGCTTGTTAATAAATAAAATACACAGATTAGAAACAGACACTCAAACAAAACATTTTTTTAAATAAACTTTTATATAAATTATTTATTTATGTATTGTATTTTTTTATGTAATTCACCAGCACCTGCCTAGCTTTTTGCCAACTATGTTGAGGTCAGCTTCCAGTTAAACTGAAAGCAACTGAATATCAGTATTTAACGTACTAGGAAGGACTGTAATTGTTAGCAAAAAATAAAAGGAAAACTTGTATTATTTATTGAATTTATAAAGACCAAGTTTCACTACCTCGTTTTTTTTTTAGGTAACTTATTTTTTGCAGACGATCTGATTTCCAAGATTATTCAGTATTTAAAAAAAAATAGAAAAGATGTTGCCAACATCATATCCATGGCATTTACTATCGACATAAAAGTACGGCCATACCAACCGACCTCACTTCGAATACCACATTTTGACAGACCAAAAATGTACTAAAGTATGCAAGCATTATTTATTTATTTATTTATTATTACATTTAGTACAGCTTAAGCCATTTATACTAAATTAAGTAATCCTTTTATTTGGTCTTCTCGCAGATGTCAACACTCCCAGAATATTCTTTGCCGAGCTAAAATACTATCTCTTACAACTTAATCCCTAATACAAAACTTACGTTAGTGAAACTTAGCAGCACAATTACTTACGACTGTCTTCAAACATTTCGGATGTCTGCTACTTGGAGTCCTAGAAACTTATGATGAACTGATTAAATTAAGTTTATTTTGCAAATTGGTTAATACAAACGTGTCTAACATTATTTTATTAAAACTGAAACTGACGGCGGCGGCGGCGCGCAGCGTTTCGTACGTGGCTACTCTATAAAGAAATAATCGAAATAAAGTTAGAGGACAAAGAATCTTGGTCATATCACATGAAGAACATGCAGATTAATAGCAATACTTGTATTTTTCACTCCTGCTGATTAATCCTTGGCATTTCATTTCATTGAAATCTTTACCTGCTTTCAATGACTATTTTTTGCCATTATTAGAACACTGAAATTATCTCCCAACTTCATCAGATCAGATCAAGTGAGTGTGTGTATTCAAATAGATTTTTGAAATTTTTAGCTGTCATAAAATAAAATATATCCCACGAGTATATTTTCCAGGATTATTTTCTTAGCAACGCTCTCTCTTATAGCTCGGTTCAAATCATAAAAACGCTTCCTCTTAAAACTTAACCCACAAAGCGAAAATAACGTTAGCGAAACTTACCCGCACAATTACTCACGATTGTCTTCAAACATTTCGGATGTCTACTACTCCGAGTGCTACAAAGTTATGTTTGTCAGTCCCACTGAATTGTGATACACGTACCGCGTTAATTATTTGCGTATTTATTTCTAATTGAAACTAAGTTTTGGGTTATTTCTATCAAGTTGGAATTTGGTAGAATATTGTATCAGAGACAATGAATCTAAGATTCCATTGTGCTTATGGATAGTTTTGGGTTAATTAATGTGAGAATTTTGGAATATGTTCTTCTGTCTTGCGCGTGACGACGGTAAAAGTTTCTCAGAAATAAAGGCCTGGTGTCCTACCATGATGTCTTAAAGCAGTCATGTTTTATTATTACTCCAATGTGTGAAAACGACAGAGCTATACAATGTGCATAGCGCCCTCTCTTTTCTACACTGGAATAAGAATAAAACTCTTTGAAGACGTCATGGTAGGGCACCTAGTCGTGTCCTGAAAAGTCAAGCGAAGAGTTGGATTAAATAGATTTAGCGCTTTAGTGACGTGAAATTCAGGCAGTCGTTTCTTGTAAAATACTAGTATACAGATGCACCCGGTTAGATTGGAAGCCGATCCCAATGTTGGGAATATGATGAAGTCAAACAGACATACGCTTTCATATCAGTCGAAAACAGAACCTCCTTTTATTTAAGTCAATCGACCCGAACTCCGTTTTCACTACAAAACTATCAATTTCACGGGGTCAAATAACTATTATCAATCCTTATTTCATTGCCAATAGAATCAAAACTACACAAGTCAAGGAGAAGCTACACCCTATGGGGGAAAAGGTGTTATTATCCTTATTGGTGTCAATTTGAGAGACATTACCTGACGGGGACTTCCTACAGGCAGCAGACATTTCCTGGAAGTGTCATCGTCTAAATGGCGTCAAATAGACTGATAGCGCCCCGAGTGCGAGTGTTTGGTACCATACAGTTTTGTGGACCTAGTACAAATGTGCGATGTCAACGAATACGAGTTTAAAATTGAGAACACTTTGTTCGCTTATTAGTTACTTGGTTTTCTGACTTTGTATATAGGGTGTATGGGTTACATTAATTGTTCTTGACAAGAAATTCAAACCAAAATGCGTTTTAAAATATTTAATTTTGATACAAAATTTCGACAGAATTTGCTTTTTGACAAACCATTACAGACATCTAGCGGTTTGGCTGACACTGATCTGATGCTGCACTAAATTATTTGACAAAATCTGGTGTTCGAGGAAACATCCGACAACCTTAAAAAAAATCGGTAGTGGACTTTTTAAGTCCGTAGTCAATTTGCTTAATTTTCCAGACTCGACATTATGGGCAGTCTCGTAGGTTATTTCGTTGTAAGTGCATTAGGCATAAAACGTCCACTGCTGGACATAGGCCTCCCCCAGAAGGGGGGATTTGCCATAATCGCCACGCTTGGTACGCGGGTTGGCGATCGCAGTATGGTTGTTACAAAGGCACAGAGAACGCTGCTGCCCATTCTCTGGAAAGTCCCTTAGTCGCCTCTTACGACACTCACGGGAAGATGTTGATGCATTCAAATCCTAGCCTATTTTTAAATTAATAAGTAACGTAAAACGAAATAAAATGGAGTTGGTCACAGCACAAATATTTAGTGTAACCGCTGCTAAAAAACAGCCAACTGGATTCCTGGCAGTATTTCACTGGCCCAAATTCTAAATATTTTAAAACCGATGAAATGTGAAACTCTATATCGATACTAGAACATCACAAAGGACGAACCGACTTTGATATACCGGGTTAGAAAAAAAATATGCTGTGAAATTTTATAGCCTTAAAACTTTATTTATTTGACACTAGCTGTGCTCAAACTCAAAGCATTTATTTCAATAATTAGACCACTACATGCACTTTTGAATGTACGTTAATTTTTGGCACGGTTGATGCAGTAAGTGAGCGATTGAACTGCTGCGCTGCGTGTCGCGGGTTCGATCCCCCGCACGGAACAAATATTCGTAAGGCCAACATGTATGTGAAGTGAACAAAACAGTCAAAGCCACAAGGCATAATAACTTGTGAAAATACTGTAGTTGTCCATTCCAAACCGTGGATCTCTATGGAGAAGAATGGCTAAGAAACATGGCTTTTAAATCAAAATATTGTTACAAAATTTTTCTCACTTTAAAGAAGTATGTAAAAATTTCGTACTACGTATATAAAATACAAAATTCCGATCCTCACAAAAGATTTTCAAAAAAACAAGGCAACACAAAATAACAAATTATTTGTTTTCATCTTCTACACAGCATGATGTAATCAGATTTGAATACCACAAAAAACATAGAGAGCGCCAGCTGCGGGGTCTCACGCAGGTTTGTACCGGGTCCCGTTGTTAGCGGAGCGGAGGCGGAAGCGGAAAATCCTACTTTTCTTAGTACAAAAAACTCATGCCTTTTTTATATGGAGACAGACAGAACCTACACTGTTCTTACAAACCTTTTGTTTCGTTTATGATCTTACATCTGGTATTCAAGCAATGTTGTTGGCCAGCTGTTCATAATAATATTTTCTTTATTTCATCATTTTTCCATTTATATCTCATTGTCACACACTTGAAGAAAAACAGAAAATCCTACCCTTGGTTACTTATCCAAATAGATGTTTTGATCCCATACAATTTTTTTTTTCTTTCTTACATTTTACTCTGTGAGTGGTGACAACGGGAGGGGTAACCTCAGAAGGACATATTAATATACTGGCCTTATTGGTGACGATCTTCAGATCAGGTGTCTAGTACTGGGAACTAGCGGGAGACCAGATTTATGAATGTAGACGAAAGTAAAAGAGTATAATAATATACTCGTATAATATGAATCGATGACGTACCACCAAGTCCTACTAAATTAACAGTAAATGTTTGTTCCAAGTATCCGTTTGTTGTCGGTAAGGGATTGCTTAAGACCTTGTTTCACAAACAGCCTTATTGAACAAGCGTGGTGACTGCTGATTTCCTTTAACCACGAAAATCAACCTATATCCAGCAAAGGTGAAATCACAACTTTCGAAAACCCGCTCACAGTCGGACTGAATCTCTAAGCGGGGACGCTGATGTAATTCAATATACACAGTTTCTCAGATTTCAATCGTGTAGGTGAGAATTTGAACATAATGCTACAAGTGGAGATTTGACGGCTTTAAGGGATGCTACACGTTCAGGGAAGTTCAAATAAAAACACCTACGTCGTTATAAAATATGAATTTTTGTTACTCTTAATGCTAACGACATTAGCAAATGCCTGGTTAACGATAAAGAATGAAGAAAAGCAGTGTAAAAATAAAGACAGTTTTGAGATGAAAATGCTAAGGGCATCCCAAATGGGATTGTAATCTCAAAACTATCTTTATCAGCGTTTTTTTTTTTTGAAGGGTGGGAAAACATCAAATGATACGACCCGCTCTTTGATAATTATTTTTATTCTTTGTATAAAATACACCAATTTCAAACAGTCGATGTGCAATATTTATCGCCGGGTAATGTGAATATTGTGAGTATGATTTTATATTAATAGTTCTAGTACCTATATAAAAGATGGATGGATTGTGTGAAGAATGATATATTATGTGACATCTAAATGGAGTTTCTTGCCGTTCTTCTCATGAGCATTCTTTGGAATGGGCAACTTCAGTACCTTGTGACTGGGAGTTGAATAGTTTATTAGTTTATTTAGTATTTGTTCGACTATTCAAAAGTGCCTGTAACTGGCTTACTTGAAATTAATCTTTTGATTTTGATTGATTTTGATTTAGGGAAGGATGGGAGAAGAAACGTGTTGCACCCACCCCAAATAGAAAGGGATAAGCACGGGAAGATTATAATGATGATGGTTATAAGTTTCTATAGCAATATACCTTTTTTTTATGGTGGGTGGAAAATTATCAACTAACCCCTCCCGCTCTTGGGCAGAGCGAAAGGGAGTGTCCGACTTCTACTGACCCCGTCGGGGAATAGAATAGAATAGACAACTCCCAATTCGCAAGAGATACCGCGGCCTCGACATAAAGGGCTAAGAAGGAACATGGGTGGTTTTTAGTCAGTAGAAGTCTGACATTCTCTTTCGCTCTGCCCAAGAGCAGGATTATTTGATGATTTTCCACCCGCCAAAAAAAAATGATTTCTACTGACTAAAAACCACCCATGTTCCTTTTTAGCCCTTGCGCCGAGACCACGGAATCTCTTTCGAACAACCCGCAGCCCCGACGGGATAATAATATACCTCTAGTAGGCATCCAAGCAAGCAATTTAAAGTGTGACACTCCTAACCGAATAATATCCTATTTGAATGCTCTTAGCTACTATTGGAAGTCGATTTATCATTGTCTACATAGAAATTAGAGCGTTTATGTTTGAGATTGAAATTATGTATGGAAATATTTGTACTTAATGGGTTTTGACGATTGTCGAATGTTCCTCGTAACAGGCTGTTACACCTGTGGGGGTTTCCGTAGGAAGATTCTTCATTTGTAAATGTCATTATTGAAGTTCTTATGAGGAAGTCAAGTCACGTAGGCCATGTCTTAGTTTTCTCTAATACATCATTTGTGTTGATATGGGGGAATGAAAATTGTGTACTTATAACTTAAACAAAAGATTTGTCTTCACTTTGAATGCTAGTCTGTTCTTTCCTTTTTTAAATGCTGAGCATGACGTTCTGGTTTCAATTCCCGGGTCTATCAAAGTGCTATTGGGATTTTTTTCAGCCTCAATCACAGAATGCTATGCTTTGTGCCCGGTTGATGGCAATAGGCCGTCCCCTATTACACGGTTCTTAAACATATATAAATCGTGAAATGTAGCTTTAGTTACTTTTAGGTAGGTACACCGCAGCCTAACCGCAATAAACAGTCAATGAATGTTTCGTAGAAAATTCAAAACTGTCAAAAAAAATCCTAAGAAACGTTTAGCATAAATCCAGCGACTAAAACATTCCACTACAATATAGCAACGGCATTTATTAATGAGAAACCGATCAGTTCAACTTAACACGGTAAAAATGGATCGGGAAAACGTTAATACGCAAAAAAGAAAACATACAACTCGACGGCTCAATATTAATGTATGAGGTATTATCAGCGACGACGGCAGGAGAAAAAAAGGTATTTGTGTAGTACGACTGTATGACAAACCATTCGTCAATTATTTAGACTTTGGTGTCAAGAAATTTTTCGATGATTGAGTGTGATAAAGTAGGTGCGTTAAACAAGATGTGAAAGACAACAAAACATTAGAATAAAAAAAGGTATTTACAGATAAAAACAAACAGCAGGGTTATTGCGTATCTTTTTAAATGTCAGTGGCTATCATAGTGTCCATCAATTAACTGTCAAATGGTCATGGTTTTGGTACAAAATGGAACCATTTGACAGTTAATCGATGAACACTATGTATCTTTTTAAATGTCAGTGGCTATCATAGTGTCCATCAATTAACTGTCAAATGGTTATGGTTTTGGTACAAAATGGAACCATATGACAGTTAATCAATGGACACTATGATATCCACTGACATTTAAAAAGATACGCAATAGTGCAGAAAGGTAAAGGCAGATGTGAGTGGCAACACCGGCAGGGGACGCCCTAGAAAGAGATCCACTGACCTTATAGGTGTGGTTCTTCAGAAAGGACAGGTGCGTAGTACTCACAACCGGCTTGCGTGTATGAGCAGATGTATGAACTTAGACGAGCCGAAAGGAGTATACAGGGTGTAAACGAACCCTTCACGAATTCGTCAACCAAGCATTCTGTACATCAAACTAAGTACCCCTACGCAAAAATTGTTGCTGGAAAATGACATTTTACGGTAAAACTCAAAGTAGCACTCTTAAAATATTGTGCTAGTGGATGCTTTGAATAGTAAACGGGTCATGGAGGTAATTTAAGTAAAGTTAAAACCTGAAATACTAGTATTTACAAAAACAGCTGTGAAAAATTTGGAACTTTGACCCCCAATATCTCCGTAACTAAGAGGTTCCCAGATAATATATGGTCTAGAACAAAAAAAATATCGCAGTGGTGGGGAGAACAAATGCCCTTCGTTTGCGTTAAGGGTACTTTTACACCCTATATAAAGGATCCAAGAGCCAAAAGGAAGGGTAATAGTTTTAGTTTCTAGACAGAAACTACAATTATGACCCTTCCTTTTTTGGAAATGGGCATATTAATATTATGTATGTCCCTTTTGAAATAACTATAGCACTCTGGACGACCTAGACAAAACACTGAAAATCTTATTCAAGCGTTTCGTATTTTAGACTGGTTATCAGACTTTCGGGTCACTGACTACCTGTA
Source organism: Diarsia brunnea (assembly GCA_949774965.1). Classification (NCBI taxonomy): domain Eukaryota; kingdom Metazoa; phylum Arthropoda; class Insecta; order Lepidoptera; family Noctuidae; genus Diarsia; species Diarsia brunnea. The sequence goes on from OX459019.1 coordinate 1,694,663, forward strand.
ACTACTGTTGTTAGGGACCTAACTAAGGACTTGAATTGAAAGCTGTGGACTGTAATTTACAATGGTATAACCCAAAAATAGGTACAATAAAATATTTGGTGAACTAAAGAAATGTGCGCGCGCGTCGTTGTCAGAGATCGGTAGCGAAGTGAAGTGGGCCGAGGGCCCGCGTCCCGCACGTCGCACGCCGCACCTCTCTCTGCCACCCGCCGTCGCCCGTCGCCAGCCGACAACAGCCGAAGACCACCGAGTGATCGGCGGTGCCCGAACAACTGTCAAAGATCTTCAAATGGTAGCCAGGTTTGTATGGTCACCCATTCAATGACCGACCTCGGCAAGCACTGCGTGACTGAATACGAAGTTCATCATCATCATCTGCCTAGCCTTTTCCCAACTATGTTAGGGTCGGCTTCCAGTCTAACCGGATGCAGCTGAATACCAGTATTTTACATGGAGCGACTGCCTATCTGACCTCCACAACCCAGTTAATACTAGGTAATACGATACTCTTTGGTAAGACTGGATGTCAGAATTTCAGGTCACTGCCAAAGATCTATATATGGCAGCCAGGGCCAACAGCTTAACGTGCTTTCCGAGGCACGGAGGACACTCGGTATGTCGGGCGGTCACCCATCCACAGATCGACCTAGGCAAGCACAGCTTTACCTAAAGATCGAGCTGAGTGGCAGTTCCTATTAAGCCACGAGCTCCTCCGAATACGAAATTAACACAATGTAATAAATACTAAAATTATTGGTTAAATAAAACACCAATGAATTAACCGGTACGTTACATTGTAACCTGCAAGTTTGCATCCGAATTTCTCGCGTTATCCAAATATTTAACGTTTGCGGCACCACAAAGCATTCAGTTGCTAACCAATTTGGTTAAAGAGGTAGCTTGGTAAACGTTAAATTATGGAGTATTTCATTTTGATTCTTGGAACACCAGATAATTATATAACGGTAAGTATTCTTTAGAGTAATATTTGACTATTTAACTTTAATAAAAAAATACCACCGACTTTGGTTTTTTTTTTTTTGATGGGTGTGGGAAATCATCAAATAACCCCTCCTGCTCTTGGGCAGAGCGAAAGGGAGTGTCAGACTTCTACTGACTAAAAACCAACTATGTTCCTTCTTAGCCCTTTAGGTCGAGGCCGCGGTATCTCTTGCGAACAACCCGCAGCCCCGACGCTACCACTGTCTTGCCTTTGTCGGTATTGTAGTCGCAAGCTTTTAGATGACCCTGAGTTCTTGGATTTGATTCTAGAAATGTGGGATCGTAGGTTTATTTTACCCATTTTAGTATCCCACACAAATAAATCTTACATTGTTTTGTAACTAGAAGTTAATTCATTACTCCCATCATGTCATCAACATAGGCCAAGAATAAAAATTACGTATTAAAGGGAGCTTACTCTCAAGTAAAGTTAATAGAATGTTCCCGTCGGGGCTGCGGGTTGTTCGCAAGAGATACCGCGGCCTCGACATGAAGGGCTAAGAAGGGACATGTGTGGTTTTTAGTCAGTAGAAGTCTGACACTCCCTTTCGCTCAGCCCAAGAGCGGGAGGGGTTATTTGATGATTTTCCACCCACCCTAAAAAAAAAAAGTTAATAGAATGTTACAGGAGAAATAAAAGACAATGAAAATACATGAAAAAAAACATATATTATGCTTTTGGAGTACATAACCTTTTTTTTTTAAGAAGTCGGTTAAAAAGCTAACTTACCAACCATCACCGAGAATCGATAACTCAATTACTCCAGCTACCAGCAACCGTGATGATACTTTGCCATTCAGGATTAGGCTGTAATAAGCCTCCGGAACCCTGGTAGGATTCCAAAAAGGGGTGGTTAGGTGGCTACCACCCTATGAATATTGGTTATGCAAATATCAACGTTGAGTGGGGCTGCAGGAAATTGAGACTTTCGTATTACGCTGGTGGGGTGTTAATTTTTTGAATGATTTGTAATTTGTTTTTGGTGAGAGAATGGATTCGTGTTTTCCAACATATTATTATCATAATATGTTTAGAGCAGTCGTGGCCACTGGGCCCTGGACCCACTGGACTTACGAATAGTAAGTCGTGGGTTCGAATAGAGGCAGGCGCATTACTTTGTGTAATTTATTTCATCACAACTGCTCTCAAAACGGTGAATGAAAACATCGTGAGGAAACCGCCATGTCTTGGAACCAAAAAATTTGAAGATATGTGACATCTATCATCCCGCACTGGGCCTGCGTGGTGGATTATAGCCCATCCCTCTCCTAGAGAGGAGGCCTGAGTCCCTGCAGTAGGAAAATTATTGGCTGATGATGATGATGATTATTATAATATCACGCCTGTAATCCCCGAAAGGTTTGGCAGAGGTGTACCTAATAGTACACTCACATTACGGCAGTTATGTTTAAGTCCCATGTAATAGGGGGCGAGACTATTTCTATTAACTGGGCTTAAATCCAAACTCCGTGGCTGCTACCGAGAATTTATTGACTGAGAAACCCAATAACACTTGGACCGACCTGGTAATCGAACTCAGAACCTCATGCTCAGCTCTGCTGTCCTATTTATGTTAATTGAACCATTACAGTCACAAAGATTTCTATCAAGAAGAATGGGCAAGAAACTCCATGAACAGCCTTTTAAAACAAAATATTGTTACAAAAACTTGAAGTAAAAACACGTAAAATATTACTTTTTAAAGGATCAAGGTTTATAATCGAAAAACAAAAAGTAATTTTTCAACAAAAAATTCAAAAAACAATCAATAAAACCGCCTACCTAAAGAAATTAATCTAATCCGGATCACCAAAACCCCTCGAATTTCCTCAAAAAAAAAAACTTTAATATTCTTCCTCACTGTTGAAAACTTAATCCTCATCCGTTAAGAGGTTACTGAGGTCTGACATGAATAAAGAGAGGTCGAACCCTCAATATTGGAGAAGAAAGATTATTTTTTCGAAGTCTCAGGGTGAAATTGATAAGGTAAAGTGACGTGACAAGAAGGCGGAATGACAATGGAATAAAGATTGTGGTCATATGGCGGAGCTCAGCGGAAAGGGACGTAACACTTGATTTTTATTTTTTTACTGTATAGGAAAGGAAAAAATAAGAAATAATATGGTGGTGAGATTTTATTGTGTGTTTGAAATTCTGATTTTTATTTATTTAAACTTCATGCACAAACGTGGTACATAGGCGGACTTAATGCCACAATGCCACAAGACATTCTCTACCAGTCAACCTTAGGGTCAAATAAATTAGGAGAATACTATTTTGTTAACATAAATCAATATACCTACGTAAATGGTACATACTAATAAATATGGAATACACTAGTTTATTGGTTTAGTGGTGGACCGTCGATATCGTGAGAGTCGCGGGCAACCGGTGGATGCAAACGGCAGGTTGCCGTTCGTTATGGCGTTCTATGGGGGAGGCCTTTGTCCAGCAGTGGACGTCTTATGGCTGATGATGATGATGATTGGTTTAGTGCTTAGCAAGGGGTTCTGAATTCGATGCGGTTGGGAAAATTGTTTTTGGGGTTTGCCATCAGGTTTTGAATATAAATCTGGATGAGTTTAAGAGTAGTGGAAGACCAAAGAAACGATGGATGGACTGTGTGAAGGATGGTATTGGTATGGCAAGAAAGGTGGTGTCGAATGAGATGACAAATAATACTAAAGTTCGACAAGCTGCATCATCTGCCTACCCTTTTCCCAACTATGTTAGGGTCGGCTTCCAGTTTAACCGGATGCAGCTGAATACCAGTATTTTACATGGAGCGACTGCCTATCTGACCTCCACAACCCAGTTGATATTAGGTAATACGATACTCTTTGGTAAGACTGGATGTCAGAATTTCAGGTCACTGACTACCTGTAACGACTGCCAAAGATCTATATAGCAGCCGGGACCAACAGCTTAACGTGCTTTCCTCGGAAAGCACGTAAGAAACTCGGTTTGTCGGGTGGTCACCCATCCACAGTACGACCTAGGCAAGCACAGCTTTACCCAAAGATCGACCCGAGTGGCAGTTCTTATTAAGCCACGAGCTTCTCAGCCGACAGAAAAAGACATGCTGTGCGGATCCTAAATCCTAAAAAATTATGAAAATGTGTCAGTAGTTTATGAGAAAGTCATGCGTATGTGAAAAAGTGTAACCAATATTAACTGAAATATTAACTTTTCCCAAAATCCTCTCAAAACTCAGTTACTTTAACACATTTACATAACACCCATAAACTACCAATAGATGGCGCTTACCCCAGTGTTGCCAGCATCAATTCGATCATTACTACCAACGTTAAGATCCTCATCTATGCAATTATATCCCAGTTTTACGATAGCAAGCCTTTTGTTCCATCTTATCTCTAGAGGGTAAGGGTTATATTTGTTTAAGTTCGAATTGAACCCCTTTCAAGTTTGTAAAGCGTCTGTTTTAGGATATTACTGTACTAGAATAAGGGTTAGTGGGGTATTTGTTTTGATGAGTATTTTTTGTTGATAGGCGTTGTCATGGTAACGGATTTTTATTGAATAATCATTGATATAAAAACTAAAGATCCGGTCGTCCGAACATTTGCTCGACGCGTTCGCCATACAGAGAATCGGTGTAGTCTGCTTGTTAACGTAACCTTGTATAAGCAGCGTGATATTTTCGAGGTATATAGAACATAAATAAAGCTTTTAATAAAATTTACGACCGCACCCGAAGAGAGCCGATCGTGGACTAGTTCACTTCGGCTTAGGAAAGACCGTTTTAGGACCAAGTTCGAGGCGTCATTGCAACATGCGGTCCGCCCAGTCCTTACGCAGTAATATGTAAGTCAATCTGAATAATGTACTTCTTTGTCATCATTAAAATTTAGTAATATTATATTTGAAGACAAATGGTACGTAAATAAGATAGGATTGGATTTTATTTAAATTAAAATTAGACTATAAGTGTAGCAGTTCAATTAATTCGCTTTTTTCTTCTTTCTTGATCATGTGGGTAGTTACATCCTGGTGACAGAGTTTTTATCGCTCATGGGCCTCAGACTTGGCTTAACATGCAATCACAAAGATCTCTCTGGCATGCTAGTTTCCACATGATGTTTTCCTTCACCAGAGTAAGTGATAATTAATTATACAAAACGCACATGAGTCTGAAAAATTAGAGGTGCGTATCTTTGTTTCGAACTCATCTTTGGCAGTCACACCATTACACTATCACTGCCTTCAATAGGGTAGTTAAAAAAAATCTAATTAGTCCGTCAGATAGATTACCAAAAAATAATGGACACATATTTTTTCTTTTTCCACGTAAACACACAATGAAGCACTATATCGTGCTTTGAAAACTCGTGTGACGTCATACTTTAAGACATTAGTATGTATATTTTTACCGTTGAGTGACGTCACAAGCCCCAACTCAAATCTTTGACGCGTTTCATCTTAATGTTTTATCGATAAAACAAAAAATACATATTCAATATTTTTCGATAATCTAACAGACGGACTAATTAGAATCATATTATTGTTTTTAGTCAGAAAACCACACTCCTGGAGCATTTAAAATGTTTTCTGTAGGTCAACTCTCGTGCTTATAAAGTCGCAGTCAACGAACAATTTCTAAAAATAATACAAAAATCCACTGCCAATAATCTAGTGGACATTAACAGGCTGGAGAACAACTGTAAATTGGTGTAAAAGTACTCTTACCAAAAGAAAGAAGCGGAAAAAGGAGAAAGAAGAGATCAAATAAAGCACTTAACTGACATCATCGTCATCATCAGCAGCCTACTGCTGGGACTCAGGCCTCCTCTCTAGGAGAGGGATGGGCTATGATCCACCACGCGGACCCAGTGCGGATTGGTAGATGTCACATGTCTTCAAACTTTTTGGTTCTAAGACATGCCGGTTCCCTCACGATGTTTTCCTTCACCGTTTTGAGAGCAGTGGTAATGAAATTAATTACACAAAGTAATGCTGCTACCACTAAGCCACCACTGCTCTCAACTCTTATCTGCTCTTAACTATACAACAATGTAAACCCTGTTCAATGATGTAAAAAAACATTTACACTCTCAAAAGTAAACACATCTCCAAACACACACAGTCACACAACACCACACACCCCAATTCTAAAAAAACTCCTAACACAATATTTCCAATACGAAAACCGCTAACCAAATCCACACAAAAAACATATTTAATTTAAAGTCTATAATCCGAAATTCTAGTTAAAACCTACTCGATCAGCCCGAAAGCGGTTTAAACGAGTTCGGAGGCAAAAACGAAACGAAATCCAGTCAAATATTTTAGTACAGAACGATTGTTGTAACAAAAACTCGCGAAGTTTCAGAACGAAACTTTTTACGGAATCGGAAAAATATCGGCTTTCGAACGTAGGAAATGTGATTTTGTGATGAATTGGCTAAAAGTAGGTTAGGAACTATTAAAGTAAAGGAAAGTTTTTCTGTTTCATTTTTAGTGGAATCTTTGCCTTTTTGAGTGAATAAGCGACTTCATTTAGTTTTGTTTTTAAAGCAACACGGGTAGATTCTCTTTGAAGATTTATTTTGGTCTTGAATTCGAACTAATTCGAGAGAGTCACAAACTGGATGATTAGTGCAGTGGTTAACCTATTATGGTTCTGTGCTTTGACTTTGTGAGTCTGCATGTATTTATCTTCATTTCTGTTGATAAAAACACTTGCCCTGCGGGTGATTGATTTAAGGATTCTGACATTTGAACAACTACCAGCCCACTACGGTGGCGAGACGTGTTCTGCGCGAGCTTTTCATGAGGGTGGCGGAATCCGCGAGATACATCGGCCTATATTGTTCCCACTGCAGGGACTCAGGCCTCCTCTCTAGGAGAGGAATGGCCTACAATTCAACATGTGGGCCCAGTGCAGGTTGGCAGTTGTCACATGTCTTTGAATTTATTGGTTCTAAGACATGCCGGTTACCTCACGATGTGTCCCTTCACCGTTTTGAGAGCAGCGGTGATGAAACAAAATTACACAACGTAAGTCGGGGCCGCCACAACTGGGACAAGATTTTGGGGACCAAAACCTGTCCTGAAGCGTGACGAACTATGCAAGTACTCAAGGTACACACTTCAGAGACAGAGTGACTTTCATATCTTGAATGTTCAGATTTATAAATTGAACTCAAATGGAATTGGGCAGTTCACCTGGCCAGGCGCTGTGGTGGCAGATGGACTAAGGCTATCACCGCACGGCGTCCGATGAACTGCAAAAAGAAATGTAGGTCACCCGGCGGCGAGATGGGCAGACGCTATAGTTGCCATCGAGGGAAAAACCTGGATGAGGCTGGCACAGGAACGTGGAGATTAGCACCAGAAAAAAGAGGCTTATGTCCAGCAGTGGGTGAATTCGGGCTGTGGATGATGATGATGATGAGATGTGTGTAATTTTATTATTGTTTTTTTTTTTTAACCCGAAAAAAAAAACAAATAATAAAAACATCCGACGAATTTTTGAAGTCAGTTAAAAATAGCAGATCCTAGGCGAGAATTTACTATGGTGGACGATTGAGGAAGTTTGGTAACTTCCTCAAACTAGCTTATTCAAAAAGAGCTTCCTTAACACAAAATAATGTTGTTACATAACACATTACATAACATTGGAACTCCCAAAAGATTTCCAAACACATAGGTGGACTATTTTCGTGAAAGTCTACCCATTACCGAACGAAAGTACTAAATCTTCATTACTTAAGCCATTTTATACCATTACGCTAAGAACTTAAGGCATATAATTGCTTAACGACCTTAAGGGGAAAAGGGCCAAGAGGTAGGAAAAAAAAGTTTGGTAAATAACGTTATATCATATAACGGCGTGAGATTTATGGGGTGAGCAGAGTAGTAAGACTTTTGTTTATAGGTTCGCGTGTTTTTTTCTAATAGGTAAAGGGCTATGAGTAATTGTGATAACTTATATTAGGGAGTTTGCAGCCTATGCTTTATTTTTGCGTGAAGGTAAGCAATACAAGTATTATTATTATTTTTTTTCTTTTATGGCAACTGAGCCGGTTCCGACTATTTTACAAGTATTATGTGAAGCTGTGTAAAAGATGACAAGCAAAAAGCACATAATAGGGTAGTTAACAAAAAAACTAAATAGTCCGTCAAAATATGAATTAATTAATTATTTAATAATAATATATTGGAGTCGTCTAGTCTTACCGGATGCATATTTTACATGTCTGCCTATCTGACCTCCGCAACTCAGTTAGACTGGGTAATACAATATCCCTTGGTAAGACAAAAACTTTAAACTTTTCATCATCATCATCATTTCAGCCACAAGACGTCCACTGCTGGACATAGGCCTCCTCCAGAAGGGGGGGATTTGCCATAATCGCCACGCTTGGCAGGCGGGTTGGCGATCGCAGTATGGTTGTTACGAAGGCACAGAGAACGCTGCTGCCCATTCTCTGATAAGTCCCTTAGTCGCCTCTTACGACATCCACGGGAAGATATGGGATGGTGCTATTCTTTACGTCCGACACCTACTAAAAGTTTATTTACCGTCCGACACCTACTAAAAGTTTAATTACACCTACTAACTTCTTTACTAAAAGTTTAGTTCCGTATAACTAAACTTTTAGTAAAGAATAATCATGAAATATATAATTTTACTGTAACACAACGTAATCTTTGAACCGGGGAAAAGAAGGATTTATACGTGTACACTTTTGTTTTTATTTTTGGCGGGTGGAAAATCATCAAATAACCTCTCCCGCTCTTGGGCAGAGCGAAAGGGAGTGTCAGACTTCTACTGACTAAAAAGCACCCATGTTCCTTCTTAGCCCTTCATGTCAAGGCCGCGGTATCTTTTGCGAACAACCCACAGCGCCGACGGGTTACGTGTATACTTAACGTAGAAATCCTTCTATTCCCTTTTACTCGGTTCAAAGATTACAATTTAACGACAAGATTTTTGAGACCGACACCGGTCGAGTCCACCATCTTGGAATCTATGCTAAATCTCTTATATCTAGCAATTTTAGCCAAGCACCTCTTAAAGCAAGGAGTTTAGACGAGTTGCCGTGTAATGTTCAGGACACTGGTCTTGCAGTTTTAACATAAATGATGATACTGCAAAAGCGGATTAAAAACATGGTTAGTTAGTGCATGGAGAGATTGAGCACATTATTTTATATTTTTTTTTTTACATCACGCCGTAAACGCTCACCTCATAGTTACAGAGATGTCAAACTTTCAACTTTCTCACAAGTTTTTTAATACTAGTGTTTGACCTGTTCAATGCATACATTTGCACAGTTTTTTGAGTGCGTTACTGTAGTAATTAGTCATTTAATCATGAACAAAAATGTATCTGAAATTACATGATATAAAAAGGAAATTAAAATTTGATAATTATACTGTTTTAAGCTTTAACGATTAATAAGTAACCCATCCGGAAACCATGGGGCTTGCAACAGCGTTGATGTATCGAGAGCTCATCATCATTCATCATCATCATTTTCTTGCCCATAACCCATTATATTTGGGGTTGGCGCAACACGTTTTCTTTTTCCATTCATTCCATTTTCATCACGGTAGCATTTACTTCTTATATCGGGAGCTCATAATAACGGTTTGTGACGGTAGATTTTCCGTAAGCGACAGTAATAGTTACGTATAGTAAAACTCCATACATGTATAAGTTTTACTGTAAAACGTGATTTTTACGCCAAAATAAAGTCGTTTACTAGCAATAATTTTTACGAAAGGCGACTAATTGCCCCTTCAATACACCACCTTCCTCTTTAAATCCGAAACTGCACTAATCCAGCAGAATTCCCAGCATCCAACTTTATAGTATCTCTAATCTACTCCAATACAATCAAATATCCCGGGATTAAGCGATAGTCGTTTGGAAATAATAATAGTTTCCTTTTTAAGACCTGGGTCCAAAGCTATTCCTGTGAAATTACTGTCTTGGACCGCGTCCAGGTACTGCCAGGAAAGAGGACGGAATTTAAAATAATTTCACAAGTTTTAACTGCACAAGAAATGAGTTGACATATTTAATTTGGGTTTTTTTGGCGAGTGGAGAGTATGTTAGTTTAATTTAAAATGGGATTTTGACGATGAGTTTTGGAATAAATGACCATTTTTACGGGTACATAAGAATGTTTTACATTACATAACGTCACACCTTTAATGTCCGAAGGTTTAAACAGAGGTGTACATAAAAGTCCCATGTAATAGGGGTGTCTCTATAAAGTCGCTATCAACTGGGTACGAATCCAGACTCCATGCCTGCTACTGAGAAATGTATAATGATAAAACCCAATAACACTTTGGCCTTTTTATAATTTTTTGGGGGGTGGGAAATCATCAAATAACCCCTCCCACTCTGGGCAGAGCGAAAGGGAGTGTCAGACTTCCACTGAGTAAAAACCACCCATGTTCCTTCTTAGCCCTTTGTGTCGAGGCCGCGGTATCTTTTTCGAACAACCCGCACCCCTTCCATGTTGCTGACATCTCTTTGAGGCGCGAGTGGAACACGAACGCGCCGTCGACACGGCCTCCGTCATAAGACGGAAGGATGGCGAGCTAGCCCATTACTCACCGTGTAATAACACTATGCCTGACCCGGGAATCGAACACAGGACGTAAAGCAGAGCAGTCGCGCTTGTGACCGCTAGACCAACGACGCAGTCTGAACAATGTTTTACTTTGTCCTTAACACTGGTATCGTTGGTCGTAGACTGAACATGAGTAGGACTTGACACGCCTACATTCCGCCAGACAAAATAAATATATTATTGCAGCTACAGTTTGTTTATAATTTGACATAAAGGCCCACTTTTCAATACAAAATATTATTATAATATTATAAGCCTATATTGTCCCACTGCAGGGCAAAGGCATCCCTTCTCTATTTCCACTTTTCGCGATCTAGTGCGAATACAGAATGACATTAATTAAAGTAGAATGGGTTTGGCAAGGATGGCTGATGTAGAAAGCAACGTATAATACAGAGCAATTACTGTCTCATTATATACTAAAACCTTCCTCAAGAACCACTCTATCCATTGATGAAAACAGCATGAAAATCGGCGAAGGAGTTTTTGAGGTTGTCGCGAACAGACAGACAGACGCGGCAAAGGACTTTGTTTTATAATATGAAGTGATTATGTCTCCAGTTCATAGTTGTATTATAACAGTGAATTTTAAAAACAGGTTGTTTCAATCACCTATAAGCTCCCCCACGTAATACAAGAAGTTAACACCAAGTTAACAACAAACGCACTATAACCACAGATTTACTTCGTTCACATGAACTAACACCGCTAACAAATACACCGATAACATACATTACTACCCATGAAGACTACTTACTGCCAACAAAATAAAAAAGAAAAGCAAATACATGGAGGAAAAGCGAGAAATAGCAATACTGGAGGTATGCCAGTTTGCTATAAGGTGCGTTCACACCACGGGATAAAATAGAGCGTAATAATGCTATAAACAAGGCATTTTATTTCAAGCCGTAATACGCAAAAAAGCTGTCTGTAATACTAAGTATGGATAACAGACTGTTGTTCGATTTTTTCTTTTATGGTTGATTCTTCTAACCCAATAGAGAGATGTGTTGTCTAGTTTGACTTTTGATTGGATTATGATACTGCAATATTTCTGTCAAATACCGAAGCCACTCCGAAAAATATTCATCACTACCCTGTAAAAAATCATACCACAAAACAGACACTTACTTGCTTCCGTATGTCCTCGAACGTTAATATTACTCGTACTCACACACAGCAGTATGAACACACCCTTACCCTAGTTCACACAACCATTACAAAACTAGTGTACACAAGAAATTCAGCAAAACGAAATGAAAGAACCACATGAAGTGTCAGTAGATTATTAAGTTAAAAAGAAAAGTAAAGAGGAGTAAAAACGTGTCGTCATACAGGTCACGAGCTTATCCCCTGGAGGGGTGGGTAGAGATGTGGCTAACTGTATTATATTTAGCAGTAGTAAAGCTACTTTGAGAATAGTTTGTGAACGTAGTGTTATTTCTGTTTGTGCTCGTATTTCGTTTCGGTGTTATGGCAGGGTTAAAATGTTATTGGGCTTGTCCATCAGTAATTTCTGAGTAGCCACGGAGTCTGGATTTGTGCCCGGTTGATGGCAATAGGCTTGCCCTGTGTTATATGGGACTTGTTTATTTATTGGTTCACCAACAATAGGGTAGTTAACTAAAAAAATCTAATTAGTCTGTCAGATAGATTTCCAAAAAATATTGGACACGTATTTTTTCTTTTTTCACGTAAACAAACAATGAAGACGATACAGTGCTTTGAAAACTCGTGAAACGTCATTTTTACCGGTGAGTGACGTCACAACCCCCCACTCAAATCTTTGACGCGATTTATCGTCGTCACTTTTTATTGATTTGATAAAACAAAAAATACGTACCCAATATTTTTCGATAATATAACAGACGGCCTAATTAGAATCATATTTTTTTTAGTCAGTAAACATCCCTATTGTTTACACAGATTTTATGCTAAAAGTAACATGCCATTTAAATGCAACAATCATATATATAGCTAAATAATTCAATATAATTTTACTTAGCCAAATTGTTATTTTTTGTGTTTTATATCATCGTATTGGATGAATCTGTAATATTACTATCATCATCATTATTTCAGCCAAAAGACGTCCACTGCTGGACATAGGCATCCCCCACGTGCCAACACATTGGCCGGTCCCGTGCGTACTTCCTACTAATATTATACATGCGAAAGTTTGTGAGTATGGATGGATGTTTGTTACTCTTTCACGCAAAAACTTTTATTTTCCTCCATCCGCCATGATGGATACGGACAACTTTCGGGGAAATTGTCACAATTTGCTAATAAAATAAAATTAACTATATGATACTTGTAACAGAAGAGGATGGGCGGGAGAGATGGTTCTTTATCAGCTTTATGGCTATAAGGAAATGGGTGGGCTTCACAGGGTTTTGCGGAACACAGACCTCAGCAGTCCCACTTGCCATCACTTATAACAATAGATTGGGCCCTGTTCCCGATACCGGTGGGCTAAAATTTTTAGCCGATTTCCAAAAAGGAGGAGCTATTCGTGTGTATGTATGTATTTTTTTTTGTAAAGAGTGTTCAAAAGTGTATAAAGTTTGTATAGAAATGAATAAAGGAAATCAGAAAAACATTTATTTCAAGTAACTAACTGCACTCAGAGAGCATTAATGATTACTTAGGCCATCACTTAGTAACGGTTTTGACATATTTGTCTTACAAAAGTATGTCAAATCTTTACTAACTGACGGCTTAAGTAATCATTAAATAACTCTGAGTACCGCAGTATGACTCGTAACTTAAGCAACCAAAATTCGGTATGTAATGATAGTCGCCCATCCACGGACGAACCTCGGCAAGCACGGATTAAACTTGAAGGTTGACCCACACGATATATATTATTTAGCCCCGAGCTTCTTCTTCCAAAACCAACGTAACATACAAACCCAAAAACTTTTTTGCAAAAAAAAAAAAAAACAATCGAGTTCAAAAACACCAAAAAGTGAAAAATAAACTTCAGAAGAAAAATCAGCTTCTGAAGTCGGTGGCTAAAAAACGAAATCAAACAAACAAATTTCACCGACTTCAGAAGTTGATCTTTCTTCTGAAGTTTATTTTTCACTTTTTGGTGTTTTTGAAGTCGGTTGCTTTTTTGCAAAAACGTTTTTGGTTTTGCATGTTATGTTGGTTTTTTTTTAAGTTGTAATATCCTATACAAATATTTTAAAAGCATTGGGCCAAACTACGTTAAATTTTTATGGGACCAAATGGCAACTATTCCGCATCAAACGGAAAAATAATCATGTAAATCGGATCATAAATCTCAGACAAACACATACTGATCTAATTGAGAGCCTCCTCCTTTTGGGAAGTCGGTTAAAAATACAAATCCATTTCTTATTTATAGTCACGATCTTCCAAGTCAACCTAAAAAAAAAATCAAATAACCGAAAAAAAAAACCTCCAACATACCGAATCGAACTGTCATACCTAACTGCCTTCAAATCCCTAGACACAACTATCACGTATAAAACGCCCTCACATCATCTATAGAACCTGAACCTAAGTGGATTTCCAGCTTCACAAAAAATGAGTCCTTTCTTTATATAGAACCGTGGAAGGTAACGATGTACATGGGTACACAAAGCCTATTATCAAACGAACAGCACGTAAGGCGCGGAGTGAATGGTTAGCACGTAAGGCGCGGAGTGAATGGATAGCACGTTCGGACTCTTTACAAATCGGATACCTGGCCGTGGAGTGTTTGGATACGATAGTTTGTTGAGATAGTAGCTGGAGTTTTTACTGGCTGGATTGTTGTTGAGATTTTCTGTCTACTATATGGTTGTAAATCCGCTTCCATCTACAACCAGTTGAATAAACTCTTAAATATTTACCCCATGACTTATGGAGATTGTAAGAAATCTTTAACAGACTGGTTAAAATGCAAGAGTTATGACGAAATTGAAGCTCTATTACAAAGTAATGCGATAATTTGATGACAACCCACACACACACACGCATACACAGTCACACGCACACACACACACGCATACACACGCACAAACACAAATACGCACACCTTTCTAGATATAAGTTGAATTTATTTTGTATGTACACTCCTACATTATAATTAAAAATGAGTTACAAAGAACCCTCCTTTTGGGCTTTGTCGCAGTCGGGTAATAAAACGTACTTTAATGGTTCTCAAGGAAACATACGGTAGACTTTATTTCTAAGCCATCTGTACGTATCGATGTGTATTTTTTGACCGTAATACATTTATCAGACTTTAAAATCAAAGCAATTATTTTCAGTTTCAACAAAGCCATTTATAGGCAGTTTTAAATTGTCAAAGGTTAGGTGAGTTAGTCATACTATGGAAAAAACGGATTAGAAACATCATGGAAATAGTCCAAATCAAATAACTTAAATCAAAATTCTCCAATGTCAAATCGTAAGAATCTCACTGAAATCCTTAAAAATTAACTTGTTACCAACGAGTCTTATAAATCTTTAACACCCCCTTTTAGGACTTCAGCCTCAAAGCTATTAGTTTTACCATAAAGAGCTAACTGAACAATATTATACAACTTCAAACTAACTATAATATAACTTAATTTCAAGTAAAGCCACAAGTATTTCAAGCACTAATGCAATAATCTGGTAAACCCATCCCAAGTTTTCCACAAGACATTAGTTAAAACATAACTGCTTATTTAAATTACTAAGATTAACATCAAAATAAAAGCATTTAAAAACTTTTTCACGTTATTTTAGATAGACATTAAAAGATATTTTGGTGGTCTAATGAAAAAAGATGATACAAAAAGCTTAGTTCTATGGGTTTTGTATGTTAGGCATTATTTTCGGTGCGTAAATATTTGTATAATCTTACCACTGGGTATCGTATTACTCAGAACTAAATCGAATATGAAGGTCAGGCAGTCGCACCACTTAAAATACTGGTATTCAGTTGCTTTCGGTTAGACTGGAAGCTAACACCAACATAGTTGAGAAAGGGCTAGGCAGATGATGATGAAATGATTGCTTAAAGCTTTATTGTGTGACCGAATTAGAAGAAAACAATACCCACGTTATTCGCTAGACATATTGTCCAAAATATTTCCAATCCTATTATGATTTATTCCAATCCAAAATGGATATATTTTTTGCAGAACGATAATCATAAATAAAAGGAACATATAAACTTAATTCAATGTGGATGTAATATTTCCTAAAACAACAATAGTTTTGCTCAAATGTTTACCGAAAACACTCACCAATCTGAAATGTAGTATTATAAGTGCAGTATTATACTAATTATATCCAGTCGCTACTTGTCTTAATTATTTGTTAGCCAGTCAGCTCGCTAGCAACTGGCCCGAATCTTGTACTAATAGCATATGAGATTACTTAGCTAAATAAATGTTTGGGGTACTTGCTCGAATGTTGGTGGGGATTTTATATTTTCGAACCTATTTTTAATGCGGTTTTTGCTTGGAGAGTAAGGGTAATCTATGGTTTATTTTTGTTTAAAGAACAGGGTAGTTAACAAAAAAAATCGAAGTAGTCCGTCAGACAGATTTCCAAAAAAATATTGGACACATTTTTTTTTTCAGGTAATCAAACAATGAAGACGATACTGTGCTTTGAAAACTCGTGTGACGTCATATTTTAAGACATTAGTATGACGACATTTTTTACCGGTGAGTGACGTCACAACCCCCCACTCAAATCTTTGACGCGTTTTATCTTCGTCAGTGAAAAAAAGAAACTACAACTATTCACTCGCCTCCCCCACTCCCCATACTAAGCGCAGCATCACTTACAATTCAAGTAAAGTCCAGTCCAGTGAAATCGACGCGCACCCAGAATACATTCGACCATTATTGTAGAATTTGACGAATTGGACACTTCGACTTAACAAAAGTGAAGTACACGAGAGAAATGTCTTATAAACGAGATTCTTTACAGAAAATAAGGTTTTGGAAGGTAAAACAGATCTTTGGATGAGACAGATTTTGTGTTTATTTCGTTTTATTTAAGTGCGGGTCGCACTTAGTTCTTCCTTGCCTCAATAAGTACAAAAGCGTCATAAAGACTTGTGTCTGATCACCGTAAGGACTATTTCTATCCCCGTCGGGGCTGCGGGTAGTTCGAAAAAGATACCACGACCCCGACACTAAGATCTACGAAGAAACATGGGTGGTTTTTAGTCAGTAGAAGTCTGACACTCCCTACCGCTCTGCCCAGCGCGGGAGGAGTCATTTGATGATTTACGACCCTCTAAAAAAAGGGACTATTTCTGGTTGCAGCCCCGGGTCGCTATAAACGCTTAAAAACTTGGTGATACCGAGATTAGACACATGTACGGAATATGCATATGATTTATTCCGTGATTTGGAGTCTCGTGCATTCGTTGTTGCGGTGTACGTCGCTGCGTGCTTTCGTGCTCGCAGTGTTCGTTGTTGCGGAAATTCGGCGGCGTGTGGTTCGGTGTGGTGTCTTTCGGGATGACGTATTGCACTCGTGGTTTAGTTTTATGAATTGTTCTTCTGACATTCAAAAGTACCAGTAATGGTTTAATTGAAATAAATGCTTTGACTTTGACTTTATACAAAACATCACGCCTGTAATCCCAGAAGGGTTTGGCAGAGTTGTAACTATAAGTACACCCGCAGACTTACATTTCGCCAGTTATGTTTAAGTTCCATATAACAGTAGGCGAGCCTATTACCATGAACCGGGCCGAAATTCAGACTCCGTGGCTGCTACTGAGAAATAACTGATGGGAACTAGGCTGATAATCAGCACTTTTCGAATGTCAAAATTAACTTTACTTATTTACAAGAGACAGTCCCCCAAAACGCCCACCTTTCGACACTTCCTAGTGTTTTAGTCGGAAAGAAGAAGTAAGTAGGGAAGAACCCGAGATTCGAACCCAGGACGTTATGCTCAATAGTCGCGCTTACGACCACACGATCAACGGTGAATTTGGGTGTATTATTCGATGAACTTCTGCCTAACCCTTTGCGGATTACAAGCGTGATGTTATGTTTTTGGGGGTTATGAGGAACAGGTTATAAAGTTCCTCATCCTCCATAGAAAAGGAAGGATCCTCCGGCCAGACGGGTGTTGTGTCTGGTGGGCTAACTGCCCGACATAATGTAAGTCGGGTTTTTCTATATAGGCTAATGTCGCATATAAAGTTGATAGCGCGATGTAGAACGTGCCAATTTAGTTCGCATGTGTTGCGATAGATGTCGCTGTCACCACATGTTATTAATATCTAGTTTTTCTATAAAGATCTTTCAGTACTACATAATAATTATATATGTATAACTATATATAGGGTGTAAAAGTACCCTTTACGCAAACGAAGGGCATTTGTTCTCCCCACCACTGCGATCATTTTTTTGTTCTAGACCATACCTGGGAACCTC
This sequence comes from Diarsia brunnea, assembly GCA_949774965.1. NCBI lineage: Eukaryota > Metazoa > Arthropoda > Insecta > Lepidoptera > Noctuidae > Diarsia > Diarsia brunnea. The sequence goes on from OX459019.1 coordinate 1,712,695, forward strand.
CTAGTTACGGAGATATTGGGGGTCAAAGTTTCAAATTTTTCACAGCTGTTTTTGTAAATACTAGTATTTCAGGTTTTAACTTTACTTAAATTACCTCCATGACCCGTTTACTATTCAAAGCATCCACTAGTACAATGTTTTAAGAGTGCTACTTTGAGTTTTACCGTAAAATGTGATTTTTGACCCCAAAAAAAAAAGTAATTTCCCAGCAAATTTTTTTGCGTAGGGGTACTTAGTTTGATGTACAGAATGCTTGGTTGACGGATGCGTGAAGGGTTCGTTTACACCCTGTATAAAATAATGAATATATAATATAGAAGAATAAATATAAAACAGAAAATAAAGAAAAATATTATTCTTATTTATTTTTTATTATATTAACTCTATAAAACATAATCGCAAATCTAAAGTAACGAAGTAATTCCGCTAGGCTGGCTCTGTGCTACTAATTGTTCTCAAAATTTGCTTAGTACAGCTAAACTTAGCTAAACTCTACTTCGCAACTGGAATACAAATGAGAAATTTAACATTTAATATTACAGCTGATTATAGTTCTATATTGTTAGAGTTTTAGATCATTTTCTGTAGTGCTAGAGTCGTTAGTAGAGATGCTTGTTGAATGAAGATTAGTTGTAGGAGGATTGGGTAGAGCTGGGAATTTTTATTACAGTATACTGAATTCGATATTGAGTCTTTTTGGGGTTCCGTATCTGAAAAGGAAGAAACGGAACCCTTATAGGATCACTCTCTTGTCCGTCTGTAGGTCTGTGCGTTCGTGTGTCATCACTAATTCTCTCAAGAACGGATAGACTTAGCTAGTTGAAATTTATACCAGATACTGAAGTCTATAGTCTCTATTAGGTGTATAAATGTCAAGGTCCGGAGTATATGTGATAAAAAGATATGGGCAAATTTAGATTTTCTCGGGTACGTACCGTCTTAATTTTTTTTTTTAAAGTTTTCCCTTTACTTGTGCTGTAAGACCTGTAAGACCATGTTTTTTTTATTATCACTATGTTCCCCGCGGCTTTGGCCGTTTATTATTCCACGACCTACATACGTTTATCATTTGCTTGCCTGCCTTTTCCCAACCATCAAAATCAAAAAAACAATGTTTTTCTTGAAACAACAGTTGCAATAATTATGGGTTAATAAATACTACAAAAAATGAAATATTGTTTAGTATGGTTTACTATGTTGGACTCGGCTTCTAGTCTGACCAGAATATGCAGTTGAATACCAATATTTTAGATACAGCGACTGCTTATCTGACTGCCACAACCCTGTTATTATTCCACGATAAAATCCTGTTTTTTTTTGCACATAGTCTCACTGCCGCACTCAGAGATATTTAATGATTACTTAAGCCGTCACTTAGTAAAGGTTTGACATACTTATGTATGAAAAAACTGTCAAAACTTTTACTAAGTGATGGCCTAAATCATCATTAAATATCTCTGAGTGCGGCAGTACTGTAGCTTCTTATTAGCAAAAGTTCCGAAGAAATGCCCTTTTATTCAAACTTTACTCCTTTAAATTATTATAGTGTACACTGACTGTGCTCGCGACTTTCGGTCGCGTGATAATATTATAAGAATGTTACTTCCTTATTTAAGTCGGATTTTCTTTACTATTTTAAAATTTTAATTTTTTTTAAACGGTACCCTAATCTTTTTCTAAAAATGAAAGTAGCAAAAGTTACACCTTATGACATCAGACAGATGACAGATGTCATTACTGCCTTTGCGTCAAAATAAGCTCTGCCGTTTTGGAGGTTGTCCAGAACAATGCGGACAGACAGATCGACAGACATCGTGTCGTACATTTATACTTTTATATTATGCATGCATTTTATCTTCTTCATCTTTCGGCCGAGTATATTTTCATCAATAGGGCAGAGTACCACACTGCTGGCTTTTGAGAAATTCTTCCTCGATAAACCAACTGCCCGTTTGCTAGATTAGACCTAGTAATCGAACTAGGACATGTTTACCTTTTTTTCTCAAAATGCCTTGCAGTAGCATTAGTGTCCACTGAACCAACGAGATAGTTCTCATATCATATCCCTAGCCTTTTCCCAACTATGTTGGGATCGGCTTCCAGTCTAACCGGATTCAACTGAATACCAGTATTTTACATGGAGCGACTGCCTATCTGACCTCCACAACCCAGTTAACACTAGGTAATACAATCTTTGGTAAGACTGGATGTCAGACTTTCAGGTCACTGACTACCTGTAACGACTGTCAAAGATCTATATATGACAGCCGGGACCAACAGCTTTAACGTGCGGAGGAAACTCGGTATGTAATGGGCGGTCACCCATCCGCAGACCAACCTAGGCAAGCGCAGCTTAACCTAAAGATCGATCCGAGTGGCAGTTCATATTAAGCCACGAGCTCCGAGCACGAGGTAGTTCTCATATATTGTGAAGAAAATAATGGCTGCTCTTCTGAATTTCGAAGAGGGGAGGAATTTAATCAAACTTACAGTTCTAAAGCAAACGTTTGGCTATACGAGTACATGCGAAACCTAGATTATTGAATAAGCCATGGTATTTCGTTCAGAATTTTCAACCGAAGAAAAACAGAGAAATTGTTTTATGTCATTCATTTATTTTTATTGGAACGAAGTTCCTTATCGCGCGTTGTGAAAGGGGGCTAGACGGAAAAAATTCTTACGAAAAGTTGTCACGACACTTTTTGCTATAGTAAGCTATTGTAAGCTGTGCGGCGTCGCATTTTTCTCTGTCTGTCTCTCTCTCTCTTATAGAAAGCAAGCCAGATATTTTCATTTCTACATTTTTTTAATTTTTTTTTTATTTCTTTTTTTTTTTTTTTACATAATAAAAAATAATAACAATAACTTCGTTCCATCCGGGTGTTCCTTGACACCTCTCAAGTTTTTTTTTGTTTACTGTTTAGGTAGCTTTAACCTTCTCCTATCTGAAGTCGGTTAAAAATGAGGAGGCGAGGAGATTGTGTCTAAATAATAACAGTTACTTGGCTCCATCTTCAGGTCAAGCCGCGCTTGCCTAGATTGGTCCGCGGATGGGTGACCATGACTGTATTACGTTACTCCGAAGTTCGAAATACCGATGTACGGTATACAGAAAGTTTGTGAGTCCGAATTACGTGAGTCAGAATGTACGCTATGACGAAGTACGGTATTCAGAATGTTCGTTACTCCGATGTACGTTACTCCAACAGTTAAAAAAAAAAATATTTTTAATTTTTATTTATTATTTAATGTTATAAATAATTAAATACCGAGTTTCGAGAGCAAGTTAAACTGTTGGTCTCGACTGTCATTTGAAGATCTTTGACAGTCTAATTACAAAATAAAATCATTTGTTAAGGACGTATTTACAAATCTGACGAAAATAAGCAGTTTTTCGGTACATTATGAGGCCAAATGAAACTAAACCAAATGAAACCAATAATTCACACGTATAGATTACTCTTTAATCTTCAATAATAACTACTTTTTATTCGAAAATGTTGGTTAATAATATTGTAAAAAAATATTTTCGGTGCCTCTCCGCACAACATTTGCGATATCGTGTTGACTTTGGGTACATTACTCTCTCTTTTATGACATTAATTTATCTATTTACAAAATATTTTATAGAACTAGATATGTTCAACTCAAATAATTACTATTAAAACTATCAAAATATTACAAGCAGAGCCTGAAAAAAAATAACAATGAAACCTAACTTTTCGGCATATTTATCGTTATTGCGTGGACCTTAAGCGCCTGACTTAAGGTTTATTTTAGTGGTCACAGTCATGATAAATTACGCAAAAATTTGAAATGCAAGACTTATTTTGCCCTCGGCCACCGTCGTGCATGTACCCTGTGTCGTTTTTTAGCTGGAACTCGTGTTGAAAAAGATAGCTCTACGAGCAGAAAATATTTGTAGTAGTAAGACTCAAAAATTAAAATTGAACCGCGAGAATTCGTAAACGCGTCCTTAAAAAAAACCTATTTAATTCATTTTCAGTATTTTCAAAAACCTCTTATGTACTACTAACCTAACCTCCATCCAAACGAGGCACATATCACATTAGTACAGTCCAGTCTCCCCAGAGGGCAGCACTAGACTCTGCCGACGCGACCAGAATACAAACGATCACATTTTTGTGGAACCCTGACATATTACAATCGCTTACACGATTATAGAGTCGCCAAGGGAATGTTTGGGATTGTTCGAGAAAGGAATTGGTGAAATAAGTGTAATGGAGAAGAGTAATGAAAAAAACAACAATAAAGAAGTAACGGACATTGCTCTCAAGACTGTGAAGGAAAACATTAAGAAAAAACCGGCCTATTGCGAGCTGAAGTCGCGCATGAATACGTATTATCGTAGTAGAGGAGCTCCCTATCAATTTCAATTTATTTTATTTATTGGATGTTACAGTGACAGCGACAGCCAGCAGAGGCTTAGATAGCGGCTGCGGGTTGTTCGAAAGAAATACCGCGGCCTCGGTGCAAGGGCTAAGAAGGAACATGGGTGGTTTTTAGTCAGTTGAACTCCCTTTCGCTCTGCCCAGAGCGGGAGGGGTCATTTGATGATATCCCAACCCAAAAAAAAAATGTTGATAGTAATAATTATAGGGTCCCTTTGTTAACCAACGTCACATACAGAACCATTAAAACCGGCTTTTTCTAGAATTCGAAAACATGACGTGACATTTACCAACCCGCACTGGACCAATGCATTTTATAGAAACTTCAGACGGCAAGTGCACGGCTCGAATTAGTGGTTTCCTATGAAAAAGATTATTAACTTCAAATACCAATTATAAGGTTTATTTCCCATAAAATTTATAACCGAGGAAGTTTTGACTAAATAGAATTATTATACAAACAGAAAAAAAAAATCACTCATAAACATTCGTCAGTCAACAGTCGTCAATATATAAAAACTGGCAAAAACGTAGCGGTATTTAAATAATATTATGTACCATTAACATTCGCGGTATCAAAAAATACCGCAAGCATACTTTTGCTTATTACCAACATAGGGTGAAAATGCTTTATAAAGTAAACAGGCCTTTTTTATGCCATTAAAGAAGCTTACTTCATTACGATTTATAAATTTATTATTGCGTTTAACGAGCGACTTGAGTGTTGAATCGATACTCGTATTGACAATAAAATTGAATAGGATATTTTAAGAAAGAAAAGAAAGAAAGAAAACATATTTATTTAGCACATGCCACAAGTGCACACAACAAACAATAAAAAATATATAAAAATAAACTAAAAAACTAAACTGAAACAGTGTGTGCACTCATAAGACGGAATATGGACCTGTATTTGATAAAATTATTGCTATCGCGCTGCGTTGAGTCTGGCGCCCTCGATTACGACTGGGACAGCTACAGCACAGGCCGTTTAAAAAACAAATAACCCTATTTTTAGGCTTCATCGCCGTCGTGTAAAAATTTGACAATATCGACGTTTTGTTTTTTCTTTTTTCTCCTCGAAAACTTAGCCTGTTCAATTATTATTATTTTTTAATTTAAAAATATATGTATAAACTAGCTGTGCCCGCGACTTCGTTCGCGTGCTTGTCGGAAACTAAAATGCGTCGCTTAGATAAAAGTACATTTAATCATTGCCCTGCGTTAACTTACTGACGCTGTAGAAAATAAGAAGAGAGTAATGCAAAGTACTGACTATGTCTCATACTAAAGTTTAGATGGATGGGTGTTTGTTAATCAACCACGTCAGAACGGCCGAACGGATCTTGAAGAAATTTGAAACAGGTACATTATAGTCGACAGGCAGACAGATTGTCGTTGGCGCGTTCGTGTTCCACGCGTGCCTCAAAGATATGTCAGCAACAATTAAGGGGCCCCAAAGGGACGTCTGCCGGGGCTGAGGGTTGTCCGCAAGAGATACCACGGCCCCGAAACACAAAGGGCTAATAAGGAACGGGGGTGGTTTTTAGTCAGTAGAAGTCTGAAACTTTCTTCCGCTCCGCCCAGAGGGGGATGAGTCATTTGATAATTTACAAACCACAAAAAAAAGGGGGGATTAGAGGGGGTTTCGAGAGGGTACCTGTACCGAATCTGGGACATCGAATCTGAAATGGCCGCCACCTCCTTCTGCGAAGCAGTAATGCTAGCGAAAGAGGTGGCGGAACGTGAGAGGGAGACAACCTCTCGTCCCAGCCGCCGCGGGAGACGCTCCGGGCATCGGGGGCCACGTGATGTCTTCCGGCCACCGTAGGCGCAGGCCTGTGAACGGTGAGTAACGGGCTAGTTAATCGTTCGTCCGTCCTATGACGATGGAGGCGCGTTCGTGTTCCACGCGCGTCTCAAAGAGATGTCAGCAACATTGAAGGGGCCCCCAAGGACCGACACCCGTTGGGGCTGCGGGCTGTTCGAAAGAGATACCGCGGCCTCGACACATAGGGCTAACAACACACCACATCTATATGACGACATGGTTGGCGCAATGGCTGGACGATTAACAGTAGCACTGCGTGTCGCAGGTTCGATTCCCACACGGTACATAAAAAAATATGTCGTGGGTTTTATCTAATTTTAATTTAGTATAAAAAAAAATAGTATTTTAATACTGTGTAATTGGTAATTTTTTATTTGTTGACTATTCACGAAACATATGTTTATTTAATAACACCGCGGTTCAGAAAATGACATCAAATGAATAACGCCATCTGTCGAAGACGAAGATAAACTGCTAAAAAAGAACGATCAAACACTATAAGGTTTAGGCTATGTAGATTTTGAAAGCAGCGTCATTTAGACTTATATCTACGTACCTTATGCTATCATAACTTTTTTAAAGTTATCTTGTGAAGGCATTTAGTAATAAGTACCATATTCGTTCAATAGATGTCGTTGCTCGTCTCATTCTTGACCATAACGATAAGTTATTCTTGAAAACTATAAATTCATATATCTTTTGATAGAGAGCACCGATTACGATGAAACAAAGACTAAGTAATAGCCCAAGTTACGCACAATATTTATGTATAAAAGTTATCTACATTCGTTTCGTAAATTTGACGTGATGCTTAGTCATCGAAACAGACAAACAGACAAACAGACAAACAGACAAAAATTCCAAAAATGCTGGAAATGTGTTCTGTTGGTTATACTTTAATACCCTGACAATTTTTTTTTTTAATATTTTCGATGTACAAAAACGATTTCTCTACAGATTTATTATATGTATAGATATAGATATAGATATGTATAGATTAATGTCTAGGTTCCTAAAAAATTACTGCTCTAAAGGGATTATTCAGCATCAAAAAAACGATGGCTACGTTGGTATGAAGAATCGCAGCCTATTTTCCCTCTTAAGATAAAGTTGCTCAAAGTCATCTAGCCTTTTCCCAACTATGTGAGGGTCTGCTTCTAGTCTACCCGGATGTAGCTGAATACCATTATTTTACATGGAACGCCTGCCTATCTGACCTACACAACCTCGTTAGTACCGGGTAATACGATACCCTTGTCATGACATATATAAAAGTTGCTCAGAGTAATATAGGTAAACATATTACTGCTCGTAAGTGTACGGTCTGTCACAACAATCATTTGAAATGGGTTGTAACTTCATTTTAGCCACTCATCACAATTTCTTCCTGGAAGCTATATTACATTACATATATACAGGATGTTCTGATAACCGAGACGTGCTTGGATGAGGACGGTTCACTGATTTTGAACATTAGTAGGATATATACTTATGTACCAGTGATTTTATTATTTATATGGTAATTACAGACTTAAACTTTAAAAAGTTAGTTTACGACCAAGACAATATCCAAGACAGTTTTCAAATTAAAATTCCACATAAACCCCAAAAACTTTCGTAAAACGCCAATTTATAAAATATATTTTCGTATAATGACACTTTATTTTATTGTTTGCAATAAGAATAAGAACTTTCATCTCATCTGCCTAGCCTTTTCCCAACTATGTTGGGGTCGGCTTCCAGTCTAACCGGATGCAGCTGAGTACCAGTATTTTACATGGAGCGACTGCCTATCTGACCTCCACAACCCAGATAATACTAGGTAATACGATACTCTTTGGTAAGACTGGATGTCAGAATTTCAGGTCACTGACTACCTGTAACGACTGCCAAAGATCTATATATGGCAGCCGGGACCAACAGCTTAACGTGCTTTCCGAGGCACGGAGGAAACTCGGTATGTCGGGCGGACCAGACCCCAGACCGACCTAGGCAAGCACAGCTTTACCTAAAGATCGACCCGAGTGGCAGTTCTTATTAAGCCACGAGCTTTATTTTAGTTAAAACAATAAATTTGTAGCAAAAATAACCATACCACCATATTACCATTATCGTCTCCATTTATAAAGGTTCACCATAAAACAATTTTCCAAAAAGAGCGCAACCCGCAACAGAAATCCCTTCACTAAACATCAAACACCCTGTAACACGTACACGTCAAAAAACTGTAAGTCAGCGATACGATCGACTACCCTCAAAATATTCCCGATCTAATAGCATGTCGGAATAATTCAGACGGGTAGAATAGAAAAGAGTTAGATGCAGAAGTCCTACTCTATACAATGAAAATAGATGCATGCACAGAAAAGACAAACCAACTCGCACTGGGCCCGCGTGGTGGATTATAGCCCATCTTTCTCCTAGAGAGGAGGCCTGAGTCCCTGCAGTGGGAACATTATAGGCTGATGATGAACAGAAAAGACATGCTGACTGACACTTGTATGATAAAAACATACGTGCTGTAATACGATTTTGCTTCTAAAAATATCTGACATTGAACATACATAACATCACACACTTGTAATCCCTGAAGCGTTTAGAGGAGGACCACACATTTCGTTAGTTATGTCTAAGTCTCGTGTAATAGAGGCAAGCCTATTGCCATAATCTGTGTATAAATTCAGACTCCGTTGCTACTACTGAGAAATTCCTGATGGAAAAACTCGATAACACTTTTTCCGACCCAGAAATCAAACTCAGGACCTCATGCTCCCGTCGGGGCTGCGGGTTGTTCGAAAGAGATACCGCGGCCTCGGCACAAGGGCTAAGAAGGAACATGGGTGGTTTTCAGTCAGTAGAAGTCTGACACTCTCTTTCGCTCTGCCCAGAGCGGGAGGGGTTATTTGATGATTTCCCACCCTCAAAATAAAAGGACCTCATGCGCCATTATGTCTTGTACAGAAATAATGACAACGTCTAAAATTGAACATCGTTTTCGTAAGCTGATCGTACAACGTGTATTTGTAGTGCGTGCATTTTCCCATATTGTACGAAATCGGCCTTCTGCACTCGTCCACTTTATATTCTGTGGCTAGAACGTGCTCGAATCCGAATCGATTTGCAACGATACGAAACAATCGCTCTGAGAATACGAATGATTGATAACATCCATATCGTACGATGACGCGTCACTTCACTATCGCCGAGTGTTTTTGTTTGTTAGGGAGGCTGGGGTTATTCTTTTTTGGAGTTTACTTATGTTTTCGTTGCAAATCAAATAAAAGCTGTTTTTTTTTCATTTAAACCATAAATGAAAAAAATACAGGTTTTATTTAGTCTTAAAAAAATCTGCGTGAATGAATCGTAGTTCAATGTGTTTGTTCAACCTGCATTATCCCACTGGTGGGACACGATGCAATAGTTTGTATGTGCACTATTTTCTAAAAAAAAATTAAATTAAATTGGCCTTCTTTTGACCTCAATTTTGTGCTCAGGACAAATTTGAAGTCGACGATGGAATGAGCTAATTGAAAAGAATCCTATTAACTTGCGACTATAATTAATTTGAAAACTCAAATTAATTTGTTTTTTTTTTATTAATTACAAAACAATCGCTCTGAGAATTCGAATGATTGATAACATCCATATCGTACGATGACGCGTCACTTCACTATCGCCGAGTGTTTTTGTTTGTTAGGGAGACTGGGGTTATTCTTTTTTGGACGTTTTCTATATAAATCTAGTTTAAACAAAATATTTTGTTGGCAGTTTTCATTTAGTCTAATATAAAATTAGTTTAAAGTGTTTGCATTTTTATTCTTCCTGCATTGTCTCGCTGCTGGGACACTATACGATAGCTTTTGTGTACACTATTTTTTAAGATAATAAATTGTTTTTTTATTTAATTTTTTTAAACGTTGCCCCACACTAGGAATTTCTCCTGTATCGTGGGTGCGTTCACAAACATTTAAACTCACATACACAAATACCCAGACCCGAAACAACTATCTGTAGGCCATACAAATTTGTCAGTGTTATACTCTCTTATTTTTAAGCTATAATGTGTTTACGATGACATCTAAACTTACGAATACTGTGTTGTTTTTGTTTCAGGTAAGTTGAAATATTGCTGTAAAGATCTGTTGGAAGTTACCCAGTTGACCCCCTTGGTGATTATAAACTTTTATTAATTATTACTAACAATGGTAGCAAACTAAAAGCTTACATTATTACTGCAAAACTACAGTAATTTGTTTGTCGTTTTGTTCAAACAATCTTATGTTTCTATATTTATTAAACTCACAATCCACTAAACTCTTAACAAACAATAGTAAGACAAATCGTCCCGTAGATGGCGCCACTGTGACTTAATTACTTTAAAAGCTCGTCCGTCCATCTGATACAGTTAAATATATTAACTTTGAGTTAACTTTGTGGAGAAGAGATCTAACCGTTTGTCTCTTAAACTGATTTCTTTGTTCCTTAATTAAAGGGGTTAAAAAATTATGTCTGTTTTGTGTTTCTGTTTTTTTATAATCTGATTATTTTATTTTACACACATGTTGTATGCTATTTCTATGCAAAAATACGATTCAGTATGACTTCTTTCCCGTCTCGGCTGCGGGTTGTTCGCAAGAGATACCGCGGCCTCGACATAAAGGGCTAAGAAGGAACAAGGGTGGTTTTTAGTCAGTAGAAGTCTGAAACTCCCTTTGGCTCTGCTCAAAAGCGGGAGGGGTTATTTGAAGATTTTCCACCCGCCAAAAAAAAGGATGATTTCTTTCCTTTATTTCAATAAAAATGCGTCATTGGTTCTTCATGACGTGATAGGCAGTCATCATTGGTTGACGATGATGCGATGAAAGGTGCGTTCATAAACTTGAACTTATAACTATGACACGTCAAAACAAAGGCGGCAGTTTAAATTAATCGTTTTATGGGTAAAAATCCCCATTGCTCTTTTAAAAATATTCGTATTTTACGGTTTTGCCAGAACAATGATATTACTTAAGTATGAGAGGAAACTGTGGCGCTGATAACACAGTTAGCAAACTAAGTTCGAGTTACAGAACAACATACTTGCATTACACAACTAAAATCATCAAAACTTTTGCACCAAAACGACCCCACTTTTCTCCATCACATGACAAATCAACCCAAGCACTTCTTAACAGATAGCCCATTCCAAACCATAGTCTTGCCCATTTTTATCCAGTTACAGCCAAAGCTCCTACATTGCCGCACTTTTTCCTCATTCGCAGTAGATTCGCGTAATAATTCCTTTTTAGACTGACAACTGTAACGACAGCCATTCTGTTAGCCCTAAGAACCCCATTTTCAAAGAAACTTGAAGATAGAATACGTCTGTTGAGTAGATTAATGTGTAGATCTTTATTTGTGTATATTTAAGGTTTTGTTTTGTGCCTAACACTATGTCTCTAGGGGTTATTGCTATCGTAGGGCGAAAGAATTAGGCCTACAAGTGAATTATTACCTTGTCTGATGAAACAGAAAGGTCCATTGTGATGTTGTTTGAAAAATCACTACATAGTATAAAACAAAGTCGCTGTAGGGATCCATCCCTATGTATGCTTAAATCTTTAAAACTGCGCAACGGATTTTGAAGCGGTTTTTTATAATAGGTAGAATGATTCAAGAGGAAGGTTTTAGTATATAATTTGACCGACAACCACACGGGTAAAGCCGCGGGCATCAGCTAGTACATTTATAAAATTTTCTTCCTAAGATCTTAATTCGATCTTAAGCAAGCTTCATGATATTTCATTACAACGGCTTGCCCATGCTCTAGAATCAAAAATCCGAAGATATGTGTGATTCACTAACCTGCATCAATTCCGCGTGTTGGCCCACTTTCTCTTAAAATGAGGCTGTCCAGCAGTAGGAACGTTGTAGACTGATCAGTCTAAGTTACGGCCTCGTTGGTTTAGTGGTCCCAAGCGCCACTGTTGGGCATGAGGTTCTGGGTTCGCGTCCCGGGAAAAGTATTATTGTGTTTCTTCATCATGAATTTCTCAGTAGCAGCCACGGGGACTTAAACATTACTAGTGAAATGTGGGTGTACTATTAGGCAAACCTCTGCCTTACCCTTCGGGGATTACAGGCGTAATGTTATGTTATTCTACGTAACAATACAATTGATCCACAAATACAACCATTTAGTCCATTACCACACGATACAAAGCAAATGAACCAGCCTGCCAGGTTGCCACATAAGATTGGAATCGAATAAAAATCAAATTTGATAAAAATAAAGGTTAACAAAAACTGACGCACGCATTTATCAAATGCTCGCGCGAACACTGACGGCAGGCGAGGACGCTGATGTAGCTTAATTGTTACTGGATGAGACTGCTTTCATTGAAATACACTAAGATTTACGTTCTTAGACAAGGAGACTTAATGCTACTTACAATGGTACCTAGGCATATTCATCATCATCTGCCTAGCCTTTTCCCAACTATGTTAGGGTCTGCTTTCAGTCTAACCGGATGCAGCTGAATACCAGTATTTTACATGGAGCGACTGCCTATCTGACCTCCACAACCCAGTTAATACCAGGTAATACGATACTCTTTGGTAAGACTGGATGTCAGAATTTCAGGTCACTGACTACCTGTTACGACTGCCAAAGATCTATATATGGCAGCCGGCTCCAACAGCTTAACGTGCTTTCCAAGGCATGGAGGAATCTCGGTATGTCGGGCGGTCACCCATCCACAGACCGACCTAGGCAAGCACAGCTTTACCTAAAGATCGACCCGAGTGGCAGTTCTTATTAAGCCACGAGCTCTCCTACCTAGGCATATTCATGAAGATATTTTTATTTTTACTTTTCTAACATGTGCATGTGGAGAGCAGTGGTGGCCTAAAGGTAGCAGCCCCGACTTACCAACAGTTAGTCGTAGGTTTAAACCCAGACAAGCGCATTATTTTGTGTAATTTCATCATCACTGCTCTCATAGACGGTGCTGGGGAACATCGTGAGAAAACCGTCAAAACCTAGAACCAAAAAAATCGACGTTATGTGACATCTACCCACCCGCACTGATCTGCATGGTGGATTATAGCCCATGACATCGCAGACGTTCATACATCTAGTCATACACGCGACCATTTATGTTTCTATCAATAGATCATACAAACATAAACTCATGCCTTTTCTTATAGGGGTAGGCAGAAACCACAGAATACTACCAACTACGATCCCTATCATAATTATCCCTAGTGCCTCGTCCACGTTCATACATTTGGTCATACACGGACGCCGGTTGTTGATGTACCCAATATTATTGGTTATCGATAGAAAACCATGAGTACAGTAAACCATGAAAACAACAAGAAAAGGATCTTGCTTCTAAGTTCCAAGTAACAAACAACTACGCTTACCCCATCCATTCTTTTAACATCCCTGTCCATTCAGTAGGCCGTAGGGTGGCGGGCAAGCGATCCATCACGATCGCAGAATGTAAACATGTTGCATAGGGCTGCCACGCGGGTCTGTCTGATGGAATAAGGATAAGTTGGGAATATTAGATGTGATGTGTGGGATGTGGGTCGAGTGTAACTGCTGGTGAATTAGTGTTTGTTTGGTTTTAGGTTTTAGAAAAAATAATAAAGGAAATTATAATTGTCTTGTGTGTTATAATCTAACTGCTCTATAATCTAAATTTCCAATACCTCCTAATGTTCCTGTTCTCCTGGTAGTTTGTGTAACTTTACTAAAATTATTATCAATCACTTTTATTATACAACTCATCACTAGCAGCTATCAAATCGAAGGTGCTAAAATGGGATTTTTTTTTTTTTTAATTGTTCCCATTAAAGCACCACGTCAAAATATTGATTGGTGCTCAGATGGGAATAGCTTTGGTGCTCTAAGCGTAGGTGCTCTAAAAATCGTTTTTATAGTGAAATATTTCAGTATAAATATAATATGATAATTAACTGCTGTCTAACCTTTTCCTATCTATGTTTAAGTAAAATTCCAGTTTAACCAGATGCATCTGAATAACAGTAATGTACATAGAGAAAAGCTCTGTCTACATACCCATTATAATCATTCTCCTACCCTTATCCAAATTCATTTGTAGTCGGCGGAGCATCTCATTTGATATCTATTTTCTTCCCATATCACGCTTCACACAGTCCATCAATAGTTTCTTTGATCCTACTCTACTCTTAAACCTCATCCATATCAGTACTCAAAAGTTTCCTAAACGGTACCTTAAATAAAACGCTACGGATGATAAAATCTTTCAAATATTCGATTAGCGTCATCCCTAAGTAGCAGTGGATTAGTAAGGAGGCAGATTGGATGTGATTTGTTTATGATTATCTGAAACGGTTCGCTCGTCAAATGTTTTCGACGCTAATAGCTGTACAAGAGTATTTTAGACGTGTTGCCAAAATTGCTCTTAATCTTAAATCTTGTTTTCAATAATTTTACAAATACCTATTGAAGCGTTGAAAAGTTCATTAGATTTTCATTTTTATGTAGGCCATCAATTTAATTTAATTTAGTTACTAGCTAACAGGTCTTTTTCTGGTATTTGGTCAACATGTATGCCCCTCTCCTGTTATATTATAGCATTTTAACGGTGAAGTGGGATTTCACAATATATTTAACTAGCTGGTGCCAGCGGCTTCACCCGCTACAACTCGAAAATTATCCCGCGGGAAGATAAAATCGGGATAAAAACTATCTTATGTGTTAATCCAGGTTATAAACTATCTGTGTATCAAATTTTATCCAAATCCGTTCAGTAGATTTTACGTCAAAGAGTAACAAACATACACTCTCACAAACTTTCGCCTTTATGATCTGTCGAGCTCGAGGCTTTATGTTTTCTAATTTTTTTGGCTATTTCCTGGCAAATTATTCAGTATGCTTGGAAGAGTATAATATGTCCAGACCCTTATATCGTATTCATTGTTTACTCTCGGCAGTTTATACAAAGGCAAGAAAATGATGTCAATGATGTAATGAGCCGTAACTATTTATGCTATTTGTAAGTAAATAATACGTATAATATTAAACCATGCAAGAGGTTCTGAATACGATTCTCGAGCCAGGCAGATTGTTATTAAGTTTTTCTATCAGTAATTGTCAATATCAGCCATGGAGGCTGTATTTGTGGCTGTTTAATGGCAATAGACTTGTGGATAAATTGTGGGTGTACTGATAGTTACCTAGGGCTATCCTTTTGGAGATTACCGGCGTGATATATTATTTATTTAAATAATTACTTGCTGCACTTACAGTTTACACCAACGCGTGCAGCAAGTCAATAAACATACACTAACTTAAAAAAGCGAGTAAGCAAGCATAGCTTTATTGCTTCTCTAAAACAAATCTAGATCCGGGTTTTGAGCAATCAGACCAATATGTATATTGGACCAATCAGAGAAGCTTGAAAAATAACCGCTTATAAAAATAACCGCTTATAAAAATGTCTGCTACGTGGCACCCCTAACTAACAGTGGATTACTGTGAAAGCAGATTGAATGTGATTTGTATAAGATTATCTCAATCGGTTCGCTTCTCAAACGTTCTTGAAGCCATTTGTTCTGAGCCCGTCTTTGATTGATATGACGTAAACATTTTTTGTATCTAAAAACAAAGAGAAAGTATGTGTTTTGTTTTGATAATGAGATAAGAGAAAATTGGTAATGTGGCTTATTTAACCGACAAAAAAATGAGGAGGTTCTCAATTCGCCTCGAAGTTTATATAATGTGAATTTTATGAAGAGGTATTTTTATCGAAGTAAAATATAGGAATTCTATACTGTATGTGTATAGTATACACAGAGTATCGTGATGCAAAAATATAATACCGAGGATTTTGTAAATGGGTGTTAACCCTCACCGTTTTTTTTTGCTGAAAATCTGCTGTGTTATAAATTTTGAACGTGTAGAGATTACTTTTTCATATGCGACAGCTGCTTCAGTGATCGATCGAATTCCATTAAGAACAGTCGCGTCGCGTCGCGTCGGTATAGCGCTGACGCAGCAGCATACCGTTCGTTACCTCTAGCCGTGCGCGGTCGCCGCGATGACCCAGTTACCGAATTTATTGCACAACTATTTGTATAAACAAAGTGTTAAGGTGAAGTTGTTATTATTTTAATAATCATGGCTTCGTCATGCACAATTAAAATCAAAACTGAAACGGAACAATTGTTGTATAAACATTATACCGAAGAAAAGTTGGAACGCGAAAAGTTACAATGTTTGGTAAATGACCTCAAAAGTCAATTAGAACTACTTCAGCAGCAGCTTAAAAACATCCAGGAGCAAAAATCTGCAGACCTAGACAAGAAAAATGTCACTACCGAGAAGCCAATGCCAATCGAGTACGAGACAGACGAAGAGGAACTAGCAAAGGAAACAGAGTGGGTACGACAGAAGAGCAGAAAAAAAAGGAAATTGAACTCATCACCACTGTCCTCACCACCTCAACAAGGAGCCGATTCCAGCCAAAAACCTAAAGAAAATGTTAAAACAAAGAAACAGCCCACACCACCACCGATAGTTGTGGAAAATGTTAAAAACTACCAAGAATTCTATGATCTTCTTTCAGCTAATCTAACGAAAGACTCGTTCATTACAAAAATGATGAATGGAGAAAAAGTTAAAATTAACTCCCATAATGATGACTCATACAGATCCATCACCAAGTTATTGTTACAGAATAACTGCTTGTGGTACTCGTATGAGAATAAACAAGACAGACCGATTAGGGTGATGGCAAAAAACCTTCATTCTTCCTGCCTGCCAAATAGAATAGTTGAAGACCTGACAACTCAAGGATATAAAATAGAAGATGCGGTCAACAAACTGAGTTGGAAGAGCAAAGAGCCCCTCAGTATGTTTATGCTCTCATTCCAAAAAGATGAAGACATTAAGAAAATCTACGGAATCAAATCCATACTGGGCTGTAAAGTGGATATACAGCCGTTAAAAACATCGAAGTTAATTCCACAATGCAAAAGGTGTCAAGCATATGGCCACACTCAGAAATACTGTTCCAAAGAACCCCGGTGTGTGAAGTGTACAGGCAAGCACCTAACCAGAGACTGCAGTAAACCAGCAGAAGCAAAGCCAAAATGTGTTCACTGTGGTGAGCCCCACCCGGCTAACTATAGGGGATGCATAGTAGCTAAAGAGCTACAAAATATTAAAGATAAAAATATCAGAAAGAATGTGTCGATACCAAACTCTCAAGGTCCAAGTACAAACAAAGACAAAATACCTAGTGTCACCAAACTTGCTACTAAAAGTGTTTCGTATGCACAAATGACAAAAGGAGTCCAATCGTTGCCACAGTCACATATGAAACCAATGAGCCCTAACATGGATGAAAAGATTAACACAATCATAAATCTTTTAACTACGTTCGATGAAAGGCTGAAAAAACTTGAAAGTAGCACTAAAGCAGCTACCAAACAAAAAAGCAATATCCATGGCTAATTTATTAAAAATTATGGCATGGAATGCGAATGGACTGCTGAAACATCAGAATGAACTTACGGCAGTCCTAAATATGGAAAGTATTGATGTGTGCCTTATATCAGAGTCACATTTCACTAAAGAATCTCATATTCAGATCAAAGGATATAACGTATACCATGCATTGCATCCCAATAACACACCAAGAGGTGGTAGTGCTGTCATTATAAAAGAGAATATTTTTCACTATGAAGAACTCAAATATGAAAAAGAAGAAATACAAGCAGTGGCCGTCTGTGTCAAAACGAAATACTGTCTTGTCACTATTTCAGCCATATACTGTCCACCTAGGTATTCACTAAAAGCAGATCAGTACATTAATTTTCTAAACCTTCTTGGAAACAGATTCATATTAGGAGGCGACTTTAATGCCAAAAATACATTTTGGGGATCTAGACTGACAACAACCAAAGGAAGAGAGCTACTGTGCGCAATTGAAGAAACACAATGCAAAACATTGTCAACAGGTAAGCCCACTTATTGGCCTACTGACACAAAAAAGATTCCCGATCTCATAGACTTTTTTATATATAAAAATGTATCACCTAACCTTCTCCGCATTCAAGAAGGTTATGATATGAGCTCAGACCACTCACCTTTATTACTTACTCTAAGTGAGACTTTCTTGCTGAAAGAAACCTACCCGACATTGGTAAATAAGTACACTGATTGGGCAAGCTTTAAAATAGACTTGGACTCTGTAATAGATTTAAAAGTTCCACTAAAGAAACCAGAAGATCTGGATCGGGATATCAGTCATTTTATTACACAAATACAACAATGCGCCTGGAAAAACACGCCTACATTTAAGATCAAAAACAGACTTACATACTATCCAGCAGAAATCACAAAACTCATAAATGAAAAGAGGCGACAGAGACGAATATGGCAACAAACAAGATTTCCACAAGATAAAAGGATTCTGAACAACCTTACAAAACAGCTAAGTAGTGCAATTCAGAAATTCAAAAATGAATCAATGAGCAGTTATCTAAAACAACTAACTAGCTCTCGCACGACAGATTACTCTCTGTGGAAAACTACAAAAAATTTAAAAAAGCCAATTATGCATATTCCCCCCATCAAGGATACTAACGGGCGGTGGGCAATAAGCAACGAGCAAAAAGCTATTAGGTTTGCACAACATCTGGAACTAATTTTTACGCCAAATAAAGAACACCAAGACAGCGCTTTGCTAGATGAAACATCAAATAATGATGAGCAAGAAATAAAATTGGTAACACCTAGAGAAGTATACAACGAAATCAAGCGTCTTCGACTAAAGAAATCACCTGGCTACGATCTTATTACCGGAGAAGTTCTTAAGAACCTCCCACGTAAAGCCATCATAAAACTTACGACTCTCATCAATGCAACGTTCAGGCTTAAGTCGGTACCTGACCTGTGGAAAGTTGCCGAAGTTATAATGATACCAAAGCCTGGTAAACCACCTCACGAAACGACATCATATAGGCCGATCTCGCTGCTACCGATTATGTCAAAATTATTTGAAAAGCTTCTCTTGAAGCGGCTAAAACCCATCATAGAAGAAAGAAACTTGATCCCTGACTACCAATTTGGATTTAGGGAAAAACATTCGACAATAGACCAAGTACACAGGATTACCAACATTATAGAAAAGGCTTTAGAGGAAAACAAAGTTTGCTCAACGGTCCTCCTCGATGTAGCGCAAGCATTTGATAAGGTATGGCACAAAGGCCTCATTAACAAACTAAGAAATATGCTCCCTAAACAGTTTGCTGACATCTTAGAGTCTTACCTATCACAGCGTATGTTTAGAGTAAGACAAGATGATGCACATTCGGAACTAAAACCGATAAAAGCTGGAGTACCGCAAGGAAGTGTCCTAGGTCCCGTCTTGTACTTATTGTACACTTGCGATATTCCTGAATTAGAGAACAACACCATTGCCACATTTGCAGACGACACAGCTATAATGGCCACAGGCGTCACTCAAGAAGAAGCAGTGAAAAAAGTTCAAACAGCCGTCAATATCATCTTTGACTGGACAAAAAAATGGCGTGTGAAACTTAATGAAACAAAATCTGTTCACATAGACTTCACAAACAAAATGCAAAATTATCATCCGATAAACATAAACGGTCATGTCATACCATACGAAAATACAGCCAAATACTTAGGCATGACATTAGACGCAAAGCTTCGCTGGAAAGCTCATGTTAAAAAGAAACGCGACGAACTAGAGCTTCGCTACAAGTCGATGTACTGGCTGATAGGAAAACATTCTTCGCTGTCAGTACACAACAAAATACTGTTGTACAAACAAGTCCTCATGCCTGTATGGACTTATGGTATTCAGCTTTGGGGCTGTACCAAACAAAGTAACATCAAAATTATACAGCGTTTTCAAAACAAAGTACTCAGAGGTATCGTTAATGCGCCCTGGTACATTCGAAATGACGACCTTCATCGGGACCTCAAAGTAAACCTCGTCATAGACATAATTAAAAAGAACGCCGAAGCTCATGAACGAAGGCTTCACCATCATGTGAACATCGAGGCTATCCAGCTCCTCGACAACACGGACATAGTGAGAAGGCTAAAAAGGACAAAACCTTTCGAGCTAATTTAGTGAAGTGTGAGTTTAATGTAGTGAAGTGAGTGCTACCTATAAAGAACACAAGAAAAAAGTGTCTTCCCCTTAATAGAGACAATAAGAAAAGTGTTAATGGACACATTCTTAGTTATAGTCTCCCTAGCAAATTAAGTCAAAATAGAATTACTCATTAGCTTTAGTATTAAGCTAGATTGTATTTTTTATGATGTACCCGTATTAGGACACATTATACAAAAAAAAAAAAAAAAAAAAAAAAAAAATATGCGACAGCTGACTCTTTTTAATAAGCGACGCAAAATGTCTATGATAGAAGTCATGAAATATTGTAACCTAAATAACGTAACAGAAGTTAAAAAATATTTGCAATGCACATAATAATTCTGTGATAATTTCAGTCATGCCAATTTTTAAATATTAGTTTTTCATATTAAAATATTAAATTCAGTTGAGTGTGTAGGTACATAGGAAAATGAGCATAATATATTTTATAACTTCCTTTAAAACCACTCAAAAATATGAACTAAATCACCCTATCAATATTTCACTGAAGAATTAACCTAATTCCTGGGTTCAGAAGATTCAAGTTAACTTACTTCCCAATCTTGATTCCCGATAGTTAGCCGAGGAACGGCCCCTAAAGGATTAGAGACAGCTTCCATGTGATTTGCTTTAAGCCGCTACGCTTCCCATTGGCTGGATTTAACGACAATCAAGCTGTTTTATCTTTTTCCCATTGTTTCTTTTGTCTTTTAGTGTAGTTGAATAGTTTTTTTTTTGGTTGTTTTAGTACAGTCGGTTAAGAAAATTCAGAACAAACAATAACAGTTCTTAAGGTGTAGAAGAATTTATAGGTAATATTAAATACACTCATGTTATTATTTGTGTACAATATATTTAAACTATGAAACACTGCTTAAAGGTACACCATGAAGTAATAAAATAGGTATAAATATTTTTTATTTATTTAATATATGTTCTGAATAACATAACATGTGGAGTTTGGTTATACGCAATAAAAACACAAAAATCAAAATCCTTTGATCACCAAGTAGACAGAATAAGCCAATAAACAACAAAGGGATAATTTGATCAAAGCCTAACCTTCGTCAGACCGATGGATTCATGAATCAAACTTTTTTCTAAATTGTCATCCATTAATCTAAATATTTTACCCGATAAAGGATTATAATTGAGTTGTAAAACATAATATTTTAACATCGCGCTTTGATTGCCGTAGATGTAGACAGAATTGTATTCAGTATAAATACAATAGGGATGTTTCCTGACTAAAAAACATATTATTCTGTTTAGTTCGTCAGTTAGATTATCTAAAATTATTGGGATACGTGTTTTTTTGTTTTATCAAATCAATAAAAAATTAGGAATATAAAATGCGTCAAAGATCATGAGTTTATGAAGATGACTGACGCATCTTTGACGCATTTTTTTTTCTTGTGACGTCACTTTCTGATAAAAAATGTCATACAATATGACGTCAAGCGAGTCTTCAAAGCACTTTATCGTTTTCACTTCTTGTTTGCGTGAAAATAGAAAATTGTGTCCAATATTTTTTTGGAAATCTATCTGACGGACTGATTCGATTTTTTTTGTCAACTACCCTATTTGACAGCTACGATTGTGTATATTCGCAATGAGAGTATGGTAAACTGTTTTACTTCCGTCACATCACCATCCCAGGTTCAGTTATAAACCAAAATCGGGCACTAGTTGCTCGGCACTTTGGTGAACAGCAGGGCTATTGCGTATCTTTTTAAATGTCAGTGGCTATCATAGTGTCCATCGATTAACTGTCAGTTTGATACAAAATGGAACCATTTGACAGTAATCGATGGACACTTCGATAGCCACTGACATTTAAAAAGATACGCAATAAGCCCTGCTGGCAATATTTGGAGCCATTTGGAGCACCTTAATTTTTTTTTTGTTGTGTGCACTTGTGGCATGTGCCATTATATATATGTTTTCTTCCTTTTTTTTCTGTCTATTTCATTTAGCGGATAAATAATAAATCTGGGTCCGACTGAAAAAAATTGAAATCGTTTTTAGGGTTCCGTACCCCCGTCGGGGCTGCGGGTTGTTCGAAAGATATACCGCGGCTTCGACACAAACGGCTTAGAAGGAACATGGGTGGTTTTTAGGCAGTAGAAGTATGACATTCCCTTCCGCTCTGCCCAGAGCAGGAGGGGTTATTTGACGATTTCCCACACCCCAAAAAAAACTTGATCTTATCATCATCATCTGCCTCTTTTCCTTATCACGTTAGAGTCGGCTTCCAATCTAATTGGATGCAGTTAAATACCAGTATTTTACACGTAGCGACTGCCTATCTGACCTCCACAACCCAGTTAGTACTGGGTAATACGATACCTATTCATAAGTCTGGTTATCAGACTTTCGGGCGACTGACTAGGTACCTGTACGACTGCCAAAGATCTTCTAATGACAGCCGTGGCTAGTGGCTTCTCGTCGGGGCTGCGGGTTGTTCGCAAGAGATACCGCGGCCTCGACATGAAGGGCTATGAAAGAACATGGGTGGTTTTTAGTCAGTAGAAGTCTGACACTCCCTTTCGCTTTGCCCAAGAGCGGGAGGGGTTATTTGATGATTTTCCACCCGCACAAAAAAAAAAAAAGGCTAATGGCTTAACGTACTATGCGAGAAATAGAGGAAACTCGGTCACCCATCCACGGACCAGCCTAGGCAAGCGCGGCTTAACCTAAAGACTTGCTGTTTATATTTAGCCACGAGCTCCTATTATGTTTTTTATTATTTATTAAGCCTTTATTGCTGAATAACTAAACACAAGTACAAATCAATAATATAAAATAAAAACTTAAATCTAACACATCGGGTTTTCCGGTTTAGTGATCAGCGTGTCCTGTGACACATAGGCCTCTTCCAGCTTCTTCCACTCATTTCTGTCTCTAGCTTTCCTAGACCAGGTAGCGCCTCCAATTTTCCTTATGTCATCTATCCATCTCTTTGCCTGTCTTCCCTTATTCCTTTTGCCATCGCGTGGTTGCCACTCTGTTATTGTTTTGGTCCATTTTTTATTCCTATTATGTTTAATATTCTAATAATTATTTTCGGTGTAATAAAATTCTCCTAAAGCCAAGTTAAATAATTGATGTCTATCCATCTAAACATTTATTAAGCCGATAACAATATATAATATAATAGCTTTGTTTATAATTGAGTTGTTTAACAAACAATATTAAACCAATATTACGGAACAAACTTCTGTTTGTCGGATAGGCGTTCACGTGAATACGTATTATCGGTTTAGTATTAACCTTTGGATACGCCACTGCTTACAATATTTAAATAATTTTGTATGTTCAGACTTTCTGTGAAATTACTACAGACTTAATTCCTAGAAAAAAATACAAATTCTAAGAATTCTCACCTGTTTTGTCTACAGTTCCGTATGGTGTCGGACGTAAAGAACAGCACCATTCCATATCTTCCCGTGGGTGTCGTAACAGGCGACTAAGGGACTTACCAGAGATTGGGCAGCAGCGTTCTCTGTGCCTTCGTAACAACCATACTGCGATCGCCAACCCGCCTGCCAAGCGTGGCGATTATGGCAAATCCCCTGTTCTGGGGGAGGCTTATGTCCAGAAGTGGACTGCTGGCTGAAATGATGATTGTCTATAAGGCTAACTCAAACTCAAAACATTTCAATTAGACCAGTACAGCCAAATTAGAATGTCAAAACAAAGGAAGCAAAGGCATAATAACTTGTAAAAGTACTGTAGTTGTCCATTCCAAAGCGTGAGCTCTGAAGAATGGGCTAGAAATTCCATGGACACTATTTTCAACCAAAATATTGTAACAAAATCTTGGCTGAACAGTGAATATGGATACTTATAAACAACGGAGCTTGAAAATAATTAGATACAATATCTTTTTTTTTCTCTCTTCACAAACACAAACATAGTTATAAAAAATATTTGGCGTAGGCGTAGTACTTATATTTTCATAAAATGAGCCACGTTTCCTTTTGGTCCTTTTCTTTTGGCGGGTGGAAAATCATCAAATAACCCCTCCCGCTCTTGGGCAGAGCGAAAGGGAGTGTCAGACTTCTACTGACTAAAAACCACCCATGTTCCTTCTTAACCCTTCATGTCGAGGCCGCGGTATCTCTTGCAAACAACCCGCAGCCCCGACGGGAATATGCTCAGTAGCAGCTCTTACGACCTCTACGGCTAACAAAGCCTTCAGTTAGTACTCTGGAATTTTCCCAGAAATTCGTAAAACAATTATTTTTTAAACTTCCATCTTCCCTTCAAATATCCAGCGTCCTAGATGAAAGCCTAGTAATTAAAAAATATTTAAATAAGGGCCCGAAAATCCTGCAAGTTTATTCTAGATCTAGCCTAGTAATTACTTTTCTCTGGCGGAATAATTACTATTTTAATGGACTTTTTACCCCTAAAGGTAAAAAAGTATAATTAAAGTTTAGTGGCCGCAATCACGACTACTGAACCGCTGGTCCTAGGTTGGATTCCCGGGTCTGGCAATTTTTTTTGGGGTTTTTCATGAGGAATTTCTTTTTCTTTTTAACAGCTTGCCCCCTGTTATATTAGATTTAAACATTACAGGTGAAATGTGGATGTACTATTAAGTACACCTCTGCTTAACCCTTTCGGTAGCACTTGACAATACGATATTTCTTGAAAAAACCGGTTGTAAAACTTTCAGCCCACTAATTGGCTATTTGACCACTGTTAAAAATTCACGAAAATGTTATGTTATTTCAAAGAACTAACAGAAATAACACGATGTGTGAAAAAATTAATGAAATCGATCAACAAATAGCTTAGTTATAACTGATTTTAAATGACGTGTTAGACAAAGACAGCGCTACAGACATGTGACGTCATAATTTTCATACCGCCATAGTAACGTAGTACAAACGGCCGTTTCGCGCGACAAGAATAGAAAGTACCCCCACTTAAAACTTCTAAAGCATGCAGCTACTCCATTTTTTTATCGATTTTATTTACTTTTTCACACATCGTGTTATTTCTGTTAGTTCTTTGAAATAACTTATCATTTTCATATTTTTTTAACAGTAGTCAAATAGAGTTAAAAATAGGGTAAGATTAGGTGTGGAAAATTGTAATGTTTGCCGACAAAACTCCCACGGCGTACACGATTTGTCAATGAAAAACACCCATCTACAATAAGGTCAATCTTTTAAAACACCCTGTGGCTTATACAGTGTGTACCGACTCCATATTGGCACCATTCAAATCACTGCGAACCCTCATAAAATCGCAAACATTAAATAAAACCTTTTTATTACTCAAACGAAAGAGAAAGCGATACTTTTCTCACTTCTTTCCTCTCTTTCGGCGAAGAATTTCCATACTTAAGAATCAATATTTGGACTAGGAGATGAACCGCTATGGATTTATGGCGTCCATTGTAAAAGGTCGTAAAATATTTAATATCTTTTGTCCATAGTGCAACAGTGTTAACCTTTGAGTTATGGCTGAACCGGTTATGGCTGGCTATTACTGGTACGGTCCGGATGCAGATATTATTATACAGTTGTTTTTGACCGTGTGCTCTTCATTCTTTAAATGGCCAATCGTAAAATTATACGCTCTGACGTAATTTATAGTTTTTAACAAAACAGTGATATTGCGTTAAGAAATTCGTGAATACAGGTAAGTTAAGGTCTTGACCGTAAACGGAAATGTTAAACGGTTATGGTTGCTTGACTCTTCGTATCCCAGTGTTTGTTTTAATAAAGAACTGTATCAGTTTTTAGTAACGCTTATTTCGATCGATATAATCAAAAACTAAAATAAAGTACAACAACAAATAACAATATGTTATTATGTATAACATATATGTTATTAAGATTTATTGCATTATATATTGCAAATTGTATAACTTTCTAAAGTTTTATTAGAAATCTGATATAATCTCATAACTCAAAATTATACTTGACAGCTGTTTTACTATGAGTTTTTGACTAATATATTTTTCACCCCTACGACCCCAAGGTCGCAAGCCACTGTATCTCTGCCAGATTAGACAGAAAATACAAATAATATACAAAATGTGGTTTTATTATTTATGTCTGTATAATAAATCATCGATAGATTTATAGACTGTCTGGAGGACATCCCAATTTCCATGGTGTATGTGGATTTTGAGGAAAATATATTTTATATAATATCATGTTGCTGAATTTGCAAGCCGATGTTTCAGTTGCAAAATGTAATAATTCATTAATATCTCTAATATTAATATGACATTTTGTACTGTACCATTCGATCGTCGATCTATGATAGTCAGGATACGGTCAAAAGTCTGAAAATATGACAACCAGTATATCCTTGAATAAACTGGTATCAAAAGGTATCAAGTAACCATACAGGGTGTAAATCAACTCATCACGCAGCC
Source organism: Diarsia brunnea (assembly GCA_949774965.1). Taxonomy (NCBI): domain Eukaryota; kingdom Metazoa; phylum Arthropoda; class Insecta; order Lepidoptera; family Noctuidae; genus Diarsia; species Diarsia brunnea. The sequence continues at coordinate 1,739,509 of OX459019.1, forward strand.
GTCAACCAAGCATTCTGTACATCAAACTAAGTATCCCTACGCAAAAAATTTTTGCTGGGAAACGACTTTTTTTTTGAGGTCAATAATCATATTTTACGTTAAAACTCAATGTAGCACTAAAACTGGTCATGGAGGTAATTTAAATAAAGTTATAACCTGAAAAACTAATATTTACAGAAACAGCAGTGAAAAATTTGGAACTTTGACCCCCAATATCTCCGTAACTAGAGGGTTCCCAGGTATGGTCTAGAACAAAAAAATTATCGCAGTAGTGGGGAGAACAAGTGCCTTTCGTTTGCGTTAATGGTACTTTTTTACCCTTTATAACAAGGTTGTAGAAGTTAGATAGGCAGTAACTTCATTTATAAAGTACTAAGATATACTCGTATACTATGAAGTTCAGCCGTTTTCGTTTCGTTTTTTTAAAGTCTGAAAACCAATTATACCAAGGGGTATCATAATATCACCCAGTACTAACTGGGTTGTGGAGGTCAGCAAGGCTATTTAGCGTATATTTTTAAATGTCAGTGGATATCATAGTGTCCATCGATTAACTGTCAGTTTGGTACAAAATGGAACCATTTGACAGTTAATTGATGGACACTATGATAGCCACTGACATTTAAAAAGATACGCAATAGCCCTGCAGATTGACAGTTGCCCCGTATAAAACACTGATATTTAGCTGCAACCGGTTAAACTGAAAGCTGACTCCAACATAACTGCGAAAATTTAACGAAATGACGTACATACAACCTATTTAACAAATAAATAAAGCCACACAAACAACTTTAAATCCTAACCAAGCAACATTAAAAGACTTTTCTCCGTAATCGAGTGTAATAGCCAGCACAGCAAGGGACCATTTCAAGCCGTTTGTTAGCTGTTATTTAATTTAGAACCTCGAGTACTGCACAAATAGATTTAGCGGTGCCTTAAAGTGGGACAGTCACGGGGGACTATAATATTTAGATGCGTCACTTCCGTAGACAGCTTTTTAGTGGAGGTTTTTAGCTTTTACCTGCCTCGTTGACTGAGTGGACTGCTTAGAATGAGGTCCTGGGTTCAATTCCCAGGTCAGTCAGTGTCTTTGGGTTTTTCCATCAGAAATTTCTCAGTAGCAGCCACGGAGCCTGGATTTTTGGCTAATTGATGGCAATAGGTTCGCCCCCTATTACTTGGGACTTAACCTTTTTTTTTTGGTGGGTAATCATCAAATAACCCCTCCCGCTCTTGGGCAGTGCGAAAGGGAGTGTCAGACTTCTACTGACTAAAAACCACCCATGTTCTTTCTTAGCCCTTTATGTCGAGGCCGCGGTATCTCTTGCGAACAACCCGCAGCCCCGACGGGTTGGGACTTAACCTAACTGGCGAAATGTGGATGTACCATTAGATATACCTCTGCCTTGGCAGTAAAATCTGTGTCTGGTACAAAACATTTTCTCTGAAACCTAGAAACTCGAGTGTTGTAGTGCGGGTGGCTGTCACTTCTATGATCATTTTTCTTGGAGATGATACTTTTAACTTTTTATTGTAAAAACTATTAACCTTATACGTCGAATGGGCACTATCCCGTATAACCTCAGGTACGTGGCACGTGGTGAGCAATTTTCACTCATGTGCATTGCTAATTTTAACTAGTAATTCAGCAGTTAAATTCTTATAATATTTTGATAGTGTAGAAGTTAAAGATCACAGAATTTGTACTGACGTGTGTGGGTGCTCGGTGAGCAAAATGCCGCCAATGCCATTCACCACCTTTTGTAGCATATTGCATTTATATCAAGTTAAAAATCTGCCCAGGGGTCGAAGACAAAAGCAGGGCCTAATTCTATAAAGTCAGAAAATATTGACAGCGGCAAAATGCTCACAGCGCGCACTCTAGGGTTAAGTGAGGTCTAGATCATTGGTACAAACTATTTCCCCAGAACCCTAGAACCCGGAGTATAGCACAAATAGATTAAGTGAATGTCACTTAAAGCGAGGTAGGATACTCAGTAACTGTGGTGCTTAGTTATGTCACTTCTGTGGACATTTTTATTTGAGATAGATGGTTTTTAAGTTATTTTATTAGAAAAGTAAATAATATCATAGAGGTTCTTGTACTGTAGTAATATTTATTTATTTCTTTGAAACTTCTTAATTAAAAACTGAGGATTGTGATAAGATGTCAAGACGTAAAGATAGAAAAGATTTTTAGCATGAGACGTGTAGGTAAATATATTCATTCACGTGTAGGTCAGAAAGAGGTGGCTAAAAAAATGCTTTAGCCACCGCTTTCTGACCGGTCCTCCTCTGCTTTTTGCGTCCAGCAGAGCTATTGTGTATCTTTTTAAATGTCAGTGGCTATCATAGTGTCCATCGATGAACTGTCAAATGGTTATGATTTTGTACAAAATGGAACCATTTGAAAGTTAATCGATGGACACCATGATAGCCACTGACATTTAAAAAGATACGCAATAGCCCTGCAGATGGACATCGCAAAGGATGGTTCACGAGAAGAAGACGTGGTGCAGGAGAAGAGTTCCTGTGGGATATGGGGAGGCCTTTGCCTAGCAGTGGGACATACAACGGTAATAAAAAAACTGATTTTCTAAAGGCCTATTCTTTATATTATGCCAAAAAAAGTATAGTCCATATTTCCTCATTGGTCTAAAACAAAATAACTACACTACTCGACAAGCTGAAAACACAAAACTAAACTACTAACCAACCCCAAACCCCTGAAAACTAAATAAAACGTTAAGCGAGAAACTCTCACTTCACAATATTAGAAGGCTACACTTTTTCAGGCTGAAAGTAATTTTTTTCAGTCGCACAATAATGTTGTTCCCGTAAATTAGTTTTCTGAAAGCACTTGGGACTTCTAGTGATGGATAACCATTTCGTTGCGTTTATTTTTAGCGGCTTTTCTCTCGGTTTTTTTTTTGCTGTCGGAAAACCAACAGATGGGTTCATTTTTTCTTTGAGTGATGCGTTACATGATGTTTTTTGCTTTTTGTTATGTTTTTGATGCTTGAGTCAATTGGGCAAGTTAGAGATGGTTTTATTTTATTTTTAGAGGAGTATGGAAGCAGAAGACATGCAACGACCCCAAATAAATTTAGTTATGGGTATGAGAACGATGATGTTAGTTGATTTTATTTATGGTTTTTGAACTTCTTTGTCAATCTAGTTTTACCACTGATTGTGTGACGCAACGTTTTATTTAAAAAAAAAAAAAGTTGCCCCACAATAGGAATTTCTCCTGTATCGTGGGTGCGTTTACAAACATACAGGGTGGTGCCGACAATACGACAATAAATGAAACCACCGGTAGTTCTAGTCCATAGGAACATTATTAAACTATCAAAAAAGTTTTAATACCAAAATTTGAAAAAAAAAAACAATAAAACCAAGTAGCTTATAACTGTTAACGAAATACATTACAATTTACAAACAAATATTGGTTTACTAACCTTAGGAATAATTTGCACCGATTAACGAGTGGAAATAAAATGTAACAAAAGAATTTGGCAAAGACATTTAGGTAGTTTGTTGTCGTATCGTCGGCACCACGATGGTGTTAGGATTAATTTGATAGTTTAAAAATGTTCCTATAAACTAGAACTACCAGTGGTTTCATTTATTGTCGTATTGTCGGAACCACCCTGTAGAAAGTCACATACACAAATACCCAGACCCGGAACCACTATCTGCAGGTCATACAAATGTTTGTTCCGTGTGGGGATCGAACCCACGACACGCAGCGCAGCAGTCCAATCGCTTAACCACTGCGCCAACCGTGCCGTCCAACTGTGAACTTATTAAAAGAGGTTTGAAATAATAAAGCCAAGCTTTAAATTTTTTTTCAACAAAAAACAAAACAGTTGGGCTTATTTTGATTATGACATGATGTTTTTTGCTTTTCATGAAGTTTTTGATGGTCGAGTCAATTAGAAAGGTCAGAGTTGATTTTTGTTAGTTTTTCAACTTCTGCTGCCAATCTAGTTTTATCACTGTGAACTTATTTAAGTAGTTTTGTACGTAGTGTTCCTTGTGAAGTTATAGGAGAATCAAAGCGTAGTTTATTAAATATTAGCTGTTAGCTGTGAGATTTATAATTTTGATTTACAATTTTATATAAAAAAAAATACATTTAAACAACTATGTACATTAATTAAAAACTAATAAATAAACTAACAGGAAACTATAAAAGGGCTCCAACTACTAAAACTGCTCCTCAACGCTGTCAGCCGGTAATGTGCTCAAAAGACTGGGAGCATTTTTCCACATTAAAATAATTTAAAAAAACTTTTAAAAATTCTGTCGTAGTTAAAACACAAAAGAGTAGTAACCAAATTTCTCTCTTCGATAAATTTTGATGAATAAAGAACAACTTCGTAGAATTTACAATCTTGACCACAGCGTCTAACTGCCGCACTCAGAGAGCTTTAATGATTACTTATGCCATTAGGTACTTAGTAAAGGTTTTGACAGTTTTGTCATACAAAAGTATGTCAAATCTTTATTATGTGACGGATTAGTAATCATTATTAAATAATATCTCTGAGTACCGCAGTAAGCAATGTAACATTCTACCGGCGATGATTGTTACAACGGACAAACAAATTTTCCATAAATTAAATTGAAAATCGCTAAAAAATAGAGTACAATAAACATTGAACATCAACATTGAAACCAACTATTTTACATTTTTTTTTTGTTTGCTATAAGCAAGAAGACCACCATAGAGCATTACCCCCCAGAAAACGTTTGGAATCACAATCCCTTATCCAAACTGTGATTAGAAACCAATTGTCACTTGTCTAGGTTCTCTATTCCATCAACTTCTCTAAAATAAACCGTACCAAAACCGTCTCCAATCCATTAACATTATCAGTTCTACGTCCACAAGATCTAGGCCACACTTCATTGCTTACCCCTTCACCTGAATCCGTGAGCACATCATTTATATGCAAGCCCCAGTCTACCAGGCAAGCGTACCAATCTAGTGTAAAGGTCTGAGCGCAAATACTTAATCACTAATTACCTAGCCGTCATAAATGTAATTAATTTTAGCGGTATCTTCTTTTGGGGTACAAGTAAGGAGACGGGAGCGTTTTTTGGTTTAGTTAAGCTGTTGATTCATTGTTTGGGGTGTTTTTGTAATTTTAATGTCATCTAAAGGTATAAAATGTCGTTGGGGCTGCGGGTTGCTCGAAAGAGATACCGCGGCCTCGGCACAAAGGGCTAAGAAGGAATCTGGGTGGTTTTTAGTACGTAAAAGTTGACACTCCTTTTTTTTTGTCGGGTGGAAAATCACCAAATAACCCCTCCCGCTCTTGGGCAGAGCGAAAGGGAGTGTCAGACTTCTACTGACTAAAAACCACCCATTATCCTTCTTACCCCTTCATGTCAACAACCCGCAGCCCCGACGGGAGTCTGACACTTCCTACGGCTCTGCCCAGAGCGGAAGGAGTCATTTGATGATTTCCCACACCCAACGACAAAAAAAAGGTATAAAAATGTATTGATATTTATAAAATATAACCCACATGTAATCTTTATGAGACTTTTGAAAAAATAGCATTACATTTACATCAAGAGGTTGAACCTAACGACAATAGTTGCTTGACATTCCAGTAGTTCTGATTATATCCACGATCAGAGACTGCAGTCTCCGACAAATAAATAAACCTCGTACCCGCTAACCTCTCACTCCTTACACCACCACCAGCCTAGTAGAGGCTCTACGCAAAAACGGAGCCTCGCTCATCCCTGATATTAACGTCGGCACATGAAGGATGGCAGTACACCGGAGGGAGGCAGACGCCGAATAAATATACAATGTTTTGTGTTAGAGTATGAATTGGAGGTGTAGAGCGCCACTTTGTGTAGGTATGAATTTGTGACACAGGCTGCTACTGCATTGTTTTAAGGCTTTTGTTCAATCTGGTTGTTGTGGACGTCTTTTTTGTTTCAAAGAGAGAAATAATTCTTCAGAGACTCAGACTTCTACCGACTAAAAACCACCCATGTTTCTTCTTAGCCTTTTGTATCCAGGGCAGCGGTATCTCTTTGGAACAACCCGCAGCCCCGGTTGTTGTAGATGTCTGAAGTTGCCTAAACCATAATAACCGTACAGGTTGATATTCAAGAATAGAGAACGCTTGCTAAGGTCTGTGAATTCACAGATCAAAGCAAGCGTTTCGGGGTTTCGGTATGTTATGGTTGGTCAGTGAAGACTGAACCTTCGTGTTTAAAAAGTACATTAAACTGTTGGCCCTGGCTGTAATGTAAATCTTTGGCGGTCATAACGGTTAGTCTGAAACCTTAAAATCAAACAAATAGTCATTTTAAGAGATATTGTGTTACCACTGTATTGTGTTACCACAGCGACATCTATCGCAACACAGGCGAACTAATTGGCTAATCCTACATCACGCTATCAACTTTATCCGCGACATAGAAAGCCTAAATAGAAAATCCCGACTTACAATTATGTTGGGCAGTTAGCCCACCAGACACAACACCCGTCTGGTCAGAGGATCCTCCCTTTTCTTTGGGGATGAGGAACTTTACACCCTGTTCCTCATACACCCCCATACCACTTACTGTATTGTGGAGGTCAGATCGGCAACTGCTCCGTGTAACATCATCATCCGCAGCCCTACTTCACTTCGCTATAGACCTGACTTTGCTTGTGCTAAGCTCCACCTTTTAGTCCCAGCCTCGTTCATGGTATTCCCGAGATGGCAACAATCTCGTTGGCCCATCTCGCTACCGGAAGACCAACAATTAGTGTAACAAACCACAAGTATTTGCGTTCAGCTACATCCAGTTAAATTGGTAACCGATTCAAAGCAGGCAATGATGATGGCCACCTATCGCTAATGAAGAACTTACCATAGTCCTACATTACATTGAGAAATTATGATTATCTATGGATACTCGAATAAATACAAAACTATTCAAATTACGCCCTCTATTTATAGCTTGTCTCATCCATACTCTAAGCCTTACCTTCTAATTTATACACCGTCGTCATTTAGAATATCTGTGGTTATAACGTAAAATTATTATTTTCTCTATTCCGTCTGCATAATTACGGTAGTATTGTGGATGTTGTTAATTTTGGCGGCGTCCTAGTGAGAAATATCAAAAGACATTAGTTTAAAGTATTGTTATGAGCTGTGAAATGAGGTGGGCGGAATATAATTGTGTTGTGAGGTAACTCGGGTTGGGTATTTAGAAGGTGAATTGGTTTATTGCTTTTGTTAAAAGGTAAGTAAAATTGAGTTACGGTTAGTTGAATTTTAAACATGCTGTGTTTGCTGTGTGTGTCATTTTTTAGTTCTAAAAGCACTTAAAAATCGGTATTTGCGAGTTGAAATACATAACATAACATCAAGTCTGCAATTCCTATAATTCCCAATTAGAACCCTATATTTCGCAAGTAATGTTTAGGTCCCACGATATAGGGGGTGAGCCTATTGCCACCAACCGGCACAAATGCAGACTCCGTGGCTTCTACGGTTAATTTCCTTATTGCAACCCAATAACACTTTCCTCGATTTGGGAATCGAACCTAGAACCTCATGCTGCGCAGTAGTGCTTGTGACCAGAACAAGGCAGTCAATGGTTTGAATATTACGTGATACTGTCTGATGTTATTGTAAGTTGTGCGTATTTATTTGACATAATATTTATTCGCCATTTCACTCAAAGTTTAAAAAATAAAGTTAATTAATTTCAACTGGTTACATACCACATAAACCGTCCTCATGCTCGTCCAAGATTAATGAAGTGCCCAATGAATGACACTGCAGCCAAATACAACATCTAAATATAATATGTATAGCACGGAACATATTATAAACTGAGAGTTTTGAATACAGTCCGCGTGAATGGGAACGTTCATTTGAGTTTTGAAGAAAATGTTAAGCCTCTGTCATTTAACATAACATCACGCCTGTGATCTCCAAAGAGTTAGGCAGAGGTGTACCCATGAATACACCCACATTTCACTAGTTATGCTTAAGTCCTATATTATAGGGGGCGAGCCGATTGCCATCTATTGACACAGATGCAGACGATGGGTTTATTGAAATTTTGAATGGCTCATTTGAGTGAAAAAGAAAATGTTAGAGCTCTATTATTGTTGATAGCATAACCGTTACCAGTCTTTAACGTTCCCACTTGTGGGACTCAGGATCCTTTAAGTGGGGTTTATCGATTACGAAGCTCCAGTGCAGATTGGTAGATGGCATATGATTTTTGATTTTCGGACATGATAGTTTCCTCACAATGATTTGTAATTTGTACACCTCAAGTGTGTATGCAGTGTATCTCCACAGATAATGTCGAGATAAACCTTCCATCTTGCGCTGCATGCCCTGACACCTGCACACTTGACGACCTTATGACTGCATCAGCGAGTGGAGTCCGCATAGCCGAATTTTGGGCCAAAACGATTTGATCGAATAGAAAGTTGCCATCGACACGCTATATAAGAAGAAGAATGATTTATTTCATAATTCTGAAAGGAGTGGGAAATTTTTATGCAAAAAAATCCACATGAATATATTCGAACTCACCACCTAAAAACCCCGATTATTATCTAACGTAGCCTTTTCCCAACTATGTATACAATTGATTACCAGTAATAAACCCGATGCAATATAATAATCAATCAACAAAGCTTCCAGCATTCTACTACCTCCCAAATAATACTTAAATAACCCAACCAACCTACCAGTTGACAAAACACATTAAAACAACACATTAAAACACATTTAATAACAGCTCGCTCTTATTAACCACTATTGCAATTATGAGAACCGAGCCAAATCTCCCTCGCCCTTTTCCTATTGTCATTCAATTTCGTAAAATCAATCAGGGTGAGGATATTAGCGCCACACACACAAACAGACGGCTCGTTTATTAGTTCTGTCGCTCTAAACTTTAAGCCGATTGTCTTTATTTAACCGGTTTGTGAGCAGTAGTGGCCCAGTGGTTCGGGTTCGTCGAATCTAGGCACGCGTATTACTTTATGTAATTTATTTCATCACCACTGCTCTTAAAGCGGTGAAGGAAAACATCGCGAGGAAACCATGTCTTAGAACCAAAAAAAATCGAAGACATGTGACATCTACCAATCCGCACTAGGCCTGCGTGGTGGATTTTAGCCTATCCCTTTCCTAGATAAGAGACCTGAGTCCCTGCTGTGGGAACATTATGGGCTAATGATGATGATGATGAACGTTGCTAGGTTTAAAGATTTGTGGTGTAATGGAACTTTATCATTGTATCCGAGTGGCATGTGATTTTCCAGGTTGATGAAGTGTGGCCTTGCACTCCTGATCTGACCTGGAAGATCACATAGGAAGTTTGTTTCCATCGTCCGATGCACAATTACATCAGTAATTTCTCTACCAAGGTTACCGATATTAGTCCGAAGAATTGCCAAACATAAGTGGCAGTGGGCAGGATATATTGCTCGCAGAACGGATGGCCGATGGAGCCGAAATATTCTAGAGTGGCGACCGCTCACCGGAAGACAGTGTTCTTAAAGACCTCCCTCTAGGTGGACCAATGGCCTGGTGATGGTAGCGAAGATCCAAGACCCATGGGTCCGGTCAATGTAGCGACACCTGGGGGAAGCCCTATTTCCAGCGTCTTTCGACTTAAATGATGATGATGAATGAATTTACGAAGCTTCTGGTATCACAAATGTCCTTACGCGGAGGTGATCACTTTTACCTGATTGTGTCCTACACAAAAACATAAAATCTGCTCACTAAGTTCTAAGTTTTTAACTCACTTCGACATCCAAACGCTGTGAAGTGATTTTTCACTTTGCTCTTCCAAGAAAATAAATTTTCCTATTAAAAATTCCCCATTTAAAAGATTTACTTTACATTTTAAAAGTATTCGTTCCTCAATACCTTTAGATCCCAGTTTTCTCCGAGATCTGCATATAAATATGTTCTGGTACATAATAAGAGAATTATGTTCAAGTATATAATGTTGCCAAGCTTTGTGGTTCAAATGCATTCGTGTTACTTTGTATTCATGGGTCGACTTAGTGTGGCGATAGAGGTTTTACTATATTAAATAGGGAGGTTACATGATTTTGTCGATATTGATGAAAGTTTTTGAGTAAGGATCGAGTTGAGCAATAGTTTTATTAGATTGTACTACGGAATTTTATTTCATATCAATAACTTTGAAATATTTTTTTTTTTTACCTCGAATACAATAAAGCTAAACTTCTACTTTTTTGTTTTTGTGCAAATGAAATTCCAATTTACCACTTACCGGATATTTTGGGCACTAACCAAAACGAAACCTAATTAAAGACTACGTCTAAAATAATCATGATTATCGGAAGATAATCGCCCATTCAACCTTCCCAATAAAGTATCCTAGAACGGTATCAAATTAAAATTCATCTAAACTAGTGATTCATATCAGAAACCAAATTTCGGAGTTTCGATGACATCACAAGTGTTCAAAGTGCTTTTGTACGGCAAATGACGATTGTGGAAGACTCGAAGTAACTTCGGTACTTTCGCCGAAGTATTTGAACGGTATAGCGGCACCGATAAATACCTTTTGTCAAAAATTTCGGAGATTTCTCCTCCACATTTTCTGGGTTAGAACTTCATAATATGTATTATCTACTGTTTAGATTTTGTTCTATTTTGAGGTGAAGTTATAAATACAGCTGGAGGTATTATTATGAACGGGCCTGTGGACGATGAGTGATGGGTAAGCTCGTCGTCCGTCCGTCTTATGACGACGACAGGACGTGTCGACGGCGCGTTCGTGTTCCACGCGCGCCTCAAAGAGATGTTAGGAACATGGAAGGGGCCCGTATGGGCCGACGCCTGTCGGGGCTGCTGGTTGTTCAAGAGATACCGCGGCCTCGACATGAAGGGCTAAGAAGGAACATGGGTGGTTTTTAGTCAGTAGAAGTCTGACACTCCCTTTCGCTCTACCCAAGAGCGGGACGGGTTATTTGATGATTTCCCACCCCCCAAAAAAAAAAAAAAGGTATTATTATGAATGTTTATTTAGAAGATTGTGACTAATATCTCAGGTGAATAGAATCAAGCTGCGTTGTAATTAAGCAGCCGAAGTTATATTTCTGTATTAAATTTCTAAAATAGAACTGACTTAAATATTGGTTTGCAAGAAAAATTAAGGAAATAAGATCCTACTAATATTCTAAAGAAATAAAGTTTATATGTTTGTAATTTTATTTTGTAGGGTTGTACCTTTAAATAATCTGATCCATTTCCGAAAAATAAAAACATAATGACACTAAAAAAAATGTGTAGTAATTGGAACACATAACGTACACAGTACACACGCTACAACTACTTCATATATTATTATGCAAGCCTAATAATTTCCCACTATAACGCTAGCGAAGCTACCGGCATAGACTAGTGTACTATTAAACAACTACCTACTTTATTTAACATTTAAAATATTTAATTCCATTAAATAAAAATACAATATCGATACAATATCTGTCTGTCTGTTCCGTCCTTAGTCTGGTTTTCGCCATCACGACACCGGATCAAAATGTATTATATTCGATGAGTTACATTATTATTTAAATATAATATTTGTTGTCAGACTTTCACCCTAACACCTATTTGTTTTTTGAAGATGTATTTTTTTTTGGGAATAGAAATGAGAAATTATTAATGTAGTGGCCACTGGGCACTTTTCCTGTTGACAGCGGTGTGGACGAGGTTTTTGACGCCCTGTAATCTGTGTCTTCTCTTTTTGATACTTGTATATATTTTATTATAATTTTAGTTTTGTAAATTGTAGTTTGTAAATATTGTAAATAAAAACCACAGGCATAGTGTACAATAAAGTGGCAACTAGCGTAACTGCAGAGTGTGAAGTTCTGCGACCTCAAATTCCACAAAACCGAAATTTTCTGGTCAAAGCAAGTACAATTGATATTTTACGACTAATTTTCAGTAAAGCTCGGAATCTGGATTTGTGTTGCTTGTAACTTATTACATGGAACTTAAACTAACTGACAAAATATGGGGGTGTACCTTTTCTTTTTTTTGGTGTTGGGAAATCTTCAAATAACCCATCCCGCTCTTGGGCAGAGCGGAAGGGAGTGCCAGACTTCTACTGTCTAAAATACACCCATATTTCTTCTAAGCCCTTGTGCCTGTGTATCTCTTTCGAACAACCCGCAGCCCCGACGGAGTGGGTGGTACACCTCTGCATAATCTTTTGAGGAATATAGGTGTAGTTATGAGATATTTGTACACAATAAAGAAACTGTGATAAACAAGTAGTGAATTCTTAGGCAAAATTTGAGAAAACAGTAGGTACCTTCTATCTTTTGCATGAAACTTTGACTAGGCTCGTAAGAAAACCTTTTATCATCATTTCGCAGCCTTCTTAAGTAACTTTTACTTGTATTTCTATTAGACAGTGCTAACAGACTAACAACAGGTGTGCCATCCAATAGTTCCGACACTGACTCGAATAAAAACCAAACGGTTTTGTACGACTATGTTCACGCGGCATTGTACGGTCAGCATCAGAAGTAGCTTAACATTTCGGAATTTTAATTATTTGATGTACAGGACTGCAGCTGTTATTTTTAATGTTTCAAAACATTATTCTTTTAAATATTCCTTACTCTTCATTAATTTGTTAGTAACGAGTAATATTTAACAAGTTTTAAATAAAAAACCTGCTTTGTAACTTTAAGTAGTGTTAAGCTACTTCTGCTGCTGACCGTACAGTCGAACAAGTTAATAAGTACAGGTAGAGTTTTTTATAATTCTAGTACACTGAAAATATTGATTGGAATTTTGTTTTATAAAGCGTTTCGCATTAAGCGACTGAATGATGTCAAACGCTGTATCGTTTGGCATCAGTCTCTAAATGTATCTGTATAATCCTAAAAATAAATGCAAGTTAGCAGGCTGCATACTTATTAGTTTGTTCGACTGTACTTGCAGTGTTAGGTATAATACTGGAATCACACAGCTTTGCTGGTCCAACTAATGACCATGTCTGGTGGGTTCCTGCCCGATAGTTCATGTTGAGTTTTTGAGCCATGGATAAGGAAAAAGGAGTAAATGATAGCGTGGCGATTGAGAGGGGAGAATGGAAGAAAAAAAACATGAGATAATGGCTGGAAGATGATTGATAGATAATCGGGGATGCGGGTTGTTCGCAAGAGATACCGCGGCCTCGACATGTAGGGCTAAGAAGGAACATGGGTGGTTTTTAGTCAGTAGAAGTCTGACACTCCCTTTCGCTCTGCCCAAGAGCGGGAGGGGTTATTTGATGATTTCCCACCCCCCCAAAAAACTAGCCAAAAGGGGGTGCTAACCAAAGCTAACCAAGTCATGGTTAGCTTTAATAACGCAATTCAGAATTCAGTGTATGTCTCAGCAGCAGAGGGAGCATTATATGCTGATAAATGGATCCAGTAAATTAATATAAGTACAATGAATGTGCATGTAGTCTTGTATTCAGTTTTACTTCATTCGTTTAACAGAAGTTTCCTGATCTTCTGTTTCTTAAGGTGCCTTTTAAAACCGGCCAAATGCGAGTAGGACTTGTGCATGAAGGGTTCCGTACCATCGTAGTAATTTTTAAATTATTTGTGGTTGTAGCGGCAATAGAACACTTAAACTGTCTACCTAATACGGATCATGAGATACAGCCCGCTGACAGACAGACGGACGGGCGGATGGACAGCGAAGACTTAGTAATAGGGTAGGTAAAATGTACAAGTAAAGCCCTTTCAAATGAAACCCACACACATACACATACACACACACATACACATACACACACGCAAGCACACACACACAAACTGCACTTATGTCAATCTTGTCTGTCTGTATTATATTGTCTAATTACCGATGTCTAAGTTATTAACATTTTTCTTTCTATATTTATTTTGTTATGGAAGAGCGGAGTCTTCTAATACAGGCATTTTTTGCTTAAAAGAAGGCTCCAATCACAAACTAATTGTTGTAAACTTGTTAAAGAAAAATAAACAATTTGAATTTGAATTTTGAAACCAAACACGGCGTATTTATCTCAATTTTTATTATTTAACACATTAATTTTTGTCCGCTAGAGGGTCCCATATCGAGTTTTGTGACATGTCACGTAGCCTATGTTCAGCGGACATTAAGACGGTTCTAACGACACCTAATAATGTCGAGTTCCGAGTAGATTAGGAGCTAGAACAGATGAATATACTCACATACATACATAGCCTGTCAAAATCATAACCCTTCTGCCGTAGTAGGGTAAAAAGGGCATTCCTTAGCTGCCATTACTATTTAAAAAGAGATTCTCATCACAAACTTTACAGGCCAGGTTTATTGCCACAGTGTAACACACTAACAGAGGCTAGTTAGTCCGTATTGTTATGTTAAGTAAGTCGTTATTATAAGTGGCTAAGTTCCGACTCGTGTGGGGCAAATATGCTGGAATTGTAGCGTGTAGCTGTACTGGGGAATGTTTTTCTGTAATTGTGTTATGGTGGAAATGTTCTTTTACTTGTTTTGTTAAGTAATTTATTTATTTAGGGACAAAAAACAGTTACAATTTGTATATCGGAGCTTATTAGATTAATTTAATAAACGTATAACCCACACTATTGTCCACGGATTCATATAAAAAATATCTAAAGGAGGAAAGGACGGACGTCATATATTAATTTGTGAATTAAAAGAAAAAAGAAAAGCAAGTTATGAAAGGTTATAGGTAAGCAAAGATATAGCCATTTTTTTAAATTTTGCAGGAGAAAATGCAAAAATGTCTAAATCGGTAAAGTGTGTGTTATAAGTTACTACAAGGCGGTTTAAAGATCCCGTTGGGGTTGCGGGTTGTTCGAAAGAGATACCGCGGCCTCGACATGAAGAGCTAAGAAGGAACATGGGTGGTTTTTAGTTAGTAGAAGTCTAACACTCCCTTTCGCTCTGCCCAAGAGCGGGAGGGGTTATTTGATGATTTCCCAACCCCAAAAAAAAAAAGGCTGTTTAAAGATATTAACAATATTAACATAACATCACGTCTATAATCCCCAAAGAATTAAGCAGAGGGGTACTCATTAGTGCACTTACATCTCGCGAGTTATGTTTAAGTCCATGTAAAAGGGGATGATCCTATTGCCATCAAGCCGTAGCTGCTACTGACAAATTCCAACAACATTAACAATTGATGCGATATTTTATTAAATTCGAAGACACCTGACTCCACCAACCCGCACTGGACCCGCGAGATCAATTATAGCCCATTCGCTCTCTTAGAAAAGAGGCCTGTGTCCCAGCAGTGGGAACATTATAGACTGATAATGCAATACAAGAAAACATCTAAACAAAACACTTTATAACAATAGTAATTTATATTTTCAGACATCAGTCCCCACTTAAATCAATATCACAACTACGTACATACATAAGTACCTTCTTACTGATTAATGATAGGTAGTAGCCTCCAAGACGATGGGGGTATTGGGGTTGTCCCGGATCAGCTCATTTCCCCCTGTCACTCAAATAGGGATGAAACCCATGGGCGCGCAAATTAACGGCCTAAGGCAATGATCGATTAAATCCTATCTTGTGATCATATCGATTAGAGTTCAAACGATTATTAAGGCCCTTGTGATTTTGTTTTGATTTTAAGTACACTGGGTTTAATTAAAGGGTTTATTTGGCGCTGTTGTTCAAGAGAATGGATGTTAACACGGCACGGTTGGCGCAGTGGCTCAAGCAGTTTACTGCAGCGCTACGTGTCGCGGGCTCGATCCCCGCACGTAACCAATATTTGTATGGCCTACAGATAGTTGTTTCGGGTCTGAGTATTTGTGTATGTGAATTTAAATGTTTGTGATCGGACCCCCGAAACAGGAGAAATTCTTAGAGTTGTTTAAAGTTAAGTGGCAGTGGGCAGGGCACATTGCTCGCAGAACGGATCGCCGATGGGACCGGAAAGTTCTGGAGTGGCGATCGTGAACCGGAAGACGTTGTGTTGGAAGACCTTCCACTAGGTGAACCGATGACCTGGTGAAGCTTGCAGGGATCCGCTGGATGCGAGACGCACGGGACCGTTCAATGTAGCGACACTCAGGGGAGGCCTATGTCCAACAGTAGACGTTTTTCGGCTGAAGTGATGATGATGATGTTTAAAGTAAAAAAAAAGGGATATATTATACCTACCCAGTATGAACAGGTTTGTGGAGGTTAGATAGGCAGTTTCTCCATGTAAAATACTAGTATTAAGATGTATCCGGTTTGACTAAAAACCAACCCCAACATAGTTGGTAATAGGGTAGGCAGAAATGATAATGCAATTCTTGAAAAAAACCTTTTTACTCGGCTTTGGAACTACTGTGCCAAGTGGCCAGTCCAATTAAATTATCTTTTTTTTTTTTTATAAAACGTTGCCCCACACTAGGAATTTCTCCTGTATCGTGGGTGCGTTCACAAACATTTAAACTCACATACACAAATACCCAGACCCAAAACAACTATCTGCAGGCCATACAAATATTTGTTCCGTGCGGGGATCGAACCCGCGACACGTAGCGCAGCAGTCCAATAGCTTAGCCACTGCGCCAATCGTGCCGTCACAATTATGTTCTTAGAGTGCATAATACACTATTTGTACAAGAAATATCGCTGCTATCCAGTTGGAAGAAAGAAAATAAATAAACGAATGTATAAATACCAAAAGGGCTACATTATTTTCAAAACCTTTAAGTCTTCGAGCGTCCTTATGATCACCCGGTGGATCATAAGACATTCAAGCAATGTTAGCGGACGTTCAAGAGGTTAATAAGAATTCTACTTACCCAACAGATCAATGGATTCAAAATTTTTTATGCGAATTAACCGTTTCAAGGAAACGTCATTAAGTATAATAATATTGACCTTAAACATTTAAAAGTACTATTACAGAATAGTGTTGGGAGCAATTCTTAATTATATTTTATCGATAAATAACAATTTACTCTTTTAATTGACTTATTGTTGCTGGAATTTATTTCAAGCTTTAGCTCGTTACGATACCTTCGTAAAATTACACCATATAATATATGCAGAACCTTTTCTCACAAGTTTGTTGGGGTTCGGTGAAGCCAGATACCAGTACCACCAGATACTAGTATACCAGTATTTTACATGGAGAAACTGTTACTCCAAAAATGCAAGAGTTTGGGAGGATGTACGAATGCCTGGCTGTTTGTTACTCTTTCATGCAAAAAGTACTGACTGGAAATTAATGTTATTTGGTACACAAATAGTTTATAACCTAGGATGTATTTACACATCGAATATATTATATTAACACATAGGATACTTTTTTCAAAGTAGTACTATCCCGTGGGGCAATTAACGAACTCCACGAGACCGGTATACGGCGAGCACAAACGAGTTTCAAATAAAATGAAAAATATTACTTTCAACTTTATTTTAATCAACCGAAATTACTACTTCCAAGGGTATCAATTACCAATGAAACTACTCGAACATTTTCCAGCACTTTACTCGATTTAACCCTTCGAGGATGTGGAGGGGTCATTCTGACCCTGTCAATTTTTAATCGTGTGTAGTTTTTTATTCTGCGATCGAAGAGTTTTGAACGTCACAATAGCTATTGCTAAGGGACCGGCGCGTGCGCCCCGCACCCCTGTTCAGTTGGCCGCCGCCTGCGACGGGAGCAACACGTGCGTGCAGTCAAATAGGGTAAATATGACCCCGCGACAACCGCGATGTAACATTTTTATGTAAGGTTTCAATTATATTTTTTACTTAATATTATTATAATTTTAGGTTTTTTCGTACTCAATGAATAGCCAGGAGCTTTAGGATGAACGCATACGTCTTGTTTTAATGCAGTTTGACAGTAAAGATGACTTGTTATCCATTCTGCCAGGGTTGTGCTGCAATCACAGACAATAATGATTTGTAATTCATAATTTGATGATAAGACTGTAAGTGCAACTAATTGACCTCTACGTATGTACCAAATTAAAAGTTAATCGTCTAAGAAGTTAGTTATTTTTTGTTGTTTTTAGTGTAAGTTTAGAAAGTTTATGCAAAAGTTGATTATTTTGTAGTACTTTGTTAAAAGTGATTTAATTATATTATTTTGTACTCTTATCTGCGTTTTATTTCGATAAAACCGTAAAAATAGCATGTAATATAAATAATATTGATTAATATTTGGTACATTAATATAAATTTAGGTATTTTAAACCCAATTATATACAGGGTCAATAAGACCCTCCACAACCTCCACGTTACTATTTTCACCACATCCTCGCCGGGTTAAACATCGTTCGGCACTCGCTTCAAATATCCGATTTTAATTCACATCTCGCTCGCCGTTCATAAAATGCATTTAATATAATTTCATTACGTATTTAACTGAGGGCATTATTATAAATTGAATTTTGGAGTTTCCGAAGTTCGCAGTCAGTTTTGATAATTATTATTTTAAGCGTTTTCATTATAGCGGTTCTGGGGGAGCTTTGTAAGGATTGGTTCAAGGTCGATGTGGATTTTGTTTATGATTTTACAATTTCTTGTTTTTGTTTTAGAAAGACCTTTGTGGAAACTATATTTTCGAGCCGTTTGGGGTTCAAACTCCCCCCCCCCACCCCACCCCACGACCCCAGGGCCGTGGGGTCCGAGTCACATCATGTTCAAGGAAATCTCAAAACGTTTAATTGACGCAACTCGTGACCGGGCTGGATTTTACCTTTGCTAGAGGCTAAGTGTTGCCATACAACGTGGCAATGCCGCCGGTCTTGTGGGCACATTACTGGCTGACAGCGTTCAGGAGCAGATTTTTTATACCTTTTTATACTTTCTTGTTAGTTTATTTGATAGTTTCTAATGAATGTACATAATTAGTTTACTCTAATAAATAAACTCATGGTCATTATAGAGTGTATAGTAAAGGTCATCAGTCATATATCTGCTGGGATTTAGAATTGATCCATGAAAAATACTGGAATTCAGCTGCCTCCAGTTAGACCCCAACATGGTTGGGAAAACGCTGGGCAGATGATAGAATAATCAGCCGCAGCATAAATCAAGTAAATATCTTCAGATTTTTGGTACTAGGACATGTCGGTTTCCTCACGTTTTCTATCGCCGTTTTAAGAAGTACCAAACGAATACAAACTTCTTCTCCATAAAGATCTACGCTAGAGAATGGGCATCTACAGTACTTTCACAAGTTATTATGCCTTAAGACTGTGACTGTAGCTTCGTTTTATGAATTGTTTTTCTGACATTCAAAAGTGCCTGTAATGGTTTAATTGAAATAAATGTATTTTTTTAAAAGGTTATGTTACTTAACATGATTCATCATCTGCCTAGCCTTTTCCCAACGATTGATTCTAAGGCATGCGTTTCCTCACGATATTTTCGTTCACCGTTTTGAGAGCAGTGGTGATGAAATAAATTACTGCGCCACATAATGCGAAGAGCAGATGGCAGCCTTGAAAAGCTGATCATCATCATCATCATCTGCCTAGCCTTTTCCCAACTATGTTGGGGTCGGCTTCCAGTCTAACCGGATGCAGCTGAATACCAGTATTTTACATGGAGCGACTGCCTATCTGACCTCCACAACCCAGTTAATACTACGTAATACGATACTTTTTGGTATGACTGGATGTCAGAATTTCAGGTCACTGACTACCTGTAACAACTGCCAAAGATCTATTCATAGCAGCCGGGACCAACAGCTTAACGTGCTTTCCGAGGCACGGAGGAAACTCGGTATGTTACTCGGTAGGTTACTTAACATGATTATAAAAGTTAAATGGGTTAATGTTGTTTTAATTCATTTAAACGGAAACTTGTTACTCTTACAGTTTGACATCATTAAAGAAGTCGCCCAGAGCAAAGTTGAAAACCAGTACTGGCAATCAGACTGGAGTTAATTTTGGACCCCAAATAGCTCTTTTAAGCCCTAAAAGATGCAATTAAAGCTGTCACCAGCAACGCCATGGAAGTGTTAAAATGTTTGACTAACAAAACATGGAGTAGGTACTGTCATGTCAGCAGCACGAAAATGAACATAAATTATAAAATACCTTTTTTTTTGGCGGGTGGAAAATCATCAAATAACCCCTCCCGCTCTTGGGCAGAGCGAAGGGGAGTGTCAGTCTTCTACTGACTAAAAACCACCCATGTTCCTTCTTATCCCTTCATGTCGAGGCCGCGGTATCTCTTGCGAACAACTCGCAGCCCCGACGGGAACATAAAATACCTCAAATAACGAAATACTAAAAGCACAAAATTGCCCCAAAAACGCAAATGAATTCTTGAAACGGCCACTTACCCTCAACTGTTTTAATTAAATCATTTCCATTAAAAATAAATAGCACTTAAAGGTACCAATCTAAGCTACAAGTGTCACAGTAGCGCCACAACCGGAAATGCGGCTGGTGACTGAAACCACCGGCCGCCATTACCGCGCGCCGCCTTTGACGCCACATCCGGTGTTCAACGCTTGAATCGTAAGCGGTTCCGGTAGCCATAATTTAAGGTTTTCAAGATTTTTATGTAGAAGATGTGTTTTTGAAAGATTTATGGACCTATGGATAGTCCGTTTAATATTATTAATGCAAAACGTTGCTGTAGAATGAAAACCACGTATGTCAAAAACGAACGTCTCTCTTCTTTTTTTGTGAAAATCGAATGAAAGCCACATATAACACGGTAAAACGTTGAAACCAATAAATGACTACAAATGCCAAAAAAAAATATATATACTACAAAAACATTGAGGAAATGAACATTTTTTTTTGTTTCCTGTAAAGTTTGGATTCTGGACATACGAGGTTATCATTCTACAGTGACGAAAAGTAACTCTGTCTGTTTGTCGGTTTATCTATTTGTTTGTTGCTGTTAACATCATAATAATCATCATCGGCCTCAGGTCAATCCACCACGCGGGCCCAGTGTGGGTTGGTAGATGTCTTCGAATTTGTTGGTTCTAAGACATGCCGGTTTCCTCACGATGTTTTCCTTCACCGTTTTGAGAGCAGCGGTGATGAAATAAATTACACAAAGTATTGCCTGGATTTGAACCCACGACTTACTGTTCGTAAGTCGGGGCCGCCACCACTGAGCCACCTTAATGGCTGAACGTATTTCATTGAAATTTTTGATACAGGTAGAACATTTTCTGGGTTAAGGTTAAGGACTTTTAATCTTAGTATGCTGAATATCAGTGTTTTACATGAAGCTACTGGCTATCTGACCTCCACAACCCAGCCACAACCCTCCCAATGCACTTGGTAATATGATACCCCTAGTCACTGGTTGTCAGACTTTCGGGCCACTGGCTACCTGTAACGACTGTCGGTGATCTACAAATTATGGGTGGTCAGTGGTCACACATCCACAGATCAGCCTAGGCAAGCTCAGCTTAACCTGAACATTGATCTGAGCGGCTGTTATTATAGTATAGCCACGCGCTCCTCAATTGCGGGCAAAAATAGTGACTATACTTAAATCAAGAACTTTTCTTATTTCAATTATGAATGCAAAGATCCCATAGGAATCGAAAAATAAACACAGCATTAATATTTAAAACCCAAACCCAAGCCACGCCATCTTGAAAAAATCCAATGCTACCAATCGAAAATTATCAATTCTTTATTCAAAAAAATACACCGAAGTGTAAATTTCAATGTAAACCAAACGGTGGACGTAAAAAGTTTTTTTTTTAATCTTCCTCTAAGAATATTGTAAGCAAAGAAACCTTTTGTAAACGTACCCCCGAATAGATTTTGATTTGTACTTTTTAACGAAGAATATTGGCAGGTGAGAGATTTTTTCTTTTTCCTTGTAAATTTTTCTTTTCATTTTGAACGTTTAAATTTCGAAAACTTTATTTGAAGGATTGATTTTCTTTGTTGGCTATGTCGCGGGTGTAAATTATAAAGGTTTCTTCGGAAAACCTTCTTTTTATTAAAAGACAATGATATAGAATTAGCTTTTAGAGGACCCGGTTTTTTCAATACCTTGGTTAAAACTGAAATTTCTTTGTTTCTATAGAGAGAAGTCTCGGTAAGAATTATATTATTTACTCAGCTTGATTTCCATTCCAAATTGACTCAAGGTTTTTTGTGACACGAGGGCGTGATTAACTTTTGATTCGAATCCTAGTAATAATTTTATGTTTTTCTACGGTAGGTTACTACCATCTATCTATCTATATATATAAAAATGAAACCCGTTTTCCGTTGTCACGACTTGGCATGAAAACGGCTTGACCGATTTGGCTGTTTTTTTTTTTTAAATGTTCGTTGAAGTTCAAGGATGGTTCTTACGGCGAGAAAAAATCGAATAATGGCCGGAAAAGCCCTAAAAACAGCCCTTTTCTTTTTCCCATACAAACGTTTTCTAACTAAAACGTAAAATCAATTTGAGCTTTAATACCGTACCCATAAAGTTCAAGTGTTAGTGGAGAGGTTCCGGGAAGGCAAAACAATTGAGTGACGTTCAGTTGTTCAGTCAACGAATGACAACTTCAAACAGACCAAACGACATTATCACAATAATCACAAATAATTACTGTTTCTTTCCCAATAGAAAAACGATTTTTCAAATGGTGTTTGCGTATAATATAAAAATTAATTGCTGTTAGTTAGTCGCGCTAAAACTAGAGAACGGCTAGACCGATTTGTCTAATTTTGGTTTTGAAACATTTGTGGCAGTCCAGAGAAGGTGAGAAATTAGTAGTATGTAGGTAGGTAGGCAGGGTAGTAGGTAGAGTAGTAGTTAGGGTAGTAGGTAGGGTAGTAAGTAGGATAGTAGAGTAGGTAGTGTAGTTGGTAGAGTAGTAGGTAAGGTAGTAAGTAGGTAGGGTAGTGGGTAGGTCGGGTAGTAGGTAGGTAGGGTAGTAGGTAGGTAGGGTAGTAGGTAGGTAGGGTGGTAGGTTGGTAGGGTAGTAGGTAGGTAGGGTAGGAGGTAGTAGGTAGGTAGGTAGTTGGTACACAGGCAGGTAGTAGGTAGGAAAAAGGGCATTGCAACGCATGCCGGGAACAGCTAGTATTATTATAAATAATGAAGTTTTTTTAATACACACACAATGTGTATAGGCTATACAAAGTAAACAGAAATACAATATGAATACAAGGCACTGCCTCGTTGGTCTAGTGGTCGCTAGCGCGACTGCTGAGCATGAAGTCCTGGGTTCAATTCGTGGGTCGGGCAAAGTGTTATTGGCCTTTTCCATCAGGAATTTATCAGTAACAGCTACGGAGACTGGATTTGTGCCCGGTTGATGGCAATAGGCTCGCCCCCTATTACATGGGACTTAAACATAACTGGGGAAATGTGGGTGTACTATTAGGTATACCTCTGCCTAACCCTCCAGGGATTACAGGCGTGATGTTATGTTATGTTACAGGGCATGTTGTTTTGTCTCGTTTCTGCCTCTGGTCTGTGGATTACACACCGAGATTCCTCCGTGTCTCGAAAAACACGTTAAGCTGTTGGGCCCGAGTGTCATTTTTAGATTTTTGAAAGTCGTTACAGGTAATCTGACAACCGGTCGTACCAAGGTATGTCGAATTATCCAATACTTGCTGGGTTTTGGAGGTCAGATAGGCAGTCGTTTCATGTAAAATATTGGTACTTAGCTGCTTCTGGTAAGACAGCAAGCCGAAAAGAAAAGGCTAGGCAGATTATGAAACTAACTTAAACTTAAATCTCTTTGATAAAAAAATAATAATACTTTGCTGTCTATTCCCTTCTCTAACCACCTGTTAACTCCCTAACTACATAACCAAACTTTAACGGTTAAAACAAACCACAAGGGATGCTCCCCTATAATATAATCAAACTCATGCAAGTAGGGAACAGGCAGAGATGTTAACTTTACATTTAATGAATGGAGGCTAACTTTTGTCAAAGTTTAATTGCAGGAGAATGAGGGTAATTAGGTATCTGGGTAAGTAGATGCTGCTGCCTCGATGGTTGTGTTGTCGAAAGCGTGAGCGAAGAATGTGGATTTCAATCTTGAGGTCAGGTTATTTTGTTTTTTAGTAGATAGTGAATAAGCCAGATATATGGGAGTGTGTGTGTTTGTATATAGATGTGTGACCGGCCTCCCCTTTACCATGGAACTTATAGCTTGAAGTAAATAATTAGAAACGAAAATGGAGAAGATGAGTGAAAGGCGACTAACAAATCGTACTTTCAAGACATAAATGGGTGGCAACGCCTGCAGGGGGACGCCCTAGAAGGACATACACACTTACCTTATAGGCAAGCTTTTTCAGTAAGGTCAGATGTAGTACACGCAATCGGCGTGCGTTGTGACCTGATATTTCTCAGAAGGAACCATGTAGTTTAGATTTCGCTCACCACATATCGCAAATAATAGGGATGTATATGTATATGTGTATAACAAATCAATAAAAATTGACGAATATAAAACGCATTAAAGATTGAAGGGTTGTGACGTCACTCACCGGTAAAAAATGTCATACTAATGTCTTAAAATATGACGTCACACGAGTTTTCAAAGCACTGAATCGTCTTCATTGCTTGTTTACTCAAATCTTTGACGCGTTTTATCTTCTTCAATTTTTATATATTTTAAAACAAAAAAATACGTGTCCAATATTTTTCGATAATCTAACAGACGGACTAATTATAATCATATATTTTTTAGATATGATTATAATTAATTATATATTTATATTATCATAGATTGTAGTAAAAAAAGAAACAAAAAAAAAAATTATAATAATAAAATAAAATAAATTTTTTAGTCAGGAAATATGCCTATTCTAAACTCGCGTCTCACTTAGGACTAATACACAGACATCTTGCGGAAGGGGGTGTGTATTAAGCATACTACATGAGTAATAACACATTCAAACATCAAACTATAGTGCAAACTTTACCTTTCACGTATACATGGGCTAGTAGCCACGTGCTTAATTGTGTCAACTAGTTTGGAGCCCCGACGTTGCTTGTGCATGCATTTCGGTGGAAATTTTGTTAGTTTAACTAATTATTTTAGAACTTAGCAGCCACCAGCGGGCAGCTAAGTTAGTGTAGTTGAATTTTGATTTTGAACACTTAAAAGCTAAATGTGTATGTGTGTGAAAAATTATGTATACCAGTATTTTACATGGAATGACTGCCTATTTGACCTCCACCACTCAGTTAGTACTGCTTACACACTCCATTCATTTTCTCATAGTCTGATCGTACTGCAATCCGACACGACCGGAGAGCGATCAGGCTTAACATTATTTCCGAGGCAGGGTATCATAATTGCCTAACTTCCAAACTCCGACTACCTACTATTACCGAGAAATTTCTTATAGATAAAACCGTTTGTACTTTTTTGTACGACCTGGGAGTCGAACCTAGAACCTCACCCTCAGCAAGACCAACGTGCCATTCATCTGGCCATATACGCATACTGTCAATTTTTATTAAATTACTAGCTGATGCCCGCGGCTTCACCGGCGTGGATGTCTATCAAATTATATACTAAAACCTTTCTCTTAAATCACTCTATCTATTAAAAAAAATCGCTTCAAAATCCGTTGCGTAGTTATAAAGATTTAAGCATACATAGGGACGGACAGACAGCGACAGCGACTTTGTTTTATACTATGTAGTGATTTACAAACAATGGGACAATACCAGTCTGTCTTACCATATAACGCTACTTTTTCAAATGACACAGCATAAAACTCCCACCATTTAACCAAGCCCTTCCAACAGAGCTTAGAACTCTGCCTACCCTTCAAGCCACCCTACATCTGTCGCAGTACAGTCACCAAGTGGCCGGCTCATTAGGAGTCTAGCAGCAACTATACTTGCGGTACTTCAACATTTGTTATCTCACACAGAACACGGTTCTTCTCTGCGACCATTAGTAGATGCGGCATTCTTGTTCTTATCGTGTGGGTAGTAAGGTCTAACGACCCCACACACCCAAGTGTCAGAGTTTCTAAACCGCCTCAAGGGCTGCGGGTTGTTCGCAAGGGATACCGCGGCCTCGGCACAAAGGGCTAAGAAGGAAAATGGGTGGTTTTTAGTCAGTAGAAGTCTGACACTCCCTTTCGCTCTGTCCAGAGTGGGAAGAGTTATTTAACATTTGTTAAAAAGCAGAGAGAGCAGATGCTGCAGATAAATATAAGTGTTAAAGTATATGTAGTAGTGTTGTTAGATAAGATAAGATAAGATAAGATAATATTTATTTGCAGATTTTTTTTTTTTTTTTTTGTAGATGATTAAACTTTAGTTAAATACATGAATATAACCAAGGTATTATTTTTTCCGTTGGGGCTGCAAGCCCGTCGGGGCTGCGGGTATTCCCGTCGAGGCTGCGGGTGTTCCCGTCGGGGCTGCGGGTGTTCCCGTCGGGGCTGCGGGTGTTCCCGTCGGGGCTGCGCGTGTTCCCGTCGGGGCTGCGGGTGTTCGCAAGAGATACCGCAGCCTCGACATGAAGGGCTAAGAAGGAACATGGGTGGTTTTTAGTCAGTAGAAGTCTGACACTCCCTTTCGCTTTGCCCAAGAGCGGGAGGGGTCATTTGATGATTTTCCACACACCATAAAAAAAAAATTGTATCAATCTATGTAAGTTTTCCTGAGTAACAGAACATCGCAGTAACGAAACGTTGACCTGTGAATGTGGGTTTAAATATTTGTAAACGCAGCCACGATACAGGAGAAATTCCTAATGTGGGGCAACATTTTAAAAGAAATAGACGACGGCGCAACAATTCCTAGCTCTGTATAATTTCTGAAGTCTTAGAGACTACCTGTAAATGATGAACAATGTAGATGAAAATGACTGATTCAACGTGTTTTGAGCTAAAACCTGGCTGAGTTTTACTAAAGTGTAAAATATTTGTATTGTCTTATTTTCAAGATACATATTTCTTACGTGTTAAGGTAAAAGCGTGAAGGTAGCCCGCAAAATTAAAATTTTGTTTTTTTTTAAAGAATTGAATTAGGTACCATAACTTAGTGCAATATTTTTGTTATGGTCGCGAATCATAATTATTTCCATCAACCTAGAACCTCACAAGGACTTGCAAGTTGTAAAAAACTTAAGTTTCGTGGGTGCACATACATACATACATACATAAAGTCACGCTGTTTTCCCATGGGGGTAGGTAGAAACCACAGAACGCCACTTGCTACGATCCTTACATACTCCTTTTACCTCGTCCACATTCATACATCTGGTCATACACGCACGCAGGTTACGAGTACTACGCACCAGTTCTTTTTCCTGTACCTTATCGCTCAAAATATTTTAAGACTATCACAATGACTAGGTTTGACGCCTATTATTATGGTAAAATTACTAAATAAACTCATTTGGTAAAAAAAATGTAGACTATCAAAAAAGATAAGTACGAACCACTCCATATATAATTTTGACCATAATTTCTCATTTAGATTTTTGACAAAACTCCTTACCTAACATTCGCTATACTTGGTAACATTTCCATAGTCAAGTTTCAAATTAATGTTCTCATACTAATTTAATTAATCAAAAACAATTACAATTTCCTTCCTACGAACCACAGCTTTTCACCACACACCAAAAACATACCTATCTTACAAAACTGACTCCTCAACAACGACACCTGAAGCAGATTATAAATCATATTATAACAAAAGGATATCTCCAGGACGCGTCGTTATGAGGGGGTGTTTCGAGGGGGTGTAGGGGTGTAAGGGGTGTTTGACTTCAGTTGAGATAACATGGCAGGTGTTGCTAAACTTGGTGACAAATTACGCCAGGGAGCCGGTGTGTAGTTAGATTTATATTTTATGTGATGTTCATGGAGATTTGAACGGCGTGGGAACTGGCTTTTTGGGAGATATAGAAAGAATATCTTATTGTTTAAAACAAAAGGCTTTTTATGTTGGATTACTGCCGTTAACCTACTGCTAGGATCCTTGTAGGATATCTTCATCCCATTGTAAGCCAAGTCAGACGCCAAAGAGCGACATAAAAACTGTGAGACTAAGTCAATCACTAACCACACAGAGAAGATTTCTGAATTTTTTCGATATTTCATACACATACATAAACTCACGCCCTTTTCCCCTGGGGGTAAGCAGAAACCACAGAACGCCACTTGCTACGATCCTTACATACACCTTTTGCCTCGTCCACATTCATACGTCTGGTCATACACGCGATCGATCGTCTGGTCATGATCAACGAGGCAATTAGGTAGATTTTGTGGTGCTAAAGTGTGTACAATATCCGCATCAAGTAGCTACTGAGGCCAAGTCTTCTCCATGTTGTGTTATCATACGCACAAGCAAATTAAACCGAAAAATCTAAAGTTCAAACCTGAGACCGATGATTTGGCAGCAACTTACCTCTTTCAAAAAAGTAACGTAACTACTTGCACGAGGTCACCGCTCAAGAGAGCAGCGACGCCTCCTTCCACTCCCGTGGCTTGATTTACTTAACATTATTCAAATAGCAGTACATTATAATTTCTCCTTCAAACATGCAACACAAACTAGCAACTGCAAACAAAATTACAATTTCCAATATTGATCTATAAATTAAATGTAAATACTCTCTTGAATTCTCAAGTGGTCTCAAATAATCAAATGAACTCCTAAACGCTGAGTGTTTGGACGAAGTTTATATTAAATAATAATACTTTTGGAATGCAATTAGCGTACTCGTAATTTTACATGTTTATTTTCAAGTTTATTTCAATAAGCCTTCAAGTTTGGTTGTGGGGTAAGGCGTGGGAGTTAGCGATTTGTGATAATCGGAAGCAAAACCTGTAAAAAAAAACCGGCCAAGAGCGTGTCGGGCCACGCTCAGTGTAGGGTTCCGTAGATAATAAAATATTATGTAAACGAAGTTAAAAAAAAAATACGGGCAAATTAAACTTGACCTCTGGATTGTATAGGCGCTCATACGATTCAGGGACCAAATTATATTGGTTAACTGCAGTTTCCATCTGTTGTTTCCATCCAAGTTCAAAATAATTTTCCTAGAAAGTCCTTATAAAGTTCTACTTTTCAGATTTTTTTCGTATTTTCTAAACTTATGGTTCAAAAGTTAGAGGGGGGGGGACGCTTTGTTTTTTACTTTTGGAGCGATTATTTCCGAAATTATTGACATTATCAAAAAATGATTTTAGTAAACCCCTATTCATTTTTAAATACCTTTCCAACAATATAGCACACATTAGGGTTAAAATTAAAAAAAAAAACACTTCCCACTTTACATATAGGGGGGCTACCCTAATAAAACATTTTTTTCCAATTTTTATTTTAGCACTTTGTCGGCGTGATTGATACACATATTGGTCCCAAATTTCAGCTTTCTAGTGCTAACGGTCACAGAGATTAAGCGAGGACGGACAGACAGACAGACAGACAGACATGGCGAAACTATAAGGGTTCCTAGTTGACTACGGAACCCTAAAAAGTGAATTGACATAGCTCACATTAACTTCAGAATTTAATCCCACACCTCATACAGTTATAAATACACAAGGAAGCGACATAAATGTAAGGAATGATGAAACTAGCCAAGAGTATAGGAGGAACATCGTACACCTTAAGAAAATAGAAGGCGAATGGAAAACCATAAAATAATCACGATTTGGATATAGAAGGATGAACAAGGCCAGCACAATGCTGTACTATTTTAGATTCTTACGACTTAATTAATTACTAAGTCTTACTGCCGCACTCAAAGAGCTTTAATGATTACTTAGGCCATCACTTAGTAAAGGTTTCGACAGTTTTGTCATACAAAAGTATGTCAAATCTTTACTAAGTGACGGCTTAAGTAATCATTAAATATCTCTGAGTACCGCAGTAAATCGAACTCTACCCTAAAACTTAACTTGTAGGCAATTTAATTATAATGTTAAAATTTAATTCATGCCTGTAATTTCCGAAGGGTTGAGAGAGAGGTGCACAATACAACACCGAGATTTCATTAGTTATGTTTAAGTCTCATGTAACTGGGGGCGAGCCTATTGCCACCAACCGAGCACAAATTCAGATTCCGTGGCTGCTACTGAGAAATAACCCAACAATACTATGTGTACTATGTACAAAAACCTAACAATATATTTTATTCCCGGGACGGGTCCCGGGAAGAAAACCGATACATTATGTGCTGGGCCTTATCCGCTAATGGTATATCAGGAATGCACTATCCACAGCCAATATGCAACTACTATCCTGCATACCATGAAGTCATGAAGAATATTACACCGCTATGATTAACACTTCAAACGGGATATTTACCAAGTTTACAATTTTTTTTTTTTGTGTACCTACTCGATATTTTGGTGCTGTTGCAAGCACCATGATCACGGAAAACCGAATAATGTTTATGACCATGTCGGTTTAAAAACTAATATTAAATTGCTACCGCTTGTCACTTACACCGTGCCATAAATCGCGCATCAACCAAGCGTAACGAATACTCTGCGACGTTTGTTAATGAGTGAAGTTTTTAGCAAACGCTCAGTACGCAGGTATGTAGTGAAGTTTGTGTGTGCAACTCTCTCGTCATTCGCTAATCGTGAAAGCTGTGTACGGGTTATGTGTACAGATGTGTGGTGGAGGGAATGTGTCGTGCTTTTTCTTATTCACATCTTTACCTACGTTTATCTCGGGTGATCACTGAAAGCAAGGTATGCTGTGCCCCCCCTCATAGCACAGCATCACGCTGAGTGGTAGCCTGCTTGTCGCAGTCACGAAGTGAAAGCCATCAACTTTTTTGTGTCGTATTTTTAATTGTTTGTTATGCATTGTATAATATGTTTATTGTTTTGTATTTCATTTTGACTTTCGTATTAGGTACCTAGTATTAACTGGGTTGTGGAGGTCAGATAGCCTGCAGTGGCTCCATATAAAATATTGGTATTCAGCTGCATCCGGTTAGACTGGAAGCCGAACCTAACACAGTTGGGAAAAGGCTAGGCAGATGATGATTTCATTTTAACTTTAACTCGATTTAATAAGAAGTAACTTCGGTAACTTTGATTTAAGAAAAATGATTAGAGACCAAAAAATATAGAACTACGAGTAGCATAATCCCAACAGCAAAAGTGTGTGAATCAAAAACTGAACTTCGTACATTAAACTTGGCACTTCTCATTCAAAGAATCGATACCAGGAAGTTTATAAATGGCAACGATTTATAAATCCGGCTCTTATTGTACGCAGAGTGTGACTTTCCTCCCCACAATTCTGATAAAGCAATAAGAGTGAATATGCCATGATAAAAAGTAACTGACACTCGTATGATGCCAGAAAGGGGGAATATTGAATGACACAAATCAAAATGATCACTTCCCAAATACAATCGAGTTTCATTTCCTTCCCGAGTATGAATGCGATATGGTATAGGTGTAGTATAAAGGTGAATTAAGGCTTGTGTGAAATACTACAGAATAAAATAATGTGGGTTATGTATTGTGTTTATATGGTGTTATGGTCTACTACTTATTAAGCCATATGAAACGCTATTTCTAGCTAATAAAAAGGATTTTATATGAACTCGAATTGAATTAGACAAGACCAATATGTTTATTCAAACCTGGCTGTCAATATTGATCTTTGACAGTCGTTAAGTAGTTCAGTGTCCATGTAAAATACTGGTATTCAGCAGCAAACAATTAGACTGGAAGCCGACCCCAACAAGGTTGGGAAAAGGGTAGAAAGATCATGAGTACGTTTATGAAACGAATCGGCTATTTTCTTTCATGTATTTAGCACACAACATCTTCGGCGGCTCTGTAATGAAATAACAAGAGGACACACTGGACACGATGTTTAGTGCCCCATCGTTGGTAGAACAACACCACATTTTACCCTCCAGGACATCATCATCATCTCAGCCAAAAGACGTCCACTGCTGGACGTAGACCTCCTCCAGGGGGGGGGATTTGCCATAATCGCCACGATTGGCAGGCGGGTTGGCGCTTGCAGTATGGTTGTTACAAAGGCACAGCCTAGAGAACGCTGCTGCCCATTCTCTGATAAGTCCCTTAGTCGCCTCTTACGACACCCACGGGAAGATATGGGATGGTGCTATTCTTTACGTCCGACACCATACGGAACCTCCAGGACAGTCATCAATAAATCTTCACCTGAGTAGGTTGTCCTTGCTTCGACATCTCAGAAACAAGATTTAATTCATCGTAATTATTACATCTTCGTTACCATTTTAAACAGAACCTCAGCAGTGAAAGTTTTTTTACGAAGTTAGCTGAGACCACAAAAAACTTCCATAGCTTGTCTCATTTAAACTCCAAAGACATACCAACTAAAAGTTTAGTTGGTGCACAATGCTTCAGTTACATATAAAAGTTTTCATTTCGAGACAGTACAAGTTTATTTTCCAATTTTTGCACCAACATGGCGGGCTGGGGGTGTAAAACTGAACTAACAATAACACAACTTTTTTTTATTAAAACATTGAGAAATATCACTAAATCTGTCTGTGGACGGGAAATGACGTCACAGCTTGTATCATGACGATATTTTAAAGTACTTTGACTTATATATTTAAGCTGTTTTTAGTATTTGTAAAGTTAATAGAAGTTTTAATAATAGATCACGACAATTGTATAGTGAATTTCAACTAATATCTATATTTTCTATGGCCCCAACTTACGACAATACGAAATGTACATCAAATGTTCAAATTAAGGCCAACACTTTACTTTGTAAATTAGCAAATGAAAATAAGTTGGCCAGCAACCACGGTTATTAGATGTGGTCAATAAATGACCTTTATAACGTACCTACATAAGCATTTCGGTCTCTTCTATGCAAGCGCACCCAACCGCAGGCCACATCGGGTTGGTTGAATCGCAAGTATACATAAGCCAAGTGCAAGTCGAACTTGCACATAAGGGGTTCCGTAATTTGACTTCTTAGGGGTTTTCCTGTAATATATCAGTGTTGAACTAATTTCTGTATTTTTTTTTTAATTTTAGGCTCAGTAGTTTCGGAGATAGGGGGGGGGGGGGAATGGTCGGACAGACAGACAGAAACACGAGTGATCCCATAAGGGCTCCGTTTTTTCTTTTTGAGGTACGGATAACGGAACCCTAAAAAGCCTTTATTTTTGATTCTCTACCATCAAAAAGAAGATTTTGGTACCCTTTTTTTTATGGTGGGTGGAAAATCATCAAATAACCCCTCCCGCTCTTGGGCAGAGCGGAAGGGAGTGTCAGACTTCTACTGACTAAAAACCACCCATGTTCCTTCTTAGCCCTTCATGTCGAGGCCGCGGTATCTCTTGCAAACAACCCGCAGCCCCGACTGTTAGATTTTGTAACCCATAACTGATTTCGACGTTCTTGATTTCAGTAGATCCGTCAATTGTCTGACTAATACATTATCAATACTCAGTTTTAGATACCTAAAGTAATTACAGCTCTAAAACCTCTCTGAAACAAATACATCAAACTTAGTACACTCCTCCTAATTCCCAGCTGAACACAACTAGAACCACGTACTCTAATCAAAGTTTTCTTCAAACTCAATTTACAGCTCAAATGCTCAGCGCTCAATCCGCTGCATCGTTTCAAGCGAACGCTTTCTCAAACAATATACTTTAAAAGAGAAAATCTAGAAAAACTTAGTTTTAAAACCAAGTTTATTACATTTTCCCTCTGGGTCAGCTGGAGTTCTTGCGTGTTACCATAAAGACTTTTATTTCTTGCGGTTTTGTAAGAGGTTATTACAGGTTTCTTGAGTGTGGATACGGATTGAGTGCTTCACTAGTATAGATATTATTAGTAGCTTTAATTCAATTCATTTATTGCATCAAATATGGTAGGTACATGAAGTTCTTATTATATAAAATATTTAGTAACACACATTTGGCCAATATCATCATCTGCCTAGCTTTTTCCCAACTATGTTGGGGTCGGCTTCCAGTCTAACCGGATGCAGCTGAATACCAGTGTTTTACATGGAACGACTGCCTATCTGACCTCCACAACCTAGTTAATACTAGGTAATACGATACTCTTTGGTAAGACTGGATGTCAGAATTTCAGGTCACCGACTACCTGTAACGACTGCCAAAGATCTATATATGGCAGCCGGGACCAACAGCTTAAGGCACGGAGGAAACTCGGTATGTCGAGCGGTCACCCATCCACAGACCAACCTAAGCAAGCACAGCTTTACCTGAAGATCAACCTGAGTGGCAGTTCTTATTAAGCCACGAGCTGGCCAATATATAGCATGCAATAGTGAAGTTTTTACACTCAAAATACCGTTAAATATGTCTGTGCTTTAATGTATAAAATTTACAGGGACACTTTTGAAAAAACTCATCTATCGAATAAAAACACTCTTGTAACAACCACTTCCTAAGTTACAATGCCTTTATTAATAAGTTACAATGCCGACTCGAATTGAATTAGTAATCTTCTTTCTTTCATCATCGTGTGGCTTTTGTGTCAGAGCTTTTGATGACTTGACTTGGTTTCCTCACGATGTTTTCCTTCACCGAAGCAAGTGATAATTATACAATACGCTTATGAATTCGAAAAATCAGAGGTTCGTGTCTTGGATTCGAACTCAACACCTATAATTTGACAGACCGACGGTCACACCAATATACTATCACTGCTTAATTAGTTATTAAAAGCACAAATACAAAAACATAACACTCTCTTTTTTGGGGCAGTCGTGTAAAAAAAGCGTTTTATAATGAATTGAGATTCCATAGACAGTCATCATCATCATCTTCATCATCCTACAGTAGTCCACTGTTAGAAAGAAAGAAAAGAAAAAGAATTTATTGGTCTCACACAGGACAAGAAATCAATAATAAAATATTAACAAAAAAAAACAAGAGGAACACTTAAAAAATAAAACAGTATTAAAAATAAGTCCCGTAGGAGGCCAAAAGGCCACTATCTCAGCATGGTGCTGCAACATTTTTGACAAATGTCACAGCGCTGGTATTCCAGGTGACGCCACGTTCACAGAAATAAAAATATAACAGAAACAATAATTATGGTATGCGAGGATAAAATGTACATAACTAATGTATTATAATTTATAAATATCAAAAAATATGTCATATCCAACGAGCTACAGTATTTGTCTATGCCAAGAGTGTAAATGGCAACACTGACAAACGAACGGACGCCCCCGGCGCAGCATATTATCTATGCATATTATCGTATCTGTTGGACATAATTATGTACCCTTACAGAGTGCATGTTAATGCTTACTTACTAATAAATGACTCCGAGACCTTAATAATAGACCTAAATTATTGTAAGAAATTGTTCATTCGATTCAATTGACAATCAATTTCGCAATTTTCATTCTCTATAAATGTTTAGTATAATTAATAAGAATTAATATTATATAATGACTGTAATCTAATAATTTTATATCCAGCAATTTGCAGTGCCCTTACAGGGTGCATGTTAATACTGTGCCATGAAATTTTAATGCATGCCACTGACCAGTGTTGTACATGTAAGCATGTATAAATAAATAAACATAGGCCTAATGAATCTCACGCCACTCAAGTTGTTTCTCAGCAATCTCATCCAGTTTCTACCAGCCACCCTGCGAAGATCAGCGCTACACCGAGCCTGAGGTTATGTGCAAAATTGTTTTAAGAATACAAATTTTAACTATTTCGTACTAACAGAAATCGGGGTAAAATATAAAATCTAACTCTTCCTAACCAGTGGCTTAGGCACTAACATTATGTAGGTACCTACCATAAATAACATCCACCACCGCCAGCGCCCTCTAGCGTCATAACTCAAAAGCTGTGACATTGAACCTTTTTGGTGAAATTTATGAACATGTCACATGTTAGCCAGATGTTTAGCCTTTAACCCGACGTTATTGTTCTTTTTTAATTTCTTGGCAAATAGGCCAACCCTTTAGCCAGATGTGGGGTTAATGTTGATCAAATGGGTTGGCCATCCTGTGAGTTACATACTAAGCATTACGACTAGGTTACTCAGAGAGTAAGGCAGTGTTTATTATGCCTAAAGTTTCAGACATTGTTTAGGTCTCATTGGAAACAGTTTGTTTTTATTCATAAAATCACTTCACGCCTGTAGTCTCTGAAGGGTTAAACAGAGGTCGGGAGGCGCTCCGGGCGTCGGGGCCACTTATGGCTTCCGGACACCGTAGACGCGGGCCTGTGGACGGTGAGCGATGGGCTAGCTCGCCGTCCGTCCGTCTTATGACGACGACAGGCCGTGTCGACGGCGCGTTCGTGTTCCACGCGCGCCTCAAAGAAATTCAGCAACAAGAAAGGGCCGACAGGGCTGTGGGTTGTTCGCAAGAGATACCGCGGCCTCGACATGAAGGGCTAAGAAGGAACATGGGTGGTTTTTAGTCAGTAGAAGTCTGACACTCCCTTTCGCTCTGCCCAGAGCGGGAGGGGTTATTTGATGATTTCCCACCCCCCCAAAAAAAAAAACAGGTACATTTAATAATACACAAACATTTTGCTAGTTATGTCTCACAGCCATGTAATAGAGGGCTGTGCTATTTGACATCAACCGGTCTTAAATTCAGACTACTGAGAAATTCCTAAACACACACATGCATAAACTCACACCCTTTTCCCATGGGGGTAGGCAGAAACCACAGAACGCCACTTGCTACGATCCTTACATACTCCTTTTGCCTCGTCCACATTCATACATCTGGTCATACAAGCACGCCGGTTACGAGTACTACGCACCTGTAAATTCCTAAACGTAAAAACCAATTACACTTTGTCCGACCTGGAAATCGTTCCCAGGACCTTTCGCTCAGCATTCACGTACAGTCAGCATCAGAAGTAGATTAACACTACACAAAGTTTCAAAGCAGGTTTTTCAATAAAAACTATTCAGATATTACTCGTTACTAACAAGTTATTGTAGAGTAAGGAATATTTTTAAGAATAATCTTCTGAAACATTAAAGATAATAGAGTGAGTCCCGTACATCAAATAAATGAAATTTCAAATGTGAAGCTACTTCTGATGCTGACCGTACCACTATTAGACCATACAAACAGTGTTACTTATTATTTTTAATTTAATTAAATTCAATTATTTACTTAATTCTTTCTCGAGATATTACTGCGACAGAAACTAAATCGCTTGGCGACAAACTTCTGCCGTTTCTTCAAAAGATTTCTATAAAATTAAGCTCGATTCCCAAGGTCACCGAAGCTATTAAATACTTCAACTTCATGAAAACACATTAAAAGGATCGAAGTAACTAAAAGATTACTTCGAGACGTCTGTCGAAAGGGCTAAAAGTATTAATTATTATTATTAACTGTTGTTTTAGAAGTGTTTATCAAGAATACCCTTTTTTTTGGGGGTTGGGAAATCATCAACCACCCGCTCTTGGGCAGAGCGGAAGGGAGTATCAGACTTCTACTGACTAAAAACCAACCATGTTCCTTCTTGCCGGGGTCTCGGTATCTCTTTCGAACAACCCGAAGCCCCGACGGGATAAAGAATACCCTTGAAATACTATTAGAAATTAATGTCGAAATTAACTTAGGAATTGTGATTTTGCTAGAAGTCCTAAGAATAGTCCTTGTATGGTTAGTAGTAAAGGAGCTGACACTCGAGTCGATTTTCAGGTTAAGCCGCACTTGTACGTTATTCCGTGGATGGATGACCGCCTACTACATACCAAGTTTCCTTCGTACCTCAGTAAGCACCTTAAGACGTTAGTCTCGGCTGTTATTAGTACTCCAATCCTGAAAGCCAGAATCAACAGTGGCGACCATCAGAAAACCGCCGAGATAATGAAGCTCGACGAAGTCGCAAAAAATAATTTAACTGTCTTGGATGCCGCAATGAAATTAACACACAGCACAGCACATAACAGCAGGAGACAGAACAGATCAAGGCCAATAGGCACACAGGGACGTATACAACTGGGATAACCCCAGTTGCCTAGCACCACGGATACTATTGACAATCATATTACTGGGTCCTAAGTTGTGACCCAGCATGGTGCTATGACATTTGTCCCCGGGGACCCAATAGGGCCCCAGATGACACTACGGACACTGAATAAATTAAAAACAACTACATTCCTCCAATAATATCTTGACAGAGCCGATTTGACTGTAATCCGACAAATAGTTGGCAGAAGAATGATCTATCATGCATATCGATTATGATAAATTCAAACAAAGTACCATACATACTTACGTACAGTACTTTATTTTGACTTATCCCCAAAAAGAACATTCCAAGATAGTTACAGAATCATGAAATCGTATTCAGATTAAATGCTATGTCCAAATCCTTGCTCCAGCTTGATTTCCCCACGGGATTCAGAGGCGGTAGTCTTTGCAGATGAATTTTGGTGTTCATCCACTAAAATAATAGCAAATAGTTGTAGCAATACCTGGTACTAAACCCATAGGATTTCGCTGGCTTGTTTTTAATTACGAAACACGGAATTGAGGCCTATGCTTTGAAATTAAAAACAAAAATATTATTTCATATTTTGGATTTTAGCTTACATTTATACTTTTGAATATAAAAAAAACGTGGCTCAATTGTAACAACCACACGGGTTCATTTATACGATTAAGCGATACTGGGCTGCGGGTTGTTCGAAAGAGATACCGCAGTCTCTCTTAGTACGTTTTTATTTATATTATTCATTAACACATTTATAATTTCACAGGTAAGACCCAAGCTAACAAAAGTAGACAAAAATTACTAATAGTCCAGTCCCAAGTCTGGGTCTGGGTGGAAATACAAGTTACACAGTGGACACCATACTAAGTGTCACCCTCTGGAATTCCGCCAAAGAACAAGAAAATACGTCCAAACACCGAGACACACTATTCAGTGTTCTCATTGCACAAATCAGTGGCGTAAACTTTAACACTCGTATGTTTGTACGCGTTGCCGGAATTTTAAAAATCCCTTCTCTCGGTCCCAACCGTAGCCTCCTCTGGAACGAGCTATAGATGGCCATCCAAATATGGAATGACCCTCGCAAGCGTTGCTTAACCTTGAAGATTATCCTTAGTGGCTTGTGTTACTAAACTCTAAAGTGAGTAAATAAACAAGGCATCCTAATTTCCGCCGCGGGAGACGCTCCGGGCGTCGGGGGCCACGTGACGGCTTCCGGCCACCGTAGACGCGGGCCTGTGGACGGTGAGTAATGGGCGAGCTCGCCGTCCGTCCGTCTTATGACGACGACAGGCCGTGTCGACGGCGCGTTCGTGTTCCACGCCCGCCTCAAAGAGATGTCAGCAACATGGAAGGGACCCCGTTGGAGCAGCGGGTTGTTCGCAAGAGATACCGCGGCCTCGACATAAAGGGCTAAGAAGGAAAATGGGTGGTTTTTAGTGAATAGAAGTCTGACACTCCCTTTCGCTCTGCCCAAGAGCGGGAGGGGTTATTTGATGGTTTCCAACCCCGCAAAAAATAAAAAAGGCATCCTAATTTCAAGTAGGTACACTTTAAGGAAACATCACATACAGTTTGATACAGTCTCTTAAACCTACATATTATTTACACCCACATAAAATATCCGCATTTCCATACAATAAGACGGTTTGCTTTGACTAAATGAACCATCCTTTGAGTGCAGCATCGCTGTGCTGCAGTATTCAGTTCGCTAGTTAAGCTGAACACAAATACTTGAGTGTGTCGGCTTAAATACCTGATATGTGTAGCTTGGGAGGGGGGCTGAGGTATGAGCGGAGAGCGGGGGAGTTGAGGGTTAGCTTAACACTATACCTACAGAACTTTTTAATTTGATTCTCAGCTTAAGGTGGAAAAAACAAGAAAAACTCAAACTCAATTATTTCAATTAGGTCTTTACAGGGACTTTTGAATGTCAAAAACAGCGAAGCTACAGTTACAGAGGTTACAATGCATAATGACTTAATTTATTTATTTGGATTACCAACGAGTTACATTACAATTCAATCTTACTCAAATATCATACTACCACAGAATACAAATGGTCCTGTAACGTACACTCAATTACAGGTGACCACAGCTTACACATTATCGAGTACACATGCTCTAAGTACCTATATAATATAATAGAAATTAAAAAAGTTCTGTAGTTGCCTATCTCTATGCAGAAGAACGGGCAAGAAACCCAGACTAGCCCATGAAGTTCACATTTTTTACAATTAGCAGGTCAGTACCAGGCTAAATGAAGGTTATAATATAATTTTGCCTGTAACCAATATGGTTTTACATAGTTATAATAATTAAAATCATCAATACTACCTCTATAAGTTCATTGAATCCCGTTGAATTACTATGTCATGAAAAAGTCATTGAATGGGATTAAATAAATTTAGAGGGTTGTATTAGGTTTTTAGTATACTTTATTCTCAAAAAAGACAAAAGAGCCACTTACCTAAGAACATAATATATGATAACATAATGTAATAATTATTCTAGGTACCGGTCACAGATTCAATATAATACGTAGTCTTAGAATTATTTTGTTTTAAATTGGTTAGGATACACGTTCAACGTTTTTATTCTCAACTGGTAGGTTAGTAACTTTATTTGTGCGTGCTTTATTACTTGAATTGATAACTTTAATGTTTATAATTCTGTAAATACATACTATTACAAATACTTATTATTATTTATTTAATTAATCTTTTGATTCTGTCTTTTTGTTATATAATTTTGTAATTCCCTCGTACATAACCCACTTTTATTTCTAAGTTTATTTTTTAATGTAACCCAAATTATTTATGTTGTTGTACTTGCCCTTTATTTTTCTGCGAGTGCTGTGCACTTCTATAAGTGACGAATTCACTATGCTTAAAACTGTTTGTGATGTAAGTTTATGTATGTTCTTAGTGAGTAAGTCGTTGAAGTGCCATAAATAAATAAATAAATAAATAAATTACGGCTGTAAATTACATTTTGTCCAATATATAGTCTGACATAACATCATGAGCATGAAGTCCTGGGTTCAATTGGGTCGAGCAAACTGTCGTTGGGTTTTTAATCAGGAATGCTTTATTAGCAGCCACGAAGTCTGTATTTATGCTCGTTTGATAGTAATGAACTCGTTCACTTAGCTTATTATTTATGAATTAAAAATGGTAAGGAAATTTCCAAAAAGCTCATAACTTAGGTCCCGTAGTAAGACTGCACTCAGCGCTATGCGGCATACTTAGATACTTTGGAAATTGGAATAGCCTACATATTATAGAAAATGCCTGAATAGTTCGCGTTCCTAACTTCAGCTTAAGACAGTTTTAACTGCTTGCCATTCTTCATAAACTTAACTATTTCAATACATCGATTTCTGATACGGAAGGAATTTGCATAAGAAACTAAGTAAATGAAACTTTAAGGCTGAAGTGAATATTGGACATAGTTTATGCATTTAATGTGTTCTGAAAGATATTAACAAGGTTACCGATATAACCCGAAGAATTGCCTAACTTAAGTGGCTGTGGGCAGGGCACATTGCTCGCAGAACGGATGGCCGATGGGGCCGGAAAGTGGCGACCGCAAACTGGAAGACGTTGCGTTGGAAGGCCTCCCACTAGGTGGACCGATGACCTGGTGAAGGTTGCGGGTACCCGCTGGATGCGAGACGCACGGGACCGGTTAATGTGGCGACCCTAGGGGAGGCCTATGTCCAGCAGTGGACGTCTTTTGGCTGAAATGATGATGAGGATGAGAGATATTCTGAATATTTGAATAAGAGGTATAACATCTCGCCTGTAATCCCCGGAGCATTAGGCAGAGGCGTACCAAAATATGCACCCACTTTTCACCAGGTAGGTTAAAGTCACAATCACGTAATAGAAGGTGTGCCTTTTTCCTAAGTTTATTGCGGTCAGCATCCAGTCTTACCGAATGCAGCTGAAAGCTGAGAAATGTGGGCTAAGGCAGTCACCAAATCCCGTCGGGGCTGCGGGTTGTTCGAAAGATATGCCGCGGCTTCGGCACAAGGGCTAAGAAGGAACATGAGTGGTTTTTAGTCAGTAGAAGTCTGATACTCCCTTACGCTCTGCCCAAGAGCAGGAGGGGTTATTTGATGATTTTCCACCACCCCAGAAAATAAATGGCTGACACCAAATTTCGTTTAAGAACTGGTAAAAGAAATGTGGTTCGTCTGGTGGTGAGATGGGCAGACGACATATTTGCCATCGGGCGAAATACCTGGATTAGGCTGACACAGAACCATGAAAACTAGTACAAGAAAAGAGGGGCTCATACCTAGCAGTGGGTGAATTCAAGATGATGATTATGACAATGATAAATAATAATTTCGTACATAATGTTTATTTATTTATGTACACACAAAAAACAAAAAAAATAAAAAAAAAACATAAAAAATAGAAGGGCACAAAGGTAGGCTTATTTCATAGGAATAGATCGTTCTTAATTTTGTTTTTTTTAGCGTTCCGTACCCAAAGGGTAAAAACGGGACCCTATTACTAAGACTTGGCTGTCTGTTCGTCCGTCTGTCTGTCACCAGGCTGTATATCAAGAACTGCGGCGCAGCGATAGCCAGTCAGTTGAAATTTTCAGAAATTATGTATTTCTGTTGTCGCTGTAACAATAAATACTAAAAACAAAATAAAATAAATATTTAAGAGGGGCTCCCGTACAACAAACGCAATTTTAATAGTTAATTGTACGGAACTCTTTGTGCACGAGTCCGACTCGCACTTGGCCGTTTTT
Organism: Diarsia brunnea; assembly: GCA_949774965.1. NCBI lineage: Eukaryota > Metazoa > Arthropoda > Insecta > Lepidoptera > Noctuidae > Diarsia > Diarsia brunnea. The sequence goes on from OX459019.1 coordinate 1,782,253, forward strand.
TTTTAAAGTTGTTGTTTGTCAAAAAATGTAGGTAGTGTAACATACCATTTCACACCATAACAACGGGCTTATTCACACAAATCTACCCTAACTACACTAATATATGCATGTCTATGTGTACAATCAAGCTGTTTGTCCGTAAGTCATCATTGACTACTCAATCAGTTTATATAACGTATACTACACCCCAAAACCAACCATAGCTTCAAAGCTTAAAGTTGACACTTCAATGGCAATGAGTTGAGTACTCAATCAGTTTATATAAGCTACAATACCGCAATACCAACCATAGCCTCAAACCCTAAAGTTGACATTTCAATGGCAATGAGTTGCTAACTTGGTAAGCTCTATAAAGGAGTAATATCAACCTTGTACCTTGTAGCTTTAAGTTAGAAATTTGGGTGGCAGGGTAGAAATGTCTTTGTAGGTGCTAACAGGGCCCAATATTCGATAATGTTGAGACGTTCAGATTTGCAACGGATATGGGGTGCATTTAACACCCCTTGAAGGATTAAGTGTTGTGTAGTGTTAGGGGTTAATGAGTCCCGTCGGGGCTGCGGGTTGTTCGCAAGAGATACCGCGGCCTCGACATAAAGGGCTAAGAAGGAACATGGGTGATTTTTAGTCAGTAGAAGTCTGACACTACCTTTCGCTCTGCCCAAGAGCGGGAGGGGTTATTCGATGATTTTCCATCCGCCAAAAAAAAAGGGGTTTAATGAGTGTAATTGTTGCTTTTGGGAACAAACTGTACATGGAAGTAGTGTGAATTGAGTAATTTTCTTTAGTAAATCGTCGGACTAATTATAAATTATCAAAATTCGTATCTCTAAAAAAATAAATTTATTTGTTTTAGCGCCATTTTTTTAATTCTCTAGTCTTAAAATTCAATAAATTATTAGTAAAATATCAATGTACACCCATTATAAACTTAAATACAGAACACCGTTTTAGAAACTTCTCGAAATTTGTTACAAAATCAGTTTTTTGTTGTTCCTGCTCAAATGGACTTACGAATTCTGATTATAATTACACCGACGAAATACAGAATTACTATCCCACTGCAGGTCAAAGGCCGCTTTTCATAAAATCATAAGCATTGGACGTAGAATAATGGTGCATAAAACTATTTGAATTTGTACAGACATTTTCATTATGCACTCGAAAAATGATGTAGTTATTTGAAGAACTGCTACGCTTTTGCTACGCCGTAGCTGCTACGCGGCGTAGCTGTGAGTTCTGTTACATTTTACCAATGAAAATAAGTATGTTCGTGTAGTATTTTATGTATATTTTAATTTTCAAATTCTGTGTAATCAAAAACTTGTTTGTTATGTATGTAGCTTTATTTATAACACAACATTAGGCCTGTAATCTCAGAACCATTAAACAGAGGTATATTTAATAGTGCACCCACATTTCGCCAGTTATGTTCAAGTCACATGCAATAGGGGCTAGCTTAATGTCATCAACTGGTCAGAAATGCCAGTTTTTTTATACACAACTTTATGTGTTTCATAACAATTTATCAATAATTTTATAGTAGAACTAATTCTTTGAACGAACTGGTTAACGTGATTGGCAGTAACCAAATTAAGTGTGTTTTATAATAATTCGTTAATAATTTGAGATTATATTATATTAGACTAGCTGATGCCCGCGGCTTCATATAATATAATCACTCTATCCATTAGTGAAAACAGCATGAAAATCGGTGTAGTCGTTTCTGAGTGTATCGTAAACAGACCGACAGATGCGGCGGAGAACTGTTGTTGTTTTACAATAATTTTGAAGTGATTATATTATTGGATTATATTTCGGATCGATGAGTACTTTTCACACTGCATTTTGTAATGGTGTTTCAAGCAATCCCATCAATTTTCAGCTGGGTGAGAATTAATGTAACCTCTACTTTTTGGTCTAATTTGACTGGACTAAATTTTAAAGTAGAACTGATTGTTTGAACGAACCGGTTAATGTAACTAGCAGTAACCGAATCTCAAATTTCTCTTAAAATAATCAAAATATCTAAAACTTTCCATATCACACAAAACAGTGACGTACTCAACATACAGTACCTACACATACCTGTATGCACTAAGTACCAGTTTGCGGTCGGTTTGACCCCACACACCTGGTTTGTGGTATGTCATGGGCGGGTGAACTAACCGAGTGCCCCGTCTCTTTCTAATTCACTGTGAGGGAATGAGAGGGATGCGGTTCTTTTGAGCTAGATTTTACTTGGACAGAATCTGTATGTACGTATGTGTGTTTTGTTGAATGGATTCAGAAAATTATGCACTCTAAGAACATAATTGTGACGGCACGGTTGGCGCAGTGGCTGAGCGATTGACCTGCTGCGCTGCGTGTCGCGGGTTCGATCCCCGCACGAAACAAATATTTGTATGGCCTTAGGATAGTTGTTTCGGGTCTGGGTGCTCTGTGTATGTGAGTTTAAATGTTTGTAAACGCACCCACGATACAGGGGAAATTCCTAGTGTGGGGCAACATTTTGAAAAAAAAAATTATGAATGAATTGTTTGGTAATTTTTCTATTCTTACGTTTCATAAACGCAAAGAATTTTATTTCTTTCGTGGCTTGGCTGAAGTACACACATCAAAAGTGTCTAGGGATCAACATATATTTTTGCAATAACTTTTCTCCTGATTGATATTAATTAAAATTTTCTTTAAGGATTCATCAAATAAAGTGTTTTCGTTTGTCACAGTAACGATAAACCAAGTCACCTTTGCATTAATAAAGAAATTTGCCATTTTCCTAATAAAGGGATTTTTGACATTTGAACCACTAACATTAAAGTTCGAAAAAAAGACTGAAATAACAGTTTTCTTTAAAATTTTATTGGGTAACGTAAACAATTAATAATCCGTGTTTCTACCGCGAACACTAACAACACAAGAACATCGGTTTGGCATACTCAAAATGAGTTCATCCAAATCACGCTGTGGAATGGCCGCCCATGTTCGTTGCAACAACAAAAAAAGGTCTTCTTGCGACTGGATACCCTCCATATTCGGCAGAGCTCTTCTCTGTAGCATATCCCATGCATGCTCAATCGGGTTCAAGTCTGGCGACTGAGCAGGCCAGGGCAGGACATTGATGTTAGCTGCGGCGAGAGTCTGTCTTACAACTCTTGCGGTGTGCGGTCGTGCATTATCATGCATTAACTGAAATAAGGGACCGATTTGCACTTGTAGAGGAACGATGACGTCTGATACAATCGTCTCAGCATAAATTTGAGCGTTGAGGTTGCCTCTGATCCAAATCAACTCAGTTCTTCCGCCGATCCAAATACCCGCCCATACCATGATGGTTCCACCACTATAAGGATGGACTTCCTGGCAGGATTTTAATCGCTGTTGGCGTCCAGGGGTTCTCCAGTGTCGTATACGTCTTGTATCCGGTCTCATACCAAAACGAGACTCATCAGAAAAGCACACGAAACGCCATTGTTCTTCTGCCCAATTTCTGTGTTCAAGAGCCCATTGATATCGAATCCTACGATTGTGCATTGCTATAGGTGGTACCCGTAGCGGTCTTCGGGAATGAAGGTTCACTTCATGCAAGCGGTTTCTGACTGTTTGGTCGCTAATTAAGTTCCCTGAAGAGTGATGAAGCCTCACGGCTAACATCATGGCGGTTATTGTTGGAGCTCTTCGAGTTAAGATTTGAATGTATCGGTCTTGTCTCCGTGTGGTGCAGCGATACCGTCCTCCATGGCGCTCAGCCACGGTACCAGTGCTTCGGTAACGTGTCCAAAGTCGACTGATAACACTCTGACTTGTATTCAGAGCTAAAGCCACAGTACGTTGCCGGGAACCAGCTTCTATCATTCCCACGGCTCTGAGCATTTCTTCCCTGCTTAAATGACGTCGCCGCTCCATAATAACGTTGGTTTTAATCAGTAGTAGGGAAACAGTAGCACTAATAATGTCTTCAATGCGTTGTATGTTTTTATAGGGAAAATATTGACAGCTGATTTTCATCTTTTACTCGAATTTGATTCACAGTTCCTGATTCAAATTATGAAATGCACCAAAAAGGATCCATATAAATTTATAAAATCATAAATTTATTACAAAGCCAGATCTCAATCTCAAGAAATCCGCATAAAAATGCTTGATCCCTAGACACTTTTGATGTGTGTAGTTTGTCATCATCATACACAGCCCGAATACACCCACTGCTGGGTAGGCCTCTCTTTTCTGGTGCCAATCACCACGTTCTTGTGCCAGTCTCATCCAGGTTTTTCCCTCGATAGCAAAAATATCGTTTGCCCATCTCGCCGCCGGGCGACCTACATTTCTTTTCCCCGTTCATGGATGCCATTCGGTAACAGCCTTTGTCCACCTGCTGATGTCTGCAGCGCTGTGACATTTGTCAAAAATGTTGCAGCAGCATGCTGAGATAGTGGCCTTTTGGCCTCGTACGGAACTTATTTTAATTCTGTATTATTTTTTAAGTGTTTCTCTTGTTTTCTTTTCTATGTCAATTTTTTATTATTAATTTATTGTCTTGTGTGAGACCATCATCATCATCTGCCTAGCCTTTTCCCAACTATGTTAGGGTCGGCTTCCAGTCTAACCGGATGCAGCTAAATACCAGTATTTTACATGGAGCGACTGCCTATCTGACCTCCACAACCCAGTTAATACTAGGTAATACGATACTCTTTGGTAAGACTGGATGTCAGAATTTCACTGATTTTTTTTTTTTCATTTTTATTTTTTCTGTGTGAGACCAATAAATACTTTTTCTTTCTTTATCTTTCACTGCGCCTTGCCAGTACTTTGTGCCTTGGTGAAAATACCAAGTTCAGGAAGAGGCTGGTACAGAGGCGTGCAGATTTGCAAAAGCCAGGGTAGGACTGTGCCCAGCAGTGGGTGAAGTCGGATTGCGAATGATGATGAAAAATATTAGTAAATCAGAAAATTGGTCACAAGATCAACTGCCTAGTTATACTGGATCTAGAGAAAGACTATTTTGAGGGGCAAGCGTTGGGGTGGCGGGTTGTTCGAAAGAGATACAGTGGCCTCGATACAAAGTGCTAAGAAAGAACATGGGTAGTGAAGTCTGACACTCCCTACCGCTCTGCCCAGAGCGGGAGGAGTCATTTGCTGATTTCCCACTCTCCAAAAAAAAGTGGGGGCAAGCGTCATGCTGTGACTTAATTCTCTACTTTGTTAGACACGGCTGTTATCAATGTCTTATATCAACGGTGGTAACGGTCGTGTAACACACATACATATTGATTGTCCAGTTTAGATATGTGTACACTGTAAAGTCAATAATATTGGTGATGGAAATTAATGACCATAGGGTCTAAAATGGACGCTTTAAAAGAATAAAAATCAGATTATCATATTAATTGAGTAAACGCCACCGTGACGTCTAACAGGGAAGAATGGAAGAAAAAAACGTGTTGCGCCGACCCCAAATAGAATGGGATAAGTGCAGGAATGAAAATATGAATTGCGTAACCAACATTGACACAACATATAAAACTGTTCGTAACCACTCTAATTTAGGTTCAGTTGAAAACCAGCGTCAGGCACTGGGCCTTTTTTGGCGCAGCCGTGAGGCACACAGTGGCACGATTTGTTTAGCTTTAAGTTCTTTTTTGTTTTACATTGTGTGTGCTTGTGGCATGTGCCAAATAAATGCATTTTCTTTCTTGACAAGTTGTAAAATAGTTTCAAACCAATAGTACATAATAGAAACTGCGTCCGTGACCATTTTAAGCATTTGAACTCCCTACAGTAAGCAAACAAAGATTTCGCTGTTTTAAAGCTCTGCATTTCCAATTCAGATAAAAAGCATTTAAACACTTAAACATTTTCCTTTCCTTTAGACTAAACGATTCTTAACTACGGAAAAAAACGATTACCGAACGATTTAAAAATATCGACCCCTAAGTGTTGGGACAGGGGGGTAAAAACTACCACCCCCTTTTACAGTCACCCCTAAAATCCGGACCGTTATAAATTATTTAAAACTACCGTCTTTTCAAAGATGTGGTGGAAATATAAACTTTTTTGAGACCTTATCGGAATATTAATATTTCGTAATATCAAAGGTTTTCGTTTAAAGGCTGTGTCGGATTATTGAATAAAAGTAAGTTGGTAATGTTATTAAAATAATTTTATATGGTTCGGATCGTTTTCGATTTTATTTAAATTAGGTTATGGATTGTGGTTTACATGTTTTTTTTTATAGTTCTGCCATGGAATATTTCTGTGATTAATTACTCCTTTTCTGTTTTAACTAATGGAGTGCTGACTTGACCACATAATTTAAACCTTCCAATAAGGACACATTTAATTTATGTAGACTTTCTTATCATTTTAAACCAGTTTTAAAAGAATGACCGTGAAATTATGTTCGCATTTTCCATGTCTTTTTGCTTTCTAATCCCTTCCCGGTCAGAACATAACATCACGCCTGTAGTCCCGGAAGGGTTAGGCAGAGCTATACTTGGTAGTACACCCACATTTTGCTCGTTATGTTTAAAGCCCATGGCTGGTACTGAGAAATTCGTGATAGAAAAACCCAATAGCACGTTGCTCGACCCGTTAATCGAACTCAGGACCTCATACTCACCAGTTGCACCACTAGACTGACCACTGACTTAAAAAAATATGATTCTAACTAGTCCGTCTGTTAGATTATCGAAAAATATTGAATACGTATTTTTTGTTTTATCAAGTCAATAAAAATTGACGAAGATAAAACGCGTCAAAGATAAGAGTTGGGGGTCGTGACGTCACTCACCGGTAAAAAATGTCATACTAATGTCTTAGAATATGACGTCACACGAGTTTTCAAAGCATTGTATCGTCTTCATTGTTTGTTTACGTAAAAAAAGAAAAAATACGTGTCCAAAATTTTTTGGAAATCTTTCTGACGGACTAATTTGATTTTTTTTGTTAACTACTCTATTGGTCTCGTTGGTCTAGTTGTCGCAAGCGCGACTACTGAGCATGAGGTCCTAAGTTCGATTCCTGGGTCGGGCAAAGTGTTATTGGGTTTTTCCATCAGGAATTTATCAGTAACAGCCAAAATCACATCCAGACTCCATCTGGATTTGTGCCCAGTTGATGGCAATAGGCTCGCCCCCTTACATGGGACTTAAACATGACTGGCGAAATGTCGGTGTACTACATATTAAGTACACCTCTGCCTAACCCTTCGGGAATTACAGGCGTGATGTTATGTTACGTGAACTCCCAACTTAATAATAAATATCAAATATTCAGCACACTATACATTAACCATTTTCACAGCCAATTATCCATTGCTGCGTTACAACGCAAGCTTTACGCATCATTTAACATTATGCAGCGATGGACGACGAAATAATTTATTACAACGAAAATACTGTTGTTTTTCATAGCACATTAGCGAAATTTATGGATGTTAAATGTATGCTTCGTTTGCTTATAATTTATTTAGTTTAGTGAGGTTGCCGTGTATAAATGATAACAGGCAGGCTGGTCGAACTTTGAAGTAAAGCAACGCTGGCCAAAGGTGGTCCACGGATGGGTGATCATCGATTGCGTACCTACCGCGTTTTAGTCGTTATAGGTAGTCAGTGCCCCGAAAGTCTCACATGCAGGCTTACCAAGGGGTCATCATCATCATTTAAGCCATAACACGTCCACTGCTGGACAAAGGCCTCCCCTAGAAGGGGGGATTTGCCATAATCGCCACGCTTGGCAAGCGGGTTGGCGATTACGAAAGCACAGAGAACGCTGCTGCCCATTCTCTGGTAAGTCCCTTAGTCGCCTCTTACGACACGCACGGGAAGATATGGGATGGCGCTATTCTTTACGTCCGACACCATACGGGCAAAGGGTATCGGATATCTATTACTGATGGTCATTGAGGTCAGATAGGCAGTCGCTCCGTGTAAAATGCTAGCATTTAGCTACATTCGGTTACACTGAAAGCCAACATAGTTAGGAAAATGCTAAGCACATGAATGAGTTTTAAATTAATATTGATTTGTGTCCGTATGATGACAATAGGATTGCCCCCTATGGCATGGGACTTGAACATAACTTGGCAAAATGTGGGTGTGTTATTAACATCACCTCTGCCTTACCCTTTTAGGTACAGGCGTACCATTATGTTTGGGCCGTATGTACAACATTTCAGCCGAAAGACGTCCACTGCTGGACATAGGCCTCCCCCAGTTGTCGCCACATTGACCAGTCTCGTGCGTCTCGCATCCAGCGGGTCCCCGCAACCTTCACCAGGTCATCGCTCTACCTAGAGGGAGGCCTTCCAACGCAACGTCTTTCGGTTCGCGGTCGCCACTCCAGGACTTTTCGGCCCCATCGGCCATCCATTCTGCGAGCAATGTGCCCTGCCAACTGCCACTTAAGTTTGGCAATTCTTCGGGCTACGTCGGTAACCTTGGTTCTTTTGCGTATGTCTTCATTTCTGATGCGATCTCAAGCATAGCCCTCTCCATTGCCCTTTGGGTGACTTTGAGCTTTCTGATGAGGCCCATTGTGAGCGACCACGTTTCGGTCCCGTATGTAATCACTGGCAACACACACTGGTCATAGACTTTCGTCTTGACATACTGTGCTAACGTATGTATAAAATGTTCGTATTCCCAAACCATCTTTATCACAATAGCTACAACATTTCTAACATACTGCGCAAATAGGAATACGTAGTGTAGCTGTAAAGCATTCATGTAAAGCGAAAACAAGGCAGTTATATAAATGGCATTACAATAGTATAGGAGTTAGACTCGAGTTTTTCAGGCGTCGTCGACGTAACCCGGCGGTCTTATTGCATTCCGTGAACGCCGACCCAGTGGCGTGGTGTGGCTCTTACACTAGCGGGTTGGTTAATGAAGAATTAATTGTGTGTTCAGATATTTTAACTCGACGATTTTATAATTTTCCATTGTTTCTGCTACGCAGTCTTGCTATAACTGCTTTATTAGTTTTACAACATGGAGGTCGATTCCTGTAACCTATCACCACAGCCCCGTAACCTCTCATTCATAATGGCTTGTGGTATGTTCTACGCTGGTATAGCTTCTAGAAATTTTATTTTTTCGTCGCAGTCGCGGTCGCAAGACACGTGTCCTGCGACGTGTAGCTCGTTAACGGGAAAGGGATAATCAAATAAGTTGGCAAGACAAAAAACAGAGTTGGAAATATCCAACAGCTCGACAACAACCATCAGGGTGTACAATACACATTTCTAAGGTTTTTTTTTTCTATCTTTGTTTATTTAGAGGCTTTTACCTTACAAAGGTATGTCAGCCTCATCATACCCTAACTAATTATAAACTGATTTATGTAATGGTCGCTGCATCACAATCTCCGTCGCTCACGTAATAATATTTATTTTTTGTACTTTATATATATTTATATCTTCTTATATATATATATTTATATCTTTGTACTTTATATATATATATATTTTTTTTTTGTTCGGGTTTTTCTAAGGAGGATGAGGATATTTTCTTTTCACCCATTTTTTTCCCGTTTACCAATTGCTTAGGCGCCAATTCGCTAGCAACTGGGCAAACTATCACAAAAACCATCCAACGAACCGCTATTCTCGCAGCCCCACATCGTCTCCTACATACATATCTCACGTATTTATGCTGCGGGAGGCTGACAGTTTTCATTTACGCCTGCGTTCTCTATTATATGTTGAGAACTAATTGTAACGTTTGGAAAATAAACTGACACAGAATAAATTAATGTACAAAATATAATGGTATAACGCCTTTATTAGGCAGAGGTATACTTAATTATATATTTTAATTCTCTACAACGCATAATCTTACGCAGAAAGTGGTCAGTCACCTCATGGGAACAATATCATTTCATATAATTCTTGCATACTCCTTTTGGAGGAGCTCGTGGCTTAATAAGAACTGGCACTCGGGTCGATCTTTAGATAAAACTGTGCTTGCCTAGGTCGGTCTGTGGATGGGTGACCGCCCGACATACCGAGTTTTCTCCGTGCCTTGGAAAGCACGTTAAGCTGTTGGTCCCGGCTGCCATATATAGATCTTTGGCAGTCGTTAGAGATAGTCAGTGACCTGAAATTCTGACATCCAGTCTTACCAAAGAGTATCGTATTAGCTAGTATTAACTGGGTTGTGGAGGTCAGATAGGCAGTTGCTCCATGTAAAATAGTGGTATTCAGCTGCATCCGGTTAGACTGGAAGCCGACCCTAACATAGTTGGGAAAAGGCTAGGCAAATGATGACGACTCCTTTTGCTTCGTCCAAGTTCATAATTATGGATCATATGGTCAGGGGTTACTGCCTTTTTTTTATGGTGGGTGGAAAATCATCAAAAAACCCCTCCCGCTCTTGGGCAGAGCGAAAGGGAGTGTCAGACTTCTACTGACTAAAAACCACCCATGTTCCTTCTTAGCCCTTCATGTCGAGGCCGCGGTATCTCTTGCGAACAACCCGCAGCCCCGACGGGACCCGCAGTTGCCTTGTTTTTCTAGTGATTACAAACACAACTGCTGTGTATGACGTCCTGGGGTTCGATCACTAGGCCGGGCAAAATGTTGAGCCTTTTTAGCAGGATTTTTTTTTAATAGAGGCCTCGGAATTTGGATTTGTACCCGGTTGATGGCAATAGGCTCGCCCGCTACTTAAACATAACTGGCAAAATGTGAGTGAACTAAGTAAGTAGGTACATCTATGCATACCCAACCCTTTGTCGATTACAGCCGTGATGTTATGTCTTGTAAAGTCGGCCTACTACTTCTGCCTACCTACCATTCAACATATAGGGTGTAAAAGTACCCTTAACGCAAATGAAGGGCACTTATTCTCGCCACCACTGCGATATTTTTTTTGTTCTAGACCATACCTGGGAACCTCCTAGTTACGGAGATATTGGGGGTCAAAGTTCCATGAACAACTGCTTTTCTCTTGACTGTACTTACCTGTCAAAAAAGAGTAACAGGATCAGACCGGAATGACAAAGTTAATAGTGGATCAGACAGGAATTAAAATACTATAATAAACAACAGGGGATCAGATCAGGGGATCCGACCGGAATAACTCAAATTTTTCACAGCTGTTTTTGTAAATACTAGTTTTTCAGGTTTTATGTTTACTTAAATTACCTCCATGACTCGTTTACTATTCAAAGCATCCACTAGCACAATGTTTTACCAGTGCTACATTGAGTTTTACCGTAAAATGTGATTTTTGACACAAAAAAAAAGTCGTTTCCCAGCAAAAATTTTTGCAGGGGTACTTAGTTTGATGTACAGAATGCTTGGTTGACGGCTGTGTGATGGGTTGATTTACAGCCTGTATATTTCACACAGTTGACTGATGTTCTATAAACAAAAGACATACGTACCTACATACCTACATATCCACACCTGTACAGCTTCCACGCAGAGGCTATAATGAAAAGTAACAAGAAATTTCTTCGCAAGAAAATTATACAGGGTGGTTTTATACAGGGTGGTTGTTACCAGTAGGATACGTCGCGATAATTCAGGGGAAGCGTTGCGTTGTTTAATTGCTTGAACGTGACTCGCGCGGAACGAAGGGCGGCCTTAATCTCACCTTAGATGAGTGTTACACCGTGAGGGAAGTTTTCTTAATGTTTTTTGGAGATTTTTCGGTGATTTGAAAAATAATTAATACATAAAAATGACAATAAACTATCATACAGGTAATTGATCACTTCACCATCTGATTAGACCGAAGAAATCTGACGTGAGGACCGCGAATATGAAGACGTTGCATTGGAAGACCTACCACTAGATAGACCTATAACCTGGTGAAGGTTGATGCAAAACGCAAGTGACCGGTCAATGTGACGACACTTGGAGAGGCCTGTGTCCTGCAGTAGACGTCTTTTGCTGAAATAATAATAATAATAATCATTTATTTCAGGAAATTTCCCATAAGTATAAAATTCGATTACAAATACAAATACAAATTACAATACATTAGATTAAAATACAATAATACTTAGTTATTAATGATGAAACTATATTTTTTTGTAAACGTTGCCCCACACTAGGAATTTTTCCTGTATCGTGGGTCCGTTTACAAACATTTAAACTCACAGACACAAACTAAACACCCAAACCCGAAACAACTATCTGTAGATCATACAAATATTTGTTCCGTGCGGGGATCGAAACCACGCCACGCAGCGCAGCAGTCCAATCGCTCAGCCACTGCGCCAACCGTGCCGCCAATAGGGTAGTTGACTAACTAAAAACAATATAATTCTGTTCAGTCCGTCTTTTAGATTATCGAAAAATGTTGGATACGTGTTTTTTGTTTTATAAAATTAATAAAAAATTACGAAAATAAAACGTGTGCCAAACTGTGACGTCCCGCGACTTTTCGAAGAACTGTATCGTCTTCATTTATTGTTTACGTGAAAAAAGAAAAAATATGTGTCCAATATTTTTTTGAAATCTATCTGACGGACTAATAAGATTGTTTTGTCTTCTACCCTCCTCTGGCCTAAATATTTGTCAGCTATCCAAAAGATCTAGGTATTCGCTTGTAGACGCGCCAAGCAAGTCTCTAATGCCAAAAAATGCATTACTGCGGCAATCTTCTTCATTTTATTGGCCAGTCTTAAAGCCAGCACTGGTCCGTGATACCCCAACAGATATCTACGTGTGAGATAACTCAGAAGCGAATCCAGCGTTGTTTAATTACCGAAACGTGACTCGCGCGGAACTAAGGGTGGAATTAATCTCACCTCGTAGTCTCACACCGAAATTATGGGGATTTTAAGAAATAATTGTCATATTTTCGAAGGATCCTTTGGGGTTATATAACTTTCAATGTCTTATTGCAGAAACAAACTGAAGATAACCTTTTTAATTGTATTTTTTTGAGATCGACAATCACCCAGGGGAGATGCATTTCAATTATTTTGTATCAAAATAATAGAGAGCGAGAAAAAGCCACAAAGCAATGCTACGATGGATGGATTGTGTGACGAATGATAGAAAAAAAATATGATGATTACGTGATGGTGATATTTAAGTAGAATGTAAGAAAAGGGTGCTGTGTCAATCTTTAACATGAGAAAAGGATGATTATGATAGAATTAGATTATATAAAAGTAGAAACACGTTAAAAATAAACATTGGTGCATAAAACATTTTGTAATACATACCTAAAATAAAAGCATAAGGATAAAACTGCCATTTATACGGAAAACGAAATACGATGGCTTGTGATTTGGACCGAAGGACCGATTGCTGACTTCAGCGTTCTTTATTAACTATATTTCATTCAGTTAACTTCGTCAGCAATCTGGAACAGTGACGTCACTATGCTTTAGTTCATTCATTCTTTTTCGTTCATTCTTGGTTAGTTATTTATTGCTCAATGTGTTTATTGTTCTTTTGTTCGGCATTTGTTAGCATAAGCATTTTAGTACGAGATGAATGGATTCCTAAATGTGACGAATAAAATAGCCATTTCAAAATATATCTTATTGAGTGCTAATTCGATAATTTTATAGCTTTAGAATTGCCTATATCGAAAACTTATAGTGTCAATTATTTTTGTCAGACTTCTACTGACTAAAAACCTCTATCTAAGCATGGTGTTGGCAATATTCTTGACAAATGCCACAGCGCTGGTATTCTGATACAACCCCAGGTGATGCCACGGTCACGGAATAAATTAAAAATAACTTCATTCCTTTGAAATAATAATATCTTATTGCAACCATGACTAGGACTTGCAATACCTCAATAGAACCTTGCAATAGATCTTGTACAGATCTAGGAAATATAATATTACTGGCGAAGCCTTTGGGGCGCGGATCGAAATTAATATTCCATTGACATCGGTATAAGCCTTTAGAGACTCTATTTATCGCAAATCCTGATAGTGTTGAACTAGGTATTAATTGAAGAATATTTCGTGGATTACGTGAATAGATAAAGAGTGTAAAAATACCCTTCTTAACGTAGACTAATTGTACTTCTTCTCCCCGCAAGCATTTTTGACCCGACTGCGGCGAAACCAAAAGGAAGGGTAATGATTTTGTTTTTTTTATGATCATACATACGGGGTGGGGAGATCATCAAATAACCCCTCCCGCTCTAGGGCAGAGCGGAAGGGGGTGTCAGACTTCTACCGACTAAAAACCACCCATGTTCCTTCTTAGCCCTTGTGCCGAAGCCGCGGTATCTCTTTCGAACCTGAGAACCTTCTAGTTACAGACATATTGAAAGTCAAAGTACTGAAAAATATTTTTTTTATAATTGCCACCATGACCCGTCGGCTATTCATTTACATTTTATTCATCCATTAGCACAATGTTTTGAGTGTGTTACGTTGAGTTTCACCATAAAACATGATTTTGACCCCAAAAAAAAAAGCTATTCCCAGCAATAATTTTTGCGTAGGGTTACTTAGTTTACAGAAGTTGTTCAAATCCTATGAGCACCACGAATATAAGTTTTTAAGATGGTTTTTAAAAGAAAGAACCACGCGGATGCACGCGAATCAGTCAGTGCAAGGATCGTCAGTGATCGTATACCGAGCGACTCATAACCTTTTTTTTTTTTTTGGGGGGTGGGAAATCATCAAATAACCCCTCCCGCTCTTGGGCAGAGCGAAAGGGAGTGACTGACTAAAAACCACCCATGTTCCTTCTTAGCCCTTCATGTCGAGGCCACGGTATCTGCGAACAACCCGCAGCCCCGACGGGAGCGACTCATAACCTTGACGTGACTCGTTACTCGTAATTTGAATTAGTTTACAAAAAGATCACTCAAAAAAAGTCATTTATTGACCCCTAAAAACATGATACAATCCATTTAAAACGAACAAATAAAAAACAAACAGCTGCCTGTTATTCCATTCGGAAAATAAAGATAATATATTATCATTACAGAAAATGACAATAAAAAACACAAAAAAGAGTGCGTATTTGAGTGACAGTTCCGTAGCCGCCATTTTGCGCCGCCTCAACCATTTTGACATCAAAATGTGACAGCAAGGGTCCCCTGTCAAGTTGATGTATCGTCTATAGATATAAAAATGTACCTGAAAGGAAAGTTTTGTAAAATATTACTCGACATTTTATTATTATTCTGTTTTTTGAGGTGAAAACATTCGTTTGTATATTTTTTTTTGTTTTTTGGTAGAAGTTGGTTTTGTTGTTCGTTTTACCAGATTTCGACTAATGAGTTAAGGATTCATAAATTAAAATGTAGTTTTCTTTAACATCAGCATAATTAAGTTAATTAACTCGTTGGAGTTTCGTGCAAAACTTAAGAACATAAAAAAGATAGAAATGGATATACACCGTGATTTTGTAGCCTCTTAGTGGCAACTCACTTCATGTATCCAATGAGTAGTAAACGCTAATGAAGGGTTCCGTACTATTGCAGTAGATATTGAGAGATTTTCCTTACATTTTTTGTTTTATTTGTGTTGAACTAAATTCTGTATTTTTTTTTTAATTTTAGGCTTAGTAGTTTCGGAGACAATCTTTTCAACCCTTTTTCGCATTAAAAAGTAGCCTATGTCCTTTCTCAGGCTCTAGACTATCTGTGTACCAAATTGTATTTTAAGTTTAGTCGTTTCGGCGTGAAAGCGCCACAGACAGAGTTACTTTCGCATTTATAATATTAGTAATGATGCGTGACGTAGTTGTAAGACGACTACAAAGTCACAGAAAAATCGTATGTTACAAAATCAAAACACATTATAAGAAATCCACAACAGTAGTTAACTGTTCACTCCTCGGCCCTTTAATCATTAAACCAACTGTAAAATCTCAAAGAAACAATCCGAAACAAAACTCGAATTCTCCGTCAAGAAGTAAAATAAACTTAATTTGTATTCGAAACACAACATTTGTTTGTTTATTCGTTATTCTATCAAAATTCAACAGATGACGGTGAAACTTCGAAAGTTTTACAAAAATATATGAGAAACAGCACTCGTCTCTGTTTACCCGACTGTGCGGAGGAAATATGAGAGTTATATTTGTCTGTGGTGAATGAGACTCGAGTTTCTAGTCATCATATTACAATGCTTGACAAATCCATTCCGTCGTGCGCGCCGGAGTAAACCGGTCGTCTCGTCCTAACTCAAAAGCGATAATAACTTAGTGTGCGTAACAGTGCGTGTGTGACTAACTAGTACCCATCGGTGTTTTCAACAACTTTTGTGCTCGTGCTATTCACCTGTACCTATTGGCACAGAGTAGTTTTGTGGACTGAAACATGAACGTTATAAACAGCACCTACGAACACATCAGTGAGCTCGACGATCCATCTGGTGTGATGAGTGTTGATGGTTCCCTAATAGAGAAGGAGTCGCCTCCTCCTTACGTCACATTTCGCCAAGGGATGTCTTGTAAAACGGACCCAGACTGGCGTGACGAACTAAAAGTTTTTCAAGCCAATATTAAATCCATGTTCGAGACTTGCCTAATAAAACAGGAAGAGAAATTCTCAATACTTTTATCCGAATTTGAGGGTGTGAAATCATCCATTAAGTTCATCAGTGACAAATATGATATTTTGGAAGAGAAGTCGAAGGAATTTGCCTGCCGTGTATCGAAGCTCGAAGAAAAAGTTTCCTCTCCTCTGGCAGTTCAGCAACGGATTGCTATTCTAGAAGCAAAGTTAGAAACCGCAGAACAAAAATCCCGTAACTGCAATATTGAGATTAGCAATCTACCAGAGAAGCGCGGTGAAAATCTTATGTCGATACTTGAAAATGTATCCATTTTAATCACACAACCGTTATCGTCTCGTGACGTCATTGCTATTCACCGTGTTCCTCTAATGAATCCAAAATCCGCACGGCCAAGAAATATAGTGGTTAAACTGTCAAACCAAATACTACGTGATAACTTCATTGCGGCGGCTCGCCTCAAAAAGGGAATTACATCTGAAGATCTGCAATTGAGTGGCAATCCACAAAAAATATATATTAACGAGCATCTCACGCTGCAGAACAAGAAATTATTTCGCCAAACCAAGGAGTTTGCAAAACAAAACGGACATCGATTTGTTTGGATTAAACATGGTGTTATACTCGTTCGCGCTGACGTCCCCGAAGCGGCTTTCACAATCCGTTCCGAAGAAGATTTATCCAAAATCAAACCCTATAATAAAGCATCTGGTCAATGTTCTAAATAAGTGCAATCATAATAACATTAATGTTAAAGTACAGTCTCATTCATTTTTCGTAACTTATAGTAGTAACTTGTTATTCTGTTTACCACACAGTTTGTTATCTCTGACTCATACATTACTTCGAGTTGTTTACGAAGTTTCTGCTTATAGTGCGCGCGCGATTTATTTTTCGTTTACCCTCACGTATCTAAATAATTGTAAGATTAACTTAAAAATTAAAACATATCTGTATTGTTTTGTGTTGATTACCTGTAAACATAGTCTATTTCGTTTAGTACGTGTAAACACAATATTCATGTTTTCGTTTGGCTTTTATATTTACTTTTACTATAAAATAGGTAGAACCATAAAATTATCTTCTTACCCACATTATTACCTATTCTGTTTGCAATTCTTGTTAACATTTATTATATTGTGTCCTGTGTGTTTCTGTGTTAAATATTTTATTTTGTTTATGTCAACAAATGTGGCTGAACTTGACTCCAGGCATTGTTTAGGTATCGTTTTTTACATCTTGTTCGATTCCAATGGATAAATACAATTTAACAGTTTATTACCAAAACTGTCGAGGATTGCGGACCAAGCTACATACTTTATTTATGAATATTTTGTCTTTTTCCTATGACGTAATCATTCTTACAGAGACTTGGCTTATACCTAACATATCTGACGGGGAGTTTATAGATGACCGATATTTAGTATTCAGATGCGACCGCGACCGCTGCACCACGGGAAAGCGTGACGGTGGCGGGGTGTTGATAGCCGTTCTACGTACATTACGACCAACTAGTATTTTGACGCGCCCCTCACACGTTGATATCGAACACGTCTTGGTGCAGTTGCCGGGGTCGCACCCTACAAAGCGCCACATCATAAGTGCATCCTACATACCGCCGCGTTCTCCAGAGGGCTTGTACACATCACACTTAAATACATTACTGGATGTAATTAATGACACTAGTACTGACACATACTATATAACAGGCGATTACAATTTACCAGGCATTAACTGGCTGGATCGAACTAGTTGTCACTATGTTGTTCCGCAACCTACTGATAATTTAAGCTGTCATCTATGCAACTTTATTTCGTTAACTAATATTTTCCAATATAACACATTCAGGAATAACCTGGGGCGTATACTGGACTTGTTTATGTCTAACGTTGACTGTGAGTCTAAAACATGTACACCAATGTTGCCGCTTGATGTTCACCATCCGCCTTTCTCGATATTAACATCACTTGACATGAAACTTATGCCAATGAAACGTCACTTAACCACAAGACACAATTTTTTTAAAACTAACTATGAGATAATCAATAAAGAGTTGAGTACATTGAACTGGAATCAATTGTTTGATGACCTTTCTGCTGAACAATCCGTTAATGCATTTTACGATCAAATCTATAGTATAATTAAAACGCATATTCCGCTAACGCGTCTCAGAAATTCACGATTTCCTCTGTGGTTTTCTCCTTCTCTCACACGTATTTTTAAAAATAAAGAAAAAGCTTGGCTAAAATGGAAAACGTACGGTAATACCTTTGACTATGAAAGTTTTTCTACTCATCGTAAACGTTTTAAAGCTGAATGTGACAAATGTTTTAAAAGATACATGAAATCGGTTGAAGATAGTATTCCGCTTAGCATTAAACATTTTTGGACTTACATTTCAAACAGGAAGGGCAGGGCGGAGATTCCTGCAAATATGTTTCTAGAGAATCTTAACTCAAATAATCCAACTGATATATGTAACATGTTCTCCACTTTTTTCACCTCTGTTTATGAACCCACCAATCTTAACCCCGCGATGTGGCAGCCACCTAATACTTATGCGGATAATTCGCCTTGCATCTCTGACATCTATTTGCCAGTGGATGTTGTACATAAAGCGATAACACAATTAGACTTAAATAAGGGTCCTGGTCCCGATAGTTTGCCACCAGTATTCATAAAGAAAACCGCTGAAACGATTGTAGTACCACTTCACATTATATTTAATAAATGTTTACGAGAAGGCACCTTTCCCGATATTTGGAAACGGGCGCATATCACACCGGTGTTCAAGAGTGGCGATAAAAACAATATACAAAATTATCGTCCTATCTCCATACTGTCCGCCTTGTCGAAGCTTTTCGAGAGTCTTGTACATAGCGAAGTATACTCGCACATTCACAGCCTCATTGTCTGTGAACAGCATGGGTTTGTTAAACGACGCTCGACGAATACCAATCTCATGTTGTTCACAGACTTTTTATTCAAAAGCATGGATGAACAAGTTCAGGTTGACGCTGTGTACACAGATTTTCGGAAGGCTTTTGACAAGGTGGACCACAAACTCCTCCTAGATAAAATTGCTTACAACGGCATCCGTGGCAATTTATTACGATGGTTCATGGCATACATATACAATAGATCGCAAAGGATAGTCATTAATGGTTTTCAGTCAAGTTCAATCATTGTCACCTCTGGGGTACCCCAGGGCTCAATTTTGGGGCCCTTACTCTTTATTTTGTTCATAAATGACATTAAGAAATGCTTCATTCATTCTCGATTTCTAATGTATGCCGATGACATCAAAATTTACAAGTCGTGCAAAGGCAGACAAGATTGTCTGCTACTGCAAGAGGACCTCGATAGACTCTCTCAATACTGTTCAAAAAACAAACTCCAGCTAAGTTTACCTAAATGCAATGCAATCACTTTCACAAAAAACAAAAACATTATAAAATTTGATTATAGTCTACACGGTATTTCTCTGCAGAGAGTTGACAATATCCGAGATCTCGGAATTGCAATGGACTCCAAATTGCACTTCAATCTTCACATTGACAACATTGTTAATAGAGCGTATCGCATGTTTGGTTTCGTAATGCGTTCTTCAAAAGACTTTAAAAGACCGTCTACGTTTTTACTTTTATATAAAGCTTTGGTCCGTTCTCAACTGGAATTCGCAGTACCTGTTTGGAGTCCTATTTTTGATATTTATATAAAAAGAATGGAAATGGTTCAAAAAAAATATTTACGTGCTATGCACTACAGATGTACTAAATCTAAACTGCCATACACTCAATTATTAATACGGTATAAACTTCAAAGCTTGGAGTCAAGGCGCAGCCTACTGATGGTTATGATGCTTCATGGTCTATGTAATAACCGGTTCGGCTGTCCAGAAATTACGAATAACCTATGTTACATTGTACCTAGAACAGTGATGCGTCGAGAGGCGCGCGTGCCCCGGCTATTCCACACCGCAAGGTGCAGAACTCACGCCGGTGCACGGGCGCCTCTCCGGCGCATTGTAGATATATATAACACACAGTTCATAGATTTAGATATTTTCGCACTTACGCACTTTAAGTTCAAAAAGATGGCTATTGAATCTTTATAAGGATCTTTATAAGTTTTGTATTTGAACGTTATAGTTATTAATTATTTTTTGTTATGTACATAATGAGTTATAAGTACGAGTACTTCTTACTCCGCACGCATTAAACTAAATATTACATAAACCATTATTTCGCGGGCATTTTTGTGGGTTACACGTTTACCTAGTTCATAAGATATTCTGTAATACTTAAATGTAATGTGTAACTGTTTTATGTCCCAATAAAGTAAAATAAAATAAAAAATAAAATATCCTTAGGTATTGATCAGTGGATATGTAACATTTTATGATATGAGGGTTTCGTGGCTGCTCGTCGGGGCTGCGGGTTGTTCGCAAGAGATGCCGCGGCCTCGACATGAAGGGCTAAGTCAGTCAGTCAGTAGAAGTTTGACACTCCCTTTCGCTATGCCCAAGAGCGGCGGGAGGGGTTATTTGATGATTTTCTACCCGCCAAAAAAAAAAAAGGGTTTTGTGGCTAAATAAGAAGACTTGCTCGGGTCTTTTGGTTAAACCGTATGTGCTTAGGTTGGTCCGTAGATGGGTCACCACACCTAATACATTCAAGTTTCCTTTTTTGCCTCGGAATTGATGGGACAATTGATATCGTGTCGCACCTATACTGTTGTTTTCACATTACAGGATCTGATGGCCATCTGAAAGACACGTTAATGACGAATGTATTTTTTTTATAACAGCTCCACGTATTCTCGAACAGATAGACTACAAAACAATGTCTTTTTTCCACAAAAAATTCACCACTGAAAATATAGTAAAGCACGTACAGGATAACAAAACAAAAAAAAACGAAAAACCACATTTGCTACCATGTAAACAATACCCACTCAATTTCACATCAATATCAATAAAAACCGCCGAAAAAACTCAACGAAAAACACTTGAAATAAAATTCACATCAGCTGCGAAAATTGCGAAAAAAATCAGTCCATGGGAACGCGCAAAAAGGTCACGTACATCCATATTAAATTATCGGTTTCGTAGAAATAAAACATATTACAAATCAATTGATAACTACTTAATATGCGGGGCACGAATACTTCAGTTAGTATGGTAAGAGGAGTCTCTGCGGAATCTGGGAATAGTATATTATATGAAATTATGGCGAAATAAATGGGCCTTTTGGTACGGGGTGTCTGTTCTTGTGAATTTCAGGAAATGGAAACTGTAACTGTCTGTGTGCGTCCAGTGAAAAAAAAACACCCGGATGGAACGAAGTTATTGTTATTATTTTTTATTATGTAAAAAAAAAAAAAGAAATAAAAAAAAAAAAAAAAAAGAAATGTAGAAATGAAAATATCTGGCTTGCTTTCTATAAGAGAGAGAGAGACAGACAGAGAAACATGCGACGCCGCACAGCTTACAATAGCTTACTATAGCAAAAAGTGTCGTGACAACTTTTCGTAAGAATTTTTTCCGTCTAGCCCCCTTTCACAACGCGCGATAAGGAACTTCGTTCCAAAAGAGGAGACGGGTAGTAGAGAAAATAAAAAAAATTGCCAAGTGCAAGTCTGACTTGCACATGAAGGGTTCCGTACCATTGAAGTAGATATTGAGAGATTTTTCATGTTATTATAGCACCATAGACTTCTTATAGGTTTTCCTGTATAAGTGTTGAACTAATTTCTGTATTTTTTTAATTTTGAGGCTCAGTAGTTTCGGAGATAAGGGGGAGGGAATGCTCGGACAGACAGACAGACACACGAGTGATCCTATAAGGGTTCCGTTTTTCCTTATGAGTTACGGAACCCTAAAAACATAGCACGTCTGTAATCCCTGAAAAGTTACGCTGAAGTGTACTTAATAGTACACCCACATTTCGCTAGGTAAACTTCATCATCATCATCATTTCAGCCATAAGACGTCTACTGCTGGACATAGACCTCCTCCAGAAAAGCGGGATTTGCCATAATCGCCACGCTTGGTAGGCGGGTTGGCGAACGCAGTATGGTTGTTTCGAAGGCACAGAGAACGCTGCTGCTCATTCTCTGGTAAGTCCCTTAGTCGCCTCTTACGACACCCACGGGAAGATATGGGATGGTGCTATTCTTTGCGTCCGACACCATACGGAATTGGTAAACTTAAGTACGGCCAATAAGGGCCGAGTCTTTTGCGATCAAACCGGGATAAATACATGCAGACTCCGTGGGCGCTACTGAGAAATTCCAAATACTAAATACACTTTGTCCGACCTGGGAAACGCACCGAGGACCTCGCGCTCAGCGATTGTGCTAGCGACTACTAGACCAATGAGGCAGCCTTCCTGTTCTTTTACCATATTAAAATATAATAGAATATAATTCATTTATTTTCGGGTAACAAAAAACCCATAGATAAATACCTTAACCTAAATATAGTACAGGATACCAATTGCATAATTTTAACCTTATCAGGATCCTTCGCAAACCAAAATATTTGAATGGCTTGCAGATAGTTGTGTCGGGTCTGGGTATTTGTGTATGTTACTTTGTTTGTGAACGCACCCACGATACAGGAGAAATTCCTAGTGTGGGGCAACGTTTTAAAAAAAAAAATAATAACATTCGCCATTTATTCGCAATTCCAAACCTCAGTTACAGCCGATTCAAGAGCACACCATAAGTTAATATTATGCTCCATAAATAAAATATGGTCTCTAACCATTGACTTATATATTACTGCGTAAGGACTGGGCGGACGGCATGTTAAAATGACGCCACAAACGTGGTCCCAATAAGGTCTTTCCTAAGCCGAAGTGAACTAGTCCACGATCGGCTCTCTTCGGGTGCGGTCGTAAATTTTATTAAAAGCTTTATTTATGTTCTATAAACCTCGAAAATACCACGCCGCTTATACAAGGTTACGTTAACGAGCAGACTACACCAATTCTCTGTATGGCGAACGCGTCGAGCAAATGTTCGGACGACCGTATCTTTAGTTTTTATATCAATGTCTATAACCCACCTGGCTGGTATCGCGTGCCTGATTGCAATCTTGGAAAGCTACACGATAAGGCTTTCAAGCTCTTTGTATATTTGTCTACGATTTCCGTGACATTCTCAATAACTTATCATTCTTGGCGTATTATTCATAACAGGATTTGTTAGACTTTCTTGAGTTTTTAGGGATCCGTAGTCAACAAAGAACCCTTATAGTTTCGCCATGTCCGTCTGTTCGCAGTATTTTTATTTTTTTTATATTTTTTTTTTTTTCAAAAAAACGTTGCCCCACACTAGGAATTTCTCCTGTATCGTGGGTGCGTTCACAAACATTCAAACTCACATACACAAACACACCCAGACCCGAAACAACTATCTGTAGGCCATACAAATATTTGTTCCGTGCGGGGATCGAACCCGCGACACGCAGCGCAGCAGTCCAATCGTTCAGCCACTGCGCCAACCGTGGAATTGCTCAAAGAATCTTCGTACTAGAAATCTGTAATTTGGCATGAATATAGAGATGAGTTACGCTGACACAGTGCTAAAATAAAATTATGAATTATTTTTTTTGTGACTCTCCAGTACGCATTAAAGTAGGGATGATTTTTTTTCTCGCAAAGCCCACTGTGTGGGATTACGTTGGATAGGTATTTAAAAAATATTGCAAGCTTCCTCAAACACTTTTTTTGATTAAGGGTTCCGTCGGTGAAATATTAAACTTTAAAGTGGTATTAATAAATATAGTGATAAAACCGACTTTCGCTTGGCTGGTTTTTTTCTAATATTTACTGGACACGCTAACTGCCGCACTCAGAGAGCTTTAATGATTACTTAGGCCATCACTTAATAAAGATTTTGACAGTTTTGTCATACAAAAGTATGTCAAATCCTTACTAAGTGACGGCTTGATTAATCATTAAATATATCTGAGTACCGCAGTAAGTATTTTAAAGCCATTATTTTCGAAGTAAAGGAACATCATCACGCCTGTTATCCCCGAAGGGTTAGGCAGAGGTGTATTCAATAGTTGTTTACTCATTTCGTTAGTTAAGTTTCGTGGAATTGTTGACGGTTTTCGAACTAGCTATAAACCACTTAATGCTTTTCTTAGTGTTATTTTGTCTGTATTTTTTCAAGTTTATAAGTAAGTGTAGTTTTTTGTAAGTGTGGTTTTATGGTTGGTTAGAGGAATTAAAAACAATAAAAAAATATTCCTCAGATAAGGCTTTCAGCTACCTAGCTTAAAACGGCAGGTATTTTTTTTTTTCGTGAATTTAATGGTACCTGTTCTCAAGACAGTTAAATCCTTAATCTTTTTACATTTCATAGCGAGGTTTATTAATTTTATAATTTACGATTTACCTTGTAGATTTTATCTTTTACTTTCAAATTACGCGAAGTATCGTTTTACTCAAATACGTATTTAAGGTAAAAAGTTATTTAATTCATAATAAAATAAATATCCTTGATTTATCCTTATTAGTTTATCATAATGCAATTTTATTTTGTATAAGCTACCCAAGGATATTTCCCGTCAATATGATGTACTTCATACAACTATTGTTCAAGGGGTTAAGTTGGCCCCTTTTGAGATTTTTTTTTTTTACTTTTCTTTATTATTTAATACAGAATTCTACTGTACGTGTGTTAGTCACTGAACTCCTCCTAAACGGCTAGACAGATTTGGATGAAACTTTCTGGGGATGTTACAGTAGATTCGAGAATGGTTTAGATTCACAATTGGACCCGGTAGGTGGTGCTGCAGTCCGGGCAGGACGACGTCTGCCAGGTCCGCTAGTAGCTTATATTTTTATGAAATAAGTAAGGTTTTTTTGCCCTCTCTAGCTTTTAAATTCTCCAGTTCATTTGTACTGTCCCGAATTAACAGTCGAAACATTACATTGCCATACTAGACGAAAACACCTCGATTTAACCCAACAACGTTCTCAAACATTCCAAAAAGCCAAGTGGCATTTATAATTTAATAACCCTCCATCGCGCGGGTACAAGAAATGGCGTAATATTATAATTTATATAACAAACAACACCCTATGTGATTGTAGGCAATAACTTCAGGCTCAAATCCAGCGTGTTTGTTTTATGGAAGATATTAATTAGCCTTAATGTTGTTGGATACGGCTCACGGAATTTGGGAATACGAGTACGCATGTAGTAATCTTTGGAGGAAGTTTAAAAACTTTAATTTGTTTGCGTCTTTGTATAGAAGAAGAAGACATGAATAAAAATAATAAATAAGGATAAGGACAGAAGAATGATCATCATGACGATGAAATTAACATTATCTCTTTTTTTTGTTGGTTTATTTTTTATTATATTTTTTTTCTTTCTTTCTTTAAATTCTTATTTGTCGAGTTTTTTAGTATTTAGTAAACAAAATACCTCAAAATAATAACAAGAAACATCGACGACTAATACTAAAGTATTTAAACGATTAAGCAGATGGTGAAGACAATTTTGTAGTTTTTTTTTTAAATTTGTTGACATACGTCACAAACCTGAAAGATTATGACGTTTCCAAAATTGTCTAAATATTCAACCTGTGGCGACAACGATATCTATCGCAACACATGCGAACTAAAATGACAAGTCCTACATCGCGCTATCAACTTTATCCGCGACATCTATATATGTATATAAAAAAGAATCGCTGGACCGATTTCGCTAATTCTTTTTTTGTTGTGTTTGTAATTGTCAGGAGAAGGTTCTAATGAAACCATAAATAAAGAAAGTTGAGCAGAACATTAGAAAATTTAAGAAAACTGAACGACCATATAACTTTTGTCAATAATGTAACCATTTTTTAGTTTTTTCTCTTCTTTTGTAACCTTATGGCGTTTGACATAACTGACAGTTGTCAACACAGTAGACACAATTGATAGTTTGAGCGCTGCAAATATCGTTTAACCCTAGAGTGGGCGCGCTATGAACATTTGTCGTCCTTACCAAGATATCAAGTTAGGTAGGTCGGTAGTAGATAGGTAGGTCGGTAGTAGGTAGGTAGGTCGGTAGTAGGTAGGTAAGTAGGCAGGTAGGAAAAAAAAGGGCATTGCAACGCACGCCGGGTAAAGCTAGTTATAATATAGAAAATCCCGACTTACATATGTCGGGCAGTTAGCCCACCAGACTCAACACCCGTCTGGTCGGAGGATACTCCCTTTTCTA
The DNA here is from genome assembly GCA_949774965.1 of Diarsia brunnea. NCBI lineage: Eukaryota > Metazoa > Arthropoda > Insecta > Lepidoptera > Noctuidae > Diarsia > Diarsia brunnea. The sequence continues at coordinate 1,808,943 of OX459019.1, forward strand.
TGGGGGATGAGGAACTTTACACCCTGTTCCTCATATCCCCCAAAAACCTTTCAGCTTTCAGCACAAGTTGCATGACAGTTCTGTTACTACAAGTAAAATTATATTTATTGTATTAGCGCTTTTAATGATACTTGATTAAAAAAAAAATGTCGCCATGTTGCGACCGCCTAGGGACTTCGTGTAACTTTTAACATGGAAAATATACTAAAAAGATACCTTTAAATAATATTTAAACTACAGTATCACTTTTCATTTTATTTACCCTAGGAATAATAAACTAAATCATCTCGAAATTCTAACATAATCTTGCTTATTTAAACTCAAATATAGACACAGTCTTAAAAAGCAAACGTAGACAGACCCAGGCATAAAATATCGTACCTAGATCTAAAGTTAAGGTGAGGATACACTAGAAAATTTTGAATACGTGTAGGCGGATGCTCGACCCGATGTTTTACTTTTTTATTTTTTATTGGGACTAGCCTATCACAGTATTCCTAAACCCCTGTAACTCGTGAAAGCCATAACCAACAGTGACGAATATCAGAAAAGCGACGAGATAATGAAACTCGACAAAGTCCCAGAGAGACAATGTAACTGTCTGGTGTACACTGTGTGGACCGATGAACTGGTGAAGGTTGCGGGGATGCTGGATGCAATTCGCACGGGACCCGTCAATATGGCGACACTTGGGGGAGGCCTATGTCCAGCAGTGGACGTCTTTCGGCTGAAATGATGATGATGATGATTACATGGGAACTAAACATAACTGGCGAAATATGGATGTACTAATGGTTAGGTACTCTCTGTTCCTTCGACACTTCGGTTTGTACAGACTTCGCGATAAACTCAAAAACTACTGAACCGATTTTCATGCTGTTTCCATCAATGGATAGGGTGGTTCTTGAAGAAGGTTTTAAAATATAATTTGACCGACATCCACGCAGACTAAACCGCGGCCATCAACTAGTGTTATATAAATGGTTAACCCATAATATGATAAGTTGGGTTAATCAAAAATATTGGCTATAGATCTAGGTTAAATCCTTTTAACCCGATTAATCGGTCCCTCGTAACAAAGTCGGTCCAGTCTAGTCTATCCTGACGCTAATGCTAGCTAGTTAGACCTTAACATTTACATATTTAATATGCCTATTCTGAAATAGTACAATACTGTAATGGCTGGCTGACATGGCTGGAAGGTTGAATTAGGAGAATGGACCGAAACGTTTTTGGGTTCACACAATGCCTGTAGTTGGGCCTCTGGAGACCATATTTTCGTTAGTGTATGAATTTATGTAAATGAGGTCACTATGGATTTTAGGCGTGTTAAATTTAGTGCCTAACTATTTTTGTGCTAGAAGCCTTCTGGACACTTTTTTTAAACCAACACCCTTATTTTAGGAGGGTCGGTCGGTAAGACATCTCTTTGAGGCGCACGTGGAACACGAGCGCGCCGTCGACACGGCCTGTCGTCGCCATAAGACGGACGGATGGTGAAGTATGATTCGACGGATAAATTTTGTTAGACTATTCCTTATTTTAGATTTTAAAATTACTAAACTACTTTTGTTTTATATAATTTGTAGATAGTCGTCGGAGGATACTAAAATAATTCTAAGGTAACTAAATAAGCCCGACGTGGCTGCGGGTTGTTCGCAAGAGATACCGCGGCCTCGACATGAAGGGCTAAGAAGGAACATGGCTGGTTTTTAGTCAGTAGAAGTCTGACACTCCCTTTCGCTCTGCCCAAGAGCGGGAGGAGTTATATTTTGATGATTATCCACCGACGCCAAAAAAAAAACTCAAATAATCAAGTAAAAACATTACAGATAGACATAAAAAAACTACTTAAGATACGGAAATAATTATGCTGCATAATTATATTCATACTTTCAACTAACCCAATGATCCATTTCTATATTAAAATACAGACTCACCATCAGATATCACCAAAAACCAGTATCCACGCCACCTAACACGTGTTCCACGCAAACATTACCAAGCAAATATAAAAAGGTTTTCCCAAATACCTACGGACCCCTAATACCGCACGATATAGCCTACACGTATTAACCCTAAGTACGACTTTATTAAATTCTTTTCTGACATTTTTACTGAAAAACATTCTCAAATACTTATTTACTTTTTTGCTTATGCGGTGAACAGTGGGTTATTTTCGGCCTGGACTTTTCTCACTAGATTGAAAAGTTAGTTCTATACCCGCGTTAGGGACTTTTATTATGCTTTGACCGCGTAGGTTGTAAGGAACATTTGAATTTTGCATTTGCCTTGAGACATTAAGTCTGCCTATGTACCACTTTTGTGCATGATGTCTAAACAAATAAATAAATACTAGTCTTCAAACCAATGTTTTTAAAGTTTTGAGTCATTGTGACATCGCACCTGTAATTTCCGAAGAGTTAGGCTCGAGGTATACGTAACAGTACCGCCACATTTTGCCAGTTACGTTTAAATCCCATGTATTTGGGGACGAGTCTATTGACATCAAACGGGCTCAAATCCAGACTCCGTGGCTGCTACTGAGAAATTCTTAATGGAAAACCCTAATAACATATTGCTCGACCCGGGACTCGAATTCAGGACCACTTGCTCAGCCACAAACGAGGCAGTAAATCTTCACATTGGACCGTATGAAAATGAAATGAACAGACTGGCTGACAACGGATGCGTATTTAAAAGAAATACTATATCAGTAGTTACAACGAACCAATTCTTTGTTCTGTAAGAGGTTGCTTATTATTAATTGAAAAAGTATTCTTTGTTCTCAACTCACGCGACCATCAATCAAAATCGTATCGAAGACACATAAAGTCGTCATTAACTTCCAAATTCACTCACATAAACGTCTGATCCTATTGACATCATAAGCTCTCCATTGAACAGCTCCCATTCAATTTCATCCAATAAGAAAAATATCAGCAAACATCTTACAGAACATAATCTTGAAACGAACGAACGTTACACAAAAACGTGCAAATGGAAAGAAATTCTTTAATTTTTTTTCCTTTATTTTTAGATGTTTCAATAGAATGTTAGTAAAAATGTCGGGATTTGTCCGTTAGAGCTTTTTTAAAGGGAAGTAAAATCAAAGTAGGCTATTCTGTTTTACATAGATTTTTGTGTTGGGAAAAAGGTTGTCAAGTATAAGAAGTAGCTACAATAAAAAACTAAAGCACTAACACGTTTGTTGAAATGTTAACAATATTTAAAATGAATATGTTGTCTTTTTTTTGGAGTCTGGCAAATCATTAAATGCCTCCTCCCACTCTGGGCGGAGCGGTGTTCCTCCTTAGCCCTTTGTGTCCGAGGCCGCGGTATAACTTTCGAACAACCCGCAGCCGATATCTTGTCTTCAGTTGGGTATTAAGTCAACTTATGTCGCTAAGGCCTGAACTCCTCCAAAACAGAGACAAGTGGAGCAGACCTTTTATCTCTTCTCTCTTCCTTTATCTTTCTTCTTCAACCTTTGAGTACCCAACTCTGAATGTCTTGGCTATCCAGTTTTCCAGCTACTATAATGAGCTCATAATATTATGAGGCCACGGAGTCTGGACATATGTCCAGTTAATGGTTTAACAAATAAATCGGCTCGCCCACTATTACATCATCATCTGCTTAGCCTTTTCCCAACCATATTTTGGGTCGGCTTCCATTGTAACCGGATGCAGCTGAATACCAGTATTTTGCATGGAGCGGCTGCCTATCTGACCTCCACAACGCAGTTAATACTGGGTAATACGATACTCTTTGGTAAGACTGGTTGTCAGACTTTCAGGTCACTGACTACTTGAAACGACTGCCAAAAATCTATATATGGCAGCCGGGACCAACAGCTTAACGTGCTATCCGAGGCACGGAGGAAACTCGGTATGTAATGGGTGGTCACCCATCCACAGACGAACTTAGGCAACCGCGGCTTAACCTGCACATCGACCCAAGTGGCAGGTATTATTAAAGCATAAACTAAATGGGTTACTAACTGAATTGTAATTCGTCCCTCAGCAACAAACTCTTTCATAAACAGCTCTCCTCCCAAATTTCGTGAATATTACGTGAGATTGGAAGTCCACTGACAATTGGCATCTTATCCCAAAAACTTTCAAGAGGCAATTGAAAGAAAGGTCAAACTGTCTTGAGTTATATGCCTAAATAGTCGAGTAGTCTTATTTCTGAAGGCAGATTCCAAGGTCTAGGAAAATGGACTCAAGGTCAGAGCTTCATTTTATCTTGGGTGGAAGAAACTTAGATTAGATTTTCAATTGCAAAATGGCCTACTTTTAGTTGTTGTTGAAAGTTTATTTATTTATTCAAGGTCAGGCCATATTGGTATGAAAGTTTAATCTTTACTTAATATTATAAATGCGAAAGTAACTCTGTCTGTCTGTCTGTCGCGCTTTTACATCAAAACTACGGAACCGATTTCAATGACATTTGGTACACAGATAGTCTAGACCCTAAGAAAGAACATAGGCTATTTTTTAATGCAAAAAAAGGGTTTTAAGGGGTTGTAAGAGCCCGTCGGGGATGCGGGTTGTTCGCAAGAGATACCGCGGCCTCGACATGAAGGGCTAAGAAGGAACATGGGTGGTTTTTAGTCAGTAGAAGTCTGACACTCCTTTTCGCTCTGTCCAAGAGCGGAAGGGGTTATTTGATGATTATCCACCCGCCAAAAAAAAGGAGTTGTAAGAGGGACTGATAAGATTACTTTTGGTCGTAATTAACAACGTATTTTTTTTTTTATTTCAACTTTTTCCAAACTCGCGCAACTTACAAACTTCCTCTTATTAACACACATCTCTGCAAATCCCATTGGTACAAAGGCGTGATACTTAGTTTTACAATGCCAGTTACAAACTGTAATGTAATTTATACTTTTCCACTTAAGTTACACACCGCACTTGCATCTTAAGTTTCGAAAAGTACCTACTTCATAAATCTTAATTATTTTCCCCAAAAAATATTTAAACGGAACCACGACAAGTCTCTTCCACCGTCTTAAAAAGTAAAACCTTCAAAATTCAACCCTAAAATAACGCAGCCCCATTGTCACGTCGAAAATCACTGAAAGACATTTCATTAACCCTTCTTGATGAAATTAAGTAAAGGGGTCCTTTCGACCCCTTACTTCGCGACGTCGCTGTCGAAGCTAAAAGTTATGAAGGAATTTTTCATAAATACTTTTCTCTCTTTTTTACGGAGTTGGAAGAATTTGGGTTGTCAATGGTTGGTGATTAAGCGAGGAAGGGCTTTTGTTCTTTGGTGGATATCGTGTGGATTAGGGCAACATAATTTGTAGTAAGTACACACATCAACACTGTCTAGGGATATTTTGGATTTACTCAATTTACTCAAAATTTATTAAAAAAAGCATACAACATGTATATATTTTTATAAAGCCCATTTATCAGACTACACTCCAGAATAAAAGAAAACAATGTTTTTTTGCGTAAACAAATTTTTATTCAAATAAGAAAAAACATGAAATAATGGTAAAACTAACAACGAATGTGTTTCTCAAGAAAAATTTACAAATAAGGAAAAAATAATTTGTTTTTAACAGTTCTGTGAAAAAATCAGTAGTCAGTAAAACCACCCATGACGTTAATAACGGTCCTGCAACGGTTTTTCATGCTTTGGATTAAGTTATCCAAGTCTTGCTGCGGTATATTGTCCCAGGTCCGGCTAAGATGCAAAAAAAGTTGCTCTTCCGTCGCAACGTTTGCAGGGAAATTCCTCAAAGCCCTTCTTTGGAGCATGTCCCACGCGTGTTCTTTGGGGTTTAGGTCAGGCGATTGAGCGGGCCAGCCTAAGACCGATACGTCGTGCTCCTGCAACCAGCTCGTCACCACTCTCGCTGTGTGCGGACGGGCGTTATCGTGCATGAGCGTGAATTCTTGGCCCATTTGTAGTCGATGGGGGTAGATTATTGGTACTAGCACCTCGTTACGGTATTTTTCAGCCGTCATGGTGTTTCTGATCCAAACGAGGTCTGTTCTTCCACCAACACGAATTCCCGCCCGAACCATAATTGTCCCGCCGTGGTATGAATGGACTTCCTGAGGATGTTGCAGACAGCTCTCACGACCAGGAACTCGCCAAACACGCACTCTACGTGTATCGGGATGGAAACCGAACCGGGACTCATCGGTAAACAGCACTACAGACCACTGGTTTTCTTCCCAGAGCAAATGTTCACGAGCCCACTCTAGTCGTCGTCCACGATTTCCTCGGCGTAGTGCTGGAGTACGAAGCGGTCTGCGAGCATGAAGGTTAGCTTCATGCAGCCTTCTCCTCACAGTTTGGTCACTCACAAGCAACTGGTGCTCTGACTGGAGCCTCTGAACCAACTGCATGGCCGTAACATTTGGTTGTCTTCTCGCGGCAACTTGCAAAAATCAGTCTTGTCGTTGAGTGGTTATGCGCTTCCCGCCTGGGTGTCTTTCAGCCACTTCACCAGTAGCACGATAACGTGACCATAACCTTGATATCACGTTTTGTCTTGTTCCAAACTCCTCAGCAATACTCCGTTGAGTAGCCCCAGCTTGGAGCATGCCTACTGCCCTTAACATTTCTTCTCTAGTTAAATGGCGCCGCTGCATGATGCACACAATAACATTAATTCGGAATTAACCGATAACTTGTTATAAAACTTAAATTGGACACAAAAAAATAGCCACAAACTACTGTAGGTAAATGAAACCTTCGGACTTCGCTACCATTATGCCGCGTAAATCTTTTGTTTTTAATGTATTTTTACACGACTGCCCCAAAAAAAGAGTGTTATGTTTTTTTAGCGTTCATGTATGTATGTATGTATGTATGTATGTATGTATGTATGTATGTTTGTTTGTGAGTTTCTTTATTCCACCATAACTTCTAAACGCCTGAACCGATTTTGTTGTATGTGGTATCGTTAGATTCGTTACGTCATCCCGGGTAACATAGGCTAGAGAAAATATCAAAAAACATAATAGGGTGGCCATGGTTTAGAAATAAAAAGAACTTTTAATTTGTTTTTATTGAAATTTCAATGAAAAATATAATCATCGTCTAGAACTTATTAAGTAGATTACAAAAATATACCACAGTAGTATTCAATATCTAGTGTTTTCTAGTAATACTACTTAACAAATGATATGGTGACATTTTAAACCCGGGATTCGATACGAATAAGCTACATATCAATAGATTCTCTGTAATGAAAGAAATAAAACTGGCTAGGTTACAACTCCCAAATCCATCCACGACGGCACCTAAATGGTTTTTAAGTTTGTATGAAAAGTCAGTATGTGTGAATCAATTTACTAGAAACATGGCAGAAAAATACCGATATATCACTAAAAAATATGAAATAAAAAACAAATAATTAAAAAAATTAAAAAACACGCCTGCCATGACAAAAAGTAAACTAAAAAATAAAAAACAAGTCAAAGGAATTCAGCGATGAATGGGAGCAAGGTCCCGTAAATGTATTCGAAAATGGAAAACTGAAATCTAAAACTTTGATTGTAGTCGGGGGACAGTTCGGTGGAACAATTCTTTACAGGCCCCCCGACTGCAATAAAAGTTTTAGATTTCAGTTTTCCATTTTCGAATACATTTACGGGACCTTGCTCCCATTCATCGCTGAATTCCTTTGACTTGTTTTTTATTTTTTAGTTTACTTTTTGTCATGGCAGGCGTGTTTTTTAATTTTTTTAATTATTTGTTTTTTTTCAAATTCAAATTTAGAATCGTTCAAAAAGGCTTACAAAATAAACTTTCTTCAAAAGAATTTAAAAGTGGCCAGTATTTTTTGAGTTTAAGAACTTTATACAAAATATCCCTAGACGGTGTTGATGTGTGTACTTGTCGAAGATAAATAAATAAACTTCATTATTTTGTTGTATTTTTAGTCGAATGTCGACTCAAGAGAAAAATCATGGACATAATGCATTCTTCCCATTTTGACATATGGATCTTTGACAAACATTTCAACAAGGTTTGCCAACGTGGAATGGAGCGTAGTATCCTAGGGGTTAAACTAATCGACCGTATACGCAACACCACACTGCGCTTCAAAACACAAATCACCGACGTTGCTCAAAAAGCCGCTAAGCTGAAGTGGGACTGGGCTGGCCATGCCGGCCGTATGCTCAACGAGCTGTGGGCCAAAACAACCACGTTGTGGAACCCTGACACAACCAGAAGGCGACGTGGTAGACCTCGTAGGAGATGGCGGGACGAGCTGGACAGAACCAACTACCAACGACACAAAAAAAATAAACATAAAAAAAATATATGTTTGTAAATGTGTTTGTGTGTTTGTTTTGTGTGTGTTTGTGTTGTTTTTGTTTGTGTTTTTGTTGTAATAAATATGTTTTCTTTCTTTCTTTTTTTTTCCTTTCATTGGCCCTGGATGGCAAAATTTGGAAATGATGGGGGGAGGCCTTTTCCCAGCAGTGGGATGACACAGGCTAACAGTAACAGTAGTAGTAGTAATGTTTACATGTCACACATGACATGCCAGAGACAGATTTTGAAATTTTGTTCAGGCCGTGTACACCCTTTTTTTTCTTTTTTGCCGGGTGGAAAATCATCAAATAACCCCTTCCGCTCTTGGGCAGAGCGAAAGGGAGTGTCAGACTTCTACTGACTACAAACCACCCATGTTCCTTCTTAACCCTTTATGTCGAGGCCGCGGTATTTCTTGCGAACAACCCGCAGCCCCGACGGGACCCGGAATCACCCTCTGTTGAGTATAGGCCTCCTTTTGCCACTCATCTCTGTTCTCCACATCCCTCGTCCATCCGTTTTCCGCGATCCTGACGATATTATCAACCCAACGAGCTTTTGGACGGCTTTGGTTTTTTAGGCCCAACTTTGGCAATGATTCAGAACCTTACTCCATCGGCCATTGCCGCGTCTTGTCAGATGACCTGCCCAACTCCACTTTAGGCGTGTCGTCATGTCCTCGATATCAATTCTACTTTCGACCTATTTGAAATCAATATCTTTTTTTTTTGTATGGTGGGAATTCATCAAATGACTCCTCCCGCACTGGGCAGAGCGGGAGTGTCAGACTTCTACTGACTAAAAACCACCCATGTTCCTTCTTAACCCTTTGTGTCGAGGCCACGGTATCTCTTTCGAACAACCAGAAGCCCTGAAATGAATACCATCAGTTAGAATTAGATTTGACATAACTTTATAACGTAGTTCAATTATTATTATAGATTTGTAACTTTATAATTTCCTTGTTTATGTAATTGTTAACTTAGTTTCAGCAAACTTTGCTTTCTAAATGTAAACACAAACGTTTTTTATAATTACTGGCGGTAAGGTTTAATGTAAATTACTACCATGCTGAGATACGGGCCTTTTAGTAATTTTTAAAATTATGTATTTATTGTTCTCTTTTTTTATTTAATGACATTTTATTATTGCGTCCTGTGTGAGTCTTACTTTTTTCAAATGATGATATCAAATGTTTCATCGTTTGTGGAAAAACACCAAATATACACACCAAGACAAAAACGTCTCGGGGCTGAGGGGTTGTTCGAAAGAGATTACGCGGCCCCAGACACAAAGGGCTAAGAAGGAACATGGGTGCCTTTTAGTCAGTACAAGTCTGACATTCCCTACCACTCTGCCAGAACGGGAGGAGTCATTTGACGATTTCCCAACCTGAAACATAAAAGGACAGAAACGTTTATGAAGCTCCACCCATACAGGTTTTCCAGGGTTCAGTTAACACTGATAGACCATTCCTTTGTCTAGTCCCTGAGAACTGCTTGAAAACTGAATTAAATCCACCGCTGCATTGCTACCGCAGTCATTTGTATAACACTTAAACTTTAACTTAATAAATGTGCCCGAAGTTAGTCAAACTTCACACCCAAAAATATAGTGACGGCTTGAAAAACGAGGCCAAATGAAAACTTTCTAAAGACATTTATAATGCCCAACGATTGTATTCGATTCTATAAAGTCACATTAATAATACTTTATCTGCGACCCAATTGCGTAACACACTTTTAAACATAATCCGACGAATTTTGAAAGCAATTTTTAGGGTTTGTTCCGTACCTCAAAAGGAAAAAATCGAAAGCCTTATAAATCACTTTGTTGTCCGTCTGTCAAGATCGTTTATCTCGGAAACGCATGAAGGTATCAAGTTGAAATTATAACCATATACTCAGGTTTACAGTCCCTTGAAGTTATGAAAAAATCAAACTTCTATGTTAACGTAAAAAAAAAAGATTTTTTAATTTTTTTACTCTAAATTTGCCTACGTTTGACCGAAACTTCCCTGATGTGATGAGATGATGTGACCTAGGGTAGACCACGTTTGTCTAGAAGACACCGATTCACTTGAACTTTGAAGATAATTAACTTGCTGATGCCTGTGGCTTCGCCCGCATGGAGGTCAAAAACTCGACAAATTATTATCGAAACAGCATAAAAATCGGTGCGGTAGTTTTTGAGTTTATAGTGAACAGACGGACACAGCGAAGGGGGGTTCCCTGCAGTGGGAACATTATAGGCTGATGATGATGATGTAGTGTTGATCGGGAAACAGAGAATTATTATGAGTATACTGTGAAATTACTTTCATAATTCATCATTTGTTCGGTATTTCATGTCTGCATTGTAAAATATAACATCAGCTGCCTAATTTGACAAGGTATGTAATAAATGAGAAAGAAGAAACGACTCTGTAAAGAAAAATGACAATAACCGTCATTGCCATGGTGAAGGAATTCATTAGGGATTCTTCGCGTAAAAAGTACACGATTTCCGTTTAAATTCCACATTCATAATATTCTTTATTGTATACAGGTAATTCGGTAGCTACAGAGTTTATCTACCTATCTTCATAATCTGTGTAAAAGGCAAAGCTGACTGACTGACGACCAACGCACAGGTCAATCCCTTTTTTTTTTTTGGCGGATGGAAAATCATCAAATATCCCGCTCTTGGGCAGAGCGAAAGGGAGTGTCAGACTTCTACTGACACCCATGTTCCTTCTTAGCCCTTCATGTCGAGGCCGCGGTATCTCTTGCGAACAACCCACAGCCCCAGACGCACAGGGCCCCCTAGGGCTGTAGCCCTAAATTAAATTTAATAATAATAATTTAATTTAATTTATTTTTTATTTGATAAATTTTAAGTTTCTAAACATAAAATTTCGCACACGTATTCCTTCTATGACGTAAGCATCTACTAAGGAAGGAGTTTTCAAAATTGTCCCCCCTGTTTAAGGAAATTTCAAAACGCATAGTTGACGCTTCTCGTGACCCAAGGGCAGGCTTTTATCTTGGCCAGATTCTAAGTGTTGCCGCGGGCCTGTGGTTGTCGCGGGCCTGTGGACGGTGAGTGATGGGTTAGCTCGCCGTCCGTCCGTCTTATGACGACGACAGGCCGTGTTGACGGCGCGTTCGTGTTCTACGCGCGCCTCAAAGAGATGTCAGCATCATGAAAGGGCGACACGACAAACTTACTGACTACCTGTAACAATGATATATCCACAAATTACAGTCAGGACCAACAGCTTAACGTGCTTCACGAGGCGCGAAGGAAACTCCTTAATATGAGACCGTGTTTGGGAACCTTCAGAACAAGAAAAATATCGCATTAACGGGGAGAACAAGTGTCTTTCAGATTCGAGAAGGGTGCTTTTACATCCATTTTGGAACCCCTACTAGAGATTTCTGACTTAAAGATCTACGTTTCCACAGCAATCATACAAATAGCAGATGTCTAAAAGAGATAAAAATTTCAGCAAAAAAGAAGTCAGAAAAGGTGAAATTGCGCAAGCGTGAATGCACGTGTTTTAATCCAAAAAATACAACAAAAAGTAAAGGAAGTACATTTTAACCCCACCGTAATATTTTGGCGGTACTTTTTTCCACACACAACCCGATAGGCCACGATTCCTATTATAAAGATTAGCATTTTCATTAACCCTCTTTCGAATGCAAAACGCCTTTGTAGGTGCTAGGGGTCCTTTCGATCCACAGAGGTATGAGCGAATGGAGTGTTCATACAAAATTACTTTGATTAGAACGCACTGATTTTGCCAGAACAATGAACAAAAAAAACCGTTTGAATGTTTGAACTTTATACGAGTAACAATTTGTTAGTATGATGAATTTAATTATAAAGAACCGACGTAGTATACCAGTTATTAGGACTCTCAGAGATGTAATGCCAAAGCTGCCAACTAGAAATCAATTGTTCACACGCCATAAAAACGTCATGTGCTGAACTTCTTCTGAAATACACGTATTTGCATTGTATTGCTGATACGGTACTGTTGTAACAACACCTTCATAAGATATCCGTGTCAAACGCGTCAACATATTTGTTTTGTCAACACTTGGTTTGCTGTTCGCTGATCGACTGCACCAAAATATTCTAACTTCTCTTCTTCTTAGCGTGTCGTGACGACGAATTTGATCCTGTGATATACAAATAAAATTTATAATTATCCTGATATTAAAGTGTCCCATTGTTTGTCACCACATTTAAACTCCAAGGTAGAGTTGTCTATGATTCTAATCTCCATCTGAACAGGTTTTCCTTACTCCGGTCAACGTGTGTGCGCAGTCTATTTCAAGACTTCCAGGTCAGCCATGGCAACTCATGGAGATTTTCGGCTAGTGTCACTAATGTATTAGGTAGGAAAACACTTTCTGTTCCACACATTCTATCTTATGTTATCACTCCATTAATGATACCTCCGTACCTTAACCTCTCTGAAGAGGGTAGCATGTCGGAACAATAGCGGAGGTATGTACTTATTGTGATCAAACTCCCGTCGATGGGATGCGGCTCTCAATGGCGGCTCATAAACGTAGGCTTCAGGGGTTTCGTGTAATACATTATTGGAATCGATTTCTATGTGGGGCGTAATTGGTCGTGTTTTAGTGTTCAATAGATTTGCTGCTTTCTTGCAAAGGTTTTGACCTCGTTTTCGTAATAATCTAGTCAAATAAAGTGTTTTTCTAAAGGGAATTTCTTAGTTCGGTTGTTTCGCAGGTTGGACCTCCGACGGCAAAATAATATAACACTAGGAGGTTGAAAGTCTTTGGTGGCAGTGAAAAACATGAAGAAACCAGTATGGCAGAGAGATATTCCTCGACGGCATGTAAAACCAAGTCAGTGTCCCATGGAGCGGCATAAAATTCTGACACTTCTCGATCTTTCAAAGTAGTTTTGAGTATTTCCCACCCTCCCGTCGGGGCTGCGGGTTGTTCACCGCGGCCTCGACATGAAGGGCTAAGAAGGAACATGTGTGGATTTTAGTCAGTAGAAGTCTGATACTCCCTTTCGCTCTGCCCAAGAGCGGGAGGGGTTATTTGATGATTTTTCACCCCATAGCACGCAGAATGACCTTGAATTCACCTGCCAGTATCCACGTTCACTAATAACACGGCATAAAGATGAAAAATTGTCTTCCCCAAAGACATAACCATATAAAACTAACTGCCAATCTCTCTGACATAATCTATAATATGCAAGAACCGCCTCACCTATACTCGTACTAAAATAAACACTATAAATTCCTCGGCGCGGCTTCTGACACCCGCAGTTCGTATCCTACTGGCAGGCGCATAATTTTTATACTTTATGAGGCACTACACGCGTGTTAAGGTGTGGGTACACGGGTCTATTGGTTGGTAGGATATTTGTCAAGTTATACAGGTTACATAATATTAGGCCTTGTCTTCCCTTGTACCGCGACCTAAACACATAGGGCTAAGAAGGAACATGAGTGGTTTTTAGTCAGTAGAAGTCTGACCCTCCCTACCCACCCTCCAAAAAAAGGGAAGTACCTAATAACAGTACACCCACATTTCGCCAGTAATGTTTTTTTTTAATTTCTTTGTAATCTTATTGCACGATTTCTTTGTAGCTTATTGTCATCAACCGGGCACGAATTCGAAATAGTGGTTACTTCTGAAAAATTCCTGATGGAAATAGCAAGAGTCTGGTGCAAAGAGATTTCCTCCTGAAAAAAAAGTTAAACCAGTCTTTAGTTCTAAAAATACTCTGAAAATGTCCATAGTTCAAATTGCACTTACTATGAGCAACAAAGAGTTCCACTCGCAAAAAAATTGGCAAACTTTTTTTTGCTTTCAAAATAAATATTCTTAAATACACAGTTTTACTAAAATAAATACTGCATGATGTGCTGTACCTGTAAGAGGTTGGTACACTAACTTGTCTGTTACTCTAATATATATCTCTTAGCTTTGAAGCAGTGTATTAAATTATTGCTGAGGCACATAAAATAAAATGCAAACAATAAGGTAGTTAACTAAAAAAATCTAATTAGTCCGTCAGATAGATTACCAAAAAATATTGGACACGTATTTTTTCTTTTTTCACGGAAACAAACAATTAAGACGATACAGTGCTTTGAAAACTCGTTTGACGTCATATTCTAAGACATTAGTATGACATTTTTTACCGGTGAGTGACGTCACAACCCCCATCAAAGCTTTGAGGCGTTTTATCTTCGTATTTTTTTATTGATTTGATAAAACAAAAAATACGTATCCAATATTTTTCGATAATATAACACACAGACTAATCTATACTAATATTATAAAGCTGAAGATTTTGTTTGTTTGTTTGAACGCGGTAAACTCAGGGACTACTGGTTGGAATAGAATTTTTTTTTTTGTGTTGGATATTCCATTTATCGAGAAAGGCTATATAACATCACGCTACGACTAATAGGAGATGTTGCAAAAACGGGAAAAGATATTCCTTTTTGAAAGCTTTCGTTGCGAGCGCTGCGAAAACGGTTTAAGTTACGCAAATATCATGTATGAAAGAATTGGATGTTCTAAAAAAAAGTCCGCGACAGCATATTATGTCTATCTTTTAAGATAGACTCACTGTAACCATTTTTTACTATTAAAATGTTAGATTAAAAAGAATCATATTTTGAGATGCTTATTTAACCTATGGTATTAATCTATATCTAAATAAATATGTTTGTTAGCACGGAAATTTAATATAGAATATTTGTGCTCTTTACTCTATCCAGTTTAAACAAATTTTAATATCTTAGAAGATATCGCAATATAAAAATTTCCGAGCGACAAAATATAACACGCGCGGCAGTCATTCGATCCGAAGCGGTAGGTAAGTGGGGATTCTGGCCTCCGGGCTCCGGAGAAATTCAAATTCAAAATATTTACTGCACCATAATGTTTACAAGTACAAGGTGTTACTGTATATTTAACAGTAAGATATACCTATAGTAATTGTCACTTTAATAATATAATCGAAGCCAATCTAAACAAATAGGTATTATAAAGATGAAAGGTAAGATTTTTTGTTTGATACGAGTACGATTTAACTCAATTTAATATGTTGAATATTCGATTTATTGTTAAAGGCTAAAAGCTATATTATGTGACGCAGATGAAGTCGCGTGGGTCAGCTAGTTAGAATTATATTTTTTAAAGTAAGTAAACATCCCTATTATGTCCTTTATTATATAATGGTTTTTCAATTCATAGGATCGTGTGCCCACGCCTTAAGGTCTGAGGACATAATATTATTATATTTTTTCCCCGTTTATATCCATTTGTAGTGTGGATATAGTATTTCATGTGTTTTTATGTTGGGATTCGATTTCTTCGTACTTATATTTATTTTATCGCGTCGAGAAAGGGAGAGAAATATTAAGGTATTAGCCTGTTGTCATTCAATATAACTTGTGGGGGATATAGTATTGACACGGAATATAAAAATAGTTTTGATACGGGTAACGTTTTGTTTGCTTTAGTGGATAATAAGCTTATTACTGTTCCAAAATATTTATAGATTTGTACAATTTATATTGGTATAATAGTAGAAAATACTGCCGAGCATTGTATGTCTTGACGTGTCGATGACAATCTACATCGAGTGATCCCGAAACTGTACTACCCTCAGTAGTGTCCATCAATTTAGTTTAGTATTTCGTAATGAAAAGACAACAGGAGACGCCGAACAAGTTTTAATCAATTACTTGAAGCTAGTTAGATGTAAAAAAATAACATCTTGGTTCTCATGGTAAATAGCTTCTTGCAATTGTATTAAGTATTAATTTCTTAGATATTTAGGTGTCGAGCTATTAGCAAGTTTTTAATAATTTAGTTTTTGTGTGCATTATTTGGCAGTGTGCAGGTATATTTTGTTCTACAGTGTATTTATACCAGACAAGCTCTAGACGTGATAATTGGCTGTCTGATTTAATAAATAAATAACTTTTTTTTAGAGGGTGGTAATTCATCAAATGTCTCCTCCCGTTTTGGGCGGAGCGGAAGAGAGTGTCAGACTTCTACTGAATAAAAACCACCCATGTTCCCTCTTAGCCCTTTGTGTCCGGGACCGCTGTATCTCTTTCGAACAACCCGCAGCCCCGGCAGGCGTCGGTCCTTGCAATGTTGTTGACAATAGTAACAGTATTGTCAGTAACACCCCATTTTTAGGGTTCCGTAGTCAACTAGGAACCCTTATAGTTTCGCCATGTCTGTCTGTCTGTCTGTCTGTCTGTCTGTCCGTCTGTCCGTCCTCGCTTAATCTCTGTGACCAATATAATTTGGTCCCTGAATCGTATGAGCGCCTATACAATCCAGAGGTCAAGTTTCATTTGCCCGTATTTTTTTTTTAACTTCGTTTACATAATATTTTATTATCTACGGAACCCTACACTGAGCGTGGCCCGACACGCTCTTGGCCGGTTTTTTAATAGTCTTTCTATATGGAATTTTTAAGTAGCAGTCGCGGAGACTGGGTTTGTACCGGTTGATGGCAATAGGCTCGTGTGGGTGTAGTATAAGGTACAAGGGTGAGGCAGAGCCCTTAGGAGATTACAGACGAGATGTTATGTTATGTAATTCATTACACTAAAACTTGTACCTACTCCTGACGACGCCATTTTGTAACTAACTAAACTAACACTAAGACCTAAGATATTTAGATACACTTGAGCATTTAGCGAACATCAGAACATTGAGTATCAGTCAATATTGAGCACTCGAGTTCTGCAAATATTTGGTTGAAGCACATGTATAAAGCTAATGTTAGCTTTCTAGGTGATTCGTGGAAACTCTCTTTATGGAATAAAGGGTGTAAAAGTACCCATTTGTTTTCACAGTCACTGCGATATTTTAATTATTTCTAGACCATACTTAGGAACCCGCTAGTTACGGAGATTTTGGGGTCAAAGTTCCAAATTTTAGGGAAACCAGGGATAAGATTGATTCAGACTGTCAAACGTGCCAATTATTTAATAATCTTGACCAAATATTATTGGATATATGAACGTGGACGATACAAAAGGAGTATTTAAGGATCTCAATAGGTCGCCGCGGGAGACGCTCCGGGCGTCGGAGGTTGCGAGATGGCTTCCGGCCACCGTAGACGCGGGCCTGTGGACGGTGAGTAATGGGCTAGCTCGCCATCCGTCCGTCTTATGACGACGACAGGCCGTGTCGACGGCGCGTTCGTGTTCCACGCACGCAAGGGCCGATGCCCGTCGGGGCTGCGGGTTGTTCGAAAGAGATACCGTGGCTTCGACAATGGTCTAAGAAGGAACATGGGTGGTTTTAAGTCTGTAGAAGTCTGACACTCCCTTTCGCTCTGCCCAGAGTAGGCGGGGTTATTTGATGATTTCCCACCACTCAAAAAAAAAAGAATCGAATAGGTGGCGTTTTGCTACATTCTGCCTACCGCAATAAGGAACAAGTCGTGAATTTACGTGTGTTTAATAGGCCTCTCCCATTACACAAATCCTCACTGGTCTGCTATGACAATAATTGAATTACCTAAGTGCCCATTTATAAATTCATCAAGCAGTTAGGTAGCGGAGGTATAAGCAGAGAAGTGTCCATGAATAATTCACGTTTAAATGGATATCTCTATTGAATCAGTTATGTTTAAGCCTTTGTCATAGATATAGGTAATACGATCATGGTGTGAAGGAGCTCGTGGTTTAATAATAACAGGCACTCGGATCGATATTTAGGTTGAGGAGCTCGTGGCCTAATAAGAACTGCCACTTGGGTCGATCTTTAGGTAAAGCTGTGCTTGCCTAGGTCGGTCTGTGGATGACCGCCCGACATACCGAGTTTCCTCCGCGCCTCGGAAAGCACGTTAAGCTGTTGGTCCCAGCTGCCATATATACTTTTCTTCTCTTCTTACTTTCTCTTTTCTTCTCTTCTTCTTACTTTTCCAGTCGGCAAAGGTAGTCAGTGGCATACCAGTATTTTACATGGAGCGACTGCCTACCTGACCTCCACAACCCAGTTAATACTGGGAGATACGATGCCCTCTGGTAAGACTGGTTGTCAGACTTTCAGGTCACTGACTACCTGTAACGACGGCCAAAGATCTATATATGGCAGCCGGGACCAACAGCTTAACGTTCTTTCCGAGGCACGGAGGAAACTCGGTATGTAATGGGCGGTCACCCATTCACAGACCAACCTAGGCAAGCGCTGCTTAACCGAGTGGCAGTTATTAATATTTCTGACCGTGCACCTTAATTGCAAAAAACTGTAAGAAAATTCAAATTTTTGCGACTACGATGGTGCTTCATCCTTTTTTTTTTCTTTTTTCCATTTCCCTCCCGCTCTTGGGCAGAGCGAAAGGGAGTGTCAGACTTCTACTGACTAAAAACCACCCATGTTCCTTCTTAGCCCTTGTGCCAAGGTTGCGGTATCTCTTTCGAACAACCCGCAACCCCGACAGGATGGTGCTTCACCCTTAAGTAAATACCTTTAATTTTCCAATTGCCGTTTACATACCAACTTTACTTAACGCTCAACGCCACGCATTCAGCCCACCATACGTTTGTTAGTGATCTACCGGGACGCAATAAATATAAGCAATAAATTGTCCCGAGACAAGGGGTGTTGAAGATATACCGTGCAAACGTGATCTTCACGCAAAGCCATTGTTTTTGGCGACAGGTTTGTACTTCTTAAGGTTATAGGAGGATTATTATGGTTTGCCGGAGTGGCCAAATTGATTTAGTACAGGATATTGTAAGTTCGTAGAGCAGTGGTGGCGGCCCTTTTTTTTTTTGGGGGCTGGGAAATCATCAAATAACCCCTCCAGCTCTTGAGCAGAGCGAAAGGGAGTGTCAGACTTCTACTGACTAAAAACTACCCATGTTCCTTCTTAGCCCTTCATGTCGAGGCCGCGGTATCTCTTGCGAACAACCCGCAGCCCCGACGGGAGTGGTAGCGGTCCTTTTTTTTTTTTTGGGGGCCGGGAAATCATCAAATAACCCCTCCCGCTCTTGAGCAGAGCGAAAGGGAGTGTCAAAAATCAAAATCAAAATCAAAAGTCATTTATTCAAACTAGGCTGATAATCAGCACTTTTCGAACGTCAAAATTTACTTTACTTTACTTTACTCATTTACAAGTGACAGTCCCCCAAAACGCCCACCCTTCGACACTTCCTAGTGTTTTTTGCTGGAAAGAAGAAGAGTCAGACTTCTACTGACTAAAAACTACCCATGTTCCTTCTTAGCCCTTCATGTCGAGGCCGCGGTATCTCTTGCGAACAACCCGCAGCCCCGACGGGAGTGGTGACTTGCAAACCCAGGCAGGCGCATTACTTTATGTAATTTATTTCATCACCACTGCTCTCAAAGCGGTGAAGGAAAACATCGTGAGGAAACAGGCATTTCTTAGAACCAAGAAATTCGAAGATATGTGACATCTACCAGCCCGCACTGGGCCCGCGTGGTGGGTTATAACCCATTCCTTATCAAAGAGAGGAGGCCTGTGTCACTGTGGTGGAAACATAAATAGGCTGATGATGATGATGCCCTTGCTAAGGTCGATACCCAGATGGGTGAACATTAATTACATAAGTAGCGAGTTTCCTTCGTGTCTCGGAAAACACATTAAGTTGTTGGTCTCGGTCGTCATTTGTGATCTTTATCAGTCGTTACAGATCATCAGTGACCTGAAAGTTTGACGACCAGTCTTACCAAAGGATATTACCAGTACCTAAACTCAAACTCAAATTCTTTGTTGCATTCATGTGTTAAAAAGTTGTTACATTATTTTAAGTTCCAACATGAAACCCCGTTAGGGTACGGCAAAATATTAGATTGGTACTACTACAGACAATTTTACTAGCATTAAGTTTTTATAGTTATTTTAATTAATCATTAACAACATTAAAAAAATAAACATTAGTTGAATATGTCAACAACAACAATCAAAAGCAACAACAATATTCAACAATAGTCAAATTGTGGAAGTCAGGAAGGCAGTCATTCCATGCTCTATCCGGTTAGACTGGAAGCCGACGCCAACCTAGTTGGAAGATATTAGGCAGATGATGTTTAGATAAATGTGTTGGTGATGAGTTTCACGACCGCTGCGCGCTGGAGAAAGTTATTATGAATATCTTAAAGGCCAAAGGGAAAATATGGGTATATATATACCCATAGGTGATCAGGTGGATGTACCATCTAGGGCAACTGCAAAGAAGCCCTAATAAAAATTTAATTCGGTGGATGAACAAAATTGCACAGTGAAAATAATAATAATGTTTATATTTTTTGTTTCAGGTAAGATCTACCATTAAGCACTTCAGAATCCGTAAGTTGTGTTGAAATTTTATCAATTTCCGAAGCACATGTACCACATACATCACTATTCAAAGATATACCTTCAAGAGAATATTGTGAAGCTACCGATACGTTACGACAAGTCTCTTAAGCGTAAAAATAAGTAAGTCACTTTTTGAAAATTTTAATTAATAATACAAAATTACACCCAAAACTACAACTCAACCCGTTCCAAAGAACCACAAACCGAAACAAATCCTAAAAATATAATAAACGAAAAACTTCGAACCGATACATCTCACACACACACACACACACATTCACACCCTCTTTTAATAAAACAACCTATAAAAGTGCGATCAATCAAATTGAACCGTATCAACGCCAAATAGTTCGCCAAGTTCCGCCAAGCTTGGCAATCACCTACCAACTTGGAAACCCGACATATTGTAAACTAGCTTCTGTCCGCGGGTTCGCCCGCGAAGATGTTGGTTTAACTATAAAAATGTCGATTTTCCATACTAACTTTCATCCCTTATTTTACTTTTTTAGGGGTTCAATTTTGGCTGCGGGTTAGGTTTGGCTAGGGCTAAGAAGGAACATGGGTGGTTTTTAGTCAGTAGAAGTCTGACACTCCCTTTCGCTCTGCCCAAGAGCGGAGGGGTTATTTGATGATTTCCCACTCCCCCAAAAAAAAAGGGGTTAAATTTTTCGAAATTATCCAGGTATACATTATAAAGGAAAAATTCAGCTTTTTAGAACCAAGGGTTTGGGCGTTCCTGTCGAGGCCGCGGGTTGTCCGCACGGATACCGCGGCCTTGACATGAAGGGCGAAGAAGGAACATGGGTGGTTTTTAGTCAGTAGAAGTCTGACACTCCCTTTCGCTCTGCCCAAGAGCGGGAGGGGTTATTTGATGATTTCCCACCCCCCAAAAAAAAAAAAAAAAGGTTTGGGCATTAATGAGTAGGTAAATCAGTCAGTCAGTCAGGACTTTGCTTTTAATCTATTTATACTAGCTGTGCCCTGCATGCGTTGCATTGCACCGGCGCGCGGCGGCGAGTGCTGTGGGTGCGGGGGCGCGCGGCAGCTCGTGCCGTGGCGGTGGGTGCGCGGGACTCCGGGTCGCGGGGTGGCGGTTGCGCGTTGCGGCGTGCATTCGTTGTTCCGTGATTTGGAGTCTCGTGCATTCGTTGTTGCGGTGTGCGTCGCTGCGTGCTTTCGTGCTCGCAGTGTTCGTTGTTGCGGGCATTCGGCGGCGTGTGGTTCGGCGTGGTGGCTTTCGGGATGACGTATTGCACTCGTAGTTTAGTTTTATGAATTGTTCTTCTGACATTCAAAAGTACCAGTAATGGTTTAATTGAAATAAATGCTTTGACTTTGACCTTTTTCAACCTACCCTACCTTCGGATGGGGTTAGGTGGGTGAAAAGTACTTTACGAACTATTCTCATACCTACTGAATATACACAACAAAATTTCATAAAAATCGGTCAAGCCGTTTCCGACGAGTATAGCAACTAACACTGTGACACGAGAATTTTATATATAGAGATATGTCGCTAGTGGTGTTTTTTGAATAGCCAGGACACGACCCTTAGCAAGTTTTGACCAAGTTTAATTGCGACAAAGTTTGGAACAAATAAATATTGTTGTAGTCTAATAAAGTTTAAGATTTTAATTAAATATTTGAGTTTTGGTCTTGTTTGTATTTGTGCTTGTTCAAGTTTCGAGAGGAGGGAGCGAAAATATGGCATTCGTTGAATTTGAGTGTCGTTAAGTAATTGGTAAATATTACGTAATTATTAGATAAATTAAATAGGTCATACGGCCACGAGAAACGGATGAAAATAAAATGAGCAAGTTAAGCTCCCATTGCTAGGAAACAAATGTCCTTCGTAATCAACAATCGGGTCGTAATCGACCCTAAACTGGTTTCCTCACAATGTTTTCCTTCACCGGAGTAAGTGATAATTGTGGAATGCGCACATGAATCTGAAAAATCAGAGAATCTTTGACACCAGAAAGAAATTCATTTCTGGTCCGTGCCAGCAGAAGTTTTAACAAACTGATTATTGACCATGATTTGGACATATTCAAGACCAGTGTCTCGGCTTAAAAATGTGTTGGTGAAAACATTTTTTGCGGAAAAGTGATTGTTCATTAACTGTTGATTTTTAGTTACTTTGTTTATTGTTACCTTTTTTTTCGTTGTTACCTTTTTAGTTGTTTTTTCATGTTTTAATAGTGGAAACCTGTAATTGGCCTTCAAATTCTTATTGTTTAAGTATTAACTGTAACTCTGTAAGTTTTCCAAAAATAATAAAATAAACTAAAATTAAATAAATAAACTTTGATATAAAAGCTAAAGATACGGTCGTCCGAACATTTGCTCGACGCGTTCGCCATACAGAGAATCGGTGTAGTCTGCTCGTTAACGTAAC
Source organism: Diarsia brunnea (assembly GCA_949774965.1). Lineage (NCBI taxonomy): Eukaryota > Metazoa > Arthropoda > Insecta > Lepidoptera > Noctuidae > Diarsia > Diarsia brunnea. The sequence continues at coordinate 1,831,990 of OX459019.1, forward strand.
CTTGCTAGACACTAAAGTATCTATGCAATTTTGCATGTGACTGTACTTAATAGTACATTCACATTTCTCCAGTTATGATAAATTCCCATGTTTTATATGGCGAGCCTTCAACCGGGCACAAATCCAGACTCGCTTGCTGAAAAACTCCTGATGGAAAATACCTGATTGCCAGGTTGGCTGAAGTGCACTCTAATCTGTTGGTGCATAAAATGTTTGGTCCTGAATATATGCTTTATTTATTACTTATTTACTAACACTACTTTTGAAATTGGCCTTAAAACACAGTAACTGGTGTAGGACTGTAGGTAGGTACTATTTAATGTAGACATTTTCTGTAAATGTGATTTTTTTTTAACAAAGAAAAAAGAAACAATTCTTCAATGTGTAATATTTAAGAAAGATAGCTCAACATAAAAATAACACCATCTCAAAACTCCAAAGCAGGTACAAACCTAAAATTAATTCCACACTTTCTCGGATCGCTTATCAAACTTTGGCGTACAAGTGTAAATCGTCTCTAAGGTGTTATAAATACGCGTTTTATTCATGAGCCCTCCTCAACAATATTAATGCGCTCATCACTCACGTTAAAGTTGAAACACACTTTGTCGCATTTTAGTCGAATGACGTAACGTACGTGGGATATAAATTGCCCTTAATCGTGCCGTGAGCTGTGTTTTTGGGATAAAAATAGGTATATAGCTAGATATATGGGTTTTGCAAATGTGGGGGCGTGTAAAGAATTAGGGATCGTATATTAGGGGTTAGAAGAATTTATTATTAGTTGATATTTGTCAAGAATGAGGAGCTCGTGGCTAACTGCCACTCGGGTCGATGTTTAGGCTAAGTCGCGCTTGCCTAGGTAGGTCTGTGGATTTGTGACCACCACCGCACGTTTAGCATTTGGTCCCGGCTGCCATATATGGATCTTTAGCAGTCATTACAGGTAGTAAGTATTATTAACTGGATTGTGGAGGTCAGATAGGCAGTCGCTCCATCTAAAATATTGGTATTCAGCTGCATGCGGTTGGACTGGAAGCCGACCCCAACATAGTTGGGAAAAGACTGGGCAGATGATGATGGCTCAATGACCTGAAATAATTGAACTTTATTTTGTTACCCGAAAAGGAGGGTTGTGTTTTATTTATATAATGGAAAAAAGTGTTAATGGGTAGTGGTAGCGAAAAATGTGTGTGAACTGTGATTACAGAAACGGAATTTCTGTTCCTGTTATTTATATCAACCACGTCTATAAATAAACCCGCACACATCACTCAGTCCTGCCCTAAGCACTATATTTCTCTCACTACATAATATTATAAAAAAACTCCTACGCCGCGTCTGTCTGTCTTTTCGCGATAAACTCAAAAACTACTGCACCGACTTGCATGCTGTTTTCTCCAATGGATAGAGTGGTTCTCAAGAAAGATTTTCGAATACTTTTTTTTCTAAATTCAACCCCAAAGGGAGTTAAATAGGGGATTAAACTTTGTTGGAATATTATTCGACATCAACGCGGGCGAAGCCGCGGCCAAAAGCTAGTTCTAAATATAGCGCATCGCTGGGCGTCGCACGCTCGCTTAGCTTTCTGTGTCGCTCTAGCCTGGTGGTGAGCGAGGTGGAAATGTTCTCGCTTTCAAATGAGTGTGTTGTGAGGGTGTGTAGAGTTGGAGGGTGCGAGATGTATTGTAGGATTATTTTATTTGTTTTGAAATGGCTTTTTCAAGTGACTTTCAAAGCTCACCTAAAGCATTTAATGAGAAGTTTTCAAGTCAGATTTATAAAATGTTGAGTATGAACATAGATGGCTATAAGAGTAGAGGAAGACCAAAGAAACCCTGGATGGACTGTGTGACCGATGATATGGTTAGAAGTGAGTTGATTGCTGGGATCACAAATAATAGAGAAGTATGGAAAAAGAAGACAGGCTACGCGGGTCCTAAGTTCATCATCAGCCTATAATGTTCCTACTGCAGGGACTCAGGCCTCCTCTCTAGGAGAGGAATGGGCAATAGGAATGGAATGGAGGAATGGACGGAATAGGTGGAATAATCCACCACGCGGGCCCAGTGCGGGTTGGTAGATGTTACATGTCTTCGATTATTTTGATGAACTCACGATGTTTTCCTTCAACGTTTTGAGAGCACTGGTGACTAAATAAATTACACAAAATAATCCGCCTGCCTGGGTTCGAGCCCACGATTTACTGTTCGTAAGTCGGGGCTGCTACCACGGGGCCACCTGGCTGATAAGTTAATTAAAGACACATCACATTGCTTTTGGCACTAAAACCGACCAATCATTTCATTTGCCACAATTCAGTTTTTGTTTAAAATTCATCAGACGCCAAGAAAATTTTAGTCTAAAAATGTCTGCAAAATCTTGGAATACTGCCATAAAAGCCTAGCAGATGGCTGAACGTTGTATGTGATAAGAATGCAGGTGGATGCAGGAAGTCATTCTTTTGGAATAATTGTGATTATAAAGAATGAAGGAAACCTGCAGTTCATTCCAGGTGGTAAATTTGTTATGGTTAATACCGCTAGACTATTTATTATTATTCTGTAGTCTAGTTTGTATGAATGTAATATTTTACTTTGTCGTGTCGTGGGACCGCTCAATACCTAACTATATACCTACTTACATATTATATTATATCTTTGAACCAACTCGGATTACCTAATGTACTTAAATATGGAGCGATCCCCCGACACGACAAAGTTTTACTTCAAATAATTATATTATCTTGTATGTTGTCATTTTAAGCTATTGCATAGCTTCTATCGCGGGCCTTGAGCGTGGGGACCGAATCCAGAAATTCCGTAACGAAAATAAAAACCTAACAAATTGACACTTGACAATGACTTTTTGAAATATCACGCTTGTCTCTTTAGTTCAGCAACCCGCCTTTAGGTGGCATTGGTTGTATTGGAAAACTACCGTAATCAGCTGTTTGTGAGAAAGTATATAGGTGTATAGGTATTTATCATCTATGTACAACAGTGAATATCTGTAGTAGTGGTTAGAACTACGAAGGTTACATTTGATTTATATAATTTAATTCATTTTTATTAATATGTTAGCTATTAAAAAAAACAAAGGAAAAAAAATACTGCATTAATAAAATAAATAAATAATTATAATTGCATAAGTTGATAAAAAATGCTATGCAATAGCTTTACCGCGGCACTCTCCGAGTGCCACACGTCTTTTTATTTTTTACTTTTAAAGTTTTATTTTATGGTTTTTTTATTTTGTACCCATTCAGAATAATATGTAATATCGTCTTGTTTTTTTAATCCGTTCATTTGATACCCCACTCGGATATATTCGTTTACTATTATTTATTATGACCTGGGTAATTTTATTATTATTAATTTTCTTTAATGTATGATTATTTTGTGTATGCTTGTTGAAATGGATTATGATTTGTGTTCTTATTTTTTATTCAAAACCTGACATGTAATTTTTATAATTATTAATAAATTAACTAAACTAAACTATTCATCCCCTCTTCCACCCTCCATAACTATTAAACAGTTCAATAAATTTACTTCAAACAAAGCTAAGAACACTTCCGACTAATTCACCTTTCAAACAAAATCAAAATCGGTTCATGAGTTCTTGGGTACTAAGCCACAGACACACATACAGTCATAATCCATATTCACAGTAATAAAAACATAACTCTCCTTTTGGGCTTCGCTGCAGTCGTTTAAAAAGTACTGTAGTTACCCATTTCAAAGCGTGATCTCTATGGAGAAGAATGGGCTAGAATAGGAACTCCATGGATACTCTTTTAAATAAAAATATTGTGCAATTCTGAAAATTGAGGACGCGCTTATTATTTTAAAAGAAAGTAGATAATACATATAAAAACTTTTAAATATACGAATACCTACGAATTTTCATGAACCAGAAAAAGTCTTCAACACCAATCAGCATTCAGATTGAATTTAACCAAAAAATAAAAGAGCAAACCAAACAAAACTTATTCTAGATTCCCGCAGAAACGTTCCTTCTGTTTTTTGCGTCTCTCAAGTATTTTTAACAGAAAGTATTCATTCAATTAGTACTAGTCATGCTTGATGAATATTTTATAAGGGCAATCGATAATGGCGAGAAAAAAAACAATCAAATTTAGTTGTAACGAATTGAAATCAGTGATATTTTGTTCATGAATAATTCAGGAGCTTTAAATAATCCAGGGTTTGCCAGAAATTTTGCGATAACACGGTTTTTCCTCAATTTGGACATTTTGTTGGGCTATGGTGCCGTTTTCTATTAGGGAGGGCGTATATCCGTACCTGATGAGATTCTGCTGAAATCACGTACGGGTAGAAAGGTGGTAGTCGTTTAAAGACAGCCGCCGTTTACAGGAAGGTTTACATAATGTAGGTTAGGTTCGTGTTTGCGTTTACCTGTCGAATTAGGGTCCTTATTTTTCTGTAAATTTCTTCTGTGTAATTATTACAGGTTCTGAACTAACCGTTACTTTACGGATTTCATAATAGGTACATAATTTTTTCTATAATTTAGATTGTACAGAGCATTAGGTACATTGGTCCTTAAAATTTAACTTAAAATAGAAAGAAAAGAAAAGACAGAAAACAATTTTATTTAGCACAATATGCCACAAGTGCACACATCATCTTCCTGCCCTTATCCCATTCTATTTGGGGTCGCCGCAACACGTTTTCTTCTTCCATTCTTCCCTGTTACACGTCAAGGTGGCATTTATTCCTTTCTCATTCATATCATTCCTCACACAATCCATCCATCTTTTCTTTGGCCTTCCTCTCCCTCTCCATCCATCAATATTTATATCCATCACTTTTTTAGTCACATGCGTTTCATCCCTCCTCATTACATGACCATACCAAGATAAACGACTTCCTTTCAATTTTTCTGTAACAGGTGCTACTTTCAAACTTCCTGTAATATACTCATTCCTCACTTTATCCATTCTTGTCACTCCGCACATCCATCTCAACATTTACATTTAACATAACATTTTTTATTGTTTGTTGTGCCACAAGTGCGCACAACAAACAATAAAAAATATATAAAAATAAACTGAAAAAGTGTGTGCATCTCACGGCTGCGCCAATTAGGACCAGACCAAAATCATTTGCTGAGAGAGGCCGAGTAAAGTGTATACGTTTTTCTATTAGATATTTCTCTGTAGTAGCCAGTAGTTTGGAAGTTGACGGTATGATACCCTCGTGCTTCGAATTCAATTCATTTACTGCATCAAATATGGTAGGTAGGTACATGAAGTTGTTATTATTTATAATATTTGGTAACACTCATTTGGCCAATATAGCATGCAATAGTATACAAGTTTTAACACTTCTGATACAGTCAAATATGTCTGTGCTTTAGAGTATGAAATGGAGTGCACTCAATTACACTGAAACATGCTCATATAAACCAGAAGGAAGAAAAGATAGCCTTCACTCTTACCAGGGGTAAGAAGACTTCACGGCTAATTGTTCTTCAACATTCCACCTTCACACCTAGTATCAGCAAATCCTCAACAGCTGAGCTGAGCATTTTTCAACGAACTACATGAAGTATTTTCTGTAAAATATAGATGCATGTTCTACTTGCTTGCTTGTTTTTTTTAAGGTAGTTTGAGTACAATGACATTCTCATCAGCTAAGCAGTTGTTTTAAGAATATCGTTTATAAGATACATTTCTAGTGCCTGTTCAGTTACGCACCGATACGTAAGCGGCAACTTTGAAAAGTGATGTTCACTTACTATACGTGGTGTCAACGAACTCTTCACGATGCTGTCAACCAAGCATTATGTACATCAAACTAAGTACCCCTTAAAAGCCCCTAAAAATAAATAAAGAGGAAAAAAATCCCTACGCAAAAGTTATTGCTGCTAAACGCCTTTTTTTCTGGGTCTAACAATCTAATTTTACGGTAAAACTCAATGTGGCATTCTTAAAACAGTGTGCTAGTATACACTAGCTTTGAATAGTAAACGATTCATGGAGGTAATTTAAGTAAAGTTATAACCTTAAAAACTAGTATTAAAAAAAACAGCTGTGAATATTTTTTTTAGTACCTAAGTATTCCATGCAATCATTACATTTTAAAGTTCTTATTAAAAGTACTGTTTTTTTATTACTATAACTTATTTAATACAGTTTATAACTAGTAACATTATATACTAAAAAACAATGACGATTAATAAAAATAATATTCTAAATGAGAAGAAAAAAAAACATTGATCAAATCATTTAACACATACCCTGTTGTGTATGTAATAAGTTGCTTACCTTTATATATAAAAACTGTAGTACAATTAATCCAGAAAAGTGCGTTCGTTTTTTCGAAGATACGCTTACTTTTCTTGTGAGATCATCATCATCATCAGCCTATAATGTTCCCACTGCAGGGACTCAGGCCTCCTCTCTAGGAGAGGGATGGGCTATAATCCACCACGCGGGCCCAGTGCGGGTAGGTAAATGTCAGACATGTCTTCGAATGAATCTTCACGATGTTCTCCTTCACTGTTTTGAGAGCAGCGGTGATGAAATAAATCATGGAAGATGCTTAGTTGAAATACCTAGCTAACATTTTCCTATAATTTCTCTTTTATTAAAGTATCGTACAAACTATGACTAAAATGTCATAAATAAGCTAATTTGCATAGCTAAAGACTCGCTATTAAACCAATCAGACAAATATAACTCCGAAACAATAGAAGCACGATTACTAACTCCTCTAACTGAATTTGCATAGGACTCAAATCACATTCAATTGTTTAGAATAATTTCTAATTGTTTTGTTTTCGTTTGGCAAAGTTACTTGATTCGATTTTGTGAGGAGAATAATCTTAGCTTGATTTTATATGCGGCTGAAAATGGTGATTATTTTAATTTGTCTTATTGACCATTTGTAAAAGGCATTAATGGGGGAAATTAATCACGACGTTTTCAGGAGCGGACGAGCTCGTGGTTATATAATAACAGCCGCTCGGATCAATTACACAACTTACTTTTTGTCCAGAAACATGAAGTAAATTCTCAAGAATCCGAGTCAAACCACAGCCAACATCTAGCACACAATTCAACTAACAGCTAACAATATTCAATTATCATACCAATATATTATAATACATAATATATATTATACATCCAACAGATGATTTAATCGTTGATATGAACATCGTTAATTGGCTCCGAGATCGCTGCACAAGACAGCTAATTATAATTATATTTAGACTAGTATGTCTACAGATAAGACAGGTAATGTAGAAATCTAATTAACTGGGAAATACATCAGATTTGCATCTTATTGAACGTTAATTAGGTAGCTATCTTACGTCTATCAGACGCATTGGAGAGGCAAGGTAAATCTAAGGCTTTCATCTTCACGTTCTAATCATTAATGTTCAGTTTGCCAGGATTTATTCCGAAAGACTCGATCATTATGTGGGCAGAAGATGGGTTTCATGCAATAAAAATATACTTGGTGTGATACATACAGTACTTTATTAAACTAACAAAGTATTTGAAATTACAACTTAACACATACACACACAAAACACACTTATTAAAAAAAAATTAACCGTCTTTTTATTATTTAAAAAAAACTGCTTTTTTACCAAATGCATATGAAAGTGTTCACGGTATATCTAAAAATATGGAACCCTAAACAGCTGAGTCGATTTTGGTGGGACTTTTACTGGCAGATAGCTGTTACAAGGTGCAACTAAGGCAACATAATTTAGAAAAAATAGAACTTATGAAATTGTTAACGAAGTCCGATTTAAACAGGTACTTAAGTAATATTTTTATACTAATTTCTCACGGACAAAGATCGCGGTCAACAGCTATTCTCACATAAACCATAACACAAGCATAAATAAAAGTCTATTTAAACAAATATCAGCAAAAACAAACTCGACTTGTTCCAAAAAAAATCTAAGCCCAACACTAAACGAACGACCAAGTTAAAACAAACGTACAGATAAGCTAAACTGAACTTTATCTTTATCTAAATTACGGTTCTCTCATCCGCAATATAATTTGTCGTATGACAAACTTTTTTGAGGAAAATTTGCCCGCTTTATAGAACCAGAGGATGTTTATGCTAATTTCGAGATACGGTACATAGAATGTATGTATGTTTATGCATGTTTATCTCGAAAACTGGAGAGATTTTAATAGATTTTTTGTTCGTGGAAAACTGCTTTTGTAGTCAGATTCGCGTTTCCTACTATGTTATTTCGGTTAGTTTTATTTTAGATGTAGAAAAAGCAGTTTAAATAAATAAAGATCTCTAGATAGATAAGTGGAAAAACAAATGTTATCTACGGCCAACCGTAGATCTATAGTTGTGTTATAAGTACACAATATCTGACAAATGCTGACACTGACTGGACAGGTTCTCTCAAAACTGTGTGGTTGTTTCTTTAAAAGACCATCTCAGTGAGTTGACCTAGATTGCGTCTGGACCTTCAACGAGACTATGGCCTCTTTGTTTGTTTCGGCTGTTTTTTTCCAGAATAGTCAGGTACGAAACACCGTTTAGGTATAGTTTGAATGATAAAGAAAACGACGTGTTAAAGTGTTTGTAAAAACCTATTTGCAAAAAAAACATAACTTTTAATTGTAAGAATCGTACCAACTGCTGTTCTATATTTAAAGGTTATTCACGGACGTATTTGTACTAAAAAAAAAACACAATTTATTCTAAAACTAAAACACACATATTCTAGTCCAAAACCTGTTCATCCAATAACGAAATACCCGTAAAAATTGCACCCCGGAAAGCAAATGAAGCGAGAACAGACTACGTACACACATCGGCGGATGCATGGTAGACCCCGGTTCTACCGACAGCGATTGGCGAGGAGCGATTGGAACTTCAAAAGAGGAATTTGTTCGACAGAGCCTCGCCGGTACTGACGATATATGAACAGTTATTTATACCAATATCTTAGTAGGCCTAGCCAAGTTACAACCGCTTCGTATCTATTCTCTTTCTACAATAATGAACGCTTCGGAACGATTGTAGAAAGCGCTAAGTTGGTAGCCAACTTCACACCACTGAGTCGATTGCTCATTCTCTAATGAATGTAGAAAAAACCTACACTTTAGTCTATGGTGAGTGTTTCAATGGCACATAGAATCCAAAATTATGATAAATAAACAAAACACTTTTCGGCCTCAAAACAGCTGGATCATATATAGACGCCATTTTTAAGCGTTATCTCCAGGGTCTCGGCAAACGCTACGTACGAGTATTGTTCAAATACTTCGCTAACGTTTCGTTTGCGCTTGTCAAAAGTGTGACAAGTCTAGCATTTATATGGGATGTAGCGATCAACGTTGTAGAAAGGATCACATTTCATTCTATCATTTTGAACGATTCGATAAGTTGTCAACATGGCTACAGATTTTATATTCGTTTATTCTGATCACGTGACTTAGCGTTGCGATGACGTCATTCCCATACATTTGAGTCGTTTTCTACTAACGTTAACGCTTGTATATTGTCAACTTGGCTAAGCCTACTGTAGGCTTAGCCAAGTTGACAATATACAAGCGTTAAGTTAAGGCTATGCCGAGCTTGCATAGGTTGGACTGTGGATGGGTGACCACCCATTACACACCTAGAGTTTCCTCCACGCCTCAGAAAGCACGTTAAGCCGTTGGTCTCGTCTGCCATTTGTAGATCTCTGACCGTCGTAACAGGAAGTCAATGGCCCGAAAGTCTGACAACCAGTCTTACCAACGGGTTATCATAATACCTAGTACTACAGTGAGTACTAGGTATTATGTCCATATGGACGACGCGACGTTCTATGTGACCTTCATTACCCCCTGGTAATGGAGGTCAGATAAAACGTCGCTCCATATAAAATACTGGTATTCAGCTGCAACTAATTAGACAGGAATTCGACCGCAATAATGGTTATGAAAATGCTAGGCAAATGCTGATCTATTTTACTGACACCGAACCTAAAATCTATTGTATTATCTTTCTTGACGGGAACAATAATCGAAAGCAAGGCGCTTTATCGCCGACATTGGGACAGTAGCCTTATACTGAACCCTCCCATCCGTTTTACGTGGCACCCCTGACTTTAACAAATCGTGTGAAAAGATGAGCCCCTAATACACTTTGTTTACTAGCGTCCGAGATGGAATTTTGTGAGGCTGTAGGTTGATTAGAAGGATGTTTTTTAAGTAGGCAGTTTTTTGTAAATAGATATGTATTATAATAAACAGGTAACGCACTGAGGAATCTGACAAACGTCATGTAAAGCAACCGAAACCAAAAATAAAACGCCAACCGCCTGATCCCATTTTATTTATTTTATACCCAAAAAACTTTAAGCTAATATCAATACATTCCAAACCCAACCCTGCACAAACCTAGACCTTTTACAAATCAATTTCATTACCGTTTTTTAGGCCCAGTCTGCACCTGTTAGACAAAACATTGTATAAAGGCTGAGATGAATCTGATTCGATTGTAATAGACGTCAGATGGTGTGCACCTGTCTCTTGGCTGTCAGCCAGGTACTGAATTGCATGATCAAAAGTTAGTATTTTGTTTGTGTCTAAAAATAACTTTTGTGCTGGCTGTTTTTGATTTGTGATTGCTGGGGTGATAGTCACCGTAACTTCAAGCGTGTAAACCTCGACATTTTAGGCAGAGGGACACCTGTATTTAGTATTTACCCACATTTTATTATTTAGAATAGAATAGAATAGGAGGAGCTCGTGGCTTAATAAGAACTGCCACTCGGGTCGATCTTTAGGTAAAGCTGTGCTTACCTAGGTCGGTAAGGTCCTCCGTGCCTCGGAAAGCACGATAAGCTGTAGGTCCCGGCTGCCATATATAGATCTTTGGCAGTCGTTACAGGTAGTCAGTGACCTGTAAGTCTGACAACCAGTCTTACCAAAGAGTATCGTATAACCTAGTATTAACTGGGTTGTGGAGGTCAGATAGGCAGTCGCTCCATGTAAAATACTGGTATTCAGCTGCATCTGGTTAGACTGGAAGCCGACCCTAACATAGTTGGGAAAAGGCTAGGCAGATGATGAGAATAGAATAGAACAGAATAGAATGCATTTATTTGTCAGAATATTGTACAAAGCTGGAAGGTGTTTATTTACGAATAGGTTTTATAAGAATTGCCTGAGCGAAAACGCATGGGCTTTTACACCAAGCACATTAATTCTTCTCTTTTTGATACTTGTATATATATTATTAGAATTTTAGTTCTGTAAATTGTAGTCTGTAAATATTGTAAATAAATTTTGCTTGTAATTATATTTTAATTACGAAAAGCACATTAATAACCAACACAACCTGTGTCACAAGCATCAGCAGTGTAGCATGCAAAAAACCAGACCAACAAAGGCTCTAATTTTGCAAAATCCAAGATCAAGCTAAGTATTAAGTATGTTTCGGGAGGTACCTGCACCGATGCGGGAGGAAACGCCCGGATGTCACCATTGTGAGGATCGGCCGGAGGACACGGTGGAGCACACCGCGGAGCCCTGCCGTGTCCTCGTAGCGGCGATCGGCGGCGGCGACCTCTCGCGTCCGGCCCTGGTGCAAGCCATGGTCCGGGGCGAGGAGAAATGGGACGCCGTCGCCTCGAAAAATATTGGATACGTATTTTTTGTTTTATTAAATTAATAAAAAATTACGAAGATAAAACGCGTCAAAGATTTGAGTGGGTTGTTGTGACGTCACTCACCGATAAAAAATGTCATACTAATATCTCAGAATATGACGTCACACGAGTTTTCAAAGCACTGTATCGTCTTCATTGTTTGTTTATGTGAAAAAAGAAAAAATACGTGTCCAATATTTTTTGGAAACCTATCTAACGGACTAATTAGACTTTTTTAGTTACCTACCCTATTGACAGACATTGACATTGCAAAAATTCCCTCTATATTTGGGTGCAATCTTTTATACTTACATTCCTTACTTCCTCATAAAGTAATTCGACAGTTAACCATTTTATCTTGACGATAAGCATAGGAATGACTCGGATATATTAGCTGGCTGGCTTCCATACATAAAAATAAAATATTTCATATTCATTTTGTTTATCTCGATACTGCGATGATATGGGTAAGAATATGGCATGGAAATATTTGGGACGAATCAGAATTTTCCCTCTTTTCTTCTCGACGGCATTGGTACAAGGTCCTTTCAAATACCTACTCGATTCCAGAGGACGTGCATACCTACAGTATTATTCCGAGTCTTGGAAAGGACGTTTGGTCTTTGGTATCTAATAAATATAAAATTGAGAAGTTTGTTTGTAATTTCAAAATACTATCTTTTTACTGAATGCATTAATATGCTACATCATCATCTGCCTACCCTTTTCCCAACTATGTTAGGGTCGGCTTCCAGTCTAACCGGTTGCAGCTGAATACCAGTATTTTACATGGAGCGACTGCCTATCTGACCTCCACAACCCAGTTAATACTAGGTAATACGATACTTTTTGGTAAGACTGGATGTCAGAATTTCAGGTCACTGACTACCTGTAACGAATGCCAAAGATCTATATATGGCAGCCGGGACCAACAGCTTAACGTGCTTTCCGAGGCACGGAGGAAACTCGGTATGTCGGGTGGTCACCCATCCACAGACCGACCTAGGCAAGCACAGCTTTACCTAAAGATCGACCCGAGTGGCAGTTCTTATTAAGCCACGAGCTCATCTTAATACGCTACAATAAGTATGATAGTATTATTTGTAGCAGGTGGTGTTCTGTGGTTTCTGCCTACCCCCATGTCAAAAAATTGGTTGCCTGTAAAGTCGGTATACGGGCGAAAGTTTTACGTGACAACGAAAATAGAAGCGCAAGACATGAACCGGTGTGTATGCCTATCTCTCTCACTCTCTCTCTCTCGCTCTGGACGCGTGCCTCTCACTCGCTCTCATTGTGAGCGCATAACGTGAGCGGAGCGTAACGCAGTTTCTTGAAGTGTCACCCGGCAAACCAATTTATAAGACGTTGTCACGTCAAAAGGCGTGAGTTTATGTATGTATATTAAAGTATAAAATGCGGTACTTATAACAAAAACATTATTTTTTTACCTTTGTCAGACTTATTGTTCCGGCTAATCTTCGAATCGGCTGGACCCATTTTGACGAGACTTTAACGTGTAGATAACTAAGGCCACTTATATTTTAGAAAAAGGATTGGTAACAAAATCCGATTCAAATTACAGTCATATTTTTATAACGAAGGTCCCAAGGACAAGGCTAGTAGTTTGTAGATTTATAGAAGTCGTGATAGCTCAAATGTCTTTAGGGCGTCTGACAACCAGTCTTACAAAGGGTCTTAGTTCAAAGGGGTATCGTGTTACCCAGTTACAAGGTTTTCAGGTTAGATTAGATACCCAGTCTTCTACATAAAATCCTAGTACTGAAATTTATCAGTTAGACTCAAAGCGGATTGTCTTTGAGTTTGAGGCTTTGCGAAGTAGAACGTATAATATAAAATATGACTTTTGAAATTAACTGTATTGTCTTCATGTTATTGTTCTATATACCTTTCAATTGTAAGATCCACTGGACCATCCCCAATGGATTCTCCACCTGATTTTTCACAGAATAGAGTGTATTTTTGTATGACAAAGCAAACAATGATCACAGAGAATGCGGACGAATTTTCAGGTTTTCATACATTTTCATTTGTTTTTGTTTTCTATTAATTTTATATACAGATTTGTTGGTACTGTTTGTTTTTGGTGCAAAACTTTTGTTTTTGTATATATATCCTGAAACTACCGTGGTACTTGAAGAAAAATATAAATATTTGTAGAATGATCCTCATTTTTTTGTTCTTGCCCTACTTTTGATTGTGGGTTTCTAGCTAAAGATGATGAAGAAAAATCTAGGTGTGCATTCTGATAGATTACATAAGATAAAATCACGCCTAAGGTTTAGGCAGAGGGCATTAATACAACCAGCGGTCGGGAGTGTCAGACTTCTACTAACTAAAAGCCACCCATGTTCCTTCTTAGCCCTTTGTGTCGAGGCCGCGGTATCTCTTTCGAACAACCCGCAGCCCTGATAGTACAACCTTGCATGACAATAGTCTTGGAAAGGAAAAGTAAATAAAACATATTTACCGCTCGTTGAGCTCGTATTGTCAATAGGGGAGACGGGGACGCGAATTAACTTATTACCGTTGACTGGGTTTATTGAAATACTGACGGATAGTAAATTACGATCACTGTGCCTTTTTCCACTCTACGGTTTTGTATTTTATTTAAATGATAATATGGCTAAGGGTACTTGACAAAAAAAAATCTAATTAGTCCGTCAGATAGATTTTCAAAAAATATCGGACACGTATTTTTTTCTTTTTTCAGGTAAACAATAAATAAACGACGATACAGTGCTTAGAAAAGTCACGTGACGCGCGACGTCAGTTTGGTACATTTTTTCTACCAGAAAGTAATGTCACCAGCCCCCACTCACGATCTTTGCCACGTTTTATTTTCTTAAATTTTTATTAATTTGATAAAACAATAAACACGTATCCAATATTTTTCGATAATCTAACAGACGGACTAAACAGAATCATATTTTTTTTTAGTCAGTCAACTACTCTATTGGAGCAACTCTTAAGTGTGCTGTTGTGGGGACGGCGTTTTTTTGTTGTTGCGGCGTGGTAATCCTCAGGAATGTTCTTCGCCCTAGGGCGACCGGAGGGTTCTGTCAGACTGTAACTGACTAAAAACCACCCCAGTGTCCCCTTTCCACACTTGCACCAGAAATCATGGATACTAGATCAATGACAGCCTTGTTCCAACCTCTACTGGGTCTCCTCGTTTTGTTGTCCTATAGCGGCACCACAAATACTATTAAATACAGCAAAACTGAGGACTTTGAGGTCGTGTGACCGGCAGCCCGCGCGCAGGGTGAAGTGAGGAGGGAGCGAAACAAAACAACATAAAACTCATCACATCATCGATATTGTTTGTGAAATGTTCGTTCTGTTTAGCATGCAAATCATACCTTCAGTTTTTAGGGTTCCGTAGTCAACTAGGAACCCTTATAGTTTCGCCATGTCTGTCTGTCTGTCTGTCTGTCTGTCTGTCTGTCTGTCCGTCTGTCCGTCCTCGCTTAATCTCTGTGACCGTTAGCACTAGAAAGCTGAAATTTGGGACCAATATGTGTATCAATCACGCCGACAAAGTGCTAAAATAAAAATTGGAAAAAATGTTTTATTAGGGTAGCCCCCCTATATGTAAAGTGGGAAGTGTTTTTTTTTTTAATTTTAACCCTAATGTGTGATATATTGTTGGAAAGGTATTTAAAAATGAATAGGGGTTTACTAAAATCATTTTTTGATAATGTCAATAATTTCGGAAATAATCGCTCCAAAAGTAAAAAACAAAGCGTCCCCCCCCCCTCTAACTTTTGAACCATAAGTTTAGAAAATACGAAAAAAATCTGAAAAGTAGAACTTTATAAGGACTTTCTAGGAAAATTATTTTGAACTTGGATGGAAACAACAGATGGAAACTGCAGTTAACCAATATAATTTGGTCCCTGAATCGTATGAGCGCCTATACAATCCAGAGGTCAAGTTTCATTTGCCCGTATTTTTTTTTTAACTTCGTTTACATAATATTTTATTATCTACGGAACCCTACACTGAGCGTGGCCCGACACGCTCTTGGCCGGTTTTTTTATTTCATAATTGTAGTACTTTAGATTTCAAGCATTGTTTATTTTATTTTCTTATTTATATACCTCTATAATATTAATGCTGTCTTGACTTTCGTACGTTTTTTTCACGGGTGACCACTGAAAACCAGCGCTGTGCTTTGGGTCTCCATAGCACATTACCACCCCTTCGAGAAATTTGACGTGATCATCATTAACCATTTTTTTTTTGTTGGCGGGTGGAAAATCATCAAATTACTCCTCCCGCTCTTAGGCAGAGCGAAAGGGGGTGTCAGACTTCTACTGACTAAAAACCAACCATGTTCCTTCTTAGCCCTTCATGTCGAGGCCGCGGTATCTCTTGCGAACAACCCGCAGCCCCAACGGGCGTCGGCCCTTGCATGTTGCTGACATCTCTTTGAGGCGCGCGTGGAACACGAACGCGCCGTCGACTCGGCCTGTACTCGTCATAAGACGGACGGACGGCGAGCTAGCCCATCACTCACCGTCCACAGGGCCGCGTCTACGGTGGCCGGAAGCCATCACGTGGGCCCCGACGCCCGGAGCGCCTCCCGATCATCATGAACCATAACAACATCTTGAACACACGCCCTCACATTTCTTACCAAGCGAAAAAAAGGAAATATCTCCAAAAATTATTCCGTAACGGAAAATAATAAAAATTCAGTTGAAACCACCATTGATCATCAGGAGCAGTAGGTTCCCAGATATCACGACACCCTTGGGAGCGATAACCGTACCAACCTAAGCACTACAAACGTCGGTATATAAGTGAATATTTTAATAGTAATGCCCCGTTTTGGGGTATATTTGGGAATGTATTTTACCCCCTATTTTTGTGAATATAACGGGGTGAATTGTAGTTATGTAAGTCACGGAGCGGTCTTGGGGGAATTTATATTGATAATAGTTTTAGTAGCCTATATTTATGAATAAACTAAGTTTTTTTAAATGTTATTGACTGCCTTGTTGGACTAGTGGTCGTAAACGGAACTGCTGAACAAAAGGTCCTCGTTTCGAGTCCCAGGTCAGGAAAAGTTTGATTAGGTTTTTCCATTAAGAATTTCGCATTTGAAGCCACGAATTCTGGATTTCTGTACGGATTGGTGGCAATAGGCTCGCCCCAAATTACGTAGAACTATAATTGTGTGTATTAGGTACTTCACTGCCTAACCCTTCGGGGATTACAGGCATGATGTTATGTGTTTATCGATGAAATTGATCGTGATCAGCACGTCTGAACCCTGTTCAAGATCTGTGAGTGTAATAATTGTTATGAAGTATAAATAAAAATAGCTTTTGAAAGCTATGCCGCTCTTAGGCTGTATAGTTGGGCTACGGGTTGTTGGAAAGAGATACCGCGGCCTCGACACAGAGGGCTAAGAAGGAACATGCGAGTAGTTTTTAGTCAGGAGTAGTCTGACACTTCGTTCCGCTCTGCCCAGAACGGGAGGGGTTATTTGATGATTTCCCACACCCTTGAAAAAAAAAATAATGTGGAAAAAAACACATAGTTGGGGACTTCATATCCACAAAAACAAAAATCTAAAAGCTTTTTGATTACATTTTCTTTTAAACTATATTCTTACATAGTCGTCTATTGTTCAAATAATAGCTAGAATCTCGGAGATGTAGGAATCTAGCTTCTAAAGCACCAGATTGCGTGTTTCATACCTGAAATGGCCCACTGTAATGTTCACTTTCAATTTCACATTCTCATTTTTAAGTTAATTTTATTGTGACCAATTTTAACATCAGCGTTCCACGTGTTCAGCATTCTTCAGCTATCACCGTTTTTAGAGCAGTGGTGATGAAATAATTTACACAAAGTATTTCACCTGCATGGGTTTGATCTCACGACTCAGACTCGCAAGTTGGGGCCACCAACAACCAACCAAAGTTTGGGCCTAAGTTTTCTCACGATAGCCATAATGCCATTATATTATCACTTTACTGTCCGTAGCTTATATTATCACATGCTCTCATATCGGTGGAAGACAATATCATTAGACGAAGCAACTACCTTAAATAAATAGGTTAGCCATGAGTATAGAAGCAGATATTTACAACAAGTAGCAATAAAAACTCCCTAACAATTTTCCCATTCTATCTACTTTCTTCAAAACCAGCCAAAACACACATACCGCTTGTCTGAGTCCAGTGCTCAGCATAGCCAGATGAGTATGATAACAGAATGCCGAGATACGATGACATCGCTGCCCGTGACGGCTCCGCGGAAGTTTAACGAATAAAGTTCTGGCCATGTTAAGGAATTAGTTTCTTCCGCCGGCGTAGACTTTGTGGCGTAATGTGGGAGCTTTAGCGGGTAAAGGGAAAAACTTCAAGGTCTTTATTTGTACTCGGATTTTGATACAAATACGTTCCTAGTATAAAACAAGGCAGCATCTAAACCCTATTTTGTTTTACAAACCTCCTATATGAGAGAACTGCGCCTGATCTTTTTGTGTATCTATTTCATCAATTTCTAAAATAAATGTAGTCTCATCATATATCTGCCAGTACAATTCACCACTGTTGTACCGGGGCAAGTTATGAGTGGAGACTTTTGTGTCATTCCCTGGATTAACTTTCTGCCGACATACATACTCAAAGGGTCACTGTTCATATTTTTCTTTTTGTTACTAATTGAATAGAAAAATAAATAATAATGTCATCGTTTTCTGGGTGTTTTGGGGAGAATGGAATGCGAGGCTTCTTGGGTGAGGTAGCTGGTATTATATTGGCCTGTAATTGTACTAGTCTGTCTGTATTTGTATTGTATGTTGTTGTAGTCTTGTTGTTGTTGTAGTTATCGAGGCTTTTGCCATCAATCGGGCTGCAACTGAGAAATTCCTAATGTACAACCGCAATATAACTTTGCTTGACTTGGGAATCGCAACCAGGCCCTCATTCTCAGCATTCGCGACTACAAGGAAGCAAAAAAAGGAAATTTAATTTAAATCTAATAGAGACAAGAGAGGTGAATTCATATTTAGCTCCAAACACGGCGTAAATCATTATCTGCCTAGCCTTTTCCCATATGTGTTGGGGTCGGCTTCCAGTCCAGAGAGACCAGAGGCAGCTGAATACCAGTATTTTATATGAAGCGGCTGCCTATCTGACCTCCACAATCCAAATTAGTATCGGTCAATACGATACCCTTGCTAGAAATTCACATATTATGACTAACTTTATTTAGCTACCTAGATTATTTTACCAGCAGATAGCAAAAAAAGTCATCAAACTTTTTACCCGTCCACATCAAACCAGTGCCATCTACTTTCCCGAGCAGCAAGCGAGCGCACTCGAGCGGAAAAGCGAGCGATGACGTCATTAAAGCGAGCGGAGCTAAGTGAGCAAAGTGAAGAATTATAAAATATTTACCGTGGGGACCTTGGCTTCAAAATGTGTGGATTTCATTTTTTTTTTCATTCGACATGCTTGCTTGGTTACGCTCATACTGGTGTTTGAGAATTTTCTTTTATTTATGTGTGCTTACGTTTTTCAATCTTCGTGGAGTTCCGGGGGGAAATAGGTCATCTCTTTATATTTTTACGTTTCGTAATTTCTGTAAGGAAAATCCATGGAGACTCGTTAAAGTTTCCGTCAAACTGATTGGGGAATATTTTCAGATACGGACACCTTCGTGATACATACTTGAAGTAGCTGTCAGTGTTCAATTCTTCCGCATTTTACCGTTTATTTGTAAATCCTCAATAACAGTTCGAAGTCTTAATCGCTGCTGAGCTCATTAAAAATACCACGGTGATAGCTTATCTACCTTAAATATCCCACAGGTAGTTAAAAGTAACAAATATCCGCCGATCTTGTCTTCATAATCGTGTGGTTAATTGTCTAACATCGTGTCAGAGTTTTTATGCCGCCCATGGGCCTCGACATAAAGGGCTAAGAAGGAACATGGGTGGTTTTTAGTCAGTAGAAGTCTGACACTCCCTTTTGCTCTGCCCAAGAGCGGGAGGGGTTACTTGATGATTTTCCACCCGCCAAAAAAAAAGGGGAGAACAATTGCGTTGGGGCTCTTCTCACACCCATTAGGTTTGGTCTAATCTTAACTGCCGCATTGACAAACATACTTTGTCTTTTTGTGACCTGCACGTTATATAAATAAATTATCTCATTTAAAAATAGAAGCGGAAAAGTTTAAAATGGCCGCGATGACGTCACAGTTAGTGCTGAGACATTACTCTCTTTAATTGACATTTGCAGCAGATAACAGGCAATTAAGCTCCCTTACACTATTTCAGGGAAAAATGTAGGAAGAAGAAAAATTGTTTATTGCAGTATCGTACTAAACTACACGAAAACTGCCATATTATTTTAAAAGTGTGATTCAAACCAATAAACCGAATGTTTTTTTTCCATGAGACCAACATCGTAATCGGGAAATAAAATGTTAGCTATAATGAAGTTTTCTATGGGACAGCTGATTTGTTTTGTAATTTTAATTTTTATTTTACCACACCCTTAAATATAACCACACTTTTCTGACACTCGCTGTTTATAGCAGTAGACAAGTATCTATAAACGATCATATTGATGATCGTATATAGCCTTTAACGTCCACTGGTGAGACACAGGTCTCCTCTTTCTGAAGAACATGGCCATTCTTCCGCTCTTCTTTTTCGAACAATCTCATTTCAGGAAATGAGAAAAAAAAAATAACCTTCAGTGAAACCGTGTCCCCATGCATAACTCGTTCCAAAGCACTCTGCCTGACCTAGAATTTCAGTTTTAAAACCTATATCTTAAAACTGGCCACAAAATATCTTCACGAACCCACACGGTTTTTAAACAGCCACTTAAACGAACATATTCTTCCACCCCTAAAATCCACACAGACGGTGCTTAAAATTTACTCACATAATTATCTACTACCCCAGACAGGAGTGAACGCGAGAAAGAAACCTGGACCGTGTATAAATAACTGCCTTACATATTATGTACCCACTTTTTGTCGCCTAAAAGAACGTTACATTCTCCTTCGCCGTTTCCAACCTTAGGTGATGCGAGTTGCGTTCAACGCGCGCGCGTTTTCTAAAGCCCTTTTTTATGGTGGGTGGAAAATCATCAAATAACCCCTCCCGCTCTTGGGTAGAGCGAAATGGAGTGTCAAACTTCTACTGACTAAAAACCACCCATGTTCCTTCTTAGCCCTTCATGTCGAGGCCGCGGTATCTCTTGCGAACTACCTGCAGCCCCGACGGTACTACCCGCAGCCCCGACGGGACCCGCAGCCCCGACGGGTTTTCTAAAGCCCTCAGCCCTCAGCTTGCAAAATGACCACGATGCAGTCATGATAGTATCGCTGGTGTTGTACCAACTTGCCCACGTAATCACGATTCTGTATTCTACCCTCTTGATGTCGCACTACATTCGTGCGTTTGCATTACTATCGCGTGTTGCAAATGCGACGACAATTCGCATTAATCATCATCTTCCTGCTCTTGGCCAATTCTACACGTTTTCTGCTTCCATTCTCCCTTGTTAGAGGTCGTAGGATATGATATTATTAAGTGATGTATTAGTGGAGTAAATGATGCCGTCATCATTTACTCCCAAAAAGCTACCGTAGGCGAAAATCTTATTTCCTTAGCACAAGTTCCTCAAACAATTCATCACTTAATAATATCATATCCTACGTGTCCTGTTGTTTCTTCACTATAGAAACTGATGGACGTTACCGAAAGCGCTAAACTAGTAGTTCAGCTCTGGACCTACACAATTTAGATTGCCATTGACTCGCTAAGAAGCATGTAGCATCGCGTTGCAATACCGTGGTACACTCTAGGCTACTACTACTAAGCTATCTCTTCCAAATGTTTAGTCTGCAGTCGCGTGAGCGTGTAGGTCGTGGCCACGCAGTAACGTGTGTACACTTTTCGCCCCCAAAAAGATCGTTAAACTCCCCTTTAACGAGTATTTGCTTTTAAAGCCAGTGACCGAAAAACATATATTTAAAAAATACTCCAGTAATGTATGCCTACTTTTTTGCTGAAAGTTTTCTGAATGAGTTATGCTTTTTTTGTTATTTTTTGTCTTGCTGCCTAAAAATTTGGTGGGAATTAAGAAAGTCTGGTGTAATTAGGGGCGTGTAAGGAATATGGCGCCTAATAGGGTCGGGTTTCATATATCGCACCTTTGGTAGAACAAGGGCATAATTGTCATAAATTGCCAAAATGACTTAAATATGCAGAAATGCTTTAAAAAGGCCCTTTGAACTGGAGGGACAAAGACATTCGTTTAATTCCTTAAAAAAAACCGCCAGATGGAAATAGTGGCAACAACAACCTTAGAACATTATTAACATAGCTAGACCACATTAAGTACAAAAAATATCTTAAAATGACTCTCCTGTAAAATTGCAAAAACTGCAATTGTGCCCTTGTTCTACCAAAGGTGCGATATTTGTTGACCTTATTTTTAGTTTCTGGGATAGCGGCAATTATAGGGTTGATAAGGTTAATCCATTTTAAGATTTAAGATTACAATTAAGGTACTCGTACCTCACAAACTAAAAAAAAAGTTAGTTCTTCAACATCTGAATTCTACTGGATTACTGACTTCTACTTCTACTCAAATGCTTCTTCACTACATAGTATAAAACAAAGTCGCTGTCGCTGTCTGTCCGTCCCTATGTATACTTAAATCTTTAAAACTACGCAACGGATTTTGAAGCGGTTTTTTTTTTAATAGATAGAGTGATTTAAGAGGAAGGTTTTAGTATATAATTTGACCGACATCCACACGGGCGAAGCCGCGGGCATCAGCTAGTAAACTGTAAACAAGGATGGCTAAATAGAATTATTGTCAAAGTGAATTCTGCTGCCTATACGACCAAAATCTTCTATCCGTTCCTGATGATCTTTACCTTATTGATTTTGTTCATTTACTATCACGTTTTCATGTCTAATATCTGTATTCACACAATGCTAATGCTTATCATGTCATTCATTTCAAAATATAACATAAAATGTGGACCAAAAAATTGTGTCCATGAAAAACTTGTAAAAAACGGGTGTAACTTTTTACATCCCTAATCAAGTCACTTTCATCTTGGAGTAAAGTAAAAAAAAGAGCTTAGCTCCACAACCTAAACCGGTTGACAGAAGGCTTACTACCTAAATATAAAATAAGTTCAAAAACTAAAATCAGGCTGTATAACAATTAAAAAATGATTTGCGACCGTAACAATACATGAATAGGTACAACCCTCTAAGTCCCTTTTTTTTGCGGGTGGAAAATCATCAAATAACCCCTTCCGCTCTTGGGCAGAGCGAAAGGGAGTGTCAGACTTCGACTGACTAAAAACCACCCATGTTCCTTCTTAGCCCTTCATGTTGAGACCGCGGTATCTCTTGCGAACAACCCGCAGCCCCGACGGGAACAACCTGCAGCTCCGACGGGGACCCTAGAAATCCCTTTGATCCCATTTTTATTCAATGGTCATTCAATGAGGTTATGTGAACTTGACGATTTAAATAATTAATTAATTCCTATTAAGGCCGCGAATCATATTTTGTTCAACATACAATCTTACCAGCAAATTGCAAAAAACGTGAGAAAAATTGAATTTTGCAGGCTACCCGGGCGCTTTCACTTTAAGGGTGGTGATCTGCCCGTCGGGGCTGCGGGTTATTCGCAAGAGATACCGGGGCCTCGACATAAAGGGCTAAGAAGGAACATGGGTGGTTTTTTTTTTAGAGGTCTGACACTCCCTTTCGCTCTGCCCAAAAGCGGGAGGGGTCATTCGATTATTATCCACAAGTTTTGCCTCAAACAAGCAGACCGATCGGATACAAAAAATTCGCCGTATTTTAGTGCATACGTAAGAATAATCCCCCTAATCTTTTGTGCAAGTAGTAAAGTTCAACTGAGCAGAAGTGTACATTATGATGTGAGGGTAATACTTGCAGCTTCTGTTTGGTTAAGACATGGTGCAATGTTTTAGGTTGAAATTAAAATGTAGTAGATTAACTATAAGATATATGTATTTTCTCGTTCTTCATCACATTCGTCCTACGAGTACCTACATTTAGTCTTGAAATTCGGCACATAGATAGTTTATAACCTGGATTAACACATAGGGTATTCCGGAAAAATGGTGTGTTTCCGCGGTGATTTTAACCAAATAACATTTGGTATTAGATATCAAAAATGTTATTGAAAACTTAACATCATTATTTTTTCCAAGTTTCAGTTCGAGTACGTGTGCACCAACACCGTAGGCGCAGCTAGTTTACAATATAAAGCCAGGTGGACAATAACCGAACTCCATGCGGGCGAAGCTTCGGGCATAAGCTAGTAACACAATATACAGGGTGTAAATCAACCCATCACACAGCCGTCAACCAAGCATTCTGTACATCAAACTATGAAGTACCTACACTAATACTTGTTCTCCCCACCACTGCGGTAATTTTTTTGTTCTAGACCATACCTGAGAACCTCCTAGTTACGGAGATATTGGGGGTCAAAATTTCAAATTTTTCCCAGCTGTTTTTGTAAATACTAGTTTTTCAGGTTATAACTTTACTTAAATTACCTCCATGACCCGTTTACTATTCAAAGCATCCACTAGCACAATGTTTTAACAGTGCTACATTGAGTTTTACCGTAAAATGTGATGTTTGACCCAAAAAAAAAAAGTCGTTTCCCAGCAAACATTTTTGCGTACTTAGTTTGATGTATAGAATGCTTGGTTGACGGGTGTGTGATGGGTTGATTTACACCCTGTATACTCAGAGTCAAGTATTAAGGAACATGTATTATGTAACAGTTCCAGTGACTGATCTCTTCTAATACATTATTAAAATCTCTACAAGCTATAACTGGTCATTGTAATAGAATTGAGAAGTTGTTGATTTTGATGAAAGATGGATGATTATTGGATTTGTTGACGTACTTTTTTTTTTTTGGGGGTGGGAAATCATCAAATAACCCCTCCCGCTCTTGGGCAGAGCGAAAGGGAGTGTCAGACTTCTACTGACCAAAAACCACTTATGTTCCTTCTTAGCCCTTCATGTCGAGGCCGCGGTATCTCTTGCGAACAACTCGCAGCCCCGACGGGACCCGCAGCCCCGACGGGTTGACGTACTTCATAGATAAATCTTTTTCTTTCTTTTTTGTGTTAGGGCGTTTGATATGTGGCTTAACAGAGCAGTTCAATCAAAACTGCTATTATATTATTGCTCAGTAACTGCCACTGTCATATTTATGTGCATCTTTGACAGTTCAGGTAGTCAGTGGCCTGAAAATCTGACAACCAGTCTTAAGACTGGGTTGTGGAGGTCAGATAGGCTGTCGCCTCATGTAAAATAATAGTACTTAACTGCATTCAGCAAAGTATTATTGGTTTTTTTTATCAGAAATTTCTCAGTAGCAGCCGCGGAGTCTGACTTTGTGCCCGTTTAATGGCAATAGACTTGCTGAAGTGTTGACTTAATGTCCTATGTCCCCTAGATGGGGCAGAGGGCGTCGATAGATGTCCTCCATCGCGATCGGTCCTGAGCTTCACGTTTCATCTCACTCCACGTCATACCGATGTTCGCTGCTTCTGCCAACACTGTGCGGCGCCAAGTTTGACGAGGACGGCCACGCTTTCTTTTCCCTTGGGGATTCCAGTCCAAAGCTTGTTTGGGTATGTGTTCGGGGTCCCTTCGGAGCGTGTGGCCGATCCAACTCCACTTGCGACGCTTGATCTGGAGGTCGATCGGGCTCTCGTGGCATTTCTCCAAGAGTTCTAAGTTGGATATGGTCTCGGGCCAGTAAATACCGAGAATGCGACGAAGACAGCGGTTAACGAAGACTTGAATTTGACGTGAGATGACCTTTGTTACCTTCCACGTCTCGCACCCATAAAGCAGCACGGATTTTACATTGGACCCGAATATCTTAAGTTTGATGGCAATAGGCTCACCTCCTATTACGTGGGACTTAAACATAACTTGGCAAATGTGGGTGCACTAATAGGTATACCTCTGCCTAACTCTTCGGGGATTACAGGCGTGAAGTTATAATATTAATAAAAGTTTTAGTATCTATTTATCCTAATGTTCATTAATCAGTAATTTCGTTGAGAGAAAAGAGGTTACCTTCCCTTATTCAGAAACTGTTATTTTTACCTGTTCCCGTTTTACCGAACTGCATAAAAGAACAGTTCGCTAATCAACGGAGTCGTCGAAATTGGAAACTGTAAAAATAGCTGATCTATTTGAGAACTGTAGGACAATGTACTTGTAGTGAGAGACGGTCGGGTGAATATGCTATCGACGCTTTAATTCAGCGCCTTCCACCTTTTTTTCAGCGAACTCTATTGTAGACCCTTTGATCGACTTTTGACCTCTGACATTTCTGAAACAATTATAAGTAACACATGTAATTGACGGTCACATGTACTTGCCACAATCACTTAAATAATCATAACAAATTACGTACCATGTAAATATTAAATCCGTGGTACACACACTCATAAAACAATTAATTTTGACATATATTTACCACTATATAAACCCACTGCGACGCCACAGGTTGAACAACATCAGATGCTTACTGAGAACAATCCAACAATAAAATATAACAGAAAAGTCTAAAAGAAAATCTTTTGTGTAAAATGACGTGAAAATTACTACAACTCAAGTGAATACCCTAATTATTTCTCTCTTAAACAATCTGAGGCACTATCACAGAACCACTTACTAGCTAGACGCCCTAGACAGCTTAAGACCTAGATTTCTAGGTCCCTAGGACCGAAATAAAGCCGGTCTAATGAAACTGGCTTCAAATTATGTGGTCGCTTAAGCCTTTTTATTTATTACTTAGGTCCTACTTTAGGATTACTAGTGGATGAGATAGGACGTCAATTTTCGACGAATAACTTAGGTAAAAGGTCAAAGAGATTATTTTCAATAGCCATTTTGGTTTGGTATTATCTTCTGGCCAACATTTTGCGAACTGTTTGGGTCGGCTTCTAGTCTAACTGCGGTACTCACCTCGGTACTCAGAGATATTTAATGATTACTTAAGCCGTTACTAAGTAAAGGTATGACATAATAATTTATGACAAAACTGTCAAAACCTTTACTTAGTGATGGCCTATGTAATCATTAAAGCTCTCTGAGTGCGGCAGTTAGTGCGGTACTCAGCAATATTTAATGATTACTTAAGCCGTCACTTAATAAAGGTTTGACAAACTTTTGTATGACAAAACTGTGAAAACCTTTACTAAGTGATGGCCTAAATAATCATTAAAACTCTCTGAGTGCGCAGTAAGTGAGTATGAATACTAGTATCTTTACATGAGCTGAGTACCTGTTTAGCTGACCTCCACAGTCCAGTTATGAGTACCACAATACCTCTTGGTAACACTGGTACTGGGACTATCGAAACAGTAACGACTTGCAAAGATCTACAAGTTGCAGTGCATTGATAGTCAAGTGGTGTGGTCGTCGAACTGCCACGTCATACTCTTTCTCTTTCTGTTTCTTACTGTGTGTTATGCGTTGTATTGCTTTTTTTTTCTCTTTGTGTCTCCTTGTATGTTCCTGTTTCTGCGACAAATAACCGCAGCATTATCTATCTATCTATATATATAAAAATGAAACCCGTTTTTCGTTGTCACGACTTGGCATGAAAACGGCTTGACCGATTTGGCTGATTTTTTTTGTTAAATGTTCGTTGAAGTTCAAGGATGGTTTTTACGGCGAGAAAAATTCGAATAATGGCCGGAAAAGCCCTAAAAACAGCCCTTTTCTTTTTCCCATACAAACGTTTTGTAACTAAAACGTCAAATCAATTTGAGCTTTAATACCGTACTATAAAGTTCAAGTGTTAGTGGAGAGGTTCCGGGAAGACAAAACAATTGAGTGACGTTCAGTTGTTCAGTCAACGAATGACAACTTCAAACAGACCATACGACATTATCACAATAATCACAAATAATTACTGTTTCTTTCCCAATAGAAAAATGATTTTTCAAATGGTGTTTGCGTATAATATAAAAATTAATTGCTGTTAGTTAGTCGCGCTAAAACTAGAGAACGGCTAGACCGATTTGTCTAATTATAGTGTTGAATTATTCGTGGAAGTCCAGGGAAGGTTTAAAAGGTGAGAAAGTGGTAGGTAGAGTAGTTGGTAGAGTAGTAGGTAGGGTAGTAAGTAGGATAGTATAGTAGGTAGGGTAGTCGGTAGAGTAGTAGGTAGGATAGTAAGTAGGTAGGGTAGTAGGTAGGTCGGGTAGTAGGTAGGTCGGGTAGTAGGTAGGTAGGGTAGTAGGTAGGTAGGGTAGTAGGTAGGTAGGGTAGTAGGTAGGTTGGGTAGTAGGTAGGTAGGTTAGTAGGTAGGTAGGTAGGGTAGTAGGTAGGTAGGGTAGGAGGTAGTAGGTAGGTAGTTGGTACACAGGCAGGTAGTAGGTAGGAAAAAGGGCATTGCAACGCATGCCGGGAACAGCTAGTTGTGAATAAAGTTTAAATAAATGAATATTTTTTCTTTCTTTCTACATAGGTTTCGAGTTCGAACCGAATTTGATTTTTCGGATAAAATAAATAAATAAAATGGTTTATTTCAGAAACTTGCACAACTTTTACAGTTAATCTTACATAGGGGCCTCCTTTTAAGTAAAATATATACCTGTGCTGGGAGGTAGAATGCATGTGCGACGTACGTATTGTATAAGGAAACCAGCATGTCTGAGAGATATGACTCATAAGCATGTAAAGCCAAGTCAGAGGTCCATGGGCCCCGTCGGGGCTGCGGGTCCCGTCGGGGCTGCGGGTCCCGTCGGGGCTGCGGGTCCCGTCGGGGCTGCGGGTCCCGTCGGGGCTGCGGGTCCCGTCGGGGCTGCGGGTCCCGTCGGGGCTGCGGGTCCCGTCGGGGCTGCGGGTCCCGTCGGGGCTGCGGGTCCCGTCGGGGCTACGGGTCTCGTCGGGGCTGCGGGTTGATCGCAAGAGATACGGCGGCATGAAGGGCTAAGAAGGAACATGGGTGGTTTTTAGTCAGTAGGAGTCTGACACTCCCTTTCGCTCTGCCCAAGAGCGGGAGGGGTTATTCGATGATTTTCCACACGCCAATAAAAAAAAAAGCGGTCCATGGGCAGCATTAAAACTCAGACACTAGGTTAAATTGTAACTCCACAGTAAAACGATATAGAAGTAAGAAAGAGCCGGCACAAATGTCATAACCTGCTTTCCGAGGCATGGAGCAATCTGGGTATGTAATGGATTGTTATGCGACCACAGACGGACCTCAGCAAGCACTGCTTCATTATCATCAGCAGGCTATAATGTTCCCACTGCAGGGACTCAGGCCTCCTCTCTAGGAGAGGAATGGGCTATAGCTATAATCCATCACGCGGGCCCAATATGGGTTGGTAGATGTCACATGTCTTCGATTTTTTTGGTTCTAAGACATGCCGGTTTCCTCACGATGTCTCCTGCTTAATCTTGAAAATCGACCCGACCGAGTGAGTGCGTAACTCGTAGCCAAGAAGTCATTGGTGAAATTGGCTTTAAGTCACACTTTGCTCGCCGTTACAATTCCTAGTATTTCCAACAAATCTCCTACAAATATCAGACCCCCAATTCCTAAGTCAGGCATGATTATTTATTGGATATGGAAGTAATTACCTAACTCGTGATTACAAAGGAACTTGCTTCGGCTTTTATCGGCTAAGTTCGTGTAACTTTGTCAACGTTCGCGTTGCTAACACTAGGCCGGAGTACGGTCAGTGCCCAGCGTTACCTGACCCCTCTTCTTACACCACTTGTCTTCTACTTTTTTTGTACGAGGGGTCAGGTAATTCTGGGTTTTGACTGGACACGCCCACAAATTATTGACTGGACATTCGTTCTGAGATCTTTTTGGTTATTTATTTAGATTTACGTCTTGTATTGTTGGCGTTGGCTGTCGTGTATGGATCATAATTTTGGGGAACAAAACGGATAAATCAGAGTGGCTGAGATAAGAATGATAAGGTGGATGTGTAGTGTTACGCGAATGGATAAAATAAGGAATGAGTACATAAGAGGAAGTCTGAAAGTGGCGCCGGTGAATGAAAAGTTGTGTGGTAATCGATTGTCGTGGTATGTGATGCGGAGGAATGATGAAAATGTTGAGTATGAATGTAGATGGCTATAAGAGTAGGGATAGACCAAAGAAACGATGGATGGACTGTATGAAGGATGATATGGCTAGAAAGGAGGTGATTGCTGAGATGACGAGAAATAGAGAGTACGGAAGAAGAAGACATGTTTAAACTAAATAAATTGAGATATGGGCAGAAGAATAACGATTTAGTTTTACGTCTTGTAGCTTTTATGTAAGGAGTGGAAGTATGTAGGTTCTGCAAGGAGTGGTGGAGACCAGTCCATTAAGTAGTAGTCACAACCCCTTTGGTCTTGCCACCAGAAGCGCGACTGTTGCGCGATGAATCGAGGATTCGATGGCCTGGTCGGACTTGGGATTTCCTTATTTCATCAGATGAAGGAAAATCCTGCCGTCATTTTAACTTCCTTTTTTAAATTGAAAACCCCAAGAGCAGCGGTGGCCCAGTGGTGGCGGCCCTGGCTTACGAGCAGTAGGTCGCGAGTTTGAACTCAGGCAGGCGCATTACTTTGTGTAATTTATTTCATCACCACTGCTCTCAAAAACGGTGAAGGTAATCGTGAGGAATCTGGTATAACATACAAATATATTTTTCCGTACGGAGATCGAACCTGTGACACGCAGCCCGTTTTCAACTGTACCTTCAATAATAATTCATTGATTGAATCACTAATTTCAAAACTCGTAGCACAAGAACTGAACTTCAGAGAAAAGTGAATGGTTTTTCG
This sequence comes from Diarsia brunnea, assembly GCA_949774965.1. Lineage (NCBI taxonomy): Eukaryota > Metazoa > Arthropoda > Insecta > Lepidoptera > Noctuidae > Diarsia > Diarsia brunnea. Next base: position 1,862,549 of record OX459019.1, read on the forward strand.
AAACTGTAGCTTCAAAAGCCACACAAAAGTCGAAAAAAAAAACTTCCATTCTTGAAAAACTTTCCATTCGTATAACTAACTCAATAAACCACATATTCTCTCCCATTAAGAACAAATCTTTGTGAAACTTCAAGGAAACTAAACCCCATTATTTTTACAAGTGAACGAATAGTAATGGCTGCCTCGCAATCAACATTCCTCCCTCTGTCTGTCTGTCTGTTACAATTAAATACAAAACTGTTATACAGTAATGGTGTGGCTTTGCAGAGATGAAGAATTTCACTGTTTTACTTTATGGGAGGAATTAATGGTAGATAAGACAGGGATTTTATTTATGTTTTTGTTTTAGAGTTAGGTTTTACGGGGTCTTATATTTTGATAGTCGTTTTTGGCGGTATATTGTGAAGGTCGTTGCTTTAGATTCAAGGATAAAATCTTGCATATATATATATATATTCTAGAACAGTTTATAGGCAACCTTGACAAGTCAAAAATTTATGGTTGATTTTAAAATTATTATCTTACGTTTCCTCAACTTTTTGGCATCATTAGCCTGCCCTTATCCCAATTCATTTGTGGTTGACGCAGCATGTCTTCTTCTTCCATATTTCTCTATTACTCGTTATCTTAGTAGACAGCTTTTACCCAACTATTTTTACTAACGAATATAAGTTTGTTTGTTACGCTTTCACGCGAAAACTTTTTAACCAATCATCATGAAACTTTGTACACATATTCTTGGAGGTATAAGAAGTAACATAAGATACTTTTTATGAAAAAAAAAGATGAATTTTCACGCGAACGAAGTCGCGGCAACAGCTATAATAGTTTAACATAATTTAGGCCTAGACTAGCAGAGTAACCAGGTACAGAAATATCTGTATTCGACAAGAAGCGGCTACCTATCTGACCTCCACAACCCAGTTATTGGATAACACGATAACTCGTGGTAAGACTGGCGGTCAGACTGTGTGGGTGGTCACTTCTAAGCACCCGCGACGACTGTCAAGGATCTAGAAATTACAGTTGGCTTTAACGTGCATTACAAAGCACGCAGGCCCTCTGTATGTGTGAGAAGGAGAGAACCTCTCGTCCCAGCCGCCGCGGGAGACGCTCCGGGCGTCGGGGGCCACGTGATGGCTTCCGGCCACCGTAGGCGCGGGCCTGTGGACGGTGGGTAATGGGCTAGTTCGCGTCCGTCCATTTTATGGCGATGACAGGCCGTGTCGACGGCGCGTTCGTGTTCCACGCGCGCCTCAAAGAGATGTCAGCAACACGGAAGGGGCCCGCAAGGGCCGACGCCCGACGGGGCAGTGGATTGTTCGAAAGAGACACCGCGGCCTCGGCACAAGAGCTAAGAAGGAACATGGGTGGTTTTTAGTCAGTAGAAGTCTGATACTCCCTTCCGCTCTGCCCAGAGCGGGAGGAGTCATTTGATGAATTCTCACGACAAAAAAAACAGATTATCTGTATGTAATAGATGATCACCAATCCGCTCACCAATCTCGGCGAAAATTGCTTGACTTTTTTTATTTTTGGAGTGTGGGAAATGATCAAATGGCTCCTCTCTAGCCAGAGCGGTAGGGAGTATCAGACTTCTACTGACTAAAAACCACCCATGTTCCTTCTTAGCCTTTTGCGTCCGAGGCGGTGGTATGTCTTTCAAACCACTCGCAGCCCCGTCGGACATTGCTTGACCTTACCAATCTTGCGGTGGTTAACCACGAGCTCCACTAACAGTCTATTGATTTCAACATTAAAATCTGTACACCCCTAACATCAAAACATGTAACATCCTCTTTCCAACCCTCTCGTTCGCCACTTACCCCCGAAAAGTACTTATTTATAGTAACAGCCCCTCTGGGCCAGCCGTTATTATACTACGTTAACGCATTTTTCCATACGATGTTACCCCAATTTTTCAACGCATAGATATTTCCCTTCAAAATGGGTTTTGGGTACCGTTAAAATATATATTATGAGTATATGTTATATATGTTTACTCTTCCCTTATGTGTTTCTGAGTATTTTATGGTTTTAGTGTGTAAAGAATATGGTTGGCGTTGATAGTTACTTTTTTTGAGAAGCCGCCATCTTTGATTCATGCTAATACTTATTTCGTGACCTTATCAGCTTAAGTAGCTAAATTAAACATTTTATTTACGAAAAAAATGACGATGATGGTCTTTAATGAATTTTATTGATGTTTAATATTTTTAGTTACTTAGCACCCTTTTAATCAAATACCTTTTTTTTAATGTCTAACAATAAAAACCACAAGATTAAACACAATCCAAAATTAAATCTTCAAAATATATTTAAGAATTTGAATTAAACCGTTGAGGCAAATTCAGTACACTAAGGTTACCCTTACTTTTTTTAAGGGTGGTAAATCAAAATCGACTCCTCCCGCTCTAGGCGCAGCAGAAGGGAGTGTCAGACTTTTACTGACTAAAACACATCCGCGTTCCTTTTGCGTTCCAGGTCCGCTGACTCTTTTGAACAAATCCGCAATTCTGGCGACTGGCCAGAGTTTCAAGTTTCACTGGGCCAAGTGGGCCCCGTGTATTATGCTGACTTATCTTTAATTAAAACAACACACTGTCGACCCGGGCCTAGTTCAATAGAGTGCCCCTAGATTGCATATCCATAAGAATAAAACATTCAAGAACTCTGGTAATTTTTATTATCCGAAAAGAGGTTCTAACTTTCTAGCGACACAATCTGCATTTAAAGTGAAACGCAAATCTCCTTTATAATATTAATCCTACGACTTCGTTTCGCAAAGCATGTGCAAACAACAATGTGTGCTTGCATTACGCAGCTTTATATGAAACGACACCTTTAACGTTTGTGAGCAAAGCTAGAATTAGTTTGTAGATGTTATAATATAACTGTTCCTTGTTAAAACAACAAACCGACCTAACTGCCATTTGTGTAGAATGCATCAGGACCGATGCGCCAGAGTCGTCACGCAGTGGATGCCAGAATACGGGTGTCGCGTCGTCGCCAAGATATTTAATGATTACTTAACCCGTCACTTAGTAAAGATTTGACATACTTTTGTATGACACAACTGTCACAACCTTTACTAAGTGATGGCCTAAGTAAACATTAAAGCTCTCTGAGTGCGGCAGTTAGAGGCTTTTGTGCGAGAGGTCAGAGAAAACCGCATGGAGAGAAGAGTGGAAGGCTATGGGGCAGGCCTTTGCCCAGCAGACGGACAACATATTATTATTATAGCTAGCCCATAGTGTCCCACTGCAGGGCAAATGCCTCCCTCTACTCCTTCCAAAGATCACGATTCGTGCAACTTCCGTCCCATTCCCAAGGCTGACAATATAGGCTAAATAAAAACTGGCATAGCTTGCAGAGAAAGCAAGCTGAAGTGACTGTTGGCTGAGTATGTCAAACGACTGACTGATGGAGCCAATGTGTCCTGGAGGCCTACTGTAACCTCAACAGTCGTGTGGGTGTTTCCGCAGGTAGATAGACCGATGACCTTAAAAAGGTGATTGGGTCAGACTGGATGAAGGAGGAGAACTGGGTTCTGCAAAGACTGAATAACCTGATGAGGCAGTTCATGGTAGTAGACTGTTAATCATGCGTGAGTTAATCATGAGGATGTGGTAAGACTAATTTGTTAACATTGAGTCCCAAAATCCCCAAAATTCCAACCTGTTCTAACCGCATGAACGCCTCAGAATAAGTAGAAATAAGATTAGTGCCATGCCACCTATTTATCCATTAATTCCAACTTAGTTGGCAGCATAATAAACTTTCTAAGTGGCGTAACTTAACGCTAAACTAAAAAGCCTTTAAAAAATCTCCAAAGAAAAAATGGCGTCGACCACTTTTGAAGAACATAAACGTAATAAGTTGGAACACGTTTGTGGTATAAACCACTAAAAAGTCCATCATAATAAAAGGGGCTGCATCGCCGAGATAGGTTCTAAACCAATTGAGAATGGACGCTTTGAACGGAGCGTTTAAACAAACCCTAGAGTGAAAGGGAGCGTGGTGGCATGAGCGGAGCGGGGGCGGGTGAAAAAAGGTGTATATCCTTCGCCTCGTGATCCTCCCTTGAAATTATCTTTTTCCTGACGATTTTTCACCATCTCCGAAATTATCTATACTAATAGTGTAAAGAGGGAAAGTTAATAAGTTTGCATGTAGGGGGTAATCTACGGAACTACTGATCCGATTCCGAAAATTCGATTAACTGTAACTGAATATTATATTCAAAAGGTTCCCTTGAGATAAATTCTGATAAAACATATCTGAAAAAAAAAATGTTGCGTAATGAATCATCATTATTTACACAACATTTTATTTTTATTGCTCGCGGCATCATCAGATAAGTTAAATCCTGTAGTACTCCAGTTAATAGTCCAGTGTAATAGGGAACAAGTTTATAGCTATGAACCGAACACAAATCCAGCCCATCCCAGTTTGTACTGAAAAATTCATGATAAAAAACCTATTAATATTCTGCGGACACGGTTACGACCGCTAGACCGGTAGGTCTAGACAAGGTCTAAACTGTTGAATGTGGCGATGTTGTCCTAAGCAGATTGATTTAAAATATATATTAACAATCACTCGGGTCGGACAAGGCCTCCAAACTTCGTTACAGAATTTGGTGTGTAATCTCGTATCCACCCTGGCGAAGGGCTCGATCATCGATCCACCAATCGGTTCAGCAGATTGGCCCCAGCGCTTTGCAGCTAATTTCCGACATTTCATTACTTAATTGTGTGCATCAGTGGACAGTCAGTCAGTCACTGTTCCCCTAATGAGAACACAGTCTTAGATAACAGTAACGCCCACCTTTCAACATGATTATCATCATCATCATCTTCTTGCCCTTGTTCTATTCGACTTGAATTCGCGCAACACGTTTTCTTCTTCCATTCTCCTCTCTTCCATTCTCTCATCCTTCGAGCACTTGACTGCATGTGCCTCTCCAAAATCCTCTCTCCGCTCCCGCTCCGCTCATCACCCGTCACAGCCTTAACCGACGATGCAAAAATGCTGTTTGCTAAATATGAATTCCCATTAAGGTTGCTTTTTGTGGTGATGGTAACGGCACCGGTTGTTTAAGTTCTACCGCCTGCCTGGATTTTAATAGCAACGAATTAACATAACAAGGATTTAGTAAGGTTAAACTTTAAGGAGCTGGGTCTTAAGAAAAAATATCCGTCCATTGTGAAGTACTTATTCTAAAGTGTTAGAATTCGGGTATTTAATTGAATATTTGGATTTTTGCTCTTTTACATTAACGATGTAATTCATATATAATAATTATGTCAATATCGTACTGACCGTGACCATAAATTATGCCAGTCTATTACCGCCCCACTGCTGAGCAAAGTCCTCTTCTCATAATTATGTACATAGAAGGCACTAATTGACTTCCTCCCTCAAACGTGACTATATAAGAGTTATAATATAGGTAAACTATACATTTATTTTATAGTCAGTGCAGCATATGTTTTTATTTCAGACATCTTAGAGTTTACTTTGCCTGGGCCTGCAAAGGGCCTGCGTGGGGTATTCTGATCAACGTCCTCTCACGAGGAAGAACCCTAAGTTTCGACATAGAAAACATTATACGTTTATTAGCCTATGTTACATAGAACAGCTGTTTATCTGATACTATATCATTGGCAAGTACAGTCAATGCCCAGCATTATCTGACCCCTCGTATACAGAGGAAGAGAGGAAGTAATATGAAAATAGGGGTCAGGTAATGCTGGGCACCGTCTGTGCGTAGTCGTAGTATAGCCACTTCAAGTCATAAAGTTAGGGTTAAGTGATACAGATGTGTGATGTGCCGCTCGTAAACTTCGGTCAGTATGCGGTGTTGTATCTTGAACTACTTCTTAATATGTGGCTTCTGACATGGTTAAATCCGGAGTTATTTACTATACGGACCTTGTAGAAACTAGAACAAATTTTCCGGGCGTTCAAGCATTTTTGTCATACCTATTAATGCAATCAAATATAACAACTCACCTCCTCCACTTGAACGTATAATATTAATGACAATAATATCCGTGGTGCTAGGAAACTGGGCTTATCCCAGTTGTATACGTCCCTGTGTGCCTAATAGGCCTTGTTCTGTTCTGTCACCTGCTGATATGACGACCGAATGCCCACTTCCGCGCTGCGCACGCCTTTAAAGCACTTTGTTACTGATGGGGCGCGCCGCATGACTCGCTCGTGACGTTTCGATACACGTGTGCTCTGCACGTTGTTGATGTGCTGTGTGTGTATTATTTGCGCCGACATATATACAGGGTGGTGCCGACAATACGACAATAAATGAAACCACTGGTAGTTCTAGTCCATAGGAACTTTATTAAACTATCAAAAAAGTTTTAACACCAAAATAAAAAAATTGAAAAAAAAGCAATAAAACTAAGTAGCATAAAACTGTTTACAATTTACAAACAAATACTGGTTTACTAACCTTAGGAATAATTTGCACCGATTAACGAGTGGAAATAAAATGTAACAAAAGAATTTGGCAAAGACATTTAGGTAGGTTGTTGTCGTATCGACGGTGCGGTGTTAGGATTTATTTGATAGTTTAAAAATGTTCCTATGAACTAGAACTACCAGTGGTTTCATTTATTGTCGTATTGTCGGCACCACCCTGTATACCTGTTACTGTCGCAGCAAGCTAATTTAAAATAACAACGTTACAACTCTAGAGCCTTATTGTAGAAATTTAAAGAACAAAAACGTAGTCTATTTCGTATAGTAACTTGTCTGTACAGTAACTAAATTGTGGTTATGACGTCATCATAGGTAATCAAAAAATGGCTCGCTTGGTTTTCATACAGATCGTGCTACTTGCGTTTCCAGGGACATAAAGTATATAAGCCCTTATATACATTTCAACAATTCCGTTAGCATTGTACCTCGTTCCCGAGCAAGTACATAAAAAATCTTTAGTCTACATTTCTTTTAATGCACCCCTCTCCGAAAAACTGTAATAAAACCACCTTCAATCATCCTATTACCATAACAAGGAACTCTGCTTATCCCCCAACATAAATCGCGCCGCAGCATCCATTCATACCGCAGCACATTCAAAGAGAAAAAATTAAATTAACTTTTTACTGAAAAAAAAAATGCTCGGAGTGAAAAGCTTTGAAATCATTTAATTACTCTGAAAAGTGTAACCTTTTATAATTATTTATAATTAATGTGATTTTTGTAATTCGCCTAACAAGTGTAATTAGGTGGCTACTGTTTGAGTATTTTTGTTTTTGACATTTATTTGTTAAGAAAGTGTTTATTAAATCTTGTTAGGAATTTTCTTGGTTGATACCGGGAGTTTTGAACTGTGGACGTTCTTTTGTAAAATATTTGGGTGTGCAACAAAAAAATAAAGTAGTTTATTGTCTAGACTGCGGACCTCATAAATCAGCGAATGCTGATGCTGATATGATTATACCCACTCTTCGTATAGTAACTTGTCTGTACAGTAACTAAATTGTGGTTATGACGTCATCATAGGTAGACAAAAATGGTATGCTTGTTCATAGGGATCGCGATACTTGCGTTATATAAATATATCTATATCTGTGGGCAAAAATTATATAAGCCCTATTTTAGGAGGGTGGGAAATCATCAAATGACTCCTCCCGCCCTTGGGCAGAGCTAAAGGGCAGACTTCTACTGACTAAAAAACACCCATGTTCCTTCTTAGCCCTTCATGTCGAGGCCGCGGTATCTCTTGCGAACAACCCGCAGCCCCGACGGGATTATTGTCCAGACTGCGGACCTCATAATCAGCGATCTCAAGCGCGAATGCTGATTATGAGGTCCTAGGTTCGATTCCGTCTTTAATTTGTCAGTTACAGTTATGGAGTCTAGATCTCAACTCTGCCGATGGCCATAGGCTCGGCCCCTACTTGGGACTTAAACATAACCGTGCCAAATGTGGGTGTAACAGTAAGTACACCTCTGCCTAATTCTACGGGGATTACAGCCGTGATGTTGTGTGTATATTTTCCTCTGAATAACACATAAACTCACGCCTTTTTCCCATGGGGGCAGGCAGAAACTACTGGACGCTACCTGCTACGATCCGTTTTTTTTTCCGGGTGGAAAATCATCAAATAACCCCTCCCGCTCTTGGGCAGAGCGAAAGGGAGTGTCAGACTTCTACTGACTAAAAACCACCAATGTTCCTTCTTAGTCCTTCATGTTGAGGCCGCGGTATCTCTTGCGAACAACCCGCAGCCCCGACCACGATCCCTACAAACTTCTTTATACCGCCTCGTTCACGTGCACATATTGCATAGGTAGGTAATATCCATGTAGAAACTTTGATAAGTGATTTTCTCTTACTGTTTTGATTGCTATCTTATTTCGTTACGGACATAGCATTGCCGAACTCATACTGTTACGAAATAGGTCTTACCTTTAAGTAGAAAAACTGTTGTTTCTCGAGAAAACTGACTTTGAATTTTGCTTCGTGTTTATTACTTGCCACTGTCCTCGTCAACGCTCCTAACTTTCTGAAAAGCGACTTGATATTTTAAACGAGATATTAGGGCACTTCAACACCATTTTATATTTCTCTTTTTCCTGTTATTATTCCATTAAACTTCAAGAAAATACTCCGGTCAAATTCTCTTCAAGGCCTTCTACAAACCCATCAAAAATACGTCTTTCAACGTTTATTTTTAAATTAACCAAACGATACAAAAGCCAAGGAAATTAGCATAATCTTAATAATTATAATTTTAATAAGACATTAGCACCCGTTGTCTGAAAGCTTTATTAAAATAAAGCCAGTAAATATTTTTTGAATGGTCTATAAGGTTGTATTAGAGAAGGTATTAAGATGTTTTGTGTTGCCGAAACATTTATTTGAATGGTGGGGTTAATGAGAAACATGGTAGGGAGAGAGTAGATTTCCGTCACTTGTGGAAAATGGACTAAGTTTGTGACGCTGCTGTCGGCATCGAGCCAGTAACAAATATTTAATCGTACAACTAAATAAAATTGAACTGTGTACTTATACCATAATATATACTTTCAGTATATAGGTACGGAACTTATCAAAAATATGTCGATTATTTCGCTTAATGACCGAAACGGTTGGACCGATTTTATAGGATTAGTTATAGTTATGCTGGCTGATTTCTATAAAATTATAGTACACAGTTAGATCACCTGGGTTAGGTTAGGACATACTTTATTTTATCCCGGTACTACATTCCCTTGGGACAATTTCTGACCCCTTTGCGGTCGAAGCCGTAGCCTAAGGACTGATTACACCTTAATCCTGTTAGCAAATATTTAGTCGTAGACTGCATTCTATAGGAGCTCGTGTCTAAATTATAACAGCCACTCAGGTCGTTCTTTAGGTAAAGTCGCGATTGTCTAGGTCCGTCCTTGGATGGGTGACTACCCATTACATACCGAGTTTCCTCCGTGCCTCAGAAAGTAAGCTAAGCCGTTGATTACGACTGTCATTTCAAGATCATAAATAGTCGTTATTGGTAGCCAGCGGCCTGAAATTCTTACTACTAGTTACCTAAGTAATTTTATAGGGTGTAAAAGTACCCTTAACGCAAACGAATGGCACTTGTTCTCCCCACCACTGCGATCATTTTTTTGTTCTAGACCATACCTGGGAACTCACTAGTTACGGAGATATTGGGGGTATATATCTATTTGGCATCCATTATAGTCAAAGACAAGAGTGTATCTGTATTGTTAATATTAAACAAGTAATAGAGCGACACATTTATTATTTAATACTCTTATAATTATGTACCTACAGGTTGCTATCAATATGGCTCTGCTTGCCGCTGCCAGTATCGGTGACATCTGTCAAGCCTGCGTTCCATTATTCGTAATAATGGCATATGTAGCCGTTTGCCGAGGCCGCGGTATCTCTTTCGAACAACCCGTAGCCCCGACGGGACATTTAAATGCCTTACGTAGTTTTTGCTTTACATTTATAATATTGGTAGAAGTAGGATTTATTTATCTATTTGGCTTATCAAACATTGAGATCAAAGATAAGAGATGGAAGATAAAGACAAGTGTATCAGCCTCTTACAAGTAAGAACATCATGCAGAAGTGAGTTAAATACCTGGGAACTTCCTAGTTACGGAGATGTTGGGGGTCAAAGTTCCAAATTTTTCACAGCTGTTTTTGTAAATATTTGTTTTTCAGGTCATAACTTTACTTAAATTACCTCCATGACCCTTTTATTATTCAAAGCACGGGTACTAGCATAATGTTGCCAATGTTGTCACAATGGAGTCTGGATTTGTGCCCGGTTGATGGCAATAGGCTCGCCCCCTATTACATGGGACTTAAACATAACTGGCGAAATGTGGGTGTACTCCTCCTAACCCTTCGGGGATTACAGGCGTGATGTTATGTTATGTTATATATATAAGTGTGATATTCTCTCAAAATCAGAAACTAAACCGATCCAAAATATACCATTGTTATAACAAAACTGCCTAAACATTAAGCAATAACGTATAACTTTTGTCAGATTTATGAGTTTTGTTCCGCTGGAGCGCTGTAGGGTTCCGCTGGAAAATAATAAAGCGCTACATTGTTTAGTTTGCGAGTTTCCCAAGTTGAATTGTATTATGATTATCGGGAATTGGTCTGTGTGTGTGTGTGTGTATGATTCTGTAGGGATTATGTTGGAATACCCTTATGTGTGTTTAAGGGTTTTATTGTTTCATTGGCTTAGTGATCATAAAGCTGCTCAGTGTTATCAATAGAATTAAATTAAATTAAAAAATTGTACTCCTCGATACGGCCCGCATTGTGAGGAGGTTCCGGTCTCTGAAGCCCTAACCACCGGTAGCTTGAACCCTGCTCCCGTTGTCGGTGGACCAGTATGTTTTATATTTTTAAATGTTTTTTATAAGTTTTGCGTCAAATATTTAAAAATGAAAATTATATGTAGTCAAATAAATAAAGGACATAATATTATATATATTTTTTATAAGTATAATTTTTTGTCAATTTGTTTTGTCCTGTGTGAAACCAATAAATACTTTTTCTTTCTTTCAATGTTTGTCTTACCAGACGAGCTCCGCGACTTTCGTCCACAAGGAATTATTATAAAAATACACACTCGTAGCGCCATCTATTATCATGAGAACATAGTTATTGTTTTCCACGGGAAAAATTTGAAGATGATCGGTTCAGTGGTTTAGGCGTGAAAAGGTAACAAACAAACTTACCTTCGCAATATATAATAATATGTTTCTGTTAGGATTAGGACCCTATCACCATAATATATCGGTCAGAATCGTAGGCTTAGAATCCAGTTAAATTGTCACTTTTAAGTACCGACTGTTGATTCAATATCATAATTATTATCCCATGGCATATTATCCCATTTCATCATCATCATTTCAGCCAAAAGACGTCCACTGCTGGACATAGGCCTCCCCCAGGTGTCGCCACATTGACCGGTCCCGTGCGTCTCACATCCAGCGGGTCCCTGCATCCTTCACCAGGCCATCTGTCCACCTAGTGGGAGGCCTTCCAATGGGCTTATCCCACTTATGGCGCTTTTTTTTTTCGTCATTGGCCTCCCCTTTCTCTAAGATTTTCAACTAGACACTTGCAAGACATTCAAAACTGAAGAACATAAAACGTAGATAACATTTTTGCGACATTAATCTCTCTATTAATCATTTGCCCTCCTCAACATTAACTCCCGTCATATCTACTTAGAACGCGACACATCTCAAAGTTTTACGACAAGAAACACCTAAAAATGGCAGCAATTCTTTCTTATCGAGATTGATTCATAACGTTGTTTTTATTGTTTCAGGGGGTCTACTCTCTAACTCCGTCAACTAATATACGGGCCCGTACTAAAGTCGTTCGTAACTACGGGGTGAACCCTACTCCCTAGTGATCACGGATCAATGAGGTTCGAACGGAGTCGTAGACAAAATTAGTTTAGATAAGTGAACGAATGTTTTAGGTCGTTAGCGTTGCACCATTTTTTCGATTGATTACCGGTTTTCTTACTTTATGGTTTTCAAGCATTTAAATTAAAAAAAAACATTGATATTGTTAAAAAATGGCTGCATTTTCACAAAATACTTTTATTATGTCTTTTAAGATATAATTTAAATATTTTTGTTCGGGTTGTGGCTGTATTCTGTTAATACCTTTACCTTCTTTGTATTTCACATTTTGACGTATACTGATTTGTCAGTTTGACTGAAATGTCAAGTTTTTTATTTACGATAATTACAATAAACATTAAACTTAATTGGCATTAATAATACGAGTTACGACTAGGAAACTTTTCGTAATAAATTGTAAAATGGCCTCAACCGCTCCAGTAAGAACTCACGCGCTAAAATACCTCAATTTTATAAACGAAAACAACGAGTTGGCAGCTACCAACAAAAACATTAGCGGTAACAAAAACAAACACATATGGGATGCCTAGGAGCCCTCCAAGCTAGTTACAAGTACGTTGCCACCGGTAACAATCCAAGGACAGGCTGCTGAGGAAGTCTTAATTTGTATGGACAACATGTTGCGCCGTCCCGCTATAAACATCACATCATGATGCCAGAGGACGTTATAAGGAGCATTATTAGTGTATTGTATTTTCTTTTCAATTTCATTGGTGCAAAATAAAAAAAACATTCTGTTCAAAATTAAACTATACTTTATTGGATAAATCTTTGTTTTTATCATAATCTTCTGCCAGTCTCAGCGCTCATTGTATCCTGTAAGCAAAATAAACAGGCTGTAAAATACTTATTTTACCCTAATCAATAATAAATATAAATACTAATATCCTATGTATTTCTTGAGATGTATTAGTAGGAGAGTTGTTTTTTATGAGACTGCATTATAAGTCTGTACATACTTTTTTTTTTCATCAATTGCACTAATATGTCTTTAGATTATGTCTATTGAAATAAAGTCATCTGTCTTGGTATGGACATGTAATGAGGAGGGATGAAACGCAAGTGACTAAAAAAGTATTAGATTTAGATGGAGAGGAAAGCCAAAGAAAAGATACAGGGATTGTGTGGTAAATGATATGAATGAGAAAGGAGTAAACAATGCCTTACAACTTAGTGCTTGTTTACGGACACACGAGGTGTCGGGCGGCGCGTGCAGCGAGGCGACTCGCGCCGCGTCGAACGTTTTTTGTGTTTACGGAGAGGCGGCGCGTGTAGCGGCACTCAGCGGCAGATATCATCGCACGCGTAAACACAAATGTATAGCAATATACCATGTTGTTCATAGAGACGCGGGGCGGGACGCGTGGTGGTACCCGCCGCGGCGCCCGCGGCGATCTCAATAAAACCGACTAGTTTTATGATAGCGAGAGATGAGAGCGCACGTGTTGCAACAAAATGAATAACGACAAACAAGAAGAATTTATTGTTGCAATACAGGAGCGTCCCCAGTTGTGGATGGCTTGCCATTCACAACACAAAAACCGAGTAATTGTGAAACGAAAGTGGACGGAAGTATCCGAAATTGTAGGTTTAGACAATAATTATACGGTTGTGTGAATTCGAAATAAGACTGCAAGAAAGTTCCGCCGCGGGCATCGCTTCATCGAGATTTGCCGCTGCGAGCGCCGCCGCGGGCACCGCCTGCAATTCAAGCAAACGCGTATAATATCGCTTTTCCGTGAACGCACTCATACAACGCCATGTTTGAATTTAGTGCGGGCCGCGCCGCCGCACGCGCCGCGTGACTCCCCGCCTCTCCGTAAACAAGCCCTTAGACATTTAAGGAGTCCAACTGCTTCCTGTTTAACAAATTCTCCTGGCTAATGCCACATGCATGCAGTCTGCCAATTATGCCGGGCAAGCCATATTTTCATGAAATCTGTACACATTACCAAGTGTGGCTTATTAAAATTTAAAATTCTTTATTATTGAAAAATGAAGAGAAAAATCTGATCTATTTTAGGGTATAAACAACTAAAATAGATCAGAATTTTCTCTTCAATAGGTAGGTAGTCATTGTTCAAATGACATGTTTTAGCTCAAGTAGTTTCTGCCATAGATACATCATGAAACAGCCTATTAATGTTCCTACTGCTGGGACACAGGCCTCCACTCTTTGAGAGGGAATGGGCTATAATCTACCACGCAGGCGCAGTGTGGATTGGTAGATGTCACAAGTCTTCGAATTTTTGGTTCTAGGACATGCCGGCGGTTTCCTCACGATGTTTTCCTTCATCGTTTTTGAGAGCAGTGGTGATGAAATAAATTACACAAAGTAATGCGCCTGCCTGGGTTCGAACCCACGACTTACTGTTCGTAAGTCGGGGCCGCCGCCACTGGGCCACCACTGCTGTAGGTACATATTTTATAAAATAACAACTGCAATACTTTCACAAGTTATATTATGAATTGTGACTGTGATTGTAGCTTAGGAGTGCAATGCGTCGTCCCGGGGGTTGCTGCGTCGAGTTGCGCGTCGCCGGATGTCTGCGGCGGCGAGTGCTGTGGGTGCGGGGGCGCGCGGCGGCGCGTGCCGTGGAGGTGGGTGTGCGGGGGCTCCGGGTCGCGCGTTGCGCGTTGCGGCCAGCATTCGTTGTTCCGTGATTTGGAGTCTCGTGCATTCGTTGTTGCGGTGTGCGTCGCTGCGTGCTTTCGTGCACCCAGTGTTCGTTGTTGCGGGCATTCGGCGGCGTGTGGCTCGGCGTGGTGGCTTTCGGGATGACGTATTGCATTCGTAGTTTAGTTTTGTTTTATGAATTGTTCTTCAAATTTCAAAAGTGCCTGTAATGGTTTAATTGAAATAAATGCTTTGAGTTTTGAGTTTGAATATCTGGGTTTGTTTTAGAAAAATAGTTCAGGCTTTTAAACTTACTTTATTTTAAAAGGTTCCTCTCAGTCAAATGCTGTAGAAACTTTAGTAAAATTTAATAATGTAACAACCCCAGATAGTCTGACACTGTCTGTTGTGCCATTGGAACATTTGGGACGTCACTGCTAAGGCCCACTGCACCTTGGTAGATCAACCGGGATAAAATAGAGGGCAGCAAGGACGTATAAGTAAACAAAAACAACAGTAAATATGTAGGTAGATGGGACAGATTGGTTATAGAACTCAATAATTTGCAGAATCTTCATTTTGTTTATTGTTAGACTTAATTCTTAGATCAAACCATTACCTACCTTAATTCTTGAATCAACACAATTTCGTGCCGAGGCAAAAAAGGTAATAGTTCCTCGCAGGCTCACACAAATCTTCAAATAATTCCATTGTGAGGCTATAGTTCCTTTAAACTCAAAACGGTGCACACATACTCGACAACCTAAAGTTTTGGCACAAAAACAACCGGCCGGCGAATCTTCGGTCAGTGGGTCGTCTTAGAGGCTCTTTTAGAGCTCGTACTAGCATTAAAAAAGCAGCCATAATATTGTTTTATTATAAAACTTAAATTTTCGTGGCCTACACGATAACTATTTTGTTGTCGTATCAAATGACATAAATATCCGTCTAGACAAGTGTCAAATTCAACTTTTCGGACGGGCAAAGACACATCGGGAGTAAGGCCAACTGTCAAATCGAGTAGTCATTCATTCTTAGATTGGGCCTCGAACTAATCTTATGTCCGTAGGTGTTAGAGAGTAGGAAACGCCCGTAAATATGGCCGTATTCACGGGTTTCGTGCTTAGCGAGTAGACCCCCAGGTACGGACGATAAAACGGAAGAATGTTAGTAGTTAAATTATTGTAAGTACTTACATAGTAGGTACAGGGTTGTGTAAGAAACGACTTTATTGCTAGCAAGTGTGGGGTTGGTTTATGGTACATTGAAATGGCGCTGTCGCAGGTATGTGTGTAATTTTAAAAGTGTTTTTATTTTAATTAATAAATTTGAGTAATTGGTCATGAATTTTATTTATTTTTTATTTTTGTAAATATCAAAGCGCGAAGCTTGTCTCTGTTTTTGGAAGGGTAATATACGAGTATGTTTTAATGAAATACTTCTTTATGTAAGCAATTTAATCATTTTAATTATTGTTTTATCAGTCTACTTCGAAACTTCTGCATAGCAATTCACAAACCATCGAATCGAAACTGAATCGAATATTTCACATGTTTATCTTTTTCTAGTATTACAAAAGCGAACGAGATAGACATACGACATATTCGATTCGGTTTCGATTCGATTGTTTGTAAATAGCTATGCTGATCCGATTCGGAAAATTCTGTCAATAACGTCACGACGCGTCAGTACCCCAAGTATCATAGACTACATTAAAACCGTTCCCGTGGTTTAATTTCCGTACATAATGGCAGATAAAGTCGTGATCAAAAGCTAGTATAACAACACTAGTTCCATATAACTATGTACCTTCCCCCTACGTTAATACAGCTTAAACTGGATAAAAGAAAACAATCTCAAATATAAAGGTAACAGACGAAATAAAACTGGTACCTATATACAAACTTGTATAATCCTACATACAACCTTAGAACCGTGGTAAGCTAGTTACTCTAAATACCAGAGCGACATTTAGCTCCGAAGGTTCTAAAAGAAAATGGCTGCTCGCCGAAAATTCTCGAACATAGGAATTTTCTTACTTCATTTCAGCTGTAGGATATTAGAGAGAATTGTGTTTCTGTTATAGCTAGATTAATTTTGTAGGGAGAAAATGTTTGTTGTTTAAGATTTCTGGGATAAGATCAGGTTTCTGGGACAAAACAATCAAGTTAAAAATAAGGTGCTATTTGTCAAGTGTGCGTAAACTGCTGTGATTGGGAGTATTAATTACTAGCGGACGTCACGTGGTTTCACCCGCGTAGTTCCCGTTCCCGTGGGAATACAGGGATAGAAAGTAGCCTATGTCACCCGCGGATAGTGTAGCTTCCCAACGGTGAAAGAATTTTTGAAATCGGTCCAGTAGTTTCGGAGCCTATTTGTTACAAACAAATAAACAAATCTTTCCTCTTTATAATATTACTAGCCTGCGGCTTCATCCGCGTGGAAGTCAGTCAAATTATATACTAAAACCTTCCTCTTGAGTCACTCTATCTATTAAAAAAAACCGTTTCTTAATCCGTTGTGTAGTTTTAAAGATAGCGACTTTGTTATAGACTATGTAGTGATAGTGACTATATAGTGTAATTGAATAACGAATTGTAAAATGCAGGAGTTCGTGGTTAATAATCAAAGCGATTGACTCCATCTTCAGGTCAAGCCGCGATGGCAACTACTCCACCCATTACATACTGAGTTTCCTCCGTGCCTAGGAAAACATGTGAGCCGTTGAACCCGGCTGTCATTGGAAAATCGGTGATAGTCGTTACAGATATAAAAAAAGGCCCAAAAGTGCAGCACAAACACGATACCGCATGAAGCGAAAATCAGACTAACTCACAGTACAAAATAGTATATTATGCAACTAGTGAATAAAGGACGGATTTAAAGCGAGGGCCGTAGATGAGTCACGGGCAAGTGAAGGATTCTAATGATTGAATCACGAACGCAGCGAGTGATTCAACTGTTAGAATCCTGAACGACGCGAGTGATTCATGGCCCTCGATATAAATTCGTACTTTATTCAGGAGTTGCATACTATACTTTATATCATGACTACGAGAAAAGACATAATTTAAGCGAAAATAGAAATTTAATCAAGAAATAAGAATTGTTACATTAATTGAAATGGACATTAAAATTAGAGCAATGACTGAAATTATGCGTAATTTTCTTATTATTATCATTAGGGTAGTCAACTTGTGAAACAGTATTTATTAATCTAATGCCAAACTCCTTGTCGCAAATATCGACCAATCAAATCTCGAGAATTTATTTGCACCAAAGAGTTTTGAATTTCGAATCTTAGCGCAAGGAGTTTGTGTAAGCATTGAAATAGAGACCGGATATATTTTTGTGTTCCAAATTCAAAAACCAAAATAGTGAATAAAAACAAAACAGTGAATAAAAGGCCTTTTTATTCACTGTTTTGCGTGAATAAAATAAGCTTTTCAGAGTAGGTATGGTATAATAGTATATTATGCAACTAGTGAATAAAGGACGGATTTAAAGCGAGGGCCGTAGATGAGTCACGAACAAGTGAAGGATTCTAATGATTGAATCACGAACGCAGCGAGTGATTCAACTGTTAGAATCCTGAACGACGCGAGTGATTTATGGCCCTCGATATAAATTCGTACTTTATTCAGGAGTTGCATACTATACTTTATATCATGACTACGAGAAAAGACATAATTTAAGCAAAAATAGAAATTTAATCAAGAAATAAGAATTGTTACATTAATTGAAATGGACATTAAAATTAGAGCAATGACTGAAATTAAGCGTAATTTTCTTATTATTATCATTAGGGTGGTCAACTTGTGAAACAATATTTATTAATCTAATGCCAAACTCCTTGTCGCAAATATCGACCAATCAAATCTCGAGAATTTATTTGCACCAAAGAGTTTTGAATTTCGAATCTTAGCGCAAGGAGTTTGTGTAAGCATTGAAATAGAGACCGGATATATTTTTGTGTTCCAAATTCAAACACCAAAATAGTGAATAAAAACAAAACAGTGAATAAAAGGCCTTTTTATTCACTGTTTTGCGTGAATAAAATAAGCTTTTTAGAGTAGGTATGGTATAAAAGATATAATATCCTCCTTTTGAAAGCTTGTCAGTAAAGGAAGTAAGCCAAAATCGTGTGCTTCTATGTCGATTTCGGCAATGGCATAGTAATAGAAGGAACAACGTACTTCTTTTCCGATCCATTTTATTAAACATACCGAAAAAATTCAGAATATTTCGGCACCGCAGCTACGCTACGACACTGGCCGTGTGCCCACTAATGGGGCCAAATCTTGCCGTGCCGCCGCTATAATGCACCGTCTGTAATTTAATGTACAGTGAAAAGTGTCTGACTATTATTTTGGTCAGAAAATTGTTAGTAATATGCAACTTGAAGAAGAGGGCTACGTCCAGCAGTGACCTACAATTTAAGACGAAGATAGTAACTTCAAAAGTAGCCGAGGACAGTCATTTATTCATCAAGTTAGATACCCTATTTTCAGGCCAGAATGCTAACAGGTGGCCTGAATAATTTTCATCGAACCAGACAATCATTTATTACCTACATAATATATATCTTCGATAAATATACCTATATTAAAAAATTTGTTCCCCAAAACTATCGCGATCTTTGCAAATAAAATGCTGGAGGTATACACACCTATTACTATATACACCTATAAAAGCCATTTCACCCAGTTGACTCAAAATAAATTAATTTTTTTTATTTACACAGCACTTTTAACGCATAAAAATCCATTTTTACATATAGGAAATTGTGCATTTGCATTCAGTTGCCACTACACTTTAAAACCCTATTCAGCCAAGCCCAAAAAACACTCCATGTTTTGACACGAAAAAGCCGACACAGTGGTACAAAAATAAAAATGTCGTAGAAAAAAATACGTCCGGAACTTTACAACGATGCATAGGCCGCAATTGTTTAATTTCATTCGCCCACTGACCGTCAGTACCTACGGAGTGCATTTTGAAATATTCGTCCCGAGTTTTGCACTGTGGTAATTTTGACGGGACATAGTAAATTCGTGCATAATTGTTCGTTCTGTATGTTTAATTTCATACATATTAATGTCAACGTGTATGAATTTGTAATCACGCTTTCATGCTTTATAGCGAGCCAAATAAGGTTACTGGAGTAAATGGGAGATGAATGGAAGCGAAATCAACTTACAAATGTTCACTTTTATTTGTTTAGCAAAGCTTTCAGCACACTAGGACGTGAATATTGTAGAGCATGTTTTTTTGGCTAACAGTGCGATAGTTAAAATTAAATTAAAATTTATTTTTAAATTACAATCCATAGTATTTTAGTGTTAGTAACAATGGTGCTCAAGTAATAAGATTAGTATTGTTGGTAGTTATTCATTATTTATTTAGACCTATGACTGTCCGCACCCAGTGGATATGTAAGATTTAATCTGGTCTAGCAGCAATTATCTTCAAAATGCTGCTGTCACCACCATGCAGGCAACGCGATCTTACTTAAATATGGTTTAATTGGATCTTAATTATGAAGTAAGGGAGTACCTACCGTCCCCGTCGGGGCTGCGGGTTGTTCGCAAGAGATACCGCGGCCTCGGCATGAAGGGCTAGGAAGGAACATGGGTGGTTTTTAGTCAGTAGAAGTCTGACACTCCCTATCGCTCTGCCCAAGAGCGGGAGGGGTTATTTGATGATTTCCCACCCCCCAAAAAAAAAAGGCAGTACCTACTTACCGCCCGTACGTACTGTCGCGTCGGGGCTGCGGGATGTTCGCACGAGATACCGCGGCCTCGACATAAAGGGCTATTAAGGAACATGGGTGGTTTTTAGTCAGTAGAAATTTGACACTCCCTTTCGCTCTACCCAAGAGCGGGAGGGGTTATTTGATGATTTTCCCCACCCAAAAATAAAAAAAAGGCAGTACCTACCTGCCGGGGCTGCGGGTTGTTCGAAAGAGATACAAAGGCCTAAGAAGGAACATGAGTGGTTTTAGAAATCTGACACTCCCTACCGCTTTGCCCGTAGCGGGAGGAGTCATTTGATGATAAACCACGCTCCAAGAAAAAAAAAGGTAGGCAGTCACAATGCACGGGTCTGTCATAACTGTCATAAGCCTTTCATTTTGGGAAAATATAAAGTTTCACGTGCTTACATTAATCACTTAATTTTTTTTTTTTAAACGCCCCACACTAGGAAGTTCTCCTGTATCATGGGTGCGTTTAAAAACATTTAAACTCACACACACAAACACACCCAGACCCGAAACAACTATCTGTAGGCCATACAAATATTTGTTCGGTGCGGGGATCAAACCCGTGACACACAGCGCAGCAGTCCAATCGCTCAGCCACTGCGCCAACTGTGCCGAATTAATTAATTCACCTCTTTCCTTTATTGAGCCATTCAATATTATTTCACGTCATTGCATACAAGTTATTTTATTTATCACTCTTATTCATTTAAGCAATTAATTCGATACGAGCGCGGAAAATGAATAAACAATAAAATTAAGAAAACAATTTTATCAGAAATTATTTAAAACCAGCCGTTCGCTCGTTACGATTTTTCCATCGGTAAAAATTACGGACTTTCTGCTTTTTTCTTTCATAATGAATTTTCTAAAATTTGGAAAGCACGTTAAACAGTCAGGTAGTCAGTGGCCCGAAAATCTGACAATCAGTCTTACCAAAGGGTATCGTTTTACCCAATACTAACTGGGTGGGGTCGAAAAGGCAGTCACTCCCTCATAAATGCTGATATTCAGCTACACCCAGTAAGACTGGAAGCCGTCTGCAACAGGATTAGGAAAAGGCTAGGTGGCGGATGAAACACATTCCATATTTATATAGGTATCTTTCAAATCATAAATTTCTCACAACAATGGTTCTCAATATTGTACAACTAATAAAAAAAAATCTTTCAGAGAAAATATGGCATGAGGCTTCGGAATATTCAAAAAACTTCACAGTTGTGAAAAATCTACCAATTTGTATGCAAAAATTCAGTTTGGCTAATCTATTCGATAGCTTGAAAAAAAATGTGTGTTGATAGCTTGGCAATAGCGCCTAGTGTTGGCTTTGACCAGACCATTGTCGACTGCGCATTCCTTTTTATTTCCTGTTGCATTTTTAAAACCAATCGAAAGATTTATTTGGTGAACTTTAAAATTGTTAATAACCACTAAGTATTTTAAAAGATTTAATTTTTTTAAGACATTTAAAATCAAAGTTTATTTTGAACCAAATAAAGAATTACAATTACCACATTACCACATACACCTTCATTTAAAATCAAAGTTTTGCTCCAATTTAGCATAAAATACTAATTTACATTTTAAATAATCCATTAAATAAACGACAAGCAAAAACAGTTTATCGCAAACCGATTCAGCAATTGCTCAAAAATTACCTCCATATTTAAATTCGAAAGTAAAAACATGTCACACAAGCACATTGCACAAATAATATAAATATATTCAATTCACGTTTCAATTATTCTGTACATGTCGAACCGGATTTAAAATTTAAAATATCACCTGTTTTCGGTCTCGCGCCCGAAACCTGAGGCCGAATTAAAAACATGCCGATGATTAAGTTTGGTTACGTATATCTGAAATTTCGAATGCGAAAATGGCTATTATTACAGTGTTTTGTCGTAATGAATTACATGGATAACGTTTTATTTTATTGATACTTTTGTCTAGCGTATTAATCGTTTTGTAACACTGTGCCTTCTTGGGAATTACGTAGATACGTACCTAAACATACCTATTACGTATTAATGAAGTATTTTTTCACGTTTTTGACTATTCACAAGATGACATGAAATGAAAATCAAGTGTGATAGGTTATGTCCCAATGAACAACGATTAGTCATTATTATCATCTGCCTCATCATCATTAACTTGTTGCAACCCACTGCTGCACATAGGCCTCCTCAATCACACGCCACTCAAGTTCGAGAATCGTCCCAGCAACTTATCTCATCGAAGATCCTCGCTCCACCGGGTCTGAGGACGTCCATATTTTACTCTTGTCAATTCGTGGTCTCAAGAACACATCTACGCCTAGCGGTTAACAGTTTTACGGCCAATATGACCGGTCCTGTGGCACTTCAGCTTACTTACTCTATGAGCTAAGTCGACAACTCTGGGGGGCTAAAATTGCCACTTTAGCAGATCATAATATGAATTGCATAAAAATTCATATTAAATTCATATTAAAAAGTAAAAGTGGTCACAGACGCAGTTACTATCATGAATCATAATCCATTTTACGAATTTCAACGCAATTCAAACTATGATCCTATTATGATAGCGGCCATTTTAGACCTGACTGGCGAATTGTAGGTGTACTAATGGGGTACATATCTGCCTAATCCCTCGGGATTTACAGGCGTGATGTTATATTCAAACTCTGGATCTAAAAATAAACTCTTCATAAAATATTCCAAACAAAAGCAGGGTTAAAAGCGGATGTAGGATTGTAGGTATATTAATTATGATCAGCTAATTAACCTCCTTAGTGGGAATTAAAAACATGCACACAGATTTCTAGCATTAAATAAAATAAGCTTCAGCTTCACAGAAATTATTTTACAACAGGTTGTATATTTAATTTAAAAGAGTTTTTTATGTAGAAATAAAATCAGTTTTGCATTTATTTCATGTGTTTGAATGAATAATAATTATAGAAGTGTATAATAGTACATTATGGTATTAGTGTGTAACGTTGGTGATTACCGCTGAGGCGCCTTTGAGACCCGAGCCGTTAGGTGAGGGTCTTAAGAGAGCCGAGGACGGTAATCATCAATACACACGTGTATCATACGACGTTTTTCAACACACTTGTGAAGAAAATGACACAAAAAAATCAGTTTTAACATGTTTTCAACAGTTAAAATGACGCATCTAACAATGGCGATCGGCCATAGACTAAAAGGATGAGGTTTCTTTTTTTTGCTTTTTGCGGATAGTGTTTTAGCCACGTCAAAAACGAGGATTTCAAAGTTTTTTTATTACAGAGAAAACAAAAGTTTTATTTATTGAAAACGTATACACAAGTTGAAATTATCTATTTCAATTAATAAATTATCCAGAGCGCGCATCTAACAATGGCGATCGGCTATAGACTAAAAGATTAAGTTTTTTTTTTGGCTTTCCGCGGATAGTGTTGCAGTCACGTACAAAATGGGGAATTCAAAGTTTTTTTTATTACAGAGAAAACAAAAGTTTTATTTATTAAAAACGTATGTATAAGTTGAAATTATCTATTTAAATTCGAAGTTGCATGAAATGAGCAAGTAATAGGTACATTCATTTATTTGTAGTATTGAACACAATCTTTTTAGTATCGAAACTTTTTTAAGAACAGAGCAACTCAACCAAAAAATTAAAAATAAACCTATAACTCACTTGTGAATAATGGTAATGAAAAATTCAGTTTGATTACAGGTGTCATTATATGCCTAATTGCGGTGAAATTAGAGCCACTTTATGAGCAAGTGTGTTGAAAATGTAATTATTGTATTGAATATGGTTCTTCTAACCTAACATACAGATGTGTTGCAGGGGAGTTTGTTCCGCCATTCTTCTTCATCTTCTTCCCAGTTAAAATACTAGGAAGTGCCGAAGTGTCGGTTGTGGGAGACTGCCTCTTGTATAGTTTAATTGCTATGCATGAATATGACCATACCTTTCCGATTTACAATTTGTGTGGTCGATGGCATACATAGATACTATACCATTTTCTGTGTATAAAAATAGAGCATTCTGACAAACAGGTTAATATATATTATAATAATATTCCTCAGGTTACAGTAAAATTAAATGCTGTAATCGCACTTTACTTTTATGAACGGACTTTCAAAATTTCATTGAATTACCCATCTTGATTCAGCTCTGCCCCAAATTCAGCTAACATTTGCAGAAGGGATGTCAGAAAAAAAACACTTGATTAAAAGATTTATTACCACTGTCCTTTCCGCTGATCACAACCAACAAGACTTAAGACAAGCTTAATGATATTCTTATCATCAGAATAAATAAAATTATTGTCCTTATCGAAAGCTAGACCGTAGATATTCTTCACATCCAAAATCTTTTTCAATCCTTCAAATTTACCATCTACGAAGACACCACAATTACTAACTATATACGTGTCTCCTTCATTATCTTCTACTATTTGTCTCACAGTAATAAGTTCATTGACTACTTGAGATTCCATTTTATCATTATCATACTTATATAAACCCGTTTTGTTAGCAAAATATATAACATTCAGAGTACTAACGTGGAAGTGATCAATTTCAAAATTCTCAAATTCTTTCACAGGTGCGAATTTTCCGTCGTATTCTATGTGAAGTTTTTGGTCCGGGTAGCTGATGTAGAATAAATTCTTCTTGTAGAATAAGGACCAGACATTCTTGCCTTTTTCTTTGTAGAAATCTGCTAGTTTGGTGAGCATGTTATATTTGTAGATTCCATCGCTTCCGCCGAAGAAAATATCGTCATTCATTTGGTCTATAGCTACTGAGCAGCCTCCTTTGATACCAGCAATAGTTTGGTATTCTCTATTATCCATATTTAGGGACGCTAGCTGAAATTCTAGGTCAGAATATATTTCTGGGAGTGAGTAGCTGAAGAATAAGATATTAGAACTTCTGTGAACGTTAAGGTTGTAAGGTCTTCCGATATTAGCCCAAAGGATGTCCCTGTCGTACCAACTGTCTCCCATCTTGAGACGGTTGCATGCGATCTCTGGTACTCCTGCCACGGATGCTGCGACGGTCAGGAAGATGTGTAACTTGAGAATCATTGAGGGGTTCCTGCAATTAAACAAGGAAACCTTTAAATCGCCTGAGCAGTTATAGCCACATAGATCGTGATAGAGACTAACCTATGTGATTCCAAATATTTCATCAACACCGCTTTCGAAACGGCGAAGAAGGAACCCCCCTGCAATAAAAAAAACCCCTAACCCGCATTGTGCTTGTCTAGCGGAAGCGGTTCACCACCTTTGACATAGATTAAGCATATGTCCCAGCAGTGGGAGTAACAGGCTGATTGTGCATTATTATTTCATGCTAGTAACCCAATTTTCTCGACCCCTTGTTACCATAAACATGACGATAGGTTGGAAGATTGTTTGTGAACGAGAATAATTTCAACAATGCACATTTTTTTGAACAACATAATTGAAATATTGTTTCCGTTTTACCCCTTAATCCAATTAAAAAATATTAACACTGTATTTGATGGAAGAAGAAGATCATTTTTTGTTCGGAGAATAGTCTTGCCACATTATTTTAGCGTCGAGTAATGAAACTTATATTGAATTCTTCCTTATAATCTCTAGATTGCATTGGTAATATTAGCCAAGCGTTGTCTGTTCGAAATTTTGATAATAATAGTATAAATATCAAATTACACTCAATTAGGTATACGCTCCAAATCAAAGGCCTAAAAAAAATGTCTCCTTTACGAATGAACATGCTATAAGTCTCTCCCATGGATAAATTAGGAATATTAATTAATGAAACTAGACGGCAAAATAAAAATTATCTGAAGAAGAAAATAATATAGGAGCAAACTCGTTGCCTTTTTAATTTAGATGCCATCGACACGCTAATTACAATAATAAATATTATTATAAAAGGGCTACTTACTCGTACATAAAACTAGAAATATCCATAGCGAATACAAATCAAATTAAAATGACAGTCAACGCGATATACTTCCGACACACATGTTTCTGTACCAACTTCATTGGAACAATGACCAACTATTTGTTATTAATTGAATGGCTTAGCTTATTTTTCTTCTCTGCCCATTGTTGCAACAATAATAAACATTCTGTGAAGAAAATAACAAATGCATCCATTGATAATATTATGAAGGAGTAGACCCGTCTAGCATTTTCACAAGAATGCTGTCATTGGGACAAGCCCGCCACACTATTCCCAGATCACTGTAACACCTGTTAGCCAGAATCAACAGTGGCGACCACAAGAAAAGCGCCGAGACAATGAAGCTCGACGAAGTCCCAGGGAAACGATTTAACTGTCTTGGATCCCGCAACGAAATTAACCAGAAAAGAATGGCGGAGGAGTAGGAAAAACATAATCTCCACTTCCCTCCAAATCAGCAGGAGACAGAACAGAACAAGGCCAATAGGCATACAGGGACGTATACAAGAATGCTGTCAGCTGATATTGTACCCAGGAGTTTCTTAATGCGTTCCTTGAACAGGCTATGCGCACTCGAATTCCACGGACCCAGAGTTTCAACACCAAATGGCTTAAAAAAAGTTTCCACAAAGGCCAATATTTACGCCGCTTGACTGCTTGAGGTTCTCTGCAGCCCCAGCGGCAGCGCCAACGTAGCGCATGATAAGCTTGGAAGATGTGATAGCGCAAGAGTATTGTCACGTTGTGTCCTTCATGAAACATTTACCTACCCATTTTCCAAGGAAGCGAAAACATGTCATGTCACTTTCATATCGAGAGTTGACATAATCATGTCCAAAACAATATCTGATTTTATTTTTGCTATCAGTATTTCTGCAATTAATAAAGAGTGGTCTCTTAGATCTGAATTTTTTGGGGATGTTATTATAATGAAAACAAAAAAAACTTAATTACATATTTATTCTTATTACCCTATTAAGCGTGCTCACACTTACATAACTTATTATAATATTTACAACATTAGGTTTAATTAGTATTTGCTTTTAGAGTATTTGAGTTGGTAAGTTAGAATCTACATTGTCTGTAGCTATATTAACTTATAACATAACTAACAAAGTAAATATAATGTGGATGGTGATGTATATGGATATAAGCAATTATATTTTTTGTTGTCTTTTAATATAAATATAGAAATAAGAATAGAAGAGCGTATTATGGACGAGGCAAAAGGAGTACCTAAGGTTTAAAGCGTTCTGTAGTTTCTGCCTGCATGAGTTTATACATAAAATAAAATCACGCTCTGTGTGTATGTTTTAAAAAAGCATTTTGCTTTCTTACATCCTCATCGACCATGGCATTTAAACAGACGTGACTATTCTGACTTGGAACCAACCGATATATATTATTTCTATCAGAATATATTATGTCATCCCTATCATCAATAGTCAACCCAAAAGCCTGATCAATGTCAGCAATCCTCTTCGTTTTATGAAAAGGTTTATCTTCTAGATAAATTCCATCTCCAGCACAGAAAAATACGTCTCCATAGTTATCTTCGACAATCTGTCTTACCACAACCTCATCATTCAAAACTATAGGGTCTTTAATCGGTTTTTCTATTTTATACAAAGCTGTTTTATTTGCGAAATAAATATCAAAATGTTTAGAAACATAAAAGATATCAACTTCTATATTGATAGCTTCGGCTACTTGAACGAACCGGTCATCTCTGTAGACGTAAAGTTTCTGCGATGGATACTCTATGTAGTAAAAGTTTCTGCGAACAAACAATCCCCAGATTGACTTTCCCTCTTCAGCGAAAAAATCGGCTTCTTTTGTAAGAAAGTTGTATTTGTAGATGCCGTCATGGCCGCCGAAGTAGATATCGTCATTGCCTGCGTCATAAGCTATGGCGTAGCCTCCGGGAACGCCTTGGATCTCCCTGCAAGTCTTTTTCTCGATATGACAGGCTCTGATACCGAAGTCCAGTTCAGAACCATTCTGAATGGTGTGACTGAAGAATAGGATGCCGGAAAATCTGTAGGAAATAATATACTGTTTAATTGAAATGCACACTATAGACGATTCTAGCAGATGGAGTTTAGTAGTTTTCACCTACGGGAAATCGATGTACGAATAAAATATAGAGCCCGATAAAAGGCCAACAAAATTATGTGGTTTAAATAAATATTAAATTAACATAAAATCACGCCTGTGATCCCGGAAGGATTAGGAAAATGTGTACCTAAAAGTACACCCAGATTTTGTCAATTATGTTTAAGTTTCGTGTAATAGGGTGTCAGCATATTGCCATTAAATTCAGACTCCATGATTACAACTGATAAATTCTTAATGGAAAAGTGAAATAACAATTTGCCCGGTCTGGTAATTGTACCCAGAATAGGTTCTGGGTCAGTGCAGCAGGGCTATTGCGTGTCTTTTTAAATGTCAGTGGCTATCATAGTGTCTATCGATTAACTGTCAAATGGTTTTGGTTTGGTACAAAATGGAACTCTGACATTAGGGTGTGTGGGGTCGTCAGACCTTACTGCCCACACGAAAACAAGAAGAAAACGCAAGTAAAAACCTTGGTGATTACTTTTATCTCCTTCTATAAGTGGCAAACACTATTTTCCAACCATAATATTTCAATAAACTTAAAATTGTTCCTTTGATTTATCACATCAGGACCAAATCGACAATTTCAGCCTTGTCACCATTACTCATACCTGTCATTTTAAAATGCCAATATAAAATCATGATCGCGTTGTTTAAACTTTTTAATAACGTGACGTCATGATTGACGTCGAGTTAATGGATCACAGTGTGACGTCATCAGTTTGAGAGATACACGTTATGATGTTTCTAAATATAATGATAGTGTTTTGTCAACAAATATGTAGTTGTGTGCTGTAGTGAGTATGACATACTTTAAATCTTTTATTCGTTTTTTATTTCGTAATTATTCTGCAAATTTTCACTCGCAAATTATTAGCAATCCAAACTAGAATAATATTAGAATTGCAAGTTTGTTTGTTATCTTTTCGCACCTTTTTTTTTTTGATGGGTGTAAAATCATCAAATAACCCCTCCTACTGACTAAAAAACACCCATGTTCTTTCTTAGCCCTTCATGTCGAGGCCGCGGTATCTCTTGCGAACAACCCGCAGCCCCGACGGGCGTCGGCCCTTGCGGGCCCCTTCCATGTTGTTAACATCTCTTTGAGGCGCGCGTGGAACACGAACGCGCCGTCGACACGGCCTGTCGTCGTCATAAGACGAACGAACGGCGAGCTAGCCCATCATTCACCGTCATCTTTTCGCACCTTAACCACTGAACCAATCATCTGTGTGTCCCTGTTCTCAGGTGTACAGAAACGGACATAGGGTAGGCTACCTATAATTTCGAAATAAAACTACTGTTTCCCAGGAAAGCAACAATAACGTTCATAAGATATAGCGCCACAATGACATACAACATAATGGCCGTTGGCCGAATCCGTTCAGCAATTTAGATTCAACGATACGACACGGTTGGCGCAGTGGCTCAAGCAATTGACTGCTGCGCTACGTGTCGCGGGTTCGATCCCCGCACGGAACAAATATTTGTATGGCCTACAGATAGTTGTTTCGGGTCTGAGTATTTGTGTATGTGAGTTTCTGTGAACGCACCCACGATACAGGAGAAATTCCAAGTGTGGGGCAACGTTTTGTAAAAAAAACACAACTTTTAATTAAACCAAAACTCCCACGACCACTTACCTATGCATAACCAAATTGTATGGTCTCCCTAGATCCCCGAACAGATGCTCTCTATCATAGTAGACGTTATGGAAGACGATACCATCACATTTGATCAGGTCTGTTTGGTTATATGGAGTCCGACTGGCTGCTAGCAAGGAACTGAAGGTCCTTGCTATCAATATGAGGAGTTTGAAGGGATACCCGTACATGGCTTGACTCTGTAAAATAAAATAAAAAAGTTCCTGTTAGTGGGCCCCGGGGCGTTCATTGTTATGTGAACATCCATAATTAGTATTGTAGTGCAATGTTACACAATCTGCATTCGACCTTACTTCATCACTAATAGAGTAGCGGTGGAACTTTCATAAACGAAATAAAAAAAGTTCCTGTTAGTGGGCCCCCGGCATAGTTATGTGAAAATCCATAATAAGTATTGTGTATTTATTTATTTATTTATTTACTCATTAACACATACATTTGTTTTAACAGGTAAGACCCAAGCTAACAAAAGTAGTCATAAATTAGTAATAGTCCAGTCCCAAGTAACGGGTCTGGGTAGAAATACAAGTTACACAGTGGACAACATACTAAGTGTCACCCTCTGGAATTCCGCCAAAGAACAACGCAATGCAATGCAATGTTACACAATCTGCATCCGACCTTACTTCATCACTAATAGAGTAGCGGTGGAACTTTCATAAACGAAATAGATCCAAAACAAACTTTATTTTAATGGAAAAAGGTTGATTTTACGTAACATACGAGTCATGCCATGACAGTGTCACGCCATTTCCCGTTATACGAGAACACCGACTCGATTTAACAGCGTAGGCGCCAATATTTATTTATCACTAGTTATAGCAACATTACAGACAATACATCCATTACAATGCCTTAAGACACAATATGAAGCAAAAATGTTAAATTAAATTAAACTATAGCCAAATCCAAAGCCAAAGTTTAATAGTTGCACTCCTTTTTCAATTAGTATTTGCGCCCTTTGAATGAATTTCACGTTCAAAATATGGTAAGCACACGCAACACTCCTCCACCTGGATGGTTACCCAGAGGTGCAAGTATTAGGACACCCACATCTCTCTCATAAGTCTCATGTAATAGGTTGCCAGCCTATTCCTATCAGCCGGGCCTCAATTCAATGTGCATCTGGATCGAGAGATAGTACTTACTGAGATTAAGGCTATGCCACTTTAGGCACCCGTCTGGATTGAGGGCCCAAGTTATTTAATCATAACAGTTTTAATTCACGTTTAAGAAATTCATGGCCCTTTGCTTTAAGTTTTAACTATTTTTAACTGATTTCCCTATGAGTCTTATTTAGTTTCGCAAGGTTACAAAAAATGGGCCCTCATTCCAGATGCACATCTCAATTCAAACTCCTGCTGCTACTGAATAGATCTTGATGGAAAATACCAAGATTTAATCTTTCCGACTTCGGAATCAAACCAAAGAGGAGTTCTTTGGTTCGATTCCGAAGAGTTTGTTTTTTTTTAATTTCGAGTACTATGCTCAGTAACACTTCCAACAAGTTCACTAGATTAACGAGACAGTTTTATGATACACTATAACTTAAGCCCACCACCACCACCACGACCACCACCACTTCATCTTTTTCTATCAGGCATGTATCTGTAACAGCCACGGGTTCAGGATTTGTGCCCGGTTGATGGCAATAGGCTCGCCCCCTATTACATGGGACTTAAATATAACTGGCGAAATGTGGGTGTACTATTAGGTACACCTCTGCCTAACCCTTCGGGGATTACAGGCGTGATGTTATGTTGTTATGTTATAACTTAAGCCAATTTTAAACATAAACCAACTATATAAAACCTTAAAATATTACTCCATTAATCTCCACTGAAAATAATAAACTGCACAAGTAAGAAACATCAACACATAACACATATTTCACAAAGCAATACATACTATCAATAATTCATTACCTACGAGTACCAAAAAGTAAATCCTCAATAAAACTTTTCAAACAATATGGGTTTTTAAAATAAAATGAATTATAGGTTTTATATCTTACACGTCCGTTTCAGAGCGGAGTATTTTAAAATAAGAAAGCGAGTATATTTTATTTAATAAGGTATCGTAACAGTTGTTTACATCACATCATCATTGACACATCCAATGATAATATTTTTGTTTACAAGTGTAAATTTTGGAGCTGATAAACAAATGCAACATAACTCTTATAGTACAAGATTCAGACCAGGATCAACCTTCATCCATCTGTTTACTGAATAAAAGTGTTTATTCTCTGTTTTCTCTTAATCTTCTTTATCCTGGTGTCAGAGTTGTAATGCTGCCCGTGGTCATCTGCCTTGTCTTCTTTTTTCAAAAAATCATCTAATGACTCCACCCACTCTGGGCAGAGCGGTAGGGATTATCAGATTTCTACTGACTAAAACCACCCATGTTCCTTCTCAGCCCTTTGTGTAGAGGCCGCGGTATCTCCTACGAACAACCCGCTCAGGCGTGCTGACTTCCTCACGATGTTTTCCTTCACCTGCAAGTGATACTATACAATACGCATGTCTTGGCTTCGAACTAGAGAACTATGACTTGGAAGTTCGACTGTCACACCACTAAACTAGCACTGCTTTGAGAACTCTCTCTCTCTCTCTCTCAATGAAGTATTATATTAAAATACGGCTAATTTAGTTACAAACACAACGCTATTATATTGTATAAGTAAAACCGGTCAAAAGATCTTTATTTAATTTCATCGGGCAACCAATTAGTAATACATTTCTACGGTACGCAGATGGGTGAAGGTCGATCTTAGACGGGCTCTTAGTATTTTAGGACCGGTAATTTCGGTCCTCAGAGACGTAATGTGTTTAAAGTATTAGTGAATTGTAATTCTAGTAAACTGCTTTGTTAGTGTAGTGGGCGCAATTCGCTACTGGTCTTGACTTCGATCCACACATTCGCATGAAGCGCTTTGCTGCATTTTTATAATACACACATCAGTAAATTTCCCTGTCTGCGTTGGTGTTCCCGAGTTAATACGACTCCAATGTAGTTGAATAGCGAGGTAATAGGCTTCTTTTGGGTTAGCTCGTTCCATAGTCGACCTCATCACTGTCCTCAGGACAAGATTGAAGTCAGGAGTAAGCCGTTTTAATATAAAAAGGTGATGATGTGATTAAAGGTGATTTCATAAGCCACCACACCCAATAAACACTGTTACCACATATAAAAGACAAAAAGCCCTTCATAGCAGTCATCACGGGAAATTTCCAGTACCCCTTTTTTTTGGGGGGGGTGGGAAATCATCAAATAACCCCTCCCGCTCTTGGGCAGAGCGAAAGGGAGTGTCAGACTTCTACTGACGAAAAACCACCCATGTTCCTTCTTAGCCCTTCATGTCGAGACCGCGGTATCTCTTGCGAACAAGCCGCAGCCCCGACGGGACCCGCAGCCCCGACGGGGTTTCCAGTACCCCTCAGTCACTCAACTATGTTGAGGTCGGCTTCCAGTCTTACCGGATGCGGCTGAATACCAGTATTTTACGTGGAGCGATTGCCTATCTGACCTCCACAACCCAGTCAGTACTGAATAATATGATATCCTTGGTAAGACTAGCTGTCAATTTTTTGGGCCACTACATTTTACGACTGTGACAGATCAACGAATGGCATGCCGGAACCAGAACAAGTGCTTAACCAGGCTAACGACGCACAGAGCAAACTCGGTACGTAATGGGTAGTGGCTAAGCCTGAAAATTAATCCGAGCCACGAGCTCCTCCCAGTAAACAGAGTATTCTCACGGTTGCTTCTCAGTTCATCTTTGCCAACATTTTATATATTAGACAAAATATTCACCTGTACACTAAAAACAGTGATATTCACAATTTTAACACTAGAAATAAGCATAAACTACGCGCTCCTTTTCACCGGCTTCACAAAGTTCATAATTCATTCGTAGGGCTCGGTATAACATTTTATAACAAATTGCCATCTTCTTTTCTAGACTTGCCATTTAATGCATTTAAAGCCAAAGTAAAATCTAATCTTTGTTTAAAAGCTTACTATTCCATTAACGACTACTTAAATGATAGGAATAGTTGGTCGCTGAGTTGAACACAAGACAATGTTTGTTTGTTTGTTATTTATGTTCTTTCTCCAAAATTAGTTTACTGACATGTTATGTCTTTTTTTTTTGTTTTTATTATTATATACATTTTTATTTTTGACTTGTGTCTGTAATCAATCGTAATATTAAGTTACACCTTTCTATTGTATCGAGTCTGGTTCTTCTAACCAAACAGACAGATGTGTTGCTGGGGAGTTTGTTCCGCCACTTCTTCTTTCCAGCAAAAAACACTAGGAAGTGTCGAAGGGTGGGCGTTTTGGGGGACTGTCACTTGTAAATGAGTAAAGTAAAGTAAAGTAAATTTTGACGTTCGAAAAGTGCTGATTATCAGCCTAGTTTGAATAAATGACTTTTGATTTTGATTTTGATTTTTAGAGTAACCAAATCGAAGCCCTTTGCAGCAGTATCATGGCAAGTTTCCAGAAGCCCTCAGTCATTTAAATATACCATTCCTATTCTACTCCTCGCAAAGAAATTAAGATAACCGGATCTTTACGCATACGATATATTTTTATTATGTACTTCCACGGA
The DNA here is from genome assembly GCA_949774965.1 of Diarsia brunnea. NCBI lineage: Eukaryota > Metazoa > Arthropoda > Insecta > Lepidoptera > Noctuidae > Diarsia > Diarsia brunnea. Next base: position 1,897,215 of record OX459019.1, read on the forward strand.
CACCAGTTACCAACAACGGTTCCTAGTTGATATATCGTACTAGCGATGGTATCGCAGACCGTTATTTCAAATGGTATGTGCTCCATTCTGTGAAATGTGAAGCGAGTTATATAATGGTCTTTTGGTACGTATGAGCTGGGCATATCGTAAGAAGATACGGGAGATTTTTCGTTCACATGGTGTATACGAATTGAATAAATTATTTTTTTTAAAAGAACGTTGACACTAGGAATTTCTCCTGTATCGTGGGTACATTCACAAACATTTAAATTCACATAAACAAATACCCAGACCCGGAACAACTATCTGTAGGCCATACAAATATTTGTTCCGTGCGGGGATCGAACCCTCGACACGCAGCGCAGCAGTCCATTGCTTGAGCCACTGCGCCAACCGTGCCGTCACGTCAATTACAATTAATCATGTTTCAGTAAAGCAGCATGCCGAATTTCCTACTTGCCTCGGAAAGCACGTTAAGCTGTTGGTCGGTTCTGTCATTTGAAAATCTTTGTCAGTCGTTATAGGTAGTCAGTGACCCAAAAATCTGATAACCGGATTGTGGAGATCAAATAGGCTGTCGCTTCATGTAAAATACTGGTATTCAGCTGTATCTGGTTAGACTGGAAACCGATTCCTGCATGGTTGGGTAATAGCTAGGCAGCTATGATATTGATGAAGTTTGGTAGCAGTGACAGCTTAGCACAGTGGTGAGACCGACTTCTGATGTTCCGTTCATTATGCGCACAAAGTGTGAAACTCTTTGTGAAACTCTATACTGTTCTTATCTCTTATTTAACCCGTCTAACCACGCTCGTTCCATCATAGACCTTTTTTATTTTTGGTCGTGGGAAATCATCAAATGACTCCTAGGTACCGCTCTGGGCGGAGCGGAATAGTGTCAGACTTCTACTGACTAAAAACCACCCATGTTCCTTTTTAGCCCTTTGTCTCCGGGGCCGCACAACACGCAGCCCCAACAGGTGTCGGCCCTTGCGGGCCCCTGCAATGTTACGGACATCTCTTTGAGGCGCGCGTGAAACACGAACGCGCCGTCGAAGCGGGCTGTCATCGTCATAAGACGGACGGACGGTGAGCTACCCCATTACTCACCACCCACAGGCCCGCGTCCATTAAAGACCTCATGCATCGTTTTCCATCAGGCGTGATCGAGATCAAAAGTAGGCCAATTCTGCAATAAAAATAATTTTAATAAAACATCTAAGATTCACGAATTGTCACGCACAATGGTCCACTTCAAGGACCAAGAGCGGAAACCCAAACCCCCAATAATAATAATAATAAACACATTGAGAAAAACTCTATTATGTCTGCCTCTCAGAATGGATGTAGGAACGGGTCCCGCGGTACTAAGGAGCTACTCCTCATCGACATGGCCATTAGTCAACAGGTTCGTCGAGCCCGCAAAGATCTGTCGACATGCTGGATAGACTATAAGAAGGCTTTCGACTCGGTGCCACATACATGGCTCATGAGGGTGCTGGAGTTGTACAAGATAAACGCAACTCTACGCGCCTTCCTTGAGTCGTGTATGGGGCAATGGAAAACTGTCCTTCGATATCCGGGATGTCGACAGATTCAGGGGAACGATGAACCTGTATGGATTAAGCGGGGAATATTCCAGGGCGACAGTCTGAGCCCGCTTTGGTTCTGCCTAGCCCTGAATCCTCTTAGCACATTACTGGAGGATTCGGGTCTAGGCTACCGGTTGAGGAGAGATGGTCAGGTCATATCTCACCTTCTTTACATGGATGATCTGAAACTCTTTGCCCCCAACAAATTGCGACTGATGGAGTTACTAAAACTAACTGATTCTTTTAGTAGCGCCATCAGGATGGAATTTGGTGTGGACAAATGTGCAGTCATGTATGTAAAGAGAGGGGAGATTATGGAATCCGAGGGAATTCAGCTCTCGGATTCCATACACCTCAGATCCCTTTCCTCATCCGAAAGCTATAAATATTTGGGTATGTCGGAAGCGTTAGGCATTAACGTAGCTGACATGAAGCAATCGTTGAAGGAGCGCTTCTTCGGACGCCTGAAGAAGGTTTTAAGTAGCCTTCTTTCAGGTGGGAACAAGGTGCGCGCCTTTAACGGTTGGGTCATGCCGGTTTTAATGTACTCTTTCGGCATACTCAAATGGACTCAGACCGAACTTGACGCCTTGGATAGGAGAGTCCGTACATTGCTGACCGTAAATCGGATGCATCACCCGCGCTCATCGGTGATGAAACTGTACATCCCGCGGAAGTGCGGGGGTCGAGGCTTTTTAAACGCGAAGACCTTTCACAACCGCGAGGTGTGCAGTCTCAGGGAATATTTTTTAAAAGCCGATGTGGGTATGCACCGAGATATGGTCGCAGTGGACAAGGGACTCACCCCGCTATCCATGGCTAACGAGAACTGGCGCAAACCTGTGGTACTTACTACTGATGACCGCAAGGAAGTATGGCAAAGCAAGGAGCTTCACGGGCGCTTCTATCGGGCTCTTCACGGGCCCGATGTAGATTTTCTAGCGTCCGTGTCCTGGCTACGTTTCGGCAACCTCTTTGGGGAAACTGAAGGTTTTGTCTGTGCGATTATGGACGAAGTTATGTTGACGAACAACTACCGGAAATATATTATGAAGGATGGGACGGTTGACGTGTGTCGGGCATGCCACCGTCCGGGTGAGTCCATCAGACATATTATTTCTGGTTGTTCTCGTCTGGCTAACGGCGAGTACTTGCACAGGCACAATCAAGTAGCCAGGATTATTCATCAGCAACTTGCCTTGAAGTATAAACTTGTGGAGTCAGAGGTACCGTACTACAAGTATGTGCCCGACCCAGTTCTCGAAAAAGACCATGTAACGTTGTACTGGGATCAGTCTATCATCACTGACAGGACTATTGTTGCCAATAAGCCTGATATAGTGGTGATGGACCGATCAGCGCGCCGCGCAGTGATAATCGATGTTACCATTCCGCATGACGAGAACCTCGTGAAAGCTGAAAAAGAGAAACAAATAAAATATCTAGACTTAGCACACGAGGTTGTCGATATGTGGCATGTGAGCTCGGCTATCATTGTGCCGATTGTCGTTACGGCAAATGGCCTTATAGCTAAGAGCATGGACGGTCATCTTTCAAAGCTTTCGCTTGGCAGTTGGATCAAGGGCCTGATTCAGAAGGCAGTACTCCTTGATACGGCCCGCATTGTGAGGAGGTTCCTCTCTCTGGAGCCCTAACCACCGGTAACTTGGACCCTGCTCCCGTCACCGGTGGACGACTATTTTTTATATTTTTAAATGTTTTTTATATTTTTTGTATGAAATATTTAAAAATGTAAATTATATGTAAGAAAGTAAATAAAGGACATAATAATAACATCTAAGCTTCTGAGATTTACAAATAAAACCGGGACCTACCGGTACTACTTGAGAGCCATACACAAGTCATACGATTGAAGATAGGTGACAAATTCTCGCCACAAACGTCGTCCACAATCGGAATTGGACGACCAGAGATCCTAACACTTCCTATATACAATTCCCCACATTAAACACCAAATCGCTCTTATATTAAACATTCACTAAAAGGAATTACTGGTGTCTAGCCACACGGAACGAAAACTCACCAACCGTAAGCTCACCGAAAAACCACCTAGTGTGTTCACACAGGTGAATTTGCTTATATTAAAATATTTGCTTCAGTGACCATCTAATTTTGTAAATACGAATTTGTTTCGCACTGTTAGGCTGGCGTATTTGTTCCGATTTACTTCTGTGCTGGCCGATGGGTTTAAATTCTTTTGATTGTGAGTGGAATGAACATGTAAGTAGGTAGGTATTAGCTGGGAGTAGGTTCGAAAATGCAGAGTAACAGTGATTGCTCAGCGAAATGTGTTGTGGTCCAAGGAACGACCCGGGCCCGGTAGGGCTGCGGGTTGTTCGCAAAAGATACCGCGGCTTCGACACAAAAGGCTAAGAAAGAACATGGGTGGTTTTTAGTCAGTAGAAGTCTGACACTATTCCGCTCCGCCCGGAGCGGTACATAGGAGTCATTTGATGATTTCCCACGACCAAAAATAAAAAAGGCCTATAATGGAATGAGCGTGGTTAGACGGGTAAAATAAGAGATGGGAAAAAAAAGAAATAGGCTAGCCAGATGAAGATATTTTTTTTTTAATTCTTAGTTTCCCAATTTAATTCTTTATTTTCTCTACATCTAATCCAAAAACCTAAGCTACCAATATTTTAATACCGTAGCAAATTAAACATTTAAACAAACGAAAACCATCGTCTCTCATTATTTTATACGGTGAAACCAGACAGTCCCCCTTAAACAAAAAAAACTTTTACATCAAGAGATCCGCCGAGATTTCTTTGTGTGTAATGAAATGGTCTAACCATTTTAACTTTGCACAAAAGATTCCTGTTTTAAAGTTTTAGAAATGTTTCTAAGTTGGAAGTATGTCTGTCTGTTTGTGAAATAGAAATATATACTTATTGTTCCGTGAAAACTCGGGGAAGACAATGTGTAACTTTTAATAACGTATTTATTTTGTGAAGTTTTTTAGTAAGAATTGAGATGGAAATGTCGGTGTCAGGAATGGTTCTGTTTACAGTTTTTAGAAATTACTTGGTAAAAGTTATACATAAACCCACGACCATAGATATATTCACGCCCTTTTTCCATGGAGATAGGTGGAAACCACAAAACTACACCTTTTATTTTGCAGGTTGGGTAATCGTCAATGGACTCCTCCCGCTCTGGGCGGAACGGATGCGAGGAAGTGTCAGACTTCGACTGACTAAAAACCACCCATGTTCCTTCTTACCCCTTTGTGTCCGGGGCTGTGGTATCTCTTCCAAACAACCCGCAGCCCCGACACGACAAAACGCCACCTGCTACGATCTATACAATCATACTCTTTTTTGCCTCGTTCACGTTCATATATCAGGTCATACACGCACGCCGGTTGCGACCTACGCACCTGTCCTTTCTGAAGAACCTCACCAATAAGGGCAGTGTATATCTTTCTGGGGCGTCCCCTCCCGGCGTTAACACTTACAAATATATAATACCATCAGTGGTCATCTTATATGGTATAACAACACCTATGTGTACTATGTTTTATGCAAATAAAACTTATCTTATCTTATCTTAAAAGCCACAGATTACAGGTAATCCTGTAACGACTGACAAAGATGTACAAATGACAGGTGGTACCAATGGCTGAACGTACTTTACGAGGAACGGAGGAAACTCAGTATGCAACCACCACCCATCCACGGGCCAACCCAGGCAAGCACGGCTTAACTTACATATCGACCCGAGTGGCTGCTATTATTTAATCACAAGCTCCTCAAAAAAAAATTGTCTAGCATCGCAGATATTTTAAAACCAACACAAAATACCAATGTAAAAACATAACAGAAATAATATATATAGTCGCCATGTAAAACGTGAGGCTTCACAAAATATGTGGAATTTTAAAAGGGCCATTGTGATGAAGGAAACGAATCTCATTACATACACAACCAGTATTTCCGACCCGTTTGGTATGATAAAATATAAGCATACTTACTTATCTGTAGAGGGGCTTGTGGCTAAGTACAGAGCCACTAGGATCTCTTGGCATTTGAATGACATAGACAAAAAGAAAGAAGAAATAAAAGGTATTAATTATTGATCCACACAAAATTAACAATAAACCATAAAAACATAACCTAACAAAAACTTTAAAAAAAGAAGGCATAATTATTACATAACATAACATAACATCACGCCTGAAATCCCCGAAGGGTTAGGCAGAGGTATACCTAATAGTACACCCACATTTCGGCAGTTATGTTTAAGTCCCATGTAATAGGGGGCGAGCCTATTGCCAACAACCGGGCACAAATCCAGACTCCGTGGCTGTTACTGATAAATTCCTGATGGAAAAAGCCAATAACACTTTGCCCGACTCGGGAATCGAACCCAGGACCTCATGCTCAGCAGTCGCGCTTGCGACCACTAGACCAACGAGGCAGGCCATAATTATTTTAAAATAAAATTGTTGTTTTAAAAAACCCCAAAAAAGATTGCGCCACAGGCTAGTAAGGTCAATAATAAATTCTATTTCATACATTAAAGTACTTAATAACTTCATAAAAAAAAATATTTTGTGGCCTACAGGTAGTTAGTTGTTCCGGGTCTAATTCTTTGTGTTTGTGAACACACCCACGATTCAGGAGTTTATGACCCCCTTTATCGTGGATGCGATGCAGTGCGATGTATGTGCAATATATAAATCGTTACCACTACGAGATCAGACTAAGGGTTTAAGACAAGCCTGTAGTGGTTAACGAGTTTCTTTCGTATTTTTAAAACACTGAATTTCGCCAGTATAACATAAGCTTATTCGTAACATAATTATGTCAGTGTCATATGTCGAGCCTCAAAATACAGACTGTCTAGTTTAGGGCTTTGGAGTGTTGGAAATCATCAAATGGAAAAAACCACCCATGTTCCTTCTTAGCCCTTTATGTTCGGAGCCGCGGTATCTCTTTCGAACAGCCCGCAACCCCGGCAGTCAATTTTCAAACCTTGTCAGATCTTTTTGACCTCGCTGATGGCCATTGTCTAGGAAAAATCGACATACTTCCAGGTAAGTCAACGACAAAACAACACAAGAACTGCATCTGGTTAGACTAGAAGCCGACCCCAACAAAGTCGGGAAAAAGCTAGGCAGATGATGTTTGGGTCACTTTCCAATCTAACGGAATGCATCTTAATACCAGTATCTTACAAGCAACTGCTCAGAATTCCAGAACAACAAACATTTCAAGTAAGCAATTTCAAGGGTTACCAAACACTCAAAGTAATAAAAAATAGACACCATCACATCTAAAGATAACATTGTAGGGGTATGTGCTCACATGTTTCGACCCATTTACCCCCATTTGCCCCTTGTTTCATGTGATCATTACGACCCCATTATACTTTTCCAGGCGCCTACCTTTGTAACGTCTTTTGATTATGTTACAACAAATATTTATGAGTTTTTCTTACTATTAATATGAAAAAAGAAAAAATATGTGTGTAAGTGAAGGTATTTTTTGTTTACATATAAAACGCGAAAAGTGGAGGCCTCAATTTGGGAGTTTTCTTTGTGTTATTTATTTCATCAGCGTTGATCTCGAATCGACGTAGAAAATATCCCTCATGAGGACACCAGTATACAGGGTGTAAACGAACCCTTCACGCATCCGTCAACTAAGCATTCTGTACATCAAACTAAGTACCCCTACGCAAAAATTTTTGCTGGGAAATGACTTTTTTTTTTTGGGGTCAAAAATCACATTTTACGGTAAAACTCAAAGTAGCACTCTTAAAACATTGTGCTAGTGGATGCTTTGAATAGTACACGGGTCATGGAGGTAATTTAAGTAAAGTTAAAACCTGAAATACTAGTATTTACAAAAACAGCTGTGAAAAATTTGGAACTTTGACCCCCAATATCTCCGTAACTAGGTGGTTCCCAGGTATGGTCTAGAACAAAAAAATTATCGCAGTGGTGGGGAGAACAAATGCCCTTCGTTTGCGTTAAGGGTACTTTTACACCCTATAGTCACGACAATAATAATTATGTATTCACTTTCGAAGATACCAGAGACATTTTCTCGTGAAAGAAATAATACAACTTTGATTAAAGATCTAATTAATATTTTTTATACCCTAAAATAATGAGATAAGAAGAGAAAATCACTTATAAAAGTACATCCTAGTATCAATTAAATACATGCAAAAAAAAAAAAAAACTCGAAAAAGAACCCCAAAAATAGCGAAAAATTACTACAGCTTCCGAAACCAAAATAAAGAATACGTAGGTATGTGAAAACTAGCCCATCGTTAATTACTACCCACTTCCTCTTACGAGGAGGTCTTTGTCCCAGCAGTGGGAATATTATAGGCTTAAGACCATTGCGCCTGTTTACTTTGAAAGGCTCTGGCTTTTGGCTGCAGATTGGCTTTTGGCTGAAGATCTGGTTCTCTCAAATACTCTTCATTTTACATACACATACGTCATACATTGGAGAGCCTGACTTATGTCAATATTTACGAAGGTCTTATAAAGCAACCGGTTTCACAAACACTAGGCCACATCTAAATTAAAATTTAAATAAATTAACTTGGTTGAATTTTGAACTCTCGTCTCAGCAGCGCCTAGAATACAAATTCAAACAACATAATAATATTTAGGTGTAGCATAATGTACGTAAGTACGGGCAAAGACTCAATGTTTAAATATTTGCTTTAAACAAATATGTTTTTATAAAAAAATGTGTGTATTATACTCGTAAAGAGCTCATAATTTTGTCCCACAATAGGGGCTAAATAAACAAAATATAAATTATTTTGTAAATACGTACATACACAGTTATTAAGACCACAGTTTTAAAACCCCGTTTACACACGGCCTTAGTTACTTTAAATTCAATTTTGTCCAACAAATAATGGGCAGCAACTTCTATTCTATCTGCTAAGCGAGTGAGAGAGATCCACAATGTTCCTTTAAGATTTTCGTTTATTTGATAGGTGATACGAAACGAAAGACAAAGATAAACAAAATGTTTGGTATCTGACTTTGTTGACTAAAATCAAAAACACCAAAAAGTGAAAAATAAACTTCAGAAGAAAAATCAGCTTCTGAAGTCGGTGGCAAAAAACGAAATCAAACAAACAAATGTCACCGACTTCAGAAGCTGATTTTTCTTCTGAAGTTTATTTTTGAAGTCGGTTGTTTTTTTTTGCAAAAAAGTTTTTTTTTATTTTTTCATTTTTAGTTGTAATATCCTAAACAAATATTTACAAAAAATGTTCATAAAATGAAAAGTACTGGGCCAAACTATGTTATATTTTTATGGGACCAAATGGCAACTATTCCGCATCAAACGGAAAAAGAATCACATAAAGTCCATTTCACGAAAGAAGTCCCGCGGACAATTGTGGAACTAAATTTAACAGATCAGCCATGTTGTCGTTTGTAGATGTTATCAAGGTGCGTTTGTTGTGGTAAATATTTTGTGAGTTTATTATTGGGTTAGTGCGTTATAAGGTTTATTTACGATGCCAAAAGTTGTGAAACAACATTATGTCGCGCGACATACAGCGATGCGTCTGCGGGACTTCTTTCGTGAAATGGACTTTAAGTCGGTTAATGAGGAGAAACAGTGTCATCTACATCTACTTATCATAATCATTCTCTTATCGCAATTCAGTTAGGGTCCCCGCAGCATGTTTTAATCTTCCATACTTAAAATACTGTGATAGTATAATAATAGAGCAGTTAACTTGGAAAAAACTTGTTTTAATACATATATGGATAAAATTGAATCCTCAATAATTGAGAACCCAAAATCTTTTTGGACATATGTTAAGAGCAAAAGAAACTCGGGCACTTTTCCAAAAGTAATGCATTATGGTGATAGCACTGCGAGTACAGGGGACGAAATCAGTAACTTATTCGCAACCTATTTCCACTCAACTTTCCAGGAGCCTGACCCCTTGCCCGCAACCTCCGGTGGCATTATCGTTGAAAATAGTGTGTCTTGCATCGGTTCGATTAGCGTATCTCCTTCTCAGGTTTTAAAGTTATTAAAGACCTTGGACCTCTCAAAGTCTGGCGGTCCTGATCTTATACCTCCAGTGTTTATTGTGAATTGTGCCGACAGCCTTGTTGTACCACTGTGTATTTTATTCAGGCGGTCGCTCTCTGAAGGTGTAGTTCCGAAAATTTGGAAATCAGCATTCGTTACTCCAGTCTTCAAAAAAGGTGATAAATCTGATATCTCTAATTATCGACCAATATCCAAGATATGTCTGTTCTCCAAAATCCTGGAACGCATTGTATTTACTGACGTGTATGCTGCCATGAAATGTAACTTTGGTGATGAACAGCACGGCTTTCTTAGGAAGCGTTCCACTACATCTAACTTAATTCTATCCCATGAATTTATATCCGAAGGTATGGAACAGCGTGCACAAGTTGACGTTATTTATACTGATTACAGTAAATGCTTTGACCGTATTGACCATAGACTGCTCTTAGAGAAGCTATTAAAAGCCGGAATACACGGAGATCTGTATCGTTGGTTCTCGTCTTATATTGATAATAGAACGCAGGCTGTGGTGCTTCAGGGGTACACATCTGGATGGAATTCTGTCCCCTCTGGAGTTCCTCAAGGTTCGATTTTGGGATCCCTTTTATTTACTCTCTTTATTGCTGACGTAAAACACTGTTTTGAGAATTCTTATATATTACTTTATGCTGACGATATGAAGGTTCATAAAATCATCCGAAACGTATCTGATACACACCTGTTACAAAGTGATTTGAATAGATTTGAAGAATACTGTAGTCGTAACAGGCTTGAACTGAATGTCTCAAAATGTTTCCACATGACTTTTACTCGTCAGAAGTCTAAAATTTATTCCACATACAAGCTTTACAATATTAATATTAGCAAAGTCAATAGCATTAGAGATCTTGGTATTATACAAGATAGCAAGTTACTCTTTGATCAGCATATTGAGAGTATAGTGAATAAGGCGTCAAGAGCACTTGGTTTCATAATGAGAACCTCAGCATGTTTCCGATCACTAAAACCGATCAAGGTGTTATATTGTTCGTTCGTACGCAGCCACCTTGAGTATGCATCACAAGTCTGGAACCCTCAGTACGGGATCTACAAGTCTCGTATTGAGGGCATCCAGAGAAAATTTCTCAGGTATCTTGATTACAGGGCAAAGCAGGTATCAGTCGATTATACTCACCGCTGCCGAAGGTATCATTTTTTACCACTTGACCGTAGACGGCATATAAATGACGTATGCTACTTAGTTAATGTCGCTAATAGTACTATCGACTGTCCTGAACTTGTCTCGAAATTAGCGTTGCGCACTAATCAGATGGGATTGCGTCAGCGACCACTTCTACATATTCCTCATGCAGTCACAAATTATAGGCGTAATGCATACTTTTCGAGGGCCAGTCGCAGTTTTAACGAAATTTCTTGCGAACCTGACATAGATCTTTTCTGCACCAAAGCAAGCACAGTCAGGAAACTATTAGCAAAGCCGTTTTTTGTACAGGAGGCACCTGCTAACACCTAAATCCTTTATTTTCTAACTGCCGCACTCAGAGAGCTTTGGTGGTTGCTTGGGCCGTCACTTGGTAAAGGTTTTGACAGTTTTGTCATACAAAAGTATGTCGAATCTTTGCTGGGTGACGGCTTGGGTAATCATTGGATATCTCTGAGTACGGCAGTTAGTGAGCTCTAGTTAAAGTAGTGACAATTATGTAATTATAACAAACTTTTCGATTAATCAATACTTTTTATTGTACTGTAGTCAGTACTATTATATTGTATTCTGTGCTGCAGTATCAAGTTTGTTTGTTTATTTTTATGTTTTTTTTTTTGTAGAAACTTGTTAGTTTTATATTGTAATTTTGGAAGTAACTATGAGGAAGTATGTTTTTTGTTGTTATCTGTGGAAGCTTGTTATTAGCAATTTAGATATATATTTAGTTATAATTATAGTTATTAGACTGTAAGCTTTCCTAAAATAAGTAAATAAATAAATAAATAATATAAATAGTAAAAAAGACTTCCAAAGTAACAAAAAATCTCATCTGAAAATAACCCTTCCTTTTCAAGCAAGACAGTACAATACTGTCCATTCCACAAAATTGGCACAATTTAGAGCACTCTTCAATTTCTAAGACTTCACTTATATATATAGTAACAGCACTCACTCAGTAAATACAACTATAACACTGGAACTTGTATCACTTTACAAAAACGGCAGCAACTCACACTAACCTTAAAAATTTTTGTTAGGGTTCCGTACGCAAAGGGGTTCCGATGGGACCCTGTTACTATGACTCTGGTGTCTGTCCGAGTGCCTGTGATACATAGACACTAAACTTGTCAGTTTTCACAGAGTGTGTTCACCACTGCTCTCAAAACGGTAAATTATTATTAACCATTTATTTCGAACAGAATCCATATAAGTGTTAGTAACAATTTTTCTTAAGATCTAGGTTAGTAGGTACATAATATATGTGAAAAAAAAGGAAAACATCGTGAGGAAACCGGCGTCTCTTAGAACCAAAAAATCGAAGACATGTGACATCTACCAATCCGCACTAGACCCGCGTGTTTGATTATTGCCCATCCCTCTCCTAGAGAGTGGGCCTGAGTCCCTGCAGTGGGAACATTATAGGCTGATGATGATTATGATGATGTATTACTGTAACTACAAACAACAAACCGTTATTATAACACGGTGTGTGTGTTTTTGTTTTTGTGCTCACGCCATACATGATGATTTGTTATTGTCTTTCTGGTGACTATGGTTTCATTTTATGTTTGTTTTCATTAACTATCCGTCCTCCATGTACTAAAATAAATAATATTAATAAATTAAATGTCTCTCTTTAAAAGGTTTCTATACAAGAAAATTTTATTTTAAGGCGTTATTTTACCATACCTAAATAGCGGAGTAAGAAGGGTTCCGTTGTTAAGCGAGTCAGACTCGCACTTGCCCAGTTTTTCAATAACCATGTAATAAGGGTCTCTCGGACCCCAGGATCTGTCACAATCAAAGCACCACTTGGGGTCTAAAAGGGTACATATGGAGAAAAAGCAACACTTAAGTAAAACGGTATGGAAATTTTCTCATAATGTTCGTAGGGCGCTTTTTGTGGAATCTTGGGTGTGAATGTTCTGTAGTCAGTGTGTTACAGGCTTTAATGGAAGGGACATCGTTTACAGACTATTTCTTTGGATGAAATTGGGGGTCTTTGGGGATCTTGTGTGACCTTTATCTGCTTTAATTTGGTTTGAGTGGTTTTTCACTGAGAGCAGTGGTGGCACAGTGGTAGCGGCCCCGACTTACGAACAGTGAGTCGTGCGTTCGAACACAGTCAGGCGCATTACTTTGTGTAATTTATTTCATCACCCCTGCTCTCAAAACGGTGAAGGAAAATATCGTGAGGAAACCGGCATGTCTTAGAACCAAAAAATTCGAAGACATGTGACATCTACCAATGCGCACTGGGCCCGTTTGGTGGATCATAGCCCATTCCTCTCCTAGAGAGCAGGCTTGAGTCCCTGCTGTTTGAACATTATAGGCTCATGATGATGATGGTCTTTCAACATGAAGGTTGTATTTTGTCAGTCTAACAGAGCTTTTAAAGTCATGAACTTTGAAAGCACGACTGCTGAGCATGAGGTCCAGGTTTCGATTCCTTGGTCGGTCAAAGTGTTTTTTGCGTTTTACCATTATTTACTATTTACGTGACTGTCTTCGTAGGAATGTGTTTTGTAGATTTTGTACAGACAAATTGTATTGGTATATTTTATGGTTTTCAGTTGGGTCTAGTTGATTGAATCGGTATCTCATTGGCAAGAGTTCTGTTTCAATACTCGTATACAATATTTTGTGTCATTTCTTCTTTTGCGGTTTTAAATTAACTTGGTCTTATTATTTTTGAAGTTATGCGTAGTGTTGGGACAAGCCCGCCACACTATTCCCAAACCACTGTAACTCCTGTTAGCCAGAATCAACAGTGGCGACCACAAGAAAAGCGCCGAGACAATGAAGCTCGACGAAGTGCCAGAGAAACAACTTAACTGTCTTGGATCCCGCAACGAAATTAATCAGAAAATAATAGCGGAGGAGTAGGAAGTGCGTAGTGTTGTTTATATATTACCAGCTTATGTCTACGCGGGCCAAACTCAACGCGTAGAGTTTGTTGTCCCACGGGATCACACTACCGGGTTAAAAGTATCCTTTGTATTAATTCAGGTTATAAACTATCTGTGTACTAAACATTTCATGCCTTGGGGGGAGGGGACTCATCAAATGACTCCTCCCGCTCTGGGCAGAGCGGTAGGGAGTGTCAGATTTCTACTGACTAAAAACCACCCAAGTTCCTTCTTAGCCCTTTGCCGAGGCCGCGGTATCTCTTTCGAACAACCCGTAGCACACAAAGCGGGACATTTAAATGCCGTATATAATACGTAGTTTTTGCTTTACATTTATAATATTGGTAGAAGTAGGATTTATTTATCTATTTGGCTTATCAAACATTGAGATCAAAGATAAGAGATGGAAGATAAAGACAAGTGTATCAGCCTCTTACAAGTAAGAACATCATGCAGAAGTGAGTTAAATACCTGGGAACTTCCTAGTTACGGAGATATTGAGGGTCAAAGGACCAAATTTTTGACAGCTGTTTTTGTAAATAGTACTTTTTCAGGTTATAACTTTACTTAAACTACCTCCATGACCCGTTTTCTATTCAAAGCATCCACTAGCACAATGTTCTAAGAGTGCTACATTGAGTTTTACCGTAAAATGTGATTTTTGACCCCAAAAAAAAATTCGTTTCCCAGCAAAATTTTTTGCGTAGGGGTGCTTAGTTTGATGCACAGAATGCTTGGTTGACGGCTGTGTGAAGGGTTAATTTACACCAGTACATGAAAACGGTTACTTAAAGGGTTACTTTTCAAGCGAGTCGCAAAAAGTTAGGAATGAAAAGAAAATATAGGATCGTTTGTTAAAGTGGACGGCCTGTAGTCGCCAGTGCAGGGGTGAAACTCTGACAGGTGAAAATAAGGGTGGAAATGGGGATGTTATTGTTGCTTCACATACATGGACTGTTTCGTTGGTTTTAATGATCGCAAGCGCGACTGTTTAGCATGAGTTCCTTTTTTTTGGCGGGTGGAAAATCATCAAATATCCCCTCCGCTCTTGGGCAGAGCGAACGGGAGTGTCAGACTTCTACTGACTAAAAACTACATCTGACATCTCTTTGAGGCGCGTGTTGAACACGAACACGCCGTCGACACGGCCTGTCGTCGTCATAAGACGGACGGACGGTGAGCTAGCCCATTACTCACCGTCCACAGGCCCGCGAAGCATGAGGTCCTGCGTTCTATTCCCAGGTCGAGCAAAATGTGATTGGGTTTTTATCGTCAGGAATTTCTCAGTAGTACCCACGGAGTCCGGATTTGTGCCCGGTTTTTGGACTATTAGGTACACCTGTGCCTAACCCTATAGAACGGCATTCTTTTTATAAAATAAGCTTTCAAAATTTTCTACTGGGTGAGTTTCAGAACGATGTAGTGAAGGTTAATTTCGGGTGGAAATTAATTAACGTAGTTGTCTTTTTGTAAATCACAAGAAATTCATCATCATTCTCTTGCCCTTATCCCAATTCATTTGGGGTCGGCGCAGCATGTCTTCTTCTTCCATACTTCTCTGTTTCTCGTCATCTCATGAGACACCTCCTTTATTATCATATCATTATTAACACAGTCCATCCATCGTTTCTTTGGTCTTCCTCTACTCGTATACCCTTCCACATTCATATTCAAAACCTTCCTCACGACATTTTCCTCATTCCTCCGCCTCACATGCATACCACGACAATCGATTTCCACACAACTTTTCAGTCACCGGCCACTTTCAGACTTCCTCTTATGTAGGACTCATTTCTTATTTTATCCATTCGCGTAACACCGCAAGTCACCGTAAGTCGAAAGAAATTAATACGTTGAATGTATTAACTTTATGTAATATAAAACCACTTCGGGTTTACAATGAAAGTCACGATTGTTTTCGGATTTAAATCGATTGCTGTCACCTTCATTTTATCATTCTTACCACGTCCAACATTTGTCTTGTCCACAGCAAAATCACATTTACTACCATATCCTATCCACACATTCAGCATGAACAATAAATAAATCATACACACGTAGTCATAAATACATAACCGTTTGGTCCTATCCCAACTGTACCTCCGTGAATTCCCACTGGGCAGCTAGTCCATAGTACAAAAGTTTAACTCGGTACAACAAGCGAAACCGCACGCACACATGAATACGCTTCACGTACACCGTCAGTATAGCGAGTGTGAACGCACTCGCGATTGGCGTTTGTTTGAGATCCCCTTACGTACCCGTCTATGTGTGAGTGAGGCATGTCAGGTCCACTTGAAAACCATCGTCGGGCCATAGCAACTTAGCAGTTTCTCAACTGATATTTGGCGCAGCCGTGAGACACACCATATTATAACCTCTTTTTAATTTTTATTTGTTTGCACTTGTGGCATAATTTGCGAAATAAATGTTTTCTTTCTTTCTTTTCATTTCTTGGCAAGACTGGTTGCCAGATTTTTCAGCTTCTAGTCACCCGTAACTGATTCGCGGATCTACGAATGCCAGCCCTAACCTTGCTTAACGTGCTTTCCGAGGAACTTAAAGAGTTTCCTACGTACCGACTTCGGAAGTGTTGCTTAACCTCCAAGTTCAACCTGTGCGACTGTTATTATATTTAGCCACGAACCCCACGGAGCTTGCCTTCTGGTACTATCTGTTATGTAACTAGACCTAGTTTTTACGATCTAACCTAGACTGCTTTGGAAGGCTTAGATAAATTATTAGAATTGTATTATAAGGGTTCGGTCGACGTTATCTATTATGTATTTTGTAATAACATTTGCCGGCTGTTTTGTTGTTAGTACACTAAACGAGATTAAACCCAGACTTTAGTTTAAAAAAAGTTTTTAATCTTTGTAGGGATACCTTATTATATAGTACTGAGTTGTGGTGGTCTGATAGGCAAGAAAAGCCTAACCATATTATGACCCGTCGGAGCTGCGGGCCCCGTCGGGGCTGCGGGTCCCGTCGGGGCTGCGGGTTGTTCGCAAGAAATACCGTGACCTCGACCTGAAGGGCTAAGAAGGAACATGGGTAGTTTTTAGTCAGTAGAAGTCTGACACTCCCTTTCGCTCTGCCCAAGAGCGGGAGGGGTTATTTGATGATTTTCCGCCCACCATAAAAAAAAGAAGCGCTTGCCTGGGTTCGAACTAACGTCCAACACGTAAGTCGTTACAGAAAGCCATCTTCGAGGTAAAGCAAAGCCTCTGAGGTCGTCAAGTGAATGGGTGTCCATTCATTACATACGGTAACCTCTCCCTGAGTACCTCGCAAAGCAAGTTAAGCAAGGTCACGGTGGTCATTAGTAGATCTATGACAGTCGTTACGCGTGAAAGTCTGTTAACCAGCCTTGCCAAGGAGTGTCGTATTACCCAGTACTAACTGGATTGTGGAGGTCTTGTGGAGGTCAGAACACAGGAAAAGGCAGTGCACATAATCATATCACCATATCGTCATCATACATCATGCATCATATTCGTGGGTCAGGCACGGGCGAGTAGATTAAGCTTGTTTTACTAATACTAGTTATAAGTTATTGTACTACTAACAAATTGTATCACAGTTTATTTTATTTTTAATATTATATGTATTTTGTGATTTTTGTGCCTACTAACATAGTTTATAAGTTCCATTGTTACTAACCATTATGGATCTTTGTTATCCGAGAATAAATAAATAATTATTATTATAATGAAGAGCGTCTGCTGGGTTCGAACTCACGTCCAAAACGTAACTCTCCGTTTCCACCGAGCAACAACTACTCTTAATCTCCATAAAACTAGCATCTACTAAAACTCAGAATGCAGATGAGAACAAATACTTTGCCCATAAAACCACACTACCTGTTACAAAGTATCGCCATCTTAAACATTCTCACACGGAATTCTCGTAACATTAACCCACATTGTATTTTCTTAGCCAAGAATCTCAATATAACAAAGTAACCTTTGTCTATACATCCTTCTATATAATAATATATTTATGCTGAAGTAACCTTAAATTAATACTCCACATTACTATGCTTTTACTTTAATCTATGGCGTATTAGTAAAAAAGGATTCCCGAGTTCAGCGTGTACCAAATATACACACATTTGTGTAATAAATTGGCTTAGGGTGGGGAAAAAGTGTAAATAAATGTCGATGTTTTTTTTATAAAGAACCTGTGACTACCTGTTTTTTTTTATGATAATTAATATTATGTTTGTGTTAGTTAAAAGCACCAGTGCACTATTAAATAATAATATTATTTCCTGTGCCTAGCACCAGTGCACTATTAAATAATAATATTATTTCCTGTGCCTATGGCTAGTCTCCGCTGAGATTAGCAAACACAGTCTAAAAACTTTTATAACTTATTTTATACAACTAAAACAAGGACAATAAAAATACCAAAAAATTAAGCCACAAAGGTGATTATGGTTTTACTCCAGACATCCTACATTTAAAATATAAAAGAGACTTCATGACTTAATAATAAAATAAAACCATTGAATACATACCTTATTAGTTTAGTAATGCAATCGTATTTCCATTCACATTTTTATAGTTTTCAGAATAAACTAGCATTATAACCACAATTGCTGAACATAAGTAAATCCAACAAAATACAAAGTCATCCATCAAAATGTTTTATCACAAATCCTATTTTTTTTTAATGTAAAACTTTTACTACACAGTCACAAGACAGCAGATCGCAAACATCGGTGGTGTTGCAATTATATCAAAAACAGTAAGCGACAATGCCTAATTTCTATAGTTTAACGGAAGTCACTTCTCTAATAAAAAATAAAGTCTTGTTCTGATGTTGTTAAGCCAATGACGGCACCACTGCTTTGCAGTTACGGTTCCCGCTTGACCGCAGCGTCAGACAACAATATAGCCATCAACAGCAACACTTGTGCTGCGGTCTGTCGATTGAAGTGGCATTGTCGCATGCGTTACTTCTACTAGAAACTATAAAAATAACAACATTATTTAAAACCAACAACAGCACTTTAACATTATTCTCCATAAATCGCTCAATCCACAATATTATTTCATTTTATGACTGCATCATAAAGTTTTCCAATATAACATATTGGTGACTTTTACTGTATACTACGTTTCGCCCTGTAGGTCGTAACACTTGGGTTTATAGTACTTCAGGTCTTAAAGTTCATGCTACACCTTTATGGGGTTGGCAAACATCTAAGAGATATAAAAGCCATCATTCAAAGACATTCTTGGATAGAAGTATAAGATTGCTGGATGATATTTACGTATAGAGGCGGGTGATGTTGTATTGAAGAACACAATTTTTACAGAGCTATAGTGTATTTTATGCAACTTTTTTTTAATTTGTTTTCTGTTTAATCCTGAAATAAAAGCAAAAGTTGTTAAATAAACATTTAATTTGGATTGTCTTTTGCATTTAATTCCTTATAATACCAATTACTTTTGAATAAATTCGTTTTCAACATATTTCGTGATCTAGCAATTAAAGACCGACTGTATTTTATTAATTAGCGTTTCAACCATACATAAATAACTATCGATAACTTTTTACCCAAAACATCGACACTTGTCCCATCCCTACACAAAGTACCGCGTAGTAAAAATGTTCGAGTTTGGCAGGGAGACGTATGAGCATAATTTTTACATGTACGCCGTCTGATAATATCGCTCGTACATTCTACATTGTGGCTGGTACGGGCAAAGAAAGAAAGAAACTAATTTGCTTTCTTTATAGCTCGGGAGTTTGGGCTATTTTTTTTCAGCACTCTTGATGAATTTGGTCACTAAATTACCATGGGTGATGGTTTTGTGAGAAGCTCGTGGCTCGATAATAATCAGTCTCTTGGGTCAATCTTCAGATTAAGTAACGCTTGCCTGGGTCGATCTGTGGATGGGTGACCACCCATTACAAATACCAAGTAGAATCCAAAAGTTTCCAAGGGTTTTCGTATTACCCAGATACTAAAGTCAAAGTCAAAGTCAAAGTAAAAGCATTTATTTCAATTAAACCATTACTGGTACTTTTGAATGTCACTAAAAAAACTAAATCAAAATCGGTTCATGCGTTCGGGAGCTACGATGCCACAGACAGACACACGACACACAAACAGACAGACACATCAAACTTATAACACCCCGTGGTCTTTGCGTCGGGATTTAAAAATACTTTTATTAAGCTCGGTCCTGATGCATTCTACAGACATGGCCCGCCGCATTCCACTTCAAGCTAGCAGTCTTATTGCCCACATCAGCGATTCTAGTTTCTGAACGTATTGTGGTATTGCGAATTCTGTCTATGCCATCAATATAAAGCCAGTGCGTGCGTGTGTGCGTGCGTGCGTGCGTGTGTGCGTATGTGTGCTTATTACTGATGAATTTGTGACATTACTATTACATTATCTTTTCATAATTTTATATTAGATGTAATTTTTTTGTAATGTAAGCATGATTTATTATTTTGATGCCTTTTGGCGGGACTCAGCTCGGGTCTAATTTATTATAACATCTTCTGTACCCTGTGTTCACAAAATAAATGAATTTGAAATTTGAATTTGAATTTGAACAAAAGCTAAATACATAGCACACATATAGGTGTTCCATTATCACTTTCAAGCTTCAACGGGTAATTTGACATAGAAATCGAACACAACCAGTACTCTGTGGTTTCCAATCCAGGCTGAATTGTAAACCACACGCTGACATATACTCGTTCGTACGAACAGTGCTGTTTCTGCTTCACGTATATAAGGACCATTCAGGGCTTTTATACTAAAAGCGAGACTTATATAGAGGTTATAATGTTGGTCCGTATATACAATTGTCTTGTATTGTTTCAGCAATGTTTGGGGTAGGAAAATATGTTTTGTTTGGTCGCTTGTTTGGTATTGTTACTGTGGGTAACATAAAGTTACGACTGTTGTTTTCCCTAAAGAGGTGAGCAGTGGTGTTGTAATGTTATAACCATTTTGAAAATTAGGTTTAATTAGGTTACTTTTACTATGCAAGGGACGTGAATTTGTTGCTGATTGCGCACAAATCGGGACACATTTGAATACCTACGGCAAAACAAACATGTGTCAACTTCCGTGAGTAAAGTTATTTTCCACTGTTAAGGGGATAGAACCGATGTGGCACATCAACCTGCCCGCCATTTTGATTTTTTTTCGAAGTCAGGGCCTACGATGAAGTGGTATGTATGGATAGAGGACATATAGACGAACAAAAAATGTCCAGTAACACGGTACCCCAAAGTGTCACGTTACCGAGATATTTGAAGGTAAAGTCCGACATATTATGGGTACAATGACCACATAATAAAGAATAGACGTTTTTTTTTTTTTTTTTTTGTATTTCCTCTATCCATACACACTTTCATCGTGGGCCGTGATTTCGAAAAAAAAAACAAAATGTCGGCCCGGTTGATATGCCACATCGGTTCTATCCCCTTTACAAGTAAATTGTGTCTTTTTATTAGTCGCTGTTGCACCCATACACACATACATGCGGTAAACGTGCTGTTTGAGCGTGCAGCCCGTATAGACAAGAGTTTATTTCTCTACTTAGGTACTACTATTACTTTCTTATCAACGCACTGACCGCAGCAAGCGTCGCTTAACCCCACAGATACTCATTGTATCTTTCTGAAATAAAGACTAAGTACACATCTTCCTCCTCTTACCCCTCTAGCTTTACCCAAAAGGGTACAAATAAACCCAGAGGTATAAATGATTAATGTGGGAGACATTTGCATTTATGTTCTTCAAATAATAAAATAAGATATATTATGAGTACCTAAGGTCTGGCTCATCGTGTATAAAATATATTTATAAGTGTCGTATTTTTATGTTATAGGACAATCGAAGAGTAAAAGTACTGAATTAAGTAATGATATTGTGACTTTGATGTAATACTATGTTCATGTTTCAAAAAGTATTATCATGAATTGAAAAACAAATTTCATTCTGAGGCTGTAAATAAAGGACCTTCGGCATGAAGGGCTAAGAAGGAACATGTGTGGTTTTTAGTCAGTAGAAGTCTGACACTCCCTTTCGCTCTGCCCAAGAGCGGGAGGGGTTATTTGATGATTTTCCACCCGCCAAAAAAAAAAGGCTGTGAATTCACTAACAATTCAATTTTAAAATAAGTACATTTTGAGCATCAAAAACGGAGGTCTCGGCATAATGGCACTTGGGTCAATCTTCATGTTAAACCGTGCTTGCCCAGGTTGGTCCATGGATGGGCGACCTAGTTCCCTCCTTGCCTCAAAAAGCATGTTAAACTCTTGGCCCGAAAGTCTGACAAAACATTATTTTGCCGTATTGAGTTGCCTAGGCAGATGATGATGACATTTTGAGCATCAAAATACAATAGGAATGTTCATTCCTGCAATAAGTCTCCGTTTATAGTATTATAGGGAGGTTAGAAAAAAGTTACACAGTTCCCAGAGAGAACGTAAGAAAGAACGCTGTCTGTACCACATTGCACCCAACCCGACTTTTCTGTCACATATTAAAATGCTTTCCTTTGTAAAAGTTTGTCCTACAAAGTTAAAATTTGGCATAGTTTCACAAAAGTTGCTGATGTTACAAATAAGAAAGTTTCTATTTTGGCCAAAAGTTACGGGCGACGAAAACTACGGAGTAAAGTTTACAGAGGAATAGAGTTACTTACTGATATAAGAAACCGGGAGTTTATAGTAAACGAATATAGAAGTTTTTGTAAACAAACACGCATGTCTCAAAGGTTTGGCAGAATTGCACCATTTCTTTTTATTTTGGGGGGGTCGTTGGTCGCGACTGCTGAGCATGAGGTCCTTGGTTCGATTCCCCGGAGTGAGAAAAATGTTATTGGGTTTTTACGTCAGGAAAGCCACGTGGCTGCTACTAAGAAATTCCTGGTATAAAAACCCAACATCATTTTTCCCACCCCGGGAATCGAACCAAGGACCTCATGCTCAGCAGTCGCGACCAACGAGGCAGTCAAAGCCCTTCTAATGACACAATTATCCCCCAATATTAATTTGTTTAAAACAGTTATAAGTACAATCCTTTATAATCTTCAACCCCAATCCGTAAACCCTTTCCACCCTATCTTCTCTATGGCGGCCCTACGAAACGGCTTTTCAATTAGGGTCCACCAACGGATGGTTAAGGATAATATTTAAATAATAAAGAACCCAGTCGGATCACAAACCGGTGTTTATACAGAAAATTGGTTTTTGAAAAACCCCTTATTTTGACATTACTGGCTGAATGTGGCTTTCGGCTATGTCAGTGTGAGTTTTTAAATTTATTTTCCATAGATAGGGTTTTCGTCTTCTTACGAACTACGATTTCTGCATAATTTTTTTAATAACAGCCGCTTAGGTGAAGCCACGCTTGCCTAAGTTGGTCTTTGGATGCGCGACCACCCATTACATACAGAGTTTCCTCCGTGCTTCGGATAACACGTTAAGCTGTTGCTCCCGGCTGACATTTGTAGATTTTTGGCCGTCGTTACAGGTAGTCAGTGACCTGAAAGTCTGACAACCAGTCTTACCAAAGGGTATCGTATTACCTAGTATTAACTGGGTTGTGGAGGTCAAGTAGGCAGTCGGTCCATGTAAAATACTGGCATTCAGCTGCATCCTGTTAAACTGGAAGTTGACCCCAAAATTGTTGGAAAAAAGCTAAGCAGATGATGATGACTTACCTAACATTTCTGGAAACATTCTAAATAAAGTTTTTGTTTGAATTTTTTTTTTTTTTTGAATTGTTGTTTTTGACTTTACTGTGAAACTTATCGTGCACATTTTGCTACATCGTTCTCACATAATATACCATCTCAACATGAATGATCTAACCAAAGTTTTGTAACAATATTATGATTTAAAAGAGTGTCCATGGAGTTTCTTGCCGTTCTTCTCATGAGACCAACGCTTTGGAATCGGCAACTACAGTACACTCACAGTTATTATGCCTTGTGAGGGACTGTAGCTTAGTTTATTAGTTTATTTAGTATTTGTTCGACTATTCAAAAGTGCCTGTAACTGGCCTACTTGAAATAAATGTTTTGATTTTGATTTTGAAAGAATTGACCTGAATGCAAACATTTGTAGATTCGAAAGTTTTAGTTGCAAGTCGAAATTGAAAACAATAACTTACTTACTTTAATAAAACTATCCCACTTGCAGTTACGCTAACAAACGGCACAGAATTCCTACGAACAGTACCTTGACTAAAATAGTTCACTAGTTCACAAGCCATGACGTCAGAGGTAAAGGGGTGAAACGGGGTGAAAAGGGGGTGGTCGTAGTATAAATTTCCGGGACAGTACTTTCAGCGGGCAAGCCTTAATGCCCATCAACCTAGTAGGCGTAAGTTGAGCCCTAGATTGCTAGATGGCTTTAATAAATACAGTTTTCAAAGAGGTTTCGGTCATTTTGTTGTAAAATATTCGGGAAGTTCTGGATTGTGAGGGGGTGAACAACAGTTGTGCTTTTTAATGGTCTTTACTGGGTTTAGGCTGTAAGAAAGTTTCTTCCGTATAAGAATCGTATTATCGAAAACAAAATACAGGCCAAATAACGTAACACACTTTCAACCATATCGTACAAGGTTTTAATATTTATCGTAAAAACGAATCAAATTATAGAATTAATACTATCTGCTTCAACCGATGAAAAGGAATAAAAATTGTAATGGAAAATAAATTAACAGAACCGAATTCTTTAAACGCTATTAAACGTATGCCATTAATTAAATAAATTCAGCCTCAGTAAATTTGCATTAAACCCATGTCGGTGATTAAATACCAGGGATGTTAACTGACTAAAAAAAATATGATTCTAATTAATCCGTCTGTTAGGTTATCGAAAAATATTGGATACGTATATTTTGTTTTAATAAATCAATAAAAATTGACGAAGATAAAACGCGTCACAGATTTGAGTGAGGGGTCGTGACGTCACTCATCTGTAAAAAAGGTTATACTAATGTCTTAGAATATGAAGTCACACGAGTTTTCAAAACACTGTATCGTCTTCATTGTCTGTTTACGTGAAAAAAGAAAAAATAAGTTTCCAATATTTTTTGGAAATCTATCTGACGGACTAATTAGAATTTTTTAGTTAACTACCCTATTTATGTGGTTAATAATTTGTATAACACTCATTAATACATTATTAATTTTCCATTAATAATAATTGTTGGCCAAATAGTAGTTTTAGAAACGGTTTAGCGATGGATAGATGGAACTCTTCAACATAACTGGCGAAATGAGGGTGTTCTGTTATGTACACCTCTGTCTAATCCTTCGGGAATTACAGTTTTGATGGTAAGTTAGAATAAGCTTCGGAAAAAATTTCGAACGTCATTTTACAAAGCAGTAGGCTTAGCCAAGTTGACAATCTACAAACGTTGACGCTAGTAGAAAACGACTCAAATGTATGGGGATGACGTCATCTCAACGCTAAGTCACGTGGTCAGAACAAACGAATAGAAAATTCGTAGCCATGTTTACAACTTATCGAATCGTTCAAAGTGATGGAATGAAATGTGATCCTTTCTACAACGTTGATCGCTACATCCCATATAAATGCTAGCCATGTCACACTTTTGACAAGCGCAAACGAAACGTTGGCGAAGTATTTGAACGATACGTTAGCGTTTGCCGAGACCCTGGAGATAACGCTTAAAAATGGCGTCTATATATGATACAGCTGTCTTGAGACCGAGAAGTGTTTTGTTTATTTCTCATAATTTTGGATTCTATGTGCCTATTTAGCATTTAAAATGCATACTTTAAATATATTGTGGTGCGCTAAGGGTCAAACACAATAATTCTTTTGTTTGTTTCATAAGAAGTACCTAGTATAGGTCCATGCCGCGCAACACGTCATTGTTTATATTGTAAACTTTCAAGTGCCCAAGTACGAGTATATTAGATTTTAACAAAGGAAGGTCACAAAATAAGTAATAATTTACGTACCTTCCCACTAATTCCAAGCTACCTGCGAACTGTTCTGGGTCTGGTCGAGATCTCGATCCAATATTATAAAAGTTATTACTTCATTTAAGTATCTTTCATCGAAATGCACAATATCATATTATTTCACGACACAGTAATGTTTAAAATTACATTCCGCACTGTGATATCATATTAAACCAATTGTAAGAAGAACTTGTACCTTATTTCACTTACTTTAATAACACTTAATACAATTTATTCCTTTCATAACAATTCAAAACAAAACTTCAACCCGCGCATAAAGTAAACAACTGCGATTTTGACATTAGTTTGACGTTAGTAGAAACGCTCACCATAGACTAAAGTGTAGGTTTTTTCTATATTTATTAGAGAATGAGCGATCGACTCAGTTGTGTGAAGTTGGCTACCAACTTAGCGCTTTCTATAATCGCTTGCGCCGAAGCGTTATCTATTGTAGAAAGAGAATAGAAACGAAGCGGTTGTAACTTGGCTAACCCTACAGATGTGATTGGTAACGCCAGAAGGTGACGCCTTAGAAAGACATACACTGACCTTGTTGAAAGGCTGTCCTTTCTGAAGAACATCATCACCATACACGCACACCGGGTATGATTAGGTGTATGAAGTTAGACGAGATAAAAAGAGTATGCAAGAATCGTAGCAGGTCCCACCGGGGCTGCAGGTTGTTTGAAAGAGAAACAGCGGTCCCGGACACAAAGGGCTAAGAAGGAATATGGTGGTTTTTAATCAGTAGAAGTCTGACACTCCCTTCGACTCCACCCAGACCGGGAGGAGTCATATGACGATTTCCCAAACTCCAAAAAAAAAAAGAATCGTATCAGGTGACGTTCTGTGGTTTTGCTTACCCCCATGGGGAAAAGGTGTTATCTTTATAACCACAACCGAGAGAAAAAATCCCAGAAATTGTATATCAAATAAGCTATCTACCTTACATGGAACCAATTCTGATGATAAGTGTGTATCCCGAAGCGAATCCGAAAATCTCCCGATTTGCTTGAAACGTACACGCGGAAAACGGAATCCGAAATCAGCTGTTTATGCCCGCCATTTTTATGCGCATTCATTTCTGAGAGCGTATTCATCAACACTACGATTTCGTTGGGAAGCGAAAATAAAAATCGTTTGGATATAGCTACGAGAAGTAAATAAACATCATTTATGATTTATAAATATTTTCTCACGATGATTTAACAATAATGTTTGCCTCGTTGGTCTATTAGTAACTAATAGCGCTTGCAACTGTTGCAAGCGCTGCTGCTGCGCATGTGGTCTTGGGTTCGATTCCCGGGTCGGCCAAAGTCTAATTGGATTTATTCCTATATGTACTCTGCTTAACCTTTTGGGAATAACAGTCTTGTATTTGAATTTTCGTGGTATCTATGAATGTTTGTTATCATTTTCAATCAGATCGGCTGTCCATCTGTGAAACAACACAGAATCGGAAACTTCTTCAGTTCAAAATCAAAATAATTTCTCAAGATCGCACAAACTTCATAATCATAACTTTCCTTTTAACTTCACAATCGGGTAGAAATTAATTAACGTAACATTTCAATTAAGATAGACTATCACCAAAGCTATGGCGTCCTTTAAGCCTCTCCGTTTTACTTAAATTTATTATTTTCTATAACTTCAGTAACATCAAATTGGTCGACTTTTCTCTAATTTAATTCTGTACTACGGTCAATTTCTTCGTTTTTAAGCTTTCAATTTTCATTATTTTGTAAGTGATTTCGTTACGGCTTGTTTCCTTCTGTATTTTGGTTGGATCAGTTATAATGTCATGGTTCATTGACTATCTTTAAGCAATATAGAACACTTAAATGTTTCTTAAAAGAAAGAGAGAAAGAAAGAAAATGTATTTATTGGTTTCACACAGGACAAAACAAATTGGCCAAAAAAATAAAGATTAAAAAAATAAACATAAGAGAAACGCTTAAAATAAGTACTTATCTAAGTTATTGACGTGGTATTTTGTTTGAACCTAACGGATTATGGTGGTCACCCATCCACAGACCAACCTAGGTAAGCGCGGCTTAACCTAAAGATCGACTCAAGTGGCAGTTATTATTACCAATCCTTAAAACAAAAAACGCCAAGCCAAAAAGAAGGTATTATTGTGTTGGCTAAATATTTTCGTAGTACCTAACGTTACATAGAATAAACAAACGTTGATGAAACAAAAGTCGATGTAAGGTTTTCGGTGTAAAGAAACATCGAAGAAACAAGGGTGTAAAAGTACCCTTAACGCAAACGATGGGCACTTGTTCTTCCCACCACTGCGATATTTTTTTTGTTCTAGACCATAGCCAGGAACGTCCTAGTTACGGAAATATTGGCGGTCAAAGTTCCAAATTTTTTACAGCTGTTTTTGTAAATACTAGTTTTTCAGGTTATAACTTTACTTAAATTACCTCCATGACTCGTTTACTATTCAAAGCATCCACTAGCACAATGTTTTAACAGTGCTACATTGAGTTTTGCCGTAAAAAGTGATTTTTGACCCAAAAAAATTTTTTTTTGCGTAGGGGTACTTAGTTTGATGTACAGAATGCTTGGTTGACGGCTGTGTGATGGGTTGATTTACACCCTGTAGTTTTCGGTGAAACAATTTTCGCAGAATAGTGTTTCGAGGTAACGTAGGGAACCCTATGGTTACACTTGATAAGCTCAGCAGCACTCTGTAGTCTAAATTTTATCTTGTCGATGATAATAGGCTCGCCTATCACGAGTAACTTAACCATAACTGATGATAAAGTAGGTACGCTTGCTATTGGTACACCTCTGCCTGACCCTTCGAGGATTACAGGAGTCATGTTATGTTATACTTACAAGATTGCTATAAAGTTGGCTAAAAAATATTTGGTGCGTTCCTTCAAATGGTTGAAATTCATCTGAAATTATATTAGACCGAATTTTTAACTTTTATGTTCGTTTTCTGGAAAACAACCCAGTTTGGACCGAAATTGTTGCAAACTAGATTTAGTATCACCCATTTCAAGCAATGCACCTGTCTAGTCACTTTTTTTTATGAAATAAACAGAATAAGTAATAGTTACTGATTCATAGAAAACTATTTAACATAAATGTTAATTTGTATTTGGCTAATGAATTACAAATAATTAAGTTTAGCTAATGTTGGTGTCCAGGATTTTATCATCATTATTTTATAAACAAATTTATCGTGTGTCAAAAAATCATGTAACTGGAAACTTTGATCATGTCCAAGAAATTCGAAAATATGACATCTACCAACCCGCACTAGAACCGTTTAGTGGAATACGATCTCTTTGCTGTCACCCAGAGATATACCAGCATTGGAAATATTTTATGCTATGTCGTGACATTGGCCACAGTTCAAATGCCCTTCTATTCCATTGTTTCTGAAATTATATGGTTACATAAACGACTTAACAATATGCATTTACAAAACATTTAAACTCACATACACAAATAGCCAAACCCGGTACAAATACCTGCAGGTCATACAAATATTTGTTTCGTTCAGGGATCAACCCTACAACCACGAAACGCAGAGCAGCAGCTTATCGCTCAACCACTGCACCAACCATGGAATCAACTCTACGATACGCAGCGCTGCTGCGAATCGCTCAACCACTGCACAAATCAGTGAGTAGAGCGTGGTCATCAATGCCTTTTCCTTCGTAACTCTTCACCACATTGAGGAAATTACAGCCTGTTGTTATTTATACAACCACAATTGACTCACAAACATTTCCACAATAAACTTAATTATTTACATCATCAAAAAGCGATTAAATTGCCTTTAAAACAGTAGTACTCAATCAATTACTATCCATCGTTGTAAACTGCCATCCAGGGCGGACAGATAGACAGACAGACAAACTTTACGCAGGCATTGATATTAAAATATTAATTACCAATCAATTTTCAATTACGAAAGCAAATTAAACGAACAATTTAATCATTTTTGGGACACATTTGTGTTAATTATTTGGTTGTTTGATGTTTTTATGGATAATTGACACGGGGGCTTAATTTGTTTGGCTCTTTATTTTGCGTTGCATTAAGCAATATAAGTTTTGTCTGGTATTTTATTCCTAATCAATCTAAGCTTCCAGCTAGGATACATGGACCGTGACTAAAAAATCATCTTGTATATTTCACACAAATTGTTGACAATAGTTTATCTTACCACTATGTCAACATCAAAACTATTACTCCCAAAAGCAATCAGGAAATAAATGATAGTAATCATAGCAGATAAACACCAGTGTAAAACATTTACCATTTCAGTTTGTAATCAGTGAGGTATCACTGTCTTAACTTCGAATCGTGCTGAAAACTATCACAATATGCTGACACTGCTAAAGAGAGCGTGAAGATTTTGATGCGGCTTTATTTTAGACAACCTCGAATGGAAAATTATATTGTTTGGTCTTAGCGTATCAATACCAAATTTTCGAACGAACGATGCGATTTGCGCTCGCTAATTTAATTCAGTCAACTAAGAGCAGCGGCGGCCCAATGGTGGCGGTTTTTTTTGGAGGGTAGGGAATCATCAAATGACTCCTCTTGCTCTGGACGGAGCGGCAGGACTGTCAGACTTCTACTGACTAGAAACCACCCACGGTCCTTCTTAGCTCTTTGTGTCCAAGGACACGGTATTTCCTTCGAACAACCCGCAGCCCCAACAGGGTGACACGCCTCATACATACATGAGATCTGAGCCATGGACTCCCGTCTGAAGCGTCTTCGCTACGGCCGACTTGGATTTGGATTCTATTTAGAAATTTAAAAGACAGCAAAGCACGAATCAGCCTATAAAGTGCCCACTGCTGGGACACAGTCCTCCTCTCTGTGTGAGGGAGTGGACCATAGTCCCTCATGAGGGCCCAGTATGGTTTGATACAATGTTTGTGTAGTGAAATTTCTCCTCATACCTCCGCAACACATTATCGCCTCGTTGACGAGTAAAACACAATGTTTACGTTTAATAACATTTCCGTTTACATTCCGCAAGCTGGTTACTGTATCATTTTGTATGGTAGCACCGAAATTACCCGAGCAAGACTTATCATACAGCAAATAATTGCTATCCGAGACATTTTCGTTCTACTCAAATCAAGGTCTACGAAATTGCTACGCCGTAGCTGTAGCCTCTACGCTTGCTACGCTTTCGTAGCACATGACGGGGAAACGTAGCAGGCGTAGCGTATTCAAGGCGAGTTTTTCTTAGACTGTTTCGTTGGTCTAGTGGTCGCAAGCGTCACTACTGAACATGAGGTTCTAGTTTCGATTCTCAGGTCGCGCAACGTGTTTTTGATCCATTAGGAATTTCTCAGTAGCCGGTATCACATGGAACTCAAATATAACTGATAAAATATGAGTGTAATATGAGGTTCATCTCTGTCTAACCTTTCGGACGGCGTGATGCTATGTCGGTATGTCACATTTTTTTTTAAGTAGACTACACCACATGAGGTCCTGAGTTCGATTCCCAGGTCGGGCAAAGTGTTATTGGGTTTTTCCATCAGGAACTTCTCGTACACACCACGGAGTCTGGATTTGTACCCGGATGATGGCAAAAGACTAGCCTATTTTTTTTTGGCGGGTGGAAAATTATCAAATAACCCCTCCAGCTCTTAGGCAGAGCGGAAGGGAGTGTCAGACTTCTACTGACTAAAAACCACCCATGTTCCTTCTTAGCCCTTCATCTCGAGGCCGCGGTATCTCTTGCGAACAACCTGCAGCCAAAACAACCCGCAGCCCAAAAGACTCGCCTTCAGTCACATTTTAAACATAACTGATAAAATGTGGGTGTACTAATTAATGGATACACTTCGGGGAGTACAGGCGTGATGTTATGTTGTGTTATAATATCAACCTCTCCATCACAAAAAAAAATAACTCTAAAATCTAACACACTATCAGTACTCCACTAACTGACATACAGTAACGGCAAATCCATTTAACTATTCCCGCAACTCAAAAAAAGTCTCAAATTCAATATAAAACTGAACGCTGCTCCTGTACAGGGTGTAGGCAGTAAGCAGTCCAGTTAATCAGGCTGCCCCAGAGAGGCTGAGCTACAAGATAACTGCATTACTTTCATGGGGATCCGCTCATTGATTCCACGAATTATGTCGCTCTCTGCGAAAGTAGCGATAACAGAAAAAATGTTGCGACAGGAATAAAAATATTTTGGGACGATTTTTTTTTTGTTTTTATGTTTTTCAATTAAAGGGTTGTGAGTCGTTCATACCCTTTAATTTATCGTGTAATCCCTAAAAGTAAAAGCAAATAAAAATAAAAAAATATATATTTTGTTGGAGCTTTCAAATAAATATAATTAGTTTATTAAATATAGAAATATAATAAAATAAAAATATAGAACATTATTTGCCCTCGTTATAACCTCTGAAGAATAGTTCGTTTCTCATCGATAAAACTACAATAATTATCGCTAACTTTCGACTCACGAACAATATTCAGTTATTAGTAGAAACTTTGATAAACACGAGTCCTACTGCCAGCAATTAGCGAGAGAGTATAAAATGCAAACTTACTTTAGCTACGGAAGTTGGTGACTTTTAGTTGTTTAACCTTTCGTGTGGAACGTAGATCCACGCGAGACACAATGGCTTTTTAATTGTGTCTAATTACACGGCATACAAAAGGATAAGGGCCGGTTTTTCAATCGCCGGATAACTTTTATCTGTCGAATAAGTTTGTCATTTTAAAAGTTTTTGTATAGACAATCTGTCAAAACATCACATTTATTCCTCAGGTAAAAGTTAACTAGCGGTTGAAAAACAGGCCCTTATTCACTTACATTTGCCAGTTAAAGTTATTTTGCACTTTCAAGCCTTTTTGGAAACTCTTTGGCGACTCACAAATTAGTCACAAAAATTAATCAACGTTCACTACATCATTCAGTACCCCTCCCACTCCACCCCCCCCCCCTCCCCACTTATAAGCTGTTCCCTGTAAATAAAAGTACTCTTCTTGAGAGAGAAAATCGTTGATAGTTAGTCGCTTCCTCGTCGGCTGTGGTACTAAAGCCTTATTTAATACTTAGTTTTCAAACATGTTCAAATTTCGCCTATAGTTTGGACCTAATTTTAGTTATGTACAAAGTTTTCTTCATACAATGAGGGACAGATATATTTTGATACAACTAGTTAGGCCGAAAACTGTGCCTAGGTCGATACTTTGGACAATTATAATGGTCAAAGTTTCTTATTTAATGATGTTGGACTGTCTATGACCCACACGCGTGCTTTGTGATGTAATAAATATGTAGCCTGGTTTTTGGAAAAGGCGTTCGTGAAACACGAAGCTGCATTTTTTAAAAAATCATAAAAATACTACTAAAGTTTTTATAATGTAATTTAATCATGATTCGAAAGACACGTGGCGCCATCTTTTATCAAAAGAACATGTTGTTTTTCCCGTTTCTGTACATATGACAACGTATAATATGCATTTCAGAATGATTGGTTTAGTGGCTTAGGCGTTAAAAGGAAGCCATAAAACCTTTTTATTTTTGGAGGCTGGGAAATTATCAAATTTCTTTCTTTTTAAAAACATTGCCCCACACTAGGAATTTCTCCTGTATCGTGGGTGCGTTTACAAACATTTAAAGTCACATACACAAACACCCAGACCCGGAACAACTATCTGTAGGCCATACAAATATTTGATCGAAAACTCGTGAACTCCTCGAAAACGGCACATGTCAGTACATTTTTTACCTACAAATGACGTCACAACCCCCCACTCATGATCTTCGACGCGTTTTATCTTCGTCAATTTTTATTAATTTGATGAAACAAAAAACACGTATCCAATATTTGTCGATAATCTATCTGACGGACTAATTAAAATCATATTTTTTTGACTCAGTCCGATCCCTTATTCTAGTTTTCAAACGTATATTGTTTGGTGTTCATAATAATTAAAGCTAAGAACATCCACAAGACAATATTTATTTAATATTAATCGATTTACAAGGCAATATTTCATAATTTATTCTTGCCTATTTTTTCTAACCAAATTATGGATCAATGTTGTCTGAGTTAAATAAATTATTATTATTTTTTAGATTGCCACGGTTGTCTCCACCACGTAACCCCTTTACTTGTCTGAAAACAAAAAGGAAAAGTCGTATTGTGATGCAGCTTCCAAAGGCTGAACCACGACATACTTAAGTAACAAATTATTTAAATGTAGATTAAAAACGGTTCGTAGTTAAGTAATGTACTAGCTTGTTTTCAAAGTAGAAAGGCGCTTGCCAACAACAAATAAGTTCTTTTCATTAATATAAGACATGTTAGACCAACAAACAGACTAAAAGCACCGAGTTTCTAAACCTTTTTAATTATGTTACAAACAGAACACTACCCGATAGAAAAAAAAACTACAGCTGAAAACAAAACCGTTAGAAACCGCTTACTTTCTGTATCCGATTAATTAACAATTCTAGTATAACAAAGAAAAAAATAGCAGATTGTTTTGCTAACCCTACCACTTAGAGAAAAAGATCCCTGTTTTTATTCAACGTGGAAAAAAAGCTCGCCTTTACGTTGCATTAGTGCGATTGTCTTTAATAAAGTATTTTTTTGCTAACCCTCCTCGGTGAGGGATTTTATTTTTATTTATTGTATACTAGGTTTGGTTTGCGGCCTTATCGCATTATTTAGGCCACAATTGCCTTTTATTGAGTTCTTTTTGTATCGTTTATTTTTTTGGGTTTTTAAGGTCAAATAGCGGTGGGTTTTTTTTTTAATATGGGACAAGCCCGCCACACTATTCCCAAACCACTGTAACTTCTGTAAGCCAGAATCAACAGTGGCGACCACAAGAAAAGCGCCGAGACAATGAAGCTCGACGAAGTCCCAGAGAAACGATTAAACTGTCTTGGATCCCGCAACGAAATTAATCAGAAAATAATAGCAGAGGAGTAGGAAAAAACATAATTTTTCAATATTTCAATAGCAGTGAGTTATTAAAATAGCCCGAAAGTCTGATAAACAGTTGTAAAAACCATGGGGGCAACCAAGTTTTATTCTGTAATTATCGAGGGGTTAGGCCTTATCCTGGTGTCAGAGCTTGTGTGGAATGGACGGGGGCTAAGAGCGCCGCAAAACTTTTTAGACCGGCAAAAGACCGAATGGCATATGCGGAGCTGACTGCAAACCTTCACTAGTTGGCGAGGCACGGTGTATATATAGAAGTAGTTCTTCTAAAACCATTTACATATTTGGAACATAGAATGGAGAGGTATTTCATTTGTAATCCTATATTTAGCATTAACCTGTTCTAAACAAACGGATAAAAATGAGAGTATCACCGCTAAAAACCAAAGTCAGCACAAAATACATTTCAATAACTATAAAAGAGAATATGCTAACAATTCTTTTTATATTGCTATCGTTAATAATGTCTAATGTTGCGTTAAAATTGTTCTGCTTACCTCGGTTCGGTTAGCGATATTGACTATAGGAGTTTTAAGGGGCTCATGGCTCAATAACGGCCTAAACCAATCAATAAGTGAGGTTAAGCAGCGATTGTTGTAGTCGGAACAAGGATGGGTGACTCTTCTTTACGTCTATGCTTCGGGGTTGTCATCATACTATATAGGGTGTAAAAGTACCCTTAACGCAAACGAAGGGCACTTGTTCTCCCCACCACTGCGATCCTTTTTTTGTTCTAGACCATACCTGGAAACCCTCTAGTTACGGAGATATTGGGGGTGAAAGTTCCAAATTTATCAATTTATCACAGCTGTTTTTGTAAATACTAGTTTTTCAGGTTAAAATTTTACTTAAATTACCTCCATGACCCGTTTACTATTCAAAGCATCCATTAGCACAATGTTTTAACAGTGCTACATTGAGTTTTACCGTAAAATGTGACCCAAAAAAAAAGTCGTTTGGGGTACTTAGTTTGATGTACAGAATGCTTGGTTGACGGCTGTGTGATGGGTAGATTTACACCCTTTATATGGCAAACTACTGCTGGACTTAGGCCTCTCCCAACAAAACATCACACCTGGAATCCCCGAAAGGTTAGGCAGAAGTGTACTTAGGAGCAAACCCGCATTTAGCCAGTTACGTTTAAGTTCCATGTAAAAGGGGGCGACCCTATTTTCATCAGCCGGGCACGAATCCTGCTTCCGTGGCTGCTACTAAGTAATTCCTGATGGAAAATATTAATAACTATGCTTTTTTTTTTTGGGGGGTTGGGAAATCATCAAATAACCCCTCCCGCTCTTGGGCAGAGCGAAAGAGAGTGTCAGACGTCTACTGACTAAAATCACCCGTGTTCCTTCTTAGCCCTTCATGTGGAGGCCGCGGTATCTCTTGCGA
Source organism: Diarsia brunnea (assembly GCA_949774965.1). Classification (NCBI taxonomy): domain Eukaryota; kingdom Metazoa; phylum Arthropoda; class Insecta; order Lepidoptera; family Noctuidae; genus Diarsia; species Diarsia brunnea. The sequence continues at coordinate 1,933,337 of OX459019.1, forward strand.
ACAACCCGCAGCCCCGACTGGAATAACACTATGCCTGACCCACGGATCGAACCTAAGACCTCATCCTCAGTAATCCCGCTTGCAACTGGCGAAATTTGGGTGTACTACGTATTAGGTACACCTCTGCCTAACACTTCGGGGATTACAAGCGTGATGTTATGGCGTGCTGTTCCTTCCACACAATCAATCTATTGTTTCCCTCACTGACTGGTATACACTTAGGTATATTTGTATAATGTTTTATACGCCATGAGAACAGACAGGCTGCCACAAAATCACTCGCTTCACGAATAACAGTTACCTACAGCTCTAAGACGTTCTAATGAAAACTGTCGGGTGAGGCCACAGTGAGGGCGAATAGATATATAGATTTAATAATAGGGATGTTTACTGACTAAAAAAAATATGAATCTAATTAGTCCGTCTGTTAGATTATCGAAAAATATTGGATTCGTATTTTTTGTTTTATTAAGGGTGTTGCGTTGCTAGAATCCCAAAAACGACGTATGTTTAAAGAAATTTGTTGAGGAATCCTTCCGTACGATTTCCATATAAAAAATATATGTTATACTTAAAGTCATCACAAATAATTCGTATTGTTTAAAATTTTAATAAACCTTCACATTATTTAATAAAAAATCGTAGTATGTCTTAACCTAAATCGAATTTTGTCTCTGTAACGGCTGAATAGTTCGGTATGAATTTTATACCCAAAAATACGTAGTGATGTATTTATCAATCCGTATTGTTTATTTTCTCTGATTTGTAATAAAATTTTAAAATAATAAATTCATTCCCGACATTTTGAGGCAAATGCGGCGCGAGACCCGTCGCGCATACTTGGAACGCGCTGCGCCAGTGTCTCGATGACTGTTGTCACGGGTGGACTGCACGCATGTCATTACTTCACAAATAAAATTCAAAAGTTCACGTTTTTAAGGTTTTCTGAATTAAAACATATTGTAAATTGTATAGTTATCAATATTTCGTAAAATAAGAACAGAAAATAAGTTTGTAAATATATTTAAAGTAGTTTGTAATTTCGTTTTGTTGTTTGCACCTATCATAGAGTAAGCTGACTATGCCTAATAAACGTAAAGTGACGCGTGGCCGAGCTCTCCAAAACTATTGGTAAATTACCTACGTTTCATAGTAGATATTTTGGTATATAGATATATCTATGATATTATTTTAATTTTGGACTGCCTCGTTGGTCTAGTGGTCGTAAGCACGATGCTGAGCATGAGGTCCTGGGTTCGATTCCCGGGTCGGGCAAAGTGTTATTGGGTTTTTCCATCAGGAAATTATAAGTAACAGCCACGGAGTCTAGATTTGTGCCCGGTTCATGGCAATAGGCTCGCCCCTATTATATGGGACTTAAACATAACTGGCGAAATGTGGGTGTACTATTAGGTACACCTCTGCCTAACCCTTCGGGGATTACAGGCGTGATGTTATGTTATCTAACTATTTTGTCTTGAGATTTTCGTTTGATGGAAGATGGAGATGTAGATGACTGATGATGTCTCGTACCTGATGGTAAACTCCGAAGGTGGGTATAGGATCTCATTGACGGCACTGAGTAGATAGAAAAAAGATAAAAAAAATAAAAAAAAGATAAAAAGCGCGTCAAAGATATGAGTGGGGGGTTGTCACGTCACTCACCGGTAAAAATTGTCATACTAATGTCTTAGAATATGACGTCACACGAGTTTTCAAAGCACTGTATCGGCTTCATTGTTTGTTTACGTGAAAAAAGAAAAATACGTGTCCAATATTTTTTGGAAATCTATCTGACGGAATAATTAGATTTTTTAGTTAACTACCCTATTACTTCATTGTACATCGTAATTTCTCGCAGAACGTATGGCTCTATTTACTAGCTGTAGTTTAACAGCGGTTTTACTCACTTCTTTGATGATATTTTCCATGAATAATGTTTTTTTTTCTTTTTTATTTGCAATGGGCTTGCTCTTACTCTGATAAAACTAATTCAATTTTGAACAGGTTTTTTGAGATAAACTTGACGATTAGAAGATAATATCTAAAAGCATAAATTGATTGAAAGAAAACCAGCTTATTTGTTACTATTTGGAACAAAAAAAACACAGTGACGAGGAGAACAAGTACCTTTCCACTTTGCCAAGGCTATTTTTACACTCATTAATAAAATTATCCACAGAAAACTTCTATTCCATCGCTACTTCCCGTAAATCATTGAAAATTAAAAGCAAACAACCCATACAAACTTAAACATAAGTTTTTCATAGCACACAGCCTTTCATTGCACTTAGCAAAACTTAAACAATACATTCTCACCCCAGTAGGCTTTATAAGCAACATTTATAGGGTCAAGTAGGGGTGAAAAGAGGAAAAACTTGTACTGTACAATAAACAGTTTTCATCATGATAATTTGAAGTATAAATTATAGCTTAGGGAAATAGTAAAAGTTAGAATAATTTTCCGCTCTTACATTTTCCTGTTTAAAAGTTAATATTTTTATTTTCGCGTCGTTTCTTTCTGCGTTGACACAATATTGTTGGGGACTCACGGGTGATAAGAAGTATGTTCAACTTGCAGTTATAACTTTTTTGCTGTACGCTTTTTAGGAGCAATGCGAGTGACAAATTATACACTTTTCCTCTTGTAAATCATGTTCAAATGGTCTTAGTTTTGTGTTGGTTCTTGATAGGGATACATGTTTTCTTTTACGTGATATAAGTGCACTGTTATCATTGTTTGCAATGCTAATTTTGTGCTTTTGTGATTAAAATAAATGATTGTACGTCTGGGTAATTCAGTGGCGTGCCTAAGGGTTAACAATACGGGGAGCCACTAACCAAACTGTTCAGAATCCCTAATATCATAAGGAGTATAAGAGCAGCCAAGCTTTTGGGCTTGTATGAAAGAATCGCTACGCTATTTTGTGACACCATATATTATACACATTTTTTGGTTCATATTTGTATGGGTTTTTGTTTGGATTCAATTGAATGTGGTTGTTACATTATTTTCTGGCACAAGCCCGCCACACTATTCCCAAACCACTGTAACTCCTGTTAGCCAGAAACAACAGTGGCGACCACAAGAAAAGCGCCGAGACAATGAAGCCCGACGAAGTCCCAGAGAAACGATTTAACTGTCTTGGATCCCGCAGCGAAATTAATCAGAAAAGAATAGCGGAGGAGTAGGAAAAACATAATTTCCACTTCACTCCATATCAGCAGGAGATAGAACAGAACAAGGCCAATAGGCACACAGGGACGTATACAACTGGGATAAGCCCAGTTGCCGCTCCACGGATATTATTGTCATTAATATTACTGGGTCCTAAGTTGTGAGCTGTTATATGTATTTGATTCCAATAATAGGTATGACAAAAATGCTTGAACGCACGGAAATTTGTTCTAATTTCTACAAGCTCCATATAGTAAACTATTTAGGTACAGCTCTGCCTAATTTCCGCGAATGTATCTTTTGTTAATAGAATTTCAAAGAATCAAAAACTAGCTTTCAAACACTGAAACCCCACCCCAAAATCTCTTACCGAAATGTAATCACAAAATCAAAGTTGGAAAACAGACCGTTCCGTTAAAAGCATTGAGTTTATATTGCATTGCACTTGAACACTTATCGGCTAACTACTCTTCCGTTCCAAAACGACCTTTGTCTTTGGGTTAATGGAATCGTTATGGACCTTCGTAATTTCCTCTTGAAAAGAAAAAATGTGTTTTTAGTGAAAGTCTTCTTCTTCAATATTCTACTGACAATATTTAAGTGAAGTCATCCCGAGGAAATCTTTGAAAACGGCGAAACTAGATAGTCATTCACCATCTGCCTAGCCTTTTCCCAACTTTGTTAGGGTTTGCTTCTTGTTTCATCGGATGCAGCTGAATACCAGTATATTACATGGAGTGATTACCTATATAACCTCCACAATCAAGTTCATCATCAGCCGAAATACGTCCACTGCTGAACATAGGCCGCACCCAAGTGGCGAACACTGACCGGCCCCTGTACGTCTCGCATACAGCGTATAGTTACTATATAATTCCAGTCAGCACTAGAAAATGCGATACCCTTGGTAAGACACAATATTATCGCACACATTTACATTCACAGACACCCACACCGCACAAACACCCGTACACATACACGTAGTCACTCTTGGCCACCTTATCTTATTGAATTTTTTGTGTACTTTGTAATTGGCGTATGGTTTTGTAATCATTATAAGTTATATTACTATAAGCTGTGAAGTTATCTATCATAAATAAATAAATAAGACTGGTTGTCAGACTTTTGGGCCTCTGGCTATAACAAGACTATAAGTTTTTAAACTGACATGGTCACTAACACTATTATTAACATTTTTTTTTTTTTTAAACATTGCCCCACACTAGGAATTTCGTGGGTGCGTTTACAAACATTTAAACTCACATACACAAACACACCCAGACCCGAAACAACTATCTGTAGGCCATACAAATATTTGTTCCGTGCGGGGATCGAACCCGCGACACGCAGCGCAGCAGTCCAATCGCTCAGCCACTGCGCCAACCGTGCCGTTAAAATATTGAAAACTACAAGAACAACACAGACATACACACAACAAGATATAACAAGACTGTCAAAGATATACAAAAGAAACCCGGGACCAATGGCATAATATGCTTTCTGAGGCATAGAGGAAACTCTATGGTATGTAATGGGTGTTTTCCCATCTACATTCCAACCTAGGCATACACAGTTTAACTTATAAATCAACCCGAGTCGCTGTTATTATACAAGAAGATTTTTTAGTCACCGTCCAATTTTTTTCTAGCCCTAAGGTATCATTCACTAACGCCATTTTTGGAAAAAAATCTATACGTAAAATTTTCATATTAAATCATTTTCTCGAAATAATTATCCGCTCTCCGTGACACGTTAAAACTTTGTGATGTGATATCTCAATATTTTTGTATTGAGTGATACTAAAAGAAAAAACACGTATTCAATGATTTTCGCCAAATATTAATACACTAGCTGACCCATGCAACTTCGTCTGCGTCACATAAATCAAATCATATCAACATAAATTGAGTTAAATCGTAACAAACAAAAAATCTTATCTTTTATAATATTAGTTTAGATTTTATTAAAGTGTGAATTACTATAGGTATCTCTTACTGTTATATATACAGTAACACCTTGTACTTGTAAACATTATGGTGCAGTAAATATTTTTAATTTGAATTTCCCGGAGGCCAGAATCCCCACGTAGGGGCCTACATTGCGATGGAAAGTGCGTCAGCCGGCTGCCGTACCAGACCGAACGAATCACTGCCGCGAGAGTAATTATTTTGTTGCGCGGATATTTTTACATTGCGATATCTTCTAAGGTATTTGTTTAAACTGTATAAAGTAAAGGGCACAAATATTCTATATTAAATTTCCGTGCTAACAAACACATTTATTTAGATATAGATTAATACCATATGGGTTAAATAAGCTTCGCAAACTATCACTCATTTTAACCTAAAATTATAATAGTAAAAAAAGGTTATAGTGAGTCAATCTTAAAAGATAGACATATGCTGTCGCGGACTTTTTTTTAGAACTTTTAAAGAGGAACAATTCCACCATACACAATATTTGCGTAAATTAAAGCGTTTTCGCAGCGCACGCAACGGAAGCTCTCAAAAACGAAATATTTTTCCCGTTTTTGCAACATTTTTCATTTATGCTCAGCTCCTTTTCGTTGTAGCGTGATGTTATATGCCCTAAAGCCTCCCTCGATAAATGGACTACCCAACACAAAAAGACTTTTTCTATTCCAACCAGTAGTCCCTGAGTTTACCGCGTTCAAACAAACAAACAAACAAACAAACAAACAAACAAACTCTTCAGCTTTATAATATTATATATAATATATATATAATATATATATATATATATATAAATATAAAATATATAATATATATATATAGTATAGATCAGAATTTGGACGGTGACCAAAATATCATCTTGTTTATCAATGACAAGTAAGCTGCTTATGCTTTTCTAGAGATCAGACAGTTTTTTTGAAAGTTGTGTAACAGAAATTGTCTAACATAACTGCAAGAGTAATCTGTTAAACAATTTACCTGCTGTCCACTAAAACCACATAACCTCATAAAACGATCAACCTGCCATAGTGAATTTAGCCAGTAATCGCCATCGTCACTACCCACTGTGTGCTGTATATTCATGTAACGATCACACGGTGCAACCGACCACATAGCAGTAATTACGAACACTTGACGACACGACTGTTCTCGAAGCAGTCATTACAAATTTCTGCTATGGCCACAGTTACCGGACATTGGTGGATACTATCATGGGAACTGTAATATTAAAAGGACGCATTTGTAAGGAAATGCTGGTATAATGAAAGGGACATGGGTTTGTGAGACTCATATGAATAAGCTTAGTATGACTAGCTGTCTCCCGGGGTTTCGCCTGTGTGGAGGTCGGAATTTTTGTCACGAGGACATGGCACTGGAATAAAAGTTGTCCAATATCCTAACCCAGGATATTGTCTACCTGTGTAGCAAATACCATCTTAATTCGTTTAGCCGTTATGTGCAGTCGAAACGCCGTATAATGTTCTAAAACTTCGGTGATGACTACTAACTGATTGTATTTTGTTCTTCAATGTATATAAAAAATTATGTTTTTCCTTTATTTTACCGTATCACGTCATTACTTCTCAGATTTGGGTTCTTATTAGCGATACTATTGAATTATGTAATAATACATCGTATTTGAGGAAACCAGCATGCCTTTTTTTGGGGGGTGGGAAATCATCAAATAACCCCTCCCGCTCTTGGGCAGAGCGGAAGGGAGTGTCAGACTTCTACTGGCTAAAAACCACCAATGTTTCTTCTTAGCCCTTCATGTCGAGGCCGCGGTATCTCTTGTGAACAACCTGCAGCCCCGACGGGACCCGCAGCCCCGACGGGCAAACCAGCATGCCTCAGAGATATTTCTCGATGACATGTAAGGCAAAGACAGAGGCATAAAAGTTAGACACTAACCACACTATAGACAGAAGAACATTGCTTTAGACAATAATTACCGTACTACAATATCACCGTTCTCACTGAACGTATCCAATCGCGCAAACGTCTACTTTTCATAAAGTACGTACATTTGGACCAATATCTCTGATGGCTATTGTACACACACAATGGGCTCAGATTAAATTTCTCTGAAAGGAATGTTACAAAATAAGAATTGTTATACGGTGCAAGTTAGAAGAACCCAGATTCTGAGATATTTTATACCTTAATTCATGTCATTCGTTGGTCTCGACTGTAGTTTGTAAATGTAAATCGAAGCCTTAAGGTGCAAATGGAAATGGATCCATGCAAATGAATCCACGGGCCCAACCAGGAATCGACTTCGTCATACGCTGCTTAACTTGCGGTTGTCATTATTTGGCCACTTCTTCTTAGCGTGTCGATGGCAAATTTCTATACGATCAAATCGTTTTGGCCCAAAATTCAGCTATGCGGACTCCACTCGCTGATGCTGTCATAAGGTCGTCAAGTGTGCAGGTGTCAGGGCATGCAGCGCAAGATGGAAGGTGGGACATTATCTGTGGAGGTACGCCGCATACACACTTGAGGTCTGAGCCGTCAATGAACCCCCATCTGAAGAGATTGTCTTTGCTACGACCAACCTGGGTTCGGTTTGGCCACTAGGCACTTGTTACGATTTCCGCGACTACCTAACGTGGTTACTGTTAGCCTATGTCATCCCATTACTGGCATAGGCCTCTCCCTGTGACCTCCAAATCTTTCGATCCAGGGCCAATGTGTATCACAGGTTGTTTGGTTCTGTCCATCTCATCCCGCCATCTCCTGCGAGATCTACCGCGTTGCCTTCTGTCTGTATCAAGCTCCACAACAACGTGGTTATTTTTATTTTGGATGTTAACACAAAAATCTGAATGAAAAATTGTTTTCAACCAGATTAATATTCTCGAGAGCTCGGTATACAAAAATGTATTATCTCCCCAATAAACGTTTCTCCAAAGAGTTCCAAACTGATCAGTTCCGGGTCACTTGCATTCAACGAATTTACGCAACCTTCACCGAGTTATTAAACCTTTTATGAAGGGGAAGTTTTATCTATGGATTTATCGTTTAACGTTTCTTTTTCCTCGTTTTATTAATTTTCAAAAAGTATTTAAGGATACTTGGCTATAACAAATAACTTGAAATCACGATCGTGGTGAGAAAAAAACACTTGCCTATTTTCCTTATTAATTTTCTCTATTTAATATTTAAAGCTTTATCTGCGGACTTTGGGTCGCACGCACACAGTCGCATAGTTTCTGCCTACTACTTTTCCCGCTGGCCTGGAAGCTCACTATTAAACTAGGTCTAATCTAGAATTTATTAAAGATAGAATTATATTTTAAAATTAGACTTGTGGTAGGCAATTAAAATAGTCAAAAATAATCCACAGTCCAGCCACAGGCATAGTTACTGTGAATGAACTGTCGTTGCCCATTTTAGTATAAGCAACTACTGTCCTTTCACAGCGAAGAATGGGCAAGAAATCCTTTTTTTTATTTATTGCCCAAACTCGGACAAATATGACAGAATTTAGGTATTTTAAGTGTCCATCCAGGGCCGAAAACCAGTGGCAAAAACCTTACTTCTATCGTCTTGGTCAGAAATATGTTCCCACGATTCACTTCATTCTACTAACTGCTGCCAACGATTCCTTTAACCACGGCAGTTGCCAAAACAGATTGCTCACTTCATATTAAGCGATACCATATTTCTGTTACGAGTTCAACTGCAATACCAAATGTGTCACGTGCGCTTAGGACGTGTCCACAGAAATAAGGTTCCTCCTAATATCTGTAGACGTGCCCAAGATGGTATTATATTTGCAACATGTCACCTAAAGGATAAGTAGAAAAATATCACAGTTGCACAAGGATATTTTGGCGTGTGGGTTATGCGGCCAATGGCAAATGACGCCATTTTGTTTTTCAATACAATTTGTCACACGGAACTGCGTTCTTTGAATTATACAAAGCAATAATTTAGAAACGGAATTATATTTTTTAAATACAGTAATACCTTTTTTTTAGAGGGTTTCAAATCATGAAATGACTCCTCCCGCTCTGGTCAGAGCATTACGGAGTGTCAGACTTCTACTGACTAAAAACCACCCATGTTCCTTCTTAGCCCTTTTTCTCATTCTATGTCTAAATGTGTGTTCCACAAACGATGGGGCACTTAATATCTTGTCCTCAGTGTCCTATTGTTTATTCACTGCAGGAACTGATGGACGCTATCAAAAGCGCCAAACTAGTTCTAACTCAGTTCTTTCTTAGACACAATTTAGATTGCCATCGACTCGCTAAGAAGAAGAGTTTACGTCTCATTGTACCAACGACGGGCTGTTAAAATTACAGACACAGCACAGTTTATCAGACTTACAAGGATTTTGAACAGTCTTCTATACTCTGATACATATTTAGGTAAAGTGTCACCTTTTGTTCCAGCAGCTTATTTGCGATGCCTATCCAGGTTAAGCGCGTTCGACACAAAATTGAAATAATAAAGGAGGAAGGAAAGATAGTTACGTTGACACACAATTTAAAAAAAAAAGTACTTTTACTGCCGCACTCAGAGAGCTTTAATGATTACTTAGGCCATCACTTAGTAAAGGTTTTAACAGTTTTGTCATACAAAAGTATGTCAAATCTTTACTAACTCACAGCTAAATAATCATTCAATATCTCTGAGTACCACAGTAAGTGTATTTTGAAAATCAACCTAACGCTAATTTCAACTACATCAACACCACCCATCCCACAACCATCCTTTCAAGACCTCTTCTAACGTCTATTCTCTTCTTTCCCAGGTGTCAGACGACATCGGCTACGTGGTCTACTCAGCGCTGGGCAGCTTCTACATACCGTCCTGCATCATGGTGTTCGTCTACATCAGGATATACTACGCCGCTAAGGCGAGAGCGCGGAGAGGGATTCGGAAGAATCCTCGACCTAGAGCTGTGAGTATATTTCCAGTAGTTTAATTTTTAGTAATGTAAGTAGGTACCTTGATGACGGCAAGGTTGGCGCAGTAATTGATTGCTGCGTTGCATCTTGTAGGTTCGATCCCCGCATGAAACAAATGTTTGTATAGCCTATAGATTGTTCCGGGTCTGGGTGTTTGTGTATGTTACTTTAAATGTTTGAAAACACACCCACGATACAGAAGGAATTCCTAGTGAGAGGGAAAGTGACATGTAGAAAGAGAAAGACCATAGAAAAGAAACAACACACACACACACAACAGCTTGGGAAAAAAAGAAATACTGGCGTAACGACGTGCACTCGTTCCTAACTGATTGAACAGCGAAGGCAAAACACTGGAAGAGTTGGAAACGAATGGAAGAGGTCTTTCTCCAGCAGTGGGACAGTATAAACTAATTAAGACACAGTAGATAATGACAAAACTATCACTGTTTTACGAAAAAGTAAACACAATTGGCTACTTTCCCGACTAACAAAAATATGATCCTGTTTATTCCGTCAGTTAGATTATCCAAAAATATTGGATACGTGTTTTTTGTTTTATCAAATTAATAAAAATTGACGAAGATAAAACGCGTCAAAGATCATGAGTGGAGGCTTGTGACGTTACATTCCAGTAAAAAATGTACTGAAGTGTGACGTCACATGAGTTTTCGAAGCACTGTCTCGTTTTAATTTTTTATTTACGTTAAAAAAAATGTGTTCAATATTATTCGGAAATCTATCTGACGGACTAATTGGTTTTTTTTTTGTCAAATACCCAATTATAGCTGGAACCTAGTTTTAATGTGTACCTTCTGTTTTTAGAACGACCAGCAGACAAGCTTCAGTAACCCGGCGAAGGGCACGCGACCGATGCCCTCCACTCACCCCATGCCCCCGGGACACCTTAGTAATAATAACGGGTAAATATACAACCCCTTTATTTCTTACAGCTCTAACTTTAGGTCCTGGGTTAAGTCCCGTCGGGGCTGCGGGTTGTTCGCAAGAGATACCGCGGCCTCGACATTAAGGACTAAGAAGGAACATGGGTGGTTTTTAGTCAGTAGAAGTCTGACACTCCCTTTCGCTCTGCCCAAGAGCGGGAGGGGTTATTTGATGATTTTCCATACGCCAAAAAAAAAACAGGTCTGGCAAAGTGTTGTTAAGCGATTGAACGCGCAGTTACTTAGTGCTCAAGGGAAATGTTAGTAACATAGTTTTAAGGCTCTATTTACGAACACAATTTTTATTATCATATTTAGGTTTGTTCATCTGTAAGGTATGTCTATGGGCCAAAGTTGCCTGAGAATAAATGGATGTTATTGTTGTTAGGGGGCTTTTCCATGAAGATTTTTTCGGTAGCAACCACGAAGTGTAGATTTGTGCCCGGTTTTTTGTTTTTTTTTTTAATGGGACAAGCCTGCTACTCTATTCCCAAACAACTGTAACTCCTGTTAGCCAGAATCAACAGTGGCGGCCACAATAAAAGCCAGACAATGAAGCCCAACGAAGTCCCAAGGAAACGATTTAACTGTCTTAGATCCCGCAACGAAATTAATCAGAAAAAAATAGCGGAGGAGTAGGAAAAAAAACATAATTTCCACTTCCCTCCATATCAGCTAATCCAGACAGAACAGAACAAGGCCAATAGGCACACAGGGACGTACACAACTGGGCTTTGTGCCCGGTTGATGGCTTTAAGCTCGCCTTGTATTACATGGGATTCAAACATAACTTTTAAAATGGGGATGTACTATTAGGTAGGTACACCTCTGCCTAACTCTTTGGGGATTACAGGCGTGATATTATGTTATGTGTAAGTAAAATATTCTTACATATTAGAATATAGTCAGAGTTAAGGAACAAAGTATAACATCCAGCTCTAAGCAACAAGTTCAGAACAACCAAATCAGTAGTCTACATTCAGCAGAACATTGAAACATAAAGACATGAAATGAAATCGTTGTGAACATGTTCAACCGGTGGATTTGAGCCCACTTGTTGAAACACGCTTATGAACGAGTGTTTCACATATTGTTCTCACATCTTTTCTGTTTCAGGTAAAATTAAAAGAGTTTAATCCTCCTACTAATATTATAAATACGAAAGTTTGTGAGAATGTATGTATGGATGGATGGATGCTTGTTACTCTTTCATGCAAAAACTACTGAACGGATGTGGATGAAATTTAGAACACAGATAGTATCCCGGTAGTATGATCCCGCGGGAAAATTATCGAACTCCACGCAGACGAAGCCGCTGGTACAAGCTAGTAATAGATAATGTTTCTGGGGGTTTGAGCTGCATTCATGTCGCTGAATTTTATCCCAGTTATGTTTTAGGTCCCATGTAGGTAATAGGGGGCGAGCCTAATGCCATCATCGTTTTTATATAAAAACTAGCTGATGCCCGTGGCATCGCCCGCGTGGATGTCGGTTTTTATCGCGACCAAAAGTAACCATGAAATTTTGATCCCGTTCCCGCAACCCATAGGAACCTATTACAGGGATAAATTATATACTAAAACCTTCCCTTACTTTACCTTCCTCGAAAACCACTCTATTCATTGGTGAAAACAGCATGAAAATCGATGCAGTTGTTTTTGAGTCTATCGTGAACAGACAGACAGACAGACGCGGTGGAGGACTTTGTTTTATAATAATATGTAGTGATGATGCATTTTATTTTATAATTTTAACCTTTTTAATGTAACTCATGAAACTTTTTACTCCAGCAAAGAAAAAGTAACATGTACAATTTTCCAAATTAATTAAGTGAAAAAAACTACGCTCTTTTACTTTTTGACGGACACGAAGAAATTATAAAAGGGATCCCTATTAGATACGGAATTCTGAAACCGGTCTCAAGATCCCGGTTGCTACGGATTTTTAGGATTCCGCAGCGGATAGGAAAATCGTTGGAATCTTTTCTCGTTAGCCAAAGTTCTTCGAGATATTTCCTCGTATATATTATTATCATTAATTGCTGCTGTATGTGGAAAAGTAAATAGGTTTGTTACTATAATTGTATTCATCTGGCTAGCCTTTTTCCCAACTATGTTAGGGTCGGCTTTCAGTCTAACCGGATGCAGCTGAATACCAGTATTTTACATAGAGCGACTGCCTATCTGACCTCCACAACCCAGTTGATACTAGGTAATACGATACTCTTTGGTAAGACTGGATGTCAGAATTTCAAGTCACTGACTACCTGTAACGACTGCCAAAGATCGATATATGGCAGCCGGGACTAACAACTTAACGTGCTTTCCGAGGCACGGAGGAAACTCGGTAGCTGGGCGGTCACCCATCCACAAACCGACCTAAGCAAGCACAGCTTTTCCTAAAGATCGACCCGATGGGCAGTTCTTATTAAGCCACGAGCTCCTCTGTTACTATAATTGTTTAAGAGTATTGATAACCTAGTTTTATAAGTTAGACAACTTTTGACACATGCTTCTGGCAAAAGCATCATTTAAATAAAGAGTATAAACAGTCTCTTAACGAAACCGAAAAACACTTTTCCCCTCGTCCACACGGACGATACCTACCATAAAATATAATTTTTCACCTAAAAGTTTCCCAGCAATCATTTTTGTGTTGGGTTACTTAGTTTGGTATACAGAATGCTCGTTTGACGGTTTCGTGAAGCATTCGTTTACCCCTAACTTTACCCGTTCATTACATTGTACACCACCTAGAGACAAGAAAGTTTCAAGTGTGCAACCTTGCAATTTCGCAAGCATCATAAGACTTGCGGAACTGCCTTATCTAGCAACACTGCAGCCGGCATCGCATTTTTCTATCCTTATCCTTTTCCGTCGCTCCGAATCCCCATTTGCTAGAGCGAGAAGCAGAGTGGAAGGGCGTGCAAATATCAACGATGCGCTTTGCAGCAATATTTATGAAGATAGATAAAGTTTAACCCTTAAAGATATGGCCAAACTGTGATTTTAGAAGTTTACTCGTGCTAATAGTGTCAACTAATTTGTATGGAGGTGTTCAAACTAGCGCCAATAGTCTCGTTGCTTTCTAATATTAAAAGAATAGACGCGGTCAATAGGAATGTATACTGACAAAAAAAAATATGATTCTAATTAGTCCGTCATCGAAAAAGATTGGATACGTATTTTTTGTTTTATCAAATCAATAAAAATTGACGAAGATAAAACGCGTCAAAGATTTGAATGGGGTTTGTGACGTCACTCACCGGTAAAAAATGTCATACTAATGTCTTAGAATATGACGTCACACGAGTTTTCAAAGCACTGTATCGTCTTCATTGTTTGTTTACGTGAAAAAGGAAAAAATACGTGTCCAATATTTTTTGGAAATCTATCTGACGGACTAATTAGATTTTTTGTTAACTACCCTATTGCGTCTGCACTTCAAGCGTGATTCACTTCATCAGCATCATCGGTATCCACAACCTGATTTCACATACTGCTGGGTATAGCCCCATGTTCATGCCACCCTCATCATCCGTCTCAATATTTAATAACGTCTTTGCATTTTTTGTTACGTTTTGATGAAAATGTATTAACATAAACAATTATCCGTTTTCAGCGAGAGCCAAATATCAACAATAGAGACGCCACAAGTGCAGATCCCGACAGTGACCTGTGAGCTAGCGTCTGACATATCTACAAGCGAAGCGGGTGATACCCTACCACCTCCCCCGGACGAACGGAAGGATACCCTGAAAGTAGCTTACCAGGTAATACTCCCACTATCATTTTTTTACACATCTCCCCACACTAGGAATTTCTCCTGTATTGTAGGATCATCATCATCATCAGTTTATAATGTTCCCACTGCTGGGACTCAGGCCTCCTTTCTAAGAGAGGGATGGGCTATACTCCACCACGCGGGCCCAGTGCGGGTTAGTCCCACATGTCTTCGAATTTTTTGGTTCTAAGACATTCGTCACGACGTTTTCTTTCACTGTTTTGAGAGCAGTGGTGATGAAATAAATTACACTAAGTTTTGCGCCTGACTGGGTTCGAACCCACGACTCACTGTTCGTAAGTCGGGGCCGCCACCAGTGGGCCAGCACTGCTCTCCACTGGGCCACCACTGCTCAGGGTGCGTTTATAAACATTCAAACTCCCATACACAAACACCCAGACCCGGAACAATTATCTTTAGACCATACAATTATTTGTCCTGTGCGAGAAACAAACCTTCAACACGCAGCGCAACAGTCAATTGCTCAACTCTGCGCCAACCGCCATCCAAATTCATTCAATTCAATCCATTGCATAAAAGGAGTTCTACGAGCTCATTCCATCAACTTCCTTCTTCCATCGAGAGTCCAGACGTACTGCAGTTTTTCACCCATACATTGTCGATGTTTCATATATTCACGCGAAGTGCTTGGCTTCATCTTTTATTATACGCACAGACAAGGAGTGGAATTTCCTGCCTGCGCCAATGTTCCCAAGTTCATATGACTCCAATCTATTTAAGTCGAGAGTTTTCTTGGGTCAACTCGTTCCAACGTCGACCTCATCTCTGTTCTGAGGACAAAATTAAAGTCATTTAATATTTGAAAAAAAAATGTAGATGTCAGCATGCAAGCGTCTGATATTATAGCGACGTGTGACCAGGTACTACTCCATTCAATGTATAACGTAGCTTCTAAAATAAGGAAACTCCACGACGCAGGACGTGATGGATGCCGAAATCTACGGAATCTCGCTAGCTAATCTATTTTAACTACCAGGTACCTATTTCTTCTAAAATGTGGAAATATAAGTCGAACTCAAGAAGGAAGGTGCATTGGATACTATCAGACACACAATATCAGGTAACGCTTATGAATAACCTCCTTCCAACGTAAGCAAGGTTCAGAATCATCTCCTGAAGATTTACCTAGCTGATAAGGTTTATCAGACACTAGCTGATGCCCGGGGCTTCGCCCGCGTGGATAGCGGTCACATTATATACTAAAACCTTTCTCGAGAACCACTCTATCCATTGGTGAACAACATGAATATCGGTGCAGTACTTTCTGAGTTTATCGCGAACAGACAGAAAAAACAGACAGACAGACGCGGTTTAGGACTTTGTTTTATAATATGTAGTGAAGTGACTATAAGTTGGAAACGCACAAGCCTAATTATATGTAAAATATTTGGCAATATTTCAACTAGTCTAAGTTTCGAATGACTACCGGTCTTCAAACACTCATCAATAAGCAACATTGCGACTTAGCCCAGGTAAAGTTATCTCCAGTCTATCACTTAGAACCTAATATAACTGCGAGCTGTGGCTTCAAGTTAGCTGCGTCTAAGTTAACTATAAGTAACACTGCTGGCTCTGAGGTCGCTCCAAGTTCGGTTGACTTTCAGTCAATTTGGACACTGTGATCAGTTACAGTTGGCTGTTGATATTGGGTGAATTAAATGAACAATGTATTGTGTAAAGGGGTAGAGGTAGAGGAGCTCGTGGCTTAATAAGAACTGCCACTCGGGTCGATCTTTAGGTATAGCTGTGCTTGCCTAGGTCGGTCTGTGGATGGGTGACCGCCCGACATACCGAGTTTCCTCCATGCCTCGGAAAGCACGTTAAACTGTTGGTCCCGGCTGCCATGATCTTTGGCAGTCGTTACAGTTAGTCAGTGACCTGAAATTCTGACATCCAGTCTTACCAAAGAGTATCGTATTACCCAGTATTAACTGGGTTGTGGAGGTCAGATAGGCTGTCGCTCCATGTAAAATACTGGTATTCAGTTGCATCCGGTTAGACTGGAAGCCGACCCCAACATAGTTGGGAAAAGGCTAGGCAGATGATGATGTATTGTGTAAAGGGGTAACAATAATTAAGGAATACCATTTTTTAAAGTTTCGTACCTTTATGGAAAGTTTTCAATCATCCCAACTTCTTTATTGTCGACACCGCATGTCTTCTTCTTCCACATTTTTTTATTACTTATCATTTCATTACACACCTCCTTTTTTGCATTACACAGTCCAGCCATCCTTTCTTTTGTCGTCCTCTATCTTTATACCCATCTATTTATACTCCATACTTCCCTCACTGCATCACTATAATATAACTAATTTAAATTGTCAGTCTTTGATATGGAATGAGGCATAAAAGCGCCCCATCGTGGCTGCGGGTTGTTCGCAAGAGATACCGCGGCCTCGACATGAAGGGCTAAGAAGGAACATGGGTGGTTTTTAGTCAGTAGAAGTCTGACACTCCCTTTCGCTCTGCCCAAGAGCGGCAGGGGTTATTTCATGATTTTCCACCCGCAAAAAAAAAAAGGTATAAAAGCGTGTGATGCTAATTCTGTCCCTCCTTGCATTTTGGCTCTGTTTTGTGAACTCTTCCAGTCCAATACCCATGAATTTTCCTTCAGCAACGTTTTTGAAATACAAGTTAAAATAACCACACTTTCTTTCCGCAGGTTACAACATCAGCACAAGTACAAAAAAACCCACTAGCTTCCTGTCCACTGAGAAGTTCGACACTCTCAGTAAACGGTGAGCTTCAACTTCAGCAGACGAGGGGTAGAGCACCCAGTGTCGCAATAGATGCTGACATGGTCTCAGAGTTAGAACCATCATCGTCAGACTCAGGGGTCGTCAGCCGCTGCGGCGGCGTCAAACCTCTAAAACTACGGATATTCAAAAAGACAGACAGAAGACAAGAAAAGTCTCAACCAAGTAAATCTGAGTTAGAACCTGCGCTACCAAAGCCTCACAAACCTAGAGACCCAGAAAGAGAAAAGAAGAGATTAGCGAGAAAGAAAGAGAAGAGAGCTACTTTAATTCTAGGGTTAATTATGGGCAGTTTCATCGCTTGCTGGCTGCCTTTCTTCTTCTTGTATATATTGAAGGCTGCTTGCAGGAACTGTGTGATACCTTCGAGCGCGTTCGCGATAGCCTTCTGGCTTGGCTACATGAACTCTGTTCTGAATCCAGTGATCTATACGATCTTTAACAAGGATTTTAGAAGAGCATTCAGAAGGATACTGTTTAAGTGATGTTTAGCCTACGTGTGCTGTTACCGCTGCGTCGCCAACAGAATACTGATGGCTCAGCGCAGGGCAGCACCGAATCTTTACAATGTACGTTGAAAGGACTCTCAATAGTTTTAGTAATGATTGGAACGGTTCAGTGATATCCGGGTTTGGACTTCGACTGATATTTTTGACAGCATTCAGTGATATTATTGGTATGAATTCGTCTTTTAATCAACTAATTATAAATATAATTATTCGTAGTAGAGATTATAATTAGTTGGTTAAAAACAATTTACCTAATTAAATCATACGTTTTATATTTTAGTGTGAATAATATCAGTCAAGGAACAACGATTCAGAAAAGTGAACAGTGGTGAAACAAAAATTACGCTTACATTTATCATAAAATAGAGGATATTTATCTTATCATAATGTCTTAGGTCGCTTGTTCATCTTTTTAAGCTTTTTATGTAGAAACTATGGTCATTTCATGTGTAACTATTACAAGTTAAGAACCCATATTCTAAAAGTTTTAAACTCCAAACTACAAATAATGTTACTAGACAAATTGATGAAAAGTAATTTTAATGAAATAATTATTTTTTAATGTTTATAACTGAGTAGTGCCAATATTAAGAAAAAAATTGTTAATAGATTAAGAAAATAATTAGATAATCATGAAGTGACTGTACAATTATGTTGCAATATTAAAAAGGAATTGTAAATTATAAAATACATTATTACGTAATTAATTTCGTAGGATTTTTTAATATTCGTAGCAAAATCATAGATTAATATATAAAATATGAAGAAACTGCAAAAACACTAATGGATTTGAAAAATTATACATACTTATTATATAATTATTCCTTTAATAGTACAATAAAGGAATTACATAGCTTTAATGTCATCAGATTTTGTAAAACATTAATTAGCATTAGCTTAGTACCTTTGTCCACTGTGGCGTAACAGTCATATTAATACAAGTAGATTGATGAAATAAAAATAAATAAAACAGATAAAATAAAATTTCAGAAAAAAACACAATATTTTCTGTACGTATTTAATTTGTATAAATTGATAAAATATGTGAAAAAAAAATAATGATCCCAATTTACTGCTCAATACAATAGATTGTATCATTTTCCTGTACTCTTCGCTGTCCACTTACGTGCCTTTAAAACTATTTTCTGCGTTTATTATGTTAATAATAATCACCAACCAACCAAAGACTAGTCCGACAGACAAATGTGACTCGTAGTACAAGCACGTTTTTCCAGTCAAGTCCCTTGTGATAGGCAAATACTTACTATGTATTTACTTATCCTAACTTTTCTAATTTCAAATATCTACCAAATTAAAAATATTTTTAACAATCCCGATATGAGATAACATTGCTCAAAACACAGGAAAAAAAACAATATAAATAGTTAAGAAAATAAATGCGACGGAATATTTAGCATGTTACACTACAGTGGGTAAAGGTCTTAGAAACTTGCTAGAAAAATCACTAAAGTAGCTTTTGATTGGTATTTAAATATATTTCTTTGACAATCCCTTGAAGACTTACCCATACGCTTATATACGTACAAAATAGTGAAGAATTTGTAGTTTTCATATAAAATTATTTGCTATAATTATTGTGTATCCTAAGATTCACCAATCTAAATAAAAACACAAATAAATTGTATGAATTGTTGTTTTTAAAATGTTTAAATTTTATGAGAAATCTGTCACAAATGTTATTGTTGCAGTGAACTAGATTTTTTTCTGGAAACAGATTTGAAAAAAATTAACAAAAATGTCACAAAATAAAAGACGTCACAATTTGTTATACCAAGTAAAAAAAGGTGATAAATACCTTGATTTATTTTTAGTACGTTGTCGTTACTACAGATTTTGTGAAAGATTTCTCTTTAAAATATAAATTCATATAAAACTAAATCTATATCTATGTAAAACTGTTAATTCACAACAACTAATTAATGTAAAAAACAAAATAAAGCAATCATTGTAAAGATGCGGTGTGTAAAATTATACTGATTATATTGTGAAAGTAATTTAAATTAAAACAAATATTATTATTGTTTTATTTTGTATATTCTAGATATTTAGAAAAATATTACATCATAGAAATATTTATTTTGTAGAGGTATTGTTTTAATTAATTAAACATTTAAAGTTACATAGTGCATATTTTTATTATGGTGAAATTTTACCAATAAAACTTAACATGATCAGCACATTTAAACCTCGTTTAAGAACTGTCAGTGTCATCATCATCACGCTCATGGAATGTGTGAAACAGTTTTGTTTCTTTTTAATTAAGCATAAGAAAAGAGAGACAACTACAGTTTGTACAATACTTATTTTGGCAACACTCATGTAACTTATATTCATGTGTGACCATTTCGCTATGTTTTGCACCGAGTTTTGTGGTAGATCTTCTGTCAAACGGTCACACGCTGAAAGTTTTATTTTTCGAAAGAAATAAATAGTATTTATTAGTCTCACACGGGACATAAAAACATAACAAAAAAAATAATTAGTGTAGTTGGTTGTTGTTTTTTTTATATAAGATGAATGAGAATGGTGGCCATTTTATGCGCCGCTTTTTGTTGGTCGTCACGGTAATTCTTTAGATGGCTAGTCCATAAGCTTATCAGTCAGTTTGGAATATTGTCAGAATTATCACTGACAGCTCTTGCAAGGAATTTAGATTAACTGATCGCGTTCAGGTTCATCGGTAAACGCCACCCTAAGTAGTTAATAAATACAGAAGTTTATAATTCTTTCACAATGTGAACAGTATTGCGTAGGTTAAATATATTTTAAAATAAATTAAAAAAATGACTGTGCCTCTGTGCCTATCGACAAGCACTACACAACAATAAATTGCACTTTATTGAGAAATAATGTAAATACTACCCTTAGTTTAATTTTTCTTTTGTCTAAGTATTTTAACCAAGGTTTTGATGGAATTTGATAATCATAATTTTAAATGTTTTTAAATAGCGCTGGTCGCTTTTAAAATATGTTTTTTTTTATTTTTTGTGTAAATATTGTACTTATACGTAATCTAAGTTCTATGTTAGATAAAATTAAATAATTATAATATACCAAAAAGAACACCAAATACTTCCTGTAAATTTTTCTAATCTTATGAATAGTAAAACGTTTTATCCAATAAAATTTTAACCTTGTATAAATATTGTTTCCAACTAGTATGTAAGGGTTGTTTATATTTTAGTAAAATGTAGAGTTTCTTCTATATATTTTATGTTTGTAATCCTTAAACCCAAATCCTTAAGGTTTGCTTTTCTTTGTCAGAAATAGATAACCTACTTGTAATTTTCCACACCTTTTGTGTAAGTTTTCTATTCAATTTTGTTAAAAAGTTTATCAACTATACCTACGACTGATGATAGTTTTTAATAAAAAAATAAATCTTTTTCCAACCTTAATACAATTATTGTAAATAATATTTCCTCAATAATTATTGCGAAAAATCTTGTAAAATAATTATTAATGAACAACAACGACAACTTAATTCTAAATCGATGTAAACTAGATTCTTGGATTATAAAGTTAGTATTAATAATACTTAATAATTAAGTATTAAAACTATTATAAGTAAAAATAATAACATTGCAACACCATTGCCGGAATAGTTATATTTAGATTTTTAGATAAAATAATTATTAGGTATTAATTATGTACTGAATTCAAAAGCAATAGAGAGTGTAGTTTTCTTTTCGTATATAATTTTTCACTATTTTAAAATTTCATATAGTCTTCCAAAGTGTGTGTGATTATCAAATAATAGTAGTAACAATTCCTTTCTTTTTTTTAAAAAAATACCAAAAAATGCTTTTTGTTGTGGTATTTAAATTTTTGTTTTTTTATGAAGAATGTGATTATTTTGTGAATATAAGATATTTTTGATGCGGAGTAACAATTTTTTATGAATCTAGAACCCCACAATCTAGCACAGAGCCCTTGCTGGTTGTGCAGGTTCTATTTTGAAAGTCGCGAAAATCGACTTTAGACTTTAAAAATTATTCACACAACACTTCATTTAAAGTGTTGTGCGAATGATAAAAAAATGCAATAATTTAAATTTAATGAGTGAATTTGTAAATGTGAAAAATATTGGTTAAGTGTGTAAAAGTTTTCAAAAAATACATACAGGTTTTTGTACAGTTCTAAAACTCTTGTAAAAATACATATTAACGCCATTATTTCTTATTTAGTGAAAATATTTAGAATGTTTTTAAAAATTAAATAACTTATAGGTGACTATCCTGTATATCTAGTAACTTGTTCAATAAAAAATGTTCTAAATTAATAAAAAACTATTTATACTTATAGTATAATAATCTATATAGTATTTGTTAAATATTTTAATTTTTAATATATTAAAATTCGGAACGCGTTACGTTTACATAGTTCTTTATAAAAAAATATAATTATAATTATTAAAATCGTCTAAGACTATACGATTAACTATTAATTCTTATCGACTCAAAATGTAAATGAAAAAATATACGAAGTACCAATATACAAATTTTAATCTTTATTAAATTGTTTTATTACCTGAAATCTACATATTGACCTACCTTATCTTACTGTATTGTTGATCTAGCGTTCGCAAGCGCAGCTGCTGTGCATGGAGCCCTGGGTTCGAATCCCAGGTCGGGCCAAGTCTTAGTTGTCTCATACCAATCCGTGGTGGGAATAAAATATAATGTAGAACGCATAATTATCTAATGGTACAGAATTCTCTGCTTACCAAACTACCTACATACCTATGTATGTACTTCTGAATACTACACTATCCAGACAGTGGATTGGTGGTTGGTGGGTCGACTAGTCGCAAAGTTTTTGATTGTGTTTTTCCATCAGGAAGCTTTCAGTCGCAACCACATAGTCTGGATTCGTGCCTGGTTGGTGACAATATGCTCTCATCACTTTTGTGGTTGTCATCAAGAATTTCTCAGTGGCAACCACGGAGTCTGAATGTGTCCCTGGTTGATGGCAATACACTGCCCCATAGACAGGGTGTAAATCAACCCATCACACAGCCGTCAACCAAGCATTCTGTACATCAAACTAAGTAACTTTACTCAAAAATTTTTGCTGGGAAACGACTTTTTTGGAGTCAAAAATCACATTTTACGGTAAAACTCAATGTAGCACTGAGTGGATGCTTTGAATATTAAACGGTCCATGGAGGTAATTTAAGTAAAGTTATAACCTGAAAACTAGTATTTACAAAAACAGCTGTGAAAAATTTTGAACTTTGACCCCCAATATCTTCGTAACTAGGTTTGCGTTAAAGGTACTTTTACACCCTATATTACACGGAACTTTAACATTACTGGCCAAATGTGGGTGTACTTTCAGGTACACCTCTGCCCAACCCTACAAGTACCGGCGTGATGTTATGTTATGTACTGTGTCTGAAGACACTTGACCAAAACTTAGTTAATCGATCTCATACCATCATATTCCGAACTTCATACATAACATAACACGATCTAAGTTTCGTAATTACATCATACGTACTTTATGTATAAGGTACCTACATATTATATACAATATAACACAAAAGTTTATTAGGTAATAAGACTTGTAATACCGTTAATCATAATAAACGAAATATGTTAGGGCAGGTAAAATATTTAGTACAGAAAAAAATCTAGACAATAGAAAAGTTACCGAGAGTCTCCATAAGTTCGTTCGTAAATATATACATAGGTAGTTTCCAAACAGAAGTGTGTTATAAAAATATTTGTACACAAAGAAAAACTTTAGTAAATAGACAATGAACAACATTTATGTTGTACAGTAAAGATATATAATAGGGTAGTTAACGAAAAAAATCTTATTAGTCCGTCAGACAGATTTCCAAATAATATTGGACACGTATTTTTTCTTTTTTCACGTAAACAAACAATGAAGACGATACAGTGCTTTGAAAACTCGTGTGACGTCATATTCTAAGACATTAGTATGATATTTTTTACCGGTGAGTGACGTCACAACCCCACTCAAATCTTTGACGCGTTTTATCTTCGTGAATTTCTATTGATTTGATAGAATAAAAAATTCGTATCCAATATTTTTCGATAATCTAACAGACGGACTAAATAGAATCATATTTTTTTAGTCAGTAAACATCCCTATTATGTAAGATCTCAACATGAATGATGTAACCAAGATTTTGTAACAATTGATTTAAAAAAAGTCTACTTGAAGTTTGTTGCCCATTCTTCTCCATAGAGAATATTAAATATTAAAAGCGCTGTAGCGGCTACAATAATTTTGAAGGTTATTATGCCTTGTGGCTGTAACTTTACTGTCTTGGTTTTTCTGACATTCATAAGTGCCTTTAATAGTCTAATTAAAATAAATGGTTTGAGTTTACATATTGAAAGACGAAGTTCTGCAATGTGGCTTAATATGTTGGCACTTTAACGGTATGTAACCTGTTATACAAGTAACAAAGCTTACTAAAACAACAATTAGGTAACTTATACACATACTAACAGTGCAGTTAAAATACAGTAGGGAGAAAACGTGATCTTTTTGTAACAGTATTTAAATATATGTAATGCTAATGAAACATGTTAGGCTTCACTGACTCTTGATACTTTAACTGCGGTACTCAGAGATATTTAATGATTACTTAGGCCGTCACTTAAAGATTTGACATTCTTTTGTATGACAAAACTGTCAAAACCTTTACTTAGTGATGGCCTAATTAATCATTAAAGGTCTCTGAGTGCGGCAGTAAGTACCTATTACATTGTTACATGAAATACGATGAAATGACAAATGTATAACAACAAATAAGTGCATTACCTACTGGTAAAAAACAAATAATTAAAAATAATAAAAAACCCGCCTGCCATGTCAAAAAGTGAACTCAAAAATAAAAACAAGTCAAACGATTTCAGTGATGAAATGAGAACAAGGGTCCCGTAATTGTATCCGAAAATGAAAAACTCAAAACTAAAATTTTAACTTCAGTCGGGGGACAGTTCGGTGGATCATTTCTTTACTCGTCTCCCGACTGAAATTAATATTTTAGTTTAAAAGGATACAATATTGGTTTTACTGGCCGTCTGTCTTCTGAATCAGCCCTCAAACTGCTCTAAGTTTATGGCGTTTTAAATTAGAAGTTATTTTCTTGCTTATGTGCATACAAAACAATCATACAAAAGTACCTCTAACTACACGGTGACCAACTTAATAAGAGGCGCAGACAGTCTCCATCGACGATACCCCACCGGGACAAGACTCGATATATAATACATACATACAATACATAATGGAGTTCCCGAGGAGACTCACATATTGAAACAAACGAAGCCAACTTGATTGCTGAGTTAGGCACACTTTGGGAAAGTCTGGATGTACATACGGGAGCTGTGTTTGGATAGCGGTGAGGTGTTTTGAGATGTAATGTCCAAAATAATATGATCTGGGTTCGATTTGGGCAAAGTGTTACTGAGATGAGATGAAATGAGAGTTGATGAAATGAGAATCAACTCTTAGTAAATAGATATTTAGGTGCGTTTTGTTCGCATTATCCCGTTTATTGCAAGAATATTGAAATACCTTTACCTTAAAACAAC
Source organism: Diarsia brunnea (assembly GCA_949774965.1). Taxonomy (NCBI): domain Eukaryota; kingdom Metazoa; phylum Arthropoda; class Insecta; order Lepidoptera; family Noctuidae; genus Diarsia; species Diarsia brunnea. The sequence goes on from OX459019.1 coordinate 1,959,024, forward strand.
TACAAAATCATTCAAAACAACCCCGCTGTAACCTTCACGAAGCCGGAGTCATCTAAGCATTCTCTACACAAAAGTAAGTAACGTGTACTAAAATCACGTTTTCAAAATATTTTACAAATGCTTGCATTGAAAAGTAAATGGGTCATGGACGTATTTTGAGTAAACTTTTAAAATAAGTATTTTTTTTAAACTTGTGTAAAAGTTGGAACTTTGACCTCCAATATCTCCGTAACTAAAAGGTTCCCAGGTATGGTCATAATATCGCAATGAAGGGGAGAACAAGTGCCTATTCGTCAAGAGTCCATTAACGCCCTTAATTCGCTACCCATCCTCTCCACCCGTGTGTCTACAAGGGAAGTCAAAGCCCGCCACTTGGGAAATGTCCTTACACACAACATAATTGAAAATACGATTTCAAATTTATGTTCAGCCCCAGTAGGGCGCAATGAAGTTTTCTCAACTGCCAACTTGCTAGCGATACTTTATATTTAGGCATGTGTGTGATATGACTTATGAGTACTAAAGAAACTTTGGTTAGGTTATCTAGACTTCCAGTGAAGTAGTGTCTAGTTTGTAATGTAGATTGAAATGTGTGGCGAAAATAGCTCAAGTAGTTTTTGTATAGTTTACGACACTTAAATAAGCATGTGTGGATTACTCCAAGAATGAATGGAGTAAGAAATGAGTATACACTCATTCCCCACTTCTAAACTTCTTCCAATAATAGAGGAAGTGTGGAAGTGATGAGTTACAGATTAATTGAATGAAAGCATGTGACTTAAAAAGTGATGAAAATTAATTTTGATGGATGTAGAGGGAGAGCCCTGCCGGGGCTGCGGGTTATTCGAAAGAGATACCGCGGCACCGGAACACAAAGGGCTAAGAAGGAAAATTGGTGGTATTTAGTCAGTAGAAGTTTGACACTCCCTTCCCCTCCGCCCAGAGCGGGAGGAGTCTTTGAGAGAGTTTGCCGTCGGTGATACGGTCGTTGTTACGTTATTTCGGGGTCACGTGATTCGGCGTGACGATTTTCGTTGTAACGTGCATTCGTTGTTCCGTGATTCGAAGTCTCGTGCATTCGTTGTTACGGTATGTGAGGCTGCGTGCTTTCGTACTCACAGTATTCGTTGTTGCAAGCGTTCGGCGTCGTGTAATTCGACGTAGCAACTTTCGGAATTACGTATTGCACTCCATGAACTGTGTGATGATATTATTATGGCTAGAAAAGAGGTGACTGCTGAGATGCCGAGCTATAGAGAAGTATGGAAATAAATTCGGATAAGGACATAATAATGAATTTCACATCGATGACTGCCACGTTGGTATCAGCCACTCTTGCGACTTCTAAGAGCGGCTGGGTGCCAATTTTTTTTTTTGGCGGGTGGAAAATCACCGAATAACCCCTCCCGCTATTGGGCAAAAAGAGCGAAAGGGAGTGTCAGACCTCTACTGACCCCCGTCGGGGCTGCGGATCCCATCGGGGCTGCGGGTTGTTCGCAAGAGATACCGCGGCCTCGACATGAAGGACTAAGAAGGAATAAGGAAGGACTCTTGCGAACAACCCGTAGCCCACGGCTGGGTGCCTGACTTCGATTCCCGGGAGGAGCAGTCTTATCAGATTTTTACATCTGGAATTTCTCTGGAGTCTGAATTTGTGCCCAGTTGATGGCAATAGGTTCGGCTGCTATACTCCTGCTGCCCGCCAGAACTGTGGGTTTACTAATAGGTACACTTCTGCCCAACTCTTCAGGGATTGCAGGCGTTTACCGTTCAGTGTTTTTACACGACTGCCAAAAAAAAAGAGTGTTATGTTTTCATAATATCATTATCAGCCTATAATGTTCCCACTGCTGGGACACAGGACTCCTCACTAAGAGAGGGATGGGCTATAATCCACCACAGGAGCCAGTGCGGGTTGGTAGATGTCACCTGTCTTCAAATTTTTTGGTTCTAAGACATGCCGGTTTTCTCAAGATGTTTTTCTTCACCGTTTTGAGAGCAGCAGTGATGAAATAAATTACACAAAGTAATAATAATAATTATTTTATTTTATTTCGAACACAAAAAGATCCATAGAGTGTAAGTAACATAATATTAAATAACTTATTATCTAGTGTTAGTACCAATTGACCTCTGAACAAGAAATACGATTGGAGAGCTATAGCTCTCCGCTACAGTTCTCAGGATGCTGTTGCGACTATCTCTCACTCCCCTGAGTAGCGAGGCACTTCTTTTAAGAACTATCACGTGAAATCCGTCGGTACGAGCTTGCACAATAAATGTAATGCGCCTGCCTGAGTTCAAACCCACTACTTACTGCTCGGTAGTCGGGGCCGCCACTACTGGAACACCGTAAATATAATCTATACTAATATTATAAAGCTGAAGAGTTTGTTCGTTTGTTTGTTTGTTTGATTGTTTGTTTGAACGCGGTAAACTCAGGGACTACTGGTTGGAATTGAAAAAATCATTTAGTGCTGGATAGTCCATTTATCGAGGAAGGCTTTAGGCTACATAACATCACGCTACGATCAATAGGAGCTGAGCATAAATGAAAAATGTTGCAAAAACGGGAAAAGATATTCCTTTTTGAATGCTTCCGTTGCGTGCGCTGCGAAAACGGTTTAAGTTACGTAAATATCATGTATGACGGAATTGTTCCTCTTTAAAAGTTCTAAAAAAAAGTCCGCAATAGCATATGTTTATCTTTTAAGATTGACTCACTGTAACCATTTTTTTATATTAAAATGTTAGGTTTAAAAGAATGATATTTTGCGAAGCTTATTTAACCCATATGGTATTAATCTATATCTAAATAAATGTGTTTGTTAGCACGGAAATTTAATATAGAATATTTGTGCCCTTAACTCTATACAGTTTAAACAAATGTCTTAGAAGATATCGCAATGTAAAAATATACGGGCGACAAAATAATTAAGGCCAGGTAGACCAAGCGAAATAGGCATTTAACGCTACCAAGAGTTGCCCGCGATTGCCGCAAAGCGAGCCGTGCGCTTACGTCGCGAGGAGTGACACCTGTGTCACATTACAGATAAGCAGGCAGTAGGTCAACTTGTCTTATTGATTTATTTTTAAATTAAAATAAGAGATTTGATTCATTAAAAACTCGTTTTATTATAATTTGTAGTAATAGCGAAGTCTTTCGTTTTTTTGTAATAAATTAATTTGAGTAGATATTTTAAATGGAATAAACTCTGAACTATACTTATTACATTAATTGATGTTTTAGTTTCTAGGTAGGTTGTTCCAAATGCAATAGTTAACGCAAGGACGACAATGCCGCAAAGATCGCGTCATTATTATCATTTACGGAACAGATTAGGGTGATCATCGTAGTTTTTTAGTAGACCTTGTTTAGGGTTCCGTACCCGAAGGGTAACCAACGGGAACCGGGGGGGTACCCTATTAATAAGCCTTCGTTGTCCGTCCGTCCGTCCGTCCGTCTGTCAGCGGTCTGTATCTCATGATCTATAATAAGTAGACGATTGAATTTTTCACAGAATGTGTATCTCTGTTGCCTCTAAAAGAACAAATACGAAAAATTAAAAAAAAAATATTAAAAAAGAACTCGATATTTGAATGGAAAATCGTATATTTTTTAATACAACAACGATAATATTATCAACTCTGTATCTCACGCATATGATAATCACCAAATGTGTCAAAATTATTATTCATGTATTCGGGGGGGTATGAGGAACAGGGTGTAAAGTTCCTCATCCCCCATAGAAAAGGGAGGATCCTCCGACCAGACGGGTGTTGTGTCCGACATATGTAAGTCGGGATTTTCTATATAGGCTAATGTCGCGGATAATGTTGATAGCGCGATGAAGGAATTGTCAATTTAGTTCGCATGTGTTGCGATAGATGTCGCTGTCGCCACATCACTCCCCTCCGAGACCGGAGGTCGATAGCAGACTGAGTCTTGATGCTTGCCAGGCCAGTGGAAGGTTCCAGTGAGTCGGAACCGGATGCCGCGTAGTTCTCGGTGAGTCGGAACTGTCTGCGGTGATGCCCCAGTGAGTCGGGGTGATGCTGCATTATGCTCCAGTGAGTCGGAGTGATGCTGTGCTGCGTAGTGGCTGGCTGCTGCGTCGACCAGGAGAGTAGTGCGTCTCTGCTTGCTGACCGGCCGAAGTGCAGTGTGCTGTGCCAAGGTCCCTGATGAGGCTGAGGGTGATGACCAGGTATGCGCTTCTGCTGAATTCATCTTTGAGTACTTTTTCTACGATGAAGGAGTCTTCTGTGTCTTCAGTTTCTCTAAAAAAGAGAAATATGGTAAGTCTTACAAGTTTGTCTTACACATCCGAGTAAAAGCATTGTATGTAAAATGCTGTAAAAACATAAAATGTGGTACTTACGTTAATGTTACAATTTTTTGTGTATCAACAGGATCCAATCCAATAAAAGAGGTTTTGGATACATCAGCCGTGTTGCTACATGATGCATTATCCATGTAGTACCTGAAAACCCACCCACATTATGTTAGTTAATGTACATTATGAGTATCCAGGACTTTAATACAGTAGAGCATCGATTATCCGAACGTCGTTCAACCGAATGACAGACTCCTTTTTCCTTTTGAGGTACGTAACCCTAATCTTGATCTATGGTAATTACATGACGCGGGCTAGCGGACTGTGAGTAAGGGTAACTCGCCGTCCGATCAAGGACCAAGCCCGGGTCCGCGGAGCGTCGTGTTCCACGCGCGCCTCAAAGAGCTGTCAGCAAACTGACGGGGCCCAAATAGGGATGTCTGCCGGGGCCACGAATATGTCTTACCAGGATACCGTGGCCCTGGAACGCAAAGGGCAACCGAAGGAACAGGGTGGATTTTAGTTAGTACAAGTCTGACAGTCCCTTCCGCTCCACTCAGAGCGGCAGGACTCATTTGATGATTTTACCACACGATAAAAAAAAAAGATAATTACATACCTATTTTCGTTTGAATCCTCAGGTATCAGATTTGTTGCTGCGGCAGTGTTCATGTTAGTTTCTTCAGGCTGCCCAACTAACCTATAACAAAAAGTAAATGGAGTACCTATTTCACAGATGAAATTGATTGATATATATAGTAATTTACTGTTCGTTAGCAAACGCCAGGTTGAGATATCGAAATAGACAAAATATGATTTAATTTTATCAAAAATCTTAGCGTTCTCTAGTAGTACTGATATTTTTATATTGTGGCTCGCCACTCGCCAGGCAGGAAACGAAAAGACAAAATATGAATTATCAAAAATCCTAGCGATCCTCGGTACTAATATTCATAAACTATAGTACGATGATCGTAAGTTTTAGACATTTACCAATCAGAGACTGAAGTAAAATAAAATTTAATTTTGAGACCAAATTACATTACAATACAAATAAAACATTTACGTAGGTACTTACTTCTTCACATATCTTTGGAGTGCATTCTTTCTATTTGTGTCTTTTATTGCTTTACACGACTTTTTTCGCCTGCGTTGTTTATTGCCCATTATAATTTATAACTAACAAGCAAAAAATTCTCAAAAAGAGATAGTATGGTGCGCGTAGTTGTCAAACTGACACAGGTCCGTCGTCCATAAGCGCCAACACGCGACTGAACGGACCTGTCCGAGCCGCCGCGATCGCTTTTAATTCTTATTTAAACACTAGCTGTGCCCGCGACTTCGTTCGCGTGCTTGTCGGAAACCAAAATGCGTCGCTTAGATAAAAGTACATTAAATCATTGCCCTGCGTTAACTTACTGCCGCTGTAGAAGTGTTTGTTAGTCAACCACGTCAGAACGGCCGTACGGATCTTGAAGAAATTTGAAACAGGTACATTATAGTCGACAGGTACTGTCGTTGGCGCGTTTGTGTTCCACGCGCGCCTCAAAGATATGTCAGCAACAATTAAGGGGTCCTTTGGGGCCCCTTAATGGTTGCTGCCGTCGTCTGCCGGGGCTGACGGTTGTCTGCAAGAGATACCACGGCCCCGAAACACAAAGAGCTAAGAAGAAACGTGGGTGGTTTTTAGTCAGTAGAAGTCTGACACTTTCTTCCGCTCCGCCCAGAGCGGGATGAGTCATTTAATAATTTACGAACCACAAAAAAGGGGGAATTAGAGGCTGTTTCGAGAGGTACCTGTACCGAATCTGGGACATCGAATCTGAAATGGAACGCCGTCACCTCCTTCTGCGAAGCAGTAATGCTAGCGAAAGAGGTGAACGTAAGAGGGACACAACCCCTCTTCCCAGCCGCCGCGGGAGACGCTCCGGGCATTGGGGGCCACGTGATGGCTTCCGGCCACCGTAGGCGCGGGCCTGTGAACGGTGAGTAACGGGCTAGTTAAATCGTTCGTCCGTCCTATGACGATGGAGGCGCGTTCGTGTTCCACGCGCGTCTCAAAGGGATCTCTGCAACATTGAAGGGGCCCCCAAGGACCGACGCCCGTCGGGGCTGCGGGTTGTTCGAAAGAAATACCGCGGCCGCGACACATAGGGCTAACAACACACCACATCTATATAAACACATGTTTGGTGCAGTGGCTGGACGATTAACAGTAGCACTGCGTGTCGCAGGTTCGATTCCCACACGGTACAAAAAAAATATGTCGTGGGTTTTATCTAATTTTAATTTAGTTTTAAAAAAATAGTATTTTTATACTGTGTACCTAATTGGTAAATCTTTATTTGTTGACTATTCACGAAACATATGTTTATTTAATAACACCGCGGTTCAGAAAATGACATCAAATGAATAACGCCATCTGTCGAAAACGAAGATAAACTGCTAAAAAAGAGCGATCAAACACACTATAGGGTTTAGGCTATGTAGATTTTGAAAGCAGCGTCATTTAGACTAATATCTACGTACCTTTTGCTATCATAACTTATTTAAAGTTATCTTGTGAAGGCATTTATTAATAAGTACCATATTCGTTCAATAGATGTCGTTGCTTGTCTCATTCTTGCTTGACTATAATGATAAGTTCTTCTTGAAAACTATAAATGCATATATCTTTTGATAGAGAGCACCGATTACGATGAAACAAAGACTAAGTAATAGCCCAAGTTACGCACAATATTTATGTATAAAAGTTACCTACATTCGTTTCGTAAATTTGACGTGATGCTTAGTCATCGAAACAGACAAACAGACAAACAGACAAACAGACAAAAATTCCAAAAATGCTGGAAATGTGTTCTGTTGGTTATACTTTAATACCCTGACAATTTTTTTTTTAAATATTTTCGATGTACAAAAAAGATTTTTCTACAGATTTAGTATAGATAGATAGAAGATAGTTAGGATATAGATATAGAAGATAGTAATTGAGAAAATCATTTTATCAATTCAAACTCTGCGAATTTGTCTTTAACTAATTAGTTTCTTAATTATAGTACAAAAATTAAACGTAAAAAATCAGTAATATAGTCATAATATTGAAAAAACGATCTAAAAAGGGGTAACTTTGCAATTTTTTTCTATCGAGTGAAGTTCATCAGGTCTTGCAACTGAATGCGATTTTGACTAGATAAGATCCTTAACTAATACATATATTTTTTATTAAGTTTAAAACACTGTATTTTTTGTCTCAGATTGTTTTAAAAAACTTAAATTTGGGTCCACCCAGCCTTAAGCGCGTGGCAGTCATTCGGTCCGGTGCGGTAGGTACACACGGCTACACATCAAGCTATACATTACCAGTACAAGCTGGTCTCGCATTGTATAGGATTTCCGTTCAGTGCGGGATCAGCGTAAACTGGAAATGTATAGCTTGATGTGTAGCCGTGTGTACGTGGGGATTCTGGCCTCTGGGGGCTCCGGAGAAATTGAAATTCAAAATATTTACTGCACCATAATGTTTACAAGTACAAGGTGTTACTGTATATTAAACAGTAAGAGATACCTATAGTAATTGTTACTTTAATAATATAATCGAAGCCAATCTAAACTAATAGGTATTATAAAGAGGAAAGGTAAGATTTTTTGTTTGTTACAAGTACGATTTAGCTCAATTTAATATGTTAGATAGTCCATTTATCGAGAAAGGTTATAAGCTATATTATGTGACGCAGACGAAGTTGTGTGGGTCAGCTAGTTAACTATATTCCAACATCATAGATATCAGTTAGTACCATCAACACGTCAGGTTAAGCACCGCGCTAACTTACACAACTTGTAGTGACGTTAATTTAACTGTAACTAGAGTTAGATTGAGAATTATAACAACTATCGTTAATCCTGGTTAAACTGTTCCTGTTTGTTAGGATCATGTTCTAACTTGAGTTAAAGTAAGGTTTAAGTTTATGCTAAGTTGTGCTTAAGTAGGGTGTAGTTTTGATTGGTTTGTGTTCTAGGATTGGATGTATGAACTTCACTTAGATTTTAAAATTGAATAGTGATTAGATGAAGAATGTTGATGAAGTAAAAGTAATATTAAAGGATCGTTTTGATGGTGTTATTTTGTTTCTACCTAACCTCGTTAGAAAAAGAGAGTTTATGTATCAACTAGCTGTTGCCGCAATTTCGTTGGCGTGGAGTTACTGCCGCACCCAGAGACGTTTAATGATTACTTAAGCCATCATTTAGTAAAGATTTTGACACTTTAGTGATGGTTGTTTAGGTCAAATCTTTAATAAGTGACGGCTTAAGTAATCATTAAACGTCTAGTCTAGTGTGAGAAACACCAGCCCCATAACTCAGGTTCTAGATATCGGAGAAAAACAGTCAAGCTAAAATGGAAGTCGGCTGGCCATGTAGCACAAATGCACTCGGAGAGGTCAGCAACCCGTCGGGGCTGCGGGTTGTTCGCAAGGGATACCGCGGCCTCGGCACAAGGGCTAAGAAGGAACATGGGTGGTTTTTAGTCAGTAGAAGTCTGACACTCCCTTTTGCTCTGCCCAAGAGCAAAAGGGAGGGATTTTTTGATGATTTTCCACCCGCCAAAAAAAAAAAAAAAGAGGTGAACAAAGATCGTCACTCACTGGACGCCTAACAGAGGAAATTGACGCCGAGGTAGACCGCGGCGAAGGTGGTGTGACAATCTAATCTTGTTTGCGGGGCAAACATGGCCCGATATCTCACAAGATAGAGATGATTAGAAGGAGAAAGTGGAGGCATTTGCCCAGCTGTGGGACACATAAAAGGATACGAAAAAAAAAGTGCGAGAAAAAAGAATCTTATATCATTATGTGTTATTCGCAGACTTTACTTTATCCCTGTGCAAAAGAATAAAACCAGCTTGCAATGTATTTTGGGGACCACACTAAGAGATCGCGTAGCAGTGCCGGCCATGTAACGGGTCTATTTCAAATAAATAGATTCAGTTTTCATTTACAGTATACAAGAAGATTTTTTAGTCACCGTCCAAATTTTTTCTAGGCATTAGGTATCATTCACTAACACCATTTTCTCGAAAGAATTTTCCGCTCTCCGTTAAAAGTTAAAACTTTGTGTTGTGATATCTCAATGTTTTTGTATTGAGTGTTAACAAAAGAAAAAACACATATTCAATGATTTTCGCCAAAGATTAATATATCAGAATTTGGACGGAGACTAAAAAATCATCTTGCATAGAAACATAACATAACGACACGCCTGTACTTCCCGAAGAGTTTGACAGAGGTTTTAGGACACTATTCTCAAACCACTGCAACTGAAATCAATCACCAGAATCAACAGTGGCGACCACTAAAAAAGTGCCGAAATAATGAAGCTCGACGAAGTCCTAGAGAAATTATTTAACTGTCTAGGATACCCCAACAAAATCAATCAGAAGAGAATAGCGGAGGAGTAGGAAAACATAATTAGGTAGAGGTTAACTGGCTGACCTGGTACTAAAGTGGTCTATGAAAATACAGGTCAGGTACAGTGGTAGTTAGACCACTTTAGAAATTATTATTTTAAAAATATCAATCAATTCTAAACTGGTATTTTAATGATAACCTTACTTTGGGACGAATGGACACATAGACCACTTCTGCTGGGAATGATTTATTGTTTTTAAGTTCAAAAATGCTCTTAGATGGATTTAGCCTAAAATGTTACATAGACCACTTTAGTTCCAGGCTAGCCAACTAGATAATACACTCACATTTTCCCAGTGATGTTTAAGGCCCATGCAAAAACTTATGGGGACGTGTTATTAGGTGTTACAGTTTTCTAAGTCACATAACACACTCAATAGGGCCCCCTATTGCATAAACCTAGCCGAGCCTATTGCCAATTAAGAAACCACATGCTGCACAAAGCTACCACGCTTGCAAAAGAATTTACGCCAAAAATATATCACGCCGCCATTTTATCCCTAGTACTACGAATTAAAAGCTATTATTAAATAAACCAACACAAACTTCGTGCAAACAAACAATTCTAAACAAACTGTGTAAACAAAAACAATCGCGGGAACATTTAAAACAAATATTTATACAGGTTGTTCCAAATATTGACGATGGCTTTTTGAAGGTGATTACCGCACTTCCCCTTTGCCGTCAGGAAACAACACTAATTATTATTATTCCTTATATTATGTTTATTATCTAGCCTTAGTTTACAAATAATATAATTTTGTTTTGAAATAAAAAGAATAAACTGTCTCGTTAGTCTAGTGGTCATAAGCGCGACTGCTGAACGTGAGGTCCTGGGTTCGTTTCCCGGGTCAGGCAACGCATTATTTAGATTTTCCCTCAAGAATTTCTCAGTAGCAGCCACGGAGTCAAAATTTATGCACGTCTGATGGCTAAGGCTTGCCCCCTTTTACATGGGACTTACAACATAACTGGTGAAATGTGGGTGTAGTGCTATTAGGTATGGAGGGAACCTAATAGCATTATAGTGTAGTAATCTATCGTCATACAAAGGCCCAAAAAGTTTCCCGTCGGTGCTGCGGGTTGTTCGCAAGAGATACCTCGGCCTCGACATAAAGGGCTAAGAAGGAACATGGGTGGTTTTTAGTCAGTAGAAGTCTGACACTCCCTTCTGCACAAGAGCGGGAGGGGTTATTTGATAATTTCCCACCAAAAAAAAAAAAAAGTTCCTTGTACGACTATTATCAGGTTATAGATTAGGCTGGGTATACAGGGCTGCGGGTTGTTTGAAAAAGATACCATGGCCTCGGACACAAAGAGCTAAGAAAGAACATGTGTGGTTTTTCTCTCTCCCTTCCGCTCCACGTCATATTTTGATCCAAACTTCAAAAAAAAAAAGTACTGCAAACAAGTACGGTAAAAATCTGAAACCAGGCCACTAACTAACAACTTTAAAACACAAATTTTATTTATCACAGAAAAACTCAAACTTGATATCGAACTCCAAAGTTTGCATCAACTTCCTAGTCCCCAATTTCCCCTCTGAATTGACATCGTTTAAACCACCCTGTATACAGTACAGAATCTGTAGTTTCTTCCAGCGTGCTCCGAAGTTGGTGAAATTCACTTAAGATTAAGTTCTGAGACATCCCCGTCGACTTTAATAACTTATGAAGACCTGAAGGGGATGTTACATTTTATAATTTATTGTTTTTGACGTCAACCGGGGTGAAAGTATGATGTTGGGCGCCAATATCTCGGAGAGTGGTGTGGTGTTGCTTTTAAAGGAGAAGAATACAAATTTTATTTTATTGAAACAGTTATGGATAAGTAATAGAAACATAAATAGGCTCTGAGTTTGAAAAATTCTCACTTCTTCACATCATCAGCCTATAATGTTCCCACTGCAGGGACTCAGGCCTTCTCTCGAGGAGAGGAGTGGGCTATAATCCACGCGGGCCCAGTGCGGGTTAGTAGATGTAACATGTCTTAAATTTTTTTGGTTTTAAGATATGACGGTTTCCTCACGAAGAGCATTGGTGATGAAATAAATTACACAAAGTAATGCGCCTGCCTGGATTCGAACCCACGACTTACTGTTCGAAAGTCGGGGCCGCAACCACTGGGCCACCACTGCTCTCAACTAAAACTATAACAATACTATTGTAGCACTACCTTTTAAATATTTTTTTGTGATCTGACAACACCGTTCACGATTCCTGGCAACCCAGTCCGCGACGCGCGAACTCAAGGACAGTGGAGTACGATTCGTGCGCTTTGAACACATCCTCGAAACGCTCGTTTAATATTCCACAATTTACTGTTTAACCCCTGTTTGTTTGTTTTGTTTTACCTATAGTTCTATATCTTACTCTTTTACAATATACTTTTACTAATGTAACGTACGTGACTCATTGAAATAGCCCTAATATTCAACCCTGAGAAAACTCTTCTTACACTATTTTATTTTTACTTATCAAACAGTCTTACCAATGGGTTTCACCCGGACCCGAAATTCTAAAAAGTAGACTTACCAAAGGATATTGTTGGTATTAACCAGTACAAACTGGGCTGTGGAGGTCAGATAAGCAGTCACTCCATGTACTATCGCGGGCACTCCCGCCTGACCACCACTAAGCTCATATTTGCTTGCACTTACAACATGAAGCGCTCTCTAGCTCCGCCCCGCCTTTGTATAGAAATAATGAATGAAATACAATACCATTCCACCGCACTGACGAGACCGACGCACGCCGAACGAGAGTTATTGTTATTTTTAAACTGCCATTATTAGAAAAAAAACTTTAACTGAATTTGACTTTCGTTACTAATGGTGCGTGTGTGTTGGTTTGGTAATTGTAAATTAAAAACTCAATGATTTCTGTGAGTAATTTTAAATTTATTATAAGAATCTTATAAAATCCCATGCTATTTAACAGGCAATTGTAAGCGTGTTCTCTAAATCGGCTTTAACGATTTCGATAAAATTTGAAATAATGGGGCTTTAGGGCGGTGAAACGTTGATCTAGCCAGTGGGCCTAAAATGGCCGCTTTTGCAGAACATAATATGAATGACATTCAAAATTTAAAATTCTTAAAATGGACTTTGTATGTGTGTAATGGACCTTGTTTATGAAAATAAAGTCCATTTTAAGAATTTAAACATTTTAATGTGATTCATATTGTTTTCTTTTTATTTTGGGACTCAGCTCAGCGATTTGACTGATGTTAAATCCTTGTCCATGCAAAATTATAATTTCATTTTGTTCTTCTTGTATGAGATTTCTGGAAGACATTACGCACAAAATGTTCTAGCACAGGTTCTCAGGAGTCCAATATTATTGCACAGGTTAACGTTTAGTCAATCAAAGGTCAGGTAAGCAGAGCAATGGTCAATGTTCAAAAGGTCCGGGAAGCGCGCCAAAGTTCGTCCGTAAAATTCGCAAAAGGTGTACAGAGGATACGTCACTAAGCTGCGCAGTGCAGATTGCAACTAATTACGTTGATGCTTCTCTAATAGGCCTAAACTTTGAGGGGGCGGGGTTTGGCGCCTACGCATGATTTATGCGAAAAAATTTTTAACTGGGCAGGCGGAAAAGCTTTCGACTGTACATAATAAAACTGGTATTTATCTGCATCCCGGTTAGACTGGAATCGGCCCGCAAGATACTTGGGAAATGGCTAGGCAGATATTGATTTACATATTTCGAAGACAAAACATTGGATTCTAGTACGCATGAACTTGCCATGGTCACGTAATTCACGTTCTATTAGAACATTTTATATTAACTGCCGCACTCAGGGATGTTTAACGATTACTTAAGTCGTTACTTAGTAAAGATTTGACATAAGTGACGGCTTAAGTAATCATCATTAAACCTCTCTGAGTACGGCAGTAAGTCAGACACAATAATGAACCTTATTTTTGGAGTGTGGTTTATCATCAAAATAAATGACTCCTCCCGCTCTGGGCGGAGCGGTAGGGAGTGTCAGACTTCTACTGTCTAAAAACCACCCATGTTCCTTCTTAGCCCTTTGTGTCCGAGGCTGCGGTATCTCTTTCGACTAACCAATGAGAGTGAATAAAACCTTAAAACCCTTAACAATAAAACCTCTACCTCTATACTCTGAACTGACACTAGTCTACTTTCACTGTCAAATCTAAATCATTGTCTTTTTCTTAAAAATCGCGATGGCAAAATCAGCGATGTACCCCTATAATAAATCCAGGCAAAAATGCCTGTAACATTAATGGGTACCCCTGGAGTTCCCCTGGGCAATTCGAGGATTACTCTGGACTTGTTGTAAGTCCAGATGGGCACATGTGTTTCTGCGTCTGTGTTCCACGTTGGTGCTGTTACCCATCCATTTTTAGTCCCTGCCTGTCCTGTTTGCCTTTGTGCTTCCAAGGTAAAGTGCACGTCTTTTTTACAACGTTCTAACATTATGTAATCTTAACATTATTGACGTTAACAAATTTCTGTAACAATAGGGATGTATACTGACTAAAAAAAATATGATTCTAATAAGTCCGTCTGTTAGATTATCGAAAAATATTGGATACGTATTTTTTGTTTTATCAAATCAACAAAAATCGACGAAGATAAAACGCGTCAAAGATGTAAGTGGGGGGTCGTGACGTCACTCACCGGTAAAGAATGTCATACTAATTTCTTAGAATATGACGTCACACGAGTTTTCAAAGCACTGTATCGTCTTCATTGTTTGTTTATGTGAAAAAAGAAAAAATACGTGTCCAAATTTTTTTGGAAATCTATCTGACGGATTAATTAGATTTTTTTATTTAACTACCCTATTGTTTGGTTTAAAGAGTGTTCATAGAGTTGTTTGCCCATTCTTCTCCATGGAGAGCTCATTTCGGTTTCTGTCTGACTTCGGGTACCCGGGGCTTTAAGACGAAGGATGTGATAAAGCAATTATATAGCAGTCATATATATTAGCGTGATGTTACTGCACAATCGCATACTGAGCCACTACCAACCTAGACCGGGCGGGCGGGAAGCGTCAACTCCCTGAGAATGAAAGCATACTTTGTAAAGTTGTTTCCAGTTTGGCTAAGACATTGCAGGCTTGAATCACCTGATTGTCTGATGATTCGGAAGGCCGGTGGTCTCGGCCGTCAAATGGCGGTCGTCAAACCATGTCAGAGGCCCTTTTTTTTTTTGGTGGGTGGAAAATCATTAAATAACCCTGGGAGCTCTTGGGCAGAGCGAAACGGAGTGTCAGACTTCTACTGACTAAAAATAACCCATGTTCCTTCTTAGCCCTTCAACTCAAGGCCGCGGTATCTCTTGCGAACAACCCGCAGCCCGATGTCAGAGGCCCTTGAGGCGGTTTAGAAAGTCTGACACTAGGGTGTGTGGGATCGTTAGACCTTACTACACGATAAGAAAGAAAACGATCGAATGATAATGAATGACAGCCAAGAAGTTATCTTCTTGTTTTAATTACCATAAAATAACATAATGATATAATCAAGCCTGAAATCATGGAAAGGTTAGACAGAGTTGTACCACCAACATGTCGGAAGTTTTAACTATTAACTACTAAATTCCTGCTGGGCTATTGCGTATCTTTTTAAATGTCAGTGGCTATCATAGTGTCCATCGATTAACTGTCAATTGGTTATGGTTTGGTATAAAATAGAACCATTTGACAGTTAATTGATGGACACTATGATAGCCATCATCATAATCTGCCTAGCCTTTTCCCAACTATGTTAGGGTCGGCTTCCAGTCTAACCGGATGCAGCTGAATACCAGTATTTTACATGGACCGACTGCCTATCTGACCTCCACAACCGAGTTAATACTAGGTAATACGGATACTCTTTCGTAAGACTGGATGTCAGAATTTCAGGTCACTGACTACCTGTAACGACTGCCAAAGATCTATATTTGGCAGCCGGGACCAACAGCTTAACGTGCTTTCCGAGGCACGGAGGAAACTCGGTATGTCGGGCGGTCACCCATTCACAGACCGACCTAGGCAAGCGCAGCTTTACCTAAAGATCGACCCGAGTGGCAGTTCTTATTAAGCCACGAGCTCCTCAGACACTATGATAGCCACTGACATATAAAAAGATACGCAATAGCCCAGCAAATGGAATAACATTATAATAGTTTGCCCAACCTGGGAATCGAAAACTTCATGCTCTGTGGTCGTGTTTATGACCCTTTCACAAACGACACGTACCTTCAGGACTCATGATTATTTAAAATTTCCAGGTCTAAAGTGTTGCCAGTGGACAGTAGTGCATATTGATGACGATGAGGAGTTTGAGAAGACACCGCAACGTCCAGGGCTTACAGATTCTCGTTCTTCACCAGTTTGATAATAAAATAGTTTTGATCGTATTGGTTTATTTATTAAACTCTATGCAAAACAAAGGTAGACTAAAATGCTTTATGTACGATTTATAGGTCTGGCCCAGTAATAAGGTCAATATCGCTGCAAACACTAGGCACTCAAATTCAAATTCAAATTCTTTATTGCAATCCATAATGTACATTTTCAGGTATTAGGTAAAATAATTCTAGACACAATTGTGGACCCTGTCGGGCACAGCAAATGTTTATAAGTAGAGAGAGGAAGAGCGGTTTGTTTCTTTTAATTTATTATTAACTTGGTATTATTTATAATTATATCCTATTAATCTATATCGCTATTTATATTATACTTATTCTATTAATATTTTATATGCAGTCTATCTATTCTTTTATTATTTATTTAGTTATATTATTTAATTGCTTATTTGTTTACTCGAGATATACGCGTGATTTCACGCGCGTATACGCGCTTACGTTGAGAATAGAAGGGACGTGCGACCAAAAATGTATCAGTCCTTGAAACGTGCACTCGCTGAAAGAGTGACGGGCATGCATGTCGATGGATGGAGAGGGAGAAGAAGGCCAAAGAAAAGTTGGATGGATTGTGTGAGGAATGATATGAAAGAGAAAGCGGTAAATGATGCTCCCCTTCTTTCCCCCGAAGGCATAGTAAGACCTAGTTAGCGTCAAGATGAAGGGACCAAGTCTCCAATGTCTGTCATACATACAAACCATTTAAAAAGATAATACCATTAATCTACAAAATGCTTGGTCCCTCCATCTTGACGTCAAGATGAAGGGACCAAGCATTTTGTTAAAATATTATGTATTTGATGAGGTACCTAAAATTATAATAAAGGTAGGATATAGTAGATTGTAGCAGTAACCTGGATCCGGAGTCTATTTAAAGACTGCCAGGTCAACCATGGCATTTCATGTCCAGGTGGGAGATTTTCAGCAGGTGGACGAACGGGTAAGGTAGGGATGCACTACCTCGCTACAGCTTTAATCTTTCCTGCCTGTTGCCATCAACAAAGCGCAATCCAGACTCCGTGGATGCTACTGAAAAAATCCTGATGGTAAATCCTAATAACAGTTTGCCGGATCTGGGAATATAGCCAAAGACCTCATGCTAAGCAGTCACATTAGCATCTGGTAGATCAACAAGACAGACACTTTATGTAAGTTATTTCATCGAGACTTCTCTTCTAAATGATGTCATCAGGAAGCATGTCCTAGAACCGAAAATTCAAAGACAGCATCCTTACTTTTTATTAATATAATAAATGCGAAAGTAACTTCAGCTGCATCCGGTTAGACTGGAATCCGACCCCAACATAGTTGGGAAAAGGCTAGGCAGATGATGATGAAATGCGAAAGTAACTCTGTCTATCTATTTGTCGCGCTTTCGCTTTAAAACTACTAAACCGATTTGGATGAAGTTTAGCATACATATAGTTTATAACTTGGATCATACTTACTATACTCTATGACTTGGATTAACACATAGGATACTTTTTATCCCGGTAATACGATCCTATGGGACCAATATCCGTCTACACGCAGGCGGAGCCGCAGGCATAATATACTACCATTACAGCATAAAATGTGGAGTTCGTGGCTAAGTAAGAACAGCCGCTTGGTCGATCTTCAGGTTAAGCCACACTTGCGTAGGTTGGTCCGTCCACCCAATACATACCGATTACCGACATAATACCGTGTGTGTTTTTACCACAAATTAAAATTACGCTAGCATCGATCTAAGGTTTCTGCTTACGCAATAAATACTTAACTGTTCATATAGGTCTACTTGTCTATGATACATCACTGATAACTTTTGACACCGGTGTCATTTGAAATTCACGAAGACATTTTTCAATAAAATTTCACGTTTAATTCTGTTACAAAATATCAATATAAATAAGAGTGTGAAATATTTAAATAATTATCAATCTTTTGTAAAGATTTTGAAATAAACTTGGGATGGAACACAGCACTATGTTCAATGTTATATGAAGTGCCTGGTTTATGTCTGATATACAATGAGAAACGTATTACTTAAAATCACAAACTAAGCTCAATTTCAAAGAAGACAAAAGGCAAGAACAAGGCTGCTTGGGACAAAGCCGCCGAATGTGCCTTTTTATGCATGCTGTTAGGATTGTTATTCCTTTTCTCGTATGCTTTATTTTTTGCTATAATTGCTTCACTTGGCCTTGCCATCAAGACGAGGATAGCAGTAGTAGTCTTCCTAAGCTTCGCACAAAACACGAAGCCCACAAATTAAAAAAGAAAAGTAAGCACAAAAACTTACAGAACTAAGCTTGATAACTTGTAAAACATGCTTAGTTTTTAAACAAATGTGTTGTGTATATTGTTTAGCAATTCTGCTGCTCTTCCTCGTGGGATTATATCCTATATTATGTCCCTGTTTAATTAATTGGTGTATATCAAATAAAGATGAGAAAGAAACGGTACAAATAATTGACAATAAACTGTGTATCTGTAAATGTTATCCAGCTAATAATATACTGCAGGTGTAATTGAGAAGTTATTTATGTTTTTACACTTAAAGATTTTTGAGTGCACGCCTTTTTTATTTTAATTTTTGATTTTGTTTTTACTGTACGGGCGCCTTTTTTGGACGATGGGAAATCATCAAATGACTCCTCCCGCTCTGGGCAGAGCGGTAGGGAGTGTCAGACTTCTATTGACTAAAAATCACCCATGTTCCTTCTTAGCCCTTTGTACCGAGGCCATGGTATCCTTTTCGAACAACCCGCAGCCTGTACGGGGCCTCAGAACATTGAGGTATTACATACTAGAGAAGCTATTTCAAACAAAATAATGTGCGCGCACTTGATGACAGCGGGGCAGGCGGGGGGTGTCATGTTCTCATAGATTACTATCAATGCGTGCAGATGCGACATAATGTTATTATTCTGCCTACTTGATATTGTACGTGTGTACTTACTCAGAAAATAAATAAAATGTACTTAAACTGTAACAAGATTGTAATTTCCTTAAATAATTTATTTTGTGTTAGTTTCTGCAGTTTGTTATAATCCATAGTTGGATCAGTTTCACCTTCGTGATGCAATCTAATTTTTGTGAGCTGGGCCATTCCGAGAAAAATTGTACGTAAGAAAAAAGTACTGTCACAACATTTTACAAAGAGTTTACAAGACCATCTCATACTCAAACGAATGCAGTTTTTTTTTATTAAGTATAGCTTATTACCTTAAAAAAATAATAATTATGGAGTCAATTGTTGTTAATTCCACTGATCTAAAATTAAAAATAAGAAGCAAAAAAGGGAATTTTTGCGTGTCACACCAATTTTAACTAACCGAAGTTCATGGTTTTTTTAGACATACTTCAGCATTTTTAGGATCTTTTATAGAAAATTTTTTTGTTTTTAATTATACCGTTAATTTTACTCATAAATCTTATAGTACCTATTTCACTAAAATTTATGAAATTTAAATTAATCAAATTGGACCAAGGTGGACATTCCACTTTAGTCACAGTTTTTATTCCATGTTATCGGCTGTAAAGTGTAATTTAATGCTAGTAATGGTTTATTTTGGAATGAAATATAATACAAATCAACTGTATACTATTTAGTCAACTACATATATGTTTTTCTTAAACTTTAATAAATGACGCATCGATTCATAAAGATAGCTAAAAAAAAATTCAAAATTGTCCATTTTGTCCCTTACGTAACGGAACAATTTTTCTCGGAATGGCTCAGCTATCTAATTCGAGGCAAAATAATAATAAATTAATGGCTCGAATTAAATGGATTCTGTGATTGCATGTTGATGGCTGATTCAGTAAATTGTGTTTATTCAAATTTTGCAAATATGTACCTCTTTCCTAATTAAATGCTTTAGGGTGTTTACGGACATATAATTAAAATCATATTTCGAGAGAAGCAAGACTTCCACCACTTTGCCGTATTAAATTACGTATGATAGATGTGTGATGTGGAAGTTTATAGTATAGTCAAACTATCTTAACTATCTTCACATTTCAACTTTTTTGTTAATTGTCTTACCTACTATCAATTTTGACTCACATATAGAGGATTCGTGGTCAAGCATTGAATACGTCGATAGTGTCTGGTCTGTGCATGCAAATGTTTTATTCTTTGACATTCACGAAAAAAATGGCCGCCGCGATGACACATTGCAATTCAAAAAGTATAATTAAATTATGTGTGTTTTAAAGATAATAAGTTATAATTGCTGGTGAAAAGTCAATCCTTGACTTTTACTTATATTTTTTTAATTATTTCTACAGTATTTAAATGCACACGAAGGCATATTTTAGACAAGAAAACTTCACTCAAATGTGTCACGTCGCAGCAACCGCTCGGCATAGACTAAATGAGCTGGAGTCCACTAGCTCTACCGTGTGTTACAAAAAATTGAGTTGAGGTGTCTCCTCTAGTACATACGTAGTACATTATACCTCAATGCCTCAGAACTCAGAAGGATTTCAGCAAGCACAATCTGCAAGAAAAGTTGATAGCTGATAAAGCTTGATAATAGAACGCTTAAACTATATTATGTAAATTTTAGACAGGAGCCCTTCGGGACGGAGCGATTTCCAGTTTTAAAAATGAGTCCAACCCTGGCCCGGTATCCACCAAAGCGGAGACGAGCAGAGCGGAGAGGAGACGTGCCAAATTCGACCAATCACAGGAAGGGCGAAAGACAAGATGTAAATTTTAACTAATGTGATTGCCCGTTTTCCGCACATGTCCTCTCGTCTCCGCTCCTCTCTGCTTTGATGGAAACCGGGCCTAAAGCCCGTACTCAACCAAAGCGGAGATGAGCGTAGCGGAGAGGGAAGGAGATACGCATAGCGGCGCCGCACACAGCACGCCTCTCACCGCACAGTGACACCACCGTTCACAGCACACAGCTCACCGCACGCCGGACACAGCTCACCGGACGCCGGACACAACTCCCGCTCAAAGCACGCCGCTCTCTCTATTCTTCACTGGCCTAAAAAATAAGAGACATATCCTCTTCTCTCTCCTCAACTGTTTCCATTAAAATTAGCGGAGACGAGAAGTGTAAATAATAAAATTCTATCGGTGGTTTATAACACATTTCCTCTCCTCTCGTGTCACTTGTAGATCTTAGACAGCCAGACAACTGATCTTAAGCCTGGAAGCCGACCCCAACATGAAGTTGGGAAAAGGCTAGGCAGATGATGATTAACGACTGGATGCCTGAAAAATCAAGGACAGAGAAATCGCACCTGCACTTTCTCTTAAATCATTTCCTATTTTATATCCGACTAGCTTTTCCCTGTGACTTCATCCTAGTTAAAGTAACATTCAGTAATAGGATAGTTTTCCATTAGTGCATTTTTTTAAATCGGGTGAAGAGTTTCGGAAGATTATCAAACTACATCCGAACTCAAAGTAACAAAGTAGACCTCTTCATAATTTTATATGCTAGCTGTTATCCGTGACCCTATTTTAATCGTATTTTGTTAATAATTTCAAGGGTTTTATTTTTTATGCACGGAACCCTAAGCCTTCTTAACCGACTTCCAAAAAGAGAAGAAAATTATTCTTACATCTGCAACTTGAGTAATGGAGTGCATAAATTATTTGATCAAAGTAGCAATGCAACTTCCTGATTCAAGCTGTATATTACAACAAAGGTTTAATTGAAAACAGTGAATGGATTTTCTACAACTTTTATACTTAGTCACTTATTAGGTACCCTTTTACACAATAAATTATTAAAGCAAAAACTTTTTGCACAGTAACACAGACAAAGAATACGACTACGAAGCACGTTCGTTTCTAAGCTATACATTTTCATCAAATGAAGTTACCATTTTCTCAAGACAACTTGCCATCTGATTTCATTTTTGAGCTTAGTTTTTTGGAGCCTAGTTTTTGGTCAACACTCCCCGCCTTTCTTTACTTGAGGGCAGGTTTCGGGACACTCCTTTATGTCCATTACAGCTCTCATGCAACAGTCAAAACACGGGATGCAAGAAACGAAAGGACTTGCAAGAAGAGGTAGAATTATAAAACACATTTATTTTGATATCTTAACGTGGCCCCTTCAATTCTCAGGACTAAGCTTACTTTGTATTCTTGATACACTTTCAAAGTTTCACGTTGCAGTTATACAAGTTTAGGTCTTGTTCATACAATATTAAGCTTAACTATTTATTCCGTGTTCGTTCGCGTTCGTCTGTTCTTAAATCAGCAGCAAAGCCAAAGTACCAGGCTTGTAGAAGAAAAAGGAATCTTGGATCTCAGGAACGTACGTAGACGTAGAGGATGTAGTGACACAAATAGAAAATAGGCAACCATCAAAAAACATCCACTGTGTGAAATACGTACGCAATATTTTTTTGAATTTTTTGATAACACTGTGAATTTTATAATGTCAAAAACTGAAATGACAATTAGCAGTGATCCAAAGAGAAGAATACACGGAGTAGAATTATACCACAGATCTTTATACACGTCAGTTTTTTAAAGTATCTCTGAGTAAAGAGTATCAAAAGACTCGTCTATAGATCCTCATCTTTGAGGAACTTCTGTATTAAAAACTTTTTGGACTGTTTCCTCTTGATACTTGTTTTAAGTTACTTTGAAAAACTATCAAATGCGAAGACTATAATGGGTGTAAAATACCCTTAACGAAGCTAGGGCATTTTTTTTTTGTTACTGCGGTGGATAAAACAAGAAATGAGTACATAAGAGGGAAATGGCGACTGTGGCTGAAAAGTTTTGCATACCGCGCTGACCCCAAATTAATTGGGATAAGGGTAAGAAAATGAGATGTTGTGGTGTAGTGGCTCGAAATACTGCCCAATTTAAATGGGACTGGACAGGACAATTGTCTGTCGTATCCCAAACAAGCTGTAAGGGTTGGTGCCCTGAAACAGTGACACGGGTGGCGGCAGACCACGAAGTAGATGGTAAGACAAAAGAGGTCTTTGCTAAGTAGTGGGACAATGTCAGCTATAATAATAATACACACATCAAAAGTGTCTAGGGATCAACATATATTTTTGCAATAACTTTTCTCCTGATTGATATTAATTAAAATTTTCTTTAAGGATTCATCAAATAAAGTGTTTTCGTTTGTCACAGTAACGATAAACCAAGTCACCTTTGCATTAATAAAGAAATTTGCCATTTTCCTAATAAAGGGATTTTTGACATTTGAACCACTAACATTAAAGTTCGAAAAAAAGACTGAAATAACAGTTTTCTTTAAAATTTTATTGGGTAACTTAAACAATTAATAATCCGTGTTTCTACCGCGAACACTAACAACACAAGAACATCGGTTTGGCATACTCAAAATGAGTTCATCCAAATCACGCTGTGGAATGGCCGCCCATGTTCGTTGCAACAACAAAAAAAGGTCTTCTTGCGACTGGATACCCTCCATATTCGGCAGAGCTCTTCTCTGTAGCATATCCCATGCATGCTCAATCGGGTTCAAGTCTGGCGACTGAGCAGGCCAGGGCAGGACATTGATGTTAGCTGCGGCGAGAGTCTGTCTTACAACTCTTGCGGTGTGCGGTCGTGCATTATCATGCATTAACTGAAATAAGGGACCGATTTGCACTTGTAGAGGAACGATGACGTCTGATACAATCGTCTCAGCATAAATTTGAGCGTTGAGGTTGCCTCTGATCCAAATCAACTCAGTTCTTCCGCCGATCCAAATACCCGCCCATACCATGATGGTTCCACCACTATAAGGATGGACTTCCTGGCAGGATTTTAATCGCTGTTGGCGTCCAGGGGTTCTCCAGTGTCGTATACGTCTTGTATCCGGTCTCATACCAAAACGAGACTCATCAGAAAAGCACACGAAACGCCATTGTTCTTCTGCCCAATTTCTGTGTTCAAGAGCCCATTGATATCGAATCCTACGATTGTGCATTGCTATAGGTGGTACCCGTAGCGGTCTTCGGGAATGAAGGTTCACTTCATGCAAGCGGTTTCTGACTGTTTGGTCGCTAATTAAGTTCCCTGAAGAGTGATGAAGCCTCACGGCTAACATCATGGCGGTTATTGTTGGAGCTCTTCGAGTTAAGATTTGAATGTATCAGTCTTGTCTCCGTGTGGTGCAGCGATACCGTCCTCCATGGCGCTCAGCCACGGTACCAGTGCTTCGGTAACGTGTCCAAAGTCGACTGATAACACTCTGACTTGTATTCAGAGCTAAAGCCACAGTACGTTGCCGGGAACCAGCTTCTATCATTCCCACGGCTCTGAGCATTTCTTCCCTGCTTAAATGACGTCGGCGCTCCATAATAACGTTGGTTTTAATCAGTAGTAGGGAAACAGTAGCACTAATAATGTCTTCAATGCGTTGTATGTTTTTATAGGGAAAATATTGACAGCTGATTTTCATCTTTTACTCGAATTTGATTCACAGTTCCTGATTCAAATTATGAAATGCACCAAAAAGAATCCATATAAATTTATAAAATCATAAATTTATTACAAAGCCACATCTCAATCTCAAGAAATCCGCATAAAAATGCTTGATCCCTAGACACTTTTGATGTGTGTATAAGATTACATTTTGGTACAGAATTAAAGATGTCGCCACGGTTTCACAATAATTATTTCGTAATTCTAAACATGACCTCTCTGAAGTATTCTACTCTTTGGCTGTCATTTTATTATCATTGGGTGTAACAAAATTCTTAGCGGCAGTAAAATTTTAATAAAATCAATGCGTGAGGGTATAAATCTACTTTCTGTGTGTTGCTGGTTGCCCATCTTTTGTGTGTGCCCCTGGATGTGCTGTATACCTTTATGTTGTCCAAGCTGTCTTTTTCTTCTACCAGCCTGGTACTTACTCTGGTTCTTCAATGACAAACATTCTAGTGGAAGGTCAGGCAAATGCAAACGCAGTCACAGTCGATAATCAAGCTTTGTTTTGTATGAATAAAGCGTAAATTTGAATGAGAAATAAGGCAGCGTCTTGAGAGAAAATTGAGCCCTAAGAGAACAAAACAAATGTGCTATTAGTTCTACCTCTTGTTGCAAGTCCTCGGTGCAATTCGGTTGCCAGTCCTCCGTTTCATGAATCTAATATTGTGACTGTTCCATCAGAGCTGTAATGGGTATAAAGGAGCGTCCGGAGACCTGTTCTCAAGTAAGGAAAGGCGGGGAGTGCTGACAAGAAACTAAGCTTAAAAATGAAAGCAGCCGAAAAAAAGCATAACTTTGCTTTGGTGCAATGTTGATGCAAGATGCATAGCGCCCAAACGAATGTCCTTCATGTATGGTCCTGTTTTTGTTCATTCTTAAAGTAGTTTTATATTGCGTTTCAAGCCTATGTATGATGCTGTAAACAGTGAGAAAAAGAAAGAAACAATAACATGTAATTATTAAAGTGTTTGTGATGTATTTTGTTGAGTTTGTTTCTGTGTCAAAACACAAACCTATCCCCCTATCCCAATTTCGGTCACGGCGGCTTATTTCAATTAATCGAAGATTAACCAGATACGCAGTAGATATTATTGTGAACTAGTGTATACGTCAGTATAGACGCATATACATTGTTATAGTCACTGTCCCCGCGTCGTGCGATTTCATTAGCATGATTTTATCCAAATTGATGCCGGATTGTCAGGACTTTTTCCGTTAGACTCGAGCATTATCATTTGAACTAGAGTAGAAGATGGGTTTCGTGCAATAAAAATTCACTGGGTACACTGTTTTAATTTAACTTACAAATTACTTGAAAATACAATTTAACACAAATATCACGGAACACAATTCATCAGGTACCTACAGTTCCAGGACGTCTCAACTCCACTGTGAACTTAAAGCCATCAACAGGGCACAGATCCAGACTCCATGATGCATGGCTGAGAAATTCTTAATGAAAACTTGTAACCTTATAACGTGTAATAGTGAAAAATTACAACAAAAACCGATATCTTTTTGCAGTGGTTTTTGAGGCATTTCCCGATCACTTAGAAAACTAACACTTTTTCCACCAATTTAATTTGTCACAAATTTTGAGAATATGCAAAAAAAATCGTTTAAATACCTTTTTCTTATTAATATAAATCAAAACTCCGTTCGAACCGGGTGTTCCTAAGACACCTCTCTATTTTTCTTCATCCTAAGTTCGTTAACCTACTAAGTACATCACCACACTATCGATAACCAGTAGTGGTAGTGTTGCCATCGTCTCGGAAACTCTTTATGACTTAAGTTCGGTTTTAAAATTCGCACTTAACTTGTATAATGTAGAAAGTTTGCTCAGTAGAGTGCAGGATCGAACGGGAAGAGCTTTTGGAGAATGATGAGTTTTTAGAATATTTTTAGACTTGGTTTTTCCCGTGGTTTTGTTTGTGTGGAGATCGGACTATTATTCTAGGTGAGCAAACTGCTGAGTATGAAGTATTTATCTACAGGTTTGGAAATTTCTTAAAATATTTAAGAAATTCTTAGCTAAATTCTTAAAAAAAAATTATGAACCCAGAGATAGTACTTACTGAGATTTAGGCTATGTCACTTTATGCACCCGTTTGGATTGAGGGCCCAAGTTATTTAATTATAGTTTTAATTCAGGTTTAAGAAATTCATGGCGCTTTGTGTTAAGTTTTAACTAATTTCCCTATAAGTCTTATTTCATTTCGCAAGGGTTCAAAAAATGGGCCCTCAATCCAGATGCACATTTTTACGTCTTATGCTAGGTAAAGGCACGTTTGTTTTATCCAAATCTGTTCAGTCGAAAAGGTGTGAAAAGGTAAAAGTCAGAATAACGTTCGCGTTTGAACGGATTTTAGGAATATGACGAACATAAATATAATTATGTATAGTTCTTCAAATCGTCCCTTCTCTATAGAGCCCATAGAAAAGGAAAGATCCTCAGACGAGACTGACATTATGTCTGGTGGGCTACTGCCCCACAGTTAATCAAAATATGATATTTCACATAGGCCTCCATGGGCACTTATAAAACGACGAGAAAAAGGTGCACGATTCCGGTTCCGGTTGTTCGTTTCCTATGGAGAAGAACGGGCAACGCGAGTATCAGACTTCTACTGATCAAAAACCACCCATGTTCTTTCTTAGCCCTTGCGCCGAGGCCGCGGTATCTCTATCGAACAACCCGCAGCCCCGACGGGCGTCGGCCCTTGGGTTACTCTTTTGTTATGTTGTTACTGTTTGTTACTCTTTTCCGACTCCGAATATAATGAGACAAGGGCAAGAAGATGATGATGATGATGATGACGCTTTCACGGTGAATAACTAAACTTATACTGTCACTGACAAGTATAAGTTTAAAGATATTAAAATATAAACCAAAACTACAAGTCAATGTTCAGCCAAAATTCAATTTGCACTTATGAAACGGCTCTAAGATTGGCAGACATCCCGAGATTCCGCCGATACTCGCTCGAAGTTGAACCACATTCATGTTGAACGAGTGCTGATGCACCAAATGGTAATACTTCGGATTCTGCTGAAGTTTTGAAAGATGGGAAAGATATTATCATATTTGGTGGTTGAGGTTTATTTAGGCCCCGTCGGGGCTGCGGGTTGTCCCGTCGGGGCTGCGGGTTGTTCGCAAGAGATACCGCGGCCTCGACATGAAAGGCTAAGAAGGAACATGGGTGGTATTTAGTCAGTAGAAGTCTGACACTCCCTTTCGCTCTGCCCAGAGCGGGAGGGGAGGTTTTTTGATGATTTCCCACCCCCAAAAAAAAAAAGGTTTATTCGGGTAGGCTTCACTGACCGATGACCTGGTGAAGGTTGGGACCCGCTGGATGCGAGACGCACGGGACCGGTCAATGTGGTGACACCTGGGGGAGGCCTATGTCCAGCAGTGGACGTATTTTGGCTGAAATGATGATGATGATGAGGCTTCACTATTGACATACTTATTACCTGTGTATTTGTAATACGATGATACCCCTCTTTTTTTTTGGAGGGGGTGAAATCATCAAATCACTCCTCAGAGTGAGTGTCAGACTTCTACTGACTAAAAACCACCCATGTTCCTTCTTACCTCTTTATGTCAAGGCCGCGGTATCTCTTTCGGACAACCAGCAGCCCCGACGGGACGATGATAACCATGAGTAAAACTTGTTGTCAGACTTTTTGGCTTACTCGTAGATTCGTCTGTCGATGAGGTAAGCAATAAAGTACTTAACTATCTCTAGTTTAAAGTCAATAATTGCTCAACACACTGAACAACTTTCCTGTGCGTCAGTATCGTAGTGAGTTGTTACAGCTACCGCTTAAGAGTCCGTTCACACAAACCGGCTCGGAGAAGAGAGCTGATTTTTTTATCACGTTTAAATCAGAGTTTTGAATAAGATTTATTTTTACATGTCAAATCTTTTGTTATTTAGAATTCTTGAGAGCAAACCTTACGCGTAGTGATATGTAAAAATAAATCTGAATTGAGAAAGGGTACCCCAACTTGTCAATTCTGGGTAGAGGTTCTGGTACCTATAAGTACTCATGATAACACAGATCAGTTCCACAAACTGCATCGCCTGCACTCTCGTTAAAGTCGATCGTTATCGCTGACGTGCCGATAACGCACACGCTGCGATTGTCTTTGTGAAGCACTACCAGTAATGTGCTCTTATATGATGCTGTTGGCTTTATAAGGGTCATGATTTCAACTCTTAATTTCGTGTGTCTATTCAAGTTATCTACACTTCTACACTAATATTACAAAGAGGAAAGATTTGTTTGTTTGTTTGTAACGAATAGGCTCCGAAACTACTAGACCGATTTCAAAAATTCTTTCACCGTTGGGAAGCTACACTATTGCGGGTGACATAGGCTACTTTTTATCCCTGTATTCCCACGGGACGTCCGCTAGTTACGTATATTTATTAGAAGTTATACGTTGACAGTAAAAGTTGTTCCTGTCATTCAATCGATCGCCTATTTAATTACTAGTTTTAACATAATATAACATCACGCATGTACCTAATCCCCGAAAGGGTAGGCAGAGGTGTAACTTATTGAACACTCACATTTCGCCAGTTACGTTTAATTCCCAATAAAGTATGGTAATAAGAGGCGAGTCTATTCCCAGTAACTGGGCACAGATCGAAACTCAATGACTGCAAAAACTGAAAAAGTTTCTGCTGGGAAAAATAACACGTTTCCGATATGGGAATCGAACCTAGGACCTTTCGATCACTAGACCAACGCAGTTAATTTAGTTTTAAATTATGAGTAAATAGTTTGCAGCTTCTCTGATCAGACCATGTTGCAAATCGTTATTATCTCAAAAAACATCCAGGGTTTTTCAAGAACAGGTCTTACAGAGCCCAGAGCCGCCAGATACCTATAACTATTTACTAAAGGACAAAATGTGGGGCTTTTTTTTTGGCATGTAGAAAATCATTGAATAACCCCTCCCGCTCTTGGAAAGAGCGAAAGGGAGTGTCAGACTTCTACTGACTAAAAACCACCCATGTTCCTTGGGCCCCTTCCATGTTGCCGACATCTCTTTGAGGCTCGCGTGGAACACGAACGCGCCGTCGACACGGCTTGTCGACGTCATAAGACGGACGAACGGCGAGCTAGCCCATTACTCACCGTCCACAGGCCCGCGTCTACGGTGGCCGGAAGCCATCACGTGGCCCCCGACGCCCGGAGTGTCTCCCGCGACGGCTGTGACGAGAGGTTTTCTCCCTCTCACGTTCCGCCACCTCCTTCGCTAGCATTACTGCTTCGCAGAAGAAGGCGACGGTGTCCTATTCCTCCTCGCCCCGGACCATGGCTTGCACCAGGGCCGGACGCGAGAGGTCGCCGCCGCCGTTTCAAGTGTTTATCGTGTATTGAATGCCAGCATACCTGCTTATTTGGTTAGACGGCCAATTCATACGGCCATAACTTCCACCAGACGCTTTAAAGCTCCTGTTAGAGCGCCTAATCAATTCAGACTAACAATAACACGTTCAATTAGCTAGTATTCTTAGATCATAAGGTGTTAATACTTAGTGATACAGCAACAGTTGAAAAAATCGTAGCATAAGAAAATTGTTTAGAAGCCGTAATGTTCTCTCTTAGTTTTTTCGCGAAAAAAGTTGCTAGTCTTAATTCTTTCTTCTTGTTTTATTCCCCTACACAGTTATCATCAGTATCTATTGCACTGCTCTTACTGTAAGTACACGGGAACACAGCTGAGCCACAAGTTTACAAGTTACTACGACACTACTTTGACTCGTTTGTTTCTGCCTACACACACGGTGGAACTTATGATTTGCTTTTTAAAATGACATACCCACATAACATTGCACCAGTGTTTCTTGCAGTGTAGGCTGGAGTTTCGTACACCGTGGTATACAAATGCCCTTAGCCAAGTCGAATGTCATTGTTCTCTTAGTTATTGCGAAATTTTTAGAACCTTTTAGTTACGGAGATATTGGTGGCCCAATTCACTCAAAAGTTTTTTTTTTCGTTTACTTCAAATACCTCAACGGCTTCCGTACAGTTCAATGCCCCATAAGCACAATGCACCATGTTTCGTGTGTGTTAAATTGATTACTTCCGTAAAAATTAATTGCTACTGAACGCGGTTTCAATGCACTGATCGAGTTTAGTTTCTCTGTTAAAACTCACTAAGAATTACAAACTGCGGTACTCAGAGATATCAGGCTTGACTTGGCCACCGCATCACATTGGCCAATGCGATGGCGATTAACCATTAGAATGTGGTATGGCCAAGTCATTCTATTTATTTAGAACATCAAATATTTTTAATATTGATATGGTCACTATAAGATGTAGTTAGGTCAGCTTATTACGTAATAACTTAAGATAGAAGGTCCCTTAAGTAGAGACTGAATAAATTAACTGACTTGGTATTACATAGATCTCACTACTTTTTACGGTAGAACAACTGAGTTATGCGACTTGGCTTTTTTTACAAGTTTTATTTTTAATGGGATTTAATGATTACTTAAGCCGCCACTTAGTAAAGACTTGACATACTTTTTTATAACAAAACTGTCAAAACCTTTACTAAGTGATGGCCTAAGTAATCATTAAAACTCGCCGAGTGCGGCAGTAAGTACGCTAACATTTAAAGATCAACCAATGTACCTATCTATAAAGTGACAAAACTTTAATAACACAAGTTACAAGATACATCGCGTTCGCGGTTCGAATCCACGGAGCTAAATGCACGACACACGGAAATTACAAACTATCGGGGAAAAGTTTAAAATGACAACGAGCTCCTATCTGTATTGTGAAGTTTGGACCGTTCCTTGTCTTCTGCCTTCCCTGGACGATTGCCAGGGTTGAAGTTATAAGGGAAATGTAGGTTATTAGTATGATGTAAGTTTCTCAATTAGGTATAAACTTTTTTTTCACGGGTGGAAAATCATCAATAAACCCCTCCCACCCTTGGGCAGAGCGAAAGGGAGTGTCAGACTTCTAATGACTAAAAACCACCCATGTTCCTTCTTAGCCCTTGCGCCGAGGCCGCGGTATCTCTTTCGAACAACCCGCAGCCCCGACGGGAATAACCCGCAGCCTCGACGGGAACAACCCGCAGCCCCGACGGGAACAACCCGCAGCCCCGACGGGAACAACCCGCAGCCCCGACGGGAACAACCCGCAGCCCGGACGGGAACAACCCGCAGCCCCGACGGGACAATTATAAGCTTTACTTCTATTCTTACTAATATTATGAAGAGATCATAATCATCATTTATTGCATTCATGTAGTTTACAGGTTGTTACAGGTAAAGTTCGGATGTAGGATTGCCTAGTAAGAGACATTAAAAAAATAAGTATGAGGAGAGTGGGGGCCGGGATTTTAAAACATTTTTATCTTAACTTCCTAAAAAAATATCAAAATCACCAAGTGTGGTTTTAAACCACAATTACGGTTTTAAACCGATCTTTGCCCATTTAATAATACATTTTTTTACTAATCTATAGTTTTCGTGCACCGGATCAACCCTCCGAAGGATTAAAACGATCAAAATGTAACCCTGTATAGTCAGGGCTCTGAAATATGAACAATTTAAAAACAATTCAATATTATTCAATATTATTAAGAATATTATTCAGCGCTTACCCAAGTTATTGCTCAGTCGAAAAAGCCAGCAAGCTCCGACATAAGTTCAAATCTAATATCCCTTTTATCTAAAGATGTAAAAAAACTTGAGTTTCGTGACAAAACACACATGGATTTGGATTTATCAGTTCTTGGAAGCCGGGTGACAAAGTTTTTCGTAAAAAATAGATAAAACTACAAAGAGATTTGGTACGGACTTACTATGACACAGGGGTTTCCTTTTTGTCTTTTGAACGAAAAAAACATGAACATCTTTAGACAATATATGGAAAACGTTACAAGTGCTTATAAAATTTGAGGGTTGCCCTCGATTTCCCTGAGATCCCATCATCATATCATGACTCGGTGACAATGGGGCCAACTTGGGAGTATATTCTTTCGAATACAAAAAGAATTTTGAAAATCAGTTCATTAATGATGGAGATATCAAAACAGAAAAAAAAGATACGGACGAATTGAGAACCTCGTTCTTTTCGGAAGTCGGTTGAAAAATAACAGCGCTTTCATGTGGGGCGATACGCTACTGAATGGGGTAAGTAGAAACTATATTACGATCGTCGGTATAAAATTTAAGACTCGCCTGTTATCTCCGAGAAGGTATAAGCAGAGGTGTACACACATTTCACCAGCTATGTATAAGTCCTTTGTAATAAAGGCGAGCCTATTCCAATCCGGCACAGTTTCAAACTCCGTGGCTGCTACTGAGAAATTCCTGACGGAAAACAGTAACGCTTTGCCCGAACACGACCTGAGAATCGAACCCAGGACCACAGCAGTGTCCTTGCGACCATTAGACAATCGTGGCAGTCTCATTTAGGTCACTGTTTCAAAAAATAATTACCACCAAGTACCTAATAATGCTATCTAATAACTAAGGTACAGGCAGAAACATTGCAGGGGCCCGCAATGGCCGAACCGGTTGTTCGAAAGAGATACCGCGGCCCCGGACACAAAGGGCTAAGAAGGAACAAGGGTAGTTTTTAGTCAAGAAAAACATTACGAAAAACCAAGAGAATAATTTATCCAGCATTTGGTGAAGTCAGGCTGTCAGAAAGATAAAGAAAATATTCAATATCTACTACTTTGAAAGAGAATATTTCGGTTCGAGCAAGTCCTGTTTAATACTGCAAAAGAGAGGTTTTAGTATGATTTTCCACTAACGTTTCAGAAGAATTACGTGAAATATCTTCCTTGACTTACAAAGATAGTTCAAGTATCTGAAGATAAAAAACTTGTTACATGATCCCAGCTAGCTACTTTGTAATATGTTAAGCTTTCAACTTTGTGTTGTGATAGGAAAACTTTGTTCTAGAGCAGTCGGTGGTGGTACATTGTGGTTCTTTACACTAAGAATGTTTAGAGGAGCATAATGGCTTTTCAGGTGTTAATATGGGGCTACTATGTGCTTCGGTCCTACAGATTGTAATAACATAACATCACGCCTGTAATCCCCGAAAGGTTAGGCTGAGGTGTGCCCATTAGTGCACAAAAATTTTACATGTTTAAGTTCTATGTAATAGGGGGCGAGTCTATTGCCATCAACCAGTCTCGTGACTGCGTGGGTGCTACTTGAAACCCCAATAACAATTTGCCCGACCCGGGAATCGAAATCCAGAAACTCTGTACTTAGTGCACATTTATATATACTTAAGTACTTTATCTCGTTCATGTCATTTAGCCTCGTCCCCTGTAACACGGGACTTGAAAATAAATCAATAGTATAAATTGTGTTTTTTTATTTTTAAGAGTGTATTAAGTATGCTTATTCATTAGTCTAAGCAACATTAGTTTACTGCCATCTGTGGAGGCTTGTAAATGGCTTGTCGTGTAACATCTCATTATTAATTTATGTATTGTTAGCTGTAAGCCACCCGAAGAAAATAAAATAAATAAATAACTCGCGAAATGCGAGTGTACTAGTGAGTACACCTCTGCCTAACCCTTCAGGGATTATAAGCGTGATGTTATTATTTGTGTTAGGCCTCATTTACGGACAAGCGGGGCGTCGCGCGGCGCGTTGTGCGTTTTTAATTCAAACACATGGCGATGTATGAAAACGTTATCGATTTCAAACGTCGATTTTACGAGAAGCGATTTTTCGCTCGTTAGTTTAATATACTGCGTTCGTTGCGGTGGACGCGCCTCTCAGTAAATGAATTAAAAAGCTCGAGACGAGCCTTCTGCTGCGCCGTAGTCTCAAGACAGCAATGTCATATTTTAAACAATGTCGAAAAGCGGCCTGAAAAATACGGCAGGCACTACACACACAAATTCTTCCACAGTGATATTTTAGTACCGAAACCCGTTATTTATTTACACTCTAAAGAAAATCACAAACTATAAACCCGTAGCGTCATGTCAGCACTTTCCAAGATTATCAGAGACCCAGGTTTACCGTCACTTTCCGCAGAAATTGTTATTTTTCAAGTGACTCATAAAATTGTGGTGTCTATCGTAAAATACGAGTGAATCGTAAAAGTGTCAGAACAGCGGTTAATGTGGTTTAAATTTTTCATAGCAAATTGATACAATGTGGCTGTGCTGGATATGATAAGGAATCTCTGTAGATTTTTCATCAATGTTGAGGAAAATTCATAATTTTATTACTAAGTAGATATCCACATTTATACATATTAATAACATTGTTTAGAGGAGGAGCTCATGGCTTATTATAACTGACGCTCGGAATGGCTCGGATAGATCTTTAGATCTTTCACCTCTGAAAAAGGTTGAGTAAATGCAGTGCAGTTCCACAAAATTTAATGTCCCGCCAGCCCTGTTGCAAGAACGTTTGTCAATTTAAAGTCCCATTGACTAAGAAGATGCACTATGAAGAAGATAAAAAAATACTTAACACATTAAGTATTTTTAGCCAGGGAACTGCTACAATCAACAGCCAAATGTTTTATAACTTCCATTTCTTCCGCTCAAGGTATAAAACATTAATAATAGCCAAGATTTCCTCAGTTCTCACGAGAACCATTAGCACCGCTGAACCATTTTGACGACAGAACTAAAATTTTACGCTCAAATAAAGTGCTTAAGATCTAACAATAAGAACTTAATCTGAAAGAGCAGTTGTGTGCACTTTCAATCGGTTTGTTCACTTTTACCTCCGGGCTTTCGCACACGGCGACTTTTTACACAGTTCGAACTAGAGTGCTCACAGCCTCACAGACACCACCCTCATTCCATAACGTGTTTCCTCCGTAAGATCTACACATGACGGCCATGACCAACGGTCCTGGTGGTTTGTAGATCTAGCGGTCATAGACTTTATCACAGTTATGACATTGCCGGAACCCAGTACCTACTACCTATTCCAGTACACACCTCGGAAGAAATTAGCAGCTACTCGTATCATGAATACATGAGCGATAGCTAAGGTAAGCCGAGGTCCTGTACGCAAGTTGCACCGCCCAAGAAGTCAGCACATCAAGCTGTTCCGTTGTGTGTTCCGTTGTTCTGTGTTGTTCCATTTTCAACTTTATTACAAAAAAAAGCTGTTAGTCTGTCAAATTCCTTAAATACATTTTCAACTTTATCACCAAAGTATTAGGTTAAAGGTTGATTGGGAACATTTCACAGTTTCGGGTAACTTGATGTGCAGGCGACTGTACCAATCAATCAATCATCATCAGCCTATAATGTTCCCACTGTAGGGACTCAGGCCTCCTCTCTAGGAGAGGAATGGCCTATAATACACCACGCGTGCCCAGTGTGGGTTAGTAGATGTCACATGTCTTCGAACTTTTTGGTTCTAAGAGATGGCCGGTTTTCTCACGATGTTTTCCTTCACCGTTTTGAGAGCAGTGGTGATGAAATAAATTACACAAAGTAATGCGACTGTACCAATAAGAACTTATCTTACAAGACACTTGTGTGCAGTTTCAACTAATTTGTTCACTCTTAAAGATATTTCGACCTCAATAATTATCCTTTATAGATGTACTTTACGTGTGAAGATGGAGGTGGAGGTGTTATTCGAGTTGGCAAATAGAAAATAACACTAGGAATTCTTGTACATTATTATTGATTTCTGATACTAACCCGTAAAAGTTATACTGTGGAGCTAGTGTCGCTTGCATTGGATTCCCCACTTGCTCACTGTTTGTCGAGAATTTAAGAAGTGACCAGACCATACTTCAGACGCAGAATCGGCTTGGTCCAATCGTGTCACCACATTTGTCGCATTTAGTTCGGTGCATTGCCACATTCAGCGACACCGACAGCACTTTCCTCACAATGATATTCAAGCGCCAAACTAACCTAACGACTAGGAACTAAGAACTTCAAAAACTCCGTTGACCTATTTTTCACTTAGGTACAGCACAGTAAATAAAAACGTGCGGTCTAAACTAGATAGAACTCGAAAGACGTGATCTCCACGGAACCTGGGTCACGTATCGTGCAAATAACACACGCGCGCAGCTTTATTTTATTATATTTTGGCGCGAAACCGCCGCCATTACAGCGCGCGCGGGGCATGCATCATTTGTGATATTTTTAAAAGAAAAGAGAAGCTGAATGTTTTATTTTGACGTGCTTTTTTAGTTATTTAAGTTTTTTTAGAGTTCAGAGTAGATATTTTTTAGGCATAGAACACAAAATTAGGTTCAACCATGAGGTACTTAGAGCAGGTCGTAAGTACCTACCGATGAATTGATAATTTGAGTATGTCAAAGATTACCTCAACCTAATATTTTTACTCATCTGCCTAGCCTTTTCCCAACTAGGTTGGGGTCGGCTTCCAGTTCCAGCTGGATACCAGTATTTTACATGGAGCGACTGCCTATCTGACCTCCACAACCCAGTTAATACTAGGTAATACGATACTCATTGGTAAGACTGGATGTCAGAATTTCAGGTCACTACCTGTATAACGACTGACAAAAATCTATTTCGGGACATGCTTTCCGAGGCACGGAGGACACTCGGTATGTCGGGCGGTCACCCATCCACAGACCGACCTAGGCAAGCACAGCTTTACCTAAAGATCGACCCCGAGACCCCCTCCCCCGGACGGGGTAGCAGAAAGAGCGTGCTGCCGACCGCATCGTCGATACTGCCGTACTCCCGCTGCGTTTCACACTGCAGCAAATGACAGTTCTGAGCGACGGAAAAAGGATGGAAACACGAAAAAATGCGACCCCTACCCTTTATCAACTTAACTCAAAAATTGAAATTAAAGTAGGTGATTGGGAGATGAATGGGTACCTACTACATAATCATCTCCACACACGGCTTTAAATAGTGTAACTTACCGCAAATCGGAAGATAATTGAATTGATTATATTTCTCAGCTTTCACGAGGTTCTCATCATACGAGACCGTTATGACGTCAACAACCATTGCCGCGCCGCTCCAACCGATCCAGCACCATTATAGCTGATAGCAACCATAATAATAAGTGGGTATTGTCTACAATAAACAGCTACCTATAATATTAGTGCAATTTATTTTTCTTTGTGTGTACAGTGTAGGTAGCGTGCAACGGCAACGTGTGAACAACATCTGTTTTTTTTTTTTTCATTAGCCTGCACTGTCCCACTGCTGGGCAAAGGCTTCCCCCAATTCCTTCCAAGAGCTCTTTTCCTGTGCCGCCTCGAACCAGCCCTCATGGTACGCTTCTAAATGGTCACGCCACCTTTTTCTAGGTCGGCCTCGGCGGTGCCGTCCGTCTTCTGGCAACCATTGTGTGGAGGCTTTCGCCAACAACAACATCTTACATTTCTATAAGGATTGGTGAGAAAAGAGTAAAGAGAGGTGCCGCCGCGCCGCCTTGAAGTACTCCTTTCCTTGTGTTGTGCTATATCCACCAGAATTCACTTCGCAAAGAAGAGAGTCTCTTTGAAACAAGATTCACGTTTTTCGGTCTAGTGGAGTTCTGTCATCAGTCCAAATTAATATCCCACTACAAGTTACAATTGCAACATCTTTTTAAAGGTGAAGCTGCATTTTCAGCTCTCATTGTAAATAAGAGCAAATTAATATTGCTCAAAGAAAGATCAATGTACTTAGAACAAAAAATGAGAGTAGTTATTTTAGGCCTTACCAATCACGCTTTGATAACATTTATGGTGATCAACTTTTATGATCTTGTGTGTGACAGACACAAGACAAAAATAGAATGTGAACTTATTATTGTGGCAATTAAACATTTTGTTTCTATTTCGATTCGTTAAGGGGCGCGGCGCGCCGCCGAGACAAAATATTGTATTAAACCTGGAAGTTCGCCTCGAACTGAAAAAGTAAAGAGGGTATAAGTCATTGATATAAAAACTAAGTAATATATATATGTCGTAGGATAGTTTGATACTTCGAATCTTCGCGGAAATCCTAGGGGTTTTGCGAAAACGCGGATAATTAGACATAGTTACCAAAATGGATTAATGGTCACCAAATACGTCGAAAGCAAAAGCTTTTTCAACGCGCGCTCGCTTCGCTCGCATATTAAATAACACTAATATCTTCTGTCCCCGAAGTGCCGGCCTCCGCCGGCCTCCTTCGTCGGCCTACGGCCCGGTGCCCATGCCGCCCCTAAAAAAATTTTTCGCCTATGTCTAATTATCCGCGTTTTCGCAAAACCCCTAGGATTTCCTAGGATTTCCGCGAAGATTCGAAGTATCAAATTATCCTACGACATATATAAACGCAGTAATCTAGAAGTCAATGGTGTAAGTACTTACTTCTGTGAGGGTAGTACATAGAGTAAAGTAATATAACGGGTATAGAGAGCCCTCTCGCAGAAATTTTTGAAGACCGCTAATGTCATTTGATCGGATAAATAGCGCCATCTATTATCGCCATCCACCAACTTGTGACATATATAGCTATAACTAGCTATAGGTACTACAATACTTAGGCATTAGTGCTTATACTGCTTCCTTACTATTGTACTTGTTTTCAAGTTGATAAAGGTTTACTTAATTTTATATATGTATATTTTTTAAGTTACTCAATCATAGTAAAACTTTATCAACTTGAAAACAAGTACAATAGTAAGGAAGCATCAATTTTGAAAAGGAACACAGTGAATGCATAAAGAAAAACAACTTATTTTACAAAAAAATATTTATTTGTGTTTATTTTTATAAGCTTGCGCTGCTGCTTTAGTCTCATCCTCACCATGATATGTGATTTTGCCAGACAAAATCCGGTTTATAGAACGACACCAACTATAAATAAGCACATTAATAATTGTGTTTTCGAAATAATTTTTAATATTTTTTTTATGTTTTTCACAACTGAAAGGAAAGTCAACAAATATGTCAGTGAACATTTTTATTTTAACTTTTAACTTTTTTTTAGGAACATCTTTTTTTAGTATGTCTGTCACTAAATTCTGAATTTGGACAAAACATTTTTCCATTCCTTTTGATGGGTATATCAAAGAACCTTTTCCTTTTCTATATTCTTTGGCCCTTATATAATCATTTGATGTGCTTTCAGGGTCGCCATACATTTCTTTTTTACAAATTTTGCAATTTTTTGTCACATTTTTAACACATTTCCCCAAGACCCACCCACACACATAATTACCCTGACCAGCATCAGTAATATTAATATTTAGATTGATGAAAGGCACCACAATTTCTTCATCTATGTTTTCAGAAAATTGTGGTGTCTCCTCATCAATGGGACTGGGAATATCAGAAGTTCCCATAATATTTTCTCTTACAAAAAAATCAAGATTCTGCAAGCAGCTATCTCCATCTTTTTCGCAATTTGCATGCAGAGAATGGGGCGAGTTAAAATTATTAATTAAGAGGGACTTAAAGGCCCCCTCAAATGCTACCGTGTCTGGTGCCGTATTTCTCGCCCCATAACTTCTGATATTCCCAAAGAAATTCTCTAGTGGGTCCTGGTTGAAATTACGTGTCAGCATAGCATCAAATGAATATGTTTGGGACAGCAATATCCATATTCGTTGAATTCCTTCAATTGTGCGTATGAAGTTTTTTATAGATGGTATAGCTTTCGTTTCAACCACACGGATTTTGTTATTTTTGCCCTTAATTTTTTTAATAAATGTAACAGTTTTTAAAACTTTTATGGCATTCTTCCACAAATCATGGTGTGAACTAGTTCTTCTTACACATCCTTTATATATTTTACCATCAGGCACATGAAATGTGTTTGAATTTAGTGAGTCAAACAGATTGTCCATTAGTTTGGTAAATTTGACCAAATTTTGGCATTCTTTTGGAATGTCTCCTCTTGCCACGAGATGTCCTGCAGTTGTAGCCATGGTGTGACTAAAAATTTGGGCCGCTGGTTTCACCTTCATTTTTCTTATCTTTTCGGCATATATGTGCTCATCTGTGACTCTCCACAGGCATTTTACCTCTCCATATACTTTATCCGCTTCATAAGTTTTCTTGTAATATTCCCATTTAATAGTTTTTTCCTGCTTCTCTTCAAAATCATAATATTTTAAATCTTTCGTCAATAAATTATTTCGGACTCCTTTTAGTAAATGTGGAACATCAAATATCGGGATAATTTTTGTTTTCCCTATTTCTATAACTTCATTCTTCCATTCCTTTTCTTCTCTTAAATATTTTTTTTTCGTATCTTCTACCAAGTCATTTATGACACTCACGTTGACTGTGCTTTGATCGCAAACAGTACATATGACCTTAAGTCCCGTACTACGTACGTACCTAATGACTTTTTGTAAAATATCTTTTAATTGAACCTTTTTTAAAGAATTGGTAAAGTAATATGCCACAGGTTGCTTGAATTTTTTCCTTAAGCCTTTCACCATGAATACCAATACATGGTCTGCAATTTGTTTGCCATCAAATGTGAACCCCCTAAGCTGATCTTTTGCAGCATTATAGTGGATTTGGGGGGAAATAGACATTTCGTCGAAAATTAAGCTGCATAGCCGGTCTTCCGGACTTAACTCCTTCACAGTATTTTTAATTTTCCTGAAGATGCATTTATTCAGGCCTGGCTCCACTTCTATTTTGGTTAAAAGCCTTTTCAACGATTTTGGGGACGGCAATGTAAACAATTTTGCCAAAAGAGGGTAACTTCTCGGACTCTTCTTATATAAGGAAAGTGAGAGCACTTTTTCTTCTAAACTAAACCTGCGACCAGAAGGCTTCTTGCTTGTCTGAGTGTACTGCATTTTCGTGAAAATGTTTGCTGCTGGTGTCATTTCGCCTGCTAGTTTTTTAAACAAAATATCTGTAGACTTTTTTGTAGCACTGGCTAATCTGGATTCCAGAATTTTATTTTTCTTTTGCGATCGAATCAAGTTTGATTGCAAAATTTTAATTTTTCTTCTTGTCGTTTGTAACTGGTTCAACAAAAATGACGGCAACTCCTGCAGCTGCTGTTTATCTGTAAAAAAAAAAATTTTTAGTCCCAAGCTAAGCATACTAGCACTTGTCTTATATGCTACACAAAATTTTATGTATTTATCTGTTTGTCATTAGGTTTTTTACCTAACTAACTTCCCAAAAAGGAGGTTTCTCAATTCGACTGTTTTTTTAATGTTTGTTCGCGAAAAGCTTCGTCGTTTATGAACAGATTTTGATAGTTCTTTTTTTGTTGGAAAGGAGATATCCCAAGGGTGGTACGACAAGGAAACCAGGATCTGATGATAGAATCCCAGAGATATCGAGGGCAACCTTCAAATTTTATAGGAACGTTTTACGTAGTTCGTGCTTTTTCTAAAGCTATTCAATTATTCGATCTAGTAGTCATCACCTCATGTTGATGAGCTGATGATGGAAGGTATAACTCCTTAACAGTTAGGAGTTGGAGGATAATTCTTTAATAAAATATTATGGGTATATATGGTTGTATTCTTTCAGGTTGTATACATATTCCATAAACAGTCACCTATAATAGGTGATTGTGGAAGGTACTACTCCTCAACAGTTAGGAGATAGGAGTTGCAATAATAAGGGAATCTTGATTGAAGTTTAAGGGTTGGGTTTCTTGGTTGAATGCTAAATGCATAGTAAATATTGGTACAGGATATTACAACAAAAAATGAAAAATAATTTTTATTTTTTTATTTAAATAACTCAACCCACAACCAACAATCACAGTTTCTTTTAAAAGTGCTCTCCGTTTCCTAATCCCCCAAAAATATAAAAAAATCTTACTTTTGATTTTATTTATTCCCTTATTCTGCAGTCGGCAATAATTGTGTTCTGAACTTATAGTTCTGGTAGAGTTATCTGTAATGTGAGAAAAATATTGATTTTGTTAGTTTGTTTAGTTAATGAAGAAAATATACAAGTCCGTGATTAGACCCGTCGTACTGTATGGATGGGAATGCTGACCTGTGAAGAAGAAGGATAAAAAAAGATTGCGTGTAGCTGAGATGAGAATGTTGAAGTGGATGTGTGGTGTGACAAGAATGGATAAGGTAAGGAACGAGTATATTAGAGGAAGTTAAAAAGTTGCGCCAGTTACAGAAAAGTTGAAAGGGAATCGAATGTCGTGGTATGGACATGTTGTGAGGAGGGGTGAATCCATGGAAGGGGCTCGCAAGGGCCGACGCCCTCCGGGGCTGCGGGTTGTTCGAAAGAGATACCGCGGCCTCGGCACAAGGGCTAAGAAGGAACATGGGTGGTTATTAGTCAGTAGAAGTCTGACACTCCCTTTTGCTCTGCCCAGAGCAGGAGGGGTTATTATGATTTCCCACCACCCAAAAAAAAAAGGAAAGAGAAATCGCATGTAACTAAAAAGGTGACGGATATAAATGTTGATGGATGGAGAGGGAGAGGAAAGCCAAAGAAAAGATGAATGGATTGTGTGAGGAATGATATGAAAGAGAAAGGAGTAAATGCCACCATGACGTCTAATAGGGAAGAATGGAAAAGAAAATGTGTTGCGCCAACCCCAAATAGAATGGGTTAAGGGCAGGAATATGATGATGATTTCAGATTTAATTGAGTTAACTTTATGGATATATTTAACAACAACATGATTGCAATAAATAATTGGAATTAATGTGTAAGTACCTGTGAGTGTCGGTTTTAATGTAGCCAAGCTACTTTCTTCATTCACAGGTTCAGGAGCAAGTAAAACTATCTCCGAAGTACCAATTTCATCAGACTTGCCTGAAAAGTAAGAGAAAGTATTTTAAGCGTTGTAAGATCAGGTCAGGTTTTTTAGTCTCACTTTTTTATACAAACAAAATGAATGTGTGGTGACAGCAACATCTATCGCAACACATAAGAACTAATGACAGATCCTACATTGCGCTATCAAGATTATCCGCAACATTAGCATGGGCTAATGTTCCCGACATTTGTAAGTCGGGATTTCCTATATGGATAGGAAATCCCGACTTACAAATGTCGGGCAGTTAGCCCACCAGACACAACACCCGTCTGGATGGAGGATCCTCCCTTTCCCATGGGGGATGAGGAACTTTACACCCTG
Source organism: Diarsia brunnea (assembly GCA_949774965.1). Lineage (NCBI taxonomy): Eukaryota > Metazoa > Arthropoda > Insecta > Lepidoptera > Noctuidae > Diarsia > Diarsia brunnea. The sequence continues at coordinate 2,002,691 of OX459019.1, forward strand.
TTCCTCATACCCCCCAAAAATGCAATAAAAAGTACCTGTGAGTGTCGGTTTTAATGTAGCTAAGATACTTTCTTCATTCACGGGTTCAGGAGCAAGTATTACTTTCACCGAAGTATCAATTTCATCAGACTTGCCTGAAAAATAAGTTAATAGAAATATTATTGATTTTAAAATAAAAGAAAAAATTATAATGTCAAATAATTTTTTATTCAAAGTTGGCCAAAAATAAATCAAAGTTTTATTTTCCCACCACACAGAATAACAAATTAGAAAGAAATATGTTTGTTAACAATAACATTTTATGAATATAAAATGAACAACACTATATTAAAAAATTACTGATAAGCATAAAAATAACAACAATTTGTAACATAATATGTAATAAGTAAATCTTACCAGGAAGATGAAGTGATGGCACAGCTAGAAAATTCAAACGGTTATTGCGGTTTCTATCCCTGTCTGTAAAATGGATATCACAGATAACCTTCTTCCTATACAATTCATAATCAGCTGGAGTATCTAACTTTCCTCCAGCTATATGAACCCAAGCCTTGAAACGGTCAGGATTCTTTTCTGGATGAGGAAATTGATGGTAGGAGTTCTCTGAAAAAAATTGAAAGATTTCTTTTAAGACAGGTAACTTGAAAAGTTTAAATATCTAAAACCATTTTTCCTGAATGATGAATCGTTGATGCATAACAATATGACATCTTAGCCATGAACCTTTTTATTAAAACTTTGCCCGACACCAGGAATTTCTCCTTTATCGTGGGTGCGTTTACGAACATTTATACTCACATACACAAACCCAGACCCGAAACAACTATCTGTAGGCCATATAAATATTTGTTCCGTGCGGGGATCGAACCCGCGACACGCAGCCCAGCGGTCCAATTGCTCAGCCACTGCGCCAATGGTGCCGTCAATTATTTAGGACAAGCATGTAAGTTCACCAGGCACTATGGAAATCTATTGAGGAGGCGGAATGGCGCAGATATAGGTAATGATGATTATACTTACTGTTTGAACATCCCAATGCACACCGTTTAGGCATGATAAAAACAAATCACAAGCGTCTATATCGCAAAGAAACAGCACAAACGAAGCGTCCGGGTCGCAAAAAACGATTGCACTGAGAGGCGGAGGAACTAATAGCTCAACTCACAGAATAACTTCGAAAAATTCTCACACTTCACTACGGAGGAGAGGACTCAACTCAACGCGGATCGGCAGATTAATTTCTCGAAGAAAGGCACAAATATGGACGAAAACTACAAACAAGCGCTAGCGCAGGGAGCAGTCGCCATATTTATGAACTGACAATTTGGTAATCATTACCAAATCAATAACTCACTGTGTTGCTATTGTAATTATTATGCTGCTTGCAATCTACACATATATTTGCAAATAGCAATAAAAAATGTTAAATAAAATGGTTAGCTAATGAAATTATATTTATTACATAATTTTTTTAATTACAAATTATATTGTGTAGATGGTGTCGCCATCTGTCGTGACATAAAGTAACTAAATGTGTTGGATGGTGATAACAGATGTCGCTTTTCGAAAAAAAAGACCTCAAATCGGTCAATGTATGGAATTGTCCTACCCCTGGGGTAGTATAAAAACGTTGACGTACCTAATTAAAAGCGTAAGAACTTTAACTAAGATTTTAAAATGTAATAAAAAGCGTTTTTTTGAAAATAACGGTTTTCTATGTACAAACACAAGAAATTAATAATTTAATTCTATTAGTTCCATTTCGATGAATTATCACAACAACAAAAAATGCGTTTTGTTCGCTACCAATGACTATCAGTTTCTGAATTCTTTAGTTAGTCTGTGGTTGTCAACTCACAGAGAACTGTCAAACAGTAGTGATTTTCGATTTTGCATTTATCACGTAAACATAATTTCTAAATAAAAATGCCTGCCGGACCGTCAGCCATGGACGGGGTACGTGAAAAAGCCTTTCAAGACTACAGAAAGAAGTTGATGGAACATAAAGAAGTTGAATCCAGGCTCAAAGAAAGTATGTATTTGTGTTCCTTGTCATCGATTTGTGCCGAATCATGACCCCAACTTTTGTCTCAAAATGCATTTTTTGGTTATTTATTGGTAATTAAAACGAATTATTCTCTTATTTAATAAATTACTAGTAATTACATCAAGTTTATTTCGTAAATCACGGCGTTTCAGTAAAAATAGGTTACTCTTTTCATCTCAAACGATTACAAGTCAAATTACTTGATAAATTGGCAAGTACAGTAATATCGTTCGCATAAATGTCTGAAGCTACCACTGATTATGCTGACAAACCATATACAAATGGGTTTACTTCAAAATATTTATAATTTCTGCCAAATTTTGAATAGTTGTAGTTCATCTGAATACAACCTCATTCTATAATGCTAATCTCTACAAATATCCTGTATAATGCATTCCTTCCATCATCATCCCTCTGTCCTTGATCCATCCAATGAATTTGGTTCTGTCATTGTCCCAGAAGTTGTAGTATCTTGCAAGAGACTTGGAGACTTCTTTCTAATCATCTCAACATTCACACATCCTTTTCTTTGCTCTTCCCTACCACATATCCTATCACTACCACATTATGTAGACTTTTTTTATTATAAATTACCCTTTATTCTGAATTATATCTTATTTTCTACAGTTAAGTTGTTACAAAATGTCCCCTGGTCTTTTGGCAAAGGACTCCTCGCTCCTGTCGTGCTCCTTCCATCGCTTTCTGGCACGAGCCACTCTCCTCCAATTGGGGGCCGCTGTTTGTTTCAGCTGATCTTTTCCATCTCCTTATCTGTTTCCCCTTGCTGCGTTTACTTTCCATTGGATACCAGTCAGTTATTATTTTACTCCATTTCTCTGTATTTGCTCTCATCATGTGGCCAGTCCATCTCCATTTTTGTTGGTCAAGATGTCTGGTAGCTTAGTTCTTGCTCTCAATTGTTCATTTCTTACATGATCTGCTTTGCATATATTTGTCATGCTCCGTTCCATGGCTCTTTGTCAGTATTGCAATTTATTTCTGTGTTGTTTTGTCAATGCCTATGTTAGATTAGATTAGATGCATCGGGCTAGTGTCCGCAAGTCCATGCTTCGAGCGCGTATTATGCGCCCGTGTGTCCATGTTTCGCATCCATATATTACACAGTGTAGTATGCAGATATTAAAAACTTTTCACTTTACAGCCAGACTTTTTCATTACTATATCACTAATAAACTTTTCATCTATTTCAGTGCGAGATAAACTGAAGGATGTCACAAAACAGTATGACAAGAGCGAGAATGACCTCAAAGCTCTGCAGAGCGTCGGTCAAATTGTTGGTGAGGTGCTGAAGCAGCTTACTGAAGAGAAATGTGAGTATAAAAAAGTAAATAGAATACTATGTATTGCAGTAAGAACATACATAATGGAGGGGAAGAGATTGCATGACCCTAACTCCTACAGAAAAGCTAACAATGTCTTGGTATTACTGCAAATCTCACAGAGAGTAAGGTAACTTGAGTTGTCAAAGTCCTTGGCCCTGTTTGCGACTACATTCCGTCAGTTATGAAAAAAAAAACTATTATCTAACCAACAAATAGGTACTTTTTAATATTTTTTTGTCATTGTGTTACAACAATAAAACTGATACTGTGCAGATCTCTCTGTGAGTAGAATTTTAAAGATATTATTTTTAACTAGGTGTTGCCAGTGGTTTCGCCCGCTACAATTCGAAAATTATCCCACGGGAAGAAGAAATCGGGATAAAAACTATCCTATGTGTTAATCCAGGTTTTAAACTATGTGTGTACCTATCCAAATCCGTTCAGAAGTTTTCGCGTGAAAGAGTAACAAACATCCATCCATCCATACATACAAACATACTTACAAACTTTCGTGTTTATAATATTTGTAGGATGATTATAACATTTCCTTTCTAATTTCCAGTCATCGTAAAAGCCACAAATGGTCCTCGCTACGTGGTTGGGTGCCGTCGTCAGCTGGACAAGCAGAAGCTGAAGGGAGGCACCAGGGTCGCCCTGGACATGACCACACTCACCATTATGAGGCATTTACCAAGAGAGGTATGTATTATTTACATCGTATCACTTGGAAAATGTGGCAAGTAGACAATAGGTTGAAGCAAAGCTGTTTATGAAGAAGATTATCTGTAGAACTATCACAATATGTCTTCAATGTTGTGTGCTGATTTCTTCTACTTAGTTGGCATGCGAGTATTTTTAAATTTTGTTTTTCTTTTCAATCTTTGTAAAGTAACCCAAATATAGTATGTAACATGTGTATACACAAAAGTTTGAAAGATGACAGACCTCCTGCTATGCCTCTGATGCCATAACAGATATTCCTAAGCAACAATATCACTAACAAACTCATTTTGCTGGTTCTCTTTTTTTTATGCTGTGCTATAATGATTTCATTGATTGATTCCAGGTTGACCCTCTAGTATACAACATGAGTCACGAAGACCCTGGTGATGTCACATACTCCGCCATCGGAGGTCTGCAGGAACAGATCAGACAACTTAGAGAGGTATGTAATATGGAAATTATCCAAAGAAAAAAATAAGATTTTTTAAACTAAATTATAATTATACTTATTCATTATGAAATCTTTGTCAAAGCACCCAAAAAATGTTAAACCTTAACTGTAGTGTAGCTTTGTCTTTTTGGTACAAAACTATCACTTATCTACATAGATTGCGCATACAACATTGGCTTCTTTATCGTGTGTTTAGTGCCTAAACTGATGTCGAGAGGTTTCATGGTGCCCATAGGCCTCGACTTGGGTTTACATTCCATCGGGAAATATCTCTCTGGATTGCTGATTTCCTTACAATGTTTTCCCCCCCGAAGCAAGTGATAATTAAACAATACGCAAATAAATCCGAAAAATCAGAGATACGTGTCTCAGGTTCCAACTGTAGTGACTACACTAGTACAGTACTTGTGATTTGACAGTCCGACGATCACACCACAGTATTGGCTGTCAAAGAAGTATTCCAAATTCCGATGCCTAATAGTTGCCTTCAGAAACGCACCTTGTCCATAGGACCTTTATCTACTGCACGCGTAGTATGGCGATTCTATCTCTATTCTACCAAGAATAGACAAAACTTTTGCCATGCAATTTGACATTATTTTTGCTACAATCTGTCATTTTGTCGATTCTTCCGTCGACAAAACCCGTTTCTACGGTGGCATGCTACGCGTGCTGGTCAATATTGATAACTTTCCCTACATTCCTATCCACATTCCTAAACATCACTAAAATTTATTTATTTCACAGGTGATCGAGCTGCCCCTAATGAACCCAGAACTCTTCGTCCGCGTCGGCATCACCCCTCCCAAGGGTTGTCTGTTGTACGGCCCGCCCGGTACCGGCAAAACTCTGCTCGCTAGGGCCGTCGCATCGCAGCTCGATGCCAACTTCTTGAAGGTTAGTACTCCACGTATCAGGAATCATCATCTGCCTAACCTTTTCCCAACTCTATTGGGTTCGGCTTCCAGTCTAACCGAATGCAGCTGAATACCAGTGTTTTAAATGGAGCTATTGCCTGCCTGTTCGTACTGGGTAATACAAAACTGCTTGTTAATACTGGTTGTCAAACTTTTGGGCCACTGACTACCTATAACGTTTGTTAAATGACACCCTGGACCAACGGCTGAAACATACTTTCCGAGGCACAGAGAATAAACCATAATTATGTAATGAACGGTCACCCATCCTCGAACCAATTGTGGCAAGGTTACCCAACATTGCCACTATTAATATAATAACCTTGAAAATCCTCTCATGCGTTAATAGCCCACGAGCTCAATAACCATTGTTTGATTCCCCATTTTAATATAACCATTTAATTCCTCAGGTGGTATCATCAGCCATCGTAGACAAGTACATCGGCGAGTCGGCGCGTCTCATCCGAGAGATGTTCAACTACGCACGCGACCATCAGCCCTGCATTATATTCATGGACGAAATTGATGCTATCGGTATGTAGGCTACCTAAATTCATTCGCCAGCACATTTTTTTTTATAGCGAACTGTCCCACTCCTGTTCAAAGGGCTCGATCGTTCTTTTTCACTTTTCTTAGTGTTGCGCTTTTTCTCGCCAATTAATGAGAAAGCCATCTATCACCTATGTGTAAATAATTTCAACGCTACTTAACGCTTTCAAAATCGTCAAGAAAAATATTTGATGTAACCGGCGTGCTTTTTTTGTTTTGGGGGGGTGGGAAATCATCAAATAACCCCTCCCGCTCTTGGGCAGAGCGGAAGGGAGTGACAGACTTCTACTGACTTAAAACCACCCATGTGTGTGTTAGCCCTTTGTGTTCCAGGGCCGCGGTATCTCTTTCGAACAACCTAAAACCGAAATAATCGCACAAATGTGAAATCTACCACCACATATTGGCCCTGAGTAGTGGATTACAGGCTGGTGGTGGTGGCAGGCTGAGTGGTGGATTATAATCATAAACGCGTATACTGAGTATGAGGTCTTGGACCCGGACTCAATGCCTATGTAATTGTGTGTATGTATGTGTGTGTGTGTGTGTATGTATGTATGTAGGTGTGTGTGTGTAGTGAGTGTGTATGTATGTATGCGTGTGTGTATGTTTGCAATTGTTATTAGATTTTTCCACCATGAATATTTTTTTTAGCAACTATCTAAAGTAAGAAATGGTGCCTGTTTATGTCAAAATAGAGGTTATTACTCATGCGTTTTTTTATAGCTATACAAGCATTTATTTTTTCACTGTCTCTGTAAATACCTCCTCTCTACTTCAGGTGGGCGTCGTTTCTCCGAGGGCACAAGCGCCGACCGAGAGATCCAGCGTACACTGATGGAACTGCTCAACCAAATGGACGGCTTCGACTCCTTGGGCCAGGTCAAGATCATCATGGCTACCAACAGGCCTGATACCCTCGACCCTGCGCTCTTGAGGCCTGGTAGACTGGATAGGAAGATTGAGATTCCATTGCCTAATGAGCAGGCTAGGTAAGAAAAAACAATAGTTTGTATCTATGGGTACTTTTCTCGTGTGTTGCTAGATATGAAGGGAAGTGGAAAACAACTTTTCAAATCCTCTGCTGCTCTTTTATGGAACATTTAATTGAAGGTTTAGTTTGGTTTAACTGGTCTTTTATCCGCACTTAGCCTGTTGATTGGGCCATTGTGAGTGATGTTTAGAGAATACCTACTCCAACCAACATAGGTCGTCCCAGAATTGTTGCAGCCTTCCCAGACTGCTGCAGGCTTCTGGGAGAGTTAATGGGGATCGTAGAGTTTGTGCCCGGTGATCTGCCACGCTCCTGCACTCTAGGAGTACGTCCCGTGGCGTTTCTTCCACCTCCATGCATCCTCTGCACAGTGGGCTATCTGTTACACCTATGTTATGTAGATGTTTGTTTAAGGAACAGTGACCCTTTAAAATTCCCATGATTTTACGGATTTTGTCCCTTTTAAGTTTGATGAGATTGCGAGTAAAGTTCATTGATGCCGCCGGAACTGCATCTTTTCTTTGCCTGCATCCTTCACTGTTTCTCCATTCGGTCATAGAAGGTTACAAAACGACTTATGATGTTAACTTTCTGGGGTCTGTCGAACTCCAATGTTTTAGCACTTTGTAACTTAACTTTTTAATGTTTTTTTTCATTGGCCAGAAAGAAAAGCAGTAGCAATGTTTTGTTGTATATTGCTTGTTATAATGAATAATTTTCTGCAAGTAACAAAATTTTGGACGTAAATTATTACTCTCTTCTCGATGAATCAAAGAGTGTAGTCAATCCGATTATTTTTTCCGTCACACACTTCATGAAAACTAAAAATTAACACTTTTTTTTCGATTTCTCTTCCAGATTGGAAATCCTAAAGATCCACGCGCAGCCCATAGCCAAGCACGGCGAGATGGACTACGAGGCAGTCGTCAAACTGTCTGACACGTTCAACGGCGCTGATCTCAGGAACGTCTGTACTGAGGCTGGACTCTTCGCTATTAGGGCCGAGAGGGAGTATATTATACAGGTGAGATTGTTAATAAATAATAGTATCGATAAGCCACTACATACCTAATAATAGCGAGATAAGAACCCACTTATTGAATCCAAGAGTAAGATGATCGATCCGAGCGACTGTTTTTATTTAACCACCATGTACTAGGCTCTAGTTATCTTAACAAACACGTTCAAGTTTCTTTATTTTATATCGAAGAAGTCATAAAGGGAAAATATCATCAGGTGCCGAATATTTACCGTTAGCCTGCTGGACAAAAACCTCTCCCCATGATTTCCAAGGCCAATGTAGACTACTGGCCATCGGTTTCGTCCAGCTCGTCCCGCCATCTCCTGCGAGGTGTACCGCGTCGCCTTCTAGCGGTGTCAGGGCTCCACAACGTGGTTATTTTGTCCCACAGCTCGTCGGGCATAGTGCAGACGTGGCCAACCCAGCCCTACTTCTGCTGTGATTTGTGTTTTGGAGCGTAGCGTGGTGTTCGGTTTGTTTGACGCTGATACTGCGCTCCATTGCACGTTAGCGAACTGACCTTGGACTTTTGAATGTTTTTTATAGACCAAGTCTGGGATCCTTAAAGCAAAATGTCCATGATTTTCCGATTGAGTGACAAAGAAAGATTTTTTTTTCGACCGAAAAGAGACTAACTGGTCCAAGATGTATTTATGGACATATTGCAATTCTTCACCATTCACTCAGACATTTGGTGGTGTTTTACTTCAGTTTGATCTTCGACATTAATAAATGACGTCAAATATTTAAATAATAATTTATGTTTCCAGGAGGATCTAATGAAGGCAGTGCGCAAGGTGGCTGACAATAAGAAACTGGAGAGCAAGTTGGACTACAAGCCCATCTAATTGTTACGTTTCATACTATAATATTATGTATCTTGATTTACTTGCTAATTAAATAGTTACAGGACTTCCATAATTAATTTACCTCCGATTCGGCACCGTTGTCATGGCACAGTGAGCTTTGTTTTCTGTACGATATAGTTGCTGTTGGGTTGTTATTGTCAGAGGTAAAATAATTGTGTAAAGACTGTTTATACCTTCTATTTTGTTTTTTTTTTCATAATTAATTCACGTAAAACTGACATTTATCACAGACAAGAAAATTGCTATAAAACTTCAAATCAGGGTCCGAAAAGGTTACTTGCTATAGTCGATTTAACCTTTCGTAACGTAGATCCACGCGAGACACACTGGCTTTTTAATTGTGTCCAATTACACGGCATACGAAAGGTTAAGCGGGTCATACTTTAACCCATTAAAAGACCATCTCAGACACTATTCAGCATGGTATTGACTTGACCAAGATTGTTGTTTCAGCTGTTATTTTTAGACTAGTCTTAGGAAACAACCTCATCTAGCTTGTAAAATATTTACGTCCCGTAGTACCAATAGGGATGTTTCCTGACCTAATTAGTCCGTCTGTTAGATTATCGAAAAATATTGGATACGTATTTTTTGTTTTATCTAATCAATAAAAATTGAAAAAGATAAAACGCGTCAGATTGAGTGAGGGCTTGTGACGTCACTCACAGGTACAAAATGTCTTACTAATGTCTTAGAATATGACGCCATACGAGTTTGTAAAGCACTGTATCGTCTTCATTGTTTGTTTACGTGAAAAAAGAAAAAATGTGTCCAATAATTTTTAGTAATCTTATGACGGACTATAATTCGATTTTTTTTTTGTTAACTACCCTATTGAATACCAAGCTTTTCAGCCTTGCAATGGGAAGTGGCATAAGTAGAAAATAAGTTACAAAACATTTTTTTTTAAATAACATTTTATTTACATAAAACAACAAACATTTTCTTGTATTGACAATACATAGTATACTTCACATTTATATACATTACACAATATTAATTTTCAACATAATACTTATCACTAATTTATAATCAGGCAAGTTATTTTGGTTTTTTGATTAATTCCCATCAATTTTGAATATCTTTCGCTCAAGTTTTTAGTCATAGCAAAAAGAAAATTCACTTCATATGTCAGAGTTAGTAAAAGGGTTTATCTGAGGAAAACAAGCTATACTAAATCCATCTTTTATGCTTAGTAGGTAAGGCTTATTTTCCTTAACATAGGTACCATGTGTAATCGGACACTTCACGAAGCACGAAGCAGCCAAGCATTATACTAAGTAACTCTTTGCAAAAATTACTTCTGGAAAAAGACTTTAGGGGTCGAAAATCACGTTTTATGGTAAAACTCAATGTAACCCACTAAAAGCATTGTGCTGATTGCTGCATAGAATAGTAAACGAGGTCATGGAGGTATTTAAAGTTATAACCTTAGAAAGTAGTATTAGCTCCAATATAATTTAATATCTCCATAACTAGAAGGTTCTCGGGTATGGCTCAGAATTAAAATAATCGCAAATAAAATCAGAATTGAAATAGTTGCAAATGATGACGGCACGTTTGGTGCAGTGGCTGAGCGATTGGACTGCTGCGCCGCGTGTCGCGTGTTCGATCCCCGCACGGAACAAATATTTGTATGGCTTACAGATAGTTCTTTCGGGTCTAGGTATTTGTGTATGTGAGTTTAAATGTTTGTGAACGCACCCACGATACAGGAGAAATTCCTAGTGTGGGGCTACGTTTTTTAAAATAAAAAAAAAAATGACGGGGAGAACTTTCGGCTTCAATGAGGGGCTTTTTACACCGTTTATTTTTCGTAACCTGCACCCCTTTCGTGGGGTGCAAGTATATATCTGATATGTATCACAAACATCAAACTTTAATTAATATGACCAGAATGCAGCAACTTCTCCCAAATCCTATTTATTTAATAAAATCAGGCAACGTCCCATTCTTCCTCGCCTTAGCAACATTCTCGAAATAACAAGAAAAGTCAACATAAGGTTTTATTTTCCTATCTCTATCGAACGGTCTGCCAACAGGATAAATATCTGAAGTCGATTCCATAGACCGATTCGTATCGATATTCGAATCGTTCGTCTCGATTTCATTCGTTCCCGTTCCCGACGAATAAATCTCTGAATCGATTTCGTTTAGTAGTGTGTTCGATTTTGATTGGACGATCGGATTGAATCGAACCGAGGCATTCTTGGTGACACTATGGTTCGGAGCGTTTTCGTCTTCATTCGTCGGTAAGAAGTTAAAATTCCTTATCAATAAAGACATGTGTGTATTAGGTTTCGGTGTTAAGTTATTCTTAACGCAATAAGATACAAATTCTTGTTCGATTTCCTCCAAGACCGCTTGGCTGACCATTTTGAAGTTGGATTGTTTCCTAAAGTTTTCAACAATGATTTGAGCGAGCTGTTTGTTTGTTTGTTCGTAGCTTCCTTTTGCTTCTTGAATACGTTTGTAGACGCCGGCGCTTACAAGGACTAGGAATCTGAAATGAATAGAATAAAGCGTAAATTACTGATTGACTGCTTCGTTGGTCGAGTGGCCGCGAGTGCTAAGTTCGGGTTCGATTCCCGGGTCGGGCAGTGTTATTGGGTTTTTACATCAAGAATTTCTCAGTAGCAGACACGGAGGTTGGATTTGGGTCCAAACATTATAAAAAAAATATTTTTGTGGTGACGACGATACGACAATAACCTACCTAAATGGCTTTGCCAAATTCGTTCCATACATTTTATTTCCACACGTCGGTGCAAATTATTCCTAAGGTTAGTAATCCAATATTTGCTTGTAAATTGTAATGTATTTCGTTTACAGTTTTATGCTACTTAGTCTTATTTTTTTTCGTGTTAGGATTTATTTGATAATTGAAAAATGTTCCTATGAACTAGAACTACCAGTGGTTTCATTTATTGTCGTATTGTCGGCACAACGCTGTATACATAGCAATATTGATATTAGGTATGGAGCATTATTGGGTGCACTGTTACGTAAACTTCTGCCTTACCCTTTAAGGCTTACATGCGTGTTGTTATGAGGAAGGGTAAATTACTCGCAAAATACAACGTTTTTGCCCCAAAAATGAATAGTGCTACTATATTATTTTTACATTTGCTGGCTCAACCTTGCAGTTTTGTAAACAAAAACAACCCAAGTTTATTATTAGCAAGACTAATGCTAGGTTTGTAATATATCAAATGGCTCAAGGGTTCAAGGTAGAGTTATCAATCTAATTAGTTTGCAATTAAATACACTTGGAAAACATGTGTTTTTGTAAAACGAATCAAAGCTCAATAATGTAAATAGGGCAAGTTGACAAGAAAAATCTAATTAGTCCGTCAGATAGATTTCCAAAAAGTATTGGACACGTATTTTTTCAAGTAAACAATAATTAATGAAGACGATACATCATCTGCCTAGCCTTTTTCCCAACTATGTTGGGGTCGGCTTCCAGTCTAACCGGATGCAGCTGAATACCAGTATTTTACATGGAGCGACTGCCTATCTGACCTCCACAACCCAGTTAATACTAGGTAATACGATACTCTTTGGTAAGACTGGATGTCAGAATTTCAGGTCACTGACTACCTGTAACGACTGCCAAAGATCTATGTATGGCAGCCGCGACGTCATAGTTTGGTACATTTTTTACCAGAAAGTGACGTCACCAGCCCCCACTCACGATCTTTGACACGTTATATTTTGGTCAATTTGTATTAATTTGATAAAACAAACAAGTATAAATTAAAAATTTAAAAAACCCCCGACTCAATTATTTTTGCGAAGCTTATTTAATCCATATGGTATTAATCTATATCTAAATCGGCCATCTTGGATTTGAAATTTGTAATAGTATTCTACTAATCAAGCCCTTTTATTTGATACCCATATTGATAAAGTTGTGAAAAAATATGTAATCCGCCATTTTGTGGCGGCGGCCATCTTGGACCGATTTTCATCAAGCATAGCTAAGAACACTCTCGACTAATTCACCTTTCAAAGAAAAAAAAACATAATCAAGATCGGTTCATGCGTTCGGGAGCTACGATGCCAGAGACAGAGACACACATACACACACACACACGCACACACACACACGCACACACACACACACACAAACGCGCCAAAAAAAACCCGCACATTTAAAATTACCTGCAAGACTCATCCAGTATGATAGGTCCATGTATCTCCGGGGCAGCAATGACAGGTTCAGTGACAGCGGCGCTGATGGTTGGGAAGGCTTTGTACAGACCCTTGACCAGGTAGTTGCCGAGACATCGCGTGCCTGTTTGATTACCGAGGTATTGGGCTGCGGAAAATGGATAATATTAGGATTAAAGTAAAGAACGCCAAAGTATGGTAGCCATCTGTTTTCCTCCCACCTGAAAATCAGACGACATATCTGCTAAAAGTTAATGAACTGATTGCAGATGAAACAGAAAAAAAAAATTAACCAGTCTGCCTTCAAAGCAAGAGTCAAGAGGCCTCTTCTGGGCACCCCCGTTCATAGACCTCATCCGTCGCTTTCTACCAGACGTGATCAAGGTCAAGAGCAGGCCCATTGCAATAAAAGAAGTAGACTATAATTATATAAATATGTGGTGTTTGTACGGGAGGAACGACAATAAAAGACATGCACTCGTTAGCTCGTAAGGGACTGCCGGCAGCGGCCGGCGCCTGACCTACCCAACTTACATTTTCAAATAATCATCTACCTACATTACAAAATAAACAAGTCATTAACAACATTCAGTCATTAAAAAGTCATTTATATATTTTGTTTGACAAAAGCAAGCTGTACAATTAGCCGCGTGTCGGAGTAAGCTTGGACTGCCAGAACCACTATTAAAATATAAAATTTCACTAAGTCGTAAGGAATGGGGGAGGCCTTTGCTCAGGAGTGGGACAATACGGGCTAAATTAAAATAAAAAAATAAAGTCGTAAAAACTGCAGCAATTATTTACAAAAATATTTCATAATTAGCATTGGCACGCACCTTTGCCCGCTTTTATGTTGTAAATCATCCCACGATTTTGTATTACCGGGCTAAAAGTGTCTTATACACCCAGTTCAAGGTCTACCTGTGTGGCATTTTCATCAAAATCCGTAAAGCAATTTCAATGTGAATAGTTTCACACAAAAGATGGACGGATGATCTGGTGGAGGTTGACCGCTAGATGCTGCGATGGATTTGGGGGAAGCCTATGTCCAGCAGTGGACGTCTTTCGGCTGAAATGGTGGAAACGATGATGATAGTTTAGCACTAAGCTACTACTTTCTTATTTTAACATTTTCCCACACCAAAAAATACTCACAATTCCTCAACTTATTGACATCCAATCCCAACTGCTGCAACCTGAGCAGCTCATCCTCATTATTCAGACTATGGTCCACCGTGAGCTGCACGACCCTCAACACAGCGTTGTCATCTGTTCTACAGAGCAAGGCCCGGGTGTCCCCTACGTGGGCCACAAACAACTTGTTGGCGTGGACCAGGGCGATGACTACTGCTGCTCCACCAGAGAGATGGACGTCGATCTCTTTTAGACGGGCTAGGATGTTGTAGTTTTGGGACACCTGGAATGATGAAAAGAAAGATATAGTATTGTCGCTTGCTGCCGCAGCGCCGCATCAAAGACACGCAGAATAAAATGGCTAACGTGACTAAGAAGAGGTTACATAAATATCATTGTCTTCTAGTTTCTAGACACTGATCTGGAGTGGGTAATTACAGTACATTCATAGTTATTATACCTTGTGACTGGGACTGTAGCTTATTTATATTTTGTATTTGTTTCAACACTTCAAAAGTGCCTTTAACTGGCCTACTTGAAATAAACACTCAGCTTTATTGGGATCAGCTTCCATCATGGAATATATTGGGAGGAACAGGGTGTAAAGTTCCTCATCCCCCATAAAAAAGCGAGGATTCTCTAACCAGACGGGTGTTGTGTCTGGTGGGCTAACTGCCCAACATAATAGTCAGTCGGGATTTTCTTTATGAGCTAATGGCGCGGATAACTTTGATAGCGCGATGTAGGATTTGTCAATTAGTTCTCATGTGTTGCGATAGATGTCGCCACACCTACATGGAGCGACTGCCTCTCTGACATTCACAACCTCGTTTGTATTGAGTAAAACAATACCCACATCCATAGCTAAACAGGAAGTCAACCCCAACGTAGTTGGGAAAATGCTGGATTCAATTTTGCTGCCAATATATATATATTCAATAATAATGACCTGGTTTTCATTGAGTGTCTGCAACTGGTACTGCAAGCTGGTTCTCTCGGCTATCATGCCATCATAGTTTTCTGTATATGCCTTCTCCACTGATATGAATGCTGTCCTGAAATATTGTCACAGTAGGAAAATTTTGTGTCATGCTTTAAGAAAATTAGTATAATCGGCCTATAATGTACCCACTGCTCACGGACACAGGCCTCCTCTATGAGCAGGAATGGGCTATAAACCATCATGTAGGTAGGTTAGGTTCTAGAACATACCGGTTTCCTCACAATGCTAATAGACGGCACGGTTGGCGCAGTGGCTGAGAGATTGGACTGCTGCGCTGCGTGTCGCGGGTTCGATCCCGCACGGAACAAATATTTGCATGGCCTACAGATAGTTGTTTCGGGTCTGGGTGTGTTTGTGTATGTGAGTTTAAATGTTTGTAAACGCATCCACGATACAGGAGAAATTCCTCGTGAGGGCCGAAGTTTTTTTTTTTAAAAAAAAAAACAATGGATTGTGTGAAGTGAACAGAGATGACATTAAATGAAATGTATGACTGCACCGGCTCCCGTTATAAACCTATGTATTTGTGGTAAGTTGACACTCTATTTAGTGTAGTTAGATATAACGCCCTTAAGCCCGTGGAGTTAGGCAGAGGTGTCCCTTTTAGTAAGAGGTCACCTGCATTTCGCCACTTATGTTTAAGTCCCATGTAAGAGGCGGCAAGCTCCCGTCGGGGCTGTGGGTTGTTTGAAAGAGATACCGCGGCCTCGGCGCAAGGGCTAAGAAGGAACATGGGTGGTTTATAGTCAGTAGAAGTCTGACACTCCCTTCCGATCTGCCCAAGAGCGGGAAGGGTTATTTGATGATTTCCCACCAAAAAAAAAAAAAGAGGCTGCAAGCTTACTGCCATCAACTGGGCTCAAATCCAGACTCAATGCCTGCTACTGCAGGTATTGAGTCTGGATTTGAGTCTGATGCCTGATGGAAAATCCAAATAACAAATACCAATTAATAAATTAAGATCTTTTTTGTTAGTATCTGAAAATTTAACCCAAATAGGGTTTGCTTACATTTACATTAGATACTTTTCACACAGATGACTTCCTCTTACCTTAGCCTTTCCCTAATCTCTTCATCAGTATTAGCCGAGGGTGGCGGGAACAGGATCTCAGCCGCCATCCTCTGCATGATAAACCTTGCAGCATCCAATCCATTGTGCGGCTCAAATACTCCATACAGGGTACTAAGGACATAAGATGATTTAGCTTATCAGTATCGCTGACCTATGACAGGTTTCCTACGAAAATTGAGTTTTTTTTACATACATAAACTTACTTATTTATTCCTATTGAGGTAGGCAGAAACTTGTTATGCGGTGTGGCATAGCAAGTGTGCTTTGGCCTTGTCCACATTTAGTTTCTGCATTATTATTGTATTTTTTTTTATATTGAGTCTTACTTTAATATTGTATAGGTACTTTCGGTCAGTGGGTCGTCTTAGGGGCGGGTACTTTCTCTCGGTACGTTCAGAGTACGACGGTACTTACAAGTTAAAGATAATATCAAAATCTGACACATGGAGAAAGCCAAAAATAGAATCATGTCTTCAGTGCATAACTGCATACCTACAGGGTACTTTAAATCTTTAAGTAAACCACCATTAAACCCTTCACACTGGCTAGACCACTTCTAAACTACTAAAAATATGAAAAAACAAGTCTACTTACAAATTATCTTCGGTTTGGCAATAAAAACATAGATAATCGTCAGTTGTGTTCGTATTTCCGCCTCCTAAACGGGAGAAGTAAGACGCTACGCAAGAGTTTTTGCATTTTGGCAGATCATCGGTCCACGGCCGTGCTATCATTATAAAAGTAGCACAAATATCTAGGATACCCTACATAAAACTTTGAACACAACAATATTTTGAGGATATTTATTTTCGCAACTTGACAAAGCGACTGACAGTCTGGCACAGCGATACTTGACAGTAGTTGACAGCGGCTGCATGCGTTCTGTATCCAAGATCATGACATGATTATTTTCTAAAGATTAGGTGAACAACGTGTTATTATTACATTTCAGATCCTTTTATTTATAGAAGCTGATTAAAATTAATTGATCTATTGTTTAGTATCTAGAATATTCATTTACTATAAAGTTAATAATAAAAGATTTTGTAAGCGAAAGTCAAACATCGCAACACCTTTGATCTTAATATAGTTTTTGATCGGACGTCTAGCCAAAAACGTGTAATATACGTTTTGTTATTGCTAATACCACTTCAAAAAAAAGAAGATTATTACTTACTACTTGACTTGTTGTTCCTGTCGATTTTGAAAACTACATTAATCACCTGAAATTCTGACATCCAGTATTACCAAAGAGTATCGTATTACCTAGTATTAACTGGGTTGTGGAGGTCAGATAGGCAGTCGCTCCATGTTAAATACTGGTATTCAGCTGCATCCGGTTAGACTGGAAGCCGACCCCAACATAGTTGGGAAAAGGCTAGGCAGATGATGATTAATCACTGATCAAATCTTGAATCGAAGATAATCTGATAACTTCTATGAAATAATACATTGAGTAATACTATTTTAGTTCGAACACGCTAAAGTATTGTAATCACAATCTAATCAAATCTTGCATGAATGAATGAGTAATAAAATTATAAATTGTAGGTACCTACCTACTTACTGTAATAATATTACCAATTCACGATAAACCAAACATAATGGCTAACCGGTAACCACAATTTCCTTTCCCACAAGATATATTTTTTATGATAAAAATCCCTTGATACAGCGACAATACAAACTCCAAGTCGAGTGACTCCAAAACACATTGAATTCGCGTGTTTCTATGCCATGATAGGTACGTTTTGTAAACGAAAAACTAGGGCTAACTAAATTATTTAAATTAACTTTACAAACATCCTTTGATGTTTGTAAAGTTAATTTAAATAATTTCAGAAGCCGCCAAAACTATCAAATATGTTCCTATTCATTCAACTCAGGTTATAAAGCGTGTTTAGTACTCAAACAAACAATATTTTTTACTGCCTATTCACTGGAAACTTGATATATTATAATATGGACTTTGTTGCTATGGAAATGAAGGTCATATTGGCCTAAACACAATTTGCATTTAATGGCTCACACTTTTCAGCATTATTATTGAGGTGTGCAATTTCAATGAAGTGGGCATTTTTGAGCAATGATGCAGCTTTATTCAAGGTAATTTGAAATTAAAAACAGGTGATAATGAGTCAGGTTTAGGTAGCATTAAACTTATTTCAATAATGAATTAGGCTAGCTAGAGGTTGTGGTATAAGCCGTCTAAGGCTAGGTTAATTAAAATCCAAATTATTATGTTGGTTATGAGTAGTAAAATAAAAGTCAATTTTCTGTGATCAAAGTTTTAATGTTCTCTTCACATACCAAAACTCCAATCATTTACAAATTTTTGCGATTT
Source organism: Diarsia brunnea (assembly GCA_949774965.1). Taxonomy (NCBI): domain Eukaryota; kingdom Metazoa; phylum Arthropoda; class Insecta; order Lepidoptera; family Noctuidae; genus Diarsia; species Diarsia brunnea. The sequence continues at coordinate 2,021,334 of OX459019.1, forward strand.
TTATAATTTTATTTATACAATGTTAGCTCAATAACCTATTATAGAGCTACCTGTGACTAAACTTTTGTTTTTATACCTATTTTTTTAAGAAAGCAAATCTTTACCACGGACATGAATCAACAACTTTAGAAAATATTTTAAAAATATTCTAAGGTGTACTGAACACCTATATACTATACATATTTCATTATATACTCTATGATTTATAGGTGTGCTGTCAAAAATAATGTATAATATTATATTTTCTCAATATAATGTAAATGTTACCTATAACGCCAATATCTCAACAATAGGTTCATTAACACTTAACTAGGTCCTATTTTAAGAGAATCGACAAGTTTCATATCCCATTATGCTGTATGTTACAATATAAAACTAAAAATAATGTATTAGTGCATGGCATAAGAGTTAAGCAGTTTAAAATCGGGATGGTAGAGGTTTCCAAAGTCACATGTAATTAGAAAAAAAAATAATTAAAATAACAGTGTCCCTGTACCAACATAACCACATTCACAATTTACACATACAAATAAATGTAGAAAATGATAAATTCAAAGTACATTTATTAGGAACACAATGTAAAAACAAAATGAGAACTATTTGAGACGCCTCTGTGGCTTTGGAAACCCTTTGTCACTGGGTGAGCAAAATTAAAAACTACACCATTGTGGCCAACTGGAAGTTTAATCGGTTTTCTGTTCTGCAGCTTTGGTTTCTGATTCTGGTTTCTTTTCTTTTTCCTTTTCCTTCTCTTTCTCATTCGTGATGATCTCCTTGGCCTCCTGCTTCGATGCGTCGTCGAAGTTGCCGACTAGGTTAGGGACCTCATCATCCTCGTCGAGTGGTTTCGGCGCAGCGACGCTAGACGCCAACCTCTTCAGCTGGTTCAAACCCTCAGGTCCGAGCTGACTAAGGATGCCAGGCAGCATCTCGGCGATCTGCTTGTTCTCTCCATGACCGGTGATAGCGAAAGTGTTGGCCGCGAGGGAAGCCTGCGCTTTCGGATTGTTGAAGTGTATCACCGTGCCGTCATCTTTTATCATATTCACCTCCTCGATGCCAGGAATTGTGTTCACTGACAGCTTCTTGAGCGACGATTGCAATTTCTTGTCATCTGTCGCTGCAGTAACGTGCACAACCTTTTTCTTGCGTCTCGGTGTGCCCTTACCGCCGATGCGCACCTGTGACTGCAACTTCTTTAGCTTTTCGGTGTTCATTCTGTTGTTTTAATACACGTCGCCCGTTTAACGAAACCCGGCGCACTTTTTAGTGTAAGTATTTATTCAATATGCACCGTGATCACACAAGTTTTCCATGTAACTTGATCGTACGCACGTGTTTTGAACACCGGTTAGTTACAAAGGGAAAATGGTGGATTTGAGACAAGTTATTTCTGATTTCCAACTTCTTGCAGTTGGCAGCACTGTCAAATAAGCTGTTCCATTTTACTTGGAATATTAATCAAATGTTGATAATTACAGCTTTAACTTGAGTAAACAAAAGTATTTTTCGTTTTAGTTTATACGATTTGTCATGATTTGGTGTATCACATTTCTTGTTGGTTTATTATATTTATTTCGATAACAAAATAAAACTTTAATTCATTTTATAAATATAGGCAGGGGAAAAGAAACGTAAAATGTTGCCAGCAATGACAGTTTATTGGTTTGCATAAATGTATTCATTCATACAACTCTCTATTAGTGACATCTATGAAAACAAGCACCAATAAAAATAAGTTAGTGATTAGTTTCCTTTATTCAATCCCAGATGGCGCTAAGAACTTGTTAACGTGTAATACTAGATGGCGCCTTATGTATCAAATAATATATTAGTAGAAATTTTAACCTTTACTAAGTTTAGAGTTGGACCAATTCACAATTTTTGTTTTGATGAACACTGGAATAGAATGACTGAGAAATTATTTTTGAATAAAAATAATAATGATTGATTTATGAATGATTTAATTATGATTATAGTACTATAAGTAGTCACTACGAGAAACCCTTCGATTCGATCGAGAATTGGGCTGTACTGCAGTCTCTCCAACGGTGCCAAATCGACTACCGGTACATCGAGGTGTTGCAACTTGCAATGTTTGTACACAAACGCCACCATGTCAGTCTGACTTCAGGACCAGACCTCGAAACAAGGGACTGAAAGCGGTTACGGTTCAAGGTACCTCAAAAATATACCGGTACCGGTTTAAACCTAAAGGTTGACCTATACCAGTTCCTTTAAAAATAAAGCTTGGGCTAAACCGTTATTTAATCCTAGGTTACACGATTTCGGTACCGAAATGCATGCGAGATGGGGAGCGAACTCTTTTACTTATCTCTTTGTTGTGTGTGTGAGTGGTGAGGCGGTGCGTCAAAGAAAACCCCTATTTATTAAGGTTTAGGGACCGCTACCGATACATTTACAACGATTACGGTAGGTACTTCTACCGAAATATACCGGTATGCATTTCCAACCTCAAAATTCCGCTATCGAAAAAAATAACGGTATCGAAATATTTCGGTAACCCTTATTTAACAGTATGACGTCATACCGAAATTTAAAGGTAACGTAATTTTTAGGTAATTCAGTCCCTGCTCGGAACTTATCCTTCTGAAGCGAGGTGTAAGACAAGGAGATGCCATTTCTCCGAAGCTGTTCATCGCTGTACTGGAGAATGTCTTCTAGGTTCTGGACTGGAGAGGACTAAGCATCAACATCAATGGCGAAAACATCACTCACCTTCGGATTGTCGGCGATATACTGATGTATGGTCCATGCTCATGGCTAAGACCATGGAGGGCCTCAGTACAATGCTCGATGACCTCAGTAGAGCTTCCGAAAGAGTGCAGGGTCTTAAAATGAATATGATGGACAAAGAGTAATTTTGAATACCCATGTAACATCCACTCCTATCAAGATCGGAGACTACACACGAAGTTGTAGACGATTATGTCTAACTGGGACAAACGGTCCAGTTGGGTAGGTCTACCTTTGAGAAACAGGTCAATCGTCGAATCCGACTCGGCTGGGCAGTGTATGGAAAACTGAGATCTTCTCGTCCAACTTACCATGACCAGTGTGTGTTACCAGTGATTACATACGGGACCAAAACGTGGTCGCTCACAATGAGCCTCCTCAGAAGGCTTAAAGTCACCTTAACCCATGGAGAGGGCTGTGCTCGGGGTTTCCTTACGTGATCGAATTAGAAATGAAGACATCCGCATGAGAACCAAGGTTACCGACGTAGCCCGAACAATTGCCAGACTTAAGTAAACCATAGGCAAACCATAACACTAATTTTTAAACAAAATACTCATTTATTTTTTCTTGTTACCATTACCATTCTTTACTCAATATTACTATTGTAAAGAAGTTAACACGGCCCAACCAGGCAGTTGGTAACAAGAAAAAATAAATAAGTATTTTGTTTAAAAATTAGTGTAAAAGTAGTTTCTCATCCAGCTAAGTAACGAGGTAGCTAGGTCACCGTCAGTTAATTTATTTATTGATTAGAGTGTAGGGTCTATAAGAAGCATTGGTATTTAACTAGCATCTTAGCGGATCTCGATCTTTATGGTTAAACATCGCTTTCAAATCCTGTTCGTGGATGGGTGTGACATACCAAGGTTCCTCCATGGTTCAGAAAGTAGGTACGTTAAACCCTGGCCCGGATGTCATTAATGGATCTTTGATAGCCGTTAGAGGTACTCTACAGGGAGTGGCCAACTCGTGTGTAGTTACCAAGGAGTATCGTACTATTAGATACTGTTTAGGTACTAGTTCGGTTTAGAGGTCACTCATGGATTCGCTCCAAGTAAAATACTGGTACCTATTCAGCTGCATCCTGATCAACGACCAATCCCGATAGACAGGAAGACGGCCTCAATTATCTTGGGAAATGGCAGAGCTTTGTTTTGTTATTATTTTCTTATGAATGAAGAACAAATACCCTTAGTAATTCATTTGTATGATAGAACCAGACAGAATAAATAAACGCTTGATCTTATGTTCCCAGTAATCATCATTGTTTTAAGATTAACAGCTCAGCAGCTCTCAATGTCTAAAACACTCGTATTTATGGACAAACATCCGATTCACAGAGAGCTCTCAGTTACGAAAATAAACACTAGTCATCAGTATAACGCATGTTATTGGGCCGATAAATATTTATCTGCGTTTACTAAATGGACTCCAAAATGGTGGACTATAAACCTGTCATCGGGCAATCAGTTCGCGCCATATTTTCGAATTATGTGGGGTTGCCAGTTTTTTAATAGAAGTTCCGTAAAAAGGTGTAAATATCTACTTACTTTATAATTTTATTAGACCCAAATATTTTCTTACTAGCAAGTTCACCGTTAATAATGAAATCTGTTTCATTGTTGTTGTTGTTAGTTTAGTTTATGAGTTTATATGTATATTTTGTTGATATTGTAACCAGTTAAGTCACCGATAAGACAATTATTATAATTTCATTATGTAGACTCACTTTCCTTTGTAGTAAGTTATTTTTTAAAATCAAAATTTGTAAGAATTAGATTGTGAAACGAGGACGACTGCTGACAAAATGTTTTGCAGTTTGGCAGACTTTTTATATGTTACTGTTGTAGGTACAGATTTTGAATAAACATATTTAAAAAAAAAAACTGCTAACCAAGGAAAAAGTCATTGTCAAGTAGGTATGTAATAAATAATACAATGCTCATGACGTGTGTGCGCAAGCACTGTTGCACTACCCCATCCTTAACTTCTCCATTGTCGTAGTCCGATATGGTCGAGTAAGTATCTACCGAATGATGAGACGCAGGACCAAGTGACCAACGCCAGATGGTTTTAGGAATTTGGGATTTGTGGCTGCTCGTAAGATAATTTGGTAATGAAAATCAACACAATAATAATACTTTTTCCGACTAGCTGAATCGTACTCCCAATCCACTCTGCAATTGCGCTAGCGACCACTTGACCATTTAATAGATAGATAATTAGTCTATGCACTAGACCAATAAGGCAGTCAAGCCGTCATGAAATTATCTATATTAATAATATACGACTCAAACCATTAGCTAGACTAGTTCATACGTACATGTACAAGCATACTCCAAACTGATTTAAAATATCTATCCATCTCTAAATTTTATTCCTGGCAACACGTCTGTCAGGCCATCAATTCACGCCTTCACTTCGACAATAGCTCAGTTAATATGAACGCATCTATGTTATATTACGTTTCGCTAATGTATCCGAACACTCGCTCGTTCGCGCCTTCGCGCACTTATCTGTCGCGATGACAGATGAATAGACAGAGGCGAGGAGAAAAGTTTTATACTTCTTTTTTTATTTTAATATGGGTTTGTAAAAGTAAGACAAGTCTTATTTGCAAATCAAATCATCATTGTATGGTTTGCGACTGAAATCATACATGATGATCAGTATATTCTGTTGCTAGCTATAGCTAGAAAAGTTCTGGGTACCTTCTGGATCCTTCAAAACTTGGAAGTACCTACATTCCTTCACTCGGAGTGTAGGTACAGACTGCGCATCAAGTGCATCACATAGAGTGCACATCAAGCTACCAAAAACTCATTTTTTTCCCATGAACCGTGAACATAGCGGTAGAGTTGAAATCTTATAAAAGAAATATGACAGATTTTTATTGACCTGGGCCCCGAGTCTGCCATTCAATAGTGTCAGAATGGTCTATCATTGATCTCATAATTGTTGATTTTGACATGTTTGGTGTTGTCAAAATCAACAATTTTGAGATCAATGATAGACCATTCTGACACTATTGAATAGCAGACTTTGGGCCCTGATGTGCTGGCGTATACTGTTACCTACTTCAAAATTATGAAGGTTTAGTTTCAAAGCATAGCTGAACAGAATATCCTTAACAACATAATTACGTTATTGCCTATTGCACAATGAAATAAGAAGTCACTGGCGCACAGCTAGCAACCGATCTGTTAACAGATAACCAACAAAAGAACCTAATTAAAACGTAATTAGCAAATTAATGAAAGTAAAAAGAAGCGATCACACAATGTAATTAATTAGACTTGCAAATTTAAATCTTGTACTAAATGCAGCCATGCGTTTAATAAAGCGTGTTTTTCTAACAGAGTGCTCTTTACTAAAGGGAGTGTGCCATGGTCTACCATGGGGCCAGTTTCCGATTTTATATGCTTTTATTTTAACCAACCAACAAACTAAGTCACAAGGCAACTGGGTATTTAGTGGGGTGGTTAGTTAGTAATAGTAGGTATGTATTGGTCGCGTAGCAAACATTTTGCATATCTACACCTTTGATTCTGGTGAAAATATATTTTTATGACAGAGATGACTGGATCTTACAGCCTTACAAAAGAAATTAAGTTTCTAAGAAAAACCGTATTTGGAAGATTAATCTAGTTGCTTCTAGGACATGCCGTTTTAATGATCCTTCACCGTGTTTTAACAGCGGACTTCTTCTTTTCTTTTCTTCAAATAAATTCCACGAAGACAAATACCTGCGTGGGTTCTACGGTTCTTGTTGTAGCCATAAGATACCACACGTAATCACTTATAATGATATTTGTCTTTCTGCGTATATTTCTTACATACTAATGGTCACCTTCTAGGCACATAATTACCTTTTACGTAATCCTTCCATCCTAAAACTTCTCTGCGCGCTAGTACAGCACTGACTAATAAACTAATGCACTTAATTTTAGTTTCGTTACCCGTTTATTGCTTTTTTATAATCATATTTTAGTGCTGTTATGACTTTTGCTGATATGGGTTACAGATGAGGAGCTAGGCATTCATAAATTAATCTTTTTGGAGTTCATAAAATGGCACCTTATCGTTCACCCCCTTTTTTTTTTTTTGGGAGGTGGGAAATCATCAAATAACCCCTCCTGCTCTTGGGCAGAGCGAAAGGGAGTGTCAGACTTCTACTGACTAAAAACCACCCATGAAAACCCTCTTACAAACTATTCGGTTTTTTAATGGTTTTTAACCAGACGTGGTAACTAGCTAAATCCTTCATTCTGTTTTAGGTAGCTACCTACTGTCAATTTCTGTCTATCGTGGGTCTCGGGGTAAGGCCTTTTTTATTTTTTTTGGAGGTGGGAAATCATCAAATAACCCCTCCCGCTCTTGGGCAGAGCGAAAGGGAGTGTCAGACTTCTACTGACTAAAAACCACCCATGTTCCTTCTTAGTCCTTTAAGTGGAGGCCGCGGTGTCTCTTGTGAACAACCCACAGCCCCGACGGGACGGGGTAAGACCTGCGTTCAGTAGAAGGATAATGCTGGTTGACAGTAATTGATAGTACCTAGTGAGCTAGTCTTGCAGAATTCCCAGTAGATTCTGAATTAATTGCGTTATATTCTTCTTCCAAATTGCAATCTAACTCCAGTTTCTCATTTTCGGTAGGTATCCAATCTATCCCAGCCTCTTCTTTGAGGTGGTTGATTATTCATAAAATATTCCCTTTGTGAAACTCGTGGTAAATTAAATAAAAAAGGATGTAAGTAGTTAAATGTACATCTATCTCTTAAACTAACGTGTAACCTATTTAGATTTATGCGGAGCAATAATATGATATAGTGTGGCAATGACGTATAGTAAACATTACGTAAGTGAAAGAGCATTATGTAAATCATGTCTGTATGTTTGTTACTATTATATCTCAAACATTCCAATTTGTGATTCATTGTGGCAGCTATAGTTTTATGAGAATTTGTTTTGATATTAAAAAATACCTCGAATAATTCTACATCGAAACCGAATCGAATTTGATGCGAAAATGTTACGTATTAGGTGCGTGATTTTTATTTCTCTACCTACCTAAATGTTTCATACGGTAAAGTGCTACCTAGCGAGAAAAATAAAAAAGGCTGGTAAAGGCACAATATGTTATACCTACAATCCTACACAATATTAGGTATATTATACCTACCGACTTTCCTGTAGCCATGGATCTGCATTATTGTCTTTCACTATTAGAAGGATTTTGAAGAAGAAGGTAAAGTTATCAACACAATTTTACATTGTTTATTAAAATTCAACATTGTAACGCAATTACCATGCATTTAGGGAGCCATTGTATTAAGTACTAATGTTTCCATAACAACAGACCTTTACAAATCACCGTTACAAACACGCGTCCTCGTCGAGGACATCCGCTCATTCCGCCTAACATCCTAACCAGGCGCGACAATGCACACATTCTACACATTTTGTCTCCATCCCGTTACATTTTACACACGTCAACACAGAGCCGTATAAAAAACTTTTTTCCCCAAAATGTTCAAAAATAGGGCAACACAAAAAGTCAAGCGTGTTTCTTAACAATCGTCGGTTCTTTTTTTGAATTTTGGAGGTTTTTTTTTCTTTACACTTTCGGATGCGTTCATCGATCCATCAGAGACAATTCGGTCGGATTCTGTCGTTACAACAATTATTGTTTCGCGATATCATCCTGTCAAGTTTAATGTTTTCGGGGTAACAGAAATAGTTTTACTCAAATAAGCGACTTTTTCAAACTAATTTGGGCCTTGAATGATATCTATTTAGATTTAACGATAAGGACGTATTTTTTTTGGTTGGTTTTTGTTTAGTTTATAAAATTTTATAGTGGAAGTGATGGTTAAACGGAGTATCAGTTTATTTGGCGTGGTAATAATTTAAAATCAGATAATTGGAAGACTCAAAAAAAGTCTTGTTGATGAATTTGGTTCCTAGAAAGAAACATCACAATACCCCGCACAAGACCATTTAAAGATGTTTAGAAAAACGGTAAAGTGCTTTCTGACACACATAATTCATGTAAGATTCTAAACGGAGATTATAATATCACATTGCTAGTTTAACAGTATTTCTAAAAACACATGTTAACGATTTTGAGATAAGTTGCGTTCATTAGTTATCTAAACAGGTCGGATTATAAGGATTAACTGTGAACGCGACCACCCATGCGAAAACAGCTGTCAATTTAGCGGCCATTTTGATGTTTTTGTTTTTAATGGAGCGAAGGTAACATAAATTAGTGAGCCTAGTTTTTGTGTTTAGATTTATTAGACCATATTTAGCGTAAAATTTGCGAGCGCTGAAGAAATAACGAGCACAAAAAGTAGCTGATCCTTGAACGAGTTTTGGAGAAAAAAAAAGATGACTTTGGTACATCATTCTTCTCAATTCTGGCCTTTCTATGGCCACTCTACCCTATGTTATTCTCGAAGCTTATCTGATGTCGTCGTCTCACCTCCTTTGTGGTCTGCTTCTCTTTCTCTTTTCATCTTCTATCCTTTCCCCTGATCATCAAACAACTATCAACTTAGTAAATTAAAAAGAAGAAGTAATATCTACCCAATGATCCATTGAAACAGGCATTTTTTGGATGGTTTGTCAATCTAAGAAGCTGATGATGTTCTTCAGAAAAGTCAGATGCCGAGCACTTGCAACCAGGTTACATTGTAGGTACCTATGTCCAAATGTAGGTGCGAACGTGGATGATGATTCTGTACTTTCTGACTACCGCCGCCACGCGCCATGAGCGCCATGTGAAAGCGGCTCGAGTTTGATTAAGTCGTATTCTTTTCTGCTTGCGTCTAATGCTATTAGAAGCTTGAAATTGCACAAAATAAGCAGCTGATAATAAACTATGACTAATCTTTTTTTTTCTCAGCACATTCGAAATTCAAACTCCGGACACCCACATTCCCGGAACCAATTTGTCCTCTAAACATTAAACTATGAGTTATGACTCTGACGCAAAAACTCGTCCCTTCGTTTTCAACTGTATTCGGTTAGACTGGAAGCCGATCCCAACACAGTTGGGAATAGGATTTATAAGCAGATGCTGATAAATCTATATAAATAAATAAAAGTCCTGACTGATTGACTGGCTCATCAACACCCAGCCAAAACCCTTGGACATAAAGCTGAAATTTTGCACAGACGCGCTTTATATTGTAGACAAGGAATAAGGAAGGATTTACACGGAGCCACTGTCTATATGACCTCCACAACCCAGTTAGTACTGGATAATATGAAACCACTTGTTAAGACTGGTTGTCAGACTTTCGCGTCATTGACAGCCGGGATCAACAGCATAACGTGCTTTTCGAGGTCCGGAGAGAATTTGAAAGAGAAGAAAAGAAAGCATCACTTACCAACGTTAAAGGCTAATAAGAACAAAATCAGTGATGACAAAGAAAGCCAACGTAAATTGCCAATTGTAGCATATTTAGTCCTCAGAACCCATAAGACCTAAATACCTACAACATCAAAATGGGATGTTTGTTGCTATACCAGTAGAAATAAGTTTCAAGTGCGATCTGAAAAAAAACATATTCATCGACTTTGACATGTCGTGTTTTTTAGTCAGCCCGAGTCTGACACTCCCGACCGGTCCAATCGGAGCGGGAGGGGCCATAATTATGATGATTTCCCACCTACTACTAAAAAAACGCTGTGTTGTGTGTTCTGTAAAATTGCAGCTAGAAAACTCAATACCATTTTGCTCAACCTGGGTATCGAACGCAAGACTTTATACATGTCTTGTAACCACAAGATCAAGAAGACAGTCTCAAAAATGAAAAAAGTTAAGCGTACTTTAAATGATTATTGTTCGGCTGATAAGCAGGATTATACAGGGTGGTGCCGACAATACCACAATAAATGAAACCGCTGGTAGTTTTAGTTCATAGGAACATTATTAAACTATCAAATAAATAGTAACAACAAAATTTTTTTAAAAAAAAAATAATCAATAAAACTAAATAGCATAAAACTGTAAACGAAATACATTACAATTCATAAACAAATATTGGTTTACTAACCTTATCAATAATTTGCACCGATTAACGTGTGAAAATAAAATGTAACAAACGAATTTGGCAAAGACATTTAGATAGTTTATTGTCGTATCGTCGGCACCAAAACGGTGTTAGGATTTATTTGATAGTTTAATAATGTTCACTATGAACTAGAACTACCAGTGGTTTCATTTATTGTCGTATGGTCGGCACCATCCTGTATAAATCCCACAGCAAAACTAATTCAATTTACAAAAACACCTCTTTGAAACACTTGTATCGGAAACAAAATCTCTCACCCTGCGAATTATTCTCGCACACAAACGAAAAAAGGTTTCAAAAAAATCCATTTAGAAAACAAAACAATGGTTCGCTTCGTAGTGATCAAATGGAATAAAATGGCCGATGCCGGAACAAATTCAATCGTACAATCTAACGAACGCAGGCCGGGACCGATTTGTGAAAACAATATAGAAACCTTTTTGTTTTGCTACCAGGATACTTGGGACTGGAAAACAGGAGCTATATGTAGGCTATTAGGCACTGAGAGAGAGATTTTGGATTGTTTTAGCTTTCATGCATGCGAAAGAATCAAATTCAAATCATTTATTTGAATAAGACCATTACAGCAATTTTGAATGTCAGAAATACTAAGAAAGCAAAGCTAGCAGTCATAGTCACGAGGCATTGCCCATTCCAAAGTGTAGATCTCTATGGGCAAGAAACACCATGGACAGTTGGACACTCTTTATCTATTTTGAATAAATAACCCCCAAAATTCAATAACTAGCATCCATTTCTTGATAGGTTAAGTTATAGAGGCAGTGAAAGTTGAGTTGCCTTTCAACCCAATCCACAATCGATTAAGAAAATGAATTACTTTTATTATTGTAACAAAATGATGACAATCATAATGATATACTTTGGGTGGGAAATCATCAAATAACCCCTCCCGCTCTGAGTAGAGCGGAAGGGAGTGTCAGACTTCTACTGACTAAAAACCACCCATGTTCCTTCTTAGCCCTTTGTGTCGAGGCCGCGGTATCTCTTTTGAACAACCCTCAGCCACATTATGTTATACTTACGCTATGTTTGATTCTACTGAGAACTTAATTATGTCTTTTTTTTTTTTTTATTGGGACAAGCCCGCCACACTATTCCCAAACCACTGTAACTCCTGTAAGCCTGTGTTAATTATGTCTTGCTAGCAATATGAAGTTAGTGTAGCTAAGCCTTGAGTTTTCTTTCAGTCTTTATTAGAGGCTGAAAAATAAACCTATTTCGCTAACCCACCCAAGTGTCTATCAAAAATGGTCGCTCCGAAAATTTGTTTCTTTTGGAGGCAAAATCTTTTGTCGCTTCGTTCGGAATCGATCCGCCGGGAGCAATATGCGTTCAAGAACCGTTGGAAATATCACAAGGGTTTCGTTTCCGAACGGATTTAAGCGCCGAATACCTATAGTAAAGAATCGTCTTTGTTTTTATTTTATATCGTTGACGCCCGCGGTTTTGCCAACACCTAAGAGCGATTCATGTTACTTACCCATGTGGAACATATTTCTTTGGTTTGATTTTATCATAGTTTTGCTGGCCACTGGGTTACTAATTGAATTAGGTAGAATCGTCTTTTTAGCATCTAAAGCCAGCTGTTAACTCTTATTAATATTTTTTTTTTAAGTTTAGCCACAACTGACATAGTATCTGTAACCCAAACCTCAGACTTACCACCGTCCATTTTCCATCTAAATGTTAAAATAAGCTTTCTCATAACTTTGCTACTTTGTAAGAAACCTCAAGATATCTTGCAGGAATAACAATAATTTTCTCATAATAAACGTATGCGAACAGAAAGAAACAATTGCTAATTTATCATTCTAGGAGCTCTATAGTAATGAACTATGTGAGTAAAACGATTCATTTTGTTATAGAAACCGGACTTGATGATGTACCACTAGTGGCTTTTAGATTTTACTGGTTATCATCATCATCTTCATCAATAGCAGTCTTGATCCACTCACTCCTGAGTACAGGCCTCCTCTCTTTTGTGTTATACTTCCCTGGTCTGCGCAAGTCTCAACCCAGGTCTTTTCTACATCCTTCTGAAAGTCATTCACCCATCAGGTTGTTGGTCTGGCAACACTTCTTCTATCTGTTTCGTCAACCATAAACTACTTTATGGTAATTACTTCAAATCCGCCAAAAATGGTTCCAAAAGATTCTTAAGACATTTCAGTTTTGAAAGTAAACATTTTTACGCCAAACATTTTATTGTGGACTATCGTGTTTTTATTAGTTTCCTCTCTAGCCCATTTTCTTTTTACTGCCGCCGACATATTGAATAGAATTGGCGCGAAAGTGTGCGCCATATTGGTCTCGCGTGATAGTCACCGAAATAAATGTTATTGGATTCTTTTGACGGTTTTGTTTAGAAATTGTGTAATAATATTTTGTTGTTGTTTATTGAAAGCTGGTAGATAAATTATTTAGATTAATGTTGTACTAAGCATAGGGTCGAGGTTAGTCGAGGTACATGGACAGGAAATATATCGATGAGTATCTACTTGGGCTGGTTAGCATCTTTCGAAAATAGGCAAGAAAGAGAAATTGATCGTTGAATCGAAAATCCCTAGAAAAGCTACTGGTCCATGAAGATGCTAATGAAGGCGACGCTAATCTTCCGATGTCCCTGAAACGCAAACGATTTTCGATATGTGTATCCAGCCCGGCCTAACCTATGGTGCTCAGACCTAGTCATTCACCGATTATCAGAAGTCCCGCCTTGGACTTTACCAAAGGGCAATGGAACGTAGCATTCTAGGTGTCAAAACACATCACAGGTTTCGAAACACCATGCTGCGTTTCAAAACGATTCATATTGGACGTTGGCACGAAAGTTGAATTTAAGATGATTTATTGGGATTCGGCGGATCACGTCAGGTAAGTCCTTATTAAAAAAAACAGAAGTATTTTCTAATTTATCCCGAAAACGATCAAGGAGAGCATCGATACTCAAGTCGCAAACAGCACACACCAAAGAGGACGAATCTATCGCTTTAGGATTTATTATGTCGCTAGAAAATTGCTTTCAGCACATAAACCCTGATTGCTAGTGTCGAGTTACTGGTTTATGTTGGTCGGGTGTTGGGTTCCAACCAATTATCGGTGTTCTTCATTTTGGGGTTATGGCCGACCAATTTTTAAAGGCAAAAAAGGAATTGATTTGGAAGTCTTGTTTACACTCTTGTTAGGTCTTGGAACTAATACTGTTACCTAAAAAAGTATTACGTCATATCAGATGAAGAATCTTTAAGCTTGTGGCTTAATAATTTAACTGCCACTCAGGTTGATCTTTAGGTAAGGCCGCGCTTGCCTAGGTTGGTCTGTGAATGGGTGACCGCCCATTATATACCGAGTTTCCTTCGTGCCTCGGAAAGCACGTTAAGCTGTTGGTCTCGGCTGCAGATCTTTGGCAATCGTTACAGGTAGTCAGTGTCATGAAAGCCTGACAACCAGTCTTACCTATGGGTATCGTATTACCTAGTACTAACAGGAAAATACAGGTATTCAACTGCGTCCGGTTAGACTGGAAACAGACTCCAACATAGTTGGGAAAAGGCTAGGCAGATGATGAGATGAAGAATCTTTAACAATAACGCTGTTGTGAGAGCAGTGGTACTGAAATAAATTAAATTAATATTCGCCTAATATAATAACATTTAGCAGGGCGTGGTGATGACAGTTGGAGTAAAGTTGTGACCGAGTGGTGTCCAAGAAAGAGAAGTGGTCATCCGGCGGCGAGATGGACAGATGACATTATTGCCCTCGGGGAAATACCTTGGATGATGCTGGCATAAGAGTAAGGACCGGTCTCCACCAAAGCGAAGACGAGCGGAGCGGAGAGGAGATGTGCGGCCATCGACCAATCACATTAGTTAAAATTTTCATCTGGTCTTTCGCTCTTGCTGTGATTGGTCGGATTTGGCACAACTCCTCTCCGCTTTGGTGGAGTCCGAGCCTTAGGAGCTTCGCACAAGCAAAGAGCCGTCACTCTCACTATTGGGTATCATATTAATCATCATCATCTGAGGATGATGATGATGAATATTCGCCTGTCTAGTTTTTACTCACAAGTAGGTACTCACAACCGACTGGTAACTTGGTACTTTTACCACTGGGATTGATAATGTTGATTGACTGGGATTTAACTACTCTCTGTAACAGGGATTCAACCAGTCAAACGGGACGAGTACGAAAATATTCGTTTTAAACCATTCAAAGAGGCAAATCGAAGAAAACCACACACAAAGAAGGACGAGTCCCGCACGGTAAACAGAATTACCCTTGAGCGATCTAATTGTCTACGGAAAGCATGGTTCACCGTTGAACGATAATACGAAAAATCGATTTATCGGCTAATCGATTTTTCGCATTACCGTTCAACGGCGATGCACGTTTTGCGCTACAAAGAATAAATGTATGGCCGAGACCAAGATTTGAGGACACAATTCTTAATAAATTTAAGTATTATGATAATTATTCTTTCTTAGCGACATGGCTTAATGTTTCAAAGGGGTCTGAGTAAAGTTGGCGTCGTTTTTTAAGTTGCGCGGCCAGTAAATGAAACTTGGATATTTTGAAAGAACAGAATAAAGCGATCATAAAATATTATAGATACATATACATAACATCACGCCTGTAATCCTCGAAGGGTTAGGCAGAGGTGTACCTAATAGTACACCCACATTTCGTCAGTTATGTTTAAATCCCATATAATAGGGGGCGAGCCTATTGCCACCAACCAAGCACAAATCCAGACTCCGTGGCTGTTACCGATAAATTCCTGATGGAAAAGCCAATAACACTTTGCCCGACCAGGGAATCGAATTCAGGACCTCATGCGCACCACTAGACCAACGAGGCAGTCCTACACATCATCTACAGTTTGATTATTTAGTATCTACATCCATAACAAATTAATGATCTTAACTAATTCCCATTTAATCAGACGCAATTATCTGTCTGCTCTCAACACAGCATCCATAGCTACCTACACTCTACAAATGGCCCCCGACGCCGCTTATACTAACAGCTCGGTAATGGGGGACAAATAACACCCCCTAGCCCCCTTTCCAGCTCGTCACCCGCCCCCAAGCTCTTGCAGAGATAAGTGCCACCCTTGGGTATAGAGTACAGACGAGGAAACAATGTCTATGGTTTTTTTGGTATTGGTAGTAAACGATTTTGTGTAAAGAGGTTTTTATTATTATAAAACAGTTTCTACAACTGTTTCAATATAGGCTGAAAGTACAACGCAAAACTTTTAAAGCTTTTGACGGCACGGTTGGTGCGGTGGCTGAGCGATTGCCTGCTTCGCAGCGTGCCACGAGTTCGACTCCAGCTTGTTACAAATTATAAAACAATATTTTTACGACCTCCAGGGAGTTGTTTCTGACTCTTTGAGTAATGTTTCTAAACGCACTCACGATACAGGAGAAATTCCTAGTGTGGGGAAACGGTAACAAAAAACACCAAAAAGTGAAAAATAAACTTCTGAAGAAAAATCAGCTTCTGAAGTCGGTGACATTTGTTTGTTTGATTTCGTTTTTTTGCCACCGACTTCAGAAGCTGATTTTTCTTCAGAAGTTTATTTTTCACTTTTTGGTGTTTTTGAAGTCGGTATTATTTTTTGCCAAAAAGTTTTTTATTTTTCCATTTTTAGTTGTTCCCAAACAAATAATAGGTTTTATTTATCCCCAATAAATGGAACATTACATAATATCTTACTGTCCAAATCTGGGTGTACACATCTGCGTACCCCCTCAGATCATACAGGCGTGATGTTACGTCATGGTGTTGTATAAACAATAAACATCCAAGCGATTGCAGCAATCACGACAGATTTGCCGTCTATTTTTGAAGAGTTCTATTGTATATCTCCGAAGATCAGGATCAGATCTTCATCAAATTTAAATGGGACCACCTCAGGAGTATACTCTTTCAAATAAAAAAAGAATTTTGAGAATCGGTTCACAAATGGAGGAGAAATCAGGTAACATACATAAAAAAAAAAAATACATACACACGAACATAGAACCTCCTCCTTTTTTGAAGTCGGTTAAAAACTACAAAAGACTGCTCCCAATAAGCGCGTCATCGCTTTCTCACTTGATGGTAAGCAATGTAAGCTTTTAGGTATTTTGCTTTCAAGTAACCTCTTCTCTACACATCTACAATTCCAGGTGCATTGTAGGATAGCGTTGTCAACCCAAAGACAAAGTATAAATAGATTTATACCTGCACCTATGTCCTCACCAGAAGCCAGCTTTGTGGGTTCCGGGAAGGAACTTTGTGGCAGATACAGGAAAATATTTGTATGGCCTACAGATAGCTGTTTCGGGTCTGGGTGTGTTTGTCTATGTGAGTTTAAATGTTTGTAAACGCACCCACGATACAGGATAAATTCCTAGTGTGGGCCGTGTGGGGCAACCTTTATTAAAAAAGAAAAAGAAAGAAAGAATCATTAGCCATAATAAGTCTCTCCCGTCGCAGTAAGTATGATGGCAAAATCTCAATACTCAATACTTTATTGCATTCCATAATGTGTACATGTAACAGTTACAGTGTAGCAGTTGTATATTAATTTGAAATAGTATCATTAAAAATAGTTATATTTAAAATAGTTGAATTTATATATTTGGTTTAAAGTCATATTTATGTGTTTTATATTATATAATATTACCAATGCGATTCTTAAAGGACCATGGGCATGTTTGTAAGAACTCTGGGTGTAAGTCCAACAGGATTGAAATAATGGGTGTAAGAATACCCCTAATGAAGTCGAAAGGTACTTGTTCTCCCCGTCATTGCAATATTTCTTTTGTTACGCACAGCGGCACAGCGTGATTTGCACGCATACCCGTGGGTCTAGCATGATTGTTTAATATAAGAGTTTCACTTACGACGAGAGTAAGCACTAAGGAAAGATGACCTACGAGAGGACAGTTGGAACTTTTTTGCCGATCAGAATTCCTACCTAGCTCAAAATCTTTATCTTTACATTACGTATGACGACACGGTTGGCGCAGTGGCTGAGCGATTGGATTGCTGCGCTACGTGTCGCGGGTTCGATCCCCGCACGGAACAAATATTTGTATGGCCTACAGATAGTTGTTTCGGGTCTGGGTATTTGTGTATGTGAGTTTAAATGTTTGTGAACGCACCCACGACACTGGAGAAAATCCTAGTGTGGGGCAAGGTTTTTATAAAAAAATAAAAAAAAAGTATAGAAAAGTCGCTCCAGCTGTTTGTACGCTTAGATCTTTTAAACTACGCAACGGATTTTAATGCAGTTTTCAGCAATAGATAGAAAGGTTCAATGGCAATGTTTTGCTTGGTGGGTGGTGGATGCTATGTGTATCTATATGCATTTATATGCTTCTGTGATATAATAAATTATGATCTTACACTCTTTTACTCGCCTGTACATAAGTGGGAGGTATTTGCTAAAGGAGTGATACTTGCCGGAAATAGGATTGTAAGACGATGGATTGAGGGCCCCGTCCCTCTCTAACACGTACACCCCATCTCTGTCTTACACCAATATGGATTGGACGCAGAATTCCTTGATGCTTCCCTTATGTGGGACATTTAGGATTACTTTGGTCTTATTATCTTTTTGGTTGATTTTGGATGGAAAGGAAAGGGTATTTTTTCTAAGGTAAATCGAATTTAAGATACACAATACATTCTTTCAGTGTGCTATAACTGTGAATATAGATTTAAGTTTTATTTATGCAAAATAAACTTAACCATCGTTAACGCTTAATAACTAAGCTATTAGTTTAGCTAGTCTGTCTATATCTATTGTAACTTGTTTCCCTAAAAACTTTTATTGATTTTAGTCACAAACACCGGTCATATTATCATCTACGTAAATTCATCAAAATTCAGATTCTATTCTATCATGCTCATTACCTGCAATATAAAAAGGCATACGCATTTAATCCCATAACTAACAGATACTTTATTTATTAGGTACAACAAACAAAATAATTAATCCCGCTCGATAATTAGTAAAGATTCTAACCAATTAATTAACGAAGCACCAGGACGCTATTCACAGCCCATTTCTTTAACAAAATGTCTCCTACCTCCCAGATTCGCCACGTTTACTGTGTGACTACCCCCCACCCCTTCCAACCCCCTCTATTCAGTATGTGTATGTGTGGGTGAGACGTGCAATACAGTTAAACGTGTCATTACCAACATCTGAGATACAGGTTGCTTCAAACTTGTCAAAAGTATTGGAGTGTTGTGACCGCCTACCTAGTTGGGTCACTTTTTTTTTCATTTGGGAAAACAAACAATAGTAAATATTAAGTATACAAAACCTTAAAACTACTTAAAATTAACAAAATACTACCCATTACATTTTCCACAGATTACTATGAATTTAAATAACAATATAAACTAATTAAAAATATTGTTTGTTATGTGAAATCGCCAATATCTTTTCATTATTCTTAAAATTGTAAGAAAAACTGTAAGTAGCTACTGCGAGTTCTGAAATTACCAAAAGCCTTGAGCAAGCGTGGTGACCACTCGTTTATTCTTTACAGGAAGAGACATCTTCTTAGTGCCCTTGTCTCATGTTACTTGGTATCGGCGCAAAATGTATTTTTCTTCTTTTCTTCCCTGTCATTCGTCACGCTACCATTTTCCCTCAAATCATTACTAATACATGCATCTTTTCTTTGGTCTCCTCTCCCTCTCCATCCATCCACATTTATATTCATTACTCTTTTAGTCACATGCGATTCGTCCAATGACAATCCAAGAGATATCCCAATAAAAATATTTTCGCGAATTTCCACCACACCCTGTACCTCCATATCTGCATAGCACAAATAGCCGTAGTAACATGTGCGCAATATTCTCGCTCGTACCGACCAATCACACCGCTCCGTTCTACGTGTGGGTGTGCTGTGTACACTATGGGTGGCTCCCATTTAAGGGGACGCTCTTTACACCCAATTAAAGTTTAATGCGACGATTGTTATGTAATTGGGGGAACGGGGAGGCTTTGTGTCTTCATTGTTTAAGGGAGGGTACAGACTTTTGAGTTTTCATTATAATTGTGTCTCTTGTATTGGAGGAGCTTGTGGCTAGATTAAGCCGCGCTTGCCTATGTTGGTCGGTGGATGGGTGACCAACTGACCACCAATTACATACCGATTTTCCTCTGAAGCCGTTAGTCCAGGCTGTTTTTGTAGATCTTTGACAATCTTAGCAAGGAGTATCATATTACCCAGTACTGATTGGGTATCTTTATCTTCTATCTTTTATTTCACGTAGGCCATACACGGTAACTTATTAAACGTCGAGAAAAGATGCACAATATTGTCATTTTACAGCATTAGTACTTAGGTGTGGGGGGACAATGTAGGCACGACAACCAACCAACAAAAAACGTGAACCAAGATAAAACGTTAAAAAAGCATCTAGGAATCCACGAGGCCTACAATGTTGCAATCGGATGACAGCCGTTTCTGGATTAACCTCCCAGGAGTGTAATTGAAGTCACCTGGCTTAAATACTGCTAGGCTTATTTGGAAACATAGCTAGTTATTCTGATGTACCACCAATTCGGTAAATTATGTTATTCTACAGCTACAACTTTAATTTCAAACTTCGATTGACTTTATTAGGCGATCCATATAAAAATGTAATGGTAAGGAATATTAGTGGCGACCGCGAACCGGAAGACGTTGCGTTGGAAGGCCTCCCACTAGGTGGACCGATGACCTGGTGAAGGTTGCGGGGATCCGCTGGATGCGAGATGCACGGGACCGGTCAATGTGGCGACACTTAGGGGAGGCCTATGTCCAGCAGTGGACGTCTTTCGGCTGAAATGATGATGATGATGATGAAGGAATGTTAACAATCCCACTGTTATCAATTCACTCTCGGTTTGTAGATTCCCGGGTTACAGCCTGAATATACAAATTCCAGCAGAAATACGGCTACCTCAAAAGACAAATTTCAGCAGAGATCAGTTTCAGTTTCAGACGCATCAGCTTGTTACACAAAGTAAATATTTTGATTGGACATTTTCGTAGTAAATCTGACTTCTGGGAAATCTTGCTAAAACTGATGAAAACAGACAAAATGCTAATACACTTCTTCGAAACACACATGTTTTTCTAAAGGAAAATATCATGAATTTACCTCAACAACCAGACATAACATCAGCGCAAGTAATTTATAAGAATTTACGTTCAACATTTTGAAGCGGAACCCTAAAAATCTTCAGTAGATTTAGTAAATTGCAGATGCAAATATCCTCCTCTTAAAGGTGCCATCCGCTTGTGGAAAATCAATAGACCGTGTGTGAAAGAGAGGAAAATATCATTCAAAACGAGCTAGAAAGAGATGGACAAACAGCCTCTTTCCTCTAGGTTTCGTACTTTGAAAATCTGATACAGAAGACACATTTTCACAATTTTCAACTGTAACTCTTGAGAGTCACAGTTGAATTTCCACTGTCAGTATTCTTGTTATATTATTTTAAGACCTCGTGTTTCAGTCAAAGGATTTTGAAGTTTGTGTTTAAAATGGTAGGGTTAGTTTTCCTTTGAGAGGATTTGAGAGTAATTTTGCTTCAGTAATTGCTAGTGATTTCATAATAGTGATAGATGGGGCTGTAGAAAACATTTGCTAATTATTTTTATTGGTTGTTAGCCAAAGTGAAGAGATAATATTATGACGTGTTGGGCAGTTACATTTATCTAGTTATAATTCTACATTATTCTGAACTGTTCTTGAATAAACCTTTAGTGTGTTGAGATTAAATTACTTTTAGGTAACGGTTTTATTGATAGGTTTACGTTTTGATTAGTTATATTCAATAAACTTGAACGGTGTTAATTATAATTGCCTTCAAGAGTCGATACTTAGATATTGGTTCAGCTCAAATTGAGCAGTAATGGTCAAATTGGAGTAACTCACGTTGAGCAGTAAAAATTAAACAATGTAGAGCTATTCTTGCAATCGACAGAAATCTGCATAATTATATAGTTAACTTTAAAATCAAACAGTTTTGATATAAATGTGTGTGTGTGTGTGTGTTGTGCGTGTGTGTGTGTGTGTGATGTGTGTGTGTGTGTAATTTGTATTTGTAATCGAATTTTATTCTTATGGGAAATTTCCTGAAATAAATGATTATTAATGCGAAAAGCTCTAAGGAAAGACTTAAGCTGTGTCGAGAAAGTGTTTCCCTACCTAACACATTTGTACCATTAGCCGAAAAACTCGCATCTAGATACGAGTTGCCATGGCTTACCTGGAAGTAATGTGGGGTTGCCCCACAATTGATAAGGCAGTTGATATCGTGTCCTGCCCGTCCTGTTGTTTGCTGGAGCTGGACACTACTGAACGTGTCAAACCCGTCGTAAAATATTGGGCTAACTCAATTTGATTTGTCATCCACACGCTACGTAGAAAAACTATCATTCCAAATTAAGTTTCTACACCTGAGCACCATGACCTGCAGATTCTGCCCTTTTTTTTGACGGGTGGAAAATCATCAAATAACCCCTCCCGCTCTTGGGCAGAGGGAAAGGGAGTGTCAGACTTCTACTGACTAAAAACCACTCATGTTCCTTCTTAGCCCTTCATGTCGAGGCCGCGGTATCTCCTGCGAACAACCCGCAGCCCCGGCGGGTGCCCTGAAGTCACATCTTAAAAATTCTATAAATTCTACATCCTATAAATTCTACCCCATAGAGATAAAAATTGAACTTATTACGTGACAATACCCTTATAATAACATTATCACCGAGATAGGGAGGGCGTTACGTTGTAAGTTAATTCTCTATTTAATTTCAACCCCCACGGCGATCCCCATGGGGTTGTTTCGCTTAAATCTGTCATGATGCGCTATTAAAATTAAGTGTAGCAATCAGATGCAGGCAATTTTATTACCATTTTATAAATGGGAACAAATGTGAATACTTTTGATATTTAGACAGTTACTAGTCTTCGTTTTAATGGTTTTCTACGAAATCAGTGATAGTAAAAATTAAAAAAATAAATAAAAAGATAGCACGTACAATATCATATCTGCAATCTCTGAGGAGTTTGGCAAAGACTCATATTTTACCAGTTATGTTTGAAATAAGGAGCTGTGGCTATGTGTATGATAACAGCTGCTCGTATTGATCTTCAGGTTATCCGGCGCTTGCTGAGGTAGATCCGTGGGTGTACACGTAACTACTGAGTTACCTTCATGCCTCGGAAAGCCCGTTAAGGACGTATTTACAAATCTGACGAAAATAAGCAGTTTTTCGGTACATTATGTGGCCAAATGAAACTAAACCAAGTGAAACCAATAATTCACACATATAGATTACTCTTTAATCTTCAATAATTATTACTTTTTATGCAAAAATGTTGGTTAATAATATTGTAAAAAAATATTTTCGGTGCCTCTCCGCACAACATTTGCGATATCGTGTTGACTTTGGGTACATTACTCTCTCTTTTATGACATTAATTTATCTATTTAAAAATATTTTATAGAACTAGATATGTTCAACTCAAATAATTATTATTAAAACTATCAAAATATTACAAGCAGAGCCTGAAAAAAAATAACAATCAAACCTAATTTTTCGGCATATTTATCGTTATTGCGTGGACCTTAAGCGCCTGACTTAAGGTTTATTTTAGTGGTCCCGGTCATGATAAATTACGCAAAAATTTGAAATGCAAGACTTATTTTGCGCTCGACCATCGTCGTGGGTGGACTCTGTGTCGTTTTTTAGCTGTTGCAACTCGTGTTGAAAAAGATAGCTCGACGAGCACAAAATATTTGTAGTAGTAAGACTCAAAAATTAAAATTGAACCGCGAGAATTCGTAAAAGCGCGCGCTATATATGACAGCTGGCTGGCTGGCTTAAGCCATTGACTCCAGCTGTCATATATAGATCTTTGACAGTCGTTACAGGTAGTCAGTGACCCGAAACTCTGACAACCAGTCTTACCCAGGGGTATCGTATTCTCTAGTACTTACTGGTTTGTGAGGGTCAGCTATGCAGTTGCACGTCAAATACTGATATTACCTGCATCCGGTTAGACGTTAGTACTAATTTTATTATATTTTAGGAACCGTCACATGTAAATAATCTCAACTAGAAAGTCTGTATAAGTTCATTAAAAATTAAAAAAAATGTGGTCATAAACTAAGAATGTTTTAGTGGAAGAAACCTTATAAATCTTGGCCAGATTTGAAGATAAAACCTAGGAAGCCATGCTCACTAACTGCTTTAGGAACCACTTAGACCAAAAACACCGTATCAGCTATATGTATCAAAAATGAATAGCCCCATACAATGATACAGCAACAGGGAGGGTGTGATATTGTAAGTTAATTTGTTACATGATTTCAACCCCCATGGCGATCTCTAGGGGGTGGTTAGTATAAATCTGTAACGGTATGGCGTTTGTAGGGATGAGTGTGTAGCAATAAGCAATAACTGTCTTGTTTGGTGACATAACATCACGCTTGTAACTCACGGAAAAGTAAGGCAGAGGTACTTATGTTACACAACATATCGCCAGTTATGAAACGGGATTCATGTTTTAAGGGGCGAGCCTTTTACCATCAACTGGGCACTTATCTTGACTCCATTCTGTTAACAAGATGTTGCTGATGGAAAAACCTAATTAAACTTTGTCTGAACGGTCGAACCTAATACTTTATACTCGGCAGTGGGGCTTGCAACCACTAAACATAGTCAATAAGCGTAACATCGTTAGTAAGTTTTAAAGAAAGTGCTATTAAATTCTGTCCCTATTTTAGTAAAATATTGGATAAAGTTTTGCGAAGAAGTTCCTGGTTATTATCAATAGAAACTCTCATCGGGTGAACAAAAATGTACTTAGAATGTCAAGCACAAACAGTAATAGCCTGCCTAGTGGTATAATCGTCGGACAGCCAAACTTTAGGTCTCAAGTTCGAACCCAAGTAACACACCTCGTGTTTTTCGGATTCACTTGCTTCAGTGACGAAAAACATCGTGAGGAAATCCAGCATGCCCGAGAGATGTTTCTCGACGTCATGTGACTAAAGCCTATTCGGAGACCTCATCATCTGCCTAGCCTTTTCCTAACTATGTTAGGGTCGGCTTCCAGTCTAACCGGATGCAGCTGCATACCAGTATTTTACATGGAGCGACTGCCTATCTGACCTCCACAACCCAGTTAATACCAGGTAATACGATACTCTTTGGTAAGACTGGATGTCAGAATTTCAGGTCACTGACTACCTGTAACGACTGCCAAAGATCTATATAATATGGCAGCCGGGACCAACAGCTTAACGTGCTTTCCGAGGCACGGAGGAAACTTGGTATGTCGGGCAGTCACCCATCCACAGACCAACCTAGGCAAGCACAGCTTTACCTAAAGATCGACCCGAGTGGCAGTTCTTATTAAGCCACGAGCTCCTATTCGGAGACCTATGGGCGGCATAAAAACTCTGACACCAGGCCGTGGAACACTGTCACAAATGGCTAAGAAGGATCATGGGTGGGGTTTAGACAGTACAATTCTGACACTCCCTTCCAATCTATCCAGAACAGGAGGGGGTCATTTAACGATTTCCCTTCCGCATAATAAAAGATAAGTCATTAAGGCTTGTATTCACGCCAATGACCTTGTGCATAGCTAACTACCCTTCTCGATCGTAGACACGGACTTCAAACGGACGCATTTTAATTTATTATAATTAAAATAATGCATGTTTTTAAAAAGTAACAAAACCAAATTATTTTCCTTTGTATTGCAAAGCAGTAGATATTTTTTTTTTAATTGATTTGTTAAAAAATGAAGGAGTAAAATGGTTCAAATCAACGATTTGGAGGTGATTTTGTGGATTTTTTTCTTATTATGTTATACCGATAGAAAAATTATGGCTAAACCAAATTACGTGTCATATCATGTAGAATACTGACAATTTTTCTCAGATGTAATTTATCTGTAAGTGCGGGTGAAAAGCTGCTTCATCTGCACGCTGTTTTTAAGCTTTTTCGAGAGAGCAGCCTTAACACACGAAAAAGAAGATATAACAAGACCTAGTTTGCCTTACCAATATTCCCTTTACCTTTAAAACAGTCAGGTGCAGCTGTTTAATAAAGCATATAAGAAAAAGAGCCTTGAAAAAACTCAAATCAAATAGTAATACTCTTTCAATCAGAAGGAGCAACAAATTCCGCGGTCGTTAAATCTCCTGGCGTATACGAACATGGGCACGACTGACATTTTGTGTGATATACGGGAGAATATAGTGAACTGGGCCGCTTGGAAACTGTTCCTCCTGACTGAACTGAAGTGTGATGTTATGTTATCAATCGAGATAACATAACTGCACGCCTGTGTAATACCCGAAGGTTTAGGCTAGACGGTCGTACATAGCCGACAAATGTAAACGTGCCAATCACGCCATCGACGTCTATAGCCGTCAAAAAACCTTAATTTTTTGAAACTTTGTAACTGCTGTTTAAAACAAAAAAATAAAACCGACTTCAAAAACACCAAAAAGTGAAAAATAAAGTTCTGAAGAAAAATCAGCTTCTGAAGTCGGTGACATTTGTTTGTTTGATTTCGTTTTTTTGCCACCGACTTCAGAAGCTGATTTTTCTTCAGAAGTTTATTTTTCACTTTTTGGTGTTTTTGAAGTCGGTTTTATTTTTTGCCAAAAAGTTTTTTATTTTTCCATTTTTAGTTGTTCCCAAACAAATAATAGGTTTTATTTATCCCCAATAAATGGAACATTACATAATATCTTACTGTCCAAATCTGGGTGTACCTACACATCTGCGTACCCCTCAGATCATACAGGCGTGATGTTACGTCATGATGTTGTATAAACAATAAACATCCAAGCGATTGCAGCAATCACGACAGATTTGCCGTCTATTTTTGAAGAGTTCTATTGTATATCTCCGAAGATCAGGATCAGATCTTCACCAAATTTAAATGGGACCACCTCAGGAGTATACTCTTTCAAATAAAAAAAGAATTTTGAGAATCGGTTCACAAATGGAGGAGAAATCAGGTAACATACATAAAAAAAAAAAAAAAAAATATACATACACACGAACATAGAACCTCCTCCTTTTTTGAAGTCGGTTAAAAATAGTGTCAAATAATATAAAATAAGGATTTTGTAGATTTTTGTGCCTATGGCGTGGGACGCAATGCGTTTACGTTCTGGGGTTCAAAATGTTAATGGTACACCCACAATAATTCACCAGTTACGGAGTAGTCCATTACCTTAAACTGGGCACAAAATTAGACTCCGTGGCTACTACAGAGAAATTCCTGATAGAAAAACCTAATAACTCTTTGCCCGATCTGGGAATTGAACCCAGAACCTCATGCTCAGCAGTCGCGCTTGCAACCACTAGGCTAACGAGGCAGCCAATGGAGATAGATATGGATATAGGGGGAAATTATAGTGCACAGTTGTGTGTGCAAACATGGATGAGCTGTGACTTCCGGCTTCTCTTACTCTCATAATCCAATAGGACGGTAATCAAATTCAGCTGGAGAGACGTCAAGCGCAGAAACAAGGGCTTGGGCAATCACCCGACTTTCTTCTAAACTTCAGACTGCTGGTTAGAGAACTACCTATTGGATGGACCCAATAAAACTAGGCTTTTTTTTTGGGGGGTTGGGAAATCATCAAATAACCCCTCCCGCTCTGGGCAGAGCGAAAGGGAGTGTCAGACTTCTACTGACTAAAAACCGCCCATGTTCTTTAGCCCTTTGTGCCGAGGTCGCGGTATCTCTTTCGATCGATGATTTTAGGTCGAGCCTAGTTTTATTCCCGTCGGGGCTGCGGGTTGTTCGCAAGAGATACCGCGGCCTCGACATAATAATAATAATAATCATTTTTAGTCAGTAGAAGTCTGACACTCCCTTTCGCTCTGCCCAAGAGCGGGAGGGGTTATTTGATGATTTTCCACCCACCATAAAAAAAAAAAATAAACAAGGGCACTTGTTCTCCCCACCACTGCGATCATTTTTTTGTTCTAGACTATGTACCTGGGAACCTCCTAGTTACTATTAGGATATATTGGGGGTCAAAGTTCCAAATTTTTCACAGCTGTTTTTGTAAATACTAGTTTTTCACGTTATAACTTTACTTAAATTACCTCCATGACCCGTTTACTATTCAAAGCATCCACTAGCACAATGTTTTAACAGTGCTACATTGAGTTTTTCAGTAAAATGTGATTTTTGACCCAAAAAAAAAGTCATTTCCCAGCAAAAAATTTTGCGTAGGGGTACTTAGTTTGATGTACAGAATGCTTGGTAGACGGCTGTGTGATGGGTTGATTTACAGTACACCCTGTATAACTGGCGGAAATGTGGGTGTACTAATGTTATGTTATGTATTTTTTTTCATAAAGGTGTGTTTAATCATTGCGTAGTATATTTATTATGCGTAAAGTTGTAAGTCTCGATAAACATTTTATCTAACTGACAAGGCCATGTGATTTATGTCTCAACGGGTCAAATTAACTAAACATAAAATTATGTTAAACGCTAAATTGGCAATTTTAATGGCTTCACTTGATTATCTTATCTAATTGATGAAACTTTGAGTTACTTATGTCTGTTCGTTGGAGTGTAAGAACTATTGAACATTTAATTATCTTGAAAGACAAATTCTACTTTATTCAACCTATTTTTAACCTTATAATCATTCTCTTGCCCTTATCACAATAGGGATGTTTACTGACTAATAAAAATATTATTCTAATTAGTTCGTCTGTTAGATTATCCAAGAATATTGGATCCGTATTTTTTGTTTTATCAAATCAATAAAAAATTGAGATTTGAGTGGGGGGTTGTGACGTCACTCACCGGTAAAAAATGTCATACTAATGTCTTAGAATATGACGTCATACGAGTATTCAAAGCACTGTGTCGTCTTCATTGTTTGTTTATGTGAAAAAAGAAAAAATACGTGTCCAATATTTTTTGGAAATCTATCTGACGGACTAATTACATTTTTTTAGTTAACTTCCCTATTCATTTGGGGTCGGCGCAGCATGTCTTCTTCTTCCACACTTCTCTGTTACTTGTCATCTCATGAGATTCCATTCATCGTTTCTTTGATCCGCCTATTCTAGACCTGATTTTGTCAAAAGAAAACTTTTCTCATCTATAGCAGTAGGATCCGAGTACCCACCGAGTATTTCGTGATATCGCCAAGCGATTAGATGACTCTTCAAGTGAACAGAGGGCTGGCCTTTTCTGGCTAAAGAATAAGCTTTGCCATGCAACGTGACAAAAAACTGCTTTTGTTTCGACAAATAAATAACTGCAAGCGAAAACATGAATTTTGACTAGGTGCGATATCCTTAAGGAATTGCCAACCCGTCTTTAGCAAGCGTGGTGATCAATGCTCGTGCCGTCTCTGAATGAGAAGTGGCCTGTGCTTAGCAATGGGACTAATGGGCTGGTATTATAACATAATTATATGGGAAATCTTAGGTACCTACATTAACAACTTTTTAAAAGTTCCACGAGGCAATCAAACCCACAACCACAACCAAGTATCTCCATAATATATTCAAAGTAATTTAATAAATTAGAATGTCAAACCTACAGTCATCAATACTACAAGATTATGTTATTTGGAATCAATGAGCAAGATTGACGGTATTATGAATGATTATAAGTGATTATCATATCATTAAGTCAGCCGCTATGATTGAATTAATATGGCGAAGTGTGAGCTGGTTTTGTAACTAGTCGTTCTTGTGTACATACAGTCACGACTTTACGAGCAATTATGCATACACGTGGTAAAGTGCAAACTCGAATTTCTCGCGAAATTACGATTACAACTTTGAGATATGACCTACTTTATGATAAAACGGGTTCCAAAATATTAGTTTTGTTACGTAACATCAAAATGATATCAGTCAGTAGGCAGAAATTGCTTCTAAACGTTGCTAAGTTTACATATTAGTTCTGCTGACTTTACAAAGGTAAAATTACTAAAGTTTCTTACAATTTTTTTTTATAAACCCATTTATTTCCAACAACCTTAAATAACAATTTTACTTAAAATATAGATAGTTTTATATAAATTAAATGCAGATTATTTAAATATTAATTTGAGTTGTTTGATGTTGGAACCCCAAACTGGGTATAGGCCTCCTCCAGTTTACTCCATTTCTCTCTGTCTCTTGCTTTTATTTGCCATTCTTCTCCTTTTTCAGTTTCTTACTATAGTAGAGTAAATTTTCATTTCACTAGTTATGTTTAAGTCCATGTGATAGGGGGCGAGCCTATTGCCATCAACCGGGCACAAATCCAGACTCCGTGGCAGCTACTGATAATTTCCTAATGGAAAAACCAATACCAGTTTGCCCAACCAGGGAATCGATCCCTGGACCTCATGCTCAGCTGTCGCGCTTGCGACCACTAGACCAATGAGGTGGTTTGGTAATTTATTTGATTAATTAATAAGTTTTGGTGGTTATTGAGAAAACTTATTAGAAGTGCTATTTTTCTATCAGCATCCATTCATTTTATAAACAGAATAGGGTAGTTGACTGACTAAAAAAAAAATTATTCTGTTTAATCCGTCTTTTAGATTATCGAAAAATATTGGCTACCTACGTGTTTTTTGTTTTATCAAATTAATAAAAATTGACGAAAATAAGACTTGTCAAAGATCGTGAGTGGGGGCTGGTGACGTCACTTTCTGGTAAAAAATGTACCAAACTGTGACATCGCGCGACTTTTCAAACCACTGTATCGTCTTCAGTTTTTGTTTAAGTGAAAAATAAAAAAATACGTGTACAATATTTTTTGGAAATCTATCTGACGGACTAATTAGATTTTTTAGTCAACTACCCTACTGTGATAATTCTTTTGAACTTTGGTTTCCGAAAATAGTTAATACAAAAGTTTCCATTTTGTTCCCAACGTTTTCTCAACAACACCTACGGAACCCAAATCTCATAAAGCCAACGTTATTTACAAACTTAATTATGTAATTGGCTGCTAAACGTATTTCTCATGCACATTAGCATGTCTGCCGGATCTCAAGACTACGCCATTAAACATGTAGACGCCATTAATTCCCCATTGATTTGAAAACTAAATAGCGTGTGATGGGTGAAGATTTAAATCGTTAAATGTGCTTGTTATTGAAATAAATAATTTCATTTATGCTTCGTAAATGAATATAGCAGTGGGTCACTAAATAGGCTAACACAAAAAATGGGCGTGTGCCAGCAGTGGGAACACGCATATATTCGGAGCAATACAATTATCGGCACAACACATAACACACTACTATTGCAATTAAAAACAACAAAATAAAATTCAATTAATAAAATAAATAGGTACCTACTCAAGTCAAAAATATAAAAAGTCAATGTCAAAATGTAAAATATAAAAATGTCTCCAATCAAAAATTTAAATCAAAAATAAGTTTGAATTTAATAATAAATAGGGTTAATTGAGTGAATAGAATTATGTCAATAAATTTTTGTTCCATACTTCTCTATTACTCGTCATTTCAGCAGTCACTTCCAAATTGCAAAACACGCAAGAAAATTACCGGGCTAGCTTAGCGCATCCTTAACTTAAATGTCTTTGGTGTGAGCGCATATCTAACGGTCTAAGTATTTGTTGATGGTTATCTTCCCACGCGTGTTTGTGTCAATCGGTTATTAATGGCGTGTATTGGTGATAACTAGATAAACATAACCACGTATTTTTGTTACGTAAATGTTTTTTACATAGTTTCTAAGATTAGTTTTGCTGTTCCCAGATCATAGGTCTTTTGGATAAAGATATTTTATCGTAGAACCATAAACGATTCCCATGTCTCGTAAGCTTGAACCCGATCTTGAAAGTGATCATGCCATCTAGCCGATTTCGGCCTCAGCGACAGCATTCGATGGCTTTCTAGGGAGATTGTCGAGAGCTTTTGTGTGCTTATTTATCATGACTGTGACCTTTTTTTTTGTTTTTTAGGAGGAGCGTCCTAACCTACGGTGCTCAGACATGGTCTCTCACCGAGACTCAGAAGTTCCGCCTTGGAGTATGCCAAAGGGCAATGGAACGCAGCATTTTGGGTGTCAAAAGACAAGATCAAATTCGAAACACCACGCTGCGCTCCAAAACGGGCATTGTAGACGTTGGCAAGAAGGCTGCTGGGTTAAAATGGGATTGGGCGGGTCACGTCAGCCGCATGCACGATGACCGCTGGGCAAAAGTCTCCACACGATGGTTACCGGAAGACGGACGGCGCCGCCGAGGCCGGCCCAGAAAGAGGTGGCGAGAGGATCTGGACGCGCACCACGAGGGCTGGTTCGAGGTGGCTCAGGAAAAGAGAAAGTGGAAGGAATTGGGGGAGGCCTTTGCCGAGCAGTGGGACAGTACAGGCTAGAAAAAAAAAAAAAAAAAAAAAAAAAAAAAAAAAGGAGGAGCGGTAGGGAGTGTCAGACTTCTACTGACTAAAAACCACCCATGTTCCTTCTTCCTTCTTGTGTCGAGGTCGCGGTATATCCTTCGAACAACCCGCAGCCTCGACGGGGTCTATCATGTGACCTCAAGTAGCTTGCAAATACAACTTATGCCGAAAAACACAGAGATTCATAGGTATCCTTCATTAGCAGGGAATGGATGGCTAGGTCAGGCTTCTACCGAAAAAAATATGGTGGTCACTTTTTCTTAGCACAATTCGATGGCCTCAAGAACTCCACTGTTTAACAGCGGCAGTTCACAACAGCATACCGTATGTTTCCAGTCGTCCTGTACACTCGGCTATCTCCACATTTGACTCGCAAACTCAGCGCGCGTCAGCGATACGTATCGCAACACTATTTGGTTAAGAGTTCGTTTTACAACCTCCTAAGAGACCTGGCACAATGAATAGTATGTGGCATATAAATATAAGTCGGGACTGCGGGTTGTTCGAAAGAGATACCGCGGCCTCGGCAAAAGGGGCTAAGAAGGAACATGGGTGGGTTTTAGTCAGTAGAAGTTTGACACTCCCTACCGCTCTGCCCAGAGCGGGAGGAGTCATTTGATGATTTACCAGCCTCCAAAAAAAAAAAAATGTATGTAATTTTCTATAACTTGGCTAAAGTAGTCAATGTAATAGAAAATTGTTTGTTGACCAGGTAATATATAAGTTGACTTCGTAAAATTGTACCCAAGAAATGTTACAAGTGGGATAAATATATGTCGGAGACTGCAGTCTCTGAACGTGGATAGAATCAGATCTACTGGAATGTCAAGCAACTATTGTCGTTAAGTTCAACCTCTTTAGTAATGCTTGGGTGTATTTAGTTCTGGCACGATTAACAACGACAACTGTCAGGTGATGAATGACAGAAGCGCTCGTCAATTTAGAGGGTCGGAGCCAGTGGCAGGGCTTCGATGGCGGACGGCGCTGCGGTTGGTCGTGGTCGTGTTTCCTACTAACCTCACTGCATTCCATGTGGTTGATTTGATCGTTTGTCAGGAGCATACTGTGTGATGATTACCGACGTAGACCGTTGTACTGAAGAACCACTGAGTGTTATTTTGAGATATCCATCCTGTCTTATCATCATCATGAAGAATCCATCTCCTCCGACATATATATAAAATAGGGGACGAGCCTATTGCCGTCAACCGGGCAGAAATTCAGACTTCGTGGCTGCTCCTGAGGAATGTACCTTATGGTAAAACCCAATAACACTTTACTATGGCCGACTTGGGAATCGAACCCAGCAAATAAGTAAAAACAGAGAATCTTGAATAGTGATGTTGCTAGTAAGCCCCACTAGACAGTGAGTCTGTATCTTAAGGCTGCAAATATACCGGCCCTGGTGCAAGCCGTGGTCCAGGGCGAGGAGGAATGGGACGCCGTCGCCTCCTTCTGCGAAGCAGTGATGGTAGCGAAGGAGGTGGCGGAACGTGAGAGGGAGAGAATCTCTCGTCCCTCGTCGCTTCGCTTTCGCTCTGCCCAAGAGCGGGAGGGGTATTTTGATGATTTTCCACCCCCCAAAAAAAAAAAAAGGCTGCAAATATAGTTAGTATCCTAAACATTAAATTAAAAACTACAGTTACAATCTCCAATGAGCCAACTCCTTTACCTCCTCGATTATACTGGTCCATATGAAGTAGGGACTAGCCTATTTGAAAACAATCGCGCCGGACGCCTCGGTGGCGACTTGATTGACGGCCATTCTTCGCCTCGACCCGTGTAAACACAAACAGATGAAAACAACTCGACTAAAGCGAAAAAAAAGCGTATACATAATAAAATTTTAAGATTTGATTCGCAATTTTGTTTGTGCACCGAAATTGGGGTTTGCGGTTCGATTCCTGGGTCGAGTGTTTGTGATTAAGGTAAGGAATTGGTTTTTGGACTTTCTTTTGGTGCTTTGTTAAACCAATTGTGTAAAATAAAACTCTTTTAACTTTCTTGGTTGTAAATTGAACCGAACTTCAAAAATGTTTTTTAAACTTTATCATTTATAAAGTTATATAATTTTAATTGAAGTAACAGGATAGAAGGTAATTTTTCTTTTATTTCGTCCTCGTTCATAGTGGTCATAGACGCACGCTGGTTGCGAGTTTTTTTTTGGTTTTTCAGCTTGTTTATCACACTCTGGACAAATGCCTGAAAAAAAAAACTTTATTTCGGATAAGCAACATCCATAATATGGGTCAGTAAAAACAAAAAGATAACTTACATCTATGTTAGTAAACTTAATATCTATTTGACAACGAGGCTGTTGTTCAGAATGCATCTCTGAACAACATCACCTAACAAAGGGGAATCGTACCTCTTCGCAATGGTCTTCAGGATGGAGTTGGAGCTGTCCCGCACTCAGCAGAGCAAAGAGGCACATCTCTGTCTGACGATGGCGTGGAGCTTCTCCCAATTGCCAAAATTTGCCTTTTCCAACACCATCCGTTAGGAATGAGCCCGGTCATAACAGTGTTTTTTGGGCCTGCATTGGTTACGACACCATCCGTTAGGAATGAGCCCGGTCATAACAGTGTCTTTTGGGCCTGCCTTACGACACCATCCGTTAGGAATGAGCCCGGTCATAACACTGTTTTTTGGGCCTGCCTTGGTTACGACATCAGCCGTTAGGAATGAGCCCCGTCATACCAGTGTTTTTTGGGCCCGCCTTGGTTACGACACTATCCGTTAGGAATGAGTCCGGTCATACCAGTGTTTTTTGGTGGCCTTGGTTACGACGGCCGTCTCCAGGCACCCACTGTGCGTCTATCTTCGCCCATCTGTTCGGCTACATTGTTTTGGTTGCGAATACCAAGTTGTTTTTTTATTTATAGTGCTTATTATTTCTAGGAAAAAAGCTAAACCAATCTTCTTCTGAGACAATTTCATGTCTAAATGTGAGTGATCTAGACGCTAAGACTGCTGACATCGACACAGATATACCACACCGTCATTATTAATTAAAAGTAAACCTTTTTTTTTAGTGGGTGGAAAATCATCAAATAACCCCTCCCGCTCTTGGGCAAAGCGAAAGGGAGTGTCAGACTTCTACTGATTAGTCAGTAGAAGTCTCATGTTCCTTCTTAGCCCTTCATGTCGAGGCCGCGGTATCTCTTGCCAACAACCCGCAGCCCCGACGGGCGTCGGCCCTTGCGTTCCCCTTCCATGTTGCTGAATATCTTTGAGGCGCGCGTGGAACATGAACGCGCCGTCGACACGGCCTGTCGTCGTCATAAGACGGACGGACGGCGAGCTAGCCCATCACTCACCGTCCACAGGCCCGGTTAAAAGTAAACCTTAAACTTGAAAACAAATTAAAAACAACTCACTATCCCATAACCATCAAATAATGATAACACCATTATAAATCCCATAATTCTGATCGAACCACCCCCATATTATTTCATCCCCCTCACTTAACTTTACCACCCCATAGCTTGTAACGGTTTACCGGAACAACCCCCATGGGCCATGTTACGGGGCTTAGTGATGGTTCCTAACAAGGGCGCAAGTGCAACCACCCCATGGGTTTTGACAGTCATTTGTTTTCGACAAGATTCCGATTAAGTAATAAATTGAGTGTATGATATTGAGCTGTGATTTCTTAGGGTATATTTTTTATGGAAATCTGATCATTTTGGGTAGAAATATGGAGAACTCGTGTCGGGTGCTCGTGGCTAACTAATAACATCCTAGGGCTATCCTATTGGCTATCAGTCTAACTAGCTGCAGCTGTCTCAGTATTTACACGGAGCGACCCCCTATTTGACCTCCACAACTCAGTTAATACTGGGTATTTGGGTAATATCGCTGTAATTGGTCAACGCAAGTAACTTGTAACTAGATAGTTTTAAACATGTGGAATCTTGTAATTAGCAAATGTCTCTACTTATGCATGATGTTTATAACTGTTATTTTAGTCTGTAAGCTTTCTTTAAAATTAAATAAATAAATAATTATGAAACACCTAAGTACTGGTTGACACTTGACAGACTTTCGGGCAAATGACTAACTGCCATAGTTCTGCAAATGACAGGTTGAGCCAATGACTTAATGTTCTTTCTGAGGTACGGAGGAAACTCCGTATGCGATGGGTAGTCACTTGCCTAGGTTGGTCTGTGGATAACTCGGTTTAACCTGAAGATTGATTTGAGCGTCTATTACTATTTACCCAGGAGCGCCAATGTCAATGCATCATCATCATCAGCCTATAATGTTCCCACTACAGGGACTCAGGCCCCCCATCGAAGCTGCGGGTTGTTCGAAAGAGATACCGCGGCCCCGTCGCAAGGGCTAAGAAGGAAAATGGGTGATTTTTAGTCAGTAGAAGTCTGATACCCTTCCGCTCTGCCCAAGAGCAGGAGGGGTTATTAAAATTTGATGATTTCCCACCAACCAAAATAAAAACAACTAAAAAATGGGACTCAGGCCTCCTCTTTAGGGGAACGATGGCCTCCACCTCGAGGGCCTAGTGCCGGTTGTCATAACAGAAATATACGAAGTAAATAATGTGGTATTAGTATTACAGATTTACAGCTTTGCCGACATGACAATACGTCGGGAAATCCCTTGATAGTACACAAAAAGACTTTTATAACTGTGTCCCCAAAAAAAAACTCGAATCCACAACAATTTAGACTTTCCCTTCCTCCAGCAATTTAATTAAATTCCCAAAATAACAAAAAAAAAATCGACAAATCGTTAACACCGTTACATCAAGTTGACAACATAATAAAACTGTGTTGCTCCGTCTGGGGCATTTTGGGCAAAAAACTGGGGCCTAATGAAGAGATTCGCACGTCCACAGGAATTTTCGCTGCGATCAAAGAAAAAGTTCGTCGGTCTGAGTTGTGTGTGATGGGCTGTGATGTGTGAGCTTCCGATGGAGACAAAAGGATGGCTGCTGTAGTATCTACTTATCTGGGTATATACGGAGTTATAAGTGGCTAAGATTGTACGAGAATGTTTATAAAGTCTAAATAGAAAAAGTTGAAAGTAACTTACTCCATTTATAACACCATGTTCAACGAAAATCACCCACGCAGATATTAATATCTTTTACAAAACAGCACAAATGTTGCTTGAAATACTCAAAAGCATGCATTAGGTTCAGAAAAAGAAAGGCAAGCGACTAAGCTGTCCACTACACCAAAATGTAGGGAACTTTAGTTATTCAATACAAATACAATAGGAACCCTTTTTTTTTTTGGCTGGTGGAAAATCATCAAATAACCCCTCCCGCTCTTGGGCAGAGCGGAAGGGAGTGTCAGACTTCTACTGACTAAAAACCACCTATGTTCCTTCTTAGCATCTCTTTCGAACAACCCGCAGCCCCGACGGGACAATCGGAACCCTCAAGTACTTGCAAACGCTCAAAACCTAAAAGGTGTCACCCGAGGAAGCTATTTCCTTGATATGTTGCAATTTGAGAGGCGTTCTTATCTTGTAACTTTGTATTATGAGGTGTAAGACTGCCACTACATTACGCAGGCCGTCAGCCAACCTATTTCTAATTTACTACAACACAAGACATAAACCCACAACCCACACCAACTTTTTCACTTCTATACCCCAAAAAAACGTAACTACAACAACAGATTTAACAAATGACATCATAAATTAAACATTAAAACCGGACAATTTGAGAATCACCTTCGTCAGACAAAAACCCATTGTCGGTCGGGTGATATAAATCGGTAAGACTATAAGAAGTCTTCTAAAGTATTCGTTGGTATAATGGTACAAATGTTCTGAAGCCATTACGTACGTTTCACGGGTTTTTCATGGTGCCTCATGCATGGGGAACGCGCGGTGTCCGTCTTTTATGTTGGGGTTCGGTCTAGGAGCGAGCGGGGAGCGTAGTTCTTGGCGAAAACCACTTGCATGTGTCAGCCCCATAAGTTTTATTAGGTGTGCTAGAGTCTGACACGTAGAAACAAAGTAACCACAATCATAGATCAACAATTGAAAATCGTCACAGTAAGTCCTGTGCAAGTCTGCCCTAGGCTTTATGTCTTGAAGCCTCTTATGCCTTTTGTCTATTTTTTGATACTTATTGTTTATGTATTTCTGATTGACTTATTACACTTTTGTTTTCACTACCAAGAACCAGCGATTTATTTATTTCGGTAGTTAATAAGTCCTATTCCTGTTTACACTCTTTTCTCTTTTTTTTCTGGCTGCCAGACGCAGCACTGTCACTCATGAACTCTTTCTCCCTTTTCTTTACTTTATCACCATCCGCTAGCAGTCCTCTACACCTCACAATCACATACCATTTAATTAGAATCTCGGTTACTTTCAGTCAGCTGTTCTTAGATGAAACTGTGAATGGCTGGACTGTAATAACTATATGTGTGTAAAGAAAATTGTCAGTTTAGTAGATAGCTTTTTTCGCAGTCCTAATACATAGATGACGGTTACAACCTTCCAACGTTGCTGACTGACAAATATTATCACAGCTCTGAGTTCTCACCAAGTCATCTTATTAAGATTATGGTAGATAATAAGATGATCTTATCTTCTACCATTTCATCATTGACTCCGTACCGTAGCTTTGTGCTATTTGGAACAGCAGGCAGACAGAAGAAGGAAAAGCAGGCACTCACTCTTCCTTCAATCACTATTTGCGTTTGTCGCTACAGACATTGGCCGTCATGACCAAAAACTGTTAAGAGGACTTTTACCGTTTAATAAAACAGTCAGACTGCCTCGTTCGTCTAGTGGTCGCAAGCGCGACTGCTGAGCATGTGGTCGTGGGTTGGATTCCAGGGTCGACCAGTGTTATTTGCTTTTTCCATCAGAAATTTATAAGTAACAGCTACGGAGTCTGGATTTGTGCCCGGTTGATGGCAATAGGCTCGCTCCCTATTACATGGGACTTAAACATAACTGGCGAAATGTGGGTGTACTATTAGGTACAACTCTGCCTAACCCTACGCGAATTACAGGCGTTATGTTTATGTTATGTTAAAACAGTCATTAGGTCCACTATCTTTCTAATATTTTAGACCACATCAGACGACAGACCTCTCGTCCTCTGCACCAAACTCAGTGATATGTATTTATTTATGAGTGTCGCGATTCGATGTCGCCTCGGACGCGTTTTTGTCGCCCTCGCATAATGATCGCCAGTTTAGCCTGCGACGAGATTTGTTCGACGATCGAGCGACGTGCAAGAATGTGGCTGTAGCGCTTCTTAGGGTACAGGGGTAGGCAGAGAATCAATGATTTTGTAAAATATTAGTCATTTCTCTAACATTTTCTTAGGAGTCTCCAGAATGACAGTAATATTCCAACATGCAAAGTTTGTGGTTATTTAAAGATATTTGGAACCAACATAAGCGCAAATAAACCCCTCAATAAAAAATAATACGTTGGTTAGGTTAGGTAGCGAGAAATAGCAAGATTATTATTTAATACATAATTTGTCAAATGTTCACAGCTTTATCTGCTTGTGATTACTACCTGTCCTAAAAAACATCTTAGTTCTAATACCTACCGAGCAGTCATCGTGGTCAAATCCTGTCTCCAAATTAAGACAAATTTAATCTTTCCTTCCGTCTTTCATCTCTAGCCTTCAGCGTACCTTTAAACTAATAATACACAATCCTTAAAAATATTAGTTACAAAAAATCATCATCTTCACAAATTCAAAAACACCCTTACCTTATCTAATATATCATCGCAACATTAAATACATAAATCTGGGGCCACTAAACGAGCGTAATATAAAACACAATTAATTAACGGGCCAATAATACTAGTTCTCACTTGAGGATGGTTTAACAAACTGCTGAGCCGCTTATATGGTCGCATGCTGGGAGCGGTACAAGTTAGAGGCTGCGGCGTCTCGTGGATCGTGTATTTTGAAGATATTTAAATTCCTAAACGTTGGTTGCTGAAAAAACTTTTTGCAAAAAAAGGACCGACTTCCTAAATAATTTAAAGAAAGGTCAAACTTTACTTTCGGAAGTTGGTGAGTTTGTTTATTTCAAAGGCTTTTTTGCCACCGACTTTACTGACTTTAATGACGGATAAACCGATTAATAATTATGATTGTTTATCCTGTGATCATAAATTCATAATGCAGCACCGCCGAAACACCAGAAACTCGAAAAAAGTAGTAAATATGAACACTTATATCATCATTCTCTTGCCTTTAACCCAATTCAATCGGAGTC
Source organism: Diarsia brunnea (assembly GCA_949774965.1). NCBI lineage: Eukaryota > Metazoa > Arthropoda > Insecta > Lepidoptera > Noctuidae > Diarsia > Diarsia brunnea. Next base: position 2,061,880 of record OX459019.1, read on the forward strand.
GGCGTAACATGTCTTCTTCTTCCATACAAAAGAAAGGTTACCGTACAAACCTAATTCATTCAGTTACCGTACAGACCAGGAATGAATGGTACAAAATGAGGCCTATACCTACTCGACAGAGGATTTATAAAAAATTAATCGCTTCATCTCCCAACTTGCACCTTCAATAGTCAAGTCTAATAAATCGCCCGGGCCGACGTACCGGGTATCTGTTCACATTAATCGCGTTTATACATGCCGGAACAAATAGTGTGCTCTCTAACAAGCGCTCTTCACTACAGCGTGAGGCACTGGTAACACAACGCGCGACCAGACGCGGCGACACGCGGCAGCAGAGGTAAAGGGCTTGAGTCACTGAATACATGCGAGAGAAATCGCGGCTAGACGCGTTTTAGCAGATGGTCTAGCCAATACTACAGTGTGAGGCACTGGTTACACAACGCGTAGCTAGACGCGATAACACGTGGTGCAAGAAATAAGGGGCATGGAACACTGAATACACGCGAGAGAAATCGCGGTTAGACGCGTTTTAGCAGATGGTCTAGCCAATACTACAGTGTGAGGCACTGATGACACAACGCGTAGCTAGACGCGACAACACGCGGTGCAAGAAATAAGGGGCATGGAACACTGTATACAAGAAGAGACGTCGCTGCTAGACGCGTTAGTAAACATTAAGATTTTATAGAAGAATCAGATAGTCTAGCTAGACAATTCGTGACGTTACGTGAAGCGTGTGTTGTGGCAACTGTCGTCGAATTTGACAATAGGTTTTCGGTAGCTTATGTAAAACCAAGCCTTGTCTTGACTTGCCAATCATTGTTATCACTGATAGTTTACGCCCTCACGTCACCATAGCCACCATAGTCACAAAAGATAACAGCAATTGTAGCAAACTTACTCTTACTTATGTAAATATTAGTTTGACACATTACTTAACATTTATGTTAAGAGCCCAATAACACTACACATTGTAATAAGCTAGACTCAAGATTTTCTATTTACTATTGTAACACCATTTAACCGCGCGACTAAACTCGCGTCGCGTCCAGTGTGTCGTGAACCTAATTCGTTTGTATGTTGATTAAAATATTTATGTTTGTGAAGTGTTGTGGCTAGTGTAAAGGATTCGGGATAGTCTGTGTTAGGGTTCCGTCCAAGAAGAGAGAGTTTGTATAAGAGTTTTAAAATTTCGTTGAGTGCCTAAGGAAAAGGATTTTTTGGTTCTGTTTAAAAAAAACTTGTAGTATAATTTTATTCATGCTCGAAGAAGTGACCGTACTAACAGTTATCTTACAAAGCGACCTTTAAAGGGCTTGTGGGACTTCTCTGGCCTAAAAAAATGATATGACTAAAAAATATTGGACGTTAATATCGAACATTAAATTTTGCTTCAATAATAATTTATAATCGTTGAATGCTTTCTTAGTAGCAATATGTGATACCTCTTAAATATTTCTCCATATTTAAAAAAAGATTAATAAATATTTTATCACACAATGAAGAGCATTAACTCAGCCGACCTTCCACAGAACGCAGCGTGAAAATATCTCCATGAAAACATAAAATTAAACGATCACACACTAATTACCATAAAAACCTTCTTTTATCTCAATCTCTACGGAATCCGAATGACATCATCAAGCTAAGATGGTATCGTATCAATAAAACACCTGCTGATCCCCAAAATGGATCCCAACACCTTCACCTATTAAAATTACCAATATAATAGGTGATTAATCTTTCACCCAACAAAAACCTTTGAATTTACGGCTGCTGTCAAAATAAATATAAGTTGACTACAGATAACAAGACGGTCTTAGTTCTTTTTTACCCCAAATTTAGTTGTTTAACAAAACATTACAAAAGGACGAGTGAACTAAAGGTTTTTTTTATTAATTGGGTATTGGGCGAGGGCGTTGTTTTTTCGGCCCGATGTGTATATTATTGGGGCGATATATGTACGTGCACATTAACGCGCGTTTCGGATTTGTTCGGGTTAGGGCAGACGGACACTGGGAAGTGAACCAGTGAGTGAATGGGTGAGTATACTGTACACATGTCTCTGTAATACGCTTCCGTTGATGATGTTGTGAAACTTTTCAGGGCTTTTGACTGGTAGAAATTTTTTCAAGTTACGTCGTAGGTCATGAACTAGGTTAATTTTTTCAACTAAAAAATACTACGTCCTTCTGAATGTTTAACTTGATTTATCGATACATTTGTGTTTGCCTATTAATGAAATAATTATGCAATCTACAATAGAAAAAAAAAACAAAAAACATGCACAATAAGTACTTATTTTGTCACTAATCTTATTCCAATTTTTAAGTTTTTTAAAAATCAATCGAAGGAACGAATGACACCTAAAGTCATTCATTCGTTCACTTCTTGGTATGGCAGTTCAGTGTGCGTTGTTCCTCATGCGATGTTATCTCCGCGTTCCGGGAAGGACATGTGTCGACCAATAAACTAATTGGTCGCGCTATGCTCAGGCACAGAGATAGCGACTTTATTTTATTTTTTATCTAAATATAGTTATGTTCTGCGGTTCCGCTTGGGTAGCTGGTATTATCGTGGGTTATCTAAAATGGTTGTTTATAGGGTGTTAATAAAAGGAGGCTGAAAATATGGAGTTGTCTGTTCATTAAGTTTTATTTTTGCCAATTAATATATTTTTTGTGTGAGTAGAAGTAAAATAATGTGTTTTTCAGTCTACTTCAATGCTACTTATGTGTCTAAACCAAAGGATAACTTTCCTAACAAAAGTTAGGGATAGAGGTGCTTTGTTAAAAGTTAAAAGCTTTGAAAGTGAAGGTCACTTTTCTAGGCTTTCAAGATAGGTTTCGTAAAGACTGTTTCACAAACACAATTTTTTCAACCAAACGGACAAACACAACTCTTTTACATATTATATCACTAAAGATTTGTTTTATTCGATAACATTGGATGTTTGTAACGTAAAGCGGAGAGATATACCTATTGGTATTTCACTGATTTCATCTTTTTTAAGTCTTAATTAATTTCAATATGGACGCTCGTATTTCTAAACGGCAATTACTTGTATAGTAATAATATTTAAAACTCACGTGTATTTTCCGTTAATTTGAATAACTTTGGTTAAAAAGTGGCTATTTAATTAATTATTCTGGTTCCTAATTATGGTTATTTTAAATTCTTTTGCGGTTGTTTAAATTGTATTGGATGTCGGTTGCTGTGGTTCTGGTTGATTTATTTCGTGTTTAAATGTTAATGATGATGAATGGTTTCGATTTCTGTAATAGTGTTCGGCTAATTTGGAATTTGGCAATTTAGACAATTAGACCATTTTGAGTAGGAGGTTACCTTAGACAGAAAAGATTTGAAAATAAGATGTAGTCTTATAAGCGACCCAAAAATAAAATAAAATGTTAATGAGATGTCAAACCATCTGTCAGCACCTAGTTTAAATCGTACAAAACACCTGTTTAATTAGTCATAGACTTTGTTTTTATACCTGTACCACATGTGAATAGGTCAATAGCTGGCCAGAGTAGCAGGGTTAGGCTGAAAGTAAAAGACTGGGCTCTATGGCGCAACTTGAGAGAGGCCTATGGCCAGCAATGGAGTGTGATTGAATGAATTGATTGATTGTTAATAAAATAAAATATGTTCCGAATGGTGTCGGACGGTTCCGTACGGTGTCGGACGGTTCCGTACGGTGTCGGACGTAAAGAATAGCACCATCCCATATCTACCCGTGGGTGTCGTAAGAGACGACTAAGGGGACTTACCAGAGAATGGGCAGCGGCGTTCTCTGTGCCTTCGTAACAACCATACTGCGATTGCCAACCCGCCTGCCAAGCGTGGCGATTATGGCAAATCCGCTCCTTCTGGGGGAGGCCTATGTCCAGCAGTGGACGTCTTATGGCTGAAATGATGATGATAATAAAATATGAAATACATGGTGGCTTCTTTATTTTCCGGTCTGTTTGAAGTATCTTCTTCATAGCGTCATTTCAAAATTCAATTCTGTGCCGTCATAAATAAGATCATCAGGCGCGCAGTATTCGGGCACGCACTGCAAGGTAAAAGGTGGGCCATTTTCTGTGGTCTCTAATTCTCTATGCGTGGAAAACTGATTTGAAATATAATATATGTATGTCTGTAACAGTTTATCCAATAAATAAACATTTACATTGGCATTATAGAACAATGCAATACAATTTTATAACAAACTAGGTGTTGCCATCGGCTTCGCTCGCTACAACTCGAAAATTATCCCACGGGAAGATAAAATCGGGATAATAACTATTCTATGTGTTAATCCAGGTTATAAACTATCTGTGTACCAAATGTTATCCAAATCCGTTCAGTAGTTTTTGCGTGAAAGAGTGACAAACATACACACTCACAAACTTTCGCCTTTATAATGTCAGTGTGATAATCCTCCATTTATCCACCAATAAATCACAAACCACCACACATAAAAATATCTATAATCGCAGGCTCTCAAAAACCACTAAAACATGTTTTCTCATCCCAAATAAGGACATTCGAATAAAGTCTTTATCGTTAAATCGAGCACATTCCGTGTCAAGCGATCACAAACATAATAAACTTAAGGTAGATCTTTTGAAGATAATCCTTTTATTACAATTAATATTCTTAGTGATGTCCTCATTAACGGTCTTTTATTTTTTTTAAGCGCCATTTTAGCTTAACGTGTAGGTTAATTATGTTTTGTTTATAGTTTTGTAAATAACCTTTTTGGGTTTTTTTTTGCGAAACGGGCTTGCTCTTAACCTCGATCAGGCCTGATGGATAGCGATGGATGAGGTATATGATAGAACGAGCGTGCCCAGAAGATGCATGTTCACTCTTGCTTTGAAGCTAGATGTGGGAGAGGAGAGAACACAGGTGACGCCTGCAGAGAGTTGTTCGCTGAGTTGAACACAAGACAATGTTTGTTATTTATGTTCTTTCTCCAAAATTAGTTTACTGACATGTTACGTCTTTTTTTATGTTTTTATTATTATATACATTTTTATTATTTATTTGTGTCTGTAGTCAATCTTAATATTAAGTTACACCTTTCTATTGTATCGAGTCTGGTTCTTCTAACCAAACAGACAGATGTGTTGCTGGAGAGTTTGTTCCGCCACTTCTTCTTTCCAGCAAAAACACTAGGAAGTGTCGAAGGGTGGGCGTTTTGGGGGACTGTCACTTGTAAATATGTAAAGTAAAGCAAATTTTGACGTTCGAAAAGTGCTGATTATCAGCCTAGTTTGAATAAATGACTTTTGATTTTGTGATAGAATGGTAATATTGGTTATGACTACTTCAAACCTCTTTCCACAAATTTTTTGATTTAATGATATATACTATCTCTTCTTTAAACCTTTCTGGCTATTTATTTCTAATTCTTATGCTCGATTCAAATCCTGTGGGTCTAGCACCAGCTCTAGAAATACCTAAACGTAATGTAAATATAACGATCTTTCTAATTTAGACGTCTTTAAGTTAACTTTTCGTGTACGTTATGTACAAACAATAAATATGGTCCTGTTTTGGCCAAAAAATGAGCATTGCCTTCCAACGTGTTAATGTCAGCCTTCTGCAGGGCTATCGCGTATCTTTTTAAATATCAGTGGCTATCATAGTGTCCATCGATGAACTGTCAAATGGTTCCATTTTGTACCAAACTGACAGTTAATCGATGGGCACTATGATAGCCACTGACATTTAAAAAGATACGCAATAGCGCTGCTGGTCACTTTTCCCGTTGACAGCGATGGGGACACAGATATAGATATACCTAAATAAGTATCACGATCTGTATGAAAACCAAGCGTCCCATTTTTTGACTACCTATTATGACGTCACAAGCACTATTTAGTGATGGAAAATCGGAAAATCAAATCGATTCAAAGACACCGCCTTTTGCACCAGGCGCCCCGACGTCCGACTAGCGCTATACACCGATGCAGACTGAGCGCGAAAGTGGTCACTTACGATTTTTGTACGTAAACTAGGCACGCGAAGTGGCACGCGAAGTGTTGCTCTTGCGTTATCTAGGTCTATCTATGTCTGTGGATGGGGATGATTTTTTTGACGGCCACGGCCTGTTGGTAGCTACTTATAACACTCTGTTATGTGACTTATTCATAAATGTGACAAGTTTTACTTGCTGATCGCAAAACAATAACTAAAATGGAAAGTTATATTTTCGGATTCAAATTCATCCGAATTTACGCACCTTAATTATCACGGCTGTCATAGCATATTCTGTCATTCCCACATCATAATGACAGGTGACGCAGTAAAAAATCTAAAAAACAAAATGTCAGCCATAAATAATAATAATGTACCATTTAAATGTGACACAGGAGCCTTAAATGCGACAATTAAGCTAAATTCATGCGTTTTTAAGTTAACTAAGTTGAAGATTAATATTTTAGATAAGTAACTTGATTAATTTTAAGTTTTATCTTAAGAGTGCTTAGAAAGTAAGTTTTTATTGTGAATTATTGTTTTTAGATAAGTTTGTGATTGTTAATGTGTTAGACAAATACACTTTCTTGTTGTAATTGGTATGAAATAGTAAATAGAGCGGTTTATTTATTTTTTTGCCCAGAAAAACTTTCTATTTCGTTCTTTATTCAATTTTTTTTTCCATTTCGTTTCACTTGTGGCTAGGAGATGTTGTCGTATGAAACTTGGTTATTGGTAAATTAGATTATTGAAATACCTGTTTGATTATTTTTTTGCTTTTCTCTAGGTTTAACCCTATTTGCATCAGTGTTCACTAAAAACTAGGAGGAGCTCGTGGCTTAATAAGAACTGCCACTCGGGTCGATCTTTAGGTAAAGCTGTGCTTGCCTAGGTCGGTCTGTGGATGGGTGACCGCCCGACATACCGAGTTTCCTCCGTGCCTCGGAAAGCACGTTAAGCTGTTGGTCCCGGCTGCCATATATAGATCTTTGGCAGTCGTTACAGGTAGTCAGTGACCTGAAAGTCTGACAGCCAGTCTTACCAAAGGGTATCGTATTACCTAGTATTAACTGGGTTGTGGAGGTCATATAGGCAGTCGCTCCATGTAAAATATTGGTATTCAGCTGCATCCGTTTAGACTGGAAGTCAACCCCAACATAGTTGGGAAAAGGCTAGGCAGATGATGATGTTCACTAAAAACTAAAATGAGAGTTATTTTAATCTGAAAGAGGAACCTAGCGAGCAGTGAGTACATAACTATGGCGATTGATTATGCATTCTACGTTCACACTAATTCCCAAGGAATTTCACCTTTTATCTTAGATCTTACCTTCATTACGTTTGAGGAAAACACAATAACAAAAATTATATTGTTTTTCTCCGAAATGTATGATTAAGATTTGGTTCAGATTGACGGAGTATCGACTGGTCAGACACTGATGTATTATCTGTCATTATTTAGGCTCTCGCCATATTTTATGTCTAATCAACTCAGCTGATATGCCAATGTAGATTTGTATAATTTGTTGTTTAGTACCTTTTTGTTATGTGGTATGCTGACTGGCTAATATTTCTAGTATGATATGCTATAGGGCTATTTTTGTGAAACTTGACGCATCTACGTTTTCTTCTTTTATCAAGCAAAACAGGGAAAAAGAGAACGAGATGATTTATAGATAGATATATATTATTAGAAAATAACAATCAATTGAGAAACTGTGCCTAATCAACATTTCAAATAACCATGTGGGTTACTATTAGGTACAGACCCCTTTTTTTTTTGGCGAGTGGAAAATCATCAAATCACCCCTCCCGCTCTTGGGCAACGCAAAAAGGGAGTGTCAGATTTCTACTGACTAAAAACCACCCATGTTCCTTCTTAGCCCTTCATGTCGAGGCCGGTATCTCTTGCGAACAACCCACAGCCCCTACGGGAGGTACACACACCTCTGCCTCACATTTCGGGGGTTCAAATGCCTACAACTTTTAAAGTTTTCCCTTTGACTCTAATAGTGGATCCACGTCGATGTTTCTTTTTGATCATTCATAAAATGGCAAAACAACTAGGGCATAATTATATCAAACATTTTTATTTTTTGTTATGTTAGACGACACTGATTAGCTATTAGCCTAATATGTTTCCCCCCATTTATATGGGACTTAAACATAACAGGTAAAATGTGGGTGTGTAGAGGTATAAGTACCTATACCTCTGCCTAACCCTTGGGGGATTACAGGCGTGGTGTTATGTTATGTATGATTACCAATTCTTTTATAATATATCAAGAAAACATTCCTAGGGTATTGCACAACTTAACTAATTCGATCTTAGATTCAATCCTTTTTTTTTTGTCGGGTGGAAAATCATCAAATAACCCCTCCCGCTCTTGGGCAGAGAGAAAGGAAGTATCAGACTTCTACTGACTGAAAAACACTCATGTTCCTTCTTGCTTTATGTCGAGGCCGCGGTATCTCTTGCGAACAACCCGCAGTCCCGACGGGTAGATTTAATCCTCAGGTCTGACAGTGTCAATTTCAGTTTAGAAATTACCAGTAAGTACTCCTGATTCAGAATCTGTATTCGGCAAAAGGCTTGCAGTACAAACAAGACAAGGCTATTAAATATAACTTGTAAAATGTAAGTGTATACAGGGTGGTTCCGACAATACGACAATAAATTAAACCACTGGTAGTTCTAGTTCATAGTAACATTTTTAAACTATCAAATAAATCCTAACACCTTTGTGGTGCCGACGATACGATAACAACCTACCTAAATGTCTTTGCCAAATTCTTTTGTTACATTTTATTTCCACTCGTTAATCGGTGCAAATTATTCCTAAGGTTAGTAAACCAATATTTGTTTGTAAATTGTAATGTATTTCGTTAACAGTTTTATGCTACTTAGTTTTATTGTTTTTTTTCCAATTTTTTTTATTTTGGTGTCAAAACTTTTCTGATAGTTTAATAATGTTCCTATGGACTAGAACTACCGGTGGTTTCATTTATTTTCGTACTGTCGGCACCACCCTGTATTACCATCTCTACCTATCCCTCAAAACTACAAGCGTTATAATACCGTACACTACACACACACAAGTCGACACACAAAAAACAAACACACAGCCTGCCAGGGGGTAGCGTTAACAAACAGAGAGATGTTTCAATTAAGACCTCAATCACTTTGTCAGACTGGCAGGGTAATGTCAGACTGGCAGGGTAATTAGCTGATGGTAAATGAACTGTCTGCCCTGTCAGAGCCGTTGAGGTCATTATTGTGAGGTGATTATTTTGAGATAACTAATGTGTTAGGTATTATTGGGTTTTGTCATCACCTTTACTTGCTTCGGTGGCGTTTGACGTTTCTGATTTGGTGATTTTTAACCGACTTCAAAAAAAGAACGAGGTTCTCAATTCGGTTGACTTTTTTTAAAGTTATCTCCTTTCAAATCGATTTATAAATAATTACTCCATCATTGAAAAATTCTTGCTTCTTGCTTGTTGTGTTCACTTGTGGCATGTGCTGAACAAATATGTTTTCTTTGTTTCTTTCATTAAAATCGGTTCAATCAATAGGTACCTTTTTTTTCTTAGCCTATATTGTCCCACTGCTGGGCAAAAGCCTCCCCCATAGCCTTCCACTCTTCCCTCTGTAGGCCCTCTGCCAATAGGTACCTACATTGTCTTTTTTTTCTTCTTGGGCTATGTTGACATAGCCCTTAATAATTTCTAGTTACAATCTAAAATTGATTCATGTTTTACACGAATTAGTGTGGTGTTCTACAACTTAGAAAATACCTACTTTCGAAATAACACAACTCTAAAGTCTAAAAAACTTTTTTATTTTTGGGGTGTGGGAAATCATCAAATGACTCCTCCCGCTTTGGGCAGAGCGGTAAGGAGTGTCAGACTTCTACTGACTAAAAACTACCCATGTTCCTTAGCCCTTTGTGCCGAGGCCGCGGTATGTCTTTCGAACAACCCGCAGCCCCGACGGGGTCTAAAATAACTTTACTTTCGGAAGTCGGTCGCAGAAAAGTTAATGAAACAAAGTCACCGCCACCGGTGAACATTAAGACTTGTACTATCTATTACTGGGCATAAGTCTTCTCCTATTTTAAAAACTACCACATAACGGTGTTCGCTTCAGTAAATACATATAACATCACGCTAGTAATCCCCGGAGGGTTACGCAGGGGTGTAAGTACCTAATAGTACACCCACATTGCGCCCGAGCCATATTATTTGATACTAGCGGACGTCACGCGGTTTCACCCGCGTTGTTCCCGTTCCCGTGGGATTACAGGGATAAAAAGTAGCCTATGTCACCCGCGGATAGTGTAGCTTCCCAACGGTGAAAGAATTTTTGAAATCAGTCCAGTAGTTTCGGAGCCTATTCGTTACAAACAAATCTTTCCTCTTTATAATATTAGTGTAGATTTTGGATTCCAATAAGCCGACGACTCGGTGGCTGCTACGGAGAAATTGCTTATTAAAACCCAATAACACACGCTTGACCGAGGAATCGAACCCCACGACCTCAAGCCCAGCAGTCGCTTTTACGTTCACTAGTCACACGAACCAGTCAATTTTAATAAATACCTTTTAGTACAATAATGCCAGGTAGCCACCTGCATGTTTTCTGTATCAGAAACTATTCCAAATATTGCTACCTCTTAGAATTGTTATTATATAATAAATCATTAACGTCAAAATGTGTTTCGTTTGAGTATAAGCAGAGTTGTCGAGTCATTGTGCCACCTACTAATATCAGAATCATCATTCGTTTATGGCAGTTTGGTATTGTGTTCCGTAGATCTTAGAGATTTTTAAACTTAAATAAAATAGAGAAATGCCTCAAATTGAAATTTATTGCCTCTTAGGTCGAGTAGTCGCAGGCATGATTGTTGGTCATGAGGTCCTGAGTTTGATTCCCGGTCGGGTTAAAAAGTGCCATATTTAACCAGTTATATATTAGTCAGTAGAAAAACCCAATAGTACCTACTTTTTGCCCACCCCGGGGAATCGAACCTAGGGCATCTTACTCAGCTGTCGCGCTTGGAACCACTAGGACAACGCGTCAGTGGTTTTCTATGTCTTGTAAACTAGGTACTCCTGTTGAAGTCCGCAGTATTTATCCGACTTCCAAAAAGGAGGAGGTTCTCATCTTATGATTACCTCAAACAAAACACAAGACAAACATAAAACAATATTCCTCTATTACTTTCTTTTTTGTGCAGTGGGAAATCATCAAATAACCCCTCCCACTCTTGGGCAGAGCGGTAGGGAGTGTCAGACTTCTACTGACTAAAAACCACCCATGTTCCTTCTTAGCCCTTGTGCTGAGCCGCGGTATCTCTTTCGAACAACTCGCACCCCCGACGGGATTCCTCTATAACTTCAATCTCAGATACTAAAATAAAAACAACGTCCACGTACTCGACTCACAGACCTCTAAAAGCCCAGCGCTGGGCATCAACGTAAAAACAAACAGTGATGATTATCCTTCATTACGGACCGAGGTGTGTCGTTAATCATCGCGCTGTTAGATGACGGTTATGTGATCAATATCTGTGGGGTGGCTGTACCGGTTATCGGTGAGTGCATTTAAAAATGTTGAAGTTGAGTTGGGATTTTTGTTTGGTTATAATAACGTTTTTTTAAGCTTATATATAAACTTAAACTCGAATGATTCATTTCCAGTCGTCCATTACAGGGACTTCAGTTACAAGGCATAATAACTTTCCGTCGGGGCTGCGGGTTGTTCGAAATAGATACCGCGGCCTCAACACAAAGGGCTACGAAGGAAAATGAGTGGTTTTTACTCAGTAGAAGTCTGACACTCCGTAGGGAGTGTCAGACTTCTACTGCTCCTCTCTCTTATTAAATGACTCCTCCCGCTCTGGGCAGAGCGGGAGGAGTCATTTAATAATTTCTCACCCTCCAAAAAAAAAAGGTAATAGCTTGTTAACGTACTGTATTTGCTCGTTCCAAAGCGTAGATCTCGATCAGTAGAACAATGGGCAAGAAACAATATTTTAAATTGAAGTTCATATGGTCTACAGAATAGAGGTGACAGTTTGTATGGATTTGGTTGGTTTATGGTATGGAATAAAAGGTATATTTTATTTGCGTATTCATTAACAAGAGAATTCTAGTAGGTAGGTGAATTTAATTACTGGTTTCTTTTATAATAAGTTTGAAATGTTACTTGTTAAAACGGTGCAAAAGTAGCGAGTGCTGCTTTTGCAATCGACATTTTAGTTAGGTAACGAATTTTATTTGAAAATAGAAGAAACTCTTCTTCTATTTTCAAATAAAATTCGTTAGTTCAATGCTATTACCTACCAGAATTTCGAATTGCAATCACAAGTCACATCATCAAATCAAATACCAATACAAAAATGTTCACGCGCCTGAATCCGATAACCGGTGCATCCACCCGACCCGTCAAGTTATTTCGTGTATACCCAATTCACATGAGTCATTGGGTGTATAAATAATTTATTTTAATTCGAGCCGTATCTGTTTTAATATCATTAGTTATCTTATATTAGTGTAATGTTTCTTATTGGTATAACATAAGTTTATATTTGTGTAAGGAGCTCGCGGCTTAATCATATAGATCTGTCGTTTGGTTCGATCGTCAGGTTAAACCGCGCTTGCCTAGGTTGGTCTGTGGATGGGTGACCAACCATAATATACCAAGTTTTTTCCATATTTCGTGGATTTTTGACAGCCGTTACTGGTAGGAAGTGGAAATTATGTTTTTCCTACTCCTCCGCTATTATTTTCTGATTAATTTCGTTGCGGGATCCAAGACTGTTTAATCGTTTCTCTGGGACTTCGTCGGGCTTCATTGTCTCGGCGCTTTTCTTGTGGTTGCCACTGTTGATTCTGGCTTACAGGAGTTACAGTGGTTTGGGAATAGTGTGGCGGGCTTGTCCCAAAAGCCGTTACTGGTAGACAAAGGTTCGAAAGTCTGACAACCAGTCTTACCAAGGGTTATCGTACATAACCCAGTTATCACTGGGTTGTGGAGGTCAGATAGGCAGTCGCTGCATGTGAAATACTGGTATTCAGGTTCATACGGTTTGGAAGCCAATCCCAACATAGTTGGGAAATGACTAGGCAGATGATGACTCTCCGAGGCAGGGTCTTCTATCACTTTCCCACTGAGTAGATTACAGATAAGTTAAAGTCTAGGTTTTTTTTACAGCGTTTTAGTTCAAAGTGAGTGAAGTAGTATTTTCATTTACCAGATGCAAATCTGGAACTTTGTACAATCAGTGGATTCTTTAGGGAACCTCTGAGCTATCGCGTATCATATTTCTTATAGCCATAGATGTTAATAAGTACAGAATAGTGATAGTTCTGTGGTTATAGTGTCGGGTAACGGAATGTTGTGGGTTGCATTCCAGAAGTGTAATAATATTCTTTTTTTTCTAATTGTAAACAGTAATAAGGAAGGTAGCTTAAATTATTTATTTTGATTTTATTGCTTATGGGTAAGACGTGTTTTTTTGATTTGTTGGAATGTGGTGGAGAATGTTGATGTTGGTCTGAACTAACTCATCTTCATCTTTGCCTTTTTCCAACTATGTTGGGGCTGTCTTTTAATCTATCTGGATGCAGCTAAATACCAGTTTTTACATGGAGCGATTTCCTATCTGACCTCCACAATCCAGTTATTACTGTATAATATACTACTTGGTTGTCAGAATTTCGGGCCACTACCAGTAACGACTGTCAGAGATCTTCAAATGACAGTCGGGTTCGGTTCATGACTATAATATCTCCAATTTTTCTATCAAAATTGTATAATTATAAGCTCACATCATCAACACACACAATACATACAGACTACTTAATTTTTTACCCACCCGATGGCTCGCTCCCTCCATTAGATACATGGGCCTCAAAGATTCCATATTATGTCAATCTTCATTCAGAATGCCTACAGTTTGAACTAGCTAAATTGCCGAGATAATAATTAAAAACTCTCTTTCCAAACACAAAATTAACCCATCCAAATAGCCCATTACATCACAACCTACTTAGCAACAAATAACCTGAACAACAGGCCACAAAAACACACAGACGAACACAGATTTATCATCAATTTAATCTTAATGCAAACAGCATAATGTAGACGTCAGAAAAGGTAGCCATACTGACACCCTCATCCCAGGAAAGGCACCACAGGGTTCCTTTGTACGAGAAAATAATGAATACCCAGTCAAGATGAGCTTAATATTATAATTTGATATTTTTTAATACATAAAGATATTATAAGAGTCACGCGTTCAAGTGTTTATTTAACGCGTTTCTGAACGATTGAGTTTTGAAACGAATGTCGGTTGTTTTTTGGAGTTAGAGGTGAATGTTCGAGTGATCGATTGGGTTTGACAGCTGATTGCGAGGTTATGGTGTTGTCTATGTTTCTACAAGCTTGTTGTTGATGGGGTGGGTAGAGATTTAGGTGTCGATGTTTGTCATGACGTCAAGCCTGTTGGTTAGGCCGAGTTTATCTTTAGTATAACCACATTGTATGAGTACGGAAAATGTGAGGAAAGTTTTGAGTATAAATGTGGCTTTAGGAGTAGAGAAAGATCAAAGAAACGATGAACGTATTGAATACAGTATGATATGACTTTGTAGAAAGGCAGTGACTGATTCGATGAGGAGTAGGTAATAGAGAAGTATGGAAGAATAAGACATGCTGCACCGACCGCAAATAAATTTGTATAGGGGTAGAAGAAAGATGATATTATGATGGAAATAATTATTACTGCATACGATAGCCCCCTCTTTTATAAGGTATGCATACACTACAAACCACTATCTATAATGATTCTTACTTTTGCTCGTTGTTGTCTATTAGTGAGAATCTGTCACTTTTTAAAGATATTAAACTGCATAAAGAAACTGTAGCTCCATATAAGGAGTTCTATTTAATAAGGATCTTAAATATGCTCGGGATGAATTAAGGGCAAAACTGCACGAACTATCAGCACATGATATGATGTGAAGAACCTTATGATAATCCAGGAAAGGTCATCGTACGGATCTTCATTATTATCATCATCATTATTAGCTTCTCTTGCCCTTAACCCAATTCTTGACGGCACGGTTGGCGCAGTGGCTCAAGCAATGGACTGCTGCGCTGCGTGTCGCGGGTTCGATCCCCGCACGGAACAAATATTTGTATGACCTACAGATAGTTGTTCCGGGTATACAAATACCCAGACCCGGAACAACTATGTATGTGAGTTTAAATGTTTGTGAACGCATCCACGATACAGGAGAAATTCCTAGTGTGGGGCAACGTTTTTAAAAAAAAAAAATACATTTGGGGTCGGCGGAGCATGTCTTCTTCTTTCCCGTTTCTATTCCTCGTCACCTCATCAGAAAGCTCCTTTCTTGCCATATTATATCATCCATCCATCATATTATATCATCGGTACATACTCCATCCATCGTTTCGTTTCTTTGCCCTTCCTCTATTCTTATACCCATCCACATTCAACTTTTCTCCCGACATTTTCCTCATTCCTCCGCATCACTTGCCCATGTTCATCATACGGAGATTGAAAGATATTTCACCTTAAGTTAAACTGGTAGTGGTTTCTCTTATTTAATCCGGTGTGGAAGAGAGATGCCGTTAGACACCCAGTATAGTTCTGTCACGTTTCCACACTGGAATAAGATTAAGTTAGGACTGTTTTAAGACGTCATAGTAGCACCAGATCACTGAAAATATTTCTTCTCCATTAATCGTCGAAAATAAATAAATCGCCAAAGCATTTTTTAAAGTTCAACAGTCGAACGCAATCAGCAAGGTCCCTATTCGTTCCTGAAAAGAACAACCCATCCTCTTTTGACCAGCCATCGCCTCCACCAATTTAAAAGAACGAAACATAATTTCACCCACTAAATCAACTGCACCAACCAACACCCAATCAACCAGAGATCAACCACCAATTAACTCTCCAGGTCAAGCCATGATTACCTCAAACCCATTCCTAAAGTCCTATCCATTAATATTTGAGCAAGTAATACCCAATACGAAGTTTGACAGCTAAAAAATGCTACCGTAGAACTTCGAAGAGCTTTTGTAACAACATCATTAGAGCTTCTGACTTGCTATAAAAGAGCAAATAGGCGGTAAGCTTATACCTTATTATGGTGGGGCGACCATGGAGTTTGGTTAAAGAAAGACTAGTTTCGAGAACAACATACACCAACCTTATTGGATGGATTGTGTGAGAAAGAAGAAAATGATGTCCATGTTTCCGTCTGGGCTGCGGGTTGTTCGCAAGAGATACCGCGGCCTTGGCGCAAGAGCTAACAAGGAACATGGGTGGTTTTTAGTCAGTAGAAGTCTGACACTCCCTTCCACTCTGCCCAAGAGCGGGAGGGGTTATTTGTTAATTTCCCACCCCACAATAAAAAAGTCTCACAGAGGAGAATGGAAGAAAACGTGTTGCGCCAACCCCATATAGAATGGGGCAAGGGCAGGAACATGATGATGATTCACGGACCTTAATGGTGAGGATCTTCAGAAAGAACAGGTGCGTAATACTCGCAACCAGCTGGCGTGTATATCCGGGTGTATGAATGTGGATGAGGCATAAGGAGTATGTAAGGATCGAAGCTGGTGGCGTTCTGTGGGGTCTGCCTACCACCATGGGGAAAGGGCGTGAATTTATGTATGTATGATTTCGGGAACTAATGTTAGTAGGTGAAGCTACGCTTATTTTTCTTTTGTGTGTGGTCGCCTAACCAGGAGTCAGCGTTTTAATGCCACCATGGTTTGACGTTTGACTTTATCTACATGCAATCGAGAAATATTTGTCAGACTTGCTGTTTTAGTTTCCTCACGATGATTCCTTCAAGTGATTATTATACATAACATAAAGAAATAAAGAAAAATTGAAGAATTGAATTTTAAGTGATTATCTGCGAAAGTCACACCACTAAGTTGTCACTGCTTATTAATATATATGTGCATAATTAATATATATGTGGGAGTGGTGAAGAATAAAGTGCAGTGAAGGAATGTGTCCTCATTTCCACTTATCCCAAATGTCTTAAAAAATTGTGTAAAATATTGGGACAAGCCCGCCACTGTTCCCAAACCACTGTAACTCCTGTTAGCCAGAATCAACAGTGGCGACCACAAGAAAAGCGCCGAGACAATGAAGCTCGACGAAGTCCCAGGGAAACGATTTAACTGTCTTGGATCCCACAACGAAATTAATCAGAAAAGAAAAGCGGAGGAGTAGGAAAAAACACATAATTTCCAATTCCCTCCATATCAGCAGGAGACAGAACAGAACAAGGCCAATAGGCACACAGGGACGTATACAAATGGGATGAGCCCAGTTGCCGAGCACCACGGATATTATTGTCATTAATATTACTGGGTTCTGATATTAATGAGAATTAACAGTCTGTGCGCAAAAATATGAGGACTTATCTCAGACACAATTATCTCGCCATAAATCCCGGACAAGTAACAAGTATGGTCACCCGAACATAACTGCTTAAATAAACATCGTTAACAGTGATAGATATGGGTAGTTATGAAAATAAACCAAAAGACGCTAACTTAACGAGCGTGAGTACCACTGACCGTTTGTAAGCGATCGTTATGATGTGTTTGATGTACATTGATGGGTTTGTGTGAAGATGTGAAATGGAGCTGGTGTATAAAGTTTGGTGATTGTTTTATGAAGTGAACTTGATAATAGAATTTTTTTTGTAATATTATTGATTTTAATATCTCAAATCCACGCAATTTTGACATTAGTAGCACAAATCGAATATCAACTGTGGTGGACGCAAGATTTTCCAGTATGTAGTCATGATTGTGTTCCTTGGGCTTAAAAACTTAATACAACAGATGAAGCGATTATTTATCTTATTAGATATATATTTACGCTAGCGAGTGTCCTTAATAAATTTGAAAAAATGTAAAAATATGTAAGAAAGCTCCTGGTTAAATACTTTTTATTAAATTGCAAAATGGACCTGCTCTTGATGTCGATCACGCCTAATGGAAAGCGATGGAGGAAGTCTATGGTGCTCAGTGGTGGTACTTTATGAAAACTACCTACAAAATAACATAACATAACATTACATCACGCCTGTAATCCCCGTAGGGTTAGGCAGAGGTGTACCTAATAGTACACCCACATTTTGCCAGTTATGTTTAAGTTCCATGTAATAGGGGGCGAGCCTATTGCCATCACCTACAAAATAAAGATTTTCAATTTAAAAAGAAAACTACTTCCCAAACAACCTCGTTTTACATTTCCCTTCATGCAATACCCAGCCAGCAATGTACCTCAACGTCCCCAACAAACTCAATCCGCCATCTTAACCCCGTCCATCCAATACAAGCCCGGGAAGGTACCCTGCTGTGACGTACCTAAGTTTATCCCTTTCACATCAATTGAAAATATATTATATTTGTCCTTTTTCCTCGCAGTCAAACAGTTTAGTGGCGTGATTGCTTCTAGCTTTATGAATATTTAGATTTGTCTAGAGATTAATCTTGTTTAATATGCGATAAAGTGTAGTTAGGGCTTTTGTGAAGGATGTCTGTACAGGGTTACCATTTTGAAGTTTGAAAGAGCGATATATGCTTTGGATTGGCCAACTACAGTACTTTAACAAGTTATAATGCATTTGTGACTGTAATTTCGCTGGTTTTAAAAGTGCCTTTTATTGTTTAATTGAAATACATGCTCTGAGAAAGAGATGAACAGTTGGATATTACCAAAAAGAAAATTTAAGTCATTTATAACCCATTTAACTATTTCTTCTTAACCCATCGCATTTTTTTTTCCCGACAATCCCGCCACACTATCCCCAAACCACTGTAGCTCCTTTATGCCAAAATCAACAGTGGCGACCACAAGAAAAGCGCCGAGACAATGAAGCCCGACGAAGTCCCAGAGAAACGATTTAACTGTCTTGGATCCCGCAACGAAATTAATCAGAAAAGAATAGCGGAGGAGTAGGAAAAGTCATCGCATTTATAGACACAGTTAAAAAGCCATTGTTTAATGTACTTACATATGCTGTACTTACTTTTGACAAGTGAGAGGTTAAAAACAAAACCGTATATTTGGGAAATGAAGCATGACAAGACCGGGCAAACGGACGATGGGAAAATAGGCCAATATCTCCGTACAAATACGGACAGATCTACGTCTATAGTTCTCATCATCATCAGCCTACAGCAGGTAGTCCACTACTGAACGTAGGCCTCCTCAACGGCACGCCAATCAAATCGATCCTCAACAACTCTGTAGCTTTGGGTGTGGAGGTCAGATAGGCAGCCGCTTTATGTAAAATACAGGTATTCAGCTGCATCCGGAAGCCTACACCCCAAAATACTTGGGAAAAGGTGAACAGATGATAAAGACAAGAAAAATAATTACACTTTCCTATCTACATGTTTATAATCCTATACATGTTATGATCACTTCGCGTCCGTTGCGTGTGAAGTACAAAACGTATGAATTAATTACATGCAAGCCATTCCTTAGTACGATTGCTTACACGTCTGGCTGTGTGTGTGTCTCTTTGCTTGTGTGTGTGATGGTGATAACTGATGGGCAGATAGCGATGCTGTTTTAGATGAGGTGTGTTAGAGGTTATAAAATGTTGATGTTTAAATCTTATTTGTATTTAATAAATTTTGTAGTGAAATGTTTTAATGACTTCTTAATAAGACTGTCTCATTGGTCTAGTGGTCGCAAGCACGAATGCTCTGCATAAGGTCCAGGGTTCGATTCCCAGGTAGCGTAAAGTTTCATTGGATTTTTTCTATCAGGAATTTCTCAGTAGTAGCTACGGGGTCTGGATTTGTGCGCGGTTAATGGCACGTCCCCTATTTCATGGGACTTAAACATAAATGGCGAAATGTGGGTTAGATTACCGAATAAGTCTTGGGTACGTACCCAAGCAGGCGCATTAATTTGTATAATTTATTTCATCACCGCTGCACTCTAAACGGTGAAAGAAAACATCGTGAAGAGACCGGTATGTCTTAGAACAAGCAAATCGAAGACATATTATACATTTATCAATCTGCACCGCGTGATGGATTATGTGTAGCCCACTTCATGTGACATCTACAAACCCGCACTGGGTCTGCGTGGTGGATTACACCCTATCCCCTCTCATAGAGAGAAGGCCTGTGTCCCAGCAGTGGGAACACTACTTATAGGCTGATAATGCTAAACTCAAAGATGAATTTAACAATTACATTTTAATTTAACATTTTCTACCGAAAACTTGATGCCAATTCCAGGGAAATCGTAAGTAAATTTAAAACCAAAAACAACACCGTTGTACCTGAGACCACAAGATCGACAACACTGTCCACTTAAGGCTTAATTAAGATAAAACCCAAACATCACACATTACATAATCTCTCTAAACTTAACGGTAACCCAATTGCTGCAAGAAAGTTAACACGTAACTTCAGATTAACATTAAAATCCTACCACTTAAACTTATCAGATGCACCATTCAAATTACTCGAATACAAATTACATTCATTCAAATCTGAATGGAACCTTAATGCGAGTCATTCGTTCATTCTTGACAAATTAATTCGTTCATTCGTACGTTCGAAGCTTGCATGTTAATTTGAAGGTTTTAAATAATGAGATGCGCGTAAATGAGGTAATTTTAAAAACGTGTGTATGTGATTTTTTTGTTTTAAAGTTCATTTGAAGAATCAATTGGTGTCTATCAATTCGTGTATTGGCTGATTATGTGAAGGGTTGTGTTTGTAATTTGTTCGGTGGTAAGAGGAGAGAAATTAAGGGATTAATTAGGGAAAAATTGAGCTCTGGAGGCTTTTAATACGTATTTTGTTAAATCAAAATAAAACCTAATGTACCTACTAACAAAAAACTGCATACATGAGTATCATTGCTCTTCTTTTGGGGATACATAACATCTGTAGCGAAAGATAGGTGCAGGGAAAGTTTTGGTAGAAGTGTGTTAATACATAGTACACCCACATTTCCCTAGTTAATTAAGTAAGTAGCATGTAATAAAGGGTTAGTCTATTGCCATCAACCAGGCACAAGTCCAAACACAGAGGCTGCTATTGAGCAATTCCAAATGGGAACACCCATCATCATCTGCCTAGCCTTTTCCCAACTATGTTGGGGTCGGCTTCCAGTCTAACCGGATGCAGCTGAATACCAGTATTTACATGGAGCGACTGCCTATCTGACCTCCACAACCCAGTTAATACTAGGTAATACGATCAAATGGGAACACCCAATAAGAGTTTTTAGTGCATAACATTGAGTCACACCGTAAAATGTGATTTTTCTCCCCAAAAAAGAAGACTTTTTTCAGCAATACGTTTCCCGAAAGCAAGGGTTGCTCGCAAGAGATACCGCGGCCTCGACATGAAGGGCTAAGAAGGAACATGGGTGGTTTTTAGTCAGTAGAAGTCTGACACTCCCTTTCGCTGTGCCCAAGAGCGGGAGGGGTTATTTGATGATTTCCCAAACCCCCAAAAAAAAAAAAAGGGTAATGATTTTGGCAGTCCCTTTGGGATAGTTACTTAGTTTGGATGTACAGAATTCTTGAGTGATGGCATTGAGAAGGGTCCGTTAACTCCTCGTATCATAACATATAATCCACAATTTACATTAATGGAGCACATAGGGGGTTTTCTTTACAATCTTAATTCTTGAAATTAAATGTGTAGAAAACGTTAAGGGGATGAGTGATCGTAATTTTTATCAATGGGAAAATCTATCGGCACAAAGCTTTTCTGAGTATGTTTTTATATAATTAAACTTCATGTACAAAAGTGATACATAGGCGGACTTAATGCCACAAGGCATTCTCTACCAGTCAACCTTAGGGTCAAATAGGACAGCACTGTGGTAGAGTACAAATATAAATAAATTAGGAGATATTTTGTTAACATAAATTAATATACCTACATAAATGGTACATACTAATACATATATATTAAGATGGAATTAAATAAACTAATATATATTATAATACATACAAATAATTCAAAAAACGAGAAACCAAACAATTATTACCATGACTACCACACATTAAGAGTGATTCAGTCCGATTTTAAGAAGTGCTTCCGCACAGCAGCAACAGTATTAGGATTTTATGGTTTCTGAATTTGTGGTCCTGTGTACCTACTGCGTAGATCATGTTAAATAAGGGTTGAGAGTAGGTATCTCTTTTTCCACTAGTAGTAAGGTACAATATGGTTCTGACATTTGGAGGAAATACAATTTTGATCAGAAAAGTTTCTTTAACTAGTGAATATGATTTCTTAATTTCTGCTTCTTATAATAACACAAATCTTATTTCTTCTTTTCGTATATAATAGGTAGTATATTTAGGTTTATAAGAATAATACAAACTCTCATAGCAATAAACGTATTCAAATTAAATACGAACATGATTCAAAAAGTAACAAAAATTTTGACAATAAGATAAAAAAATACTCAACATTTTGACAATATTGACTATGTTTACAGAAACTAGGCCTAACTTAAAAATAGGCCTATATCTAAAACCAGTAGTACTGGCGAGCGAGATGGCAACATTCACCAATTTTCCAATCATAGCAAAGAAAGAGACAGACAGACCTCTTACCTACACGAGCGAGCAAGACGGCTATACAGAGACAATAGTACTCAAGCCTGCCGCGCTCTGATTGGTCGACAGGTTAGTTCCAATTATTTGTAAATGCGCGAGAGTACTTGTAACTTACTTCTTTTTATTTTGAACATACAATTAAAGGAGTTTGTACTTTATTTCTGAGACTTTAAAATTTATATTTCGTTGTAATGTATGGAGTTGTAAGTTAATGTATGGATTATCGGATTATCACTTGGTTCAGTTAAGTTGTGACTTTAAGTTATGTTGTGAAGTGTGAAAAATGGTAATTAAGGGTGACAATTTTGAAATGGCTCGCGAATTCATAAATTAATATTTTAAAAGCGCTTCACCCGGGGTATTTTATCAAAGAAGGTCATTGCAAATGTCATTTTTATTTCAATATAGTGTAGTAATGCTGTTACAAGAAGGCTGATTTACATTCGACTACAACATAGGAATGGGAAAAGGCTCGGCAGATGCGGATTGTCATACTATTTTTCACTTGTATGAGATCTTTCTGAAGGAAAACTAAAGAAACGATGGGTGGATTGCAGATTTTTTTAAATAGTAATCTTACTGCCGCACTCAGACACAGAGACAGCTTTAATGATTACTTAGGCCATCACTTAGTAAAGGTTTTGACAGTTTTGTCATACAAAAGTATGTCAAATCTTTACTAAGTGACGGCTTAAGTAATCATTAAATATCTCTGAGTACCGCAGTTAGTCTTTAATCTCAAAGGTCGATCGATTGGTAGTAGTTAGTGCCGATTTATATGCATAGATGGCGTTACTTACTGCTCCGAGTTAAAGTGTTGATACTCAAAAATGTGCCTTACAACACCACTTACTATAAAATAAATTTCTTATAAAATAACCTCAACACTTCACAGTCTATCTAAGTTTTTAAACATGGTTAATATCCCGTTTTCAGTATTAATAATAGTACTTGAAAGACCCCTGAAAATCGCATCTTCAAGTTGTTATAAATTAATTTAAGTTATGTTAAATATTAAATTTAAAACTTGTTCATAAATGACAAGTAATACTCAAAGTACCTACATATTATACTTAACCCTACAATCCTCGAAGCGTAACGTGGAAGTAAAGTTATTATATAGTACACCCTTATTTTGTTAGTCCCTTTTTAGGGTACCGTACCTTCCTCAAAAGGAAAAAACAGAAGCCTTGTAGGATCACTTTGTCGTTCATCTGTCTGTCAAGACCCATTTTCTCAGGAACGTATGAAAGTATCAAGCTGAAATTTATATCAAGTACTCAGGTCTTCTGTCTCTTGAAGCTATGAGAAAATCAAACTTCTAAACCAACACAATCAAAGGATAAAGCCGTTTATGCTGCAAAATTTCTAACACACGCAAGGGAATCAAAACCTACTGGGTAGAGTTACTTCCCGTGAACTCAGAATCTTGAAATTTGTTACGAAGCAACGTCTCATAGCACAGACAAAGGAAAACATGTGAAAAGTATAAATTTTAATTATACACCTACAGGTTTGAACGGAACCCTCGGTGCGTGAGTCCGACTCGCACTTGGCCAGTTTTTTTTTTAAGTAGTTGGATGACAAAGTAATACCTAACGGAGGCCAGACTATTGTAATCATCTGCGCATAAATGGTTGCATGTCAATTGTTGACTGGTACGCCACACCCTAACCCATCGGGAATTACGGGCATAATGTTGTGTTAATAAAAACGTAATCACTATTCGACATGCTCTTGAAGGTAAGTACTATAATACCTACCTATCGAATAATTACATGTTAACCAAAGCCACACTGTCAACTCAAACGAATCTTGAACCCAAACCTAGTATTTAACCACCTATCATTAACTTTAAACGGTTAATCATTTAAAAGTTATAAGTTTATATTTAAAGGGGTGCCACACACTAAATTGATTCGGCTTGTTCATGTTGCTACGAACTGGATGGACAAAATTTGAGTGATCGATTTAAGAAGAAGAAGGGCGGCAACATCGAATGTTATGTGGATATGCATATTGCATTCGAGAAAAAGCTATTTAGCTCAAATTTTACGGAATCGATTGACTCAGAAATAGCTACCTAGTATGCGATTGGCATGAGTCGAATGAAAACCGAACATTTTAGTAATTATTCCGGTTAGGTTTCATTATTACCATTCAGGCCACACAGTAGTCCATAGCTAGACATAAGTGATCCTAATCGCACGTCACTCAGTTCTATTCCCGGCGACCCCCCATCCAGCTGCTACCAGCCACATCGTTGATCCACCTAGCCTAGGTCGACTTTTTTCATCATGTGCCTAGCCT
The DNA here is from genome assembly GCA_949774965.1 of Diarsia brunnea. Lineage (NCBI taxonomy): Eukaryota > Metazoa > Arthropoda > Insecta > Lepidoptera > Noctuidae > Diarsia > Diarsia brunnea. The sequence goes on from OX459019.1 coordinate 2,086,843, forward strand.
TTGCCCAGCTATACTGGGGTCGGTTGCCAGTCTAACCAGAAGCAGCTGACTACAGAGTGACTGCGATCTGACCTCCACAGCTCTGTTAGTACACTGATTACCTGTAATTACTGCGAAAGATAAAAAAAGACAGCTATAACAAGCAGCTTAACGTGCTTTCCGAGGCACGGTAGAAAATCGGTAAGGAATGGATGGTCACCCATCAGTTCGACTTTTGCTAGCTTAACCTTAGAAATCGATACGTGTGTCTGTTATCATGTAACCACAACGTCCTCCTAGATCTGTTTTGGTATTTGACAAATACTGCAGAACCGAAAGTGCCGACCCGAATAATAGTGTGGAGCATCTCTTATAACTGTTTGTGAAAGGTTAAAGAGAACGCGTTGATGTCTTTATAATGACAGTAAACACGGTCCGTGAAGATGTCGGTAATTCTATGAAATTATATGATTTCAATAATTTATTGTTTCATAATTTTCCAATTTAGTAGACTATCACCTCTGTAATGGTTTTTTAAAACATCTGCCCTCGTTATAAACTTTTTTCCTTAGTCGATAAGAAACTATTGTTTTAGATTTCTTTTTGTTGGAAAATGTTTTCTTAGATGTCAATTTTGATCGAAATATGTTTTTAAAATGTATGGAGCTGTCAGTTCGTGTGTTTACTATTAAAACAATATATAACGGGAACAGTCAAACAACTTCACAAACATCAATGTCTAAAATAATTGCCTTTAACCTACTGTATCTGTCGCCTATAAAAGGACTTTAATACGAAAGAGACGCAAAAACTGCTTTGAGAGTTTCTCACTGAATGCAATGAGTCCATCTAAGTTCCATTTTAGAGACATAATTAAATGGTAGAATCCATCTCTATCATCATCATCATTTCAGCCATAAGACGTCCACAGCTGGACATAGGCCTCCCCCAAAAGGGGGAGGATTTGCCATAATCATCATCATTTCAGCCATGAGACGTCCACTGCTCGACATAGGCCTCCCCCAGATGGGGAGGGGGGATTTGCCATAATCACCACGTTTGGAAGGCGGGTTGGCGATCGCAGTATGGTTGTTACGAAGGCACAGGGAACGCTGCTGCCCATTCTCTGGTAAGTCCCTTAGTCGCCTCTTACGACACCCATGGGAAGATATGGGATGGTGCTATTCTTTATATCCTTTCGAACATATGAACATAATTATACATCTTACCATATCTAGTAAGCATTTACTATAAGAGTACCATGACATAAAGAAAACTTATTTGAATAAAAATGGGGTTCGAGTCTCTAGTCTTGCAGGAACAACCACTTGGGGATGCCCAGGTGGTTGGTTGACTCTTCCTGTGACTAGAGGGCTGGTCTATTTTTTAAATCTATGAATCAGTATTGCCATCCATTTGATTATAAGTATGATTATGATTTTATTTGTGATTTTAATTTTTATGTTAATTGCGATTTTACAACAATGTGGGCGAATTTTTTTGGTGACTTTTAATGCTTTCCTTGTTTTTGATATGTAAATATTTTTATTGCAAAGTTTGTTCTTAAGTAAATAAAACCTCGTTTCCCAAAAATAATTCGACATATTATTTATCATTGTTATACACCAAAGTAAAGCTTTTCGAGAACACCTGAGAGCTTACGCAATCTACTTCACAGGGTTTCCTCTTTGGGCTGCGGGTTGTTCGAAAGAGATAACGCGGCCTCGGCACAAATGCTAAGAAGGAACATGGGTGGTTTTTAGTCAGTAGAAGTCTGACTCTCCCTTCCGCTGCGGAACCCCCAAAAAAAAAGGGGTCTTCTTTCTACAACTTTGTTACCACTAAAAAAGTGTCACGTTGTCCTTCTTGCGTTTCTATTGGCAACACAACGTGATAATAATCGTTACTCATTCTTGCTCTATGTGAGAAAATAGAATCTTTTACCTTAAAATGGGACAGTTCAACGTGATTCTCCTGCCTTTTCACCAATTTATTTGGTATCGGCGCAGCATGTCTTTTTCTTTTATACCTCATCATCTCAGCAGTCACCTCCTTTTTAGCCATATCATCCTTCACACAGTCCATTCATCGTTTCTTTGGTCTTCCGAAAAACGGGACAGCAACATTCTATGAATAATATTTATAACTTCAGGGCATCTGTCATAACTCTTGTGAGAAAATTGTGAGATTTCCCACAATGTAATATTCCTGCTTAGATTCGTATCCGCTAGCCAAACCGTCATGGTAATGTGTGGGGACTGAATGTAATATTTACCTTGTTAGGAGGTGTATCATTCATTTAAAATTGTAGGAAATACATAACATCACGCCTGCAGTTCCCGAAGTGCAAGGCAGAGGTGTACCTAATAGAACACCCACATTCTGCCAGTTATGTTTAAGTCCCATGTAATAGGGCGAGTCTTTTATTTTAATGGGACAAGCCCGCCACACTATTCCCAAACCACTGTATTTCCTGTAAGCCAGAATCAACAGTGGCGACCACAAGAAAAGCGCCGAGACAATAAAGCTCGACGAAGTCCCAGAGAAACGATTTAACTGTCTTGAATCCCGCAACGAAATTAATTAGAAAATAATAGATAATTTCCACTTCCCTCCATATCAGCAAGAGACAGAACAATAGGGCGAGTCTATTGCCATCAACAGAGCACAAATACAGGCTCCATGGCTGCTACTGAAATTACTGATGAAAAACCCAATAACATTTTACTCAAACTGGGAATCGAAGCACCTGCAATATTAATGATTTTATTACATTTAAAGGACTGATGATCTGACTTACAATGTCTCGACGTTCTTCAGGATGAATGCCTAGAGACTTTTAGATTTGAAGCATTGTTTGTAGTGTTTTAAATGGAGTACAGCTGATGTCGGAATGCTATATCGAAGACCCAAAATGTAAAAATATCGATTTGATTGTGTTAGATCATATCCCCTATTTTTACCCGACTGCAAGGAAAGGGTAATGTTTTCTCTTGTATTTACTAACGTAACTGACAAAGTGTCTGCGTACTATTAGGCACATTACCTAACCCTTCGCGGATAACAGGGTTGATGTTATGTTATTATGCCCTTTTTTTGGAAAGTGGGAAATCATGAAATGACTCCTCCTGCTCTGGGCAGAGCGGTAGGGAGTGTCAGACTTCTACTGACTAAAACCCACCCATGTTCCTTCTTAGCCCTTTGTGTCCGCGGCCGCGGTATCTCTTTCCAACAACCCTCAGCCCTGTTATTATCCCCTTTTTAAACCATCAAAACATCAGCAGACAATTTACTTAAAATACTTCCGGATACTTCTCACACGATCATCATAACTAAACCTACCTAGTTTAAACTTAAAGCTTTATATCTCGAATCTAAACTAATGAAAGCTTAATTAAAATGGGTGCGTGTTTATGGTCGAGAAAAGTGGCAAGTGTGAGCGGTATTATTTAACGATGCGGGTATAAATTATGGCGGGAGAATGAGTGCCACGCCCTGCGACCAGCCGCCGCCGGCGATACGGGTGGGGGTGATTCGATAGATAGGATTTATCGATAGATTGACCTTTGGCTCTAACAGGCTTTTTAGCACAACATTGTAACAAGATGTGTCGAACTTTTTATTTACAATCAGTCGATCACACATCATCATCATTCTCCAGCTCTAAGGTATACCAATTTATTTGGAGTTGGCGCAGCATGTCTTTTTCTTTCATTCTTCCTTATTATTTATCATCTCAGTAGTCACCTCCCCATATCATCCTTCATATCAATCCATCGTTTCTTTGGAAGACCAAAGTATGTCAGTCCAGCTAACGTATCAACGTGTCTGCTATCATACATTGCAAGTGGATAAAATTAATTTAAGGATAGATTTGTGATACACTCAAACCAATTCGAGAACCAAAATATCCCTACAAAAACATTGCATTTAATATGTTTTATTACTCCTCAGTAGGAGTGATACCAGAGTGTGTATTATCAGTACGAAGAAAAGCGTTCTTCAATATTCCATAGAAAATGGAGAATCCTCCGAACAGACGGGTGTTATGCCTGGTAGTGGTGACATGACAGTATAACTTCTTGTAGTGATGCTAATCATACTAATCGCTATTCAAAAACCTATTTAAAATCTTTACTACCTACCTATACTTACTGACCGTAGTCACGTAATTATTCGGTAGCTCTTAGTTTAACAATCAGTAATCTATTATCTGTTGTTTGCGGTTTTGAATTAGTAGTAGAGGTAGGACTTTGTCCGGTAGTCGGATGACCTTATTGTCCTTACCTTAAAAGTAGTTCCTCCAATATAAATGTGTAATCCAACGCTCGAACTAATAATTATTATCGATACTAGTATCCCTGGAGTACATCCCATCACTATTGCTCTCAGTAACAAGGCAGCATCGAACGATGCATTCTGGTGATTAACCATTATTATATAAAGTAAATTCAATAATGGCCCGGTGCTAACTCGATGTTTACTGATGGCCAGTAATCTTTACAAAATGATTTTCAACCCTAACGCATTTTAAAAATTAAGTTCAAAGTGCTTCAACAAGATCTCAACGAATTTTGACTTCGACAAAATTAATTTTGCAGTCAAAAAAGTATTTAAGCCATATACTTTTAAGAGGATTCTTGTTTGTGATCTGCATGTGGAGATTTGTGATCGTTATAGGGTAATACTAACCAGTGTTGCCAGTATATCGCAAATTACCCACATAAAGGGTAATTGTGCGAAATTTTAGGGGTTGTCTGCTGAAGTGTTCGTGAGTTAATGGCTATAAGTGCAGACATTTTGCAGTAAAGTTTTGTATATGAGCCTGTGTGTTTACTTATGTGCATATTTTCACGCCATTTTCTTTTTCTGAGTAAGTAGAGATTTTTAGTAGGCACTTTGTTGATTTTGTTATGGAACATGATTTGTTTATTTAAACATGTGGAAGTTGTTCGGTTTAAAGTTGACTAGACCTTAATGGGTGTGTTTCCTTGGGTGGTGTTCAGTAGCATTTGCCCGGTAAAATCTGAGGATTTAAATAAAGTGTCATGAATCAACCCGCTGGTTGAAAGATTGAAACTTGAATGTGTTGTTGAACTTGAATCTACTGAAAAGTATTATTCTATCCCCTGGAAAGTCGGTTTAAATACGAAACGCTTTGAAAGCGATTGCCACTTATCCGTGCTCTTTGGATGAAACACAATTTAATTTTTAGACCCAATTCATGATTTATTTATTTAAAACTAGCTGTTGCCAGCGGCTTCGCCCGCTACAACTCGAAAATTATCCCACGGGAAGAGAAAATCGGGATAAAAAAAAATTGGTTGCCTGTAAAGTCGGTATACGGGCGAAAGTTTTACGTGACAACGAAAATAGAAGCGCAAGACATGAACCGGTGTGTATGCCTATCTCTCTCACTCTCTCTCTCTCGCTCTGGACGCGTGCCTCTCACTCGCTCTCATTGTGAGCGCATAACGTGAGCGGAGCGTAACGCAGTTTCTTGAAGTGTCACCCGGCAAACCAATTTATAAGACGTTGTCACGTCAAAAGTAGCCTATATGTTAATCCAGAATCGTGAAAGAGTAACAAACATCCACACATCCATTCTCACAAACTTTCACATTTATAATATTAGTAGGATTCATGTGCAATAGGCGAACTTACCAGTGCCTACCAGTCAACCTTTGAGTTAAATAGGACAACAGTGTGATAGGGTACAAATTGATATTAAAAAATCACATAACCCTCCTTTTGAGCTTCGCCACAGTCGGGTAACTAGTAAATCTTTTTTTCGGAAATTTTATTAAATTTTTATTTTAGTTTCACAAATATTACAACACTTATTAAAAGTCATATTATTATAAAGTAGATACCTTTCTTTGTTTTTTATTGGGTGTGAATCTCAACCTTCAAATAAACAAAACACTCCACTATAATTTCTTACAAAAAACAAACAAAAACAAAAAAAAAATAACCCATAATGTTTCTCAATCCACACGGATACCTGTCATAGTCATACCGCCATAAACTGTCCGTAACAGAATTCATTAAAGAACTGATAATTATAAATAAAGCAAACGAAACCGCTATTAATATCACAGCCGAGCTCGGGACAAAATATATAATTTAAAATATTAATATTAACTAATTATACGTTTAAAAGAAATATTTTATGCATAATGATATGATATAAATCTCGTAACGGTTTAGGGCTGGGATGAGGTCGATGTTTTGGTAATTTTTTTATCGATATTTTTGTGTGAAACGAAACATTTGTTAGTGTGAACACTACTAAATAATTTTGATTATAGTTGGCAGCATGATGAAGAAAAGTTATCCAACTTTAAATCTTAAACTATTTACTCAAATTGTTAGAATGATTGTAATTAATATTATAGGGATTGCTTGAATAAATTATTTATGAAGAAAGAAAACACAAAAAAAATATTTACCTAGTATTTTAGGGTTATTGTCCCTCAATACCAAAAGCAAAATATAATTGGAAATGGTTACTATCAATCATTTAATTAGAATGTTCTCCCACAAGCTAAAAATATTACACAGAACATCAAATAGAAAAGAAATAGTAACCGGTACAAAACCGTAGAACAGCAGAATAAACCTTTAGTTTCACAAAACGTTTTTTATCTCTTCAAGTAACGTAAAGACCCGGTCTATAAAAGTCTATTTTAGCAACGCCTCTCACATAACCGCACACAATCGCATATCATCCACCTCACAACAGCACCATCAACACCAATTCATAACCGATTCTATCGACGTTCGCATTCAATAAAACACGCTGAGACGCCACAGACGCAATCAATGCACATAATAAACAGCTGAACAACCACGGGCGTAACTTTAAAACAAATAGTTCTCAGAAACGGAAACTTTCATAACTTTACCAAATTGACACCTTGTTGAGACGAAGCAATTCTTGGCGATTTGCGCTGCCCGTAAGTGGCCTATTATAAAAATACAAACTTACCTCCGTGGCTAAAACATTCAAAATTAACCCTTATGGTTAAACAGCTAAGGTGGGAGTCGAATGTAGGTGTAAATTTGTAGAAACGTTCTCAGAATATCGGGCCAGAACACATCTCATCGACAAGTCGTTTTGTGTTTTTTTCCCATCACGGAATATCAATGAAATTTGTTCGAGCCCCAATTATGTGGGCATGCCTTTATTTTCGTATTGGAAAGGGTTCCGTAATGATTTTTTAGTTTAACGCGTTTATTATTGGTCGTTTATATCGTATTGGTGATTAATCAACGTTTTTTTTTTGGGTGCTTCGGTGATTAAATGATGTGGCAAGGTGCAAATAAGGTTCTAAGAATAATTGGGATTTTTGTTTAAATTGATACTTTATTATTAAGTTTAGAGTTTATCATCTTATTAGGGAGTGAGTTGAATTTTAAGCAGTCTCATATTCTGTGGAAAAAATTATTAAAATTTGTGATTGTCTGAGAAATAAATATAGCCAGAGCTCGGTTGATGACACAAGGCTGGCAGGATAAGACTGTCCATAGCGTCCATTGTCCAATAGATACACCTCTGCCTGTACAATTGTCACTTGCTTCGGTGAAGGAAAACATCGTTAGAAAACCAGCATGACTGACAGATATATCAGTCAGAGGCCTATGGGCGGCATAAAAACTTTGACACCAGGTCATGCACTAACCACACAATATAGAAGAAGAAGACCTCTGCCTGACCCATCGAGAATAAGTTTTAGTCGTGATATTATGTTATAAGCAGCCAGTTAAACTTGGATTAGAAGTTCAAATTAAACTAACTAGATTTGCAGCCGTTTAGACAATTAAAAAAAAACATAGCCCCATTACCTTCCAAATTCAAACACCAGTCAGCACGCACATTTAATAAAAAATAATAAAAAGCTTCCATTTTTAAACGCTCGGTTACGTCACGTGGGGCTGCGCGCGCACGTTTTTTGCTCGTGTATAATATGTTTAAATATTTGTTAATGCTGCGGAGCGGTAATAGCCCGTGAGTTATATGTGGACACGCCCCGTATCGATAGCAGCACAACACTAGTCGATGGGGATTTGAAAAGAGATTATTATTTTGATGATGAAATGGTTTATTAATGATTAGTTTAAGATTTTTATTGTAGCTTCTATATTCTGTTCATTTTATTCATCATCATCTGCCAAGCCTTTTCCCAACTATGTTGGGGTCGGCTTCCAGCCTAACCGGATGCAGCTGAGTACCAGTATTTTACATGGAGCGACTGCCTATCTGACCTCCACAACCCAGTTAATACTAGGTAATACGATACTCTTTGGTGAGACTGGATGTCAGAATTTCAGGTCACTGACTATCTGTAACGACTACCAAAACTCTATATATGGCAGCCGGGACCAACAGCTTAACGTGCTTTTCGAGGCACGGAGGAAACTCGGTATATCGGGCGGTCACCCATCCACAGACCGACCTAGGCAAGCACAGCTTTACCTAAAGATCGACCCGAGTGGCAGTTCTTATTAAGCCACGAGCTCCTCTGTTCATTTAATTATGAAAGTGAAATCATCATCATCATCCACAGCTTGAATTCATCCACTACTTAGTATAAATATTACTTTAGTTATCATTTTATAAGCACACTAGGTGTTGCCAGAGGCATCGCCCGCTACAACTTTAAAATTATCCCACGGGAAGATAAAATCGGGATAAAAACTATCCAATGTGTTAATCCAGGTTATGAACTATCTGTGTACCAAATTTTATCTAAATCCGTTCAGTAGTTTTTACGTGAAAGAGTAACAAACATCCATACTTACAAACTTTCGCGTTTACTTCCACATCAGCCTTTTTCCAACTTCGTTAGGGTCGGCTTACAGTCCAACTGGATAACGCTAATATCAAATTTTTACATGGAGCGACACCTTATCTGACCTCCACAGCCACCACTACTACTACACTGGGTAATACGATAACCCTGGGTAAGACTGGTTGTCAGACTTTCGTGACACAGACTACCTGTAACGGCTGTTTACAGCTGGGACCAACGCCTTCACGTGCTTTCCATGCGTGCATTACTTTTTGGGTGGTGGGAAATTATCAAATAACCCCTCCCGCTCAGTGCAGAGCGAAAGGGAGTGTCAGACTTCTACTGACTAAAAACCACCCATGTTCCTTCTGTAGTATCTCTTTCGAACAACCCGCAGCCCCGACGGGCCGAACAATCCGCAGCCCCGACGGGCAATGTTGATGATGACCTTAAGACTCAATAAATAAGTGGACAATTTTTGTAATTTTTTTAAGAGATCAACAATTTGTCAAACTTGACATTTACTGACAAACAAAAACTAAGTGAATAATAATTATTTAGGTGCAGTTGCATGCATAATAAATGCTTTATTATATAGATCCGGAACTAGCGCAATAATGGTTGCATAATGATAATATTATCTTATTATAATAAATTATGCATTATTTCAAGGCTATCTGGGTTGCTCTATCTCTTCCTGTTCTGATTCTAGATGTTTCCTAGACGATGTGTAGGCATGTAATCTAGATTTGAGTGTATATACGTAGTTCTGACTTGAAACTACCCAGACTTATTAGTTTGAAATCTCGCAAATCTCAGTTTTGCGTTCTAGAATATGAACAATATCAGTAACCGAATAGGAAACGGATAATGCAAAAAAAACAACATAACATCACGCCGGTAATCCCCGAAGGGTTATGCAGAGGTGTAGCCATTAGTATACCCACATTTCGTAATAGGGCGATCCTATTGCCATCAACCGGGCACAAATCCAGTCTCCATTAGATTATTTTTTTGTTTTTGGTTTTTCTATTAGAAACTTCGTAGTACGTATTCCTTCACGCAAATACTACTAATTGCAGAAGTACATCTGATTGCACGACCACACAATGTCATGAAAAAAGCAGACATTTTATCCTGTGTGCCTTGTTCTGCTGTCCCTCCTACCAGCGCAGGCGCAGCACGATGTTCAGCAATACGCCGCGCTAATTACCGTCTGTAGCTGTACTCTTGTTTCTCTTAGTTTTTCCCCAGATTACTTGCTTGCCAACCTTTGTTTGAAAGCCTTTTGAGCCAGAAGGAGAAAAAAGTTCCTAAAACCTTTGAATTTTGAAACTACATATCGTAAAACCCATCATTTTACACAAGAAATTGCATTATAAAACTTACTCACTATTACATTCAACCCCTTTTTTTTGGGAAGGGGGTTGGAAATCATCAAATAACCCCTCCCGAAGAGCGGAAGGGAGTGTCAAACTTCTACTAACTAAAAACCACCCATGTTCCTTCTCAGCCCTTGTGCCGAGGCCACGGTATCTCTTTCGAACAACCCGCAGCCCCGACGGGCGTCGGACCTTCCATGTAACATTCACCCCTGAAATGTCTATATAATCATCTGCCAAGCCTTTTCTCAACTATGTTGAGGCCGGCTCCCAGTCTAAACAGATGCAGCTGAATATCAGGATTTCAAATCTGTACTAGGATGCCTATTTGACCTCCAATACCCAGTTAGTACCTCTTGGTAAGGCTGGTTGACAAACTTTCGGCTCTCTGACTAACTGTAACGACAGTCAAATATCTACAAATGACAACCAGAACCAATGGTGATTGAATTTGTTTTGTTAATTTTAAGGATTTTTTGCTAAATAAACACAATTTTCTTTCTTTCTTTCTGTAATAATAATAATGTTGTTCTATTAGGGACAACATAGGATCCACTTTTGTTAGTAAATGACTTATACACTAGGATTAGTAACAATTTCATAGTAAACACATTTAGTGAGTCGTGTACCTACGAGGCATTTCATGAGGACAATGATTCAGCATGAGATGCCTCAGCACAGGAGCTCTCGTGTCCTCAGCCACGACTTTCAGGATGCTATTGTCGATGCTATTGTCACTCCCCCAAATCTTCCTCACAACTTATGTGATTGTTTAACGTGATTTCCGAGGAGATAAGTCAAGGACCAATCTAGGGAAGCGATGGCTTAACCTGAAAATCGAATTGGGCGACTGTTATTTGTGTTACAGTAAGATCCAACAACTTCCTGCAGTTATTCAATTTGGACCTAAGAAATATTTACCATGACAATAAAAAAATCAAAATAAACACAGCCTAACTAACTTTCCCTCAACCTTCACACAAAATAATTAACAAGCAACCAAATCTCATTTTGTCTGCCCCCGTCTCACGCCCAGCTAAGGCTAGTTTTTAAAATCAGCGCATACCTACCCGATACAAATCATCGGCATTCCGAGAAGGCCCATAATTGGCCTGATATTGGCCCAAATAATAGGCTTTAATGCCCAAATTTGGGGCCCATAAAATAATGATCTAATGAAGTGGGCCTCGGGCACGGAACATGAGTTATTTTGGAGTTGTTAACAAATTTAGAGCTTGTTGGAGTTTTGAGGGGTTCAGTAGAGGTCTTTTTGGCTTTTTAAATAATCTTGATTCAGCTGAGTCAGTGGAAGCAGTTTGAAGCGCCAGGCTTTGAAAATTTCAAGTTAATCATATGCAACAACTATTTTTCCAAACATTACAACATAATATACTATCTAACTGCGGTACTCAGAGATGTTTAATGATTACTTAAGCCGTCACTTAGTAAATAAAGGTTTTGACAGTTTTGTCATACAAAAGTATGTCAAACCTTTACTAAGTGACGGCTTAAGTAATCATTAAAGCACTCTGAGTGCGGCAGTTAGTGTAATTTTTGTGTAGTCGTTGTGCGTGTGGTGTTGTGGAAACCTATATTGAAACTTAAAACTACTAACTTCTGTTCCAAAATTGACGCCATTGATGTAATAACGATTATTTTACTTCTTAAAAATTTTAGTCTTACTTTTAAGTCAAGTGATTTCAAGCACTGCTTATTTTATATACTTATACCTAATATTGAAGCTGTCTTGGCTTTCGTGCGTTTTTTCACGGGTGACCACTGAAAACCAGCGCTGTGCTGTGGGTGCCCATAGCACAGCATCATGCTGAGTGGCAACCTAGTTGTCGCAGTCACGACGTGCAACTATCTTTATATTATCCCTGCTTTTTGTATTTTTTAATATCTGTTATGCGTTGTATGTGTATTTTTGTTGTATGTCTCTTTGTATGCTCGTTATGTTTCTGCGACAAATAAATTTCTTTCTTTCTTTCTTTCTAAATTTACTGTTGCTAAACAATTTTTCACATATAAATTCCTAAAAACCATCCAGGTTTGTGCTTTAAGTAGGTTTGCCTAAAAGTAAATGCTTTGGAAATCCCGCATTTAGTGTATCTCAGCAAGCAGCACTCTTACATCTATCTAGACTTTTAAAAATTATTTTCGGTTCCTATTCATCATCATCAGCCATAAGACGTCCACTGCTGGACAAAGGCCTCCCCCATAGAACGCCATAACGAACGGCAACCTGCCGTTTACATCCACCGGTTGCCCGCGACTCTCACGATGTCGTCGGTCCACCTGGTGGAAGGCCTACCAACGCTGCGTCTTCCGGTTCGTGGTCGCCACTCGAGAACTTTTCTTCCCCATCGGTTGTCGGTTCTTCGAGCGATGTGGCCTGCCCATTGCCACTTCAACTTGCATATTCTGAGAGCTACGTCGGTGACCCTGGTTTTTCGGCGAATTTCCCCATTTCGGATTTTGTCGCACAAAGAAACTCCGAGCATAGCTCTCTCCATGGCTCGTTGCGTGACTCTGAGCTTCTCTAAGAGGGCAGCAGTTCACTCCTATTACATGGGACTTAAGGCTGCTCTCTCGAAAAAGCTTAAAAACAGCGTGCATATGTAGCAGCTTTTCACCGGCACTTACAGAGAAATTACATCTGAGAAAAATTGTTAGTATTCTACATGATACGACACGTAATTTGGTTTAGCCATAATGTTTCTATCGGTATCACATATTAAGAAAAAAAATCCACAAAATCACCTCCAAATCGTTGATTTGAACCATTTTACTCTTTCATTTTTTAACAAAACAATATAAAAAAAATATCTACTGCTTTGTAATACAAAGGAAAATAATTTGGTTTTGTTACTTTTTAAAAACATGTATTATTTTAATTATAAAAATTAAAAATGCGTCCTTTTAAAGTCCGTGTCTACGACCGAGAGGGGTAGTTAGCTATGCACAAGGTCATTAGCGTGAATACAAGCCTTAAACATAACTGACGAAATGTCGGTGTACTAATGCTCACACCTCTACCTAACCCCTCAGGGATAACAAGCGTGATGTTATTAAACAAATCCCACAAGTCACCACCTTCGTAAATAAACCTGATTCTCCACAACAAAAGCGCAATAATTTACTCCGGCGAACAAATTAAACCAACACAAAACAAAGTTATGGTCGTTCGCCATATTTATTGAAATTATTGACAGCGCCCGCATATTTATCCTTTATCTTTAATTTTAACGTACGTTAACCGACTTGTCCGACAAACTGGTATTGTGTGTTTTGTTGGGTACTGTTGGTTACAGAAGTCCATTAAATTAAATTGTCGGTAAAACTGCCTTTAACCTTTAATCCATTGAAAATCTGATGAAAACCCAGAAAGTCTTTTTTAAGCACCAAAGTTTATTTTTATTTTATTTTATTTTTTATTTTATTTTCTTCGGGTGGCTTACAGCTAACAATACATACATTCATAATGAGATGTTACACGACAAGCCATTTACAAGCCTCCACAGATGGCAGTAAACTAATGTTGCTTAGACTAATGAATAAGCATACTTAATACACTCTTAAAAATAAAAATATTTACTATAACAAGCCCGCGACACTATTTCTAAACCACTACAACTCCTGAAAGCCAGAATCAACACTGGTGACCACCAGAAAAGCGAGACAATGAAGCTTGACGAGGTCCAGAGAAACAATTTAATCCTGCGATGAAATTAATGAGAAATTAATCGCCCTTCTACTATTCTACGACTGCTATGCACTTTTAAGTGACGAATGAGTAGGACAAACACTATTTAACCATCTCTCGCTATCAGCAGAAGAGAGAACAAAACAAAGGCACAAAAGTATTGATATTCATTAAAATCCATTGAATGACTATGTCTAATCGAAAAGTTTAACTGTCAATCTAGTGTAGAAAGTCGTTACTTTGAATACTAGCCCTTTTTTTTTATTGGCGTGTGGAAAATCATCGAATAACCCCTCCCGCTCTTGGGCAGAGCGAAAGGGAGTGTCAGACTTCTACTGACTAAAAACCACCCATGTTCCTTCTTAGCCCTTCATGTCGAGGCCGCGGTATCTCTTGCGAATAACCCGCAGCCCCGACGGGCAACTTGTCTAGCCCTCAAGAACACACTTTGTAAGCCTACAATTTTCTGAATTCATTTCACACTTTTTTTTTAAATCAATACACTTTGCCTCAACGACATTACAAAACTAAATGATTTTGAGCTAAGTACTGAATGCAAACATGAGCTTACACCGACACACTCCTGGAGGTGTGTGTGTGTGTTAGTGTAGGTGTGTTTGTGTGTGGTGTTGAGCTCAAATTGGCTCCCACTTCGCCTCTGAGCATGAGTTGAGGAACTAATAGGCGGGGCTATGCTCAGGGCTGGCACTAATAAGTTATTTTTGATTAATTTATTTACATAATGTAAGCAAGCAAGCAAACCGTGAGCAGCAAAAGCAGTGATTACCAATCATTGAATCGTTGATTATGTGACCCGGCGGACTACCAATGCATAGAGGGCATAAAAATACTGACACTAGATTAAGTACTAAATCATATGATTTAGTGCTTAATCTAGTGTGTTAATCGACGCTTGAAAGACAAAAATTATCAAGTGACATTGTCGGAGCAAGGGTGTTAAGACATGAGATACCGCGGCCTCGACGCAAGGGCTAAGAAAGAACATGGGTGGTTTTTAGTCAGTAGAAGTCTGATACTCCCTTCCGCTCGACCCAAGAGCGAGAGAGGTTATTTGATGATTTTCCACCCGCCAAAAAAAAAGGGTGTTAAGACAAGAATCGTGCACTCGCTTGGTAATTTTAGCCTTTCAAACTTCGATATGAAACATTCAGATTCCTGCAAAGGTTTGCCAAAAGTGTAAAGTCCACCCATATGTTGCCAGTTGTGTTAGACCAGGCACATATTAGACACTAAATTGTCACAGAGAAAAAAACCCGTATTTAAAACTTTGGAAAACGCTATATAATAGTTAACCCGACCTGGAAATCAAGTCCTAGAGCTCACGTTCAGCAAGACCACAAGACCAACAAGGCAGTTCAAATCTAGCTTAGATTAAAATCTCAGTTAATTCCTTACTAACTAACGTAGTAATCATGTTGGTTATAATGGATGATATAATAAACTAGTCGCCTGCCTGTCTCGTAAGTAATGGCGACCTTTTTGCACGTGCAACGAGATTTTATCTAAAAATAGTCGATGTAACTATGACGGAACTGCTACCAACTGGTGGTAGCGTTGAGGATAAAATGTAGGTAGGTATGTACTTATAAAAGGTGTAAAAGTACCTTTAATGAAGTTGAAAGGAGCGTCCCGTATGGTGTCGGACGTAAATATTAGCACCATCCCATATCTTCCCGTGGGTGTCGCAAGAGGCGACTAAGGGACTTATCAGAGAATGGGCAGCAGCGTTCTCTGTGCCTTTGTAACAACCATACTGCGATCGCCAACCCGCCTGCCAAGCGTGGCGATTATGGCAAATCCCCCCTGTTTGGGGGAGGCCTGTATCCAGCAGTGGACGTCTTTTGGCTGAAATGCTGAATGATGATGTTCTCTGTGTCCATAGACCATACCTGGGATACTTCGAGATACTACAAGGTATTGGGGGTACAAGTTTTAACTCATTCGCAAGTTTATTTTTTATTAAATTCAAGTTATTTGGCGCAGCCGTGAGATACGCAATAAACTTTTAGTTTTTTTTTTGTTGCTGTATGTCATGTGCGAAATAAAAATATTTTCTTTGTTCTTAAAAAACTGTTCAAGCGGGATATTCACGCAATGCAGCAATCACGTGAATTGAACTCCGGAGATTATCAAAGTTTCCACACAGCCATGAAAAAAAAATGATTCTAAAAAAAGTATTTGAGTCTATTTCTTTTATGCCAGCCCTGAACACCGAGCCGCGGGGCCATCAATATAACAATTTAACAGGGACGTTTCAACAGCAATAAATTAAATGAGTTAACAGCCTGCAAATACTCGTGGTTGCCCGCAACCGGCAACCAGACGTACAACGTTTAAACACATAAACATGATTATGGTTTTAATTTGGAAAGAAAAGGGTTTTTGGATTTTTAAGTGCCTACTTAAAAATCCAAAAACCCTCAAATAATTATAAAACTTCTTTAAAAGGAGATTCATCATCTGCCTAGCCTTTTCCCAACTATGTTGGGGTCGGCTTCCAGTCTAACCGGATGCAGCTGAATACCAGTATTTTACATGGAGCGACTGCCTATCTGACCTCCACAACCCATTTAATACTAGGTAATACGATACTCTTTGGTAAAACTGGATGTCAGAATTTCAGGTCACTGACTACCTGTAACGACTGCCAAAGATCAATATATGGCAGCCGGGACCAACAGCTTAACGTGCTTACCGAGGCACGGAGGAAACTCGGTATGTCGGGTGGTCACCCATCCACAAACCGACCTAGGCAAGCACAGCTTTACCTAAAGATCGACCCGAGTGGCAGTTCTTATTAAGCCACGAGCTCCTCTTTAAAAGGAGATTGTCTCATAATTTGTTTATTATTTTTACGTGTCGATGAACTGTGTGGTGTAGAGCTCTTAGAACGACCGCGTGGTGTTAATGTAACATAAGTACGTTGATTTTTAAATTAATATACTCATAACTACATAACATTACGCCTGTAATCCCCGAAGGATTACACAGAGGTGTAACCTAGTAAGTGCACCCTTTTTTTTTTTTTTGGGGTTGGGAAATCATCAAATAACCCCTCCCGCTCTTGGGCAGAGCGGAAGGGAGTGTCAGACTTCTACTGACTAAAAATCACCCCTATTCCTTCTTAGCCCTTGCGCCGAGGCCGCGGTATCTCTTTCGAACAACCCGCAGCTCCGACGGGTAGTAAGTACACCCCTTATTTCACCATGTTTACGTCAGCCAAGATAAACTGAAAATGTATACATTGATGTGTCTCCACGTGTAGGTACGGTCAGCAGCAGAAGTAGCTTAACACTACTTAAAGTTACAAAGCAGGTTTTTTAATAAAAACTTGTCAGATATTACTCGTTTCTAACAAATTATTGAAGAGTAAGGAATATTTAAAAGAATAATGTTCTGAAAAATTAAAAATAACAGCTGGAGTACTGTACATCAAATAATTAAAATTCCGAAATGTTAAGCTACTTCTGATGCTGACTGTACGCACCACATAAAACCACATTATGTAAATCAAGTGCTGAGAAAATGATCAGTTCCTCTCCCAAAACCGTTCCAATACTTGACTAATGTCCACAGCGAGGTCCATGTTTGTTTTAAACAGCGCTCATCACTTCCTGTCTGTGCGTTTGTCTGTGTGTTTGTCTCAGCGTGTTTTCATCACAAATATTGAGTTTCCGTGCTGATTTAGTGGAGCGAAAGAAAAATAGGCCTCTTTGGGATCTTTCATACAACATAACATTACGGATAGTTGTAATTCTCGAGGGGTAAATCAGAGGTGGACCTAAAAGTAGGTACGCCCACCCACATTCACCAGTTATGATTAAGTCCCTTGTAATTCCAGGATCTGCAGCTGCTGATGAGAATTCATCATATTAGCCCAGAATCTCCCACTCCTGGGTATAGGCCTCCCCTTTTTTTTTTGCCACAATTCCCAGTCCTATGCCTCCCTTATGTAGATCTACCCACGAATTCAACCCAACGGGGCTTGACCCATATAATACTGAAACTATATTTTCTAGAAACGTTGTAAAATACAATATTTTTTGATTTTATAGACCATAGTTAATATTTCTACAGTCCTACATATAGGAGAGTAGGCTGATCTGGGTTAAGCCAGCCCTGGTTGAGAAATACTAGATGGAAAACCCAATAGCAGTTCCCCAACCTGCAAATCGAACATAAGACCTCATGCTCAGCAGTCGCGCTTACAACCAATATACCAACGAGTCAGTCCGAAGATCCCACATAAACTGAACAACTTTATCTACAAAGTTTAGTTATTTATTTATTATTTCATATTATATTATAGTAACTGGAATTTAATTAATTTTATTTATTAACATGCAACTGCACAAGAAAAGTAATTTAAAATAATATTTTACTCTAAATAAACATAATATGGGAAAATACCATAAATACAATATTTCTGTTGGTCTCTTTTTCATTCTACGTCTGTGGGAGGCTTTCTTACATTTTACTACTAATGTATATTTGTCGATGGAACATTGTTGGATTTTCAAGATTAAAATCACTGCCAAGAGTATAATTTACGCAGTGCAATATAAGCAATATTTAGGTATTTATTAAAGTGACACTTAATGCTAATAAAAACAGACATCTCAAACTTCCTACCTATCTCCCTGCCTACCCCACATGACACAGCACACTAACATCACCGGTTAATATATTGACACACAAACACACACACATCCGTTTCCGTCCGCTATTGACTTTACACTTTGGCCACCTACCTGATTACGTACAGCCGGCGAAAAGGATTGGTATGCTCCTGGCAAGAAAAATGTATCCTTACCCTAGAATATAGAGATAGATAGAGGTGCAAAGTGTTCATAGTCCTGGCCCAGGACTTAGCCTTATAAAATTTTGCCTATTGTGATGAAACATAATACGCTGTGTCGGAAGGCCTCCTGCTAGGTGGACCGATGACCTAGTATAGGTTACGGAAATCAGCTGGATGCGAGACGTATGAGACCGATTAATGTGGCGACACGATAATGCTGATGATTCAAAGACCACTTTGTTAGTGTATTTGTTAACACACTCAAGTTATCGCAAAGTATATGCATTTTGTTACTCATATTGTTAGTGTGCTGAGTGGTGATTCAAAGATCACCACTCAGCACACTAACAATATGATTGAATAGTTTTGTTATGTAGCGGCCTGTACTGTACACTTATCTTTTTCGTGGAGTGTACATCCCAAGTGTTGTTACAGCGTCCTACATTCCGATTTTAAGATAAACATATTAATAAATGGTAGTTTTCTTCCATTAGATACGAAAATATTGGATGTCACATCGTGAGGGTTGTCAGAAAGAGTTTAGGGGGTGGATTAGATTTTGAGCGCTAAAACTGTTTTGATTTTAGGTTTTTTTTTATTTGATTGGTTGAAACTGATTCGGTCACAGAGTAGTGGTGGCCTAGTGGTAGTGGCATCGACCTATAAACAGCACCTTAGTCGTGGGTTCAAATCAAACCCAGGTGCGCGCATTACTTTGTGTAATTTATTTCATCACCACTGCTCTCAAAACGGTGAAAAAAATCAGCGTGAGAAAATGAAAAAAAAAAAAACTAAAATATTATATTATGTGACATCTACCAACCCGCACTGGGCCCGCGTGGTGGATTATAGCCCATCCCTCTCCTAGAGAGGAAGCCTGATCCCCTGCAGTGGGAACATTTTGTTGATAGGGTTAGTGCTTCAAGAACTAAAAAATATTTTTCATAAATGTACCTAGTTCGATTGGAAGCCGATCTCAACGTATTTAAGTAAAAAACAGGCAATTTTCTATATATCTCAAGAGACTTCCCAATTTTAAATAATAGTAAAATATATTTTTTTAATAATGATTTATTTAGACACATTTTGGTGACATGTCATTGTGTCGCATATTTGTGTGAAAATAAAGATATCCTGTGTCATGACATCTAGTTATTTCTGCGTTAATGAAACCTCATAAGTGCTCTAATGGGTAGTTCAGTTATCGTTTGGTTACTCCAAACCCCAATAACCATTTGGGAACACGTAGTACAAGCCTCATCAACACCTAAACTAACATTAGCTACAATACTACTCAGCTCCTAGGTATAACAAGCGTAATGTTCAGTTAGCTGGCCAGCGGAGCAGCGGTGCAGCGCGGAAACACACAATACTTTATATTAATTGTCTTGATAATCGCGTAACAAGTGGTTTTGTTCTAGTTCGGTAGAGTGTTGTTTGGGGAAAAAAATTAAAAAAATATATTTTTAAATCGCGAGTTGATAGGCTTTTTTTGGGTTAGCTCGTTCCATTATCGACCTAACCTTTGTCCCCAGGACAAAATTGAGGTCAAGAGCAGACCGATTAATTTTAAAAAAAATATGACGTTTTATTGATGTTTTGAGAGATATGAAATGACTGTGGAAGGTGACTATTTATAAATTAGGGATGAATTGCAAAGAGCCAAAATTGGTTAACATTAATAATACATTTGGAGTCAATCATCATAACACACTTATCAATTTTTCTACCCATATCGTCTTTTACAGAATCCATCCTTCATTTCATTGAATTTTTTCTACGCTAGACTGTCCAAACGTGTAAATATAATGGCCTTTGGTCTAACATTTAGGAAGACGATCGATGAGTTGCCAATTTTTTTATTTTTTTTATTTAAAAAAACGTTGCCCCACACTAGGAATTTCTCCTGTATCGTGGGTGCGTTTACAAACATATAAAGTCACATACACAAATACCCAGACCCGAAACAACTATCTGCAGGCCATACAAATATTTGTTCCGTGCGGGGATCGAACCCGCGACACGCAGCGCAACAGTCTAATCAAATAAAATTTTGTTTGCTAGTGTATCAATACCTAGTATTCTTATCAGTATTTTTCTCTTGACTAGTATTTAATATTTTACGACTAAGCTAACGAGTTACAGTTAGACATTTTAGGAATTCTTGCATTTTCAATAAATACATAATATTATTTATATTCCAAACTACAAATTGAACCAAATTCTCCCAACTAAAAAGATCCGAAGTCGTCCCGACCCTTACAGCGGGGGCGTTCCACCATTATATATTGCTTTTAATTAGCGATCAGACGCCACCATTTTGTTAGGCGCCTAACCGATCGTAACTCAGTGATCACTGAGTTTAATTATTAACTCAGTTGAAATAGTGCTTGTTTGTTGGTAAACGATGTGTGGTTACAAGTGATTTCAAGTGAAAGCTGGGGAATTAAAAGATAGAGGTGATTGTTGAAAGGTTTGCTTGTTACCCGATCTTGTTTGTGTCGGGGAAATTTATTGTTTGGGAAAGTGAAATACTACAATATGCTGAATGCTATAAAGGAGCTGGTGAGGAGGGAAAGACTAGTGAGGTGACAGTTTTGACTAAATAATAACAGCCGGTCGGATCAATCTTTAGATTAAGGCGCATTATCCCGAAATCAGAGGGACGCTTCTTGGGTTCGAACTTTAGACCTTGGCAGTTCGACTGTCACATTAGCTAGGCCAGGGATGGCAAACCTTTATGGATCAACGTGCCATTTTTTATAAAGCAATGTTTATTATATGATTAAGACCTTGCACGTGCCAACAATATTGCTTCGCCACTGTTGATTCTGGTTAACAGGAGTCACAGTGGTTTGGGAATAGTGTGGCAGGAATGTACCAAAAAAAATATATATTGCTTGGTCTTTATTGGCAGATAATTAAACTAAATATTTTCAACAGAAAACTCTTTATTTACTACCAAAAGAAAAAACTCCCACTAGGTGGACCAATGACCTGGTGAAGGTTGCAGGACCGGTCAATGTTGTACACCTGGGGGAGGCCTATGTCCAGCAGTGGACGTCTTTCGTCTGAAATGATGATGATGATGATGACTACCAAAAATAAAAAAAACTTGACCTGTTTCGTAATAAATGTTTCAATTCTACGTGTAATTCAAATTAAAGTAACATTAGTGTAACTTCTGTTGTTGCTGATTAAATGCTAAGTAAATTATATGGGTTGTAAGAGGTTACCTACTGTTAGTAGATTGCAGTTTACAGTGGACACTTATCGTGCACATCTTGCTACATCGTTCTCACATAATATACCATCTCAACATGAATGATATAATGTACCAAGATTTTGTAACAATATTATGATTTAAAAGAGTGTCCATGGAGTTTCTTGCCCGTTCTTCTCCATAGAGATCTACGCTAGGGAATGGGCAACTATAGTACTTTCACAAGTTATTATGCCTTGTGACTGTGACTGTAGCTTAGGAGTGCAATACGTTGCGCGTTGCGGCGTGCATTCGTTGTTCCGTGATTTGGAGTCTCGTGCATTCGTTGTTGCGGTGTGCGTCGCTGCGTGCTTTCGTGCTCGCAGTGTTCGTTGTTGCGGGCATTCGGCGGCGTGTGGTTCGGCGTGGTGGCTTTCGGGATGACGTAATGCACTCGTAGTTTAGTTTTATGAATTGTTCTTCTGACATTCAAAAGTACCAGTAATGGTTTAATTGAAATAAATGCTTTGACTTTTACTTTGCATGTTGAACTGGACTCCTCTACCAAACGGTTTCTAATCGAATCTTATGTTATTTATAATCTCTGAAAATAATTCATCTATGCCTGTTGAAATTATGTTTAAAAATTCGGTGGTGTGCCTATAATATTGAGTAACGTGCCATCAATGTCACGCGTGCCATTGGTTCGCCATCCCGGAGCTAGGCTATCACTGCTTAACTAGTAACACAGTTCACTGCTTAATAGGATATCCATTAAGTGACAGTGTAAGTTTATGATGTTCAGGTTGACCTGCTTTTCTCATCAACAGGCATTCCAATTCCAAAAAAAGTATTGCAAAAAAAATCGATCAATAAGTTTATGTACGCATTATGCGTAATAAAATTTTATTACTTTCGTGCACCGTTAAAAGCGTGTTAAAACCAACAGTGTCCATATCCTGGTCGCTTTAATATTTAAATAATAAATGATATATTGCTGAGAGCTGCACAAAAAACATATGACTGCAGTGGCAGTGTTAATCATTTCAAATTAAAAAGGTTTGTCTTACTTTGTCTTTAAGGGCTTGGCGCAAGTTATCATAAACTTAAATATACTTGCTACTTGCTGACTGGCTTAACTTGGCGTCCATTTCATCCTTCAGACTTTATCCCAAGTTTCAGGATCGGTACAGCATAAGTGTCTTCCATTATGTCTCTCAGCCCTCATCTGCCGCACTGTAATCGTTTTGGTGCATTGCTGAAAACCCTTTGTATTTCCTTTTGTTTGTTAAAATCCTTTATAAACTGGCATTTCGAATTATAAAGGGTTTTCCAAATACCCTAAGTATTGAGCTGTGGACTCCTTGTTGACTCATTCCAAACCAAACAGTCGTAGGTAGAATTTTTTTTTGTGAAACTTACATCATTTGAAGGCCAATTACAGGTTTCCACTGTTTAAACACGAAAACAAAGAAATAACAACAAAACAAAAAAGGTAACAATAAACAAACAAAGTAGCACGATCGAAGTATATAAACTAAAAATCAACAGTTAATGATTGTTCATTAACTGTTGATTTTTTGTTTATACTTCGATCGTGCGTCACATTTCCGCAAAAAATGTTTTCACCAACACATTCTTAAGACGACACACACGTGTGTTGAATATGTCCAAATCATGGTCACTAATCAGTTTCATTAATTAGAAAAACTTGAATGCTATGAAAGAGTTAGAAAACGCTGTCAAATCCTTTGCAATATTATTTTCTTTGTTCATTTCCTGAGGTTCATTTTATCGTCCACCAATAGCTAATGGCCATAGCACGTAAAATCGCTAACCGCTCACAACTCGACCCACACAATTCGTTCCAGCGATTAATTTGGTGTGAAGTGTAATCGATTTTTCGTCCAACTGACTCCGATACAAATAATGAAAACGACGGCTGATGATAACTGTTGCAATAAGTGAATAACATGTTCCAATTCATTTCATTTCTCCATGTGGAATTAAATAACTTACATGGTATGTTGAATCGTGACCGTTGGGAAAAGGGAGAGGGAGGCCTTTGCCCAGCAGTGGGGCAATATGGGCTAGCTATAATAATATAGGTAATAATAGTTTGTTAATATTTCAGACTGCCCCGTTAGTCTAGTGCTGAACGTGAGGTCCTGGATGCAATTCCCGGGTCGAGTGAAGTGTTATTGGAATTTTTCATCTAAGTAGAAAATTCTAAGTTGCAGCCACGGAATCTGGATTTGTGCTCGGTTGATGGCATTAGGCTCGCTTATTACTGACTTAAACTTAACTGGTGAAATGTGGGTGCAGTAGTAGCTACACCTCTGGCTTTCCGTTCAGGAATTATAAGCGTGATGTTATGTTTTATATGTTATTGGCCTATCGTACGAAAAATGAGCCAGTTTTCTATGACAACACATATAAAAACCTGATTACTGGAAATACTAGGTCAGCCTATGGAAGTTTACAGCTGGATAAATAAATAAATAAACACATAAATCTGTTCCAACATCGCAATGTCTTCTGTATCCAGCAGCAGGCTTAAAATATTGCTTCTGGTTTCCATATCGGACATATTATATCTATGGCGTTTCAAACTAATCCACAGATTGTAACTGCACTTTTGCTACTATAATAAATGTAAGGTTAATTCTTCTGTCTTTTTGAAATCAATAATTTAGGAAGAAGTGGCACAAAACGAACTCTCCAGTAACTCAACTGTATCTTCATATTTTGTGTTTCTTTATTCTTGACTTCTGCACTCTGTAACAATACTTCTTACTCTTCAACACACACTCACACACATACACAACTGACGTCACTACAAAACAACACCAACACAGCAAGTTCAGTGGCCAATAAATAAATAAATATAATTAATTTTTCGCACCGTCTGCCTGTCTGTCAGTCCGCCTCGGCGCGTGCGTGATGTACACCGCTGCGTCGCGATCCGATGCCAGTTATTATTTTATTATTATTTATTTTATTATACTAATAAGGAGATAACCATTTGTTTGGTTAAAGGACGTGGTGATGGCAGTCCTTTGGTTTAAATGGAATGAGGATCGTTTTTGAAAGTCTGACTGTCTTTGTTGCAGCTTGTTGAACGATCTGAAAAATAAAGTATGAAATACTGTGGTACTCAGAGATATTTAATGATTACTTACGGCCCATTCACGACTTCGGTCTTAGCGGCGAGCGGCGCGGCAGGCGGAGCGGCGGCGGCAAGCGGTGCGTTTTACACGCCACGTACCCTCAGTAGCGGCTAGCGGCAGCGGCCGAGGTGGACGTATTTAGGTAGTCAGAACGTGCTCAAAATTATGGCATTATCAAAATTATCCCTTCTGTGTTCAGAAAGCAGTATATTTTTAAAACAAGATATTCTTAATATGAGAGAAGGAGTGCACGAACTGAATAAAGATCGATATTTAAATGGCGAATTTCGTGACCTATACATTATCTACATAACATACTAGAACTATGTCTATTGTCTCTGTAAGTACCTACTTACAGAGAGTTACTTGTCAACTACCTACGTTACTCAAACATACCGGTAGTTTCGTCTGTAGGTACCTACCGCCAATATATTGGTAGCTTCGTTTGTAAGTACCTAGGACTAGGTACTATGTTTTTGTGTTATCAATTTAAATTAAACTTACCATCACATTCCGGAAAACATTGTTTTATTTCTTCCCACAACCTTTTTATAACGTTTTTGTATTTGTGTTGGGGATGTTTTGACATCCATATAGGGGGTCGATTTAAAATTTCGGTTATAAACGCCTCGGTATCCATTACCTCTACAAAATCGTCTAAAATTTTATATTTATACGTTCGCCACCGAGTCCGTCACACCTACACCGCTATCCGCGCCGCTCTGTTTCGTGGCGTCGCACTCATTCGCTTGTACTTTTGATCTCGCCGCTCCCCGCACCGCGCGCCGCTGCAGCGATTCGCTCCGACAAAACCGCGCGCGTTTTCGCTATGAGCGGCGACTCGTGGCGTGCTTCAAACATTTTCATACTTTTGTTCTTACCGCTCGCCGCGCCGCGCTTAGCCGCCGCTCACCGCGGCAAGGTCGTGAATGAGCTCTTAAGCCGTCACTTAATGAAATAAAAAAAAAAAAAAAAAACTTTTTATTTCAGACATTTTGGTCCATAATATCTGTTAGTATAACTATGTTATAAAGATTTGACATACTTTTCTATGACAAAACTGTCAAAACCTTTACTTAGAGATGGCCTAAGTAATCATTAAAGCTCTCTGAGTGCGGCAGATAGTGTGCTTCATGGTCCTTTTGGCACATGGACAAAGTCGGAACAGCCCCATTGGTCGTGGGCTTGATTCCCAGGTCGAACAAAATTGCTATTTTCCGTTAAAAGAATCTCAGTAGTTTCCCGGAGTTTGGACGTTGACGGTATGATACCCCCGTGATTGAAAAGCACGTTAAGCTGGTAGTCCTGCGACTGATCTCTCTCTGGTCGTTTCTGATTGCCGTCCCATAGGAGTTGAGAGTAAAGAAAGAAAGTGCAGGTGCACTCTCTTCCTTTACCTCTTTTCCTGACACGCCTGCGCACATTTGTGCACTATAAAGGGTCTAAAAGTACCCTTAACGCAAACGAAGGGCACTTGTTCTCCCCACCACTGCGATCATTTTTTTGTTCTAGACCATAACTGGGAACCTCCTAGTTACGGAGATATTGGGGGTCAAAGTTCCAAATTTTTCACAGCTGTTTTTGTAAATACTAGTTTTTCAGGTTATAACTATACTTAAATTACCTCCAAGACCAGTTTACTATTCAAAGCATCCACTAGCACAATGTTCTAAGAGTGCTACATTGAGTTTTACAGTAAAATGTGATTTTTGACCCCAAAAAAAAATGTTTCCCAGCAAATGTAATGTTTACTAATAAGAACTTAATGTACACAGTTACGCAATAAATAATATCTTTATGTTTAAAAATTTTTGCGTAGTACTTAGTTTGATGTACAGAATGCTTGGTTGACGGCTTCGTACACACCTTCTAAATCTAAAATCTAAATCTAACTATAATTATATCTATCTTCCTACCTCCTTAGTTTACAAGCGACACGGTGATTAGTACGCAAGTCTGTTAGTTATAAATCACCGTGTTCTCGATTACTGGAATAATAATCAGGGGATCTCCACGCTAACTCCAGTCAGTTGGGAGGTGTTAAAAAACAGATTGGGACAAATAAAAACGTTTGAAAAAGTGTTTTTTTCAACTTTTTTACAAATAGTGCCGTCCGCACAATGCCATTAAAGTACTAATAGATCTATGATACCTAAATGATGGTCTATAATCGTATAGAAAGCTCGGGCTGGATACCTGCCGAATAAAGCTACTTTGTCATCATTCTCAGTGCAAAGACTTCCAAGCTGCAATGTCGTCAATCCTGTTAGTCTTTAGTGTAGAAATACGCCTTGATAGTGATTGCTGTATTTGGCAAAATTTGTCGTTTATAATCTCCTCCACAGCTTAAAATTATTAGACCTTAAAGAAACTCTCTACATTACACTACAAAAAGCTGCGATTTTAAACACATGCAGAATAGTTAGGAAGTTTATGCAGATAGAAGAGAATGAAGTAGGACCTCATCACAACACATAAAAATCTCTCGCGCAACACACACACACACACCACACGCTACATTTGCTTTGGTTTCGCCCCGTAAATGTAGTAAAAATCCAGTCTAAGAGCTTAGAAGAAAAAACACATTCCGAAAATATTAATACCACTAATTAATGTGTATTCTCCCACAAAGAAGAACAGTAAAGTAACTTCACAGCCTCTTTCAAATCATCCTTAAACTAACTACCTATCTACCTACCTCTTCAGTTTACAAGCGACACGGTGATTAGTACGCAAGTCTGTTAGTTATGAATCACCGTGAATCTCGATTAGTGAAATCAGAAACAAACTCATTAAATTGCTTGTTGTAATAATCAGGAGATCTCCACGAGTCCACGCTAACTCCGGTCAGTTGGGAGGTGTTAAAAAACAGATTGGGACAAATAAAAACGTTGAAAAAGTGTTCGGTTGTGTAGGGTGGCTGTGGTAAATGATGTTGGTGGACAGTCTTGATGAATATATCAGTTAAAGGAGATTTTCATTTATGTTGGGTCAGCTTCCAGTCAAAGCCGATTTAGCTGAATAGCAGTATTTAACTTGGAGCGACTGCCTATCTGACCTCCTAAACCCAGTTAATACTGTGTAATACGATAATTCTAACGACTAAAGGCTTTCTATAAATAACTTCAAGGACCGTGGGCTTAGCGTGCTTTCTGAGGTACGGAATGACATTATGATAACTTAACAATAACTTAGTTCCTGAAAACTTTACAATAATTAAGAATTTAAATGTTAACATTAAATTTATTATATTATACTGGTTAACAGCATTGCATACGATTATATTGGAAGCCTACCTAACAAGGTTAATATGACCTACGTAACTAATTTGTCGAAGACAGTAATATTGAAAACTCGTCCTAATTTCATCAAAGAACACACTACCATGAAATCCTTTTACAATCCACCAATACAGCCACCCTACAGTCCACTAAAAACACAAGAGGACAATCTTACGGGATCTTAATTGGGGTCCAAGCTATGCGCGGCATCCGTCGGCGTGGGCCCCAAAACAATTGTTTTATTGTCCCAACGGGCCCCGGCCCAGGTCGTGTGTCACTGTCGGCGACCGTCCGTCTCCCTGTCCACCATTTTACTTTTAAATCACGAAAGTTTATGTAGCCAAGGAGAACCTGGAGTTACTCGTAAAAAATCATGTTTGTTTCTCTGATACTTCGAGGTAAAAAGACGTGTTTTTGAAGGTTTCGTGGCGTTTTGTTTTGTTTTCATGGACTTTCTTTTGGGATGCGTGGTTTGTCTTCTTACTTTTTCCCATGGTTGAGAATGTATTGGTTTTATGTGGCTGTGTTAATTTGTACTCTACTTTTTTGTTCATTGTACACGTGTAAAGGTGATCTGAGTCGCGGTGGGTTGCTCCAAAGAGATACCGCGACCTCGACACAAAGAGCTAAGAAGGAACGTGGGTGGTTTTTAGTCAGTAGAAGTCTGACACTCCCTTTCGCTCTGCCCAGAGCGGGAGGAGTCATTTGATGATTTCCCACCCTCAAAAAAAAAGAGTGATCTCAGTTGATTTCGTGTAAGAGTGCAGTCTAGTATGGAGTTTCATAGAAATATTAAACAAACATGCAAACAAAGCCTGCCTTAAATGCTCTTTCTGATCTTTCTCGCTCCAGTCGATCTTCAGGTTTCCTGCCCGCCTCGAGGCACGTTAAACCATTGGTCCCTGCTATTAATTATAGGTCTTTGAAAGTCGTTACAGGAAGTCAATGTCCCGGAAGTCAGACCACCAGTTCCTAACCTTACAAAGGAGTATCTTATGATCCATTACTGACTGGTTTGTGGAGGGATATGCAGTCGCTCCATGTAAAATATTTGTATTCAGCTGATTCCAGCTAGACTGACAGCCGAACCCGACATTGTTTTTAGGAAAAAATTATGGGGCAAGCCCGCCACACTATTCCCAAACCACTGTAACTCCTGTTAGCCAGAATCAACAGTGGCGACCACAAGAAAAGCACCGAGACAATGAAGGTCGACGAAGTCCCAGAGAAACGATTTAACTGTCTTGGATCCCGCAACTAAATTAATCAGAATAGCGGAGGAGTGGGAAAAACATAATTTCCACTTCCCTCCATATCAGCAGGAGACAGAACAGAACAAGGCCAATAGGCACACAGGGACGTATACAACTGGGATGAGCCCAGTTGCCTAGCAACCCGGATATTATTGTCATTAATATTACTGAGTCCTAAGTTGTGAGCCCCCCGACATAGTTGGAAAAAGGCTAGACATATGATGACACACTAACACACTACGTAAAGTCGATGGCTACTTTGCTTCCAACCCGTGACCTATACACCTCTTAAGCCGGTGCTCTTCAACCATAAATCTATTTAAAAACCGAATAGCCCCAATAAATAAAATCCTAAATACTTGAACATCGGAACAGAACGGTTTCACAAGAAATGTTGTTAATCAATCTAGCAGTAATTATACTAAACATTTGATCCGTTTAACAGGCAGATAGGTGTCTTAATGAGTTCCTAGTAGGTTGGCTTTATGGCATGTGGTACAAGATGGCCGATTGTGACCAATATATTAATGTTGACTACTTATTTAAGATGGGAAAGGTTTACACCGAAACGATTTACACCAGCAAATATAAATCTTTAACTCACAATCATTTATTAGAGGAAAATTAAAGAAGCCCATAATAGAATTTGTTAAAATGACTGTAAAGAACAATGCCCACTATCCATACATTTAAAAACCTGATAATGAAAGTTAATACACAGTTATATGGTATATATAATATATATATATATATATAGAAAGAGTACCTGTAAGTTTAGAAAATAATGTCACATAGTCATTTTTACGATTTAACTAATTTTATTTCTATAAATTGTCAGTTGAAAATGGGCATCCTTCTTTGCTGATGATGATAATTATTACACGACTGCCCCAAAAAAAAGAGTGTTATGTTTTTATTACACGACTGCCCCAAAAAAAAGAGTGTTATGTTTTTAGCGTTCATGTATGTATGTATGTATGTATGTATGTATGTATGTTTGTTTGTGAGTTTCTTTATTCCACCATAACTTCTAAACGCCTTAACCGATTTTGATGTATGTGGTATCGTTAGATTCATTGCGTCACCCCGGGTAACATAGGCTAGATAAAATATCAAAAAACATAATAGGGTGGCCATGGTTTAGAAATAAAAAGAACTTTTAATTTTTTTTTATTGAAATTTCAATGAAAAATATAATCATCGTCTAGAACTTATTAAGTAGATTACAAAAATATACCACAGTAGTATTCAATATCTATTGTTTACTAGTAATACTACTCAACAAATGATATAGTGACATTTTAAACCCGGGATCCGATACGAATAAGCTACATATCAATAGATTCTCTGTAATGAAAGAAATAAAACTGGCTAGGTTACAACTCCCAAATCCATCTACGACGGCACCTAAATGGTTTTTAAGTTTGTATGAAAAGTCAGTATGCGTGAATCAATTTACTTGAAACATGGCAAAAATATTAATTTAAAGAAATAATAATATTTGCAATAATAGAATTTTCAAAATCACCCCTTAAAGGGTAGAAAAAGAAGATCAGGGTAGATTTTGGTATGGACTAATCTGACTGCGAGATTCAACTTGAAATTCATTACTAACACAAATGAATAAATCATGACGTGTGTTATAAAACAATAGTTTAAAAAAACCGTGCGAGTTGAACCCACGCACCAAGGGATCTGTAAAAGTTTTTTGGTACCTACTATACTTAAAACTGTTTGGCACTACACTTGAATTTCTTAGAATGTTAACAAAATATTCAAAGTTCTTATCATTGTATGTAAATTGCATGTATATATTAAATTCAGCGTAAATTGTTTACAAATAGATACCTACATGAAATGAAAAATGTTTGTAGGTATAAATTACGCAATTAAGTCATTCAGATCATTTCACACGTTCCTGAGGAACAGGGTCTTGATTGACGGATAGGCATACGGACAGACAGACGGAAAACAAAATGTACATATTATTAGGGTTCCGATTTTGCCGACCGGAATCCTGAGAAATTAAAAAAAAACACATTTTCCCCCTTCTGGGGGAGGCCCATGTCCAGCAGTGGACGTCTTATGGCTTAAATGATTGGTTATAGGTCAAAATCCCGATATATCACTAAAAGATATGAAATAAAAAATAAATAATTAAAAAAATTAAAAAACACGCCTGCCATGACAAAAAGTACCTAAACTAAAAAATAAAAAAACAAGTCAAACGAATTCAGCGATGAATGGGAGCAAGGTCCCGTAAATGTATTCGAAAATGGAAAATGGAAAACTGAAAACTAAAACTTTTATTGCAGTCGGGGGACAGTTCGGTGGAACAGTTCTTTACAGGTCCCCTGACTGCAATAAAAGTTTTAGTTTTCAGTTTTCCATTTTCGAATACATTTACGGGACCTTGCTCCCATTCATCGCTGAATTCGTTTGACTTGTTTTTTTATTTTTTAGTTTAGGTACTTTTTGTCATGGCAGGCGTGTTTTTTAATTTTTTTTTTTTAGATGTTCAATGCATTTTAATATTGAAATCGATGTTTTAAAGCTAGGTTATGTTACCGAGTGGAGTTTGGAGTCAAGTAGCGCTTAGAATCAATGTTATGCGTGAAAACAGGAAAAAGTAACATGAACTACAACTAGAATCTATTCTTTTTTTTTTGTGCCTTGGTTTTAATGAAATACAATAATTTGACCTTGTTTATAATAATAATTCAAGTTAAATCTTAAACGATGTACCTATGATACGATCTATATCTATGATGTATACGTATGTACCTACTGTAAACCACACACTTCATTAAAAGCGAGCGTTCTACATCACGCCAGAGTCGTGCCCATTCGCTTCGGTGTAAAAGCATCCACCATAACAAGGCTCCTGGCATCGTCCGAGCTAACAAGCTGATAGTAAACCAATTATTTAGGGCAGTAAACCGTTCCCGGTAACCAGGTTATTCACAAAATAAAAACGGTAAACATTAAACTAAGATGGACGCAGAAATACGATGAAGGCATCAGTTTTGTTCATTTATTAGTGTTTAAGATTTGTTAATTGGGTGTTTTGTTTTATTAGCCACCCAATTTGTTTGGCAAAATGTTTTACAGGCCGATAGATCTTAGAGTAGCATTGACTTTTAAGACCCCCGTGCTTAGAATGATTTGATGGTTGATTATAAAGTAAACGACATTAGTTGCATAAAACTTGAGTACTTAGAACCTTATTGTGTAACTTCGTTGGCTGATAGAACCAATTAATGATTTCTTGAATATTATATACAGAGGTAGGTACACGAATCATAATTCACATAAAGGAAACATTCCTTGTAACTCTATAATTTTAACAAACGCTGGCGTGTCAAGAATCAGAATAATGTACGAATAATTCCATCAGAAAAATAGAATTTAGTGTTCAGAAATGTCTTCCAAAACTGGCAAAAATTTTCTTTGGAATAACTAACAAATTTACAAGTAAACTTCATTAGATAAAATACACTTTGCAATCATAGTAACCAAACCTAACACCATACATTTTATTACTAAACCGGAGTAATAATCTAAAATTGAGAAAATAAATTTCCCTTTTAATTTGAATCCTTATCTTGAGGCAAGAGCAGTACTAATTATCAGTTATAGCTTATTATAAGAACAAGGTAGAATTAATTAGTTTTTCTTATAGCAATTATCGAGCGATTCGTTAATTACTGCACCTTGCTATTCTGATTGCTTTGAATTAGGATTTAATTTATTTTTGTTTTGAAAGGCAGGTTTTAATTTTTTAATTAATTTTTGGTACCGAGAATGTCACCTTAGTTAAGTGGTTATAAATGCGACTGCTTAATGTGAAGTCTGGGTTCGAACCCCATTTTGGTCAACAATTTTTAAGTTACGGAATTTCTCAGTTGATTCCCTCGTTAGTCTAGTAATAGTAGTAGTAAGCATTCTAGGTTCGATTCCCGGGTCCGGCAAAGTGTTATAGGGTTTTTCTAGCTGTCTGGCAATAAGCTCGGCCCCGATTCTATGAGGCTGAAACGTAACTGGCGAAATGTGGGTGTCCTATTAGGTACACCTCTGCCTAACTTTCCGGGGATTATAGGCGTGATGTTGTGTTATGGAGTTTCTCAGTCTAGCCGGAGGAGCCTCCTTTTTTAACGGAGGTTCCCTAGAGGTTCGTTTCCTGCCTATAAAACAACATTCTTCTCAGAATTCAAGATTATAGACGTTCGCCATTACTGGAAACTATTTGAAATGCTAAAATAATTAAATTATAATGTGTTAAATTGCCTTAGGGATGGTTATTTTATAACGATTGCAAGGCCATAACAGGAAACATCATTACAGTGAATGGATATTACTTCCTTAGCAATATATTAATTAATTATAATACCTATCGGTCCGAGAGACTCGTGGCTAGATAATCACATCCACTCGAATTAATCTTCAGGTTAAGCTACACTTGCCTAGGTCGATCTGTGGATGAGTGACCACCTAATACAAACCAAGTTTCCTCCGTGCCTCGGAAAGCACGTTAAGCTGTTGGTCCCAGCAAACATTTGTAGAACTTTGACAGTCGTTACAGGTGGTTCGAAAGTCTGACAACCAGTCTTACTAAAGGGTTGTGGAGGTCAGATTGACAGTCGCTCCATTTGTCTAATACTGGTATTCAGTTGGGTAAAGGCTAGACGGATGATGATGATACACTTGGGAGCAAATAAATCGAGCCACTTCCTTTTTCACGCATTATGGTAATTATTTTTGGTATTATGGAACGCATCGATTCGAAACATATATCGCCTAAAAGGGTATTTAATAACCTTTACAAAGAGGGTAGTTAGTTGTCAAAATTTCATTTTTTTTTTATTTAAATTAAAGTTTAAAGGGTAGAATAAAATTATCGCATTTAATTTGCTTATGACATTTTTATTGTACTCTGTTAAGAAAAGATTAAATTTGAGGTTTTTGTTAATCATACCCATATTACTTGTTATTGTTGTCTTTATCTGTGTCTGTGTAATCAAAATAACCTGATAAAATGGATACTACACCGACGGAAGCTGCCCAAGTTGTAGCTTTACTTGAGGTTGGACACGGACAACGTGAAGTGGCACGCAGACTTCATTTGAGTCGTTCAAAGGTACAGCGGGTATACCGCAGGTATCTGGAGACTGGTGCTTTTGTTCGGCGACCTGGAACTGGCCGACCACGGGCAACAACAGAACGTGACGACCGCTTTATTGCAACCAATTCGTTGCGCGACCGTGGACTTAATGCTGTTCAGCTACAGCAAGCGTTACGTGACGTTCGAGGAGTCTCAATCAGTAGGTGGACAGTGAGACGAAGACTAAAAGAACGAAATTTAACATCACACAAACCAGCAACTGGCCCAAAATTGACTGTAGCTCATCGCCGATCTCGCTTGGAGTTTGCTCGAGAACACATTAATTGGACGTTAGAAGACTGGAGGTCAGTTTTGTTTTCTGACGAGTCAAGAATCTGTCTTTTTAGCAATGACGGGAGAAACCGAGTGTATAGACACAGTATAAATATGGTGGTGGTGGTATCCATATTTATATTGTGGTATAGACGTCCTGGTGAAAGATTTGCCCAATGTTGCATTCGAGAAACTGTGAGTTTTGGTGGTGGTTCTTGTATGGTGTGGGGAGGAATTTCTCTAGACGGAAAAACGGAACTTGTCTTCGTCGACCCCGCCAACGATGGCAGTGGTAGACGTGGATTAACAGCTGACCGATACATAACTGACATTCTTGAAAACCACGTAATGCCGTATGCTGGTTTTGTCGGAGAAAATTTCTTGTTTATGCATGACAATGCGAGACCTCATACCGCGCAGATCGTTACGGAATACTTGTCTGCGATCGGGATTCAACAAATGGTATGGCCAGCACGAAGTCCCGATTTGAACCCGATCGAACACCTATGGGACGAGCTAAAACGGAGAGTCCGAGCCAGGGTTCCCGCTGTTTCATCCATTCCCGAGCTTAAAGTCGCTGTGCTTGAAGAGTGGGAGAACATACCACAATATGTCATCGTAACGCTGATCAGATCGATGACTAATAGGCTACAAGAATGTATCAGGGCACGGGGGGGTAATACCAGTTATTAAGAATATTTTTTTTGCAATAATTTTGTTTTTTATTGTTTTTATGGACTGTTTTAGCCCTACTAAATTTTCTATCAAAATTACCATTTTTCTTGCAGAGCCAATAATTTATCATTCAATAAGGTTATTATTCAATAATTTACCCTCATTGTAAAGGTTATTAACTAAACTTTTAGGCGATATATAGTTCGAATTGATACGTTCCATATTACCAAAAATATTTACCATTTTACGTGAAAAAAGGTAGTGGCTCGATTTATTTGCTCCCAAGTGTAGTTTGCAGTAGTCGTACATCACCTCATCTCAAGTTAATGAGATGGAATCTCCAACTGAATCACTAATTCGAGAGTCATTATATTCCAGGTCATTCTAACCGGATGCAGGGCCGTTGCTGGCACCAGACACCAGGCTAGGCACAAACCACACCATAAAGAGATGAAGATAATTCTAAAGTAAGATAGTTCTTTAAATACCTCTCAATCGCCAGTTCGCACATCAACTGGGCCCCGAGTCTGCTATTCAATAGTGTCAGAATGGTCTATCATTGACCTCATAATTGTTGATTTTGACAAGTTTGGTGTTGTCAAAATCAACAATTATGAGATCAATGATAGACCATTCTGACACTATTGAATAGCAGACTCGGGGCCCTGTTAGATTGCCGTTCTGTATCTACAAAAGTTAATACTAATTACATACTTAGACAATCTCGCCAATAATGTGGGAAGGTCTCACCAAAGCTCCCCATATGAGAAGCAATACATGTAAAGGTGCCAGTAATTATAAGCTGAGCGTACAAACAGACTTGTTATTTGTTCGTACTCGCGAACTACAATAAACAACGTTGTAATGTGGTGTGTTTCCGGTGGAAAATGTCTATCTAACTAGCTGGTAAATATCTGGTGGACACACGGTAGCGGAGTTTGGCGAACTGTTTTCAGAACTAGCGAAGGCGAAAATGTGTTCTCTCTTTTTATATTACCGCACTGCAGTTCTCATCTTCCTCCCCTTGTGCCGGTCGGTGGTTTTACACGTTTATGTCTTTATTCTGCCCCTTTGTCATTCGTCACGCTATCATTTATGATTTTTTCCTTCATATCATTCGTAACACACTCCATCCATCTTAACTTTGGTCTTCCTCTGCCTCTCCATCGATCAACATTTATATTTGTCACGTTTTTAGTCACATGTGATTCATCCCTCCTTATCACATGCCCGCACTGCAGTCGAAGACATACTGACCGACCTCGTTTGTGGTTGGGATGAGATGAGAATGGAAGACACTGCGTTGGAAGGCCTTTCACTAGGTGAACCGATGACCTGGTGAAGGTTGCGGGGATCTGCTGAATGCGAGACGCATGGGACTGGTCAAGAGCTATGTCCAGCAGTGGACGTCTTTCGCCTGAAATGATGATGATGAAAAATATTAAATAAATAAATCAGTTCCGTCAGTTGCACCATCCGTCTGTCCGTATGTCCGAATGCTGCTACGGAACGTTCTCGTTCATTTCATTACCGATCGTGAGCAGATATCGTTACTGCGTGCCGTGTTCACTCTCCCAGTATATGTAAGAGATTCAGATGAATGGTCCCGGGTAATTGGTGTGAAAGCAATGTGTTTCAATTAGGGATTTTTATGTGTTTGATTTGTTTTGGTGGTCTAGGGATGTAATAAATAATATAACTGTTTTTATTTTTAGGCTGAAGTGTGCCTTTATCTACACTAATAATATAAAGAGGAAAGATTTGTTTGTGTGTTTGTAACGAATAGGCTCCGAAACTACTGGACCGATTTCAAAAATTCTTTCACCGTTGGGAAGCTACACTATTCCCGAGTGACATAGACAAACTTTTTATCCCTGTATTCTCACGGGAACGGGAACTACACGGGTGAAACCGCGTGACGTCCGCTAGTATGATAATATACGTGGAGTTTTCTGCTGGTTCATCACCATAGGAAACGACCAACCCGAACCGTGCACCTTTTCCCGAGCCGACGTTTTATACGTGCCCATGTAGGCCTATGTGAAATAAAATATTTAGATTTAAAAATACTCTACCAGACCTGTTTATAGGATGTAAAAAAAATATTGATGTTTAATTTTGTTTACAATTTTCAGCCTCAATGATTTTTAGAATTGCGATATTTACACTATATTCCATTACCTGTATACTGTCTCTTATAATTATTTAGCTTTGCATTTAGATATTTTTACATTAACGTTGTTTGGATTGTAGACTAGACACCGCCTTGTAATCCCCGAAGGGTTAGGTAGAGGTGTACCTAATAGTACACCTACCAAGTGCACATTATTTGGATTAATAAATGGCATATTTTTTTGCTAGGCAGTTTCTACTTAACACAAGTGTGTCGATTTCTATTTCTTTAGTAAAATTTGCTTTAAAGATTCCTAAAAGCCAGATGATAAAATTCTTAATGGCAGATACTTTGGTCCATCTGGAAGTGAATATGATAATTAATTGTGAAACTGGGATCCCAAGAGTGACCACTGACCAGGTGACCAGGCTGGCCGCTCGTTCCATCATAAACCTCATCATTTCTCGATTTTTTTTTGTTATGAAGTATCGATAATTTAAAACTTTATCTAAAAACCTTACACATACTACATACAAAACCCACTCGACTCTAAAACATAAATAAATAATTACATGATTATGTTGAATGAACCTTAATCACCTGCTAATCACAGCTCTCGGAGTACCAAGCGGACTAATGACGTAATGACGTGGGAGCGAGGAAGCGCAATATGACAGACAGGGACGGGTATACGTCGCGAGATCGCTTCGAATTAAAGGAGATGCGTGTGCGCAAATTTTTAGAAAGGCGCTGGTTTTTGATTGTTTGGTGTTTGAATAGGTTTCTGTGAGTTAGTTCCCATGATTCCCGGTGTAATTGTAGGGAGGGAACACCGCGGTGGTTTTTAGTCAGTTAGAGTCTGACAGATCCCTCCGCTCGCCCCAGGGTGGAGGATATTTATGAGGATTTTCCACCCAGGAACAAAAATAAATGTTTTTGTGAGTTAGATGATTGGTTAGTGAAGTGGTAATGTGGAGGCAGCTTCGTTGAGTATTGACGTCTTAAATTAGCCGACAGTACCATTCTGACCCCGTCGGGGCTGCGGGTTGTTCGCAAGAGATACCGCGGCCTCGACATAAAGGGCTAAGAAGGAACATGAGTGATTTTTAGTCAGTAGAAGTCTGACACTCCCTTTCGCTCTGTCCAAAAGCGGGAGGGGTTATTTGATGATTTTTCACCCGCCAAAAAAAAGTACCATACCAATATGAATTTATTGTAAAAAATCCTAAAATGACCAGACCTTATTTGGTATTATTGAAACATTTTCCAACATCATGATCGTCATTCGACATCATTCATCATTTCATCTTGGTAACCTTTTAGTTCAGTTTGAATTAATTATAACCCATTACATTTTATAATAATACTAGCTGATGCCCGCGGCTTCACCCGCGTGGATATCGTTCAAATTATATACTAAAACCTTCCTCTTGAATCACTCTATCTATTAAAAAAAATCGCTTCAAAATCCGTTGCGTAGTTTTAAAGATTTAAGCATACATAGGGATATAGGGACAGAGAAAGCGACTTTGTTTTATACTATGTAGTGATCTGTCGAGACTATGAATATAAGTATGAGTGTGGACGGGTAAGTATAAGAGTAGAAGAAGATCACAGAAACAATGGATGGAGTAGTGGAAGACATGGCAAGAAAGGAACTGAGTGCTGAGATGACGAGTAACAGAGAAGTATGGAAGAAGAAGACATGCTGCGCCGACCAAAAATGAATTGGGATAAGGGCAAGAGAATGATGTTGATCTGTTGAAAGACACTCGAGCCTGCGACACAGGGTATCCTAATGCAGGAGGGTATCACTGGGACCTAGAGTGGGATACAGTGTTATTCTTAAAAACGGTAACCCAAGAGTGTAACATCTTTCCAATCAACTTTGCACCAAATGGTTTAGCTACAAAGTTGAAAATCTATTAAAGTTTTACTGATGGTAGTTACTTGGTGTGCTGGTATCTGTACATCATGAGTACTTCACACCTTTCAAGTATAAAAATTAAAAATGCATCTTTTAAACTGTTAAGATTCATAAACAGGTGTTTTAGACGCTTAAAATTTTATTATTAAACCCTAAAATGAAAATGATTATTATTGTATCCTCTTATGTCTTCTGTTATCAAAGAAGTAATCTGTGAACAATAAAAGTAACACCTTTTAAAGTTATTTTTAAGAAGCTGTACAAATTAGCATTCAATACGAAGATATTGCTATAAATATTTTATTACTATATGACGCAATCAAAGATATTTCCGTTTAACACCTTATTGGTAACACCTGACCTGGATAATACACACAATAAACACCTCTGAAACAAGAAGAGTAGCGGCTAAAATGGTGTGAAAGATTTTGGCTATGATGTCACATTATGTGGTGTAGTGTATCTGGACTGGATGATATCATTACTTATTTTGTGAATTGATAAGTGAATGGCATTGTTAATGTTAGTGGTCATATAATTTGGGTTACTGTAACGTTCCTTTTAAAAAATAATGTATTAGGACGTTGAAGCAGATGTGTACGTATATGCTATCGCATCTGCGTTTCAAATCTTATCTTACCAATATTTTAAAAGCGAAAGATTTTGAGGGTGAATTTTTTCTTTCACGTAAAAACTACTTAATGGATTTTGATGAAACTTCAAGCAGAATAAGCAGTCAATCAAACAGTCTGTATATCAATAAGCAACTCAGCGTAAAACCACTGCAACTCCTATGCGCCAGAATCAACAGTGGCGACCACCAGAAAAGCGCTGTAACAAGGAAGCTCGACGAAGAGAGAAACAATTTAACTGTCTTTTTTTTATTTTATTTATTTTATTATTTTAGGAAAACTCACAGCTAGGTAGACACAATAGTTAGTTTTATAAAAACAATATGGCCAATTACAAGTTTTCACAAGTAGTCACACAATATTTAAATAAAGTAAAAACAAAAAGACAGTGAAAAGGATTAAACCTTATATAAAACAAAATAATGAAAAAGAACACAGATTGGCAAAATACAATCGTTATGGGTTGTCGAAGAACTTATTACAAAGCGTCTTCTTCAACTTCGACACGCTTGTATTAAAAATGTCGATCTCAACCTCCTGGCAAGTCGCATTGAACACACGGCTCGTCCTAATTATGTCTTGGATCCCGAAACGAAATTACTCAGAAATAAATAGCGGAGGAGCACGAACAACATAATTTCCACTTACCTCCATAACAGCAGGAGACAGCGCTCAAGAGCTGTCATTATTCCACTTAGGCTTCTTCTTAGAGGAGCACCCGAAAGTCTTCCAAATAGCGTTACCAAAGGGTCGTATCACCCATGCAGTACCAATAGGGAAAGAGATCACAAACGCAATTGCTTCACTACTGGTTCAATACTGGTATTCAACGTCATCAGGTTAAACTCGAAGCCAATCCCAATTCAGTTAAGAAAAAGGCTGGGCAGATGATTACACTTCTCCTTAAATCAATCAAACATCCCGGATTCGCAGATCTAAACTGTCACAACCGCAAGGAACGTCATGATGACATAATGATTAACTGGAATTGTCGTGATTGCGTCAGTGTAGCTAATGGAACACTTTCCATTGCGTGACACAGACCGGCTGGTATGCTGGTGGGCTGGCAAGGGGCCAAAGACTGTGATGATGAAAACGTCGAACAGGATCAAATGGATGAGATTAGATTATTGGGTTACACTCTTATTTAAATGACTAAGGGCCTGTTTAATATTAAGTTTACGATTTACCCACGATTAAGTTCGCTGTTAACTTACTTCGGCAGATAATTTCATACAAATTCTGTTCAATTAAAAAAAAAACATTCGGTAATTAGTGGCTATTCGCACATCTTGAAATAGGCCCATAGTACAGGAGGTATCTTATTAGGATACATGGACAATAACTCTTGTACATATACTCATATTATAAAGCGGCAAGTAAGTTTGTCCAAGGGGATAATTTTTGGAACTTTTGAGCCGATTCCGAAGATTCTTTCATAAATGCGAAGCTTTCACTATTCGAAATAATAGGTATATATCAATTAACTGTTAAAACATAGGGTACACATGGCTAACAACAGGAATTCTTTTGGTGATACTAGAAATAAGCAGAATTTGAAAAAAATATAAGATTGCCTCATAATTACAACCTTTTGAAATCACGAACCAATACTAGACCAGATGCCCTCTCGCCGAAGAGATGGAACCGAGAAGAGTCTCCAAGACATCATCGATATGTTGAAGAAGACTGACCCGGACGACGTGCCTGACTTCGTGGCGAAGCAGCTGAGTAAGTTGCCCCCCGTCACATTCGATCACGTCGACGTTACACGGCTGCTAAAGGA
Organism: Diarsia brunnea; assembly: GCA_949774965.1. NCBI lineage: Eukaryota > Metazoa > Arthropoda > Insecta > Lepidoptera > Noctuidae > Diarsia > Diarsia brunnea. The sequence goes on from OX459019.1 coordinate 2,129,000, forward strand.
CATCACTACCTTGAAAGTGGAGATGACCAAAATGCAGTCCAGAATGGAGGATTCAGAAAAGTCCAATACTGAGCTACGTGCGGAAATAGCATTATTGCGCAACGTTGGCTCGGTAATTGTGTCATCAGAGGCTTCAGAGGTGAACACACGTCGAGCGGCGCAAAATGCATCTATCGGCAGTTTTGAATCGGCGAACATAAGTGCGTCACCAGCTACCGGTAATGCTGATCAAGAGCCGCCCACCGTCGTCGCCCGCACCACAATACCGGTCGCGGAAACGTCACGCGTAGGTACGTCGACCCCTAAACGTGCAGAAATTGCCACCAGCGGCAAATCTGATGCGTCGCAGTCTAAGCGACAAACCAGGAAAGGGAAAAAGCAGGCTCAACCTGCCCTGCCTGCGGTCCGTTGCTCGTTGCCAAGAACGAGCCAGGTTGATGAGGAGGGTTTCACTAAAGTGGAAAGGAAGAAGAAGAAGCCCTGTTCTCGCAACCTCTGTGGTACCGCACCGAGTGGTCCTAACATGCTGCTCCGCCCTTCTGTGCCTACGACGCAGCTGTATATTTCACGTCTGCATCACTCCACGACGATTGAGGAAGTCGTGCAGTATCTGAAAGTGAAGACCAATTTATTGGACTCTGAGGGTCGAAAGGTTGGAATCGCGCCACAACATAAACTTTAAGTCATTTGTGGTACGTGTTCCAACCCAACATCTCCAGACCTTTTTGGAGGAGGACTTTTGGCCGAAAGGTGTCGTTTTCCGGCGTTTCCGAGGACGGTTACGCGACACCTCGCAGGCTCGCAGCGAAACACGACGATGACGTTACGTGTTTAGTTGAAGTTTTATTTACTGTTTAATGTTTAATATGTATTAGTTTGTTATTATTGTATTATCTAATTGTGTGTATTTTACTTATGGGCCTTAGTTGCCTGAAATAAAATGATTATTATTATTAATACGATTTGATTTCAAGAAAAATACGTAGTTACAGTGCGAACCTATCCGAATATCTTTAAGTAAAACTGTCTTGTCGGTTTAGTGGTTGCAAGTGCAAATGCTGAAGCATAAGGTTTACCGCTAGTGTTGAAGCTTTCAACGAATACCTCATGGTATTCGTTGAAATTTCCCAGTAGCAGCCGCTGGTTGAAAGCAAAAGGCTCGCCCCTATTTAACATAAACATCGTGTAGGTTGTAGTAGGTACACCTCGTTCCAAACCTTCCAAACCAAAGATGACAACAGCCTCCAACCTCTGCCCACCCCGTAAAAGCAAGCGTGAAGCTAACCTCAGTGATATCAGTAGCATCTCAATGAGAGCACGTACGATGACTTAACGACCATACATTAAGAGACAAGCACGCGTTGAGAGAATGCCTAATTATTGAGGGTTGTGTGGCAGGGTTGCTGTCATTAAGATTTGATTCAAACTTTATATTTCCATCACAAAACGCCTGCTTCTTTATCGTGTGGTAAGTGCGTAACAGCTGGACAGTACCAACGACCAGTGGTCCACATTGGCCCTTGATCGAAAAATATGGAAGTCGTGGTGGGAGGCATTTGCCCAGCAGTGGGATGACACAGGCTAACAGTAACTCGTCCCAGCCGCCGCGGGAGGCGCTCCGGGCGTCGGGGGCCACGTGATGGCTTCCGGCCACCGTAGACGCGGGCCTGTGGACGGTGAGTGATGGGCTAGCTCGCTGTCCGTCCGTCTTATGACGACGACAGGCCGGGTCGACGGCGCGTTCGTGTTCCACGCGCGCCTCAAAGAGATGTCAGCAGCATGGAAGGGGCCCGCAAGGACCGACGCTCATCGGGCTGCGGGCTGTTCGCTAGATACCGCGGCCTCGAAATGAAGGGCTAAGAAGGAACATGGGTGGTTTTTAGTCAGTAGAAGTCTGACACTCCCTTTCGCTCTGCCCAAGAGCGGGAGGGGTTATTTGATGATTTCCCACCCCCCCAAAAAAAAAAGGCTAACAGTAACAATTGTGTCTAACCTAGTGTCAGAGATTTTATGCCACCCATGGACCTGTGACTTATCTTTACATGCCATCGAGAAATATATATACGGCATGCTGGTTTCCTTACGACAGTTTCCTTCACCCAAGCAAGTGAGTATGAATGGTGTTATAGAATACACACATGAATTGTAAAAATCAGAGGTTCTAAGTCGAGACCTATGACATGGCAGTTGACTGGTCACAACACTAATCATCATCATCTGCCTAGCCTTTTCCCAACTATCTTAGGGTCGGCTTCCAGTCTAACCGGATGCAGCTGAATACCAGTATTTTACATAGAGCGACTGCCTATCTGACCTCCACAACCCAGTTAATACTAGGTAATACGATACTCTTTGGTAAGACTGAATGTCAGACTTACTCACTCACAACACTAATATCACTGTAAATAATGTGTCGTCTGTAAAGAACGTGTATCTATTCCAGTAATGTGCTATAAGCAATTATTAACGACAAAATTAGACAGAAAACACAAACAGAAATCACTAACAAGCCCTCTAATTGCTATTTCTGCTAGCTTATAGTCGCGGTTTCGCTCCCGTGAGGTCAAAGAATTCAAAAAATACTATGTTTTGATTCAGGTCGGCAAACTTAAGAATAATAAGATAGTACGTCCTTGGAGGCAGGAACTAAACTTAGATTAGACAAGGATCTTTTTAAATAAAAAGCATTTTTTAAATTCGGCATGTCTTACTGGCAACCCTAGTCGGAGACAGAACCAATGAGTGACAAATGAATGTTTGTTCAATAATGTAGTTCGGCCGCGTAACTGATGCAACTATACTAGCAGTTAACTATAACTAACTATAGTTTAACACAAGCCAAGTATTAGTTAACTCTTTAGGTCTACGGACTGCATATATATATAAAATCTTGCTCTTTCCCAAAGGGGGTAGGTAGAAATTACTAAACACGCACTTGCTAGGATCCTTATGCCACGTCCACATTCATACATCTGGTCATACACGCATGCCTGTATTGCGATTGCGCGTACTACGCACCTGTCCTATCTGAGGATCGTCACCAATAAGGTCAGTAGGTATATGTCCTCCTTGGGCGTCTCCTCCAGGCTTTATTTATCACATAACATCACAATAGTAATACATGAACGGTTAGGTAGAGGTATCTAAATAATAGTACGCTGACATTTTTACCAGTTACGTTTAAGCCCCATTTAATTTGAGCCCGGTTGGGGCATAAATTCAGACTCCGTGGCTGCTACTGAGAAATTCCTGATCTTCTTATCGTGTCGATGGCAAATCTTCACTAAATAAATTAAATTAATTTGGCCCAATATTCAGCTATGCAAACTCCTCTTCCTGATGCAGTCATAAGATCATCAAGTGTGCAGGTGTCAGGGCATGCAGCGCAAGATGTAAGGTAGGCCATTGTCTGTGGAGATACGCCGCATACACACTTAAGATCTGAACCGTCCATGAACCCCCATCTGAAGAGATTGCCTTTGCTACGGCCAACCTGGGTTCGGAGCCTATTTAGGGATTTCCAAGTCGGCCACGGCAAAGCATGTCCGGGTGGCTTGCAGACGGTTCGATGAAGCTATCAGGGGGTTTAAGCCGCAACCCAACATATTTTGCTCGATTCAGAAATCGATCCCTGGACCTCATACTCGGCATTCGCGCTTCCGAACATTACCAGCGATGTAGTTGTCTATCAAATCAACCTGACCACTCCACATTCAAACCATCTAGGCATACTGTTACAAATGATAACTACATCTTTTAAACCGCAACGTTGTTCATACCCTTTTTTTTGTTTTGGAGGAAGTGAAATCATCAATGACTCCTCCTGCTCTGAACGGAGCGGAGTGTCAGACTTCTACTGACTAAAAACCACCCATGTTCCTGCTTACCCCTTTGTTTTCGAGGCTGCGGTATCTCTTACGAACAACCCGCAGCCCCGACAGGACGTTGTTCATACCTCAATTTACCATTCAAAGTTCCACCACGCAATTAGTAGTCCACAGATTACTAATAAGATATCATAGGAATTGTTGGCGCTATTCCTATTATATTATTAGCAATAGGATATGTCCGTACTATCACTGGGTACGTAATAACTATGGTACTATTACTGGGTACTAAATTAATTAGTTACTATCGATGAGTATTGATGACTTCGATTGTGCATTATTAATAAGTACGTGGAATTATCGGGAATGGATTGTTAGCGGTGTCCATAGTAATCTTTAGTAAAATTCAGAAGTTGTCAAGAATGTTTCAACATGACATAGAGTCTCCCTTCATCAGCTGAACCAAAGATACGCAACTATTACTGAACGAGTGCAAAATACCGATAAGGTCAACAAGACCCTTTGAAATGACCCGCTCTCGCTGCATCGCCTAACAATGTTGCAATTCCTCACTTGGACAGTACCATCACGCCTGTACTTCCTTTGGCGCGGACAGAGATGATATAATGATAGCTTCATTAGCTACGCGACTGACATGGGTTATTGGGTATTATAGATATGGCGCTTTCTAAAATGTCTATTATTGACTTTGTGGGGTCGTAAAATTAGCACATGTTTCTGATCGGATCGGATGTCGGTTTCTCCTTATTGTTTATTAGTGGTTGATAAGTTGAAAATTCGATGGTCTTGAATAAAAGTTATGTTTTGCGTTGTATCAGTGATAATTGCTATGATGAAAAGTCAAAAATGTATTTGATAGTCATAAAATACAGGTATACAAAAAAAAAAGAATTATTTCTTTGGTGAAAACCTGAGTCCGATTTATTTCATACAAAATAATTTTATGTGTTCTTAATATCTGTTGACTATATTTTAATTATCTCATAATTATTCTGACATTGTATTATAATGATTTGACATTACGTACTTATTGATTTGAATCTTTGACATTACTTACTTCTTATTTTGAATTTATGACAATTTACAACGTATGTATTTATGACATTGTATAATTAATTCGATTTCAGTTTTCTTTTTGCCCGGTTTATGGTATTAATTGATATTATTTTAGTTGGTTGAGAATGTGTATAATTTTAACTATAAATTTTGCATGCCTAATTTGGTACATCACAGTGAACTGCGCATTCACTTGACATCTATGAATGCAATATTATGTACTGTGTTGAGCAATAAATATTTGAATTTGAATTTGAACTTCGTCAAGCATTTTTGTCTCGGCGCTTTTCTTTTGGCTAGGTTGGTAGATACTGTTGATTCTGGCTCGCAGGAGTTGCAGTGGTTTGGGAATAGTGATTACGGGCTTGACCCAAAAACTACCGGAATGCTTGTTGAAAATGTCAAATTGAAAAGCGATCTTCACTTGTCTAGCTGTCCGATTGATATCAAAATATTAGTAGACTGCTTTATTAAACGAGTTTTGTAGTAAGGAAACAGTTTTTTTGTAAATACGTTGTCCTTTTTCAATGTCAATCTTCTATGTATTGGGATAGAACAGATACATTCTACTTGACATTAACCTTACTCTTTCCGCGTGGTTTCACAGAGTTTAATAATCCGATAATATTCTGATATTCTACTTACGGTAAAGTAGGATAGATTTTATATCGTGTTTTGATTGACACCTTGTTTAAAATAGAGCAATGTATTGTCAAATTAAAACAAACAATTGCATTGTGCATCAGACCCAATAACCGACCACACAAAAAAAGAAAATAATTTAAAAAAAAAAACTATCAGCTGTCAAAACTCCCGCCAACCGTGCGTTTCGTTACTGCATCACTTGCATTCTCTCTCAAATTAATTCTAAGCGCATAATACGAATTAGTTATGTTTAAATGCGTCTTGTTGCCTCGCCACGCATAGTTATACGCACTTGACCACACCGTGTGTTCCTGTAGTTTTGAATTGAATGCAACGTTGTTTATTGAGGGTATACGGGCTGAATATCATATTTTTTGTAAAGGTATGGAGTTGATTTGAGTTATTTTTTCTTGTTTTAGTTTCTTGGTGGAGTAGGCATTAGACAAATTAGAAAATAGTCTTTTGCATATGCATTGATATGGAAATTGTTTCCATGAATTCAGAAGAGTAGAAATGTTTCGTCGGTTATTGAAAAAATAGCAGTTCCGTACATTTTCACCGTGGTGTTTTTTTGTACCCTTATAGTTTTGGTCGCCTTCTAGAAGCCATAAATAAGTTCTTTCAGTTAAAGAAAGCACTACCAGTGATCAGAGATTTGACGAGCATCCCAGAAATTGAGAAAATAAAGGCGAAAGGATGGGTGCAGGGTTTCTGCTTGATCTTATTAGACCAAGTGTCGAGGTCGCCACATTTACCGGTCCCATGCATCTCGCATTCAGCCAATTTCCCGCAACCTTCTCGCAAGCCATCGGTCCACCTAGTGGGAGGCCTTCCGACGCAAAGTCCTCCGGTTCGCGGTCGGCACTCCATAACATTTCGGCCCCAATGGCCATCCGTTTTGTGAGGAATGTGTCCTGCCCACTGCCACTTTAGTTTGGTAATTCTTCGGGCTACGTCGGAAACCTTCGTTCTCTCGTAAGGTTTTTATTTCAGCGTCAATATAGGGTTTTTTTCTATACTTGACAGAAAAAAACTCACTACCCCACGAGTTCTCTGTCCCACAATCTTTACATGCAAACATTATTTTTGCGATCACAACTTGTCTGCAATATGATCGTTACAAGCACCTATCAATATGCGACGCAGGCGATTATAACATTATAACTTTAGCAAAACATTAAATATTACATTAACATTGTTTGAATCAAGACAGGGTTAGAGTAGGTGGTCTTTTAAATCTGTCTATTCTATTGCAGTCGGATATTTCAATCTTTTAGTCATTTCCAGTAAAGTCAAAGCACACATTTATCCGTTCTCTGCAGTAGTTTTCTTCAAAATTATTGGAATTGGGTGGGCGACATACTTAGCTATCAGTGTAGCGCGTTGTTAGTGGCAATTATTTCATCATCACTCTCAAAATGGTAGATAAAGGAATCGTGAGTATACCGACATGTCCTGGACCCATCATACCGGACTAGGAATTAAACCACATCTTCTCCCACATGTGCCCTGTAGCATTGGGAATGTAATAGGATGATTACGCTTTAGTTCTCTCCCTGATACATGTTCGTAGAAGTGGCACATCAAAGCCATAATCGACTTTCTTATGATCGGTGTCTTCCACCGCTCTACAACCTCAATCAACCAACATCAGAAAGTAAAAATTGATATTTAGTTAAATGTCGATGCACAAGATATCGATAAAATTAAATGCTAATACGATGCTATAAAATTGCGATGTACGTTACTGCGATAGATCTTCACTGCGATACTACTTAATTTCGATGCGCGTTACTGTGATTCTACTTGACTTCGATGCAAGATACCGCGAAAGATCATTTCCACGGAGCATATCATTAGCTTTCGATATGCTGTGCGTCGAGATTTCGTATTCTAATTTTAAATCTGTTGTACAATCAACCCAATTTAATTCTGATAGGTATTGATTACCCAAATCGTCCAAGTACTCAATCTGAGGCTAAGACTTTTCCAATCAGAAACATCATCAAACTAACGAAAATATTCCACCTACACCTCATCCGGGTGTTAATATGGATGCCGTTTGTTAAAATATGACGTAGCCATTGCGCCATAAGATCTATTTTCTGCAGTTACGTCATTGTCACCATGGCGCATCCTTTGACTTGCGCTGCCTACAACACACCTGATTCCATTTAACACTGTATGAAGGTGACCAGTAAACTAACTACTTAGACAATTTTGTTATCAAACGAGAGTGAAAACTAATGTTTTCCAACTAGTTTTGTTTATTGTTATCAGAAGTATGTTTAGGATGTGTGTAAACGGTTTGCTTGTGTGTGAGCCATATCTGCAGATTTCACGGGTTTGTACACAGGCAGACACTTTCAATTGTGCAATACATCACTGCTCCCAACACAGTTAAAGAAAATATCGGAAGAAAACCGGCATGTCCACTAATCAAACATTCGAAGACATGACTGTGACGTCTTCCAATCCGCACAGGGTCAGCGTGGTGTATTATGGCCGGCGCCTTCTGACAGTGAGGAAACCAGTGTACCAGCAGTGGGAACGCTGATTATGTTGTTCCCAGTTGAAATACTGTAAATATAGGTACTACATATAATCATGTCTGCCATGGCGCATCTATTGACTCGCGTTGCTTACAAGAGACCTAATTCCTTTTAATGGCATAGTTAACGAACAGATCACATGCGCAAGAGTCTATACTTTGCCAAGTATAGCAAGGTTTGGTAAAATATGTAATAACTAACAGTCGTTACAGTTTTGTTTTTAACACCGTTTTGTAACGGTCTGAGAGATATATTGGTTTTGGTTGTCAATCTGCAAGAATAGACCGAACGATCCTTGGCAGACATCGTCGAATTTCATCACTACACTTAAGGCAATGTCTTGGTTAGATCATGTGAGGACCATACAGATTAACCTCTGTGGTTGAGGTTGATTATTGATTGGACTTTCACATATTTGTGGGCCGTAGTAAATGCTATAGTTACTGCCAATTCAGATGTCAATAGCGGTCATTGCCCTTTCGTACGAACCAAAACAATAATGAACCATGTATCGTTTTTCATTAGAAAAACTTTGAAGATCACGATAGATGACAATTCAATACATGTAAAGGATTATTTTTAAATTTCAAAGTTAAGAACTTTAAAAATGTAAAGGGTCAATGACTGCTATTGACATCTTAACTGGCAGCAACTATAGGCAAAGCTCAGACCAATAAAAAAGTACTTTTACTTACTTAAAAGTACTTTTTTAATGGTCTGATGCAAAGACAGCATTTTGGATTAAAGATGTTGCTACGAATCTAGGGATATAACGAATCGGAAATTCGGTTTATGTTTGAGAGGAAACCCTAGCCTCTCATAGTCTCATTCATTTCTTCATTTCAGGTTATGAAAGTCAATATCTTATCTCTCTCTCTCTCTCTTATCTTAATGTTTTTTCCCGTACGGTTTTTTAATTCCAGGGTGTACCCACATTTCGCCAGTTAAGTTTAAGTCCCATGTAAAAAAAGACCAAGTTAATGAACCAAACCAGACTTCATGCTGCTACTGAGTAAATACTGATAGAAATTCATCAGGAAGCTTCTACACTTATGCTGCTTTAACTGAAGATAAGCATCGGTTCAATCTCCAAAAGACAAGCCACGTAGAAGCGTCATAAATCTATCACCTTGACCAACGTATCCTCATTTAAATGTGTCCGTGTCCCTTACAACATTTTGTCGTCTCCAAGAAATTTACTATCCAACCCACCTAATGACACATTCTTCTCCACAACCATATTTCACTATTCGAGGTAAATTAGTCAATTTACTGTCAACGGGAGCCACAATTTTTAAGTACACAGTCGTTTACACGTAACACATATACTCGTGTCAGAGAAATCAGAATTCCTGTCGGGTGTCATAGTAATAATTTAATGGGTGCGTCAAACGTGCCTGTTTCCTGCGACTAGGGTGGGGTGTATAATGCATTGTGATGCAGTGAGGCGCTTGACGTTTTTAATCTATGACGTGTGACGTTTTTGAATATCGAAGCTGGTTAAGGCTGGAGAGAAATGGCTTGATGGTTTTACACTATGGGGGTATCGGTCGGTGATCGTTTTTTGTTTTGTTAATTGATTATTTCGCATTCATCATTCATTCTAATCTTTCAAGTCATTTTGCATTGATAAGTATCACATTTCAAAGTAAACGAAAGAAACAACATTTTGTTTGCACCTACGTTGCGCGCAGTTAGGTCCCCAAACGAAGCAGCTAACGAATGCTATAGTGAAAATGCCAGCTATCTAACTCCTTCTGGACCGACGGACGACTTTTAAAAGGTGACTGTTTCAAGCTGACTACGGAAGGTGGAGGAAAGGTGCTGTGATAATGTGTGAACTTAAGAGAGGCCTATCCTCTTCTTCTTATCATGTGGGCAGTAAGGTAAGGTTCAAGGAACTCTGACATGGTTTAACCACCGCCTTATAGGTGCCTTCCGAAGCACGGAATCATCTTTTTGTCAGGCAAACAGGTGATACAAACTAGCAATGTCCTAGCCAAACTGGAAACAACTTTACAAAGTATGCTTCCCGTGGGAATCGAACCCATGACCAACCGGGTCACAAGGCAAACGCCTTAACCACTCGACCACGGAGGCAGTTGAGAAGAGGCCTATGTCTAGTGGACTGCAATAGATTGAGTCGATTGAGGTCCATTTTTTTTTTGGCGGGTGGAAATCATCAAATAACCCCTCCCGCTCTTGGGCAGAGCGGAAGAGAGTGTCAGACTTCTACTGACTAAAAACCACCCATATTCCTTCTTAGCCCCCTTGCGCCGAGGCCACGGTATCTCTTTCGAACAACCCGCAGCCCCGACGGGACGATTGAGGTCCTTAAGTGTGTTACAGGCAGTATTGCTGGTTTTCGCTAATATTGTTTGGTTCTCCCAAATTAAACAATACCTTCTGACGTCCAATAAAAATGAATCTAGGTTTATATGACACTGCTACGCATGAGCGTGCAGATTACAACTTAGCTAAGGATTATTCCGTCGGGGCTGCGGGTTGTTCGCAAGAGATACCGCGGCCTCGACATGAAGGGCTAAGAAGGAACATGGGTGGTTTTTAGTCAGTAGAAGTCTGACACTCCCTTTCACTCCGCCCAAGAGCGGGAACCCTTCCCGCTCTTGGGCAGAGCTTTGCTTTATTTGATGATTATCCAACGGCCAAAAACAAAAAAGGTAAGGATTATTATCACTCTACCGCATTAATAACAATTTAATATCCCATCAATATCCCTCTTCCTAGTATCTATTACCTTTTTCATCGCTCTCCCTTACAATTCCGATCGATATTCGCAAAAACAACACAAACCTATGATTATCTGAAACCATCCCTCATTCCAAATCGATCACTCAACAAAATGACAGATGCGTTCCTTTTACAAACTTTTTGCAACGAAACGTGTTTCGAAAATCGAATCCAAACATGTTTAAACGGCCAATTATAATGGCAATTTGCTGGCATCGCTCCCGACAGCGTTAGAACGCCCATTTTAATACTTTAAAATAACAGTTTTTGTCCATGGTTTACTTATGACGGTGGATCACTTTACAAAAACCTTTTTTCTGGCCCTTCAATGTTTTTTTTTGTTTGTGGACTGATTTATAAAAATGTTTAGTCCGTAAATTGGTTATGGTATTGAAGTAATTAGGAAAAAGGAATGTCAGGCGGAACCGTACACGGGCAAAAAAAAAACATGGTGTCAACTGTCAAAACTCCCGCGTAAAGTTGCGTTTAGAAAATATAGCGTTTTTACAATTAGAGGTCATTGAATGGGTTTTATATTTGCAAATGAATGGGTCTTTCCTCCCCAACCCACATCAACATTACAACAGCAAATAAGAAATCAGAATCAGGTCAAAAAGCCTTGAAGCTATAATAAAATTGATTCGCCGTAATCTTTTTATTCGTATAGGTACTCCATAGTACTATTAATATGAATTCGTAAAATTATAATATTTTACTATCAATCGGCCTCTGTTGATAAACATGTAATGCCACACACACGCATAGGTACATGGAAGGCTTAGGTTCCATTTGCGACTTTAATTCGCATGTGCACTTTTTTCATTTTTTTTTCTGTCTGTTATAAATAAATTCTAAATACACATCAATTAGCTGATTTGGGAATTCATGTACTATATAAAACTGCTCGCCATGCAAGCAGCGTCAGTAAACCTGCAACAATCATTCTAACAACATTTTACTGACTTATGTATTTAGTGTGTAGCAAATAAAGTGTTTCAATTAAAAGGACCCACGAAGCGCCATCCTAACCGGCCGCAGTAATGTTAAGGGTATAACAGTACACGATAAAGTATAATAATTTGCAGGACCTAATCAGACCTATCAACTTATCAGTCCCTACGACCCTAAGACCTATAAGTCCTGCACCTCTATCCTATCCGGCTCGAAGGACCAAAATGTACGCTCACCCAAACTAACACAATGTGGTGAAATCTATCGCAATACGGCAAAAATAAGTCGCAACAAACAATCGCAAATGCGAACCAAACCTTCCTATTCAATATGTATCACTGAAAGATCTACGCAATCGCTAACCAAATACACCTCCACCGTAAAACTAACCTTCTATCATAAAAGATTAGGTTTCTTTTTCCGTATCGACGTGTGGGGTATATTAGGATTTATAAGAACGATCTAATAAAGATGGACAGATAAGATACAATTGTCGCAGTTTAAATTACTCAATTATAAGCAGGTCATGTAGGAGGTTTAATGTGTTTTTGCAGCCTCAAGGAATTGTCTAGGCAGTAGATACAGGGTTGATATTTAATGGGAGGCCTTGGGAATGTAAGTTTCCGTAATTAAAGTCATTGATTAATTCAATTGTATTGTGACTGTTAAGCATGAGGTCCTGGGTTCGATTTCCAAGTCGTTATTTCGGCGTTTTATTGCGTTTCACATCAGGAATTTCTCAGTAACAGCGATCTTAGATTGCTCGCAGAACAGATGGCCGATGGGGCTGGAAAGTTCTGGAGTGGCGACCGCGAACCGGAAGACGTCGCATTGAAAGGCTTCCCACTAGGTGGACCGATGACCTGATGAAGGTTGCGTGGACCCGCTGAATGCGAGACGCACGGGACCGGGCAATGTGGCGACACCTGGGGGAGGTCTATGTCCAGCAGTGCTGGTCTTTTGGCTGAAATGATGATGAAACATCATTGGAGAAATGTGGCTGCTCTATTAGATACACTATTGCCTAACGCTTCGGAAGTTACAGGCGTGAGTCTATGTCTGGCAGCATTCATGTGGGTGAATTCCGGGATAGGTATATAAAACACATGAACAGTGTTACAGTAAATTCGGTTCGTAGCTTCGCCACTTTTTATAATTCTGTCAAATCAAAATTCTTTCTTCTTTTAAATTAACGATGCCCCACACTAGGAATTTCTCCTGTATCGTGGGTGCGTAATTTACAAACATTTAAACTCACATACACAGACACTCAGACCCGAAGCAACTATCTGTAGGCCATACAAATTTTTGTTCCGTGCGGGGTTAGAACCCGCGACACGCAACGCAGCAGTCGAATCGCTCAGCCATTGCGCCAAATTATAGTTGCATAATCAATCACGAGAATAATAAATTATAATCTCTTCCTACACTGAATCACCATACTTATATGTAGATATATAAGAAGTAACATAAAGTATCAATCAATCAACCATCCCATATTGCTCAAAATCTCAAACATTCGCTTTCTGAGAACAATATTCAACCTCTTGAATTTCACGCTACTCAAACTTTACGATTTCACGTGAAAATTATTTGTCAAACAACCTTTGTCAGATGTATGGTGTGTATACAATTTTTTTGGCGACAAAAATATTAATTTTATATTAACACGACCGTGAAAAGGGAATGACAGAATGATGGGATCGTTTTCCACTTCATAAGTTAAGTATCATTATTGTGTCTGCCAACTTATTATTTGCGTTCGAGAAAATAAAGTTTTTGGCTAGAAAGGAAGAGAATAAGGTTTAAAATCGTATAGCTTTAGAGAAAAGAGAGAAAGAATGTGGCTAAGCTATCAATAAACTGACAAAAACTCATAAAGGGAAGGAACGTTTGATTTTTTTTTCTGAACAACTGCCGTTTTCTGAGAAGGTGTAAAGTGGCTCTATGGCTATTTTATTTTTATTGTATTGTTAATAAGCATGCTAAGGGGAAGTCTTCGTAAACTATTAAACGGTTATATCGAACTAAATAGAATATAATGACCGTGAATAATGCACAATGGCTGACGGCAATCAAAGCGCTTTGTTAGATCCTGACTTGACGTCTTTATCCATAGACAACATTAGCTCTACAGTTCCCAAACTGTCATGTCACCCAACCTCTTTGCAATAAAGTTCAATTTACCAGTCAAGAGTTTTTTGCAGTGTGCCAACTGCCAACACAGATAGATTTCGAATTTGGAAATAATTGTGTCATGGCGCCTTCTTAGAATGGCGAGTGACAATTTGTTGCAAATAAATCCGTTTTTATTGTCGACATGAGATGTTCTTGTTACTCAATGAAGTGTGGGTTTCTATTCAGTTTATCGATTGGTTATTGATCTACTGATGTAAGGATTGTGACACTTGTATTGAGAAAGAGGGCTGTCAATTGCTTTGGTTGTTATTTCAATGGCGGTAAGTTGCTCATACAAATTATTGAGAGGAGAATTTCACACCGTTTTTTGTAGCTAATAAATATTCGTTAAGTATGTTGAAGTGTTACCAAATTAGCTATTTCATCAAAAACAATTTTTCGTCAAATCGCTAGGCGACACTATTGAATGAGAACTTGTACCAAAAACTCGTAATTTATTGGAGACTTCATACGGTCACTATCGCTACCTATTTAACAGTCGCTAAATATTATATCGCACGCGCTTAATACACTGGTCCAGCCACTGACATTTAAAAAGATACGCAATAGCCCTGCTGTATTATTATGATACAAGTTCACATTTAATTGATTTACCAACTAAAGTAACTAAACGATTCTACTTCAATAAGAATTATACGAAAAAAAACCGTCATCAATTATCGGCCTAGCTTTTTCCCAACTAAATAATACACACTCACTGGAAGCTGACCAACATAATGTTGGGGTCAGCTTCCAGTCTTACCGGATCCAGCTGTATACCAGTATTTTACGTGGAGCGACGGAAACAACCAGGGCCAAAAGTTCAGAGTGAACGTTTGAAGTATTTCAAACGTTCCCTCTGAACTTTTGGCCCTCTGACAACTGCTTATAATTATGTGAATGTAACAAAATCTGATGTTCTTATAAGTTTATGTGATCATACATTAACATAAATACTTCCCTTTAATTAAATTTTATTTGATTTCGCGTTATTTACTACAATCAGAGCAAACCCTACCAATCATTCACTAAAAGAAGGCCGCACTAACTACACTAACATAACATCACGCCTGTAATCCCCGAAGGGTTAGGCAGAGGTGTACCTAATAGTACACCCACATTTCGCCAGTTATGTTGTTGTTGTTCTGTTGTTGTTTGTTTGTTGTTTGTTTATGTAATAGGGACCGAGCCTATTGCCATCAACCGGGCACAAATCCAGACTCCGTGGCTGTTACTGATTAATTCCTGATGTAAAAAGCCAATAACACTTTGCCCAACCCGGGAATCGAACCCAGGACCATGCTCAGCTGTCGCGCTTGCGACCACTAGACCAACGAGGCAGTAACTACACTAACCTACTCAATAAAACCAACGCACTCAATAACAACAAAATCAATTGAACGCATTTTTCAAATCCAACTGCCATTAACCACATTAAACCAAAGGAGGGTAGATCACATCACCCGTTCCTAATTCAATTTGAGCCAATGAATAACGAGCCGCGCAAAATTAACTGCGCACGTGTTTATAAATTACTTTACAATTGTAAAATGGGGGGAGTCTAATGGGAATTAAATGGGAATTGTAAACTTTATTTGTATCTTTTATTTTATAATTTCTTTATTGTATTGATAGGGACCTAAGGTAATAATTATTTGAATGTGTGTGGTGTTTATTATTTAATTATGTTAAATAAATAATGGATGGAAATGTATTTATTTGCTCCATATTACGTGACGTTTAAAGAAATAATACTCAACTAACATCCTCGCAAATCAAAAAATAAGCTATCTTCCCACATTTATGGAATTATGCGAAAGAAAGCAGCCTATTTACTACAACTGCAAGTGCATTGCATTTTGAAGATGATTGCCGTCAGATCGAACTGCCCTTTTTGAGAGACACTGAGTATCATAGGTTTGGATAAATAATTAAATTGTATACAACAACTACCAGCTTTCAACATTACCATTTTCCTTTTGGTTACCAAACAGACAACCTTTTTATTTTTGTGTATGGCGTCCGCAGTTTAATCTAGGAGGTTGTCCACTGCTTAACCGGACTTTCGTGTGGGTGCCTTGAGTGTAAAGCGTCCAGCCAGGGCCCTGACATACCTCTCAACCTCTTTGCAATATATAGGGTGTAAAAGTACCCTTAACGCAAACGAAGGGCACTTGTTCTCCCCACCACTTTTAGACCTGTTTCAGACCATACCTGGGAACCTCCTAGTTACGGAGATAGTGGGGGTCAAAGTTCCATATTTTTCACAGCTGTTTTTGTAAATACAAGTTTTTCAGGTTATAACTTTACTTAAATTACCTCCATGACCCGTTTACTATTCAAAGCACCCACTAGCCCAATGTTTTAACAGTGCTACATTGAGTTATACCGTAAATTGTGATTTTTGACCCAAAAAAAAAAGTCGTTTCCCAGCAAAAATTTTTGCGTAGGGGTACTTAGTTTGATGTACAGAATCCCTGGTTGACGGGTGTGTGATGGGTTGATTTACACCCTGTATAGATACCAAATTATTCCCTTACAGATTTTCAAAGTGTCAATTGTGTCATGGCGCCTTCCAAACTTTCAGCTAACCATACTATCCAAGTTAGCTTTACCCAGCTTCCCATAACACAAAGACTTAACAATTTCATCTCCCATCTAGCCACAAATTCTGACCGTCATAATAGCGCAGTGTAGATACAATCTCACGCCACAATGGTATGGTCTGACGTGCAGGCGTTACGGCGATGCCTCCCGCTGGGCTAAACTATTGTGGGTACAGGGATGGACTGGTTAGAGGCCTGTTAGGATATTGTTGCTGGAGAACTTCGTGCTTGAAATTGATGGCAGAATAAGAGATTATAATATACTTAATCCTTAAGATCCTTCTGTACCTTATTTAAGCAAATAAATGATTTTGATTGAGTTAGGACACCGGGTGAATCTTGAGTGTGATAGTTGAATGATTTGCAAAGCCTGCTACATATCGCTGTCTTACAATAAAGTGTATTTAGATTGTAGACTCAAAATTTTGGTTAAGAGACTGGGCTTACATATACTCAACTGACGTCTAAATGTTTTAATTAAACCCGAAGTAGGTATATGACACCAATCGATTTATATTCTTTGCTCGGTAGCAATAGGAAACACTGACGAATAATAAAGTCATTTTCAGTTTATTACACTACTATTATTTTCTCAAATATTTAATAAAATGTATTAAATTAAAACCACATACTTTCATTTTTAAACTTACTAGTTATACCTTGTTGAATAAATACTTCATTTAAAAACGTGACTACATTACAAAAAGATTCTCCGTTCCTGTCCCCAAATCCATCCCTGTACCACTTCACCCGAAACCCAAAAACACCCAATACACCAGGATTCTGCTAATTATTAGGAGAATAATGGCCCAACCAATTTATGGCCCTTAACAAAGATATATGGTCATTTAATGGCCTGTCCCGGCCACAAATGGTCTTTGTCTTGTACTATGGTCAAAGACCTGGTCCTTTGGCCATTCAAGCTGTGTTTGGGCACCATAATTGGCCATGTAAAATTTTATGAATTAGGCCTTTGTGTTAGATGATTATTTTATTATTTAAGTCGTTGGTTACAAAGTGGTGGATTATTTGTTTTATGACAAAATTAGTGAGACAGAAATAGAACAATGAGTGGTTTGTTGTCTTTATTGTTCTTGGTTTTGTTAAAGTTTGTTAAACGTTCCTTTTCTTATTCTTGTTCATGAAAGTGGTGTTACCAACTTTGGAACTTAGGCACACGGCAATGAGGTCTATTGTTTTTGAGCTCACTAGATGGCGGCATTGGCGAACGTCGTGTCATAATTTCTATTTCATGTTTCATAGTACCAATCAGTTTATAAAAAATTGAGGAAAATGTCGGAGGAAAGTTTTAAGTTTAAATGACATGGATGTAGATTGGTATAAGAGTAAAGGAATACCAGTCAAACGATGGATATATTATGGTAAAAAGGAGGTATCTGATGACATGGAATAATAGAGAAGTATGGAACAAAATGGCATGCTCTGTCGACCCCAAATAAATTGACATAAGGGCATGAAGACAATGTTATCATCTACGCCTTGACACCCACTACTGGCTTATACAGGATGTAAATCAACCCATCACACAGCCGTCAACCAAGCATTCTGTACATTAAACTAAGTACGAGTACCTCTACGCAAATTTTTTTGCTGGGAAATTACTTTTTTTTTTGGGGTCAAAAATCACATTTTACGGTAAAACTCAATGTTGCACTCTTAAAACATTGTGATAGTGGATGTTTTGAATAATAAACGGGTCATGGAGGTAATTTAAGTAAAGTTATAACCTGAAAACCTAGTATTTACAAAAACAGCTGTGAAAAATTTGGAACTTTGACATCCAATATCTCCGTAACTAGGAGGTTCCCAGGTATGGTCTAGAACAAAAAAATGATCGCAGTGGTGGGGAGAACAAGTGCCCTTTTTATTTTATGGTGGGTGGAAAATCATCAAATAACCCCTCCCGCTCTTGGGCAGAGCGGAAGGGAGTGTCAGACTTCTACTGACTAAAAACCACCTATGTTTCTTCTTAGCCCTTCATGTCGAGGCCGCGGTATCTCTTGCGAACAACCCGCAGCCCAGAACAAGTGCCCTTCGTTTGCGTTAAGGGTACTTTTACACCCTATATGTACATAAATACCACATCCAAAACCAACCGTATAAAGTTTAGTGACAACATATTGAAGTAGGTACATGTTTTTTTCTGTTAACACCTAAACCCAGAACGTCTTCCAAACATCTATAATCCACCTACAAAATACATCGCGAAAACACACAGAACTTCCTTTAATAAAATGTTTAACGAATGTATTAAAAGAATCTTGTTCTATCCTACCCGACTCCTACGCAGGTACGTTTGTAACAAAATGGAGGTACAATATTGTGAGCTTGTAACTCGATTCCTTGTGGAAATACATGAGTATTGAAACAATTGACGATTGGAACCCATGTTCGATTTACGCGAGAATATGGTGTGTAGGTATGATATTATTTTGTCAAGCATTTGTAAGATGTAGAATGTTACCTGTGTAGAATATAGGGTTTTTCTTACAAAACATCATCTGCCTAGCATTTTCCCAACTATGTTGGGGTCGGCTTCCAGTCTAACCGGATGCAGCTGAATACCAGTATTTTACATGGAGCGACTGCCTATCTGACCTCCACAACCCAGTTAATACTAGGTAATACGATACCCTTTGGTAAGACTGGTTGTCAGACTTTCAGGTCACTGACTACCTGTAACGACTGCCAAAGATTTATATAGGGCATCCGGGACCAACAGCTTAACGTGCTTTCCGAGGCACGGAGGAAACTCAGTATGTCGGGCGGTCACCCATCCACAGACCGACCTAGGCAAGCACAGCTTTACCTAAAGATCGACCCGAGTGGCAGTTCTTATTAAGCCACGAGCTCATCAGAACATCATTATCTTATCATTTCTACTAGAAACGGAATCGGGGGGCCTAAAATGTCCACTTTAGCAGATCATAATATGAATTGCTTTAAAAAGCGTGACAATAAACGTTTCATAATAGTAACTACGCCTGTGACCATTTCACGAATTTTAACGCAATTCATATTATTTTTCTATTATGATCTATTTTCCTAAATTATCAAAAGTCAGTCATTTATTCAAACTAGGCTGACAATCAGCACTTTTCGGACGTCAAAATTTACTTTACTTTACTTATTTACAAGTGACAGACGCAACACCCGTCTTTACACCCTGTTCTTATCTCTTACCCCCTATGGTATAAAGGGTCCAAGACCATGTTATAGGGCCTATACCATGGTCTATGTATGGGTGTAGTCATCTACTACATGATCTTCATGTCACATTCTTAAAGAGATAACATCGAGTCAATTGAATCAGAGCCACCGTTTTGATTCTCGTAAATAAAATTGTTGTCGTATTTGAAACAAAATGAGAAGTCTTCCTTTGTGCGTGGGTGTCAAAGCTACAAAGCTTTGTGTATGAGCAGCATACGGTTTAAACTGATCGTATCGGTGTTATTGAGACAATCTGGTTTACTAAGGGCTGTAAATGTCTGAAACGATGAAGGCATAAAACCTATTTGGACCATGCTTGTAGAAAAATAGTCCGGTTGAGCAGTATTGCAGCCTTATAGAGTCGAACTACGAGTTTCGGTGCCTGAAAAACTGCTCTTATTACGAGCAATTTTTGGGTAGAGCAACCAAATAATTGCTACATATTTTTTTTGTACAGCCAACCAAACGTCAGGATGGCTGTACAAAAAAAATATGTTATTTCTAAATATATATAGTATGTAGCAATTATTTATTAAATGTAGCAAATATAAGCAATTATGTAGCAATTTTCTAATCAACTCTCATATACCAAAGCCACAGGCAACCAGCCATTCTGATGCACACGAAAAATTGCTCATAAGAAAGAAATTGGGCCGGAGACTATACCATAAAATAGAAATTAAAAATTGTAATCGAGGGTCCAAGGAACATGAAATGCTACTAATGAAAGCGATAATTGCAAACTCAATGCGGTATTGGATTGACAGTGTAAGATTAGACACTGCAATGTTGTGTAAGTATTAATTTGAACTAACCATAGTATTAGTACCTAATCGTATTTAAGACAGATGATAAAACTCTAAGTACAGAGATTTAAATTGATTCTCATTGAAATATAAGCCCGAAATCACTGACTGCTGGATTTAGGCCTCCTCTATTTTTTGCACCACTTTCCGGTTCTGTGCGTACCAGGTGTTTCCCGGCGGCACTGGTTTCTTTGACCTAACCTTGGCTACCACTCGGTGAAAGCTTTACTTCGTCGATCATCTTCGTGTCTAGCCAGATGTTCTGCCCAGGTTGGAATGCACAACGCCCGGTCTCCCGCGACGTCGTCGTAGACTTTCGTCCGCCAGCAAAATTCAAAATTTACATACCGCATACCAATCACAACTTAAATCTAGTTTGAAACCGAACCACATAAGCTTAAAACCATCTGTCTTCCCAGAGGAACAAGCCTAACAATACAAAGACACAACCCTAGATGTTATACCCCGACAAGCAAGTAACTCGCTATAAAAAAGCCGTACAGTCGTCCGTTCGTACAGACAGCCCTATTGTCAAGACGCTGACTCCTTAAATAATAGAGACATCAGAGACAACAAGACAGCTATAACTTATTCAAATTAGTCGTAATACGATACCTGGGTCTGGTGTGTACGTGCGCCCAATATCTGGGTATCTTTGTGGGTTTTTGAGTGGAGATTTAGTAAGGAATGTGATATAGTGGGAGCGATATGGTGAGATGTCGAGCTTCTCGGGGTATTGGATGGCCACGGAGTCTGGATTTGTGCACCATTGATGACAATAGGCTCGCCCCCTGTTACATGGGACTTACACATAACTGGCAAAATGTGGGTGTACTAATAGGTACACTTCTGCCCAACCCTTGGAGATTACAGGCGTGATGATTGTTACGTAGCTTACCTGTTTATGGCTGCCTTGCCTAAAGGCCAAGATAAGGGGCAATCGTGTCAAAACGTGTTGTATCTATTTCTAAAACGAGTTTCGATAGGATTGACTTATCTTATCGGTAGTTCAATTAAGGTTGGTCCTGCCCCTGTAACATTCTAATTTGAAAGCAATGAGTGCGTTACGCATAGATTTACAGCAGAATAATCTGCAGCTAATAAAAAAAAAACTCAACGCTGTCAGCTGGTAATGTATCCAAGAGGCTTGTGGCAATACCACGTTGTATGTATGGCAACACTTAGCCTCTGCCCAAGGTAAGTTTTAAAGTAATTAAATTAAATTTGGCATACAGTTTAAAAGCTAGCATTCACTTGTAAACGTTCCTTGCGACACACATCACAAACTCTTTCGCTTCTCAAATCATCGCATCACCCTCTAACTACTTCACAAGCTTCCCCGTCTTCATTCTCGCACCAACTACGGCGCTTAGTGTCATCTGATTTATATAAAGTTATCTCGTAAAGAATTATATTACGGACGTGCCTGTAATGCCGGCTAATGAGTTATGTGAGGAGAAGACATGTAAACATACGCTCACTGCGCTCGCTCACATGATTGGTCGACTGTTTAAGGGGATATTTTCATGGTGACTACGTTTTGTAAGTTATGGCGTAACTTTATATTTTGATGTGTTGTTTTGTTTTAGTTTTTGTGGAGTGTATGGGAGGAATATGAATGTCTAAGATATCTGAAGGTCTAAGAATCCCCTGTCGAGGCTGCGGGTTGTCCGCAAGGGATACCGAGGCCTCGACATGAAGGGCGAAGAAGGAACATGGGTGGTTTCTAGTCAGTAGAAGTCTGACACTCCCAAGAGCGGGAGGGGTTATTTGATGATTTCCCGCCCCCCAAAAAAAAAAAAAAAAGGTCTAAGAATCTATGCAGTAGTTGTAATTGCACTGGTTTCTACAGCAACCGGACTGAATTGTTGGTCCAGTGGACGCAAGTGCGACTGCTGTGAAAGAGGGCCCTGGGGTCAATAAGCTCATCTCATCTATTACATGGCAGTTAGTTGATTGGGTATAACTGGCGAAATGTGCATGTACTTACTCAGCCTAACCCTTTGGGGATTTAGGCGTGATGCTATGTTTTGTTGCCATAGACAAAATTAGAAAGATTTCTATGGTTTACATTCTGTCTTGAAAAAGGTTCAGAAAAACAGATGGACAAAAAACGTAAGACCAGTAAAATCTGATTGAAAATTAGTAGTCTTATAAAAATTCCACCTGTCACAAACGGCCGAAGCGTCACACAAAAAACTTTATTCCACCATTTAAGTTCTAAACAGACTCCCGAAAGATATGTGACATCAGAATACGGCATTACAATATATTAAATTATTCGAATAGGTGACTACCCGCGGTTTGATGGCCGGTTGTCCATTGTGTGGTAGCTCAGTTGCTACCTTATGTCAATGGACAAGTAAGTAGAGAAGGTCCAGCACGTGCTTTGTGATAACGTGACGCTTCTAGTGCCATTAACAGGGATTATTTGAGTCATCGTCATCATCAGCCTATGATGTTCCCATTACAGGGACTCAGGCCTTCTCTCTAGGAGAGGGATGGGCTATAACCCACCACGCGTGCCCAGTGCGGGTTGGTAGATGTCACATGTCTTCGATTTTTTCGGTTCTAAGACAAGCCGGTTTCCTCACGATGTTTTCCTTCACCGTTTTGCGAGCAGTAGTGATGAAATAAATTACACATTTCAAATTAATATTGAAAGTAATGCGCCTGCCTTGGTTCGAACCCACAATTTACTGTTCGTAAATCGGGGTCGCAACCACTGGGCCATCGCTCCTGCAGTGCTCTGAGAAATCTACAACTTATAATCGTCATCAGCCTTCAGCAGTCAGGCTGGATACAGGTCTCGATAATTTCACGACACTCAACTCGATTCTCATGTCTCATCCCAAGATAAAGATCATTTTGGAATGAGCAACTACAGCCAATTCCCATTTATTATATGCCTGTAGATAGCTTGACTATGCAAAAGTGCCTGTCATGGGTCTATTTGAAATAAATGTTTTGAGTTTGCATTAAAATCTCAGTACATATGTCTCAGTCGCTGAGAGCATTGATTTTACACGGTAGAACGGAGTTTAGTCGCAGACCGCAGTACAGTAGTACTGTATGTACATGGTGCTACCTTTAAGTACAGTGCTTAGTTGACCTTCTGTCATCTATCTTCCTGATACCACCACGGTTATGAAGATATCCGTACTTTTGAATAAAATTAAATTGAAATTGCTGTCTACTTTATAGGATTTATGGTCAATTTTGGATTTTTGCTGTGTTTTGTTATGTAAAACCGTTCGTTCTTGAATGCTTGTGGTTGTTGTATTGAAAAGAAATGGGTTTATTATAGTGTCTGGTTCCGTTCGATCGCCCGGTCGTATAGGAAGTGTCGTCTTTAGCTTGGGAGTCGATTCATACGCAAATGACAAGCTTGAAACTCGTTTATTCAAGATTGACTAGAATAAGTGATTCTTGAATACGTTGACGTTATATAATTATTACATGGTAACCAAATTCGCCCACCTTCCACCACTGGTTCATTATTTTTGAATCTAGTAAGGATAATGTGATCTATTACAGCAATAAGTTGTTCTCAATCTGATGCTTAAATATGCATGTGTTTTGTTTGTAATCTACAAATCAGTGTTTTAGATCCGGTAAATAGTATAAGGTACCTAAACGTAGAGATAGATTCACTAGGTATCATGTTTTCTGTAGAGGTGTAACGGTGACAGAAAAGTCACTAATAAAATTAATAATATAATATTATACTATCGAAAAGATTTAAACACTTTTTTTTAGTGGGTGGAAAATCATCGAATAACCCCTCCCGTTCTTGGGCAGAGCGAAAGGGAGTGTCAGACTTCTACTGACTAAAAACCACCCATGTTCCTTCTTAGCCGTTTATGTCAAGGCCGCGGTATCTCTTGCGAACAACCCGCAGCCCCGACGATTAAGACACTTGTGTCTATATTGCTTACAACTTTAATGATAAGAATTTGAACGAAGTAAGACCTGTAAAGTTAAAATTCTTTGCCATAGTCACCAAAGAATTCTGATCTCTCGAACATTTAGCTAAATAATTATGTTATGAGATGTTCTGGTAAATCTAGGTAGGGCTAGGTAGTACTAGTAGGTAGGTAAGATAACCACACATTGCGTCGAAAGTGAAGTATTTTTCTATGACAATGAAAAGCATGGAACTCGAACTTTGGTGCTACCAAATGTTATTGAAAATTCGCTGTTGGGTTACGAAATACTTCCAAAACGACAGCCGCTTGACTACGCCCCCTGACCAGACAGTTTGCCGGCAAAAATGAAACATGAAACATAAATGTTGCGTAAAATTCTTTATTATAACATATACGACTGGACAGCTGTCATTTCACACAAAGATCATGAAAATTACCAAGTAATAGACTAAAAGTTAACAAAACAAGATGTCACCAAGTCCACGTGTCTATGGCAATTTATGATACTCTGACACCTTTTCCAAAATTTTTTTTGTTTGTGACCATCTGTCGCCATTGTGTGAATAAGAAACTAATGGTTTTTGTATTGAGTTTTAATTTTGCGTTAAATTTTAACAATGTTGTTTGTGTGAATGCTTTTTAAAATGTTTGTGTCGATGTATGGTCAGTTATAAATGATAATTGAGTGAGTTGGCATTCGATTTGATACGGTGCAAATTGATTTGTTAAGCTCTGCCACTTAATAAATATGTGCGAAGCAAAAGTGAATTTGACCCTAGGTCAATAAATGATTATACTATTATTTTAAATTGATTTAAGACTCAAATTGAATAGAAATACGTTTTTAATAAACAGCACACTATTGAAAATACTTTATTATAAAACAGCTCTGCATTTTGCAATCAGAAAACCTATTCTCTCTCGTAGAGGAGTTTAGTTTCAAAAACTACTTTAAGTTTCCTTCAAACCAGTACGTACAGATTTATGACTGATCCCTGATACTTCGCACTAACAGATTCTTCGGTACATTTGTTGAAGTCATGACACGTCCGCAACTTGTGGTTATTAAGTGGAATTCTTCATATTTTTTCTAAACTTAATTATCATCATCATTTCAATCAAAAGACGTCCACTGCTGGACATAGGCCTCCCCCAGGTGTCGCCACATTGACCGGTCCCGTAAACTTCATAAATGTATTTATTTTTAATAGCTAAGCCTGCATTGTGTATGTGACTGACTCTATCTTACATACCAACATACATAAACTCACGCATTCTTCCCATGGGGGTGGGCAGACACACACACACTTAGAACGCCATCTGCTTCGCTCTTTACGTACTTCTTTTGCCTGCCTGGATGAGATGTATGAACGTTTATACATCTAGTCATACACGCACGCCGTTTGCGAATACTACGGACCTGACCTTTCTGAAGAACCTCGCTAATAAAGACACTATATCTTTCCATCAATCAGCTCCAAAACCAAAACTAAAAAAAAAGAAAGTTAAAGAGAAACTTCAACAACTCACAGTTGCGTGTTACAATTCACAACTACCGTCAAACTTACGAAAAAAAGGCTCTTAACTGACTTTAAAATGAAGCAAAAAAAGCCCACTTTAGAAGTGACCATGGCTAATGAAAAGCCCACAATATCACAATGGGTAGCTAATTGAAATCGACACTGGTTACAATAGGAATACGGTCGATGCTTGAACGAGGGTGCCGCAAAAAATTTGGACATCTGGCTGGTCATGAATAGGGTGTTTGACTTGACTAGATTGCGCGGTTTGAAAGGAGTCGTTTAGTGACTTTGAAGTTGATTTGCTTTTTAATGGTGATATCATGAAGTATGCATAGCTATTAGAACTTCTCTAATGTGTTTTTTACTAGATAAATGACACAAAGAATTCAATCAATTCATTGTATGACAGTTTGCCAATTATGTTCTAAGCATTTATTTGTTACCTACCTTAGAAAAGTGAGTAACCTAGCCAAACAACCTATTCATACCCCAGTGTTAATTGACCCATATAAAATTAAGTATTTAATTATTAATTATCATTCTCTGGCCCTTATCCAGATTCATTTTAAATCATCGCAGCATGTTTGCTTCTTCCATACTTCTCTACTTATTACTCGTAATTTCAGCAGTCACCTCATTTCTTCCCGTATCACATTTGATTTGATTTGCCAGTCCATCCACGGTTTCTTTGGAATAATAATAATATTGAATCATTTATTTTAGTATTGCCTGTTTGTACGGGTAAGGTACATTTAAATGATAGACAGATAAATGATAGAAAAGTGTATTGATAAAACACCCAAAAACTGATAAATGATCGACTCGCGGCGAATGAGTCTTTAAGATATTAGCCCAACAACGGTGCTAAGCGACTACTGATCGTTTACGTAAAATTGCATATTTTATTCATTCGCTGCGCGTCTATGTCAGCATAAAATTGAAACAATTGATATTGTACGGGTTTGCTCGTACACTGTTTTTTAATATTCCATTTCCAAAGTTTTAATGCACTAGATACCTAGTGTATTGAACACACACGTCCGACACGAGTTCACGAAATACCTACTAAATTTAGTCCTTAAATCGTTTGTGTACTCGATAGTTACTAAAACACCCTGTATCGCTGCACATTCAACTCCACCTAACAACAATTTGCAAGCAATTGGGCATCCAAACCGGTTTCACACCCCTATGGATAACAGGCGAATGCTCACACATACAATTATACCATGGCAGATAATGTGATACTCAGTTTAGTGAGTAAATAGGTTCAAATACACAGAACCAACCAACAAGTCAACAGGTACTATAATGTTAGATGATGTTGCGAATCTGACTAATGAAACAAACTTACCTTAACTTATCTGCAAGAGACCTATTCACCTTAAATATAGGTTTTAATAAAGGAACAGACTAAGATTGAAAGCCGACCCCAACATGGTTGGGAAAAGGCTAGGCAGATGATCTACTCTACTCAAAGATAACTTTCTAAAACTAAACTGACAAAACTGTTGTTTTAGTAATCACTAGCTTTTGCTCGCAGTTTTGCGCCCGTTATGTACGGAAATTAGCCCACGGGAACGTTTTATTGTAACCTATGACACTCGGGGATAATGTAGTTTTCCGTGAACGAAAGACTCTCCGGAATCGGATCAGTAGTTCCGAAGATTACCCCCTACTTACAAACAAACAAAACCTCATTATAATATTAGTATAAGCAAAATAACTCCAATCAAAACAAATTAAACCAATAACAATACCATACAAAATTGCAATTTTCTCCACCTTCAAATTCAAAAGACCTATGCACCATATAAGTAAAACCCGACATACACCCTCTTGACTCTGAACAACCCAACTTATTTCACGGCATTCAACTATTCACGGCTTTCGCAAAGGACTTTTTTTCTAACCCCTCGAAAGCGATCCGTTTTTTTTGTAAACTTAAACCAATTGGCTCTAGTGGATTAAAGAGGGATGCAATTTGAGTCAGAAGTAGATTTCCAAAAGGACATGATTTTACGAAAGATTTAATGACTTTCAAGAATATTGCGGTTTCACTTTTGAGGGATTTAAAAAGGACGTAACGCGTTTTTGTATGGAAGAACTAATAAGAGTTGTGTGATCTTTTACGCGACTGCTTTATCCTAATTTTACGGGATTTTGACTCATTCATTTACAAATATAATTAGTTGGTGCTTTTTTGGGAAGATTTCAGTTTCCTTACTTTCTGTTCAACCGCGTCCGATTGGCATTAGCATTAGCGCTCTGTTTCTCGGTCTAGTGAATGATGATTCTGAGCGACGGAAAGTGATAGGAGCATGTGGATTTGATTTGATTCGATTTCATGCTGAAAGATCCGGCTTAGGTATACATACACACAGGTAACTTAACATAGCGTCACGCTTGGAATCCCCGAAGACTTACCTACGTGGGACTTTTTTTTTAATGGGACAAGCCCACCACACTATTCCCAAACCACTGTAACTCCTGTAAGCCAGAATCAACAGTGGCGACCACAAGAAAAGCGCCGAGACAATGAAGCCCGACGAAGTCCCAGAGAAGCGATATAACTGTCTTGGATCCCGCAACGAAAAGGAGGAGTAGGAAAAACATAATTTCCACTTCCCTTCATATCAGCAGTAGACAGAACAGAACAAGGCCAATAGGCACACAGGGACGTATACAACTGGGATAGGCCCAGTTGCCTAGCACCACGGATATTATTGTCATTAATATTGGACGTGGAACTCATAAACATAACTGGCGCAATGTGGCTGAACTATTAGTTACACTTTTGCTTTACCCCTAGGCGATTACAGGTGGGAGGTTAGTTGCTTGAAGAAATGTATGTAGTTGTTGTTGTTTGAGAAAACCATAAACAAAGAAGCAGCACGTCCTGTCCCCAACAAGAAAGTCCACATTACCAGATGAGCACAAGCTACACATCACATAACGACCATGTCACACGTCGATCACATCATACTCACAGGTACCTGAGTATCTGAGTACCTGTGAGTACTGCCGCTCATTTGTCTGCTATCACTGATCTGGATGTACTCGGAAACTGTTTAGATAAGCACCGTTGGATGGGGGGGTTTTCCATTTGTGTCGACCCGCGACGGATTAGAGCTATAGTTTGTTAGACATAGGAATTGATGTTTAATGGAACGGTAATTTAAACTGGAATAAACTGATAAAATGAAATTAAATTAAACACTGAATAGGAATAGGTACTTCAATTGGAAAGAGAAGAGAGTCGACCGGCGGCGAAATGAGCAGACGACATTGTTGCAATCGCGGGAATATCCTGGCTGATGATGGCACAAGAGCGTGGAGCTTGGCACAAGCAAAGAGAGGTCTATACCCATCAGTGGGTGAAGTCAGGCTGTAAATCCTACTTAATGTTATAAATGCGAAAGTTTGTGAGAATGTATGCATGGATGGATGGATGGATGTTTGTTACTCTTTCACGCCAAAACTACTGAACGAATTTGGATAATAATTTGGTACACAGATAGTTTATAACCTGGATAAAGACATAGGATAGTTTTTATCTCGATTTTATCTTCCCGTGGGATGATTTTCGAGTTGTAGCTGGCGAAGCTGCTGGTAACAGTTAGTGATGAAATAAATCCAGGCGTGAATCGGTGTGATACATAATAATATTATGTTTTAATGTTTATGTCAAGCCGATACATTTTTTGATTTTTCAACCATCGTTGCCGTTGATAGAAGATCACTTGTGCCGAATAAATAAATTACTTATAAAATATTTTGCAAATGTAACTGGCATCTATTCTAAGCGGATCTTCGCCACCGTGTCGACACAGCGATGCATTGGACAAGCACCGGTAGAATTGTGTGGCGTGTGACAACTTTTGCCGGAATCCTGTCGATTCCGCGACACAGCGGGCTTACATGGATTTTATGCAGATTATACAAACTAATGATCAATTCAAAGAATATTTCCTCTCTCATTTCTGGTAAAACCGTGACAAGCTTGCAAGAGATTGTGTAAGAATTTAGAGAGGATATTTTGATTGAAGAACTTTTTCATCACCTGTTTCCTTTTTCCAACAATGTTGGGGTTAGCTTCCAGTCTAACTGTATGCTGTTCAATACCTATAATGACTGGTCATCAACCCAATTAGTAATAACTTGGTTAGGTACCATATTCATCATCATCATCATCATTGCAGCCATAAGACGTCCACTGCTGGACATAGGCCTCCCCCAGAAGGGGGGGATTTGCCATAATCGCCCTCTTGGCAGGCGGGTTGGCGATCGCAGTATGGTTGTTACAAAGGCACAGAGAACGCTGCTGCCCATTCTCTGGTAAGTCCCTTAGTCGCCTCTTACGACACCCACGGGAAGATATGGGATGGTGCTATTATTTACGTCCGACACCATACGGAACCATATTACCCAGTATTAACTGGATTGTAGAGGTCAGATAGGCAGTCGCTCCATGTAAAATACTGGTATTCAGCTGCATCCGGTTAGACTGGAAGCCGACCCTAACATAGTTGGGAAAAGGCTAGGCAGAATAATGATGATGATGATGATGACATTCCTTGGTAAGGCTGGTGGTCACACTTTCGGGTTACTGACTGCCTGTAATGACTGTCATAGATCTACAATTGACGGCCGTTTCAACAGCTTTTACTTTTCAAAAGACAGAGGAAACTCGATTTGTATATAATAGGTAGTAACTCATCCACAGACTAACCTTGGCAAGCGCGGCTTAACCTGAAAATTGATCCGAGTGGCAGTTATTATCTAGCCACAAGCTCCTTGTACTGTACCAGGATAATATTAATGTTTTTCAAACTAACCGCAATGCTAGCCCACTGGTGGCGCGGCCACGACTTACGATCAGTAAATCGTGGGTTCGAATCCAGCCAGGTGCATTACTTTGTGTAATTTATTTCATCACCACTGCTCTCAAAACGTTGAAGGTAAACATCGTGAGGAAACGTCTTAGAACCAAAAAATTTGAAGACATGTGACATCTACCAACCCGCACTGGGCCCGCGTGGAGAGGAGGCCTGGGTCCCTGCAGTGGGAACATTATAGGCTGTAGAATTGTAGATGATGAAGCTAACTGAAAACACAACTCAGATACATCAAATATACGAGTATGTAGCTACATCCGGCCGCTCCATAAAACTACTGCACCTCCAATCCTGCATATAATCTCGTGCTAAGGTCATAAGTCAACTCATTGATGTAGCAGGAACACGTTACACTATCGCAGACAACATTATGTGGGACATCAAGTGCTATTATGTTCAACATAAAGTGCTATTAGCGACAGAGTAGCACTGGGAACTTTGTGTTGTAGGGGTACCAACTTGTATTGGGATTTAGGGACGTTTACAGGAGTTTATCGGAGTAGTAGTACATGCATAATACCACACCTGTTACCCCCAGGTGGGATCCACAACTTCAACAATCAAATATCAACACCATATATAATCAACAGTTAAATTTTACAATAATTCAGAATATCATTAGCCTAAAACATAAACGGTTCAAAATGTCAACACTTCAGATGATAAACGAATCTGAATGTCACTGATTTACAACATGAATTGTTCACTTGATCAACATTTTGCATTGCATTACACAAATTGCATTTATAATTAAACAATAGGTTTAAAGACACAAGTATACAACTATTATTTTTGTAAGACATACTCAAGTTATTCATAACATTTATTTAGTTAAATAGCCGTCTCTGGAACAAGAAATCATATTTTATATATTTTTATTGACTGCATATACAAGTGATGCATATACCATGAAATAAACCTACGACAACGGCACGGTTGGTGCAGTGGCTGAGCGATTGTACTGCTGCGCTGTGTGTCGCAGGTTCGATCCCCGCACGGAACAAATATTTGTATGGCCTACGGGTAGTTGTTCCGGGTCTGGGTATTTATGTATGTGAATTTAAATGTTTGTAAAAGCACCCACGATACAGGAGAAATTCCTAGCGCGGAGAAACATTAAAAATAAATCGTGATTGAAAAGCCCAATAAAAATTTACCCCACCAAGGAATCGAACCCAGGATGCCAAGCTCAGCAGTCGCGGTTGCGACCACTACACTAACGAGGTAGCAACGAGGCGTGGAAGAATAGTAGCAATTAACCTATTGGTATTATTTTGAATGTTGTTGTTTTGGTTATGCTATGTTTCATTAAGTAGCGTCCAAACGAGAGACTTCTTCTAATTAAACCAACTGTTTCATGTTCCATTCACAATCGTTAATGTTTTAGATCAAACTGGCATCAAGGACTAGCCGGGCCCCACCACAAACCATGGCCACACCACCCCACGTACGACCTATGACGGTTTTTTAGGAAATCGGAACACAAAATGGTCGTTCTTCAAACGGGTTGCGAGACAATTGTCGTTGGTTTACGGTAATATACGGTTTATTGTTGATTTTCTTCGGATAACACGTGACGCATTGTGTTCGGGGAAATTCGCGGGGTCACCTCTGTCTGGGTTATACCTAAGGGGTCCAGCAATTAGTGTGGTTTTGTGGGAATGGGGCCTAAATGAAGTAGCTAAGAGATTTGCAAGGATTTATGCACAGATTAAGTACTTAGTTATGAGATGAATCGTCCGTATGGTGTTGGACGTAAAGAATAGCACCATCCCATATCCTCCTGCGGGTTTCGTAGGGCGCGAATTACACAGAAACGGCGTAAGGTGAAGGCGCGGTGGACTGCTAGCAACGCGGAACATTAGATGAAACGACGTGCCTGCGCCACGCCGCTTGAGTATAATTCACATCGTGTCGCCTACCTACATTTTGTATTGAAACGTTTTGAATCGGCAAGATGCCTGCGCCGCGCCATCACCTTACGCCGCTTCTGTGTAATTCGGGCCTAAGAGGCGGCTAAGGGACTTACCAGAGAATGGGCAGCAGCGTTCTCTGTGCCTTCGTAACAACCATACTGCGATCGCCAACCCGCCTGCCAAGCGTAGAGATTATGGCAAATCCCCCCTTCTGGTGGAGGCCTATGTCCAGCAGTGGACGTCTTAATGATGAGATGAATCTTTTTCGACGGCATTATCATTTATACAGTAAAAATAAATGATTATTTTGAAATTACTGAGATGTCATCTGTGTGTATTTTTGACATCATACTTGCCTGGTTTAAGATAACAGATCGGTAGTTTAAGGCCGTTGCGTTGCTAAAATCCCAAAAATGACGTATGTTTAAAGAAATTTGTTGAGGAATCCTTCCGTACGATTTCCATATAAAAAATATATGTTATACTTAAAGTCATCACAAATAATTCGTATTGTTTAAAATTTTAATAAACCTTCACATTATTTAATAAAAAATCGTAGTATGTCTTAACCTAAATCGAATTTTGTCTCTGTAACGGCTGAATAGTTCGGTATGAATTTTATACCCAAAAATACGTAGTGATGTATTTAACAATCCGTATTGTTTTTTTTCTCGGATTTGTAATAAAATTTTAAAATAATAAATTAATTCCCCACATTTTGAGGCAAATGCGGCGCAAAACCCGTCGCGCATACTTGGAACGCGCTGCACCCAGCGCCAGTGTCTCGATGACTGTTGTCACGGGTGGACTGCACGCATGTCATTACTTCACAAATAAAATTCAAAAGTTCACGTTTTTAATGTTTTCTGAATTAAAACATATTGTAAATTGTATAGTTATCAATATTTCGTAAAATAAGAACAGAAAATAAGTTTGTAAATATATTTAAAGTAGTTTGTAATTTCGTTTTGTTGTTTGCACCTATCATAGACTAAGCTGACTATGCCTAATAAACGTAAAGTGACGCGTGGCCGAGCTCTCCAAAACTATTGGTAAATTACCTACGTACGTTTCTTAGTAGATATTATGGTATATAGATATATCTATGATATTATTTTAATTTTGGACTGCCTCGTTGATCTAGTGGTCGTAAGCACGATGCTGAGCATGAGGTCCTGGGTTCGATTCCCGGGTCGGGCAAAGTGTTATTGGGTTTTTCCATCAGGAAATTATAAGTAACAGCCACGGAGTCTGGATTTGTGCCCGGTTGATGGCAATAGGCTCGCCCCTATTATATGGGACTTAAACATAACTGGCTAAATGTGGGTGTACAATTAGGTACACCTCTGCCTAACCCTTCGGGAATTACAGGCGTGATGTTATGTTATCTAACTATTTTGTCTTGAGATTTTCGTTTGATGGAAGATGGAGATCTAAATGACTGATGATGTCTCGTACCTAATGATGGTCTCTCATACTACATGATACATTTTGAAGGTCTGATGAAGACCAGGTAACTGCTTATCGGTTCTCAGTCACGGAAATAGTCAGAATGCTCGAACTTTCAGCTTTTATCTAATTGAGCATGGATGCTACTACATGATACATTTGGAAGGTCTGATGATGATCAGCTAAGTGTTTATCGGTTCTCAGTGACGGATGTAGTTAGAATGACCCAGCTTTCTGCTTTTATCTTATTAAGCACGGATGCTACTACATGATACATTTTGAAGGTCTGATGATGACCAGCTAAGTGCTAATTGGTTCTCAGTGACGGAAATAGCTAGAATGACCTAGCTTTAAAATTTTATCGATCTGAGCACGGATGCTACTACATGATACATTTTGAAGGTCTGATGATGATCAGCTAAGTGCTAATTGGTTCTCAGTGATGGATATAGCTAGAATGACCTAGCTTTCAAATTTTATCGATCTGAGCACGGATGCTACTACATGATACATTTTGAAGGTCTGATGATGACCAGCTAAGTGCTAATTGGTTCTCAGTGACGGAAATAGCTAGAATGACCTAGCTTTAAAATTTTATCGATTTGAGCACGGATGCTATTACATGATACATTTTGAAGGTCTGATGATGATCAGCTAAGTGCTTATCGGTTCTCAGTGACGGATGTAGTTAGAATGACTTAGTTTTCAGATTTTATCTTATTGAGCACGGATGCTACTACATGATTCAGTTTGAAGGTCTGATAATGATCAGCTAAGTGCTTATCGGTTCTCAGTGACGGATGTAGATAGAATGACTTAGCTTTCAGATTTTATCTTATTAAGCACGGATGCTACTACATGATACATTTTGAAGGTCTGATGATGACCAGCTAAGTGCTTATCGGTTCACAGTGACGGATATAGCTAGAATGACCACCATCAGGTAAATAGCACCATCAGTCTCCAAGGCCTCTTCGAGCTCTTTCAAATGAGTCCACACACGACGGTTCTACGTGGTGCCATCAATGAGATCCTATACTTACCTTCGGAGTCTACCACCAGGTAGCTGGTATCATCAGTCTCCAAGGCCCCCTCGAGCTCTTTCAAATGAGTCCAAACACGATGGTTCTAGTCAGTGCCGTCAATGAGATCCTATACCCACCTTCGGAGTTTACCATCAGGTACGAGACATCATCAGTCATCCAGATCTTCATCTTCCATCAAACGAAATTCTCAAGACAAAATAATTAAAAGCGATAAAACACCATTAAAATAATAACATACATTACATAACATCACGCCTGTAATCCCCGAAGGGTTAGGCAGAGGTGTACCTAATAGTAGGCGTGATGTTATGTTATGTATCTTATTATTTTAATGGTGTTGAGACCTCGAGGACGCCTTGGAGACTGATAATGTCATTTACCTGATAGTGGACTCCAAAGGTAAGTAAAGGATCTCATTGACGGCACTGCGTAGAATCGTCGTGTTTGGACTCATTTGAAAGAGCTCGAGGAGGCCTTAGAGACTGATGATGCCATTTACTTGACGGTGGACTTCGAAGGTGGGTACAGGATCTCATTGACATCGCTGCGTAGAACCATCGTGTTTGGACTCATTTGAAAGAGCTCGAGGAGGCCTTGGAGACTGATGGTGCCATTTACCTGATGGTGGTCATTCTAGCTATATCCGTCACTGTGAACCGATAAGCACTTAGCTGGTCATCGTCAAACCTTCAAAATGTATCATGTAGTAGCATCCGTGCTCAATAAGATAAAATCTGAAAGCTAGGTCATTCTAGCTATATCCGTCACTGAGAACCAATTAGCACTTAGCTGGTCATTATCAGACCTTCAAAATGTATCATGTAGTAGCATCCGTGCTCAGACAGATAAAATTTGAAAGCTAGGTTATTCTAACTACATCCGTCACTGAGAACCGATAAGCACTTAGCTGGTCATCATCAGACCTTCAAAATGTATCATGTAGT
This sequence comes from Diarsia brunnea, assembly GCA_949774965.1. Taxonomy (NCBI): domain Eukaryota; kingdom Metazoa; phylum Arthropoda; class Insecta; order Lepidoptera; family Noctuidae; genus Diarsia; species Diarsia brunnea. The sequence continues at coordinate 2,165,329 of OX459019.1, forward strand.
AGCATCCGTGCTCAATATGATAAAAGCTGACAGCTGGAGCATTCTAACTAAATCCGTCACTGAGAACCGATAATCACTTAGCTGGTCATCATCAGACCTTCATAATGTATCATGTAGTAGAATACGTGCTCAGATAGATAAAATTTGAAAGCTAGGTCATTCTAACTACATCAGTCACTGAGAACCGATAAGCACTTAGGTGGTCATCGTCAGACCTTCAAAATGTATCATGTAGTAGCATTCGTGCTCAGTTAGCTGAAAGCTGGAGCATTCTGACTATTTCCGTGACTGAGAAGCGATAAGCAGTTACCTGGTCTTTATCAGACTTTAAGAATGTATCGTAGGAGTACCTGTGCTCAGTGAAATAACTAATGAAAGCTAGGTTATTACTTCATTAGTCAAAGTGTATAATTTATTATTAAATATTTTATTCATACATTATGATGTAGGTACTCCAAGAGAAACAAAATATGTTAGGCAAATACGATGACCACTCTGCGACACATTTCTGTTCTTTGGTACGTTTTTCTGTAGTACAGTCGTTTGCCGGTAGGGGCCGAAAAATAAACAAAAGCCAGTACAGAGGTCAAATCGTCAAAGTCATCCACTGCTGTGATCCCCTTAATTTAATTCATTTAAAAGTGTACAGTAAGCAAGAGGCTTACTGTACACTTTTAATATTGGCAAATATTTGATTATAGTTTATACCTACACCACTGCCTAAACCTTCGGGGATTACAGGCGTGATGTTATGCTATGTTATGTATATTTTTGTTTATATAATAATAAAGACAACATGTACCTATGTACGTGGTGTCTTTGTTTCCTACAATTCACTGATACCATATCCATATTCACTTTTCAATCACGACCCACAACAAACATAAAAGTTTTGCGTAAACCCATTAACACTATAAAACGATATCTAATGTCTTATTAACAGCACGTTTATGTTAAACCATCACCCATTAACATAACTCAAACACTACATAACATAAATTGTATATAAAAAGCCATAAATTATAGAAAAACTTCGAAACTATTCAAATTGATGGTCAGAACTATCGTTACACGACAATTACTTATTTTGGATACATTTTTATGAATACTAAAACATAACACATTGGGAATAATAAGTTATATTTACTTATGTTTTGGAATTTAAGTTGTGTATAGAGGTAGTTGTCACTTGTCAGGAATTTTGAATGAATTGATTTCGTTTTTAAGATCCGATAACTTTGGTATAAGGTTAGAGCATTGGCATTTCAATAAATAGATAAGAACCATATCTGGCAAAGGCAAGAAACAGGAGGCCGTTTTAAAACAATGAGGTCCTAATTATTTACAAGACAGAGGTAAGTGGCAATACTGGGAGGGGACGCCCTAAAAAGACATTGCACTGGCTTTATTGGTAAGGTTCTTCAGACAGGTTAGGTGCGTAATATCTACTCGCAACCGGACGTCCGTGTATTAATGATCGTGGACGAAGCACAAGGAGTATGTAAGGATCGTAAACGCGTGAGTTTATGAATGTATGGTCCTACGCATGGCGTAACCATTTTATTCCACAAACTTGCATTTCCCTAACTATAAGCCGTTGGTCCTGAATGACCAACTTACATAAATACAAACTCTTCTCAAATAAATCTTTTTTAAGTGCTCAGTTTTACAAAAGGTGCTCCTGCGTATGCTTAGAGATTTAGAGTCAATTTAAGATGTGTGTTGCATCTCAGTCAGTTATGTAATAGGATGGACGTGCATAATTAACTCCTCGCTCAGGATTTCAATAAGGCAAACGATAGAGATGTCCAGGTTGCTACTTATCTACTGGTTAAACAAAATCTGCGTCATCTATTCGAGATGAAGTACTTGTACAAAAATACATTTGAGGAAAAAGTCGCGTGGCATTCAGAGGTTCTTCATGATCGTTATTATAGCCATCTATACCCACCTCTTGTACTGCCCACCCTGCTTCTAACAAGTGAGGAGCCATTAGTAAAATAAAAACAGCTTTCTTAAGAATTAGTAATCGTTCTACCAACCAGAATGACAATATATTTGATTGTATATTCTGACCACGGGCGAGTGCAAGTGATTCTTGTTAATTTTCGGATCTATTTTATGTTTTTTTGTTGTTGTTGATTGTTCAAATTGTGTTACTTAAACTAGAGATATAAGATATTTGTGTTAAATGCACTTTTATCCATGTTTATTTTGGTATACGACTTTTCCATAGTAAATCAGGAAAAGTTATACTTTCGCCATGTCTATATGTCCGTCACACAAACACTCTAAGTACTAGAAAGCTGTAATTTGCCATATTATGTGTTATACAGTTAAGATGATCTAATTAATTTTAATAAGAAACGTTTTGCCGTAACTGAATTAAACTGTAGGTATTTCATGGCAAGATAAAACTAAACCAATAAAGCTTTAACCAATTTAGTCAATAAACGAAATTCAACATTTTCCACAAAAGAAAAACACTAAGTACCTACTGTCTTAGACACACTTAGCCACTAAGCATCATACAAAAGAGTACGAAGCCACTAGTTTAGTACCTAAGTAAGCAGTCACCGCTACCAGTTTTAGGAACAAAATAATAATATTCAAATGAACAAAATGTCCGAATTGTTGGTTTCTAAGAAGGAAAGTTAGAAATTTAATTGCGTATCACAGTGTTTGTTATCCTTTGAATTGGATGGTTGAGGCATGCGCTGTAGAGAAAGCGAAGCGATAGTGCACGAACTTTCAGAATTTTATAATTTTCTTTTTTATCGTGTGATTAGTAACTATCCTGTTGTTTGAGTTTTATAATGAGATGCTACTTCATCATCAACATTCTGAATTAATCCACTAAGAGGCCTTTCTTTTCTTGTGCTGATCTCCACGTTTTGTTATTGTTTCTTTATTTTTTTTTGTGCAATGTTGTAATAATTATTTTCCCGTGTCCCTATTTAAATTTTTATCTCTCTCTATGTGTAATTTAATTTAAATTTTCGTTTTATACCATGTAATTTCATATACAATTTATTGTTCATGAATAAAATGACTAATGACGTTTCCATGCGAGCCTCATTCAGGGATTTCCCCCGACGTACTCACATTTCTTTTCCCAGCTTTGCTATTTTACTTAAAGACGATAGTACCTACTATTGTTGTTAGAAATTAATGTTGAATGCTGTCGGTCAGATAAGTTTCAACAATACAGTAGCTTAAACATTGCTAGATACAATTTCAATTGCATCCGGTTCACCCACAACAGGGTATGGACCTATTACCCTTTATTCTACCACACTTCCCGGTTCTGTGCGATGTGCAAACTTTACGATGGCCCTGGTTTCTTGGGCCTAATTCCAATATCCTACTTCCTCATAATATTATAAGCGCGAAAGTTTATAAGTATGGATGTTTGTTACTCTTTCCCGCAAAAACTACTTAACGGATTTGGATAAAATTTACACAATTAGTTAGGTACACAGATAGTTTATAACCTGGATTAACACATAGGATAGTTTTTATCCCGATTTTATCTTCCCGTGGGATAATTTTAGAGTTGTAGCGGGCGATATAATATCAATGAAGATAGGCCTAAGAATAGTTAATTTTTCTTACCTATTAACTGGAGGTACTTATTTCCCATTTACTCCTTCATCAGTCCTAAATCCTAGCTATCGCCCAGCTTCCACTAGAACCCAACACCATCCTTTACTATGCAAGTCTCGCCACATGATTGGTCGCCACTAAACTGGCGCGCGTGTATCGAATGCTACGCTATGGCTTAACGGTCGCTTAGTCCCGGTACACACGAGCGTAACACCAGTTCCTAGTATTAGGAGTTAGGAGAACTGCCTTAGTAAGTGACGTGAATGTGTACTGTTTTAGTTGAAAGTGTTACGGTCGCATTCTTTGGTTTTTGAGTTAATATTATCATGGACAAAAAGCAAACTATAATTTTCTAAATGTTGTACGTAGAGTTTGTATGTAGGGGTAATCTCCGGAACAAATGATCGAATTCCATTTTTTTAGTCATTGAATGATACATTGTTCGTGGTTGTTTAACCACTTAATAATATTTTTATCATGCGTATTAACCAAGCTATCACAACTTTTGCTAGTAATCGTCAAATCGGAATTCATGATAATTATGCGTCAAACCATTATGATGTAAGTCATCATAATGGTTTTGTATTTTGTTATAGATGTTATTATTTTTTTAGTAGTTGTCATGGAGACTGGAATTGTGCCCGGTTCACGGCAATAGACTCGTCCCGTTTTATGGGTTTTGAACATAACTGGCAAAATGTAGCTGTACTTTCAAGTACACCTCTGACAAAGGGTTTGTTATAGGATTATTATAGGGCTATTTTTTAAGTCAAGTATTTTTATGCCAAAAACCCTCATTATTGGATTTTATTTGACATTGATTAAAAAAAACAAATAAATTATAGAAATATTGTCCCAACAATTCTCACCTTAAAAATAACCCAATCATTCTTAATTCTAACAACTATTGTAGCCCAACCCTAACATACCACAGAGGTCAACCAATAACGATTTTTATTGAGCTGTCAAAATTTATTGACAGGACCAACACCATTGGTTGCAGGACCGATTCAAAGAACTCAATGAGCACCCATTGTGGTCAAAACACGTCAACCAATAAGATAATACTTTACATTCTGTTACATACTCTTTTTAGATTCTAAATCGGTTAATTAAAGTACTAGATACTGTGGTTAGTGTGTAACAGACTTTATGTAAGTACTTGCGTATGTGTGCGTGAGTTTGGCCAATTGAATTGCGTAAAATATAATTTACGTGCTAATGATGAGTTTGGATGTGAGTGTGTGAGTTAGTTTATGGTTAAATGGGGTATGTATGTGTGTGAATTATATGGTGGTTGTAGGTGAGTGAGTGTGTGCGTGTCGTTCAGAAAAATGAGTGTGTAAATTCAATTTATTTGCTAATGTATGATTTTAACATAGCTATGTATTTGGCGGTGCCTATTGTGAATATAAGAAGCTTTATTGTCATTGCGAAGGTCGTTTGTATAGAATTTTAATAATATCACTTTTAGTTGTGAATTTAAATTTTCTTGGTAAAGTTTAATGGTTCTTGGAATATCTTATCACATATTTGAAATATATTTTAAAATAATTATAAAAGCGTTAATTTTATTAGCACACGTATGTATTTAAATAATGTGCTAAATAGGTACTATAGTTTACGATTCAAAGCTCCCGTTGTGAAGGACGTACATCTGAATGGGGACCGAATCTGAGGATGCAGAAATAAAATGTAGCCACGTTCATTAAAATTCAAGCAAGCTCCTGTAATTATTTTTCCGATTAAATAGCTAATTTTATTATTATTTATTAAGTCTTTTGATAGTTTAACAATAATGTACGAAGGTCCTAATCCCTTTTCTCAACTATTTTGGGGTCAATTTCCTCCTAACCTGATGCAGCTGAATAACAGTATTTTACATGGAGCGACTGCCTCTCTGACATCCACAACCCAGTTAGCACTGGGCGATACGCTTTGGTAACACTGGTTATCAGATCTGTACACAATTATACCTAATTTTAAAATATTTACAAACTATAATTTACAGAACTAAAATTATAATAAAAAGAAAAGAAATTCAGGACGTCAAAAAATTTTGGCTGGCAGCATTCCCACGTTGGATGGCAATGCTGATTCTTTGGTCAAAGAACAGGCCAGCCCTCTGGTCACGTGAAGAGTCGACCCATCGCTTGGCAATTTCCTTAAATATTAGGTGAGGACTTGGACCCCAAGGCCCTAGGGGGTTGAGCCGTTCGGGGTTTAAACACCAGTGTTTCAACCCCAAACGGCTTAAACACATAGCTCCCAATTAAGTTATTCTATTTTTGCCGGTTTAGGTTGAAAAGTATAAACTAAAACAAAGTACAATCATGCTTGTATTTCACACAAACTGACACTGAACAGCATGATCGAATCACACATCAATTCGAAATCTTTATCACTATAATTAATAACCAAGATTCGTTAATTCATATCATATGGAATTAATTCAAATGCTACTGGGAAACGATATAATAATAAAATATATACACTTTACTTGTTTTATAGGCGCGTATGAAGACATTAACTTTGTTGAGTAAAAATGCACAGAAGTTTCATTTTAATGAATGCAATGTCACAATCAAAGGCAGGTCATTACATCACATCACATCACTGATCCTCCTAGACTTGAATGAAGCAAACGACAGAGATGTCCAAGTTGATACGTACTGATCGAACGAAATCTGAGTCATCGATTCGAGAAGAAGAAGAAGATCGTCTGACCTCCTCAATTCAGTTAATACTGGGTAATACAATACTCCTTGGTAAGATTGGTTGTCATACTTTCAGGCCACTGACTACCTGTAACGACTACCAAAGATCAAAGACCAGCTTAACGTGATATTCGAGGCACGGAGAAAACTCGGTATTTAGTGGGTGAACACCCATCCAGAGATTAACCTATGAATTAAAGTTTTAAGTAATGTCTTGCTTGTCGCAAACCAGAGATATGATAACCAGCGCTGAGCTGAACTCTATCTCACGAAGGAGATGACTCCGAACAATAAAGGCTTTCAGAAACTTTTTAGTTTAACTATTGTACGGACTTGACCCTCTCTTAGTATGAACATGACAAGCCAGTGTCACGGTTCCCAGTAGTCCACTAAAAGACCCCATACTGCGCTTCCGTAATATATAGTCCAGTAAAAATTCCTCCGTGAAGTTATAAAAATTGTAATTTTGTTGTTTTTCCTTTATGAATAATCAATGAGCGAAGCCTTATTAGTGGGTATTTTTACGCTTTTAGTTGCCTGGTGTGAGCAGAGATCTAACTGATTGTGTTTCTGGAGTACTTGAAGTGGAAGTTATTTGTGTTTAAATGTAAATGAAAAATTGTTCGAACTGAAAACGAAAACCTGACAAGAAAAACGCTCATTGGAGATTTAAATGGATTTGAATGAGCTATATGTAGGCTGTTTCATGAGAACTGCTTGTTGTATATGGCCCTATCTAGGTTTACACTGTCAGCAAGAACTACCAATGAGAGCTACCAATTGTTGCAGATAGCTTTTAGCTGGAAAATAAAATAACATAAGTTTAACATTCATTGGAGTTTTTAAAAACCTATAAGAAATTATTTACTAAGTAGAGTTGACTTACATTATAATATAACTTAAAAACTATTAAAGAAACTATAAAAGGGAATCAAAACACTACTCCTCAATGTGGGCTCGTATAATGTCCCCAAGAGCCAAACGCCAAGCCTCTGGCTAAGGTAAAAGCCAGCCCTTGGGTCACAGGAATCGTCAACCAGGCATTTACAAATTTCCAGGCTATGAACACCCAGACTTCACGGCCCCAGAGTGTCAACCCCAAAAGGCTTAAAAATATAGTTTCCACAAAGGAAAAATAAATAAATGCCCAAAGTTTTATGTAATTTTAATTACCTTTTTTTGGCGAAACTACCTGCCTTATTCTTTTTTACTTGTTCGCAATAAAACTTATTGCACGATGTTTATGACTGACTAAAAAACAAAAACAGGTGAAAACTGTAAAAAAGTCAAATGAAATACCTCTCACTTCGTCATTCCCACAGAAAACTGATTTAAGTAAAAATTATGACGGTAATTATAATAAAGTATTAATTTATTTATCTAATAAAGCAATAAACACGACTGTTAATAATTAACATTAAAACTTATGAGTGGATAGACAGACAAACTGTACACACTCATAAATCTCTGAGAATTCCTACATAGTAATGAATTTGATAGATTTTCTAATTTTATAGCTTTCGTGAGATATCACATGTTATCTGGAATTAAGATAATTATCGAATTGATAGAATCGCGTTATAACACAAAATAAGCCAATATTATGAGTAAAGTTTATGACCTACTAAACTCTATAATTATTATATCATCATCTGCCTAGCCTTTTCCCAACTAATATATGTTGGAGTCGGCTTCCAGTCTAACTGGATGCAGCTGAATACCAGTATTTTACATGGAGCGACTGCCTATCTGACCTCCACAACCCAGTTAATACTGGGTAATACGATACCCTTTGGTAAGACTGGTTGTCAGACTTTCCCTAACCTGAAAGTCTGACTACCACTAACGACTGCCAAAGATCTATATATGGCAGCCGGGACCAACAGCTTGCTTTCCGAGGCACGGAGGAAACTCGGTATGTAATGGGCGGTCACCCATCCACAGACCAACCTAGGCAAGCGCGGCTTAACCTAAAGTTCGACCCGAGTGACAGTTATTATTAAACCACGAGCTCCTATTATTATTAAGCTCTATATGATATGAAAAATGAAAAAAATAAATGGAAAATCGTTTATTCGTGGTGGTTCATTACAAAAATAATGTAATTTGCCTTTATTCTGTCTTTTCTTCTTCCGTTAGATTCTACCCGACTGCGGCGTAGCCCAAAAGGAGGGTTATTGTTAATTTCTACTGTAACTGCAGTAAACGCTGTCTAAGCTTCCACATTTAGACCTATGTAACCTCAAGCCCTGTCATACAGGTTGTCCTAGTTCAGACCACATGGCTGTCGGGGCTGCGAATTGTTCGAAAGAGATACTTATCGCGGCTACGGACACAAAGGGCTAAGAAGAAACATGGGTGGTTTTTAGTCAGTACAAGTCTGACACTCCCTTCCGCTCCGCCCAGAGCGGGAGGAGTCATTAAATGATTTCCCACGCCCCGAAAAAAAAAACACATTGATGTAATATTTATTGAAGTTGTAAAAAAGTTCTTTATTTATGTTAGTTACAAGTTGCACCCCACTAAGTTTCACGCGACGGACATCTCCCAAGGGTCGTATATGACGTCTATAATCTTCCTCAAAAATTGGGTTAACAAATGCAAAAATATATTTTTATCAAATCCGATTGGTAGTTCGAAGGATTAGCGCAAACAAAAAATACCTCTTCAGCTTAATTAGTATAGAAAAGTTATGCTGGTAGACTTTTGACCTTGAACCAAAATTAACATACTCGTAGCAAATAAAATAAAACAATCCAATGCATATAAATAAGCATTAAATATCATCGATTATCGATTTTTAGTGTAAAATGCCTGTCAATATTATTTAAATATTATATTAGATATACATTTTATACCCATAGTTAAAAATCATGATTATAAACATAATTTGTCATTTACCTAATACTGAACATAATATCGTATTCTCATTTTGAATAAATTCGCGTAAAACCAGTAAGTCTGAATTGAATCTACGTAACTTATTTTTAGAAGAAGAACATCTTGTGTGTATGCCAGAATACTTTATAAATTCATATTTATATAACTAGTCAATTAATGCATAGTTAACTGCCCCGTTGATCTATCTATCTACCTTGTGGTCCTAATTTCGATTTCCACGTCGGGCAAAGTGTTACTGGATTTTTCAATCAGGAACTTCTCAGCAACAGCCACGCAGTCTGAATTTGTGCCCGGTTCAAGCCTTCAAGTCAATAAGGTCGCCTCCTCATACACACATAACTACGGTTATTGGACAGGTCGCAGTGAGGAAAATGTTGATTATGAATGTAGATGACTTTGGCTTTAAGAGTAAAGGAAACTCCAAGAAACGATGGATGGACTGTGTGAAGGATTACTATGGCTAGAAAGGAGGCTTTTTATTATTGATTGTAGTCAATCGTAATATTAACTTACACCTTACTATTGTATCGAGTCTGGTTCTTCTAACCAAACAGACAGATGTGTTGCTGGGGAGTTTGTTCCGCCACTTCTTCTTTCCAGCAAAAACACTAGGAAGTGTCGAAGGGTGGGTGTTTTGGGGGACTGTCACTTGTAAATAAGTAAAGTAAAGTAAATTTTGACGTTCGAAAAGTGCTGATTATCAGCCTAGTTTGAATAAATGACTTTTGATTTTGATTTTTGATTTTGGAGGTGACTTATAAGATGACGAGAAATGAAGTATAGAAGAAGAAGACACCCCAAATAAATTGGGATACTGTGCATGTCAATGAAGTCGCAGTGAAGTAACAGACACGATATACACATTCTTATTTTGGCTATAATCTTAGCAACACAATCACTTAGCTACAAATCACCAAAAAAATAATAAAGAATCAGTAACATCCGGTTCCTCGACCTATAAGTTGACAACCTCAAACCCACCTTGCTAAAAAAACAACAATAAAATCTTTTTCTCGAAATTCCCCACGTATCTCACAATACCCGCGTCCACTAAATAACCCTGTAACGTCAGTTTTACCATACATCTCTTCTAAACGACTATAAAATCCTATAATACACATTAATAAGCTATAAAACGACATTTATTACTAAATAGTCGTTGAGGTGACATTTGAACATGTCACCTGGTTCGGTGCCATGATAAAACACAAATGAGTAAAAGGTCCACTCGATCGGAATACCGCTGCCTACTGTCAGTTGTCAAACAGTTGAAGAATATGAACAAAATGCAATATTGCTCATCTCCCTAAGTTATTAGCGCGATAATATATAGCCTATGTGCTATTCCAGACTATAATTTATCCCTGAAACTTTCATTCAGATCTGTTCAGCCGTTCTGGCGTTATTAAGTAACAAACATCCATCCCTATAAACAAACTTTTGCATTTATACACAAATATATAGCACACAGTGGTCTATTGAATGCGATTCTCTCACAATCTTCTTCTTGTTACGGATCGATGGCAATGTAAATTGTATCGGCCCAGAATTTGGCGACAAGTTATTATAGGAATTGATAGACGCTACTGAAGATGCTACACCACTACACACTACAAGTGTATGTGTATTTTAAGTTGTGTTCCATTTGTACCCAATCATGCTGATACTGTAAGCCTGTATTATCCCACTGCTGGGTAAAGGCCTCTCCCCATGACTTCTAGTTGTTTCGATCTGAGGCCAATGTGAACCACTGGTCGTTACTCTTGTCCAGATCGTCCCGCCATCTTCTACGAGGTCTGCCGCGACGCCTTCTTCCTTGCACCCAATAACTTAATAAAATTGCTCTTTTTTTTGGCTTGTGGAAAATCATCAAATAATTCCGCTCTTGGGCAGAGCGAAAGGGAGTGTCAGACTTCTACTGACTAAAAACCACCCATGTTCCTTCTTATTTATTTATGTCGAGGCCGCGGTATCTCTTGCAAACAACCCGCAGCCCCGACGGCACCCGCAGCCCCGACGGGAATAAAATTGCTTTTGCTTCCAATCCGGTCTTTGCTTCCGCTTGGTTCGATTTTAGACGCAAATTTTAAGAATAAGAAAAAGTATTCGACTCCACATTCTATAGACATCTCACCAACTTCGATCGCTTCGTCAACGGCCAATGAATAGAGTGGTACTTCTGCAAATCATAAATTAGTGGTCAAGTCCTATTCGTTAAGCCGTGATGTATGTGTGTTGTATAAAAAGCGTCGTGAGAATTAGGCTGACCATAAATAGTGAAGTTTAAGTCAGACCAGAGTTAAGATTACTGTCTATTGGGCAGGCTGTGCGGTCAGTGAATGTATGGTTATTCTGACGAAGCTTGATTTTAAAATGTCATCTAGTTTTGCAACGGATTTAGCAGATGAGGTTTCACTTTTTATTTGGAAGATTCAAACAAATAGATGTTTTGAGTGTGTTATTGGGATTTTTCATCAGTAATATCTCAGTAGCAACCAGGGAGTCTAGATTTGAACTCCTACTGAGTTCAAATCTAGACTCCCTGGCTGCTGGCAATTGGCTCGCTTCTATAACGTGATACTTAAACATTACTGGCGGAATGTGGGTGTTCCTACTGTTAGGTATACCTCTGCCTAATCCTTTGGGGATTATAGGCTTAGTGAGAAATTAAGACGAATTTCAACGAACGGTAGATATTTCATAAATTGATGTTGATTGAGTGATGATTTCGGGGATCCGTATGCGAGACGCACGGGGTCAATGTGACGACACTTGGGGGAAGCCTATGTTCAGCAGTGGACATCTTTCGTCTGAAATTATGATTCTGAAGACCATCGGACGCTCCTCCTATAATTTTGACTAGGCCCATAGACGCTTTTTACAATAAAAACGAATGCATTCAGAAAAAGATGATGTAATAGCTACAAAGACACTCGAAAACAATATTCTTACAAAGCAAGCAAAGCAAAGCATCTACAATTAACCTTACAAAGTACCTCCATAACAAACAAAGTACTTAAATAAAATCTAGATAATATAGCGATGGGTGAATAAACACTAATATTGTAAGTAATACTCATCAGTTCCGAGATGTAGTTTATTATAATGCTGTAAAACGGGCACACGACTTAAATGCCATATTCAAAGTATCAGGTGACAGTTTGTGGCGCGGATGTGGGAAGGAGTGGAGGTGGTAGATTGGAAAACTGAGGAAGTGGGATGGTTCCTCCGGATTAAAGGGTAAGAATATTGAGTTGTTTATAATCGATCCTTGCAATATTGTGTTAGATAATATCTAACACAATATTGCTAGTCATATTATATGTATTACTGAACATTATCATTACTGAACTCCGAAATGTCGTAATGTCAGGTTTAATACCGTTAGACATTATGTGGACATAAGATGGGATGCATGATTGTGGACACTAAGCCAGTTTTTTTGAACACTTTGGAACAAAATTTCTACTTTTTTTATCTTGTGGTTAGTGTTTACACTGGTGTCAAAGTTTTTATGCCATGAGACTCTTTTTTTTTTTTTGGCGGGTGGGAAATCATCGAATAAGCCCTCCCGCTCTTGGGCAGAGCGCAAGAGAGTATCAGACTTCTACTGACTAAAAACCACCCATGTTCCTTCTTAGCCCTCCATGTCGAGGCCGCGGTATCTCTTGCGAACAACCCGCAGCACCCATGAGCCTCTGACTTGGCGTTACATGCCGATGCCGAGAAATAAATATGTCATTAAAATGCGAAATCACAGGACCAACCATTTCTGTCGTCACAACTTCAAACGGCACCGTTTTCATGATAAGATCTTTATCTTCTCGAGGGATATCTTCATGCATCCAGGTCTGGATTACATTGTGTACAATAGCAGAACTATTTCGCTGCCCACACATAATTGCTCGTTAGTACCTACAAACGAAATTCATCCTTATTTCTGCAAACACAAAGTTTAATTCAACTACAACTTGCGTATTGCCTCATAAGTCTTTATGTAAAACAGTTTGTTTTTCCTTTTGAAGATTTTTATAGCGTTTTGAAGGAAAATGAGACAAAATGGAATGTGAGGGATTTAATAGGGCCGTTTGGTGTTCTGTGAGGTAAATCACTTGCATCGTCGTGCCAAACAAACGTCCAATGCAGGACATAGATCCATAAGCTTCACAGACTTATTGATAGTCAATTTTTGTATGTGTTTATAAACAGAGACAAGGCTATATTTAAACTAGAGATGTGGTCAGCTGATGTGGAGATCAACAATGGGATTATTCAATTTTCTTTAGCAGTAAAACTAAGTTTTCTACACGCACATCTCACCGATCTTGTTACACCGCCACCGTTTAGTTTAAGCAAAAGCAAAAAATATTAAATGGGACAAGCCCGCCACACTATTCCCAAACCACTGTAACTCCTGTAAGCCAGAATCAACAGTGGCGACCACAAGAAAAGCGCCGAGACAATGAAGCCCGAATGCAGTTTAGGCAAGGAAAGCCTTAAGTCGCAGCAGCATACACTGTAAAGAATAAGCCTCCTAAGTCTAACCACATCTGCGAGCTGATGAAGGGCGTGTCCTTTGCAGGAAAACACACATCAAAGCAGTTTTGACGATTATTGTAGTGACCCTACAGTCGGCCTGTCATACGGCCTCGCTAGCATCACCGTGCTGACCCGTTAATATTTTACCACAAAGTAATAAATGCGAAAGCCCGTGGATGTGTGAACACCCATTACATACCAAGTTTCCTCCGTGAAAGCAAGTTGAGCTGTTGGTCCCGGTTGGCATTTATAGTAGATCTATGACAGTCGTTACAGGTAGGCAGTGGCCCGAAAGTATGACGATCAGTCTTACCAGGGGTATCATATCACCCAGAACTTACTGGATTGTGGAGGTCAGATAGGCAGTCGCTCCATGTAAAATACTGGTATTCTGGTGGACTGAAAGCCGACGCCAACATACCTACTTTAGAAAAGGTCAGTCAAATGATGATTATTCAAAATTAACTGATTTAATGCTCATTCGTATACAACAAATTTCTCAAACACCTTTGCCCCTTCAATGAAACAATTACATGGCACCAATAAAATATTATCCGCCGCAAGATGAACGTGGAATGGCGTTATAAGTAGGTAGGTACAATAAATCGGGTCCACATTGAATGTGCGCCGTAAGTCTTCACAATTATCATGTAAAACAAACTGTGACTTGTGAGCCGGATAAACGGATAAACGCAGGCAGAACTTTTTGTGAGAGGACTAATGTGGATAACGCTTAGGTTTAACACATATAATTTAACTTTAATTATTTACGTATCGTTTTTTGTCATGTTTACCTAAATACAGGGTGTATACGAGTATATAATAGACCCTGCATAAACCCGTAACTCTAGGAAAAAAATTTTTTTTTTTTGTTTTGTGTGTTTTTTTGTACTGAAAAAGCTGAGTAAGTTATTATTTTATTACATATTATCTTGCGCAGTATACTTAATATGCTTAAATTATTAATCTAATGTTAACTCTACCTTCTAATTACTTGGCCAAGACAACAAAATACAATAACATCTTTCACAGAAACGCCTACAAAATAAACTACACATGAAAGTCAACCACCACTTTGTCTCCACTTACCAACTTATTTATAACTTAATTTACTTAACTTAAGCCCTCTACACATTGTACTAAGTTATTCCATACAATGCTTAAGATAAAGCCATCTCCACACTAGGGTGTACCACGAGACGTTTATATTAAGTTGGAATAAGTTATCTCACTTATCATAATCTAACAAAAGATCACAATAGACTGTTACAGCATCATCAATATATTACTGTGTGGCGAACGACCGAGAGGTTTTGATACTTGAAGTTCCCAACCGTGACGATTAGTTTAGTTTTAAGAGTGGCTCCGACTCTATTATCAATTATCATGAACTGATTGTTATAGTAAGAAAATATTATTTTAACCAATCAGTTTTCACTATAGCTAACGAGATTAAGCTGTTACTTATTGATTAACTTTTTGTAACAGTTGGTAATTTTATTACTTTTTTAGTTGCACCTTCAATTCTTGATAAATATTTTTTTAAAGTTTGAAATAAACTCGTAAATCGCTAATAATTTAAATATTTTTTCTAGTCCATTTCTTTTCCAGTCTTCTTCCAAACACCTTTATGACGAAAAAGAAAAAACTTAGTCATCCTCTTTGTGGTATTTGTAAGGGTATTTGTGTATGTACCTACGATACAGGAGAAATTCCTAGTGAGGTAAGTTTTTTTAAAACAAAAAAGATATACGAATCCATTACCAAAGCACCAAGACCTCTTGCTCCACGCACACAGCCCGCAATCCCGCGAGGTGTGAGTGGCGTGAATTACCGTCGCAGCGGGGAGCGAATCCCGCGTCCGAGGGGTTCCGAGAACCGACGCTGATAGTACATCGTCGAGGCGTTCTGATGATGCTGCTTTGAGCTTTGAGCCCCGATCTATGTTCGGTTGATTCAATTGGGAAGTGTGATGTGTGGTGAAGGGCTAGACATTTTATTTAAATAGAACACAACACAAAACACTATGAAAACATCTAATCAGAACGGAGTTCCTTACCGCACGTTATCATTCTGATTTGTTTGCGGGCTGAGGGGCTAGTCCGAAAAATGTGTAACAATGTAAATCGACACTAAATACTGACATCTATTTGCACTTTGCAGTGATTTTTGAGACACTTCCTGATCTGATCACCTACGAAACTAAAACTTTTTTCAATCGATGCAATTCAGCAGCAATTTTGGGAACATGCAAAAATATTTTATAATTTTAACGTTAAAATACCCTTTACAATAAAATATAAACATAATTAGAACTCCATTCCAACACCTCTCTATTTTTATTATTTAACACATTCATGCATTCTTCTCTCAAAAATTAAAACAATCTGACAGTATCATCTTCCATTAATTAGCTAACATCACTACATAGTATAAAACAAAGTCGCTTTCTCTGTCCCTATATACCTATGTATGCTTAAATCTTTAAAACTACGCAACGGATTTTGAAGCGGTTTTTTTTAATAGATAGAGTGATTCAAGAGAAAGGTTTTAGTATATAATTTGACCGACATCCACGCGTATGAAGCCGCGGGCATCAGCTAGTAATTAATAAAATAAAAATCTGTTTTTGAGTACCTACCGAGTAGCGTTAAAAGCGGTTAATGGCCAAGGAACTTCAAGTCACCCAGACTTGGAGTGTGCAACGGTACGGCAAAACTCAGAGTATTTTGTGTTCGAACTCGGGACCATTGACTTGGCAGTTGTCACACAACTAGACTAACATTGCTTTTACTCCTGCTCACACCATCAGTGATGAACAGGACCACAGCACCAACTCCCAATATTATTTCCATCTGAAATAATAGAGGCAGATAACAATAACTCAGCTGGGAACCAAACCCTGATACGATCGATCGTTCATCTATAACCGTTTAATATGAACATGTTTAAATAAAAAGGTAACTTAACGCCTCGCCAGACATTAATAAAATAAATAACTTTATTACGAATAATAAATAACTGATTATGATATTAAGTATATTTGTGTTTGTGTATGACGTAAGACTGTATGTAGATACATACAGTCTTACCAACAAAGGACAATGGCGAAATCTTAGCTGAATTTATTTTGAGCGTCTAAAAGTGACTTATATACGAAGGCAGTTCCATTATTTTTCTACGTTTTTTCAAAGTATCACATTAACTAGTTAGAGCCGGATAAAAAAAATATTTTTAAATGAAAAGTTAATTGATTTTTTCATTGACGTCGAGTGTTGCCATTTTATATTTATTCTGCCTAGTGACATTAAACTCAGCATTATTGTGTTTTATTCAGTTTTAATTTCTTATTGTAATTAAACTGAGTAAATTAAGTAACACTACTGTTTATTTCTAAGCGAAGTGTTAGTGTTAGTGGAAGTGTACCTTGCAGGGAGGTAAAAATATTGTACTGTAAAAATAAATGAATTACTTTCAATTAATGACTGGTAAAAAGACTAATACCCCAAATCTAAAAAATATAACTTGCTTTTGACAATTGTTGATTACGTACAGACGCCGGACGCCCTATTATGTGTATATTCTAATAGAAAATGATATTCCTGGACGGACAGTGAGTACTGCTGTAATTGGTTAGTTGGTCGGCGCACAGTTGGATGTTACGCTCATGTAATGACCCTAGTCTGGTACTTAGGATGGGCCAGACATCAACAAAATATTACCGCACCTGCAGAATTTATGGATGAAATAATTGTAAGAGAGGATGACGAAGAATAAATATTATTTAAAAAAAACTTGTTTTATTGGTTCTTAGCAACTTACACAACACATTTCACACACATTCTAGGATTTTATAAATACTTTTTTTTCTGAAAGTTACCCAGTATTTATAAAATTCAAAATACTATTATAATCCTATTGCTTGAATACCTAAAACTATGCTGACGGTGTCTGGCAGCCTCAGACCTGTTGTACCCACGACGGCTGATCAAGCTATACAAAACCAGTTTATGGATCTCTCATTGTACAGAGAATATATAAAAAAGCGAGGCCACGTTATACTGGAAATGTAAAGCTTGATGTGCCGCCGTGTGTACATGATACCAATTGTATAGGTACCTATAGTAAGGCGTGCCAAAGAGTATTTATAACCACTGGGATTACCTACCTTTTTAACATTGCATGCTGTAATAACTGGGAAATAAAAATACTAATGCAATGTTGCCTTTTTACTTCCTCGAATTGGAATTACCATAGACATAACCTACAAAAGTTCATCACTGAATTTCTATTATTCTCGGCCTTCTCGAACAAAAATTCTTGCACAAACTAATTCAGAAGTTGACGGCGAGTTAAACAAGATATTTTTCATTTAAAGACGCCAGTATTTTATCTCAGCTAAATTAATGTATGGGTGGCTGCCATTGTCCTTTGTTGGTTAACTAAACGGGGTTTTTTTTAAATTTTAAGTTGATGTAGTCTTAAACATTTAGAGTCTTTAGGGATAGTAAATGGGTAAATGATTTTCTAAAAAAAAATTTAAGTACATCTCTAGAAGCCTTTTTTTTTTTTGGGCGTGTGGAAAATCATCAAATAACCCCTCCCGCTCTTGGGCAGAGCGAAAGGGAGTGTCAGACTTCTACTGACTAAAAACCACCCATGTTCCTTCGTAGCCCTTCATGTCGAGGCCGGCGGTATGTCTTGCGAACAACCCGCAGCCCATCTCTAGAAGCCTCTAACATGCTTTTAGAAGATAGTTGACGATTGGACCGTGTTTTCAACTGACATTCTTTTCGTGTGTGATCGTGATTTTTCTATTCGATGGTTGTTTCAATTATGTCGGATAAAACTGAGTTGAACTTGTTGTACGTATGGAAAATTTGTCAAATAATGTAAGCCTTGTACCGAGTTATGACCTGGCATTATCAGAAGGTCCTAGTTCCAGTAACAGAAAATTCATGCAAGGAAAATCCTAATGACGTGTAAAATACGTCAAAACACTCAGCCATAAAACAAAACCTATCGATGGTATTTAAATTAATACCCATACCAACACTTTTAACAACAATATAAATAAAAACACGAACCGTGGTATGTGGCGGTGGACACATATCACATAATTCACGAGTTCTGTACGTACACAGGACAACACATTTAGCTATAATATCCCGTGTAAATTGACCTCTCAAAATAATCAGTCTACAATGTTCCCACTTACAGGACACAGATTCCTCTGCTCTCTGTGAGAGGGAGTGGCAATGGCAATTTTCGGATCTAGAACACGCAGTTTTCCCCACGATGTTTTCCTTCACCGTTTTGAGAGCAGTGGTGGTGAAATAAATTTTATTACACAAACTGCCTATTCGAATTGACCGCATAGCACTGGGCCACCGAAAAAACATCAGTTGTTCAAATAAATCGCCAAAACACAGCCGGTTTTCTTACATTTCAGAATAATTCGTAAAAATTGATTTTAATGATGCATTCTAGTGCTTGAAAGCTTAGATTGAATGGAAACGAAGGTTTTACGTGTGAGGTCAGCTTATACTGGACTTGTATAACTCGATGTGTCGTCGCCTGTACGTACGAGTATGTACATCGGTATGAGAAGATAACTCAATCTAACACGTTACACGTGTTTCGTAACAGGTGTAATAAAGCATGTGTTTTGTTTGTGTGAAAGGGCTTTGTGTTATTTATTATTGATTCAAAGGAAAGAAAGGAAATATTATTGGTATCTTTTTGGTGTGAAGTCTTCTTGTGGATTAGGGATTTAGGTTTTTCTTCTGATTTTTTTTTTTGAGGTCTTGAAGAATTTGGTGTTCTGAAGAATCTGTTAGAGTTTCGATTTTCGCAAGTACCTAGTCCTACATTTCCCTAGTTGTGTTTGAGTCCTAAATAATTAGGAGCGAGCCTATTGCCATCAACCTGGTACAAATGCGGACTCCGAGGCTGCTTCTGAAACATTTCTGATGGAAAACGCAATAATACTTTGTCCGACCAGGGAAACGAACCCCATGCTCAGCAGTTGCACTTATGACCACTTCACATAAAGGCCTTACGCCGCGTCTGTCTGTCTGTCTGTTTGCGATAGACTCAAAAACTACTGCAACGATTTTCATGCTGTTTTCACAAATGGATAGAATGGTTCTCGAGGAAGCTTTAAGTTAAGTATAAGATGTACTTTTATTCAGTTCTCTTAATTGAGAACCAAAACAATAAATTACAATTACCGCTCACCCCAAAATTCCCCATTTAACCCACGGACCCCAAAAACCCACGTACACAATGAAAAATCACGTTAAACATTTCAATTTCGAAACTAAAAGGTTCTTACCACATATAAAAGTCTTTCGTTCATTGTAAAAGTATCAGGTTACTGATAAACGACGCGGGCGCAGCGTAAAATGTCCCGAACGGCCCTCGATTAAGATCGGGAGCCTTCGGGCGAGATCGGGGCTTGTCGGGGGAGTTCGTTTCGAGAAGTCTGTTTGTTTAATTGGATTTGAATTGGCTTGTGGATATTGTGTTTGGCTGATAACTGGGTTCCAGTCTTCACGGTTCTCTTCGCTCTTTCTTTCTCGTTAGAAAGAAACGGTGCTTCGAACCGTGACGACAGGAACCATACGTGGTTAATGGCTAACCTGGTGTCAGAGCTTTTATGCGGCTTCAGCTGAAACTAAGTAAAATCAGTCCGCGTACTTTTTAGATGTTTTATACCCTATCACAACGTTGTCTTATTTAACCTAAAGGTTGACTGGTAGATAATATTGTGTTAAGTAGGTACACCTATCTACCACTCTTGTACATGAAGTTTAAATAAATTAACTTTATCTAAAGTCCAATTTGCGTGAATTATGAACACATTCAAAACAGGAGTTTATATGAAAACTATTATTTATTCATAAAACTTTTCCCTTTTTTCAGAAAATTATAACTGGTTACTAGTAACCTTCTCAACATCTACATAATTCAGTTTCCCATGCCCTCGAACACCATAAGTGAGAAACCATCACTTGACCATAAGCTACCGTGATTTCAAATCAAATCACGCAGCCTTTCAATCGTACCGCCCACTGTTTTCGATATGGCAACAGACAAACGAACTAACATTATTGACGGGGAATACACGAAGAACTGACGTACCATTACTTTTGGTTAAGTGTTGGGAAGGAAATATACGGGTGGGGATTGTGGGTAGAATCGCTGCGGGTTTTGAAAGGAGATAGAAGCGGGCACGTCTCATTCATCATCAGTCTTATTTCCGCATCCCGTTCTATCATCGGACGAGCAGTTCCAAGGACCCGAACAAAGAGTTTTGCTTCCGCGTTTGTTGTGCGAACTGTCACTCAGTGGAATTCACTGCCTGCTTCTTTGTTCCCTGATCATTATAATCTGGATCAAGATTTAAAGTTCGGGTGAAGCGCGATCCCTTCACATCAGGAGAATTGCTGTCAAGGACATGTAAGGTATATTTAGTACTAGCTGATGCCCGCGGCTTCACCCGCGTGGATGTTGGTCAAATTATATACTAAAACCTTCCTCTTGAATCACTCTATCTATTAAAAAAGCGCTTCAAAATCCGTTGCGTAGTTTTAAAGATTTAAGCATGCATAGGGATATAGGGACAGAGAAAGCGACTTTGTATGTAGTGATAGTGACTATGTAGTGATAGTGATGTAGTGATACATAATCGACATGTGTTTACTTTGTGCACGCAATTATAAAATGTGAAATTATTGCCACAGACATTTCTACGTTAAGTGATATAGAAACAAACAGTAGCCAGAGCAACACTAAAATATTGCGAAAAATATGTGTTCTCTTTTCAGTGTTTATGATAACTTTTTTATAACTTTTAACATTATAAATAAGTGGTTAAAACTATGTACACTTTAAATGGTTTCGTTTAATATTACGTACTATCTGCGGTACTCAAAGATATTTAATGATTACTTAAGCCGTCACTTAGTAAAGATTAACATACTTTTGTATGACAAAACTGTCAAAACCTTTACTTAGTGATGGCCTAAGTAATCATTAAACCTCTCTGAGTGCGGCAGTATGTACTTAATACGTGTTTCGTTTACACCCACATAGCAGTAGTAAACGAAAGCATTTAAAGCAGATCTGTTTACAAATTCAAAACATCACAGTGATTTGACACATAAAAAACGAAAATCACCCATAACATTGACTTTCCAAGCTGTAACCTAATCTTCAATTACAAAAAAAAACTATCATTAAAAAAACCTCCCAATTTCATAGTAAAACACTAACAGGAATAATAAAATAGTCTAACATGTTTATCCGTATGTCCGCTCCACGTACAAAACCATTCGTTCTCATCAGTTGTCGGTTTGTTACACCTCTGCTTACATCCGATCGGGTTACATAGCGTAATGATAATGACTCTATCTAATCTTGGGGATAGGGTTACAAGAAAATATTAGTAAATGTTTGTATTGGGAAAAATAATGGGTCAATAAATTCTGAAAGTGTCGGTGCTAAGACACTTATTTTTATGTGTGTGTTTTTTAAGTAATTGTTGAATTCGAGTTGAATCTATTGGTTTCTCTGTTTGTCTTGCTTGGGATTTTTACTTCGGCATCATCATTTAAGCATGGCTTACGTACAACCCTCAAATAAATTGGGATAAGGGCAGAAGAGTGATCTTTTTCCCGTATCGATGGCGTAAAGTTCAGATGTTCAAGTGAAAGAGGTGATAATCACTTGCGCACTTTATGATGTATGCGGTGCATGATGGAAGGTGAACTATTGTCTATGGAGAAGCGCTGCATACGCACCTGAGGTCTAAGCCGTCCACGAACTCCCATTTTTAGAGAATGTCTACCTTCAAGTCTTTAGAAACCGACTTATTAGGTTCGAAGTTGGTTTAGAAGTCGGCCACGGCAACATGTAGGTACACACACGGCTACACATCAAACTATACATTTCCAGTATAAGCTGGTCTCGCATTGTATAGGATTTCCGTACAGTGCGAGATCAGCGTAAACTGGAAATGTATAGCTTGATGTGTACCCAGGACTAGAGTGGAACGTTTTTTTTTATTTTTTTATTTATTTATTCCAACAAATATTATATCAGCTGTGTTTAGTTAAATTTTTTGGCCCTGTTCCTTAATTATATCATGTTGAAAATCTTGTTCTTTTAAAAGTAACACCTTCTTAGAGAGATGTAGTTTACACACATGATACAGAAACTCAAACCGCTTTCCCGTAGGGGTAGGCAGAAACTACAGAACGTCCACCTGCTACGATCCTTACATACTCCATTTGCATCTTTCACATATACGCAAAAAAATACCCACCCAAGATATGAAGACAACCAACCAACGTTGTTCAACCTCATAGATCGACAGATATCCCTCCCCTATTATTCTATGAAGCCATTATTATTGTTACGACATAATTATTTCATTACCGGCTGCTAAATTGACTTCAACGGGGTAGATATTAATGAATGACTGAGGGTCGTAGATACTAGACAAAATTACATGCTAACATTATTATATTAGAAAACCCTATAGCAATGCTTACTAACCACTCTAACGATGAGGGATAAGTGAAAATTATATTGAATGAAGACGTTTCTATATTTTTAAAGTTTTTTTTACCCTAACATGCTCTGTCCTACTCCTGGGCAAAGGCCTCCCTCAACTCCTTCCATTTCTCGCGAACACGTGCATCCACCTTCCAGTTCTGAAGGATCCTTTCCAGTTCATCCCACACTCCCACCATCTCTTCCTTGCTTGCCGCAACCCTGACTTACTGAACCAGGGCACCACTTTCCTACTATTTAAATAAGAAGAAATCATCACTCATTGAACGCCTGAGTAAGGACAGCGTCACAGCGCCATCTAAATCGATCGCGGCAAAGCGATCTGATCATGTTTGCGGGGCTAATATGGCTAGACATCGTACAGGATATAGACGTATAAGGAGAAGGAGAGGCCTTTGCGTAGCAGTGGGACACGTAATAGGCTATTTAAAATTGACACCCAACGTAGCAATGCTGCTAGCCTTCTGGGCACTTTGGCAGGGATGTGGGTAACTTGATGAAACTTTACAGTTTATTTTCGCCACTTCATGATACATTTACAACAGTAAATGTACCGTGCCGTGCCGTGCTGTGCCGTGTATGTGTGTGTGTGTGTATCTTTGTAACAACAAAGATACATGCATTGTTGTCTGCTACTTTGTTATCCCTTTAAACATAACACAACCCAAGGCCTGTAATCCAGACATTACACCAGTTATGGTAAACCCCTTTTTTATAGAGGGCGAGCCTATTGCCGTCTTCTTAGTAGTCGTATTATTCATTACTGAAGGTCGTGTCCCTGATGAAAGTTCTTCATAGATCTTACAATCTGTCTCCATTTCTCTCGATGTTCGGCTATTGTCATCAATTGGGCTCAAATCCTGAAATAAAAATATTTAAAAAAAAAACCCTGATGGGAAAACCAAATAACACTTCCCGATCCGGGAATCGACCTCATGCTCAGTAGTCACATTTGCGACAAATACATTTTTAACAATAAATACTGAAAGTTGAATGACCCAAAAGCAATGCTAAAAACCCTTCAATAACATTTTAGTAAACAATTACTGGTGCTATAACTCGTGCTACACAAAAATGTTTAGCAGGTAATATAGTTCCCGAGGTGCGCGCGACCAGACAGACAGACAGACAAATTTATAAGCAGGCGTTAACGAGATGTATAGAACTGTGCTGGTCGCGGGTAAGGGAGTAAGTGGCATTTTTGTTTTTAAGATATTTGTTATGTTTTTTCTTGGGATTTTTAGCTTCATGTTGCAGTCTATATTTATTGAGATATGATAAATTACGGACAGAACAAAAAGTCACAGATAAAAGGAGATGCCTCTATACCCAACTGCCCCCATTGCGTATCTTTTTAAATGTCAGTGGCTATCATAGTGTCCATCGATTAACTGTGAGTTTGGTACAAAATGGAACCAATTGACAGTTAATCGATGGACGCTATGATAGCCACTGACATTTAAAGAGATACGCAATAGCCCTGCTGGTCCCGGGCTGAAATTATGATGATTGATAAATTAGCAACTAATTACAGAATTGACATAACGGAGGGGCCGGGCCGCAATGTTTCTGATAATATATTCAAAAATCTGCTGTTTTCTATTTATGATTAATATTAACTTCAAATCTAAATTAGGAATGATTATAATGTTCCATAATTAATTATACTTGTAAGTGTTATGTAATTCAAAATCACATCTATTTCTTAAATTATTATCTAACATTAAAAATATTGTATTGCATCAAGTTGTTTTTGTGTAAAACTGCTGGAGAACCCAACCAAAGTAATATCTTCAGTCGGGGTAAGTAAAAGATAATTTAAAAAAATATGTATTCACTTTCCACAGCATTCGCAACCGCATTTCCCTCAACAAATCGTACAAATTCTCAAATGCAAACGATTCCAAATACCAACAATTTCACGCACGCCCTTATCCACGAAGCGCCACTAAAATAAAACGCGACGAACAAACAAATAAACAATATAATAATGTGCAGGTGTGAATGGGCTTCGGCTGCCGTTGAAACGAGACGGAACATACAACTTAAAACCAGGGGGAAAGAGAGGGGAGTAGTTTGACGAAGAGTTACGAAGAGTTACGAAGATATACGAAGATGCACGAAGTTATAGAGAAGGTTGTTAATTAGTTTTGTAATGTTTGTTTTGTGAATTTGTTTATTAAGATTAGGGTGTGTTTAAATTTTGTGATTTGCAGTTTATTTATTTAAAAATGATAGGCCTTATTTTAATCGCGGTGACTTACAAGATTTTTTCACAGCTTCTTCTTAATAGCGTGTGGGCAGTAAGGTGTAACGACCCCTCACACCCTAGTGTTAGAGTTTCTAAACCGCTGCAAGGGGACATGGTTTGACGACCGCCATTTGGCGGCCGGGACCACCGACTTATACGTGCCTTCCGAACAACGGAATCATCTTGTTATCAGACAATCAGGTGATTTATGCCTGCAATGTCGTAGCCAAGCTGGGTTCCTTTGTAGTTTTGAGAAACGGAACCCCAAGAAAAGTGAGAAATTTCCGAAAGGTGTATTTAATTTTTCATTTTTGTTTCAAGTCAAAGTTTTTGTTTAAAGTGTTAAACAAAAACGTTTGCTTGTCGTTTAGGGAACATGTAAATTCAGCACTAAATAGGTACTGAAGATGAAATATTTCATCAGAGTTAACGTTATGGCTCCAAACATTGTAAAAATTACGTTTCTGTCCCAAAAACAGCAGCTCAAACTGATTGATAAATGAATGGCACAGAAATCATAATTTCTTACATCAGCAAAGTGAACCAAGATCCCGAAGCCAAAAACCCTACAGAATGACGAACATTACAGTCATTATAAAAGGAATAAAAAGTATTTATTAGTATCACACAGGACAAAACAAAATGATAATAAAAATTAACAATAAAACAACAAATATAAAACGTAAACTTAAAATATGGTGCTATATAACTTAGTACCACACTTTCACTTAAAATCCTTAAGACCCAGTCATTTTATATCCAATGCATCAAAAATAATGTCCTCATTTCACACACAGACAAACTCCGTATTATTCGGAACACAGCGTTTATTATTTAATTATTAAACAAAATTACCTCTTTTAAAGGCTTTTACGACAATTCTGATCCCATAAATGTTTGTAACCGTTGCTTGGACATTTTTTACGACAAACCTTAGGACATACAGGCCGAAAAATAAAGTAATATAAAAAGGAAAAAATGTTTGGTTGCAGTTCCAGTTTTATTTTTCGTATCTCTTGATGGCCCTCAGATTATTATCATCATCACATATTGGGATACGTACAGTTTATATCCCTAAACATCAAAGAGGTAAAATATATAATAATAATAATTTTTATTTTCATTTTAAAAAGAAAAAAGTACATTTTAGGCTCACAAAAACAATTTTCCAAAGAAAAATGAACATTACAGACAAAAACAGATTCGTTGGTGCCTGTACTAATGAATATAATTGTATTACAGACACCAGCCCCTTCCAAAATAGGTTACATAAAAACAACCAAACGTGTTACAAAGTGAACTCGAGAAGAATATTTCTAATAAACTAAACAGTGGCTAAAAGAAATTTAAAAATAATAAAAACAAAACATGTTGATACTATAAACTAACTTCTTAAAAACTAAAGTTAACATTTAAATTAAATTTTTATACTATGAGGAACACTAGTGCATGAAAAATAAAGAGGAACGACAGAGAGAGGTACGTCATCGGCCTCGTCTTTAACCAACTATATTGAGGTCGGCTTCCAGTCTAGCCGGATGCAGCTGAATACCAGTATTTTACATGGAGCGACTGCCTATCCAACCTCCACAACCCAGTTAGTTCTGGGTAATACAATACCCCGTAGTAAGACTGGTTGTCAGACTTTCTGACCACTGGCTACCATCCACTGACAACCAGTCTTTATGTATAAAGTAGTCTGCATAGCTTTCAAGACCACGCTTCTTGTGCTAGGCAGGCTTGGGTAGACAGATCAGTGATTTCGTAAGTGACTGGCTCGTTGGTCGAGTAGTCGCAAGCGCCATAGGTGTGCATGAGGTCCTGTGTTCGAATCCCATATTGTTATTAGTTTTTCCCATATTGTTATGGGGGTGTACTGTAAGGTACACCTCTACGTAACCCTTCGGGGATGTTATGTTATGTGATTAGAAGTGTTATATAGTTGGTCTAGGGTTTGAATTTATTTTGAACCCCATTTGAACCGATTACTCACGTAAACAGATCACGGTTTCTACTGGTCTATTGTATCTTACATTGTAGGTATCAGAAGAAGTTTGGCAGCTTAATGAACATTGCTACTTAATAGCTTATGATCAGGTCATTACAATCCGATAAGTATGATGGTACATACCTAACTAGTGAAAATAAAGTACATGTAAAATTTTCTATAAAAATGCCAAGCCAACCGACTACCGTACAACTTTTCAGTCACTACCTTCAGACTTCCTCATAATGTTTTTTTTTTCAATTGCGTTACACCACATATCCCCCATAGCATTTCCATCTCTGCCACATGCAAATGCCATTCATTCATGTCTTTGTGGCCTCATTCCATTTGTGTCCCAACATCTTGATCCACACACGACAGTAGGTCTAACTATTGTTTTATAAATCTTTGCCATAAGGTGAAACCGCTAGGGTGCCCTTGTCCCATGTTTACCTACTTGGGGCAACACGTATTTTGCTTCCTTCATTCATAAGATTCCTCACACAGTCCATTCATCGTTTCCTTGGTCTTCCTTCCTCAACTACTAACGAAAATATGACCCTACAAAATCCTGAAGAACTCACAAAAATTACATCTACATGCATCTCCAATAATTAATCCCTTTCGATCCACAAAACAAACAACAAGAAACAGCATCTTCAAGCTAACGATATTAAAAATAATTACTGGAAACTAATTGTTTTATTGCAAATGCGAGCGCAAAATACGGCAGTGTACAACTGCCTTATGGCCACCGTTACCGTGAGATGTGTTATAGCGAACACTATTATAAGATTATTAGCATCGCTGGTCTGTACCAGACTTTATTGGCTTTTTATTGCAATCTCTTGCCGTGACAATCAGATTGTAACTGCCCTAAATCAAAATGACGTAACTTGCGATACGTTTTACGCAAATTTCAGTTCTGGCAACACTAAATTTAAGTTGTCATTTCGTTGAGGGGGAAATGTCATGTGTGAAGGAGGTTTTAGTTTAAAGCCGAGGGCAAAAGTGTCGTACGAACACTTTGTTTAAAAGATCTTAATTTCAGTTTGTTAGTATCCACATAAAAATGTGTTTTATTTTATTGATATCCTTTTGAGATTGTCAATTTGTTATAACACCTACACGTTAGTGTTTTCGGACCTAAATTAGGTCCCAAAAATGACGAGGGTTTGGACCTAAAGAGTTTTATATAGAATTCAAATTATTATTTAATATACCTGCTGCTTATGAGGCAATGATTAAGGGGAACTATATTTTCTATCACCAAAATTTATATTTGTCATCAAGTTGTATCACCTAATTAATAGATCTATCGCCACGAAATATTTTCGTTCTCAGATAAACAAAAATTGTTCCCAGGTATGAATTATCAAATTAATGTTAATATATGTGTAAAATAAGAGATCGATAACCAATAAATTATATTGCATTACATGAATATAAACTTCGTTCTTATAATAACAGTTTTGTTACTTAAATAATAGCTCTGTGCTCAGAATGGTAGATCTGTCACCAAATAAATCGATTATCGATCCCTGACTGCGACTCCTTTTTATCAACGTGTTTCAGGGCGGCATGGGCACCGGGCCGTAGGCCGACGAAGGAGGCCGGCGGAGGCCCGGCACTTCGGGGACAGAAGATATTAGTGTTATTTAATATGCGAGCGAAGCGAGCGCGCGTCATGGAGTACAAGATTTATTGGTGATCTCTTTAAATTAGTTTGCTTAAATACTTATTAGGACACACCTATTATAATACATACAAAAACATTTATTTGGTACTAGACCTTATATCTCAGGATTTTAGGTGATTTATTGTGGAACTGATTTTGCATTGTTTGGTGACTACATTTTGGTGACAGATCTACTATTTTGAGGACAAACCCTATTATTTAAGAAACACAAAACTAATTAAATTGGTGATAGCTTAAATGATACCCATGATTAAGTAGAATAAATACTTCTTCTTTTTCACTTGCTGGCTGGTCAGGTGGATTTTTTAATTTTTTTTTTATGTTGTAATAGAGATGGCGTGAAGATATCGTTTTTTATTTATTTTAAAGCATCTCTTCACGTTATTTTGATCTTAGAACATTAAAAATGTGGCAGCTCCTTTAGTTACTAGAAAAAATAATGATAATAGCTAATCTAAAAGATGTTGAACACCAAATAAAAATTAATTTAGTGTGAAGTGAAGGTGTGAATTAAAAAAAAAAGTCGTAGGTACTTTTAGATATTGATAGGTATATTCTAGAAAGAGACGTCTAGCGAAAAACAGAGATAATAAATTGTACTTACATCTACACGATCTAGTCAAATACCAAATCCCTTGAAGGACTTATTTTATTTTATTTATTTAAGGATAACATACCTACTTATAAATATATTGGACCATGGCCATCATTGGAACTTCGATGCGTTATTCTGTAATTTCAAAAAAACAAATAAAGTAACAACGTTCCTAAATGACTCATTCACACAAAACCCGAAAACTTGAAAACCGATTAATATTTTAAACGTGCGCAAACAAAAAAATATTAAAATTAAATATGTGTACCTTTTGCGAAAATTACATCATTAAAGACCATATAGTGTTGCCGTTTTCAAAAACAATTCTCGCATAAAAACAAAACGACTCTATGTATATATTCTTCATTCGAAATTTAATAAAAACGTGTTCGCAAAGGTCTTAAATAACGAACAATCGTTTAATCTTGGAGTGAACCAGAGACAAAACGGTGGTGCATTATAATGCAAAAATTAATTTTCTTGAAGATAAAAAATGGTTAGGCTGGGTACGCAAATGTTGCGGGTTCCGTCTGTTTATTTTGTTGTAAGCCCGTTTTAGGTCTTCCTTGCAGTATCCGATCTAAATAGAA
Organism: Diarsia brunnea; assembly: GCA_949774965.1. Taxonomy (NCBI): domain Eukaryota; kingdom Metazoa; phylum Arthropoda; class Insecta; order Lepidoptera; family Noctuidae; genus Diarsia; species Diarsia brunnea. The sequence continues at coordinate 2,195,796 of OX459019.1, forward strand.
ATTTTGGAGCAGAAAGACGCAGATTTTCTTACAATATTATTTTCTAACATGTGCCCCAGCAAATACTAGAAAGAACACACCTTAGCCAGCCTTAGGTATTGTAAACCCAGTAAACAATTCGACTGGCAAAGGTTTCTCTTCCTCAATTTTGAGGAAATCGAAACCTGGCTCATTGTCAAAATGATCACTATATCAAAGGAGTATCATAATACCCAGAAAATTATAAATTCTAGTAATTTATAATTTGCTGTGTATTATGATACTCCTGACCACAATGACCCACTGCTTGTGCTGCGGCTAACTCTGGCGCGGAGCCTAGTAACCTTCCTCTTGAATTACTTTATATTACTGAAAGCTGCATCAAAATCAGTTGCGTAGTTTAAAAGATCTATGCGTACAAACAGCGGGTGCGACTTTATTTTATATGATGTAAACTAGATTCGGTATTCAGCTGCATTCAGAACTGACTGAAAGCCCAACTCAAGATGGTTGGGAAAAGGCTAGGCAAATAATGATGATTTATTTACCTTGTAGTATCGACCACAGGATGGATGGACTGTGTGAAGGACGATATGGTTAGAAAGGAGGTGATTGCTGAGATGACGAGTAATAGAGAAGTATGGAAGAAGAAGACATGCTGCGCCGACCCCAAATAAATTGGCACAAGAATAATAGAATGATGATGACTTAACTTTCAGTATTCTAATCGACCTTGAAGTCACCAAAAACCGCTCAAAATCCCCATTCCTCACACCGATCTCTAAGGCAACTCACAAAAGGCTCGCAGTTAAAGTCAGTCCCGCCATGTTTACGAGAAGCGCGATATTTATTTATTTCGACACGGTCCTATGTGTGAGTTGTTTGTTGTATTGAAACGTGTTGCGGATTGCGAACCAATTTCGTAAACGGCGTGGAAATACTGTGGCGGTTTGAGAAGGTACTGTAGATGTGAATTACATTATTGTGTGCCCAGTGGTACCCTGGCAAAACGATGGGTGGGACCTCAAAAATGTAGCTGATCTAGAGTGGACGAGAACAGAGAGAGGAAAATACTTTATCAAGGTCTGAAATAAGGTATTTTTTAATTAAAAACTTTAGAGGACGACTTTATTAGAGGACAAGTTTTTAATTAAAATCGATCGTTTAAGACAAATAAATAATGTGTGAATTGTAAAAAAATTATGATGGCAGATAAAGCAAATCTGAGACCGACTGAGTGGCGTCCAAGGAATGAAAATAGAAGTATTGCTCGTCCGGTGGCGAGATGAGCAGACGATTTTGTTTTCATTGCGGGAATATTCTGAATGACGCTGGCACAAGAGCGTGGAGCTTGGAACAAGCTAACAGAGACCAGACCCAGCAGTGGTTGAAATCGCAGGATTTCAACTATATTGGATTTAGACATAACGTGGTACTTAAACATTACTGGCGGAATGTGGGTGTTCCTACTGTTAGGCACACCTCTGCCTAATCCTTTGGGGATTATAGGCTTAGTGAGAAATTGAGACGAATTTCAACGAACGGTAGATATTTCATAAATTGATGTTGATTGAGTGATGATTTCGGGGATCCGTATGCGAGACGCACGGGGTCAATGTTACGACACTTGGGGGAGGCCTATGTTCAGCAGTGGACATCTTTCGTCTGAAATTATGATTTGCATTATTCTGAAGACTATCCGACGCTCCTCCTATAATTTTGACTAGGCCCATAGACGCTTTTTACAATAAAAACGAATGCATTCAGAAAAAGATGATGTAATAGCTACAAAGACACTTGAAAACAATATTCTTACAAAGCAAGCAAAGCAAAGCATCTACAATTAACCTTACAAAGTACCTCCATAACAAACAAAGTACTTAAATAAAATCTAGATAATATAGCGATGGGTGAATAAACACTAATATTGTAAGTAATACTCATCAGTTCCGAGATGTAGTTTATTATAATGCTGTAAAACGGGCACACGACTTAAATGCCATATTCAAAGTATCAGGTGACAGTTTGTGGCGCGGATGTGGGAAAGAATGGAGGTGGTAGATTGGAAAACTGAGGAAATGGGATAGTTCCTCCGGATTAAAGGGTAAGAATATTGAGTTGTTTATAATCGATCCTTGCAATATTGTGTCAGATAATATCTAACACAATATTGCTAGTCATATTATGACTGTATTACTGAACTCCGAAATGTCGAATGTCAGGTTTAATACACACGCTTACGCTGTTGGTTTAGACATTATGTGGACATAAGATGGGATGCATGATTGTGGACACTAAGCCAGTCTTTTTGAACACTTTGGAACAAAATTTCTACTTTATTTATCGTGTGGTTAGTGTCTAAACTGGTGTCAAAGTTTTTATGCCATGAGACTCTCTTTTTTTTATTTGCGGGTGGGAAATCATCGAATAAATAATGTCATCATCATTGCCCACAGTAGTGTGGGTAATGATGATGACATTATATAAGTCTTCATCATTATCTTGCCCTTATCCCAATTCGTTTGGGGTCGGCGCAGCATGTCTTCTTCTTCCATAGGTACTTCTCTGTTTCGTCATCTCATGTGACACCTCCTTTTTTGCCATATCATGCTTAACACAGGTGCTATAACTTGACTCAATCTGAAAGACATGAATCTCATGGTCTCAGTCTCATAAAATATTACCAAAATTTGGCTCAAAGGAATAAAATAATTCCTCCGTTCCATCCGCAGTACACCTCAGTCGTTTTGCAAAAGTTTTATTTTTAATCGGCGATCAGATTTCGTTGGCTCGTTCTGTGCGTGTATTTTATTTATATTACATTAAAATTGCTTTCAATAAATATATATTTCCATTCAAATAATAATATTGATTGCGGAACCCCAAAAAAATAAATTGTGAGACTTGTTCGCTTGGTTCCGTATTTGTTTGTAAAGTTAACTGTATTTGGTTCAAAACTTAAAGCTTTTGTTATTGTTTATGTAAGTTGAATTATTTGTTTTTATTTTTTAATGATGGGAATTGAAATTCAATACTGACACGTCTCGAGAGCAGTGGTCGCCCACTTACGAACAGTGAGTCGTGGGTTCGATCCCAATCAGGTGCTTTACTTTGTGTAATTTATTTCATCACCGCTGCTCTCAAAACGGTGAAGGAAAACATCGTGAGGAAACCGGCATGTCTTAGAACCAAAAAATTCGAAGACATGTGACATCTACCAACCCGCACTGAGCCCGCGTGGTGGATTATAGCCCATCCCTCTCCTAGAGAGGAGGCCTGAGTCCCTGCAGTGGGGACATTATAGTCTGATGATGATGATGATGACTGACACGTCTCATTATATGGAGTTCTTGAGCCAATATGTTTCTCCATACAAGACAGAGCATAACATCACGCCGGTCATCCACAATGGGTTAGACAGACGTGTTCCTAATAGCCACCCACATTTCATCAGTTATGTTTAAGTCCGATGTAATAGAGGACGAGCCTATTGCCATCCGTGGCTGCCACTTAGAATTCCTGAGAAAAAATAATGATAGCACTTTTCCCGAACCGGAATCGGACTTACTTTCGCACTCAGAGAGCTTTAATGATTACTTAGGCCATCACTTAGTAAAGGTTTTGACAGTTTTGTCATACAAAAGTATGTCATGTCTTTACTAAGTGACGGCTTAAGTAATCATTAAATATCTCTGAGTACCGCAGTTAGGACCGCATGCTTAACAGACAATCTTGCTACTACTCCACCAACGAGGTAGTCGCCAAAAGATGAACGTGATTAATTTTAACCAGTTTCAGTTAAAGAGCTTTCTCTCAAAACACAAAAGAGTTTTATAAATAAACACACTATCAAAAACAATACGATATGAAACGAGTCGACAACGAGACTGCATAAATATATTGTAGATATTCCATGAATTTTGATGAAACCCACCCCTATTACTATTCATTGTTTAGTTTATTGAAGTCTGCGGTGTGAAGGGTTGACAACAGAATAAAGTTGCAATGTACATAGGGGTGGTTAAAAAAAATCGTTTACAAGCTTACCTATCTAAAAAATAATATAAAATCAGATAGGTATGTGTGAGCTCGTGGCTAAAAAATAATAGACGCTCGGATCAACCTTTTGATCAAGCCGCGTTTGCCTAGGTTGGTCTGTGGATGGGTCATGGGGACAAACTGCTTTTGAGGTATGTAGACTTTTGGCAGTCGTAATAGGTAGTCAGTGGCCCAAAAATCCTGCCAACCAGTCTTACCAAGAGGTATCATATTACCCATTATTAATTGGCTTGTGGAGGTCAGAAAAACAGGCTCCTTGTACTGGTATTCAGCTGCATCCGGGTAGACTGGAAGCCGATCCCAATATGTAGGTCTATCTTCTTTGAAGGGATCAGCAGGGTTGTGCCTATAGGACACTTTGTCTTTAAATCCCATGTAATAGAACTCGAGCTAGCATAAACTAGATACATTTTCCATCAGTTAGACCAGAGACTGGACCTGGGGGTCTAAAATGGTACTAGACCGACGAGTATATATGTAATTCAGTTCCCACATTATTAAAACTAACATTAAATTGGCTGGCTGGCTGGTGGCTGGTAAAGCAAAATCTAGGTAGATTTTCAAGAAGAGAAGAAATGCTCGTCAACTAAAACGCCTATATATATATCTTGAGGAAATCTGCACAGTTTTGCAACATATACGCTCCGGCTTAGGTACATGTACAGTTCAACTGTACATACCTACCAACCTGCCAGGTACACCCTAGCGTGTATGGTCGTGGCTACCATAATGCCTGCTTCCAACATTAAGACGGGGCTCCAAACATCATCATCTGCCTAGCCTTTTCCCAACTATGTTGGGGTCGGCTTCCAGTCTAACGGATGCAGCAGAATATCAGTATTTTACATAGAGCGACTGCCTATCTGACCTCCACAACCCAGTTAATACTGGGTAATACGATACCCTTTTGGTAAGACGTCTCCAAACAAGGCTAATTAAATAACAAATTAAAATTGATACATATATAAATATAAAATTGATACTACAAGCTACTAGTAACGATCGCATTGCTAATAGTTAAGGGGTATTAATTTTAATTGCTATTCACCAGTTTAATAATAAAGTTAACGATACTCCTACCAATTGCCAAGACAAATTCCCTCTGTAACCGTTTCGATATATTACCTATATCGTCAGGTGTTCGTTACGATCATTTAAAACGCTCTCAAAATAATTAAATTTGTGTCCCGCCATCTTGTAAGCGATTAAATTAATGTTACTTACACTGGGTGGACCCAACGAGAATGTTAAACTGTTTCATTTATTTAAAACTGTACGGTCATGGTGTGGACCCATTTTGCAACCTTTTTTACACGACTGCCCAAAATAAAGAGTATTATATATTTTAACGTAATCTTATAGCATATTGCCAACGAAAGCTTTTTTTTCAGCCTCATCCTAAAGTTTCTTCAGCGACACCCTAGCACTTTTTAGCGTCATTATAGCATCATCCTGTCGATTTATCAGCCCCACACAGCGTTTTTCAGCCACTCTGGGTGAGGGTGAAAACCTCAACATTATTGGTGTAGCTCGATAACAGTCAATCGAGAAGTATCTATTTTAAACCTTTACCAACACAACCTTCAGTAAACATATAGTTTTACGCAGAAATACCGACTATCTTCAATCATTCTAAAAACCAGTAATTTTCAAACCAAACTACCCGTAAACCATCAACCTGATCCGTTTAGTCTCTTAGTTAAATAAAAGATGTACTAACACAACTGCAGACGAGATTATATTTATTATCTTCCGTAGCCCCAAGCCTCATACCCACCTATTTCAACCCAAGTGATATTTCTTCCCCAACACCAGAAATTAACTCGAAATAAAATATCAAGAACACCTTACCAACTAATAAAATCGAACTTCCAATAGGGTCATAATTATAAAAATTAACATTTTATTGGTCAATTATAATAAATGATTTAGAAAACCTTCGGGCTAACTCGCTCGTTAAAGCGTCCATGATTAAATGGTTTTAAACCAAAATAATCGCCTTTAAAAATAAATATTTAAGTCTTTTTATTTTTGCCACTGTCTCGTTACCGCGCAGAACCCAAGTTGAAGTCAGCACTTCGATAATCCATCCATCTCTTTCTACCTCACCTGTTCTTGGTTCATAGTCTCGTGTTGTCTCTGTTACACGTCTCGGCAATTTGCCGACATGTTGTTATGCTGCAATCAATTGCCATGCGCAAACAGACATCTATGATATATCCAATTAAGTCGAGCTCGCGGGTAAGGGTGTAGCTGAGCATTTTGTATTTTTTTTTTTGTATTTTTATTGAGTAAGTGTGTGATGTGTCGAGTTTTATTGTCCGAGGATTGAGGTAGCGTTTTGTATGTTTTTAATTGAGGTGCTCGTGTTTTTTAAATGTGTTTTAGCTTTGACAGGAGGTTGTGTAAGTGTGTACTTAATACTTACATACTTTTCGTGTTTTCTTAGACTGCATCGTAAGTATTATGTGCACAAAGTATTTTACAATCTTCACGTTTTGATTGTTATTACTGCAATGATTGAAAAAAAATATCAATCGACACATCTGAGTTATTTGCTTCTACCTATGAAAAAAGCAATTGGCCATTTGATATTGTGTATGTGAGTTTTAATGTTTGTAAACGCACGCACGATTCAGGAGAAATTCCTAGTGTGGGGAAACGTTTTTCTTTTAAAATAAATAAATAAAAATATTGTATTCTCTAGGTCGCACGATGCGATACTTTCCCACTGTTTACGATGCCATGTGTGGGTGTATTTATGCCATCGGTTCACTAAGAACTATGTTTAAATATTTTGGTGGCAAAGTTTATTAACGTAAATGATACTTAATTACGCCTCAAAAACTCCTAACAAATAATTTTCCATAACACTATCAAATTGAGTACCTATTAAATCCAGATACAAAATGTGCCTTCACATCTCTATACACCAGTAGCGTCCGTCAGGTAAACTTAAAGAAATTTACTGAGTATTAAATCTTTGAACAAACAAGTTGTTCTTGCTTACTCACACCAACTCACACACACACCCACACACACTGTAAGGTGTATCGTGTGTTCATGTTAAATACACACACTTTGGTGGACACGTTAAGGTGAAGCTTGGTAGCAGTTGGGTTTTGGATTTATGACGATAATGTTGAGACTTTTTAGTGACATAATATGTCACTAAAAAGCTAATTAACTATAATTATTATAGTTAATTAGCTCTAACTCAAAGCATTTATTTTAGACCTTTTTTTTTTGTTTGGATGTTGGGAAATCATCAAATGATTCCTCCCGCTCTGGGCAGAGCGGTAGGGAGTGTCAGACTTCTACTGACTAAAAACTACCCATGTTCCTTCTTAGCTCATCATGTCGAGGCCGTGGTATCTCTTTCGAACAATCCGCAGCTTTGTTTTAGACCTAGAGCTGTTATTTACGGAAGTTTTAAATAGCTTCTTTTTCTTTTAATTACGTTGGACGACCACACTGTCCTTTTTTTTTTGGGCGGGTGGAAAATCATCAAATGACCCGCTCTTAAGCAGAGCGAAAGGGAGTGTCAGACTTCTACTGACTAAAAACCACCCATGTTCCTTCTTAGCTCTTCATGTCGAGGCCGCGGTATCTCTTGCGAACAACCCGCAGCCCCGACGGGGACCACACTGTCTTTAGGACAAGATTGAGATCAAGAGTAAGGCTATTTAATATTAAAAAAAAATAGTCAAATAGATTATGTATTATTATAATATGCCTGTGAAATGTGCATATTATAATAATTGTAGAGAACAGTTATTTACTATCCATTCTAAATCGTAGATCTCGAGGAGAAGAATGAGCAAGCTCAAATTCAAAGTATCTATTTCAAATTGACCCGTGACCGTACAGGCAAGTGCCTGACTATAGTAGACTATTGCAATTAATTCGATTACATGTCACTCCGTAATAAAAATAAACGTGACGGCAAATTGTTATCGACTTAAATAATTAACGCCCAATCCTTCAAACTTTTGTAGACTCCCCCTTAACACACACAACCTTACGCACCCACACATCTACACCCCGCGCGCTATCTCAAGACATATTAGTAAGGGGTGGTTCTCACCCCATTTAGATCAACTAGCCGACACAATTGGTTAATGGGCCGAATGATTTTACAACCCTTTACATGTGTTTGTGATTATTGTCCGTAAACGAGCGAAGATCGAGCGGGTGAAGTTTTTATTGAGGCTTGTTAGTAGGAGAAAATTAATTTGCTGGTTTACACTTTGGGTTATCTAGACATATTATAAGGTAGGTGTATTCTAGTAGTTTGCAATAATAAATTTTATTAATGTGCCAGTCGCCTGCATTTCATCATAATCATTTGCGTAGCCTTTTCCCATCATTCTTGGATCGGCTTTCAGTCTAATATCTAGACATACTTCATGGTACCGTTTTTTCTGCTCTCAAAACGGTGAAGGAAAACATCGTGAAGAAACCGGCATGTCTTAGAACCAAAAAATTCGAAGGCAAGGTCGGCTTCCAGTCTAACTGGATCCAGATAAATACCAGTATATCACATGGAGCAACTGTAATACCAGTACTACCCAGTACTAATAAGAAAGCCCTAGTTACGACTAGTTGTCGGATTTTCCGACCAGTGACTACCTGTATCGACTATCAAAGATCATCAAATGACAGCTGGGATCAACAGCTTACTTAATTCGATACCCCTTGGTAAGATTGGATAACTGGATTTTAGACAGACTTTCGGGCCAGTGACGATGGGTAACATCGCCTGATTTGTGTCCGGTTGATGGCAAAACCCTTGCCTCCCAGTATATGGGGCCTAAAAAATAAGTGACGAAATGTGGATGTACTTTATGGTACACCTCTGCCTAATTCTGTGGCGGTTACAGGAGTTATGTTATTTTATCTATAAAACTGGAACACAGTTTTGGTTAGTAAATTGAATCTTACTCATGGATCTCTAAGTAAGAGAGATTCTACTCTACTGAGTTCATCGATCTCAGTTAGAAAAAGGGTAATAAGAAAATCATATGTTAAACCTTGATTAACTATCAATTTCCAAGTCACTACAAAAATACAAAATACAGTTTGAATCCCACTTCAAAGACGTTACACCCACCTGATTAGTCCCTAAACCACATTATTAAACTCCAATCAAAAACCCCAAGGTGCAAGAAAACATGCGCAAACGCATCCCCTAACCAAATCAACCAATTTAAACTGCGTTTAACCTCAACATCTGTCAGTTAAAACAATGCTGCAGGAAATAATGCCTATTAACTAATAAATTAACTTATAATGAAAGTTTTGGATGATACTCTAGTTAATAATATGAGTATTTATATAAATTGGTGGAGGTCTAAACTGTTGGGTGTGTGTCCATTGTGTTTTGGTAGCTGGTCACGAAAGGTACGCACAATATGGTTGATACGGACCTCGTGTGTACACTGCCTAGAAATACGCCGGTAGAGTTGCTACCAATTGAATTGAGTATCATCATCATTTCAGCCAAAAGACGTCCACTGCTGGACATAAGTCTTCCCCAGGTATCGCCACATGCATTTCCGACGTTTGGCTCTTGCCCAATCTAGGGGGCCAAACGCCTCCTACCGGAGGCTCTATGCGGGGATCCTGTGGTCCATAGCCCTTCACGGGGCCCCGGTGTGGGCGCGTTCTTTGAGGAAGCGAGCCGCCCACTACCTGGACGCGCCCCAAAAGGTGATAGCCGTAAGGCTAGGTACCACACGATCTCCCGCGAAGCGGTGAACCTCCTTGCCGGATTGCCGCCATGGGATCTGGAGGCGATAGTCCTCACGCGCCTGCATGAATGGCGCGCGGAGGCGCTACACCGGGGGGTCACTCCGTTGCCGCGGCAAATTGCCGCTAGTCTTATGACGACGACAGGCCGTGTCGACGCCGACGGCGCGTTCGTGTTCCACGCGCGCCTCAAAGAGATGTCAGCAACATAGGAGGGTCCCGCAAGGGCCGACGCCCGTCGGGGCTGCGGGTTGTTCGCAGATACCGCGGCCTCGACATGAAGGGCTAAGAAGGAACATGGGTGGTTTTTAGTCAGTAGAAGTCTGACACTCCCTAACGCTCTGCCCAGATCGGGAGGAGTCATTTGATGATTTCCCACTCCCCAAAAAAAAAATAGGTTTTACCACATTGACCGGTCCCGTGCGTCTCGCATCCAGCAGGAATTGAATATATTTAATTAAAATATACGTCACGCTATCATTTACTCTTTTTTCTTTATGCATCTTATCATTCTGCACACAATGCATACAATGTGTAGGTGTGTGTGGCGTGGTGTATCTTCCTTTCGTACTTTTTCATATTTCGTAGTCTTTCACTACACGTTATTATATTAAAATAGCACCATTTCTCGTAACCAAATGGACACAAACACCCGGCGCTATCCCATTTAGAGGGCAGCACTCGCTGATGGCTTAAGTGGGTGTTTAAATCCCCATTTTTGGGGTAATTTCCCATGAAAACGCCCCTTACCTGTTGGGACGCGCTTACTGACTATTAGTCATTTATTTCGTAGCTAACTATTAACTATTAGAAAATTATTGAGTTAAGTGGTAGGCGGAAGAAAAATGCAGGCTAAGAGGTTTTTTAGTTTGGGTCGAGAAGGTTTTTAATATGGTTTAGCTAATTAACAAAGATATGTTATGAATAAGTGACTGAAAAGTTGCGTGGTTATCGGTTGTCCAGCAGGGCTATTGCGTATCTTTTAAAATGTCTGTGGCTATTATAGTGTTCATCGATTGTCTGTCAAATGGTTCCATTTTGTACCAAAACCATAACCATTTGACAGTTTTTTTTTTTAACAATAATAAGTTAATCTATATATATATATAAAAAAAGACGCAATAGCCCTGCAGCAGGGCTAATGCGTATCTTTTTAAATGTCAGTGGCTATCATAGTGTCCATCGATTAACTGTCAAATAGTTATGGTTTTGGTACAAAATGGAACCATTACACGCAATAGCCTTGCTGGTATAGGATGCGGAGGAATGAGGAAAATGTCATGAGGAAAGTTTTGAGTATGAATGTAGGAGTGGTGTAAGTGACTGCAAGAGTAGAGGAAGACCAAAGAATCGATGAATGGGCTGTGTAAAAGATGATATGCCAAGAATGGAGGTGTCTGATGAGATACCGAATAACAGAGAAGTATGGAAGAAGAAGACATGCTGTACAGATCTCAAATTAATTAGGATAAGGGCAAGACATACAGTGCGGAATAATATAACTTATTAAGAACACCACCTCTGTTTACACAATAAGAAAATAATAATACTATAAAATGAGAAGATTAGATTCTCACGTAAAACAAAAACGTGACGGCGCTTTAATATTAAAATTAGTTTTAGTTAGATTTAATAGATGTCGCTGTTAGTTTAAGAGTGTCGTGAACATGACTTATCTATGTCAGCTACGTCACATCCGATCACACGACACTCTGACACAACACCGAGCGCTAGCGGGCGGTGGGGCGACGACTTACAGGCAGTATGGTTTGAGATTCGGTCGAGATCGCACAGGCGTGCTACGCGCTCGGTGGAGTGTCTTACTTGTGCTATATCTATTTTGTTATTTTATTTTATCGGTTATTACTTGTTGAATATTTTAAAAGGAATAAAAGTGATTTTGTGCTAGTGAACTAGTGTCCCTATTTTCTTCGCCCGACAATCCACGCCTACCTACAATGGACAACTTAGTAATTGAGATCATGGATCCAATTAATACCGCTGATAAGGGCCATGTTCCTACATCAGAAGTGGGATTCGAAGCGCAAAGACCTGAAGAAAATAACGGACACGGTGTAGTACCCCGCCAACGCCTTACCTATTGCGAGATATGGAGACTTTGTTATCACGACTCCTGGCAACCGCTCAACTGCAAACGTCAAATTTCAACGCAACCGCGCGATTGATACGGTTTGATCCTGATGCTACTGATGCGGTCATAAAAGGTTGGTGCAGGATAACGGAAATAGTAGTAAATAGCAGGAACCTAAATGGTGCAGAACTTTTGCGAGTGCTTGCACATGCTCTGAGATAACGGGCATCGAATTACAAACTTCACAGTTACCCTTCAGGCAAATAAAGGAATAATTGCTTTTTGCACAATTTGAAAAACCTATGTTACCGCAGGACTACTTCGACGAGATATTAGGATTCCAACTCGGTACGAAAGAGTGAAGCTGCAACACGTGTCTGGAGCAAGATAGAGCGTATCCCTTGCACGGAAATGTCAGAAGACGTAATCACGGAGTTTGTAACTTCGGTGCTATGCCAAAAGGATGTTATGATACGACGAGAGCTGCATTCTTGTAACGTATCTACCAGATCTCAGTTGCTACGGGTTCTCCAAGGTATTTTGTCAGTGACGTGTAGTGAAATGTAGTGGTATGTGGTTATATGTTGTGAAATACAGTGAAATGCAGTGAAGGGAAGTAAGAGAAGTGAAGGGAAGTAAAGTGAGGTGAGGTGAAGTGTAAAGAACCACGACCTACAATGAACCACGTCTTACTCAAACTGTTATCATTGTGGTATATCAGTTCATCGAGCCATGGACTCTCGCAAACGCCGCAAAGAGCCTGTTGCTAAGGCAACTACGAAGACAGCTGAGCAGCCTATGGAGATGCAAGTGCATCCGCGCCCTGTCACTTGTTACCTTTGTGGTCAACAAAAGCACGTTGCACCAGCGTGTCCGGCCACAAAGAAGGCAACGAGAAACCGGCTGACAGGGAGGTCTACCTGTGTGAGTGAGGGCTGGCAACCGGCACCATTACTACAACCGGGTGAGTTCGTTCCTTTTCTTTTTGGTAGTGGTTCCGCCTGTTTATTGGTGACTTCCAACTTGGCTAGTCGGCTACCAGGTACAATAACGAACTCTGACATCATTCTATGTCGGGGTCCCTTACCATGGGATGTCCTCAGGGTTCGGTTGTGGGTCCGTATGTATGGAGCGTAGGCTTTCGTGACTTCCTCGCGATTCCACTTCCATGCGGCTGTACGTAAACCGGTTGCGCGGACGACGGCCTGCAGCTCGTTCAGTCAAGTGCTCGGGCTGGATTCGAAAGTTTGGCTGACACTTGCTTAAATTGAATATCCCGGTGGGGTGATCGTAACCGTCTGACCTTCACCGCACGAAACTTGTCAACTTCTTTTCAAAGGTAATCTTAAATCATGGCCTAGTATTGGGTTTAATAGCGTTCCCGTTAAAGGGAAGCGGTCCGAGTGCTGCCTTGGGTTTGTCTTGGGGAGGAGTTTTTCATTCATAGAACACATGGAGGCCGTCGCTGAAAAAGCTAAAGGGGGCTTTTATGCCTTAACGAGAGTGTCCAGGTCTGCGTGGGGTTTGTCATTTTTAACTCTAGGAAATATCTATGGGGCTGCTTGCTTGGGATGTGTGTGCTACGGGGCACCAGTGTGGGCCGATAGGGCCACCATAGGAGCGGTACGACGTAAATTACTTCAAAGCCAGCGGTTTGCCTTGATTTTCTTGTGTGAAGCGTGTAGGACGGTTGGTACTGAAGCCTTGCCGGTACTGGCAGGGGTGCTTCCGGTCGATCTTGAGGTGCGGCACCGTGGTTCAATGTGCTGCTGCGCGCGAGGGGCCGCGGCCGCAGACTTGTTGATGCAGCGTGACCGTGCTGAAATGGCTGGATTACTGGGACCACAGACTGGCGTCTGGGAGGAGCTTTTGTCTGAGTGGCAGTGTGGGTGAGATAGTTCTGTCAAGGGCCGGCGCCTCCACCAGTTCTTTCCCTCTGTTCGTGGGCGGCTGGCCAGGACGTGGCTGGCGTTAGATCGCTGTGTTGCCCAATTTCTCGCGGGCAAATTGGTAGTAAATTGTTTTCCTTCAGGCTTGTTGCCTCACCTTTTTGTCAATGTTCTGCATCTGGCTGCGAAAATGAACAATCAGGCACATCATATTTTATGCGAGTGTGGTCTTTGGCGGAGTGAATGTAATGTTGTGTTCGATGATGTACGGGTTACATCCTGAGTTGTTTGCTGTGCGATCCTTGTAGAAACTAAAACGGGTTTCCGTGCGTTCAAGCATTTTTGTCGTGCCTATTGTTGGAGTCAGGTATAACGGCTCACAACTTGGGACGCAGTGGTATTGATGACAGTAATCCCCGTGGTGCTGGGCTTGTCCCGGTTGTACACGTCCCTGTGTGCCTGTTAGCCTTGTTCTGTTCTGTCTTCTGCTGATATGTAGGGGGGAGGAAGTTGTTTCTCCTGCTCCCCAGCTATTCTCTTCTGATTGGTTTCGTTGCGGGATCCAACACAGTTGGATCGTTTCTTTGGGACTTCGTCGGGCTTCATTGTCTCGGCGCTTTTCTTGTGGTCGCCGCTGTTGATTCTGGCTTGCAGGAGTTGCAGTGGTTTAAGAGTGGTGTGGCGGGCTTGTACCTACCCAGTGAAAGTAGTGGTGTACCACAGCTTAGCCTTTCGCGGATTAGAGGCGTGTAGCTATGATAGGTCTTGGGCTTGTCACAATTAAAAAAAAAAAAAAAAAATTAAATTAAAATGTAACGAACTTGTATATCTCACGGGTAACTGAGATAATAATGTAGTCAAGTGTGACTCGCAGATACTTAGCCTCATCAATGTTGAAGCCATTCTCTGTAGGCGAGTATGTTTTTATAAAAAATAACGAGCGCAATCAGATAAAGTTTCACAGAAAATTCAAAGGTCCATTCTTAATTACCAAGGTTGTAGAAATTGATTGGTATGACTTAAAAATATTGATGGGCCTAATCGAACGTAAAAATATGCACAAGAAAATCTGCGTTTAGTACCCGGGGGTCAAGACGGTCTGGTAGCGATAGCTACCGCGTTACTTAATAATAATGAGAAGGAGGCCGAGACGGCGGTCTACGATCGGGGAGTGGAGTGGGTATCATCTGGTGATGACAGCTTAGTGATACCTTGTCGATGTGTGGTTCACGTACGTTGACCGCTAGCTCTGGAACCCTCGCGGCCTCCGAGAGTGAAGAAACTTAATTAAAGGTAACATTGCTACATTCTGCGAGATTAACCTGAGTGAGGGAAATTTTAGGGGCTGGCTCATGTGAGTCGACGTCCTAGGGTGTGTTTAGCGTGATCTAAGGAACTGGCTTATTCAGGCCGATGTTCCGGGTCATATAGTAGGGTGTGTGTAGTTGTATGATCTAAGGAACTGGCTTATGCAGGCCGATGTTCCGGATCATATAGTAGGGTGTGTGTAGTAGTGTGATCTAAGGGACTGGCTTAGATAGGCCGATGTTCCGGATCATATTATTGCACTGATCGTCTAGTCTGAGAGGCTGTGAGATCAATTGAGGTGTAGTCATATGAGATGACAGGAAAAGAGCCAGTTGTCCGGTCCATGTTGTCATATGAGATGATGACTGGTCGAAGGGACGCTGTCGCTCTTTGAGTTACGTGTAGTCATACGAGATGACAGGAAAAGAGCCAGTTGTCCGGTCCATGTTGTCATATGAGATGATGACTGGTCGAAGGGACGCTGTCGCTCTTTGAGTTACGTGTAGTCATACGAGATGACAGGAAAAGAGCCAGTTGTCCGGTCCATGTTGTCATATGAGATGATGACTGGTCGAAGGGACGCTGTCGCTCTCTGAGTTAGGTGTCGTCATATGAGATTATGACTAGTCGAGGGCTAGGTTGTCCGGGCCACGTCATCATAGGAGATGATGGCTGGCCGAAGGGACGCCTCAGCCAGTATTAGTTTGCAGGAGGTCAAACGTAATCGCTTACGTGTGTGCGTCCCTAAATGTCATCATGTCAGGATAGGACGAGCGTACAGAGTAATGTATCTACCAGTTTTATTCTCTATAAAGAACGATGGGCAACCGGTGACTTAAGAGAATGGAGACGCACGAGGACGTGCGAATGTCAGTCTAGCCGTGACGGCGCTTTAATATTAAAATTAGTTTTAGTTAGATTTAATAGATGTCGCTGTTAGTTTAAGAGTGTCGTGAACATGACTTATCTATGTCAGCTACGTCACATCCGATCACACGACACTCTGACACAACACCGAGCGCTAGCGGGCGGTGGGGCGACGACTTACAGGCAGTATGGTTTGAGATTCGGTCGAGATCGCACAGGCGTGCTACGCGCTCGGTGGAGTGTCTTACTTGTGCTATATCTATTTTGTTATTTTATTTTATCGGTTATTACTTGTTGAATATTTTAAAAGGAATAAAAGTGATTTTGTGCTAGTGAACTAGTGTCCCTATTTTCTTCGCCCGACAATCCACGCCTACCTACAATGGACAACTTAGTAATTGAGATCATGGATCCAATTAATACCGCTGATAAGGGCCATGTTCCTACAAACGTAATAAGAAAACACACTAATAAGGAATAAAACAAAAAAACAATAGAACATCAATATCTCGCAACCGCCATTTAATTTTCAAATAAAGAACCATAGAGCAACCAATAACACAGTCTGTGAGAATGTTGCCACACCACAATAACAGTGTTGCCAGTTATAATAACGTGCCATAATGTTGCTACACTGCTTCGCCAATCACATATAATGACGCTTATTTAAAGTTTATTGGTTTATTAAATGGCGTGAGGTAATGTATGATAACTTTATACGTTGAAGGCTGAATAATTACGTTATACGTGATATTTAAGTAGCCAGTGACTGGTCAGTAGTTATTGGTCAATAGGTAATCATCTCCGCGTATTTTGTTGACCATTACAATAGACTATGGCTTTGAAATGTCCAATTAGAGAAGCTGGCTTCACGTCTTTCTCTTCGTTGTTAGAGCAGAGGTATGTTGGGAGCAGGGCATCATGGTTTTGGAAACATCAACTTATTCTTTAACAAAAACCTTTTTCACTGGTACCTGAACTTAATAATTCTTCGAGATTTCTCGGAAAAAATAATGTTCCTATGCAAAATCGCAGGTGCAGCCTCTCTTCTCTCACTTTCAAAGCCCGATGTTACAGCAAACCAATACGACCGAGGAGAGATCAAGCGCAGAACCAACAGTTTAACATGATTTCCGAGGCACGGGGGTATCATACTTCCAAAATCTGGCCAGCAGCTGAGAAATAGCTGATGAACAATCTAGTAACACTGCCCCACCTGGACCGAATCAGTGTGAAAAGATAGTGTGGTGCATTCTAATCAACAATTAAATTCAATTCGCGAAAGTTGTTCAAGAAGTACTTGAACAACTGGGTTACTTACTGAGTACTCAGCAGTCGTCGATATCGTTCTCTATCGTATAGTTACTGGTTAGTACTTTTTTTTTTTTGGGCGAGTGGAAAATCGTCAAATAACCGCTCTTGGGCAGAGCGGGAGGGGGAGTGTCAGACTTCTACTTCTCCTTCTTCCTTCTTAGCCCTTCATGTCGAGGCCGCGGTATCTCTTGCAAACAACCCGCAGCCCCGACGACGGGATTTCTCTATTACTTCAATCTCAGATACTAAAATAAAAACTACGTCCACGTACTCGACTCACAGACTACTTACCCTGGAACCCTTACTTCACCTGGAGTCAGAGTGTTATGCTGCTCATGGTCCTCTGACTTGGTTACCATGCCGTCGAGAAATATTCTCAGGCATGCTGGTTTCCACACGATGTTTTCCTTCACCGAAAAAAGTGATAATTGTACCTACAATGCGCAGATGAGTTCGAAAATTCAGAGGTCTTGTGTGCGACCTTGAGACCTATGACGCGCGACGGTCACACTATTAGACTCTCACCTGCTAACTATCATCGGTAAGTATTAGTAATCAATAGTACCTCTGTGTCTACAAATTACCTTTCTGCACATATTTTCTCTTACGCACCGAAATGGTTGCGTATTCCAAGCATTTTGAATCTCGACCTCTGATTGGTCGGCTCAACATGACGTCATATTGATCGACTGCTCATCTAGATAGCCTAATCAAATTATTAGAACGAGTACGAAACTTGATCACGATTACAGTTGTACATTCGGAAAATGAGCTCTATTTCTGAAGGAATGTTGAAGGTTTGTGAGTTTTGAGACTGCAAATTTAAGTTTGTCTATTTGTTGGTGAGTATCGCTTAATCTTGGGACGTTGACAGCTGTTTAAGTGTTAAGGCGAACAGTTAATTTAGTTTTAGGAGTATCTGTTTCTGTTAATCTACTTATTATTGTTAAGTTGACAGGTTAAGTTAGCTGTTTATGAACTAGTTGAATGGGATTAGTATCGGTTTATGTGCTAACCTATTTGGGGATGTTCTTTTATCTTTAGTGTAATTTTTTATAATTACATTGTTTTTCATGTCAACATTATTATTTATTTAATGGACAATAATAAAATCCTCTCTATTCATTTTTATCCAGTGGATGCCAGATGGCAGATGGCAGATGGCTTTATGTCAAATATAGGTATTTAGCTGTATCCAGAGAGACTATTCGATGACCACCAAGTTGGGCTGTATAGGTAGGTATCTAATGATTTATTTTCTGATATTCAACTTTTGGTGTAGTTGATTATGAGAATACAAAAAATTGCTAGTAAATCGTAGAACTTTTAAAATCTAAACCTATGAGTGTAGATTGATTTCAATCCCAATTAGGTATGGTCCAAAAAATCTTAAGATCTTGTATGGCCCTTAAAACATGTTCCACATTGATGCTCAATGACCATAATTAATTAAAGCGCGGTCACTCTTGACACATGTCAAACATGTCGCCGACCATCGACAAAATTATGACAGCTGCTGTCAAAACCGTTTTCGACTTTATCTCCAGTGTTGTAAGAGTAAAAAAGTATGTTTCGATTGGTAGTTTTATGTTGGTAGGTTTTTCTGTGATGTACGCCGAAACATAATTATTTTAATGTTATTAATTAGTGTAGCAGAGTGTTTTGATCGCTCAATGTTGTGTGATTGAAAGGTACACATTAGTTACCTGTTGTCGCTTAAGAATTTGTTGCAGGATGTGTATTGTTGTTTTATTTTTACAGGGGAGTGAAGCTGGGGTTTTTTGCGAAGAATTTCCGGCATAAAATTTAAATTTGAAAATATGAAACATAAAACGAAATATGAAGTTGGAGACAGAAGCAACCTTGGTAATTTATGAAACGATATAGGGAAAACGAATTTAAAGCCGAAAATAAATAGTTATGTGTGCTCGAGTCATGATCGTCGTCGCATTTTTCAGGAGGCGATGACAGAAACACATACGGCTAGTGGGTAGAGCGGGCACAGTGCTGGACTTTGTTAGACAAACATAATATAACACCATCACGAGGATTACTGGAAGGTTAAGGCAGATGTGGTTGTAACTATTGTTCAAACACATTCCGCTAGTCTCATATAATAAGGGCGAACCTATTACCGTCAACCGAGCACAATAATCAATTCCTGATGGAAAATCCGAATAACCATACCAGAGATGCAAATATAGGACCTCGGTCTCACCAGAAGTGCTTAGGTACAACCGCTAGACCGCTGATGTAGACATCGATGGGAAATATGTACCTACTAAATATAAATAATAATAATAAAATAAAATAATTGTAATATAATTTATATTATAAATTAATTAATTATTACTGACACTAGTTTGTAAGCTTGCAATTCCACTAACAAATATGGATGTAATCTTAGGATGAATCTGAAATAAATGATTATTATTATTATTAAATACTTTTTAACAACATTCTTTACATAAATATAACATCAGGCCTGCAACCCCCCCCCCCCTCCCTGTCTGCACAAATCCGGACTCCGTAGCCGCTGCTAGTGAGAAATTCTTGATGGAAAAACCCACTAGCACTTTGCCCGGGAATCGAACCCAAGACATCAAGCTAAGCAGACACGCTTGTGGCCACCAGACCAACGAGGCGGTTAAAGCTCTACACGAAAAGAAAACAAAACTTTCTTACAACTTTTATTGCTAATCTTTTTTGTTCCACAAAGTTTGCCCAGTTAGTAGATGTAATGATAGTGAGGTGCCACGCTAGTCATGGCTGGTTCACAATAATAGTGCTGTGCTTTGTTGGACGTTTATATTAATATAAGTCACAGGTCATCAGCGCGCTCTGGGGTACACCGTTAGCGTGTGGTGTGAGGTATAAGAGGGTAGCGATTTGGCGGAAACAGTTTTTTGTTAGTTTTGAGGTAGTAATACAGTATATGAGACTAGATGTCCAAGCGTAGTTTGGAAAAGAAACAGAAGATGGAGAAACTCGCTCCAGTTTATCCGTGATCATGGTGCCGTAATATCAGGAACTCGAAACAAAAAATGATAATGGTAAATATCCCGTTTTCAGTATTAATAATAGTGTACCTATTAATCATCGTTGTATTGTGCAACGATATGTTATTCTCACTATTGCCAATTTTCACTAACTAATATGTATTATCTCACGTTTGCAGTTTTGGAATTTCAAATCCTCTTGGCGTTGGGCAAGCATTAAAAATAATTGTATTACTCGAATGGTTAGGCAGAGATGCCCCTTCCCGTCGGGGCTGTGGGTTGTTCGAAAGAGATACCGCGGCCTCGACACAAAGGGCTAAGAAGGAACATGGGTGGTTTTTAGTTAATAGAAGTCTGACACTCGCTACCACTCTGCCCAGAACGGGAGGAGTTATTTGATGATTTCACACACCCCCCAAAAAAAAAGGCAGAGACACCCTTTATATGGAAGACCTAAAGCTAAAGGAGCTTTAAGTAAGGTGTTAGTAGAAACAGGCATAATTCTTGTAACTTGTACCCCACCCTAGATACAAAGATAACTCTATAGCGACTTGACGGGCAGATCTCATCATTTGTAACAATACGGACAGATAACTTAATATCCAGCCGTGGCATTGACTAACTAATTAATAGCTTGCTGTAGTGTTTGTTTAGCGCCTTGTTTCATTAAATATATTTCCGGTTACTATGACGGGCTGCGGGTTGTTCGAAAAAGATACCGCGGACCCGGCGCAAGGGCTAAGAAGGAACATGGGTGGTTTAGTCAGTAGAACTCTGACACTCCCTTCCGCTCTGCCCAAGAGCGGGAGGGGTTATTTGATGATTTCGCACCGCCATAAAAAAAAAAGGGTACGTCCGGCTAAATTATGATTTCAATTTAGTAGAATTACGGCATTAACGGTTGACCGCAAATAGTGAGACTTCTAAAACTGTTTCATCTATTCAGACAATTAAATTATTTTAGCTTAGTTAAGGACTTATCTTAGTGTTACAAACTTTTTATTTAAAACTGCTTTTTACGCATCAAAAAAAAGACCACTAAAAGCGGTAAAAAACGTCAAATGATTTAGTTACTATACAGTTAGCCAAAATGGTTTAGTTTCCTTTTTAACGATTAACTGACCTCAGGGATTATTCAAAGGATTTTAAAAGTTAGCAAAGTCAAGTAATGAATCATTTTAAATATTAAGCCTCGCAAAGTCAACCGACCAAATCTGCCATTTTGAAAATCCTATTAAATAAAATAGTTTAAAAAAATTGTAATCCTCTTTCAGTAGTTCTTTCATCTTTAACTCAACTTTTATCATCGAGTTTGGACAGCGGAACAGCTACGAGAGTACTTCTTCTCTATTTGTTTTGTCTTTTTAAGTAGGTACACCTACAGCCTACACCGAAATACAGAACAATACCAGTTTTCCATCTTTAAAGAACGAGAGAATAAAGAAAGTAGTAAATGCCACCGTGACGTGTAACAGCGAAGAATGGAAGAAGAAAACGTGCTGCGCCGACCCCAAATAGAATGGGATAAGGGAAGAAGAAGAAAAAAGGAAGAAAAGGAAAGAAAGATGAAAAGAGGAAGATGATGATGATCAGTTTTCCATCTTTAAAAATGCTAACCTTTTTTATTAGGGAATCAAACCGATAGGTCTTAAAGCATTGGCCACGTACAGTACGGCATTGAAGGCAAGGTTAGGTTTCTGAATTTTCGCCAAATTCAATAACTTCTTTCCTCTTACAGCAAATTCAACAAATGAGGAGACATAACACTATGTTTATTGAATAAATGAACGGGTCACACCACACGGATACCCATAGTGTACGTACACCACACAGCTACATTTCAGAGCGCACAGACAGCTACATTTCAGCATCCCAATTCGCAGGGACAAAGCTGAAACATACTCGTAAGACATACCTACTTGTATATGTAAAGATTTTGTTTCAAGTAATTCATGTACATTTGATATTGTAATATAAGCTAATACTATCTAAGTGAAGTTTCTGTCAGATGAAATCGTCCTACAATACGATCAACCTAGCCTAATTAGTAGCTTACACCGAAGATTAATATTTTTGCCTAACGCACACAGACACAGGTCTTATTATCTCTAGTAAAATATAAACCAATTATCCCTTGAAGCTAATCTTGTCTCAGTCAACAATATAAGTAGTTTTTAAGATATATTTCTTTAACTCTCCGCTCCACACTACTTAACTGTTCGGTTAACTAATCACAGTTAATGCAAAATTGTCCAGTTAACTCCCAGTTAATCTAATCATTTAAAATCCGCCGCCAAAAAGGCGGTACACACAGGATAACTTTACAAAAATCTTCAAAAAAGTTATCTTAAGTTTGTTTGTAAAATCTTTTAATATGCTTATAATGTGCCACCCGCATCGCTTCGTGGAAAATTGGCTTACATCATCCGGGATTCGAACCCACTTACCTGCTAAATAATCCTTTTAACTATTTGACTTTTCGCGCGCCAGTGGTCACCGCACTTTAGTGAAATAGAAAATAAATTGCCTTATTTTTTTGCTTGATTCTACTTTAATCTACCTTTTATGTGTGAGAACCGAATTAAGCAAAGATGGGTAGAGATAACCAAACCACATTTATGGCAAATTTGTACACCTTTGGTTGAATAACTGGCAATAATGTGGTGTGGTTTATCATCTGATTCACGCCTTTTTTTTTGGGGGGTGGGAAATCATCAAATAACCCCTCCCGCTCTTGGGCAGAGCAAAAGGGAGTGTCAGACTTCTACTGACTAAAAACCACCCATGTTCCTTCTTAGCCCTTCATGTCGAGGCCGCGGTATCTCTTGCGAACAACACGCAGCCCCGACGGGAAATTTTTACACCTTTGGTTGAATAACTGGCAATAATGTGGCGTGGTTTATCATCTGATTCACGTTCATAATAACCTAATGGGTTGGTCAGAGGTCCACCGCATAGTACCCCCACATTTCGATAGTTATGCTAAGTTTCACGTAACAACCAACCCGCACTGGGCACGCGTGGTGGATAATAGCCCATCCCTCTCCTAGAGAGGAGGCCTGAGTCCCTGCAGTGGGAACATTATAGCCTGATGATGATGATGAATAAGGGACGAGCCTATTGTTATCTACCAAGCACAAATCCAGACTGCGTGACTGCTACTGAGAAATTCCTGGTGGAAAACTTAATAACAGTTTGCCGGACCTGGGAATCGCACCCAGGACCTCATGCTCATCAACCACTAGATCAACGAGGCAGACAAATTAAAAAAAAAAAATTGGCAATAAAAAACCAATAATATGCTACATCCATTATTTTTGAGTAACTTTACTCAAAAGTTTACTGGCTCGCTAAAGTGATTTTGGTGCACCCATCACTATCTAGAAGGCGGGCGAAAAATTGGAAGCTGCTTTTCATAAACTTAATTCCTCGAACATAAGGACTCTACTCATCTGCAAGTGTTGTCAACACATTTTATCGGTAAACTAGCTGTTGCCATATCTATATATGGATATCGGTTATCTTGAATAAATATATGCTTATACCCTCTCCTCGAGAACCCCTCCATCCATTGGTAAAAACAGCATGAAAATCGGTGTAGAAGTTTTTGAGTTTATAGCGAACAGATAGACATGCGCGGCGGAGGACTTTGTTTTTAACCGACTTCAAAAAAGGAGGAGGTTCTATGTTCGTGTGTATGTATTTTTTTTTTTTTTTTTTGTATGTTACCTGATTTCTCCTCCATTTGTGAACCGATTCTCAAAATTCTTTTTTTATTTGAAAGAGTATACTTCTGAGGTGGTCCCATTTAAATTTGGTGAAGATCTGATCCTGATCTTCGGAGATATACAATAGAACTCTTCAAAAATAGACGGCAAATCTGTCGTGATTGCTGCAATCGCTTGGATGTTTATTGTTTACGCAACATCTTAACTTACCATCACGCCTGTATGCTCTGACGGGGTACGCAGATGTGTACAGGACGCCCAGATTTCGAGAGTTGGGTATGTTAAGTTCCATTTTATTGCGGATAAGCCTATTACCGTGACATGTATTGTTAACAACGTAAAATTAATGAATATCAAATATTTGTAAAGGATATTACAACTAAAAATGGAAAAATAAAAAAACTTTTTTGCAAAAAATAAAACCGACTTCAAAAACACAAAAAAGTGAAAAATAACTTTAGCTTCTGAAGTCGGTGACAAAAAAACTGAATAAAACAAACAAAAGTCACCGACTTCAGAAGCTAAAGTTATTTTTCACTTTTTTGTGTTTTTGAAGTCGGTTTTATTTTTTGCAAAAAAGTTTTTTATAATATGTAGTTTTTATTCGTAATTTCACACGTCCTTATGTCAGAACAAACATTTTAGATACTGTTTGTTTCTGTTAAACAAACTTATTTAAGTTCTTCCAACTTTATCTGGTGACTTTGTGAAGGTCAGCCCTGCAATAAGGTTCTGTTAGGGTTCCCATAAGTCACTGGTTTTCTTATGAATAAAACCTTTTAGGTAAGTCCGTTTTTACGATACCCAAGTCAAGGTGCACATCCTTTATAAGAAACCACAGGCTGCAACCTCAAGAAGCACTAAACGCCACTTTTGTTTTCACCTAACATACATTTGAAATTCGATAACAATCTGTACAAACACCAATAAAATCTCAAGTCTACCGTGTAGGTTACTTACATTACACTATAAACCTCCTTGATGAAGACCTCACACTTTTCCTCAACAGACCATCGACAAACTCCTCACGATCGATTTCGCCATAAAATCCAATCTGATAACTCTTTACATAAAATGTCATACCACAAACTAAAGTTCAAGAAGCTTATAAAAAATAAAAACCGAAAATTTCCGACATTATCGATAGGTGTTTAGGAAGTTGTGTCACGTCCCTACTCTGCATTCATCGCGCGGCGGTAGTGTTGTCATCATATCGATGAGTGACGTCATGTCTATATGTGTGGTCGTTTGCCAATTTCTTTATGTGGCTAGTTTCGACTTTGGTTATTTAAATGAGAAGGATTTCCCTTGGCCTGTACTGTATTTGCAAATAAATTGACAATGGTTGACATTTGTCTAGAATTGTAGTAAACACGACAACCTAAGCTGTATTACCTCATTTGGAATATGTAACTTGTACCTAATTTGTAACTTACCATGTGAACATTTTGTTCAGAAAGGTCTCTGACCGATATACCAATACGTAGATGTTTTTGAAATAATCTCAATATGGCATTCCCACCGCACCATGATTTAGAGTAACTAAGTATTCTTCTATAACTGAACGCGATTAGCATTTCTAAACAGTGTTCTAAGAACTGTCAATTTCAACATTCCATAGCAATCAAGGCATTGACACCTTCTTTTTTTTTGGCGGGTGGAAAATCATCAAATCTTGAGCAGAGCGAAAGGGAGTGTCAGACTTCTGCTGACTAAAAACTACCCATGTTTCTTCTTAGCCCTTCATGTCGAGGCCACGGTATCTCTTGCGAGCAACCCGCAGCCAAGGCGTCGACACCTTATAGGCGGTTTTCGCGTGATGAATTCAAGGTTAATTTTAGTAGTCATTTTAGTAGCTTTTTCCTATCACACACACACATAACATAATGGCTGTTATCTCCGAAGCGTTAGGCAGAGGTGTACCTAATAGTACACCCACATTTCGCCAGTTATGTTTAAGTCCCATGTAATACGGGACGAGCCTATACCAATCAATCGAGCACAAATTCAGACTCCATGGCTGCTACTGAGAAATTTCTGACGGAATAACCCAATAATAATAGGCCCGACCTGGGAATCGAACCTAGGACCTCATGCTTAGCAGCCGCACTTACGACCACTCGACCAACTACGTTAATCAAGTTTCATTTTGATAATCTCCACAGAAACCAAAGCTTTTCAAATTAATTTATATTTTGATACTCTATTATTTTTGATTACAAAATAACTGCACAAGATTTTCACCTCCATTAACAAATGAGACATGAATAACACATTATAATCCGTAAGTCTTGAACCCGTGATCTCTCACTAGTTAGTGCTCACTTTGCCCGCTGATCTACTGCCGTTTACTGCCATTTACCAGCTCGTGAAGTATTTGAGTCAAACACCATCATTCTTGGAGCCGTCTCCTCAGTTGGTATGTCGGGGTCAGCTAGGACTTAAAACAGCGGTTAAATATGTATGTTTATACTACTTACATAAGCGAAACTAATTGGTGTGTAGTTTCTATGTATGCTACGGGCAGAGACTCTTGGTTAAGGACCCGTCGTGGGTGGTTTTTAGACAAGGGAGGGGTTTTAGGGAGGGGTTATTTGATGATTTTCCACCCAACAAAAAAAAAGGACTTAAAGATGTGCGTAGACTAAGGTGTAAGTGTTCGCAGTGGTTGTGCAATTAATTGAGTGCTGCGCTGAGTGTCGCGGATTCGATCCCCACACGTAACAAATATGTGTACGTAAGTCCTACAGATAGTCCGTCCGTCCTTTTATCCGTAGGTACACTGACTGACTCCGCGTACAAGGTTGGCTTTGGTTTGGTTTGTAAAATTAACCTGAGTTCTGAGATCATAACACAATCCGGCTACCTCCCTTTTAGATTTGGTATGGCCGGAAAACGGATCCACGATAAAACGACATCCAAAGTTTTTTTTTAGATTAGTTCGTGTATCCACGTTTTGGGCAAATTTTAGTTTTTGTACTACCTGAACCTACGCATATTTTAGGTCTCTATCTACTCCGCTTACTCACCGAGTGCTAACCATTCATCCTCTCTTATCGATGTCTGTGTCCCAGCGTTGGGAACATTGTAGGTTTGCAATGTTTTTCCATTTTCATGATAAAAATGTTGGGCTTCTGTCTCTCAAAATTCATTATTTTTTCATTTGGTTTGTCCATCAATAATTTGTCAGTAGTAACAACGGACTCTGGATTTTTGCCCGGTTGGTGGGAATTACCAGAGAATACTGCGATCGCCAACCCGCCTGCCAAGCGTGGCGATTATGGCAAATCCCCCCTTCTGGGGGCGGCCTATGTCCAGCAGTGGACGTCTTATGGCTTTAATGATGATAATGATGGTGGGAATAGGATCGACCCCTAATACATGGGAATTAAGCATAACTAGCAAAAGGCGGGACTACTGTTGGTAGACTTCTGCCTTACCCCTTGAGGATTATCTTATCTTATCTTGAGCTTCTTTCAAAAGTCATCACTTGTAAACAGGTTGACTATGTTCATCTGTATAAAAGGATATAAAAAACAAAGAAAACCACCAACTAAATGAGTAAAAACATATATTTTATATATCACTCGTTGATTTTAAATTACTACACTTTCGTATTGAGTTAGAACGAAACAGAACTGGGGTACAGTCGCGAAGGAAAGTTACTCGATATACACACAAATACACTTAAACTGTATTCTTTTACATCTAAACACACATATGTACAGGTTTACTATGTTTCCATTTAAATAAAGATAATGTACAACTAGCCTATAAGATTGTTAAAGTTAGTTTATTATTTACAAACTGTTTCAGTGGCATTAACCAGG
Organism: Diarsia brunnea; assembly: GCA_949774965.1. Taxonomy (NCBI): domain Eukaryota; kingdom Metazoa; phylum Arthropoda; class Insecta; order Lepidoptera; family Noctuidae; genus Diarsia; species Diarsia brunnea. Next base: position 2,223,612 of record OX459019.1, read on the forward strand.
AGAAGGAACATTTTTTTATTATAGGGACATTTACATTAATAAAGGTTGAACGCAAATGGAGACTTTTTTTTGCCAATGTGTGGCATTGGCAAGTGGAATTTTCTAGGCAATCGATTGTTTCTTTTAATAAAAAGTATTGATATTCGCTAATTTGACGTTTGAGTTTGACGTTTAGCTGTCAAAGTTGTCAAACTAACTTCAGTTGCGTCAAGTTTGATCGGATTCAAGAGGTAATTAATTCTTAAAAAAAAAAAAAAAAAGTAAAGTATTGTTAACGATAATGTTGCTTCATCTAAAATAACAGCTCAAGAAATGTTATATAAAAAGAGAATTTAAACAAACAATTATCTCAACTATACATTGACTTTTTGTGTTACCCAAAGAAAAGAATAAAATTAAGTTTAATTTTAAAGAAAACCTGTCCACTTTAACAAAAGCCTTTAAAAAAATTAACATTAAAAACGATGACCACGAAAACTGTTTTGTTCAACAAAATTGTGTAAGTAGCCCCATATGCGCCCAACCCTACATATAAGTTCCTTATTAAGTACAAAGTAAGAAATAAATAGTCTTTATTTACAATTTTCTGTATCCTTTAATTTTTCTTACAATACATAAAATAAATCGGTCAATTTTCTCGTCTCACCATCTGTCAACATCTGAATGATTGAACGAGTGAATGGGAATGCTTGAAGCGATCACATTCACTGGTCTTTACGGTTGAAAAGGAAGTTTAAGGGGTATTGTTTGAAAGCAGGCGGAGCCGGGGGCGCGCACGAGTTTGCTTTACATGTTAAAAATGTTTTTGAAGACTATTGCGTCGTTAAAGGCTGCAAACCACATTTGCATGCTTCAAGTTTCACGAACAAATTTTGTGAGAACCTTTCAAAGATAGGCCTAAGAGACTTTTAAAAACTGTAGGTTGCGTGATCTGCCTCTAACCCAATAAATTGAAAATGCATCTGTTATAAAATCTCATGTCAAGTGGAAGTTGGTTGTTCTAATTTCCGTCCAACAATGACAGCTGTTGTCGTATGATTTGACAGTTGCCAGCTTTGAAAAATAGTCCTAATATAAAAAAAAATATTTATTAGTCTATTTTCATACCAAAGTCTGATTACGAATTTTTTTTATGGTTCAAAAGTATCTGTAACTGGTTTGTATGAAATAAATCATTTGTATTTGAGAGTTATATAAAGAATTAATTTTTATACTTAACTTTACGTTTCACAGAGCTATTGTTACAATTGAGCCAGCGAAAATACGAGTGTAATCACAGGAACCATATTATTAATTAACGCGCAAACTTGGCTACTAAGGCTCCGCTAGCCGATATTCTTTCCATACAAAATAAATGTGGTGGGAGTGTGGGACGGCTTCTCTATTGTCATCTTACGTCCAAAGTTTAAACGGATATTTTCACTCAAATTGATACGAATGCTAGTGTTTTTTTCACGTTTTGTATTGACGTTTAGATGTCAAAGTTGTCAAACTAACTGTCACTTGCATAACGCTAGTTTCAAGTCTCTTCAATTTGTATTGAATGCCATTAGTAGATGTTACAAAACCGACCATGTATTGCAAAAACATCACTCTTACATAAATAAAATTTATACAATCTTCATGTTCTTAAATGGTCATAATGCTAAGTATCCTTTTCTTAAAAAAAACATGTCCGCCCGCGTTCAGTAGTTTCCAGTTTCCATTAAATGATTTAAAATCCAATTATACTGACAGCCGTATATTTTTCAAGAAATAATTATTAGGTTTTTATAGTAAAAAAGTCATTTCAATTTTAAATATTGAGAACAAAAGTAGCGGTTCTTTAAACTTCGAGAAAAAACAATAATTGGTTACGGGGGATCTCGTTTTATGCAATAAAACATCAACAATTAAAACAATAATTTAAGTGTTAGGTATCTAAATTGATGACAAATTATTTATTATTTTTTGGAAATCATTTTAGAAATTACACATTTATTTTTAACACATCACCCCAAAACGTTGCGTTGGATATTCTGACGTCAAATTACAAACAGAAGTCAGAATTCGTGACGTGAACTGATGACACGTTGTCAAAAAACTAACGTCAGGATGTAGAATTATTTTAATACTGCACAATGTTGTTAGATATTTTTATTCACATTTAACATATTATTACTCTAAAGGAACTGGCTTAATAAAACTATTATATTTGAGCGAATTGTTAACTTTATAGTATGTAATATGTTTTACTTTCATGTGTATTGCTACTCAATTTTGAGCTACAAGTACGCAGGACCAATTTCAACAAAGCAGTCAAAAGTTTTCTGAAATAACATAAATAATAAACATTTAAAATTTTAACTTATAATAAGTACATCATTCTGACAAGTATTTATTTTGACTTAGCTTCATTAAACACCAAGATATTTTGTTGAAATTGGGCCCTTTTTTATCATCTTACAACTTATGTATATGTCAAAACAATGAGCATCTCTCACAATTCTGACACCAAAGTCAATTCCAAAATCGAATAGCCTTATCTCAACATCCAATGACTTCAATAAACCTTATAATGTCACATAATCAGCGAGTTAAAGGCAATCAATGCGAATGTAATTAAAAACGAACTTTTACGAAAGAATACATCGTAAAATATCGACATGCTCGCTAATCGCAAACACTTAATGAATAAAATCGATAATTAAAATCGACTAAGAGTTAATTGAGCTGAAAATGGAATCTAGATTTCAAATTACGAATGGCGTGGAGCCAAACGCTTGGCCTTCTTTTTTCTTTTTTTTTAAATCGCGCGTTGGAACCGAATAGTGTGGTAGTTAGCGCATTCCGATGTTCGATTTTTGTTTTTTATTCGACTAGAGAATTCAGTTAATCTTTTTTATTGAGAATGTTGAAACACTGATCTTAAATAGAGTTATTATTAAACTATTCAGTGACATCCTGGATGTATGACGACAAACGAACTTTCAAAGGCACGATTTCGAAATCAATTTTCTCACGACTAAATCTTGCAATTAAAAATAATATATATACCTCTGCATGTTTTCAAAACTACATTTTGTAACAACATGGCATAACCACACGGGTACCGAACAAAAACAAAATAGTTTGTTTTTAAAATCGATTCACTCGGTAAATTGATTCGGCGAGAACTCGATACTCGTAATCGTAAATCACATGAACAAAAGACGGAAAGGAAAATACAAATTAGCCTTATAATCGCTCGTTTAAACTCGGGTTTAAAGGCCACAGCCTAGTGAAAGAACATAGTAAACAATGAGACATTAACTGGGAATACTGGTATAATTTGAATTACGAAAAATTATTATGAATCTTAAACTCTTTGGTCTACCAAAGAGGTGCCTCACTATTTTTCGACAAAGGACAAATTCAGAAAAAAAGTCATGTTTTGAAACTCTATGGAGCGTTCAAGACTTTTTTTCAGAATTCTGATTTGAGTTTAATTAAGCGAATTCTTAGTTGCTAATCGATTAATTGACCGTAAAGATTTTAACAATCAGCCATAATTCGCCATAAAATGGCCACTCACTAACAATCAGTGTGAATTCATTTTTATTTTCGAAAACATGGCAAGGAATACGAAACATATCCTCTCCTTAATAAAAATTGGTCCTCCAAATTGAAAATGGGCATAAAAATACAGACACAAACTTTAAAAAGAGAAGGTGACACATTAAAACAACAGTCCACGTCGTTAGTCAAACTAAACAGTTAAGCAACGCGTCAAAGAAATCATCAACAACAAAAAGATCTCTATCAATAAATTCCTAACGCGTAGACAAATAGTCGTGGAGAACAATCGTCAACGACTCGAAAACAATTTGGTTACGTCGCGAGCAATTACGAAACGCGATTCGAGAACGCGATAGTTTTCGAACGCATCTCTTAATAATAGGGCCCTGAATGCACCCATAATCGACTTCATCTCTATATTACACCTATCTCCTTCTAACACTACGAATTCGTGTATTGTTATCCTTGTCCATCGTTGACAGCGCTCGTTGAGAAACCACAGACCCTGCCTATCAACGTTTCAAATCTAAAATGTCTAATTATACCCACATCACTGGATGAACATCAAAAAAAGAGCCATTTTTAATTAATTTAAACCCCAAAAACTATTATAATAGGGCCAATTTTGTTATCTAATAAGCCGTGACGCTAACAAGACCCGGGAAGCCATTTTGAAACCGTTTTACAAAGTTGATTTAATAATATGGCTGGTTTAATGGCTTTAGAATTGATATAAATTATTGCAAACACCAACTAACGCCCACTTTTTGAAGATTGATCATGTTGACTGTTGATAAATGTGGTTTAGTAATCAAATAAATTTTAATTAAAACTTGCGAATTTGATTGCAACATACTAAGTGTCAAATTAATTATTGAAATTATTATGATAATTGATGACAAATTCTTCGAGTTGGTCTGTAAAACATGGTCTATTCTGATCATGTTGAAATGTATTCATAAATCAAATCATTCTATGCTGCAAATTCAAACGTAACGTTCTTTACATTTAATTTTCAAATATCAAAGTCATTGCCAGTCGAAACAAGGCTATGTTGACACCCTCATCCTCGCCAGTGCTAAAATCTCTTAAAAATCATAAATAAATAAAACTATATTCTAAACATCTAGATTACATTAATATTTACACGATTTTATCACTTAGTTCACTGTCTTACGTTTCATTCTCACTTTCACTGAGTTCGTCCATGTCCATATCGATGAGTTCCTCATCATCATCTTCGTAGGAGTTATTAAGTTGGCTGCCATCGTCTGGCTTCATGTTCGAGGAACCTGACTTGCCTCCAGTCTTTGCTTCTTCTTCTTGCTGCATTCTTTTGTGTTTCGTTCTTCTGTTTTGGAACCAAACTTTTACCTGTTGACAAAGATTTTTTGGGTTATTTTGGGCATTCAATTTAGGAGTATCGGCGAAAGATATTGTATACACCACCATTTTGTGAATTTGGTTTGGACAGCATTGGTATACAAATCGCGAAAATGAGATTCATAGTAATATTGAACTTTTAAAATAAAACAAACGCAAAATTGACGCGTGTATTTGTAATAAGACCATTATTCCAAATACACGCGTCGTTAAAATTATAAACATGAAAGTACCAACAAAACAAAATAGAAAACACAAATCATAACATAATTTCACGGTTGACGAACAGCAATAAAGGATTAAAGGAACTAGCCAATAAAAAACTATTCAATGCGACCCCTCCAATCATATATCACTAGCTATTGAAAGAAAATTCCGTTGTCGAATTTTTCTGCGCTCCAACAACAGATTTCCCGCCCAAAAAACGTTGGCGGCCATTTTGTAAGACAATTTGTCACGTGGTTAATGGCTTGCGAAATGTATTCACGTTCTACCCAGCCAGTACGCTTTTGAGATATTGTAACTAATGCATGGAGTCTGTATATCTGTTATTCTGCCAAAAATGGAGCTAAGGTTGTACATTACGCTTATTTAGGTTAGCAATTCGTTTATATCTTTGAATTGTCTACTATCTGGTTTATTACAGTGAATGAGTCATACAATAAAGGGTAATTGCTGATAATAATTTAAAGTTGGCTATTGTTCTGGAAGAAATACAAGGTCCTTATGCCAATTTAAGTGCATTGCTTTTGCCAAAACATTGTTTGTAAATTGTGTGCAGCTGAAACTGTCCAATCGATCAAACGGCGTCAAATAATAGGAAGGATTTCGGGTGTTATTTCAGTAACAAATGGTTTTGTATCTAGGAATCATGGCTTAAATTGAAAAGTTTTACGTCGTTTGAGTCTAATCGTTAATGTAGACAGAATCGAAAAACATACAGTGTCCTTAGAAAATTTTCCACAACACAAGATTACCTAGAATTAGGTAGAAACATATACCTACGATTATATTTTTATAGTCGAGAGCAATAAGTTATCAGGATTTCCATTAAAAATTGAAAGCATCGGTAAAAACAGTCAATCGCTATGTAAGTTACATTGGATTGGCGTGAAATTGATGCAATCGTACGTTTATAGCTCCTTACAATTCCGTACATGTTATAAATCACATTTTAGTTTATTACTGATAAAATTTTACAAGGAAATAAGCGATTAAGTTTGCTTTTTGTACGATTTTCTATCAAACATTTTGGTTTTATAGTCTTTTCTATAATTGGGCTTTATACTTTCATAAAATGGGACTCTTATCTGGTTTTTAACTTGTTGTTTTTATTGGGTACAATAGGGAAATGAAGAAAATTAAATTTTATCTTTACACCTCTGGGTACCATACCCACACGAACGTCCACCACAATCTGAAGGTTATTGTTAGGTACACACTAACATACGAGCACTAACTTAGCAATACTAAAAGGTGGATATCCTCATCGAACATGGAAATTGAACCAGCCAGAGGTGTACCTAATAGTACACCCATATTTCACCAGTTATGTTTGTATCCCATGTTTATACGGAACCAATCAGATCTGTGAGAGAAAAATCACAAATATTAAAACTTCACGGTTTAACGGAATCTCCCCCTCAATTATAAGCTCTCACACTGCGACAGTCACGCTACATTACCTTCCATATATCGACATCAAATATCAATCAAGTTGGTTCCGTTGCCACCCTTTTGTGAGGAGTAATGGTGCGTGGCAGAGGGGAGTATACTATGTCATGGTGCAGTTCTGTTTATCCCAGAAAGATCTATGTGAGAGGGAAAAGATTTGAGGAGTCCTAAGTTTGAGGTGTAACAAAGTAGTTTAGCAAAGAAAAGAGAAGTGTAACATTATAATCCTCATTTTCAAAAGTACTTTCAGGAATAAATGAAGATAAAAAAGTTCTACGTTTAAAGAAAAGAAAAGAAGGAAAACATATTTGTTTAGCACATGCCACAAGTGCACACAACAAACAATAAATAATATAAAATAGAAACTAAACTGTGTTTCGATAATATCTATTAAGATATACTTCAAATGAAACTTATAAACCACTAAAACCCAGATACAAAATAAACCTAACATGAATAGAGTTAAACACAAACTCAAAAGATAACTTTAACTCAAGTAACGAACTCATCAAGGTTGTCAAAACGAAACAATACCAGTTAGAATTTTACCAATATAACACAAATTCAAGTTTAATAAATAGCTTACAAAATTGAATTTGAACTGGTGCTGCTTACTCGTAACAAACAAAGTGATGCATATTGTAAGTCTGTCACAGTCTAAAACAGTTTATCAATAATAGACAGAACGATGTTTGTCTCGTGTTTAAACAATTTTTGACGGTTTTTTCAATAATTTGTCTTTGTTTGGTTAAAAGACTTCAAGTGTGTTTGACATTCCCATGTTTTATAAAGCAATAATCTGTCTTAACTCATTCTAAACCAGAGCCATGACTGTCTTTAGATTCTAAAGACTGACTAAAGTCTGTATACAGCTTTATGTGTTTCACATATGAGTCCAAATTACCGGTTGCCATTTACAACTACAGCTGTTACAGCCTACGTAACGTTTACACGCGATAGTTGTCTTTAGTAAAATGGACAGTTTTAGATCTTTATTTGCCTTTCGAGACAGTTGATAGTCCGTATTCTCACTCTAGCTTTGACTTTGTTGAGGCTTTGCGCTATTCTCAATTATAATGAAACGAAAGCTATGACTCTCATTAAGCTTCTGAAAATATAAGATAAGACACACAAGAAGTAAGACAGTTTTGTTAGGAGTTCCACAGGGCACATATTCAAACCCGACACTGAAAGGGACGAAACTTGTCAAAACTTTTTGGGCTGTTTTATATGTAGTTATAAATAACACCTAATATTCTTGTATAACTTTTGCTGTGACAAAGTAATATCACCAAATTGTAACAATATCATAGCAAGATGCAACTCATCGCACCTTTTGACTCTATTATCACAATAATTAAGAACTTCAGTTGCTAGGTGCCTTCTCCATACATAACCATACTAAAGTACACACAGAACACTTTAGCTCCTCTTACCTTTTGAATTTTATGTGAGTTTTAACGACCCTCCACTGTTCTTACAAAAGCTTTTTAACCTGTGTTTAGTCGCTGTAAATCAAAGTTTACTAAATAACAAAGTGGATATTATTGCATCTTGTGTGTTAATACCAGTTACATGAACATTTTACTACGTACGTCTTAAACAGGATAATTATAGTAGTAACTGAAGCTATAAGGAATAGTCTTGTGTGTTTAAGTGCGTAAAACGTTACCCAATTTGTGTTAAATCTTTTGGAACCTACTCTTTAAGTTGTTTCCTCGTTTATTATTCTTTTTGTGAGAAACTCTTTCGTTTATCATCCATGTTAAGGGCTCCATTTGGCTGCAAAACTACAGGAAATTCTTGATCTTTATGATTTATAACAAAGGTACAATGGATTAACTCCTTACTAGTAGCAGGATCTACATTTTGCTATACTCCTGGACACAGCCTATTATTGTTAAGAAAAGATTTTAAAAGTTATACCCTATGCAGCAATATTTGACTGTCACTACATCTAAAAGCAAGCAGACGTTGTAATAATCTATCCACTATCTTAACTTTGTTCAAAACTGCATCAATTTTCTTTTCAACTTCATCAAAACCATCTACTACTTCCTTGCAAGATTCTACATCATAGATTTTATTACAATTATCTACATAATTCAAAGACCCTATCAGAATTCTCAATTCAACCCTTGTGCCGGCGGTCCCATAGGCCCATTTGCCGGTTACGGGTTACTCGCCGCTCCCATCTATCATACGGTCCTTTTTACCCCTGGGGATGTGTGAGGTACTATGTAATTTTGTATCATTTTACTTCGATGTTTGTAGGGTTAAGGTTTTTATTTTTTTTTTGTTTTTTGAGCTTCTATGGAGATTTCTTTTCTACTGTGATTCTTGCGTGATCCATGTTTTCTTTTGTTTTCAGATGGAAACATGTCTTCAACACCGATGTGTATATGAAATTATGCTTCAATCTTTATAAGTTTAGAATGGCCGCTATTTTGATCAACTACTTATTATTAATGCTAATCGAGTCTTATTTGAGTTCTTAAACTGGACCCGCTTCACTATACACTGAAAATATAAACATTGTGTGCCAACCTTCCAACTTAGGTACTTATCAAGGCCCCACCACATACCACTAATTCTAAAACACACTCACATCCCATTCCAAAGCACACAAACTCACATTAAACCTCAAAAAATTCGCACCGAGACGGCCCATCAAACAATTATCACATTCTGATGCAAATTTAATGTACTACCACTCCGTGCTACAACAACAATAAACTTTAATTCGTTCTCCACGTCGCATCTGCTCATACACACCAAACTACCGTAAAATGAACCCTCATAAAACTCTATTATACCAACAAAAGAGGCCTAACAACGCTGGTCGTTAAATAAAAGTCATAAGTCTCCACAAACAATCGTTATAATAGGAAAAGGGATCCGCACAATGATACCCGTACTAAATAAATAGGGGTGTCATTCAACATGGCCCGAAATGCGATTAAGTGCTTATGTACCCGATTATGGCGGTCCCCTTCGGATTAGAGAGCGAGACAGACTTTTACAAGCTACAGTGAGTTAGAATGGGACAGAAACAACTAGGGGAGATACGCAATTAAGAATGCCGCGCGAATTTGGAAGAAAATTTAAACGGATCGCCGTATTACTTTATTGTAGCTCCATTAGCGAGGGAAAAGGACAGATATAGTTCAGAAAGGGACATTATAGTGACAAATTGGGGTTGTTAGATATTTGTAGGGTTGGCGAGCTTTAATTGGATGTTAATAAAGTGATTCAGTTAGAAATGAGTGAGTGGAATGTTTTTTTCGGTGGCAACATTTTATGATGGCGACCCCTGAAACTTTTAAGAACATAAAGGACGAAGGAACAAAAGAGACATACAATATTAATCTATTTGCACATTATGTCAACCGGTTCGACCTTTTTTTGTAAAACCTACTAAAGGATAATAATTACCACGGTTCTCAATACACTGAAAGAAAACATCTTGGGGAAACAAACTCACACTAGGATAGCGATAGATGACAGCACAAATCCTTTCACCGAGAACAGGTTTACCTATTTTCTAGCGTTACAGGCTTATTATAATAAAGTTGATACTAAATTATACGCGACACCTTCCCGCCCAAACCAAAAAATGACAGCTAACTGTCAATGTCAACTTACTAACCCCATCAAAAATCATGGCGTCCTGTGCAAAAGAGACAACATCACTCAAATTGGGTGCTATTCGTCTTTAATCGTGTGTGAACTGGTTTATGGCCAGTACCGTTGATTGACGGTCGAATTTCTTTATTACATGGCCGCCATTTTGGTGTTTTGTGCTAAGTAATTATAGTGAAATAGCGAGCTTGTATTTGAATTTGTGTAGGTTGTTAAAAGTGGGTTTTGCATGTTTGATTTTGTTGCTTTTTCCTCTCTATAAGAAAATTGTCTAGTAGCAAAGTTTTATGCAAAATATTGTTAAGTATAGACAATATAGATTAATGTTGATTTCATCATTTGATCATTGACTAATCAATTAATGACGGATAAATCTCAATGATACTCCTCGATAAGATATTTATAAAAGAATATCTATAAGCTCATGCATCTGATATATTATCTAGTTAGGTGCTTTGATTAATCAGATAATACCTACTGCTCAATAATGAATCCTCTAAGTGTTATCGAAGTATGTACTTACAGTCAATTACATTGTCGCTTAACACTGGCAGACACAATCAACGAGTTCAAACCTACATGAAACCTCCTTCAACACATTCAAAGACAACATCAATTAAAACGTATTCCACAGACAACAGTTCATCACCAAAGCGTTCATCAGCAAATAGGCCAGTCAAGAAAAACAAACATGAAGTTTAGAATTAACCCATCAATTCAACCTTCACAAACAACGAGGCTTAACGCGAATTTCCCTTGCCTAAGTGATGGCATTGCACGATAAAACGCAAGACTCGATAATCGAGTGCCGGCCGGATGTGGAAAAGCGCCCGCTTACGTCGCTTCCGTTCGCCATTAGTGAAGCACAGAATTGTTTTCTGTAATCGTTGAACTTGTTTTGTGAAAATTGGTGGTAAATTAAGATTTAATTCGAATGAACGAGGGGTATATATTATGTGTTTTATTTAAACAAACAACTACAACGTTCACGCTGCCCCGTATATATTATTCCTAAAAGCTGATTCAATCATTGGAACTGATCGCGGGCAACACCATGTAACCGCGTTCAAGAGCTTAAAGTGTCATTATTTTTACGGAATATTGCAGACATTGAAAAATGTTCTACGCCATTTCATTGGTGAAATTCGCCCTAACACAAGTAGGTTACTAGCAAGGCCTCCAATCTTTTTTTTAATTTGCCTGTGCATTTGGCTGTTAAACCCGTTAGGTAGACCGTATATTTATCCGATTTTATACAGTTTATTAGTAGACAGAAAAAAATGAAATCCACCCATTAGTAGAGCCATTCCATTCATAAACAATCAATATCAATTTATTTTTTCATCTTTCTAACGAACACCAAGCGTAAATTAAATTAAATCATTTCCTTCGCAAATTCTTAACAAAATAAATCTATCGAGCCATTATGCAAATCTAACAAAAACGATTTATTACTGCAGTTACATTAATTTAATAACCACGAAACAAAGTTCAGTGACTCCCAATCAAAACCAGAGACAATAATACTTCAAGTCAAAACCATGGACAATGTTGTAGCCGTCACATATAAGTTATTAAGTTTGGATCTTTGTTTTTCGATCACGCAAAAACGACTGAACGGATTTGGATTAAATTGAGCACTAGAAAATTATGGATTAACACACAAAGATCATACTTTTACCCCGATAAATGCCATGACTTACATAACGACTATATATACATACATATTCACAGGCTGAAGTCAGTAATCTACACTAATATTATAAAGATGTAATGTTCATAATTTTGTATGAAGAACGTCATCTCCGATGTCAAAAAATATTTCACTTCAAATGGAAACCTAGTACTATTCCAAAGTGCCATAGAATTCGTTTTCCAGGCAAAGTCGCGGGCAGAAGGCATTGGATAATAATGTAAAATTCCGCTGCAATTACATTGCTGGCCACCGGACATAAGAAACTTCGGCAGTACCGGAACGTTCGGCAATAAAACCGTACACGGTCCGAACGCGTGTCGATTTCCGACATTAAACGTCGTAAGTGGAAAACGGGACGGGACATACCGTTTTAATGGCGGATGATTTATCGGTCATATTTTGTTTAGGGTATGTATGATGGTAATGAAGGATATTCTATGTACTTAGTTGGTATGTTTGTGTGTGTGTGTGTTATGTAGTGAGTCGGAAAGTATTACCTATAACGTACTAAGCATACCCTATACCTATTGTCTCTTGTAGAGTAGTGTCTACTTGGAGAGGTTTTAAATTTTTAAATTCGAAAGATAGTTAAATTTTCTCGCAAAGTTTGGACTGTGAGTGTATGTGTAATTTGAAAATATTTATGCATTGTTACACTATAACATTCTTGTTTTTAATAACTTGAATTGATAAAAGTATTTGTTGCACATTTAATACATATAATGCATAATTAAATGTAATCAATTGATCATCATAATATTTATACGCCAAATGGCAAAATATAGGGCGCATATGAAAATGTGACACCTCTTTGTAACTAGGTACCTATGTTAAGAAATATACAATCTGAATCTGAGAACTATCAGAGATCACCCTGAAACCTGAAAAGAAATGATTTATTTACTTTTAAATTGTAATTTTATGAGATTTTTCAGACATTTATAGCAAGTTAAACATGGTTTTTGTGCACTTGTGGCATGTGTCAAATAAAAGGTTACGTGTTTTTATTATTTCGTTAATTTCCGCTGTTAATATATTACTTATGTACAAGCCAATACCTCTTTTCATACAAATAAGGTCACTATTGTTCTAGCATATACAACCCAAAAGGGAACTTACACATTTTTTTTTCATAAACGCGGATATCGTTTCAAGCGTCCCTATATTCGCGCCCCCCCACAGGGGACCGTGTTAACACCGCCGTAGGACTCCGTAGGGCTCCGCCCCTAACATCACGCATGCGCAATGCGCACTAACAAAATAAATATTTGCCGCCTTTTTTATTTGCCCAATTGAGACGTAATCGAAATAGGTTTGAGAATCGAAGCGATATATTTTTGTTTTGCGCATAGATAGGAGTTTTTTATGTTGATTCGGGCTTGAATAAACAGTAGGTGGGAGAATTGAAGAGAATAAAAAGCAATTTAGTAAATTGAATTTTTGTGAGGTATTGAAATGGAGAATGAGTACAGTGAGTTCGAGTTGCATTTTTAGGACAATTCAATTTCATAAACCTTTAAAAGATGATAATAAAGTTTCAGGAAGTGCCAATCTCATATTAACGTAAATACACGGTATTCTTATTAGTGGAGTGCCGTAAGACATAAATATTGTAAAATCTCGGAATCCAGGGCCGGTTAATGAATCTTAATAAAAACTTTTGGACTACATTGGTAAAAGCCCAAATAAAGAAGTTAAAAAAAAAAATTTGCGCGCTCTTCTTTTTTTTTTTTAATTCAACAATGTACTGAAAAATGAGAGGGACAAGGGAAGAAAAAATGTTTAGAGCTAATAAATAATATTTTCACCGTAACTTTAATGTTAATTTATTAATATTTTGCAAAAAATAACGAGTTACAACAAAAAATAAAATAAAACGTATCTATCGAATACCTTAATACGAGCAATTCTTGTGATATAGTATAATCTGAATCTCGGATACGGCACTACGATTTTCATGAAATTTAGTATGCAGGGGGTTTTGGGGGCGATAAATCGATCAAGCTAGGTTTCATTAAAAAAAAACACGATTTACCAAAAAAAACAACAAATTTCGGTCATCCAGGTACTATTTACTACATACTACATTTTAACATTGTTGGTAAAGGATTAGTACCGCTGCATCGCTGTCACCAAAGCATTCTAAATAAAATAAAAAATCCTGTGGATGCCTTGAGTTTAAGGCCTCCTGCCAGAGGCATATCTTACTTATATTATAATTGCGAAAGTTTGACACTCGTTCACGCAAAAAACTACTGAACGGATTTGGTGGAAAAATATCGCATATTATAGATGGTTTACAACCTGGATTAAAACATAGGATATAATTTTATCTCAGTAGTATGATCCCGCGGGGCCATTATCGAACTCCACGCGGGAGAAGCCGCGGTCATAAGCTAGTAACTGATATACTATAAGTGACTAATCGCTAAGGGCACCTCCTGTGGGGTACGGAGCTCAAAGTAGTAGGGAAACCAGTACACTTAGAAAGAAGAAATACAGATATCCGTCATTCAGATCGTGCAGCCGCGGTTCGACCCTTGCTAGAGCCAGCCTGCGATGCTGAGACACTAGTCTTAAACCAGCCCCTAAGTAATCTCTCTCAGATTCAGCTTGTCCCTTTGTTGCCCCCCCCCCCCCTCAGTGACGTCCTAATGTATGTATCTAATGTACCTGAACGACCGAAATTTGCTTGGTTGTTTTGGTAAATCGTGTTCTTTGGGAATGAAACCTAGCTTGATCGATTTATCGCCCCCAAAACCCCCTGCATACTAATTTTCATGAAAATCGTTGGAGCCGTATCCGAGATTCAGATTATGCTATATTACAAGAATTGCTCGTATTAAGGTATTCGATAGACACGTTTTAATTTTTTTTTTTCTTTTGTAACTCGTTATTTTTTGCGAAATATTAATAAATTAACATTAAAGTTACGGTGACAATATTATTTATTAGCTCTAAACATTTTTTCTTCCCTTGTCCCTCTCATTTTTCAGTACATTGTTGAATTAAAAAAAAAAAAAAGAAGAGCGCGCATATATTTTTTTTTAACTTCTTTATTTGGGCTTTTACCAATGCAGTTCAAAAGTTTTATGAAGATTCATTGACCGGCCCTGGATTCCGAGGTATAAATCTTACGGCACTCCACTATATGGCTTATTTCATTTTTAAATAATTTCGCAACAGAACCGTGGAGGTGTGAAATTAAAAGCACAGCTGTATCAAATATTACGTAAAAGCCTTAATAATTCAACTGTTTTTAAGTTACATGACACGATATTTTAAATCAAATCACCAATGAATGACAAAATATCACGATAATAGTTTCACAAGAACAATAAATAATAACCAGACTCGTGCGAGCAGTTCAAAATAAAATAAAACTTTTGAAATAAAATAAAAACATCGATAAAATCAACACGCGTAATGGAGAACGCACATTTAAAACTTCAAAAATCGAACACATTAACAACATGCTGCCATATGCGAAAAAATATGACTAATTAAAAAAAATATAAACCAACATAAACGAGCAAAAGTAAGTACAAAAAAATACAGCCAAGCAAGCATTTCCCCCAAAAATTACGTTTTCACGAGTTCCAATAATCGAATTAAGTATGGTAAACATTTTATCTTAATAGTCGACTATATACGAACATACGAACAGGCCAGCTGCGTGTAATTTAGTTAATAATATAAAATTACTTGTATCGAGAATAACCTGTCCTGGCTGTACGTCATCGTGGCTTGGCTTGAAAAAATAACATATTGGATTATAAAACCTCGATGGTTCGTCTGTTTACACTTCTTTGTGTTGCCATATAATGTTCATCGGTTTTTACTAATAAATTATGTAAGTAGATATAAATGTAACGTGTCAAAAATGCAGCTATAAACGTTTTGTCTGAAATAAAGCCTCTTATTAACTGGAATACGTTGTTTTCAGAATTTCTATTACTTAATTAAGGTTTATTCATTCCCACTATCTTACTCAAATAATATGGAAGAACCACTACTTACCTACTAAAATATCTAACGTTTGCATTATCCAAACACTATATTAACTTTTTTAATGATAAATCCAGTAAAAAAAAGATAATTACAGTGCTCAAGTTCTTCAGGCGATATTAATCGACGTGCAATGCGTATAATAAGTAATAATAACACACACACTACATATACAATAGAATTACGGCTACTTTAGATACTCGTACTTTAAAATCAATTGATGGCCATAAACACGTAATCAAAAAGAAGAAATAAAGGTAAAAAAGCTTAATTGAATTTCTTTTATAGAATCGCATGTCTTTGTTCCACTACTCATGTATTTAAAGATTCACTATTAGCAATGCTATACTTATATATAAGTTTTCAGCAGAAAGTAAACTTTAATAGGGCACACACATCTATTGTGTAAACGACACCTTACACCTTTCTATTGTATCGAGTCTGGTTCTTCTAACCAAACAGACAGATGTGTTGCTGGGGAGTTTGTTCCGCCACTTCTTCTTTCCAGCAAAAAACACTAGGAAGTGTCGAAGGGTGGGCGTTTTGGGGGACTGTCACTTGTAAATTAGTAAAGTAAAGTAAAGTAAATTTTGACGTTCGAAAAGTGCTGATTATCAGCCTAGTTTGAATAAATGACTTTTGATTTTGATTTCGACAAAATGTCCCATTTACATAGGTACTTAATATCAATGACAAACCATTCCTGAATTAAAAGGAAAACCTACGAAAGACATGTTCCAAGGATTTAATCAGAAGGCGGCATTGTCTATGGTCTTCTAACTTTCACATCAAACCATAACTAACGGTTTTCTAAGACATCAAACAAGCAGCTGCTATCAATTAACCCACACCTAATTACAAATAATTTTCATTTAACATGTAAATTCTTCAATTGAACTCAATATTTAAACATAACCGTAAAAACGATGGTGCTCATCATCTAAGTACCATAAATTAGATCGGCTTTCAAGCCTCATTACTCTATAATTCTCTATGGTAATGTGTAGTTGTGACGGGAGTTAATGATTGCTACTTTGATGTTGATGGAAAGACTTTTTTTTAGGATTCCGTAAGTTTGAAATGTATTAATGAAGATGACTATTTTTGTAGCAAGGTTTGAATTGAATGCCTTTCCTACTTTGGAGGCTTGTAGAATTTGATAATGAAATGTTAATTGCAGCCTTTTGCATCTTATGGGTTGTGCTAGTTACTGGTACCAACTTTATCGATGGCTATTCCAGTTTTAGGTCTAGTGACAAATAAATTAAAAGAGAAGTTTCTCACCGGTTCTTCTCCATAAAAATTAGTCCGTGCATCTATCTTTTAAATTAAGTGCCTGCAGTGGCTTTGAGTAATAAAACATTTTGATTTTATGTGACTTGACTTCTCCAGTCTCGCAAAATAAAACATTTCTTTATAATCAGATCTTTGTAGTCACAGACCTATTTCATTGCATTTACTAGACAACAATATTGCATTTAGTGCAATAAAACCCTACAAATTCAATATACAGAACCACAGCACCGATCTATGAATCGCTCCACATTTTTTATTTCATCACCAGTGTTGCATGATGCGATTAGCCGCGGCGCTAATTTCCTACTGGCTGCCTTAATCAACTGTGTAGCCATGTCCATGTCTGTTTTTCTACCAAATTGGTAGTTTCCAACATTTATCGAGTTAGGACGAACTACGTTCTGATAATAATTAGTTATTTGTTGAGTAGGTAATATTTGTGTTGTCTTCGCAATAAATCCTTTCATTTAGAAGACAAGTAAAGGTGTAATTTTTTCGAAATACATCACTTAGTGTTGGTATGGCAGTGGTTAAAACGTAATTTTCCCTTTTTGTTATAATAACTTTCTTATGGGAATGTTTACAGGCTTTTATACTTTTCGTAATTAGATAAAAGAATGCTTTGATGACAGAGATATATACATGTCTAGACTAGAAAAATACTACTGAGTTTGCAATAGACCAAAAAAAAATGCGAATAATTACGTTACCATTAAGCATGGCGACGAGTACGCACGGATAAGACTAATAATAACTTTTGGTAAGAATTGATGCGCAGTAAGATTTCCTAATTATAGATTCATGTAATGCACCCATGTAGCCAGTTATATATTTAAGTCCCATGTAATAAGGAGCTTCCCGATTCACATCTAGACCCCGTGCTTGCTGCGTATTCCGGATGGAAAATCACAATACCATTTTGTCCGTTTCGGGAATCGAGCCCACCTCATGCTCAGCGATCACGCTTGCAACCACCCGACCAAAGTGGCAGTTTAAATCATTTTAGAAGTACATTTACAAAACGGTTTCAAAACGAATGTCACATATAAGCGTTCTGGCGTCACAAAAAAACATAAGAAACTAGACATCCTCTTCTCCTCAGAAACAATCAATTTTCACGTCTTACCGATTGACACAAAACATCAGAAAACTGGAAATAAATCAAACAATTACAGTCGAACACAGTACTGACTTAATGATCAAGAAAAAACACTGCAAATGTGTTTAGAAACTAGGTTGGGCTATTAGTATTAGTAACTGACCACACCCGGTGGATTCGCAACTCTACGGACGGATAGCAAAATAATCAATTAATAATTCTTACAAATTTGTAATAATCATTATAATGATTGAATAGGTTACGTTTTTTCGTGAACCTTCCGGAAGGAAAGTGTTTAGGGCCGCACCTTATAATTTGTAGTACAGATGTGTGTGTGTGTGTCTACAGTGGCTCATTTTATAGACAAAATTAAAAAGTCTTACTACCGCATGTAAAATAGGCACGCGGTAAGCTCCATCAGCTCCATGCCAGTTTGTGCGGGATTCTAAACTATAATTTAGCTGCGCACCATCTCCCTAGCCTTTAACCAACTATTTTGGGGTCGGCTTCCAATCTAACTAGATGCAGCTAAATAACAATATTTTACATGGAGCGACTGCCTATCTTACTTCTACAACCCAGCTCTATAATTTAGCTGCTTTAGTGACAAAATACATTCAACAGAAGATAATCTTGATCCCTACGTGAAGATGAGACAAGACAAGAGACAGAACCAAGAATAACAAGGCAAAGCAAGAAGACAAGATCTATTCATCATTATTTTGCCCTGAAGACAAATTTGTGAAGTCCATGACAGAATTTCTGAACACAACGCACTTTTAGTGCCACCATTTTTCACAGTACTGCCGTCTCTAGACACAGCCGCAGCGATGATTCTGTGCCGAGTAAGTATCATTAACCAATCAGATAAACAAATTACCCATAAAACAAAACACGAGACAAAAAAACCAACAGACACAATAGAAAAACCACGTTCTATTAACACAGCAACTGTTACTGCAGTTGTCGACGGTACACCCGCACGCACGGTAACGCCTAATGATCCAGTAATTAAAGCGGTTTTTTCGCTCAGTTTCGAACAATTAGACGCAACGCTTGATACTCTTATCGCGATTTCATTGTTACGATAATGTCGGTGATTACTTCACTTAATCCTCTATGACTTTGATTGTATTTATCATTGTTTGTTTGAAGGTGAGAAGGTCAGATTGAGGATGCTGTCATTCACCTAGATATTGAATGTGGGTATTATGTATATGTTGTGTTCAAATCTGAGAATTGATAGTAATCAATCCATAATGTGGTAGGTACCATTTCATGAAATGGTCGGCAACATCATGTAGTGCCGAGTCGGTCTGTCACATCAGCCACGTCATACACATTGTCATGTGCCACAGTAGGAATCATGGTACAGACGCCAATATAACAAGCTACTACGATCTACCACATTTCTTTACGCAACACAGACCGCAAAGGCCGCCTAGGGACCAACAATTTGGCAAGCCTATAAGGCAAGCATACTATTCAGAAACATCATGAAGGTTATAAGGGCAAGCCAGGCTTGTCTGAAAGTGCAGTCACTAACAGATAGGTAGACCATGAATAGACTTAGGTTATGACCTAAGTCTATTCATAGATAAGTTCTTTTTATCCCGGTAGTAGATGCCTGAGATGTGATCACGCACAGAACCGGGTAGTGTGACAGAAAATAATGGAGGCCTATACCCAGCTGTGGGTGATTTCCGGCTGATTTCATGAAGATGTTGATGATGTTGACATTCCTGAGGGATATTTTGCGAATTGCGGTAGCTTCGGTGTCAAAACCGAGGACAAAAGCTAGTAATAAATAAAACAAAGGACTACGTTCTACGACTACTGCTCTTTACGTTGCTCTACCAAATGCCAATCTAAGTAGATATGAATAAATCTATTGATCGACGTGAGAATGTAACGAACTTGGGTTTTATTGGAATTTAGATCATGTTGTGAAGTGAAGCGTGGCTCATGGCGAAACGGCACGGTCAAATAACTTACTGCATGTTTATATCGCAGGCTGACGATTCAATTTCATACTGTAAATTATTTATATTTTATTTTTTGAGGCAAAAAAAAAAAAAAAAAAAACTTGGGACTAAGACAAAGTGACAATGAACCTGTGGTAACGGTGATGAAAAATACAAAATGTGACCGTCATACTCATATGCTGTTTAAAAACTGTTCCTGTTAAAAACCACTGCAGAAATGTAAGTAGGTAAGTATTTTTATCAACTTTTGAAGAAATTTTATGACAATATCATTCTATAATGACTTTTGTTTGTGTCTACAGAGTGTTAAGCTTGCTTAACATAATGATTGAAATTAACTGTTTAATCTATACTATAATATTATAAAATTGGTAAAATTTGTTTGTATGTAGGGGGTAAACTTCGGTAGCTGCTACTGATCCAATGCAGAAAATTCTTTTATTAACGGAATGCTACATTATCCCTGAGTTTAATGGGCTACATTTAAAAAGTTCTCGTGGGTTCGTTTCTGTACGTATAATATATTATATATAACGGGAGTGAATTGGCGACCAAAACCTATTAAATTATAAACCCTAAACTAAATCAGTTTTTGCACAACATTACCACTACTAAGTTATTTTTTATTCGCCACGCCTGAGTTACCAGCCTCATCAAATACATTTTCTACTAAACATCAGTTCGTGTATTAGCGAAAATGCTCGTAAAATATATTAATTATATTGTTTAAACTTTCTATTAATCGCGTGTTAATTAATTATAAAACTTACAACGGGTGACGCAAAAAATACACCGTAAACTATTTTATTAATTGTGTTGCTAGAGCAAAATAATTATATCAATTTCGCAGTTTTTACGGGTTGATGCAGTCAATGTAAAAATAAAGAATATTTAATGTCGTTCGTTGGTTTACCAATTTATTTTATTTGAAAACCGTGACTAATAAATCGTATTGTGTATTTTGTAGAAGTTTTGTTCTTAATTCCTTTTTTATTTGATTATAACGAGAATCAATAATCATATTGAATTCGTGTTTTTTTATTTCAGCATGGTTAATTTGACGCTCAAATTGCCAGAAAATGGTAATTGTCAGAATATCGAAGTTAGTACATTTGTAGGTATTCAAAAAACAAAATGGCGACGATATTTTCATCTATAACCGCACGATAAAAGGCTCTAGTAGGTACGAGTAAATGTAAGTACTTACAACTTACGACCTTTTTTTCGTCACACCAGAACATGGCTACAACACATAGGATCAAAATATCAGCCTGGTATTTCAAACTTATCATCTCACTTAATCAGTACTGTTTGCATTACCCTTTTAAAGACTATAATTACAAAATCGTTAGCTACAACCGATAATTAATCATATGAATAATTGTTTTAGTAATTTCGTGAGATAGGACCTTCTTTATAGTAGTGAGTAAATAGAAGATAGCATATGTTTTCATAGCTTAGAGCTATATCCATATTTATTAGTTAATAATACTGTTGGATATGTGATAGATTATGCCCATAACTACCTAGATATTAAAAAAGTGTCTATCCACATCTGTCCGTTCGTATGTTGATTCTTATCTCAAAAACATATAAAACACTAGTAACCCGCCCTTGCTACGCACAGCGCCATCTATCGAGTCCAAAACTATCCTATCTTTCAAGCTGATGGTTTCGGAGGTTAGCGTGTTCGCACTTCGACCAATCAAGCGATTCATGACGAGGTTATGCGGATCTCTCATTGTACGGGAAATCGAATGGGTGTGAAAGTACCCTTACCGTCGAAAAGTACTCACTCATCCCGTCATGCGACATTTTTTTTGTTCTG
Source organism: Diarsia brunnea (assembly GCA_949774965.1). NCBI lineage: Eukaryota > Metazoa > Arthropoda > Insecta > Lepidoptera > Noctuidae > Diarsia > Diarsia brunnea. The sequence continues at coordinate 2,245,760 of OX459019.1, forward strand.
GATCTTATCAAGGAACCTTCTAGTTACTAAGATATTGAGGTCAAAAGTTTTAATGATATAACTTCACTTACACCACTCCACGACTCCCGTAGTACTAAATACATCCATCAACACATCAATGTTCTGAGTGCGTTACATTGGCTATTACCGTAAAACATGAATTTTCACCCTAAAAAAGTCGATGTCCAGTAATATTTTATAATGCTTGCCTTGTCTGTATACAAAGCAAGGTCATGTTATACTGGAAAGGTACAACTTGTTATGTCACCGTGTGTACGACCAAAGAGGCACGTGATTTTCATATAGTAAGTAATAAGATAAAATGTTCGTGATATGATCCAGAATAACTTTTATCTCAACAGATAAAACAACCATAAATATATCTAATTAATACTTCAATTATTTACTTTACATAAGATAACAATTGAATTCTCGCAAATTATTTTAAATCATTATTTTTAATAATATAGAGCGAGATGTCAAATTAAATTGACAGCTATCTACGAAGTTGCGACTTTGACCTTTAAGATATTAATTATATTAAATTAAACAATGATCGAGATGTTTTTAACAAATATGTAAGTAATTACAACATTATTTTTGTTGTTACGACACCCGGTATCGTGGCATGCGTATGTCGTACGTATTTTGAGTTCGATATGCGACAAAAATCCCGGCTCAAAAATGATTACAGAGTTCATACAAGACTTTATTTTTTCATACACAAATTGTCTTATGAAGAATTTGGATAAGGTGCAAGATATAATTTAATTCTAGTGATTGTGTATAATGCCAATATATATATATATATTTTACCATTATTTTAGTCCTAGGGCGTATTTCAAATTGTCTGAAACTCTGAATAGCCACTACTTATTTGAATGAATTTAAAAATAGAACACAATTTGTATGAAATTACCTGCCAAGTAGGTAAGTAAACGGGAACTTAAATCATAGGTGGTGTAACAATCCCTTTTTTTTGGAGGGTGTAATCATCAAATGACTCCTCTCGTTCTGGGCAGAGCGGTAGGGAGTGTCAGACTTCTACTGACTAAAACCACCCAGCCAGAAGGCAACGCACTAGTCCTCGCTGGAGATAGCTGGACAAGCTGGATATAACCACATTGGCTCTGGATCGAAAGATTTGGAGAGGTCTTTGATTAGCAATGATGGGATGACACAGGCTAACAGTAACACGAAGACCAAAAACTTACAGACAAGTAAATTCTTGTATTAATTTTTGATTTTGTTGACTGCTGTTAGTTTTTTCTTTTATCTTATTTTGACATTTTGATAAATTTTTGACTTTGTTGACTGCTGTTAGCTTATTTTGACATTTGTATTATTTTTTGATTCTGTGGACTGTTCTTAGTTTTTTTAAATCTTATTTTGACATTTGAATTAATTTTGACTATTCCACAATTTAATTAATGTTTGAATTGCTTATGCTGTATGTACCTATATTATATTATGGGAATGTAATTTATTGTAATTGTTAACAAATGAATTTCAATTATTATTATTATTTTTAAATATAAAAATATGTTTAATAATTAATAGATACAATGAATTGGATTATTGATCAAATGTATAATACATATTTGTACGCCGTAAAGGTAAAAGATGACTGTGATTCTTTCTAATGTAGTTAACATCTTACATGCTTTGTGTGTATACTCATGTTTCTGACAAATAAATGAACTTTGAACTTTGAACTTTAAATATACATAAAACTAACCTGTGTCTCCGTGAGGCTTAACGCCTGCGCAAGCTGTTTTCTCTCCGCACCAACCACGTAATGATTCTTCTCAAACGCGTGTTCTAGTTTCAGAAGCTGTGATGGCGAGAAGGCTGTTCTGATTCGCTTCGGCTTGCGGAAGGGCTGGAGGAGGAAACCGGGGATGTCTGGACCTGAGAACAAGGTTGTTTTTATGAAATAAAACATAATATTAAGCCTGTAATCCCCGAAGCGTTAGGCACCTGTAGTAGTCTTCTCCTTAGCGAAAGGCCATACAGGATGGCGCCGACGATACGAGAATAACAGTTACATATTATTTCCACACGTTAATCGGTGCAAATTATTCCTAAGGTTAGTAAACCAATATTTGTTTGTAAATTGTATTGTATTTCGTTAACAGTTATAAGCTATTTAGCTTTTTTGTTTTTTTTTTTATTTTTTCATTTCGGTGTTAGGATTTATTTGATAGTTTAAAAATGTTCCTATGAACCACCAGTGGTTTCATTTATTGTCCTATTGTCGGCACCACCCTGTATGGATGTAAGAACGTTCGAATGTCATGCTCCTGATACAGTTAAAAGATCATCAAGTATGGAGACGAGAGGCCATGTAGCATGTACAGAAGCCTGTATACGAAGCTACTACAATCTATCAATTTTTTTTTAATAGTGTTTCAACTTTATCGCTAAAGCATTAGGTTCAAGGTCGATTGGGACCATTCGATAGTTTCGCGTAACTTAATGTCCTGGAATCTGTACAGACAGTACATCATCAGCTCGCTCCCTATTTCCATCAGTTATGACGAGTGACGGAAATAGGGAGCGAGCCTATTACCAACAACCGGGCACAAACTACGTAGCTGCAACTGAAAACACCTGATGGAAAAAACCCAATAATAATTTACACGACTTGGGAATTGAAATTATGCGGTCGATTACATAAACATAGTAATTACACTTTCATCTAAATAAACATAGTTATTTCACATGAAGGTTTGAGATATTTTTTCCATAATAGTCTTTCAAAGTCAAACTAATTTTCCCACAAGTCAATTTATTTTTGAAATGTCACTTTGCTAATTATAGTACTTGGTGCCAACGTATAGAAAAACTAACTAAAAAAACTGACACAAATTGCGGGTCTATTTATAATATCCACAAGCAATCTAGTTTGCAAAATATGTTTGACTTTACGACCATACAAATTATAGTCGCACAGTCAATACTTAAACTGGGAACACTTTAAGGAAGTATTGTACGTACAACTGAGTTAATTTTCTACTACTCAAATAACACGGAAAAAGACTACACTTACAGATTTAATTATTTAATTTACTTAAGAGTCCAGTTTATTCTGAGACGTGGCGAAATACGGAACTAATCCTAAAACGTATTGAATTTGACAGCTCAATGACATTTCGCCTTGCAAGTGACACCGCCAAGAAGTTTCAAGAAATATTGGACACGGTAATCGTTTCTAAACCAGCGTAAATATTCTTACTTTGACAAGTTCGATTGATACAACGTAACTTATATGGTCAGGCAGACATGACAAGAACAGTAATAAAATTGTCATTATACACACTTATTGAATGTTAAAAATATAAAATTCTTTACATTAATAAATAATTCATAAGTTTATAGAACGTACATTGACTGTGGTTAAAGTTTTAAGTCTATGAAGACATTTTTTAAATGCTGGTAATTCATTTAAGTAAAATCGATAGGATATTTTTCTACGATTTCTGACAATTGCGTTGGTCACACCATTAAACCATAGACAAAGGCTGAATGACATTTCCTAAAATCCTGGCCGTTTACAAAACAGTATTCGAAAAAAGAACCAAAAACAAAATTCCGCGCGCACTATCCTTGTAGTGGCGTGGTGTACCGACTATTAAAATTAAATTAAACAAAGATTACCACTAAACGACCGCTGCCCCGGGAGGATAATCCATCATCCACTTATGTTATTTTTACGTACTAAGAAATATGAAGTAATGAAACACCACAAATTATACAGTCGAGTGTTTCTGCTTTATAAATGCTTTTAGTTCTGTGTTGAAATTTGACGTTTGTTAGATTTACACAATAGTACTTTAGCGTTTGTAAAATGGCTATTATTATACGTTTTGCGGGTTATGGATCGTAATCAGCAGGATGGTAATGTAATTCGCATATTTATACACGTAAATGTATGCAGACGTACTGAGAATGGATTCATTCCATCCATTCACATTGTGGTGGTGACAAATAGGTGCTTGATTGAGTTGTTTATTCTATGAATGAGTCATGATTTTATATTGTGGTTTGCGATCTTTTTATGCAAATTAGTGGTAAGAATCTAAGAATTTATAAGTTAGATAATTAAAGCCTGTTAGTGGATGTATTAAATCAAATTAACACTAAAACTCGCTTTATGTTCCATGACTTAAGTATCATGCTCCAAATATTTATCTGGCTTTTCCCACTCCCATAATGGTTCTATTCAAAGCCCCACTACCGGTTTTTGAAACTGCTGTACACAAAAGCAATTATATAATTATAATTAAAAACTGACACGCCCACTCCAAACAATTACTTGTAGATTACTGAACCAATTTAGGCCTCGTATCAAAATAACAGCCATGCTAAAGGCCTCGTCCAACTTGAAACTTTAATAGGCCATTAGTTATGAGGAATAATATTACCCGTGGGTGGCTGCATACGCGTTCCGCACGCAGTGGCCTTGTGGCGACGTCCTGACATTTGCTAATGACATTATAATTGCACACATAACCATTTTACCCGGACCTATCTTCACCCATCCGGGATTTAACGCACACAATTCCACAAAGTGCCTTATTATAATGGTCTTGCGTTTATAATGTTATATTTAAGGTACGATATCAATTACATGCAACGTCATTGTTGGTCGAGACATTAAAATTGAGATGTTATCGTTTATTTTTTATTTATTATTCTCCGGTGAGTTTTAATGAGGAGATTACTTTGTGAGCGAGATAAAACTGTCATAATCCAAGGTATTTCCACTTACATTGTCGCGCTTACAATACTATTAATGTCAATGATAAATATGTTACCTTCAATAAATGTCTGTTATTAAGGTTAAAATAACTGTAAGTGTCCGAAAAAGCCTTTAATTTCTTCACAAGAGTTAAAATTTTGACAACTCTTTCGCGTACGATGACTTCAGTGATAATCGTGGCTGTGACAGAATGAGTTACTACTTATTTTTATTTACGTCTTATTTACCTTAAACTTTGTGCAACGTTTAACTGCTCGTTTTTAATTAGCTGTCAGTCTTTAACCTCAAGTGTAAGTTGTTAGCGAATTCTTTAAGTAAAAAACGGAATACAAATAGAAACAAAGGCCCGTCCGAAGAGGACAATTCAATACAAAAACGAAAGTTGCGAAAAGGTTCAATGGTTTTTCGATACGAATAGAATTAAATTGGGCAAGGAGGATATGGGCAAACAAACATTTGCATGAGAAAATGGAGTAGCGGTAAGTGAAGGTGAGAAACAAATATTATTTCACAATGTATGACACTAGGCCGTATGTATCTAACCTTTACTTTGTAACAAAGTGATTACACAATGTAGCGTCGTCTAATTGATGATATAATTTGGGGAGCCAACCAATCATTGTTAATTGACGGCTAGGTAGGTGTGTACTTAAATCCCTGATGAATTGACAAATGTCAATTTGTGGTCGAAATTAAAACTTTTATTTCGCAATATTCGCGTCAATTGTACACATTATATGACTGTAGTGAGTTGAATGAAGGAACTTACTATCGATAGGTGGTCTCAAGTACTTTGACAGGTGTTAAATACCTATCATACTTTGTCATGAAATTATAAATATTCTGTCCTATTTGAAATACAGTAAGTTACAGGTAAGTAAGTAGTTAAATTTTATCAACGGGCGCCCCGGTAGATAAGGATATGAAATATACAATGTTTCATATCCTTATCTACGGGGACGCCCGCCATGAGCCATAAGAAAATGTTAATACCATTTGGTACATTAAGCATCTGTTCGCAGCTAAGTAGGTCTCTGATAATAAAGACATCACCACGCCATTACCCTTAACTTAGACATTGCTAAACTCATTAAGCCCATACAAGTAAAAACTCCAACAATAAACCGCTTATATAAAGTATATAATTGCTGAATAACGACAATTTAATTACCAGGTACGTTTATGTCAACGCAAATGTGCGTTTTGCGTGATAAGTGTGATAACACACGGTTTTCGCACAAGTGCGGCAATTTATTTCTATAATGTGTTTTCACACTAGTCTTTACGTTTGGACTACTTGTGACTTATTAGTCGCTATTAGCAGCGATCTGATAAAGTGCCCTATATAACGTTGGCAAAGGAATTGTGCTCAACATGCAACGATAACTAATGCCGGCTGTCGTGGTTGTCAGTTGGAAAATGTTTTTAAACTCAATGAAGAAAAGTTTGTATTTTTTTATCGTATTCTAGTTTGAGCGAGGAAAAAACTTGGTTTTTTTCTGTGTTAAGCTCTAAAGAACGTAAAAATCACGTGAAAAAATAATTTTAAATTGATACTATATAACTGTCTTAAGTGATTGAAATCACAAACATCCTTATCTGCGAGATAACCCGTGGGGGTGTCACAAAACACATAAACTTTTTGTTTTACGACCACGAGACAGATAATTGTATTGACGTTCATAAAACCTAAATGCTAAAGATAAATTCATTAAAACTATATTCCAGTAAACGATAAACATATTTACCCAAAAAAAAGTTTGAAATAGTAATTAATGCCGTTGTTGTAAGGTCACCGCGCGCCGAACTCTTTTTAATGAATGATTTTTTTGATAGCAACACAATTAACAGAAATTATGAATTGAAAATGCGCGTCATCAATTAAAATAAGCTCCGAGATAGAGTTTATTACACTATTTATATTAAACGATGATGGACCGTGACTTCGTAAGCGATCAGATACTACTGTATGATATTTCATATCAACAACACTCTTTTAATTAAAAAATCATTTTTTTTATGTAGCGACGGGCGAAAAAAGTTGATAAACTTTAAAAATTATCGCCCAAAACAAATAAAACGAACTTCTAATAAGATTCCCATTATCTCTAGAGGCCAACAGCAATAACTCAAGTTAATTAATCATAGTTTTCGTTGCTCTCCGTAGCCGTCGACATTGTAAATCATTTGTCTAACTACCGATCGCATCACTAACAAAATGGCTGCCCACTCAAAGTTACCAACATAACAATCATTATAAATCGTTGCTTTTTAACGTCAGTTAATCGTCGCAGTCGCCCGACAACAAAGTAAGCTCAAATTACAGCCAATTATAAGCTATTCAATCCTTTTAGTGGAAATATGGTTTGAAAAAAAACACGCCGTTTAACAATATGTGGTAATTAAGAAAAAAGCGCGCGTAACGAAAGATGTGACGGGCAGTGCTACCAACATGCTTAACGAGGCAGATAGTGATGTGCAAGTATCGATAAGTAGGACGATTGATAATGACATGCAAATAAGCATCTAATTAGCGTTACGATTTAAACGAAGCGTATACTTGACGAGCTCACACGACCAGTAGTTCAAACAAGTATTTTTTATGAATCATTATTAAAAATAAGCACAAATATCTATGCGATTATCTCGCTGGTTAATACGTCTATTAATCTTGTTATTGGCATAGAAATTTTGAATATAATTTCATTAAGCATATTTTTTGTCTAATCATCACTTTCTACCTCTATCAGGAAAAAATATAAGAAAGATACTTTTGATAATTGTTACAACATCATCATGTATATTATGGCCTTAACTAGCCTTTGAACCAAATAAAATCCTGAAAAAATAAACTAATCGACTAAAGAACAACACTATAAAATAATCAAATTTCGAACACACAATGGCGTCAGTTGATAATCGGGAGCCTGGTCCCGCTCGCTCACATAAAACCTTCTTTGTCAATACGCTTATTAGTTTTGTATGAAAAAAATAAAATTTATTTTTATTATTTCCCCTTTTATGTGTGACGATTTTGACGGGCTACGCGTTAAGCCAGTTTAATTAAAATCGAGTTCTTTACAATGTCGTCGGGTTCATAAAAATAACATTGGGTCGCAGATAAAAATGGGGATGATAAAGCAACTAATCCATGGAGTTTATTTTATGAATATTACTGTGCGGATACGGAAGGAGGGACAAATTGTTATGGCGGCCCTTTGTTGACTTAAATAATGGTGTGAAATTGAGTAGGGTAGTTGTAGATTACTTGGGAATGGTAGGGGCTACTGTTTTCTTAGTAAGTAATCTATTAAATTGAGTATATAAGTATGAGTAATGGTCTTTTATATAAAGTAGGTAAAAGGTTAAAGTTCGTTGAAGGAACTAGCTGTTCTGTGAATGTTACTACCTAGTACTAGGTCTTAAAATCAAGGATCCGTTATGAAACATCCGGTTTAAATATTATAATCCAAATATCAGCCTTTGTTAGTCATTAAAACATAATATTTATCACATAAACATTGCTTAAGACCGTAAGCTCCTGAATTCAATACCCAATATTGACTTAGTACTCATCGCCCGAGAAAATTACAAAGGACTTTTAAAAAAACAAATAATTTCATCTCATGAGAAGGAAAACTTTTTTTATATAAAGAACATCCAAGTTTAAAAAAAAAAGAACTGTCAAATCATAGATAAAAATAACCGAACACACACTGACTGCGTCAAATGTCAAAACAAAAAAAAAACAGCAGTTTCGCGCCGAAAAAAATTGAAAATCTTCCGCACAAATCCGGGACACATCGTAAACGAGACAAGAAACTATAAATTCATACCGTTATCATCATAATTATGTTATCACCGTTTTAATTGCAGCTAATGGGTCGATAGTTACAATGTATTCGGGCTATAGGCTATCGGGATACAGTAATGAAACAGAGCACGATAGGGTCAAACGGCCATGATATTGTTTCAAAATAGTTTTATTACTGTGTATTTGTTTTAACGTCTAGTTGGAGTCATAACTAATATTAATGATAGACTAATTACATTTATTTAGAACAAGTTGTACCCGGCACTTCGACCGCGTTTATAACACATTCACACACTTGGCAATAGTGTAGCTATCCTTATGAGAAAGAATGTTTAAAATCAGATGAGTAGTTCCAGAGATTAGCTTCCGGCAGTCATACCATGAGATTTGAGATTTTTGTGTAGAAAAATACGCCCGTCAATGTTCCGCTAGTGTTTATGAGTTTGCCAAAGACCATGTGTCGTCATTAGCCTACAGCAGTCTACTGCTGGACATAGGCCTCCTCAATCGCACACCACTCTAGCTACTCGCCACCGTAATGATGTGATAAGGGTAGGTACCTATTTCTCATTTTCAGTAAAATTATCTATGGCAGAGTTTTTTTCTTTAATAACAAAGGGCACGTGGACTTGATATATTTATCAAGGTAGTGCTACCAGCACGCGTAGTATGGCGATTCTATCTCTATTCTACCAAGAATAGACAAAGCTTTTTCCATACAATTTGACATTAAATTTTGCTACAATCTGTCATTTTGTCGATTCTTCCGTCGACAAAACCTGTTTCTACGGTGGTCATACTACGCGTGCTGGGAGGAAAAATATCCACGTAATCAATGGAAGTGACATCCATGGGAAGGACATTTTTCACACCTACTACTCGATGCATGCATCAGCACAATGTTTTGGCTTCATTACATTGAGTCCTACCCTACCACACCGCAACTGACTTTTCACTTGAAAAAAAAAGTAAGTTTTCCGGCAATTATTTTTTCATAGAGTTACTTAGTTTGATGAAAATGCTTGGTTCGGCTTCGTGAAGGATCCGTATACACCTTGTTTAGTGACCTAGGATAAATTACATTTAGGTCCTCCTACTGAACTTTCTCCACTACTTTTGCAAACACCATTCTTGCTAGTGTACCGCGTAGTGTTTACCGCGTTTCATGTGTGTTGCGTGAGTGTGTGTGTGTGTGTAGAGTGTGTGTGTGTAGGGTTGCACCGAACGCCCTTCCAATTGAATTATAGTAAGAGCCTAAAGTGAATACTGCAGTAATTTAGGCTCAAAGATTATGTCATATAGGGTGTAAAAGTACCCTTAACGCAAACGAAGGGCACTTGTTCTCCCCACCACTGCGATCATTTTTTTGTTCTAGGCCATACCTGGGAACCCCCCAGTGACGGAGATATTGGGGGTCAAAGTTCCAAATTTTTCACAGCTGTTTTTATAAATACTAGTTGTTCAGGTTATAACTTTACTTAAATTACCTCCATGACCCGTTTACTATTCAAAGCATCCACTAGCACAATGTTTTAAGAGTACATTGAGTTTTACCGTAAAATGTGATTTTTGACCCCCAAAAATAAAATTGTTTCCCAGCAAAAACTTTTGCGTAGGGTTACTTAGTTTGATGTAGGGCAGAATGCTTGGTTAACGGCTGTGTGATGGGTTGATTAACACCCTGTATATGACATAATCTTTAATGTCATTGTGGTTTCATCTTTGAGTTTGGTTAACTTAATAGTTTTTTTATATTGCGGTTATTAAAGTAGTAGGTGGTTTTGCTCAAAATTTATTAGAAATAATTGGGTTTCCAATGTTGTGCAATGTGTAATTTTATGTAGACTAGTAATAGTGCTATTTTGACTAAGAGGTAGTGTTCAATTTCTAAAGCAGTCTTCAATTTCTTGAAATACAATTTCAAGGCATAATGGCGCCCTAGCTGGGACTCCAAACGGCCAAACAAAAATTGAAAAAAAAATAGTCAAACAACCAAATCGATCTTCTCAATTCACTAAAGATCCCTAAAAAAGTAGACTAGAGCAACAACAACTAATTACGAACCATACGTTGTAATTAAATCATAAAATTTTAATTGACTTCATTAGATATGTGTTATAAAACATATTAATTGAGTACATCTGTGACGGGTTATATACGTGCCTATGTATTTACATATATTACAATTGTGATTAATGTTGCAAGATGGATGTTAGATCGAGATGATATACTTAGTTTCACTGTGAAATCTCTTGTAAGCGGAATTAAGAATAAGTATAAGTTATATGTTTTTTTCTTGTTAAACTAGTTTTTGCAGCTTCATTCGACGATTACAACACTCCTAACTACGTATTACCGCTGGTTTTCACTGCTGCAAAGCTAAATAAAAAGTAATAGTCTTACAGCGTTATCATTTTACGCATCTTGGTAGCTAGATAATTAGTTATGTAGTTAGAATTTTCTTCCCAGTAATTTGGATAACAAAAAAGTCCGCTTTTATTTTTAAAAAACTATATGGACAGAAATTATACAGATCAAAACAAAAAAAAATGCAACTACCTACACAAAATTTTAATCCCATACCTTACGGTAATAATGAATGTTCCAAAAAAAGTACTTACTTAAAGAAAAAAAACATAAATTAATCTTAAAAACCAATACTTAGAGAGACGAGACAAAAAGCCGTTGATATAACTAAACTAACGGACAAAATAACAGCATTTTTCCTAATTAACCAAGTTAACTCAACGGTAAAATTTAAACAACTAAAGAAGGTTAAAAGGATAATCTGACTTCAACAAGACAATAGGAATAAACAAACTTATTAAAACCCCTTTGAACGTCAAACTATTGTGGATTAAAAAAAAAAAGGTCTATGGTCGCCTTTAATGGCTCAAGGCAACCATACTTTTGAACCCAATGGTCTTTAGAAGAAGATGCCAATCAAAGTTTTTAAACATCTTTCAACTTTTATAAATGCCTAAATAAAATAACTGCAATCATGACTTTTTTCTTGTCTTGGTTTGACATAATCTAACTACGACCTGTCAAATCTTCAATAAACTAACAGAAGAAGATCACGATATTTTTTGTAATTGACAGAATGGCATATTTACTGATAACTGTTCCTAAAGATCACTACCATTAGTAAAAATAACAAAGAACATTCGGAATACAAAAACAGACAACATGATTAAAAATAAAATAATTCCTAAATGCCAGACTTTAATCATCTAATTTCAACAAAAAATAAAAGAACCTCACGAAATGCCAACCTAACAAATACATACAGCTTTAGTTTCGCACCAAACAGATTAATCTGTTACTTTCTTTTTACAAGCAAAGACAACGATCTGAACGTACTCGGATAACGGGCTTTTTATCATAATGGTTTCGTGTACCGATAAGCTACTACTTTTTTAAACATTTTAATTCTGTCAACGACGTATCTTTACACGCGACGACCGGGGCAAATCGATAATCTTTTGATGTAAAAAAAGTTTTTGTTGTAAAAAAGATATGGCCGTGTCAGTCTTGGTTTATTACGTGTAATAAACAGCAGAAGAAAAAAAGGTTTATGCGATACAAACACAAAAATATCTCATGATACTTTTCGTTAACAAGCAGCTATAACTTTATGATTTATTGATCACGAAAGCGCATTTGTAATGATAGGTTGCTACCCCATCGCATACATCCACTGTAACCGGCAATTGAGCTTTACAACCGTCCATACATTCAAAAACAAACGTACAAGAACAACTAGCATACCCACTTATTTTATCGACTATAATACACTTAATTAATATCGATATTTATTTCAAATTAGTCGAATAAATACATCACTAGTAGGAAATTTGTTAGCAGGAAATGAAAATCAGTTGGATAATTGAAACTGTGTGTTATTCATTTAAAGGCTTATGCAACCTCAGTGAGAGTTATTAAGTGCATAAGTAAATGGACTTCCCTTAATAATTAAATGCCTAATGGGCGTTTTATACCATTTCGTAACGAATGGCCGGACTGAAACTGACAAATTTGAAAATTAAAATGGTAATGGATAGCAATCAGCTTCTTTTCATGTTCTAATTAAGAAATATAAATCAGTGTGAAATATAATTCGCAGAGAATACATAATAGTCTATTTAATTTTCATAAACCGCAAAAAAACGTGAAAAAAACGCGTCGGTAGATTCGCACAACGATTAACGGTAGGTTCCTACTTAAAAATAAAAATGTAGATTTAGAAGATATTAAAAAATCAAAACACCTGAATTCTAAAATATCTGGTTTTTAATTGTCAATTTGCCGCCGGAAATTCAAATCAGCTCCAAATTCGATAATAAAAGTCGTATTATTGAATAATTTGAATCATAAAACTAATTTGATCGTAGAAAACGCAATTAGCTAATGATAGGATGTGTGTGATGTTGTCAGTGCTTGATAATGACCTAATTATTAGAAAAAAAAGTTCCCTGAAGAATTTTCGACCTTATGATGGTAAAATCTGGAATCTGGAGCGAGAGAAAGGATCAACTGACAGAGATAGGGCAGAAACCTTTAATGCTAGTCAAAAACCAGACGGGCAAATCAATAGTTTATGAAAAAGAATCCTAAAAAGCCGAAACAGAGAACTATTCTAAAATAGAATTAAAAAAACAAGCCGTACGTCAAATATACTTATTGGACGCGGAGTTGCTGATACCACCCCTGTTCACAATACACGATAATCAAGTATTTAAACAACAGTAAAATGTTATTTTGAAATTTAAATAGGGAATGCTTGTGCGATGCTGTTTTGTTTCAGCAGTTTTGCCAGAGCCGCGTCAGGAAAAACCAACGATAGATATTGGCATATCACCAGGAAATGTGGACTTGAAAGGCCTATGCGTTGACATGACCTCAATACTGTGAAGACATATTTAGTTAAGATACATATTTGAAGATGACCAGGGAAGAATGGCACAACAGGGAGCAAGCATATATTCAATAGTGACAATAACAACTGGCGAAGATGATAATAACAGGATGTAGGCAAAACTGCTAAAGAGTCCCAAAAATGATGCAGATCAAAGCATTGACTCAGAAACGGAATGAAAGGCAGACCCCTAAACTAATGTCATCTTTCTCATGATATTCCAGAATTCTATGGTCAACTGAGCACAATTTCAGCATCAGCAGTCGTCAAACAACAGTCCATCAATAAAGGGAGATTCCTGGTTCGACATTTATTTCAGAAAGTGACGTAGGTATGCGTCGGAAAAAACGAGAGAAACATTTTCTCCGAACGCAAGTTTTTTGGTTCGGATTGTAAAGTTTTTTCGGAGACTTGACCTGGCTTTGTGAAACAAAAAATAATAGGCAATGAAACTTTTCTCATGAGGTTGTGATAATAAATTTAGCATAATTGGTCAAATATTTGTGGGAACATGGTTTTTTTGTATTAACTTCAATAGCTTTTTTACCAATACAATAAAAAGTAAGGTGATTAATCAAGTGTTCCGTACCTAGTTTTTATTTTTAGCACCATAACATTAGTAATATGGGTATTACAAGTATTTATATTTTTTGTGATATTTTATGGTAAATACTGTGGGAATTTTCCAAAAGCGTATTACTGTCCGATGAAATCATGGTCCCTTTTGGGCGCCACGTTTTTGAATATCATTTTTTTTTTCTTTAAAATCTGTTGAACTACATGAAAACAAGACCTGCATTCGAAATGCAACACGCTAAATCTTTGGTAATCTATAAAGGCTAATTGTAGAGACTTTATTTATTCAAAACGGGTCCGATTACAAGTAAAACAGTTTTTAAGTACCCTCATGTTTAAAGTGCAAGGCCAAAAGGCGTTATGAAAACTAAAAAAAACTTTCGCTCTATCAGATGTTAGAACTCTATGTAACTTAGGTACCTATGCATTTAGTTTTACCACGTAGTCATTACCGTTTAGAAATGACAAAAATTGTATTGGTTTTTTTGAAGCAGAAAATACATCCGAAGGTCGGTGAAAATTTTAAATCTCTATCCTTACGAATGTGAAACTCATCATCTTATTTTAATCCAGGTAAACACAGATTTTGGTCCTTAGTTCCTACCAGACTGAATAAAAACGGAAGCTAGGTATTCGGACTTACCTCCAGGAAACCGGTGTGGGAATATCCTGCCGTGCCTGTTAATGAGCCAGGGGTACAGGGTGTAGGACTCCCGGGGAACGGGCGGCTGGGGGTGTGGAGGTGGGTGCGGCGGCAGAGGTCCTCCGAAACCCTGCTGCTGGTGCGCCAAGGCCGCGGCAAGAGCAGCTCCTTGGAAGTGCGCCAAAAACTGGTGGTGATGACTCTGCGCGTCCAAATACGGATGCCTCTTCAACTCAGGAGAAGGAAACACCGCAGGCAACGCACTTGGTCGCAACAACGGTCTAGGTGAAGGACTTCTCGGGGACGCAACCGGCGAAGGAGAACCAGGACTCGCCAGCGGCGGCGACGCATGCTTCGGCCGCTCCGAACCACCCACTATACTGTCTATACTAAATCCTATCTTCGGCTTCGATGGCACCGCCACCACAGGGGTCGGTGCGAGAGGCATCATGCTTTTACACACAACGGGTCCGTCACAAAAAATAATAATACACCAAATCAGAAGCACATGTCACACAGAACACAATCCATCGTGACGCGAGCGCGCGATACGAACGCCAAGGCGGCGCGCGGCCGAATGAGCCCTCCGCGCTCGCGAGACGCCCGGCGGCACGGAAAAAAAATAACGAACATGGACTCCTCACCTCCTATTGGACGGTATTTACCGAGGGGTGGCGACTGATCACCGAGCTGCACTCTTTATTAGAATGTCTGCAGCGCGATTGGCCAGCAGGCGTGCAGAGGTGTTATTTGAATTTGGAACACTTTCCCAGTGGGCGGTTTGAGTTAAGAGCTTGTGATTTAGCCGGCCGTATGGCGTATTACACCAGATTTGTGGCGCGAAACGCGTCGAGTGGTGCTTTCGAATTTAGTTGGTTATGATTCAATTAAGGCGTCGATTGGGTGGGTAATCGCGGTCGACTTGCTCGTTTTGGGCGCTAGTCGGCTCGCGCTGCGCTCGCCCGCTCCGCTCGCCTCCGCTCGGTGTAATACTTTTTAATTAAGTCCGATGCTTTATTAGCTTAATGTCGCGAGATAAACGTGGATTTTTCAGCGATTCCCGCCAATAATTGATTCTTACAAAATGGCGGACGTTGATAGTCGCGTTTGGTTTAATTATTTTTATCGATAATAAAATAATTTGTTGCAGCGGCCGTACGATTGTTTTCTTATGTAGTTGAATTAAATTTTAATGAAACCCGATAAAGTTTGAATTTCACGGATATTTTCCACCATTACAAACTAAGCAGTGTTTGGTAAATAGTTGATTTTTTAATTAAATTTGTTATGCTTTATAGTCTGTGGTGCGTTGTGATTGATTTTTGTTTATAAAATACAGATTGCTTACTTTATGCTACTTATTCATTATAAAACATTGAAGTAGGTAGGTACCTACAAAGGAGCACAATTATTTTCATAAAACATACATTAACAGTTTGTTTTTAAATTTATTTTAAATTGTACAGTATAATAGACTGACGTGTTGCTACAGGTAAACAGGTCGCTACTTATTTTATTTAAATAATGTAAGTAGGTACCTACGGATTAATAATTATCAAAGGTTGATTAATCATGGTTTTCCAATATTTGTCTAAAATTATTCAGGTGAAAAAACATTCGGAACCGAATTACTAATATTTATAAGCTGAAATAGAATAATCTAGGTGTAGACCAAATTCAGTTTACCTTAATAGTATCCTAGCACCAAATAGATATTGTGCTTCAAACTAAATTATCTAATAAATACCTAGACCGTTTTTTATTTGTTTTATTCCTAAACGGCTTCCTAAAGGCTTGGTATTTTATCACTTATCTTTATTTTAGAACCTAATATCTAAGTAAAAATATGAATTGGGAAATATTATTGGAATATAGGATTAGGAAACATGAGAAACAGTAAGTATTGGAAAATTGTAACTGAAAAGTTTTCACAAGCTTTTGGGGGCTCTACGACGCTTCGTAGGATCTCTGCAACGAAGGTCATAGAGCCAAGAATGTTTTCTATTATAATAATAACTCGCCTCCTAGTATCTAGAACTTTTTATGTCTATTGGTGGTATAGGCATGTGGCGTGGAGGAATGAGCAAGAAGGAAGTAGATATTTCGTGAAGGAAATTTTGAGTATGAACGTGAATAACTACAAGAATCGGAAGTCTAAAGACATGATACATAGACTGTGTGACAGATTATAATAAATTATAGCTAAACTAGAATGTCGACTCACCACAGACAAGTGCGGACCAATATAGCTTTTAATATTTTTATCAAGTTTGTATTTTCTTAGTCTGTCATGTATTTTTTTACAGCAGTGATAATCTAGTGGTAAGACCGTCGGATTGTCAATTCATAGGTCTTTTTTTTTTGTCGGGTGGAAAATCATCAAATAACCCCTCCCGCTGTTGGGCAGAGCGAAAGGGAGTGTCTGACTTCTACTGACTAAAAACCACCCATGTTCCTTCTTAGCCCTTCATGTCGAGGCCACGGTATCTCTTGCGAACAACCCGCAGCCCAAAAATTTGCGCAGCAAATTTTGAGTTCAAAATTTCAGGTTAAATAATTATCTATGTTTCTTCTCAAGCTATAGGTAAGCAATTTTCAGGCCATCCTAAAGCTCTTTGAGTCGTCAATATCCTCAAAGTCACTAGAAACACCAGGATAAAGGACGTACCGAGAACGTACAGGACCGGGAAGCATCGCAGAAAAAAGGGGAGGCCTAATACAAAGCAGTGGGTGATTCTGGACCGATAAGATGATGATACGTCAGTTACTATTGGCCTTGTTCTGTTCTGTCTCCTGCTGATATGTAAGGAAGTGGAAATTAAAATATTCCAACTCTTCCGCTATTCTTTTCTGATTAATTTGCGTGATCCAAGACAGCTAAATTGTTTCTCTGGGACTTCGTTAAGCTTCATTGTCACGGCTTTTCTGGTGGTCACCACTGTTGATTCTGGCTTTCAGGAGTTACAGTGGTTTGGGAATAGTGTGGCGGGCTTGCTCATAAAAAAATGTATTTTTTTTTTAATATGATTATGCTGAAGCTATGAGATCTCTAGCTAGGGTTGCCATCTCAAAAATTTGCCAACTAGGACAAGACGCGTGCAAACCCCAGATTTTAGACCCCTAAGCCCGGACATGTCAAGAGGGTTTTTTTAAACATAGTCAGAGTAAAAAAAAACGGATGAAAATGACAAAATCACCTTTTTTATTTTCATACTTTAAAATTAAATTTCAACATCATTTTAAATGTACCTACTTAATAAAACAGAATGTTATTAACAAATTGTTTTCATAATCAGTTAAAAAAATATAGCGAGTCGGTTCATCGGTTGATCGCGGCGCGGCGGCGTTGCGGGTACCCATAGTGCGTGTGTCGTCGCGACTCACGGGTGCCCCAAGACTTTAATTTTTGAAAACCGGACTACAAATGAAGCCCCGCCCGGACGCTCCCCGGACGCCCTCTAAACTACGACAAATCCGGGGAAACCAGGACGGATGGCAACCCTAACTCTAGCTAAGCTTAATAAGACTATATAACTAGGTATGCTTGATTTTAACTTCTAGTTTTCCTAGTAGGTATCGATTGCTCTACCGCGGAAAAGGTTGTATAATGGTTGTATAACTAATGACAGAAAATTGCTCAGGTAATCAGGATATATGTATGTAAAGACGGCCGTAAACAGTTTAAGCTAAATAAAGCAATTTCATTAATTGGGCAATTCAAAGCTAATAAGGGAATTATACTTAAGTAATTATACATAGGAAACTACGGGAGCGAACTTAGGTATATTAACTGTGGTATACTCAGAGATATTTAATGATTACTTAAGCCGTCACTTAGTAAAGATTTGCCGAACTTTTTTATGACAAAACTGTCAAAACCTTTACTAAGTGATGGCCTAAGTAATCATTAAAGCTCTCTGAGTGCGGCATGGTGTAGGTATTTAGGTACTGACTGTGTTGTTTGCAAACTAGGCTTTTGTGTGTACGTTAGTACCTAGTATTATGTATGCCTTTAGTGCTGTAAGGTGCATTTTATAAAACATAATATGTCTAATTATAATGTCCCCCAACTGGGATACAGCCCTCCACTCTATGGGAGGTCGTGGGCCTTAACTAGTGGCGGTGCTTTCATACTAGCCTCTTCAAGCTTGGCATGCCCTTACAATCTACAACTCTTCATGATGGTTTTTAAAACAGCCTGCTTGCCTTATGGGTTGCTGTAATAGGCGTTTAGGAACGCCACTGGCCCCTAACCAACATCACGGAACTATTGTGGACATATGTCTTGAAATATTTGCTTCTAGGACATGCATTCCACAGAATGTTTTCCTTTCCCCTTTTACGTCTAGTAGTAAAAAAATAAAAGATCTAAAGTACTTTTTTAACAATAGTATGATTTAAAATTTTCAAAAGGTAGGTAAGAAAAAAAAAATATTTGTCGCAGAAACGTAACGAGCATACAAAGAGACATACAAAAAAAAAACACATACAACGCATAACAGATATTAAAAAATACAACAAGCAGGGATAATATAAAGATAGTTGCACGTCGTGACTGCGACAAGTAGGTTGCCACTCAGCATGATGCTGTGCTATGGGCACCCACAGCACAGCGCTGGTTTTCAGTGGTCACCCGTGAAAAAACGCACGAAAGCCAAGACAGCTTCAATATTAGGTAAGTATATAAAATAAAATAAGCAGTGCTTGGTACTTTTCCTATGTTTGCAACATACATATTATATTTTCTATTCACATTTCTATCAATACGATTATGAGAAAGTTACTTTTGCATTATAGGTTAGGTACCTAAGTTTACCTAACACCTTTTGCGTCGTAAAAATCCACACAACATCATACAAGGGAGACTCTAGAGTATAATTATCTAACCTATGACCCGGTTACACCGCCCTACAATCACCGATCACCAACCGTGGTGATTAAGGCAATCATCCCCGATACAGCGTGTAAGCCCACTTTATATGTAACTGAAGACTTCCTGCCGACCTTTTGTTCTGTAGCTTCTTAGGTATTACAAATAAAACTTTTGCACTTCAAGTTCATTTAAGTAAACACTGACTGTCTCGTTGGTTTAGTGGTTGCAAGAGCGACTGCTGTACATTAGGTCCTAGGTTCGATTCCCAGGCTGGGAAAACTGTTGTTGGGTTTTCAATCAGGAATTTCTCAGTAGTAGCCACGGAGTCTGGATTTGTGCCCGGTTGATGACAATAGGCTCGCCCCCTATTACATGGGACTTAAACGTAACTGGCGAAATATAGGTGTACTGAGGTACCTACACCTCTGCCTTACCCTTCGGGGATTACGATTCACGATGTCCAAATTATAAAAAAAAAAAATGGAACAGAATTTGTATGGAATTGTGCAAAGTAAGTTAACGGGAATCGTAGGTGGTGAAACAGGCCTAGTGAAATTAACTGAGACAGTAAATTGTTGATTCTCATAGTTACAATATTTGCGTGTTCTGAAGGATAGTCGAGACAAAAAACTCTGGACCTTCCTGACCGACAAACAAACATTGTCTAACTTGGTAGAATTTATAATTAAAATTCTAATCAGAATGATTCTGATATTCTTCTCATTACAGTTTTCAGAAGTTTCAGAAGTTGTTCCGATGATGCTGCCATCTAGCCGATTTCGGCCACAGCGACTGCATTCGCTGACTTTCTATAGATTGACAAGAGCTTTGTTGTGCTGCTCTTTCGTGTGCATATCCAACTTTAACAATAAATAACTGTGTTCTGTTTGTAGTCTTATTACTTTTGACATTTTAAGCGTTAATGAAACTAGTTTCAACAATTCTATAAAACCGGAACTTGAAGGTATATAGGGTGTAAAAGTACCCTTAACGCAAACGAAGGGCATTTGTTCTCCCCACCACTGCGATCATTTTTTTGTTCTAGACCATACCTGGGAACCTCCTAGTTACGGAGATATTGGGGGTCAAAGTTCAAAATTTTTCACAGCTGTTTTTGTAAATACTAGTATTTCAGGTTTTAACTTTACTTAAATTATCTCCATGACCCGTTTACTATTCAAAGCATTAACTAGCACAATGTTTCAAGAATGCTACTTTGAGTTTTACCGTAAAATGTGATTTTTGACCCAAAAAAAAAAAGTCATTTCCCAGCAAAAATTTTTGCGTAGGGGTACTTGGTTTGATGTACAGAATGCTTGGTTGTCGTATGCGTGAAGGGTTCGTTTACACCCTGTATAGACCTAGAGTGTCTATCGAGCAAAATATAATTATTGGGTTCATTACCAAGTCGCGTCGGATAGAGATTCATCAGAAAATTCTAATTAGATCTTCTAGTCTGAAATATGCTTTTCTAAAACTTGATGAATTTATTTCAAATAGACCATTACAGGCACTTTCGAATGGCAGAAAAACAAAGAATGCAAAACTACAGCCACAAGGCATAATAACTGTAGCTGATTACTAAGCCTTCTCAACATGGAACTTATAACATTATGTATGTTAATTAATGTATGTTACGCCATGGGCAACCCCATAAAACTTTGTCCAACCCGGAAATCTAACCCAGGGGGTCTAAAGTCCCAGCAGCCGCGGGAGTTGGGGGCCACGTGATGGCTTCCGGCCACCGTAGACGCGGGCCTGTAGACGGTGAGTGATGGGCTAGCTCGCCGTCCGTCCGTCTTATGACGACAACAGGCCGTGTCGACGGCGCGCAAGGGCCGACGCCCGTCGGGGCTGCGGGTTGTTCGCAAGAGATACCGCGACCTCGACATAAAGGGCTAAGAAGGAACATGGGTGGTTTTTAGTCAGTAGAAGTCTGAAACTCCCTTTCGCTCTGCCCAAGAGCGGGAGGGGTTATTTGATGATTTTCCACCCGCCCAAAAAAAAAGCAGATCATAATATGAATTGCATTAAAAAGCGTAAAACCTTTCATAATAGTAACTACGTCTGTGACTATTTAAGAAAATAGGACGTAATAGGAAAATAATATCAATTGCGTTTTCATGGATTTCATGCTCAGGGTTCGCGCTTGTGACCACTGATCAACGAGGCAGTCGCACACTTACATTTTGGCATAGCTGCGACATTGTAAGTGTCTGACACCTCTGTCTAAACCATGCAGAACTACAAGCGTGATAATACCAGCTGATGCTACTACAACAAACATTCCCATAGCCCCGAACAAATAATCGCATAGTTAGAGCCCATTACGCCGCCATCTTGGATCCAGTTGAGATAAAATCAAATTTTCTGAACACTATAACACCTTTGGATTGCACACAACTGGTATTCAGTTATTCAAATGTGGTCACGACTCTGGCCGCTCCCTTGGAACGAGGCGTGATAATAGACTGATTCAATAGTCTTGAGGTAATTGTGTACTGTTTTATATTTGTTTGGTAAGGTTACTTGTAATTTGGTGTATTAAATTGGTTGGTTGTAGGTGGGTCCTAAAAATAATGCAGTCTTTAAAAAGGTTCTATAGACAGACAGATTAGAATATTTTGTATTTGTGCCTGAGAAGTGTTGCTGTTGTCCACAGAACAGATAAAAGAGGTTTAACGGACCTCTTTTATCTGTTCTGTGCTGTTGTCTGTACGAGCCAATAATGCTCACAAAGCAAAAGTACGTTTATGCGCACGTAAGGCCGTGCTTGCCCCCCGTCGGGACTGCGGGTTGTTCGCAAGAGATACCGCGGCCTCGACATGAAGGGCTAAGAAGGAACATGGGTGGTTTTTAGTCAGTAGAAGTCTGACACTCCCTTTCGCTCTTCCCAAGAACGGGAAGGGTTATTTGATGATTTCCCAGACCCCAAAAAAAAAAAAGGCCGTGCTTGCGTAGATTGGTCCGTGGATGAGTGTCCACCCATTACATAGGTACCGAGTTTCCTCCGTGCATAGGAAAGCATGCTAAGCCGTTGGTCCTGGCTGCCATATACCTAATGTACCTACCTATAGACCGTTGGCAGTCATTACAGGCCGTCACTTGCCTGGAAAAGATAGTAAATTACTGGTATTCAGCTGCATCCAGTTAGACTGGAAGCCGACCTTGACATTGTTGGGAAATGGCTAGTGTCGTGTTACTTACCCCTAACAAGTAAAAGAGGGTAAGTAATTTAACAATTTAATTTAATTTAGAGGTAAGAGGTAAAAAATACAAATAAATCTATAAAAACACGAACCTTCCTAACTCACGCTTTGCACAGAATAAAACAGCTCCAGGGTAGGTAAATCTCGAAGGCTGGCCAGCAGATTACGGGCAAGTCCTTTAGGGAGGCCCGGAGAATACGTTGGAGGTACTATTTAGAGGTACTTCGTGATGGTTCTTCTTAAGAACTCAGATAATAACTTGTAGACGTGATCTTTCCTCTTCAGAAACCAGATCTCAACTGGAGGGCATCCTTCAGAAATCCCTTTTTATAAAACCATCTCTCCGTTTTTTCCACCCAATTGTCTTTTAATTCTTTCCAGAATTTAAGTTCTTGAAATCAAAAATTGTGAGTTGCCTGTATTTAAAACGGCCTGTATTATTCAGTCAAAAACTTCCTCAAAGAATTTCTGTGAGCGTGTTAATTAATTTTATAAGCGTGAGATAAGTTACAGTAAATAGAAATGATCAATAAATTACATTATTTGAGCTAATATATTAATAAAAATGAATTAAATTATATAAATCAAATGTAACCTTCATAGTTCTAACCACTAAGAAAAACTATGACACAAATTAAAAGAAAAAGTAAATGACATATTGACAACTGACGTTATGTCACATGAAAAGTAAACAATGAAAAATTATAAGATTTAACATTTTAAAACAGTAAAAACAACGTTAATAAATCGAATAAGATCGATTATAAGACTGCCAACAAGAATAGTTGTCGCCAAGGCGCGAAATGAGACGTAAAAAGGACATTTTATGAAAGATGAGGATGATTAGTAAAAGTGTAAGTATAAATCTCAATAAATACTATATTTCCCCAACGACCCCGAGAAAATTTTTGGTCTAGAACAAAAATTTTGTAAGGTTAAAGTATAACAGCATTCACAAAACGTACATACTTCATTCAAATACACCGACATCTTACGAAGTTAGGTCAGGTAGGATTCACATTCAATGATCACTACGCAACCTGATAAGTTAATAACTTTAAGGCTTATTTTCGGAGTTGTAATCCGCTCTCGTCTAAAACCCATTAATAACATGAAGTAAAAAAAATTTTTAACAAAGGCTTATTTTTAAAGGAGTTGTAATCCGCTTCTAGACAACTTTAGTTGATAAATAACAACACCGCACTCGGTAAACTCCGAGTTAACGTCAGGGCAGCTCCCGCAATAGTAGTCGGTATGCTCCGAGTAAAACGTCAAGGGCAGCTCCTATCAACTTTTAGAGTTAATAGTTAGAAACAAGATTCATACTAACTTGTAGAGTTAGTTGAAACGAAGGTTAGGTAATATATAAAGAAAGATTAAAAATAATCTTATAATGGTTTAAGAACCGATGAATGAATTAGAAAATAAATAGAGTTTTAATAAGCCGAAAAGGAACTCTATTTTAGAAGAGGGAAAGAAAAAAGAGATGAGTCATGTGTATATATGAAAAAAAAAATATTTAGAAAAAAAAAAAAAAAAAAAAAAAAAAAAAAGGTTCCAAAACCAGAGGGTAAGGGAGGGCTGAGGAGGGACAAAGAGTAAAAGATAATTTCTGAAGGAGGATTCTAAAATAGCCTACTAGAGGGTAAGGGAGGGAAAGAGTTTAAGAGGGTAAGGGAGTGAAAGAGTTTAAGAGGGTAAGGGAGTGAAAGAGTTTAAGAGGGTAAGAGAGTGAAAGAGTTTAAGAGGGTAAGGGAGTGAACGAGTTTAAGAGGGTAAGAGAGTGAAAGAGTTTAAGAGGGTAAGGGAGTGAAAGAGTTTAAGAGGGTAAGGGAGTGAAAGAGTTTAAGAGGGTAAGGGAGTGAAGGAGTTTAAGAGGGTAAGGGAGTGAAAGAGTTTAAGAGGGTAAGGGAGTGAAAGAGTTTCAAGAGGGTAAGAGAGTGAAAGAGTTTAAGAGGGTAAGAGAGTGAAAGAGTTTAAGAGGGTAAGGGAGTGAAAGAGTTTAAGAGGGTAAGAGAGTGAAAGAGTTTAAGAGGGTAAGAGAGTGAAAGAGTTTAAGAGGGTAAGAGAGTGAAAGAGTTTAAGAGGGTAAGGGAGTGAAGGAGTTTAAGAGGGTAAGGGAGTGAAAGAGTTTAAGAGGAAAAGGGAGTGAAAGAGTTTAAGAGGGTAAGGGAGTGAAAGAGTTTAAGAGGGTAAGGGAGGGCTGAGGAGGGACAAAGAGTAGAGTTAAGTTCTGAAGGAGGATTCTAAAATATCCTACTAGCAGTCTCTATACTTTGTATTGACCCAGTATCGATAAAAATGAAAGTTAAACGAGCCCACGACACTAAACGTAGTTCGATATAAGTGTTTAAGAGGAGGACTCAAGAGTTAAAGAAAGAGAGTTTAAAAATACTAGAGGATCCGATATAATGATAAGTATTTGTAATAGGTATTACATAAATATATTATTATTGATTTGCATAAAACGACCACAGGATATTGTCCTGCGGCTGTCGTAAAGTATCCAATCTCCAACCTTGGCAGTGCCCACAAGTGGTTATCACATCCAAGAGGCCGAAAGGGTGCACATTATCTTTCGATAATGGAATGTGTGCAAGTCTGTGGGATGCAGTGTAGTGATGTTTTGGTAAAGTATTAAGTATAATGAGAAACGACTACGAGATATTGTCCAATAGTCGTCGTATAGTAACCAATCTCCAACCTTGGCAGTGTCCACAAGTGGATTATCACATCCAAGAGGCCGAAAGGATGCCAATTACCAGAGGTAAAAGGAATGTGTGTGGGGGTGTAGTATAAATGTATGTTTAGTATTAAGTAAAGTAGTAAAGATTGATGAAGTGATGAATTATGATGAAAAATAATTATATACCAAATTTGATTGCTTGTGTAAGATTTTTAGAATTTAGGGAGGGAATGAGTGAGATCTAGTCTTGATTTTACGTTGGGCGCCAAACTGTCGTGTTACTTACCCCTAACAAGTAAAAGAGGGTAAGTAATTTAACAATTTAATTTAATTTAGAGGTAAGAGGTAAAAAATACAAATAAATCTATAAAAACACGAACCTTCCTAACTCACGCTTTGCACAGAATAAAACAGCTCCAGGGTAGGTAAATCTCGAAGGCTGGCCAGCAGATTACGGGCAAGTCCTTTAGGGAGGCCCGGAGAATACGTTGGAGGTACTATTTAGAGGTACTTCGTGATGGTTCTTCTTAAGAACTCAGATAATAACTTGTAGACGTGATCTTTCCTCTTCAGAAACCAGATCTCAACTGGAGGGCATCCTTCAGAAATCCCTTTTTATAAAACCATCTCTCCGTTTTTTCCACCCAATTGTCTTTTAATTCTTTCCAGAATTTAAGTTCTTGAAATCAAAAATTGTGAGTTGCCTGTATTTAAAACGGCCTGTATTATTCAGTCAAAAACTTCCTCAAAGAATTTCTGTGAGCGTGTTAATTAATTTTATAAGCGTGAGATAAGTTACAGTAAATAGAAATGATCAATAAATTACATTATTTGAGCTAATATATTAATAAAAATGAATTAAATTATATAAATCAAATGTAACCTTCATAGTTCTAACCACTAAGAAAAACTATGACACAAATTAAAAGAAAAAGTAAATGACATATTGACAACTGACGTTATGTCACATGAAAAGTAAACAATGAAAAATTATAAGATTTAACATTTTAAAACAGTAAAAACAACGTTAATAAATCGAATAAGATCGATTATAAGACTGCCAACAAGAATAGTTGTCGCCAAGGCGCGAAATGAGACGTAAAAAGGACATTTTATGAAAGATGAGGATGATTAGTAAAAGTGTAAGTATAAATCTCAATAAATACTATACTAGGCAGTTGATGGTAAGGAAACTAGTAATTGTTTGCAAGTTAAATATCAAGTAAGGTGGGTGCTAAAAATAATGCAATCTTATAGATTTTTATAGACAGACAAATTAGAATATTTTGTTGTTGCATTGCACATTGGTGCCTGAGAACTGTTGCGTTGGTCTAGCGGTTGCGATCACTGACATGAATCTATAGGTATGTAGACAATAATAAGTATGTACAACAATAAGGATCAACATTAACAACTCCGAATGTTTTTATAAAAACAATAATTACTATATTTGTACGTGTTGGGAATTTTAAAAACCAACTTTAAAAAGGCTAGTATGATTCTGGCCGGAGTTAAGATGGCCACTGTATCCGGTCTTACCGGAAACTGATTCGAAGTAACGCAGAATAAGTTGAGAACCATTGACTTATATATTACTGCGTAAGGACTGGGCGGACGGCATGTTAAAATGACGCCACAAACGTGGTCCCAATAAGGTCTTTCCTAAGCCGAAGTGAACTAGTCCACGATCGGCTCTCTTCGGGTGCGGTCCTAAATTTTATTAAAATCTTTATTTATGTTCTATAAACCTCTAAAATGCCACGCCGCTTATACAAGGTTACGTTAACGAGCAGACTACACCAATTCTCTGTATGGCGAACGCGTCGAGCAAATGTTCGGACGACCGTATCTTTAGTTTTTATATCAATGTTGAGAACATTGTGGATGTTCAAAAATATATGTTTAGGCATTGATATTAAAACTAAAGATACGGTCGTCCGAACATTTGCTCGACGCGTTCGCCATACAGAGAATCGGTGTAGTCTGCTCGTTAATGTAAGCTTTTAACAAAATTTACGACCGCACCCGAAGAGAGCCGATCGTGGACTAGTTCACTTCGGCTTAGGAAAGACCATATTGGGACCACGTTTGAGGCGTCATTTTAACATGCCGTCCGCCCAGTCCTTACGCAGTAATATATAAGTCAATGTGTTTAGGTGTTGAAAGTTGAAATAAAACTAACTTTATCGTTTTAGGTTAGTAGGTTTATGTCGCAAACTTTTATTGAACAAATAAATCGGAAATGTAAAACTATGTACACAAGGCATTGTTAAATTGGTTCCAGTAATCCATAAACAGCTATCCATATTTTTCAGCATCATTTTTTTTATAGATATAGAAAATTGTTTATTATCCGAGTAATAAATAAGCAGGTACACACAAGAGAAGCTACAAGTGGCCTAAAACTTTACCTAAAACGATAGAAGATAGAATTTATTCGTTTTTAGCCAACTACGGTGAAGCCAAAAGGAAGGGTAATGATTTTTTGGTACACCGATTACGCATGACACAACTGTTTTGATCCTACACACAGTAGCTCAGATCAATCTTCAGGTTAAGCCGCGCTTGCATGGGTTGGTCTATGGATGGATAACCACCCTTTACATACCAAGTTTTCCAATCTTTGACAGTCGTAACAGGTATTCAGTGGCCTGAACGTGGGGTATGGTATGCAGAAGATATCAAAATAACCTCATGAAAACCACTTGACTGCCTCGTTGGTCTAGTGGTCGCAAGCGCGACTGCTGAGCATGAGGTCTTGGTTTCGATTCCTGGGTCGGGCAAAGTGTTATTGGCTTTTTCCATCAGGAATTTATCAGTAGCAACCACGGAGTCTGGATTTGTGCCCGGTTGATGGCAATAGGCTCGCCCCCTATTACATGGGACTTAAACATAACTGGCGAAATATGGGTGTGCTATTAGGTACACCTCTGCCTAACACTTCGGGGATTACAGGCGTGATGTTATGTTATGTTATGTCATGAAAATCAAACGGAAGTCTGAACTGTTAAAAAACTAGCCATTTTTTTTTTGGAGGATGGGGAATCATCAAATGACTCCTCCCAACCTGGGCAGAGCGGTAGGGAGTGTCAGACTTCTACTGACTAAAAACCACCCATGTTCCTTCTTAGCGCTTTGTGTCGAGGCCGCGGTATTTCTTTCGAACAACCTGCAGCCCCGACGGGTAACAAACTAACCTTCGCCCGTAACTTCGTCTGCATAGATGACATGGTTTTTTTCAGAAATGAGCCGATTTCAAAGTATAGTATCGCTAGTGTCCTATAGCCCAACATCCATATAGCAGTGGTATCCATGGTGTTTCCGTATGTCATGCATCCTAATTCCTTCAACCGTTAAGGTGTAAATTATAACACAGAGACAAACTGACAGACAGCTTACGGGCAGATTAATATAATATATCAAAAATACTACCTACAGTCCTACAAGTATAACACTTCACTTACATAATTATATACATTTTACTCGCAATCTCATCAAACTTAAAAGGGACAAAATCCGTAAAATCATAGGAATTTTAATGGGTCACTGTTCCTTAAACAAACATCTACACAACATAGGTGTAACAGATAGCCCATTGTGCAGAGGATGCATGGAGGCGGAAGAAACGCCAAGGCACGTACTCCTAGAGTGCAGGAGCGTGGCAGATCACCGGGCACAAACTCTACGATCCCCATTAACTCTCCCAGAAGCCTGCAGCAGTCTGGGAAGGCAGCTACAATTCTGGGACGACCTATGTCGGTTGGAGTAGGTATTCTTTGAACGACACGCACAATGGCCCAATCAAGAGGCTAAGTGCGGACAAAAGCCCAGTTAAACTAAACTAAACTAATATATACATGTAAGTAGAGCTTATAGATAGACTAGCTTTTGCCCGCGGCTTCGCCCGCGTGGATGTCGGAAATATCAAAAATGATGATTTTCCAAACAAACTTTCATCCCCTGTCCCCCTTGGGGGTTGAATTTAGACAAATCCTTTCTTAGTGGATGCCTACGTCATAAGAGGAATACGTGGGCGAAATTTTAAGTTTTTAGCTTTAAGGGTTTGGCCTGTGGCGTTGATCCTCAGTCAGTCAGCTTTGCTTTAGCATTTTCTATATACAAGATAATAACAGCCGCTCGGTTCAACATTCAGGTTAAGCCGCGGTTGCCTAGGTTGGACTGTGGATGGGTGAACACCCATAACATACCTAGTTTCTTCCGTACCTCGGAGAGTACGGTAAGCCGTTGGTCCGGCCTGTCATTTGTAGATCGTTGACAGTTGTCATAGGTACTCAATGACTCGAAAGTCTGGAGGTCAGGCAGTCATCATCATCAACATCAGCCTATTAATGTTCCTACTGCTGGGACACAAGCCTCCTCTCTTAGAGAGGGAACTGGACATAATCTACCACGCGGGCCCTGTGCGGATTGGTAGATGTCACAAGTCTTCGAATTTTTGGTTCTAAGACATGCCGGTTTCCTCATGATGTTTTCCTTCATCGTTTTTGAGAGCAGTGGTGATGAAATAAATTACACAAAGTAATGAGTTCTGGGTTCGAACCCACGAGTTATTGTTTTTAAGCCGGAGCCGACACCACTAGGTCACCGCTGCTCTCAGGTCAGGCAGTCGCTCCATATAAAATACAGGTATTCAGCTGCAGCCGGTCAGACTGTAAGTCGATCCCAACGTAGTTGGGAAAAGGCAGCTAAAGGGCTAAGCAGACGAAGAGGATGATATATAAAACCAATCTTCTTTAGAAAACTGCAAGATTAACTTCTATAACCTATCTTTAGACCCTTCCAAAGGCGCAAAGTAACTTGAAACCTAACTCATAATTGTGCTGCTTACCTCCTAAATGACCTACAGCGGCGTAATGGACGCTAAGCAGCGAGGCTCGGTTAAAAGTGTACACGCATAAATGCAGTGTAGTGTTGCGCTTCACTGGTTGCCGATTGTCGATGCAGTAGGGATGGGGTGGTGTCGATGTCGATGGTTGGGAATTTCAAGTATTTTTTATTTATTTTTGTTTATAATTGTAATTTCGTTTATGGGTGAACTGTACGAGGAATGTCGAAAAAGTCGCGGCTCATACTAGTATTTACTCGATTCTCTACACATGACCCCACTCCACCACGCAATCGTAGTGGATGTTCGGAGAGAGTGACAGAAGAAATCGGAATGTGCCGACTCGCATAAAGGCAGGAGAATGAAGATGGTTCTTGTACGTTGTAAATTGCTGTGATGATTCTTTGTCATCATCAATTTTATACAGCGTGAAAACACTAAACTGTTAGCCATTTTGTCCTTCCTGGCTGAGAAAAGTTAATGGCTGGTGGAGATGCCACTTTTTAGGCTAGTGTTGAGTATTTTGAACATATGATTATTTTTTCACTGCTCTCGACTGTTAGAAATTATCAGACAAGTAAGTAATATTGATTTGTCTCTGTATCATTTAGTACTAAGATAACTAAAGCAGTCGATAGTTATGCAACTATTTATGCAAGATTAAAATGATATTACTCAAAGCAACTAGACAAGACCTGTTATTACTTATTAGCACCAGTAGGATATTAAACCTTCGATAATATCTATAACTAGTCTATGGATTTAACCATAGATTCTAAAATTGCATTGATTAAAGAGATTTTAATTTAACTTTATCTTGTCTTTAGTAATCACACTTTAATACTGGTGTATTCATTATAACTTTCTCGTTTAACCTAGTAATACATAATATACTATTAAACAGGTAGGCATACTCTCAGAGGGAAAACTTGTAATATATCTACTTATATTGAAAATTTACACACTAGAAGTAGAACCTTATTACTTATGTCTTACGAGTTACGACGTAGAAGTGCATTAGATAGCAACGCTTTGCTTGCTCCGTGTAGACATCTGTAGGTATTTCTGTGTCTACACATACATACCAATTTAAAATAATAAATTGTAGCTTATTATTTATTGTTATTTATTTATTTATGTACACACAAAATACAAAAACTCTCCTTAATCATTTCGATTATCACATCAGTACAATTCTAAACACATTATTAAATTAAGCGTCATTATCATCTTCAGTTTTTATATCTAAATATTATATAACCAAGCCAATAAAGCGATCACAAACCACACAACAATTATAATAACATCAAGCACTCACAATTATCCACTCTCACAAAAACAATTAATCATACGGAAGTTAAATCCATCGACGTTTTTTATCGATATGAGAGTCGCATCACTAATAGCATCAATCATAAAAACGTGGCTGGTAAACAATGGGCGCGGGTGGGCTTCGCGACGCGGGCGGCCGACACTTTAGCGACACTTGGGAACTATATCGATACTGGCACAACACTATTTTAATTAATTGATTTCCGTTACCAAAATAGTTGGCTACTTGGAGGTTTAACTGTACACTAAATTGCTTATCCTGTCGGGAAATAGGCGTGGTGAGAATTGATTGGTTCAGTGTAAACCTTCAGCCATCTTTATTTCATTAGAAATTAAGTATTAATTTTAAACCCAACAAATTGTATCAATTTGTAAATTTTTTGAGTTTAAATTGTTGCCTGCCTAGTGGGTCTAGTGTTGGCAAGTGCGACTGCTGAGCGTGAGATAAAGGGTTCGATTCCCAGCTCGAACAAAGTTCTTGAGTTTTTACTTTCGGTATTTCTCAGTTCCTGTCGAGGCTGCGGGTTGTCCGCAAGGGATACCGAGGCCTCGACATGAAGGGCGAAGAAGGAACATGGGTGGTTTTTAGTCAGTAGAAGTCTGACACTCCCTTTCGCTCTGCCCAAGAGCGGGAGCGGTTATTTGATGATTTCCCACCCCACAAAAAAAAAAATAAAAAAAGGTATTTCTCAGTAGTAATTAATCACTCATTCTGGATTTGTGCTCGGTTGATGGTAACAGGCTCGCTTATTACATGGGACTTAAACATTACTGCATAATATGAAATGTATGTCAACTAGGTAGGTATAAGGTACACCCCTGCCTAACCTTTCCGGGATTTTAGGCGTTATGTTATGTATGTTACTAGAGCTGTTGATCAGTGTAAGTATTCAGTCTTAAAATCTTCAAAACAAGTTAGCACAACTACCGAACCAATAACTACTAAATTAAAGTTAATTATATTTCGATCTAAGTACCTACCTAGCTACTACTCTAACCAAACTTCAACAGACACAGACTAATTTAATTCGACCTCGTTCACAACAGTAATCAAAGTCGAAAATGCACCGCCGAGCAATATAACAGGAGCCATAATACCTCGTACCTACGTAGACCGATAATTTCAACAAAGATAGTGTAAAACCCACAGCTTTTATCTAAATAGCTTAGTGAATAAAAGGGCGCAGACACCATTAACCTTTTGGAGGACCAGCGTTGTTGTATGAGTGTAATTAGATCATATCTGTACACGCTATCCGTTTAGATATACCTAGCGACTTTTTTTAAATTAGGTGTGAGGACCAGAGAGAATAGACCAAGTGACGTTTTATCAGAGATAATAGAGTTGGAAGATATTCCCGTTTTCAGTGTTAATGATATTGTTAGTGACCATGTCAGTTTAAAAACTTATAACGATACTCTGACGGAAAATACGTAGGGGGCGTATCGATCGATGTAGTAACGCATCATCAGTTATGTGAGTAACTGCCGTACTCAGAGAGCTTTAATGATTACTTAGGTCATCACTTAGTAAAGGTTTTGACAGTTTTGTCATACAAAAGAATGTCAAATCTTTACTTAGTGACGGTTTAAGTAATCATTAAAGCTCTCTGAGTACGGCAGTAAGTTTAGATATTTTACTATCTGTTTGTCTGTTCGGGCGTCACGCGACCTTTGGTGCGCAGCGAATCTTCCGTCAGATGCGTATCGACCCCTGCTGTCGAGGACTTGTCTTGTGAAACGATGACCTTGGCTACAGGATCAAGTCATGTTTGCCATAGAAATGTATTGTCACCAGAACCAAAGGTGTGTGCAAAATTTGAGATCATTCGGTTGGGGGGAAACTGGTTTATTTTGGGAATTCTTTTACAAGTTTTGACTAACACATACCTAGGTAGGTACTAACGAACTAACAAGGCAAGTTAAATAAAAGCAAGTAAAACGTATAGGTAAAAGCTCATAAATTAGGTTCTTTAAACATACAATATTGTAAGTAGGTATAGAACATAGAAAAAAAAAAAAAAAAAACGTCTTGTAACACCACAAGTAACATGCTAGCGAAGGAGGTGGCGGAACGTGAGAGGGAGAGAACCTCTCGTCCCAGCCGCCGCGGGAGGCGCTCCGGGCGTCGGGGGCCACGTTATGGCTTCCGGCCACCGTAGACGGGGGCCTGTGGACGGTGAGTGACGGGCTAGCTCGCCGTCCGTCCGTCTTATGACGACGACAGGCCGTGTCGACGGCGCCTTCGTGTTCCACGCGCGCCTCTAAGAGATGTCAGCAACATGGAAGGGGCCCGCAAGGGCTGCCGGGGCTAAGGGTAAGGGCTGCAAGGGCGGCCGTAGGGGCTGCGGGTTGTTCGCAAGAGATACCGCGGCCTCGACATGAAGGGCTATAAAGAAGGAACATGGGTGGTTTTTAGTCAGTAGAAGTCTGGCACTCCCTTTCGCGGGAGGGGTTATTTGATGATTTCCCACCCCACAAAAAAAAAAGACCACAAGTAACAACCCTTGTCCCAGCAAGCACAGGAAGATGATGAAATATAAGTAGACTATGTCGAGCAGACAAACCTAAGCTTCTTTGATTCAGATAGCAAGTAATAAAATCATTACAAGATCTTGAAAATTAAATTACCTATCTACTTTTGACTTTATTTCTAAACAATTCTTAAGAGTAGTAAAAAAGGCCACAAGGGCCTTGTAACCTTGCCTACCTATTATCTTATAGGTAGCCCATTTGAAAAAGGAACTTATTAGGTCCAAAGACTATAAGACAAGTTAACATTCCAGTGTAACCAGTTAATCAGTTTACGTAAATTGTGGGAAGGCTGGCAACTTTACTAACTGTTTAAAAATAATACTTTACTGCTAAACGAATGCCAAGCTACAATAAAAACAGTTAACAAACCGTCCGTCAGTTTGTATTTTCTTTAGTACCTACTTACTGATGTTTGTTAATTTTGAATTATGCATATTTGTGAGGCGAGATTTAGGTCTTTTGCGTAAGTTAAGGGAAATGAGGAAGGTATGACGGTTTTGCTAATTCTGACAGTGTTTAAAGTTGCAGAACATTGATATATGCATGCGTTGTCTGATACGGTCGTTCTTATATAAGGTTAAAAATATTTGAACTTTACTTAAACCGTTAGATATACTGGCCTACAACTATGTTTTGTTAAAGGTTTTCAATTATTCTAAGAAGTCAAAAGACTTCATAAAATAATTGGTCCTATTATAACTATCTACAAGGTCACAAAAGCGGCAATCGCTTTAAAAGCATGACATATTTGCACAAAGACTATACGAGACTGTCATCTAAACGATTTGGTAGTTCATATTATGACAATCTAATACATTTATAACCTTTCTATCACCGTTATCAAAGAGTAAAATATTTTCTACCAAAAAAGGAGGCGTAATCACTGATAGAATGTCATATTACCCAACGCTATTTAGGCCATAATCCTAGTATGGAACTAACAAGTACAACTTCTGGTTAACAGTTCGCCATTTAAAAATTAACCGAAAATAAAAAAAAACGAAATTGCTAAATAGTGCTGCACCCCCAATCACCAACATCGACATTAAACATCGAACGCACGAACAACATCGGCCATTTTGTAAAACATGCCATATTTACGATCGCGCGGTGAGCCCAACAAATGCGTTCGAGATTAATTTAATAATTCGTAATTGCTGTTTTTACTTCCGTTCTCAATATAATGAGAAAATGTTTTGATTTTATTTTATTGCTGTTTAACGGACTGTAAGATTTCGTGTAATAGTGTTTTATGTAGCGCTCGGTGTGGTCGCTTGTGTAATAATGTACTGCTTAGTTTAGTTTGATACTCATGAATGTAGGTACCTACGTAGGTTCTCTAGTACTCAGTAGTTAGGTATTCCAATAGCCTTCCACTCGGACAAGCTTTGCCGTGGCTGACTTACGGTACGCGTACACCGAATCCGTCATCGGCCGAAGTATGCTCGGGCGTCATGGGCCGATCAAATAAAACGTAAGTAAATGGAAGACAGCGCATACACTGCTACTACCGACGCCGTCCGATGACGCCCGAAAACGGACGAATCGGTTTTAGTGTACGCGTACCGTTAGAAATCTCTAAATAGAGTCCGAACCCAAGTCGGCCGTAGCAAAGACAATCTCTTCAGATGGGGGTTCATGGACGGTTCAGATCTGCTATGTTATGTTATGAAAAGTCAAGTCAAATGCCCATAGGCAGCATAAAAAATCTGTCACCAGGGGGGTCTAAAATCGCCACTTTAGCAGATCCAGGCGCGGTTACTATTACGAATGGTCCATTTTAGACGCCTAGGTTATGCAATATCCACACGATAAAGAATGAAAGAACGTACTGTCGTGTTTCTGGTTATTTCTACGTAATATGACGCACGGGACTGGTCAATGTGGCGACACTCAGGGGAGGCCTATGTCCAACAGTGGACGTCTTTCGGCTGAAATGATGATGATGAAACTGTTGATTATATGGTGTTGATACTTTGATTTTTGATGTTTTGGTTGTTGAAGTTGAGCATCCCACCCAAACTAATTGGGTTCACCCATTATTTTTTTTTTGTGGTGGGTGGAAAATCATCAAATAACCCCTCCCGCTCTTGGGCAGAGCAGAAGATAGTGTCAGACTTCTACTGACTAAAAACCACCCATGTTCCTTCTTAGCCCTTCATGCCGAGGCCGCGGTATCTCTTGCGAACAACCCGCAGCCCCAATGGGAGCAAAACCATTTTTGTGACAAACTTATTTTATAAGCAGTAATCCACAATAGTTATCGTATTGGTCTGTGTAAAATGTATTTACCTATAAACTAATACCTACATTTGATATTTAAATATCAAAGTCACCCCGTCACGATAATAATCATAATAAAACGGTTATATTTCCAAACACGTTTGTAATATACCACTGTACCTAACAAGTAACTTTAACAATAAATAACATAAGTATCTAATTTAAATGGCAAATAAGCACATAACACCAGGATCCACTCAGTATTGGCGCCAAATGCTACTTGGCAAAGTGCCATCATATAAATAAAATAGCCAGTGCCAATAACTGAACACAATGGATGCGTTTTTTTTTTTTCTACCTACATAAATAATATTTTTACATACCTTCAAGAACACCTTAGAAACACATAAGTATATTAGTAAATGGCTGTTTTGTCAGGGCCACTTTTCTCCTAATTTTATTAATATACCTATTGCCTATCTTTGGACAAGTTAGAGTATAATAGCTATGATTCTCTTGACTTTGAGATAGCTATTTAATACATTATGATTGGAATTTATTTTATTACCTACAGAACCTTCAACGATACCACAGCGGACTGCAGCTGTAAAGCCCATAGTTGAAAAGCCTCAACAGAGAGTTCTTGAAAAGACGTAGGATCATAGAAGAATGTATTAGCGTGAGCGCGCTGCAGCTACGGCGTAGGCTCGCTGTGTAGGCGTGGCGTAGCGCGTTGCGTAGGCGCGGCGTAGCCCGCTGCGTAGCCGAGGCGTAGGCATAGGCCCGACTCCGCCCGACATAACAAAACGTAAAGACGACCAGTGTCCAGTAGGTACTTATATCGTTGTAAATTGTTGATATTAATCTATCTATCTATCTTCTATCTTCTATATCTATACATATAATAAATCTGTAGAAAAATCTTTTTTGTACATCGAAAATATTTAAAAAAAAAATTGTCAGGGTATTAAAGTATAACCAACAGAACACAT
Source organism: Diarsia brunnea (assembly GCA_949774965.1). Classification (NCBI taxonomy): domain Eukaryota; kingdom Metazoa; phylum Arthropoda; class Insecta; order Lepidoptera; family Noctuidae; genus Diarsia; species Diarsia brunnea. Next base: position 2,283,172 of record OX459019.1, read on the forward strand.
TTCCAGCATTTTTGGAATTTTTGTCTGTTTGTCTGTTTATCTGTTTGTCTGTTTCGATGACTAAGCATCACGTCAAATTTACGAAACGAATGTAGGTAACTTTTATACATAAATATTGTGCGTAACTTGGGCTATTACTTAGTCTTTGTTTCATCGTAATCGGTGCTCTCTATCAAAAGATATACCTATGCATTTATAGTTTTCAAGAAGAACTTATCATTATGGTCAAGAATGAGACAAGCAACGACATCTATTGAACGAATATGGTACTTATTAATAAATGCCTTCACAAGATAACTTTAAATAAGTTATGATAGCAAAAGGTACGTAGATATTAGTCTAAATGACGCTGCTTTCAAAATCTACATAGCCTAAACCCTATAGTGTGTTTGATCGCTCTTTTTTAGCAGTTTATCTTCGTTTTCGACAGATGGCGTTATTCATTTGATGTCATTTTCTGAACCGCGGTGTTATTAAATAAACATATGTTTCGTGAATAGTCAACAAATAAAGATTTACCAATTACACAGTATAAAAATACTATTTTTTTAAAACTAAATTAAAATTAGACAAAACCCACGACATATTTTTTTTGTACCGTGTGGGAATCGAACCTGCGACACGCAGTGCTACTGTTAATCGTCCAGCCACTGCACCAAACATGTCTTTATATAGATGTGGTGTGTTGTTAGCCCTATGTGTCGAGGCCGCGGTATTTCTTTCGAACAACCCGCAGCCCCGACGGGCGTCGGTCCTTGGGGGCCCCTTCAATTTTGCTGAGATCCCTTTGAGACGCGCGTGGAACACGAACGCGCCTCCATCGTCATAGGACGGACGAACGATTTAACTAGCCCGTTACTCACCGTTCACAGGCCCGCGCCTACGGTGGCCGGAAGCCATCACGTGGCCCCCGATGCCCGGAGCGTCGCCCGCGGCGGCTGGGAAGAGGGGTTGTGTCCCTCTTACGTTCACCTCTTTCGCTAGCATTACTGCTTCGCAGAAGGAGGTGACGGCGTTCCATTTCAGATTCGATGTCCCAGATTCGGTACAGGTACCTCTCGAAACAGCCTCTAATCCCCCCTTTTTTGTAGTTCGTAAATTATCAATGACTCATCCCGCTCTGGGCGGAGCGGAAGAAAGTGTCAGACTTCTACTGACTAAAAACCACCCACGTTTCTTCTTAGCTCTTTGTGTTTCGGGGCCGTGGTATCTCTTGCGGACAACCGTCAGCCCCGGCAGACGACGGCAGCAACCATTAAGGGGCCCCAAAGGACCCCTTAATTGTTGCTGACATATCTTTAAGGCGCGCGTGGAACACAAACGCGCCAACGACAGTACCTGTCGACTATACTGTACCTGTTTCAAATTTCTTCAAGATCCGTTCGGCCGTTCTGACGTGGTTGATTAACAAACACTTCTACAGCGGCAGTAAGTTAACGCAGGGCAATGATTTAATGAACTTTTATCTAAGCGACGCATTTTGGTTTCCGACAAGCACGCGAACGAAGTCGCGGGCACAGCTAGTGATTTCCTATAATCACTGTACTATAATAACAAAAACATACTCCACAATGAGTTTTTATTTCAAGGTTAGTAACGCATCAGTAATCATGAGTAAACTCTTGGGGTTGCTGGTATCTAGCTACGCGATGAAACCTACTTCCGAGCAATAGGTCCTGGGTTCGATTCCCGGGTCGGGCAAAGTGTCATTGGGTATTTCCGTCAGCAATTTCTTAGAAGTCGCTACGGACTCGGTTTGTGCCCGGTTGATGGCAATAGGTTCGCCCCCTATTACATGGAACTCCATAACTGCGAAATGTGGGTGTGTCCTGTTAGAACAGTTACTTACATCTTTAATCTAACCCTTCGAAGCGTGTTATTGTGTTAAATTATCATCCCCCCCCCGTCCAACAAAGGTCTGGCAAGACCTGGGGCTTTCAGTTTTTATAATATTAAAGTACCTATGTAGATTCAATTAAGCTAACCAGTAGGTAGGTACCTAAACATGGTTTATAAATGTAGCAACACAAGTAGTCCACGTACAATTACCTACCTTTAATTAAACATCTACAAGTACTTATATAAGCTTGATTAAGTAAGCAGGCACGTATTTTATTATTTCAATTACATACTCGGTCACAAAGCAGGTGGAGACATTACCTCAGTTCATTAAAATAAGTACAAGGCATTAAGTCCTTCGTGCATCCGAACTCTTTACTTACCAACATGACAGATGTCAAAATGGCGTCCCAAATTGGCGGGAATCGATTTTCATTACGTTTTTTTTTGTAATTATCGAATTAGAACGACATTAACGGTTATTCAATGATATATTGAACGTAAATTGACAATAATTTGTGTTCTGTTTATGTTGAAATGTAATAAAAATGTGAATAAGAAGTTAATTTTGTGCGGCTGGTTTGTTTATGAGGTATGTTTTATGGTGTTTCCCTGTGTTGAGTGAACTGAATATAAATAAGGTTTCGTACGCATATTTTATTCTGTAGCGCGCACATTGTCATCATATTTTCTGCGTACATGTCAATGCAGGCTGTATTTTGGGACTGGTCGAAAAATAATATAGCTTTACCATGATTTTATAATGCACTCTCAAATAGAAACACAAATATTTAGCAAAAGTGGGGGTGTCAAAGACATTCCAGCGCCAAAAAATCCATATCGCAATTTAAACCAGTTATATTTTTAGTGCATAAGTACTACGCATCTGTTCAGAGACGCAAGGCGTTTTCAGTGACTTACACCTAATCTGCTTATTATCATTCTTCCATTTACCTGCCACATATACTTACTCCTTGTCGTTTCATGACGCGTAAGTCACATATTAACAAGTACAACCTTACAAAAGCGTCGCGACAAGTTTGCCCTTTTTGGAAACTGATAGAAAGCCACTGCCCGAAGCTCTTGGCTGAAATTTCTCATACTTACTTAGTATAACTTTAGTATTCTTTCGTCACGCCGTACCTAACTCAGGCATCGAGTTTTCATGATGAAAAACCCTCGGGCTTCCCTAACATTAATCGATAGTTTGAAGAACAAAAACTACGACTCTCTCTCTCCAAGAGTGAGCGGAGCGAGCTCAGAGTCGCTTCGGATAGAATATTAAAATTTTCTTGTAGCCTTCATTTAGAAACAAAAATAACTTAGTCGATTTGTATAAAAAATAAATAAGACGATGATAAAATAAACTGCAAAGAACTGCTTTGCTGACAAGTTAGAATTGTTTCGAACCTTTTTACAGGAGTTAGGTACTTGTACCACCCGTCGGGGCTGCGAAACAAAGGGCTAAGAAGGAACATGGGTGGTTTTTAACCAGTGGAAGTCTGACACTCCCTTCTGCTCTGCCCAGAGCGGGAGGAGTCATTTGATGATTTCCCACACCCCAAACAAAAAAAAATGTACTTGTACCTACTAAAGTTCAGAATGTAGAGCTGCCTCTCCCCCCTTTCTGCCTGCCTTGACTGTGGTGACTCCTAGGCAGTCTTAGGGACCACCCTAAGGGTACCAAAAACTACAAATCTCTACATGACAAATCTTACACCAACTTTCCAGAACACTAATGAATCATCTCTAATTACATGGCAACTACGCCTACCCACTAGCGTCATCGTAATATTCCATTTATTTAATTAATGCAAACAAATTGAGTCCAGTGATTTGCTCGCCACATTAATGGCGATCTATATATTCTTCGAGCCTTCGACTATAAATCTAAATTGCAAAGTGTTTATTATCTTTTACAACCCTAGAACAAATTAGATAGTAGTGAATCAACACGATTCAATACACATAAAACTACAGTCCTTCCACAGTTTATTTACCGCTAGGTATTAAGTTGGCTAACCTAAGTTATGCTCTAATGCTAATGCATTGACCCTTTTTTTTATTGGAGCGTGGGAAATCATTAAATGACCCCTCCCGCTCTGGGCGGAGCGGTAGGAAGTGTCAGACTTCTACTGACTAAAAGCCACCCATGTTCCTTCTTAGCCCTTTGTGTCCGAGGCCGCGGTATCTCTTACGAACAACCCGCAGCCCAATGCTTATTAACACTTGTATTACACGAAAGTCGGTATGTCTACTTAGCTGTCTTTCCTAATGCCAAAAAAATCCGAATTGAAGCGTTTGTAAATACCACAGAATTATCTAACGGTAAATAAATCGTGAAATGACTGTACCAATAAGAAACCAATTAACAGTCTTGTCATCATTTAATATCTTGGCGCGCATTTAAAAAGTGTTGATTTCATTTTTTTATCGCTTTCGAACCTCAAACACGTTCGGAAACGCAAACCAAACAATAACATGAACACACTCATTAAAAAAGGCCCGTACCTCTAGGCTGTATATAAATAACGCATTCAAAAACCCCAGTTCTCTGTCCGTTAATTACTAAAGCCAGTTCGAAACAGTCAATTATTATTTGAAATATAAACATAGAAACGCCACGGTACCAGTTCTTACTACTTATTCTTAATTACTTTTAACTAAGACGTAACTCACTCGTTGAAAGTAGGTATTTAGTGGACTTATCTTTGACTAGAGACGTTGATGTATTACTGGGTGAAACGGAGCGTATTTGTTTTTTTTAAACGCCCGCCCGCCGGCCATGGGCAAGGCTCATTCGGCGCGAGGGAAGTTTTACCGTAATGTTGGGAATATTTGAATAATTGTACGACAATTACTCTTTATGAACTTGTTAGTGAAAACTGAAAAAACATTATTATTCCAAGTATTCCTAGACTTACGCTTTCGCCTGAAACTGCTCCCATGCTGTTAAAATTCTTACTACAAGTTTGCTGAAATACTTTAGATCACTAGGTATACTATTGTAAATATTGCGTTACGTTATTTGTTTTACAACAAAAAAACACGGTGTTTTTTTTAAAAACAGCCCATAAAATAATAAATGTGCAAACGATGCGGATACCGTAAATAAATCATAATACCTACCTTGTTTAATTGACAGTAATTACTCCGTGGAAAGCGCAATAAAACAGCAAATATTTTACGATTTTATTATAAAACGAAACCACAATTTTCAATTTTATTCGTTAATTTGGGGGAGCTTACGTTTTTTGTGGCTGGCAACTCGAGCGTGGCCGTTCGAGCGAACCATGTAATTAGGCGGTTATAAAAACTTTAGGTAATTAATTGTGTTGCTTTGTGCTGTTAGTGTGCGTTAAATTGATATTTATTGTTGACATTTCGTGCCGTGAGCGGCGCTCGTATTTAATTGTTGTTAATTCGTACACACGAGGTAAAATGGCGGGCGCTCTCTGTCGGTATGTATTGCAATTAAAAATTCTACAAGATTCTACTGAATTCCTATCACAGTTTGTGCAAATAATAATGATTTTGTGTAATTATATTCTTTGGAATGAGAGAAAATTCAACAAATGGGGGATCGGACAAAAAAAAACTAACTAGTGCGTCAGATAGATTTCCAAAAAATATTGAACGTACATACTTTTTCTTTTTTCACATAAACAAAAAATGAAGACGATATACAAAAACTCGTGAACTCTTCGAAAACGTCACATGTCAGTACATTTTTTACCTACAAATGACGTCACAACTCCCACTCATGATCTTTGACGCGTTTTATCTTCGTCAATTTTTATTAATTTGATAAAACAAAAAACATGTATCCAATCCCACATTGTCGGCACTATAGGTCTTTTGTAAGGAACCATTTTTTTCATAAATAATATTGTTTGTAAGTACATGACTGTTTGTTGCCAAAATAAAATAAAATAAAAAAATAAAAAAATATTTTTCGATAACCTAACTGACGGACTAATTAGAATCATATTTTTTTGACTCAGTCTGATCCCCTATTGCCTACTGAAATAAAATTTGATGAGTTGAGATCTTGAAAGGCGTTTATTTATTTCTATTGTTAATGATCTTGTTTATTATCCGTTTCATAGGTAAGTTGTTAGAGTGTCAATTAGGTAAGTTTACGGCAAACAAATCGTCTATGTCTACAAAAAACAATAGGTAATTTCAACGGTTTCTGCAATCCTAGACTTAGCCATTATGTCAATGTTTCACTAATATGCCGTAGTTTGTTACGTGCTTTAATTGGTCATATAAATATATGTCTAAAACAACAATATAGCCAGTCTCTGAACTAAATAAACCAACAAAAAAAAACATCGATAAAATTACTCTAAGCAATCATTTGTCCCCGCCCTACACACAACAGCGCGGGAAAACAACCCGCCATCTTTTAAATGATAGGTACTACACTGACCCAAAATATAAAATCATGGTTAGGAAAGCATTTAATTACCCGTAAACGCGATCGAAACCAAGTTTAGACGTTGTTATTAAGCTAAATATGTTTGAATTGCTAATTAATCGACACGAAACGACCTCTACGCACGCCATTTTGTACCGCCACTAAATTAATGGTGGTCGACACAGTATGGCCGTGATTAGCTATTGTTTCCATTTTTAAATATGGTGGGGGTTAATTATTTTTCATAATGTTGCACTAATCGTTATTATGGGCCACTTATTGTTATAATAGTTTGGGTACAAGGATGATGCTGCTATGCGCTATTGTTTCATAACTCATTTAGTTTTATACTACTTAATAGATTCACAATTGGTCTAGTGCTAACTTACTATGCTGTCATTATATTTTTCTTTGAATTAACAGCTATTAGTGGTTGTTTATGGAAAAGACGTAGTCTTTGACTAGCCTAATCAAAGGCAGACCTCTTTGAGTCATGCGATGTTTATTTTGAAACACTTCATCGGTTAATTACTGGAAGGATTTTAGCAGATCCAGGGCCAAGCATAGTATTACTGAAGGCTGGGAAATTAACTTGAAGTTCATGTGTAAAGCTTCATCATTTGCCACGTGGCCAAAATCGGAACTAACGCCGCCATCCTAATTTTTCAATATGTCAAATTTTCTTTAGAGCTTTTCAACTTTATCACTAAAGCATTAGGTTCAAGGTCGGTTTGGAAGAGACAGTTTTACAAATGTTTACTAACAGCACCCACCAGTCACAACATTCAATCGCTAGGTAGGTATAAGATGCTTGCACTGTTTCTAGTTACCAAGCTCCTGCTTTTGTGCCAGCTTAGACAGGTAGGTGGCAATCAAATTAAGCTGCCTGCCAAGTGCTTAATCTTCTTATTGTTATTGAACCTCACCAAGGCCCGGTTTCCACCAAAGCGTAGAGGAGCGAAGACGAGAGATGTGCGGAAATCGGCCAATCACATTAGTTAAAATTTACACCTGATCTTTCGCTCTTCCTGTGAATCTGTGATTGGTCGAATTCGTCACATCTCCTTTCCGATCTGCTCGTCTCCGCTTTGGTGGATACCGGGCCTAAGAACAAAAAATTACTAGAACAAGCTGAATGTAGAAAACGGAGGACATTCTGTGTGTTCACACCTTGAGAAAGGCCTACGTTGGACTGCGTTGATTGAAGAACAATATTGCTTTAATGCCCCAGCATGGAAGCAAGGAAGTCGCTGTCGTTGCATGTAATCCCCCGAAGGGTTAGGCAGAGGTAGTTGTACCAGTTATGTTATAAATTCGATGTAATAGGGGGCGAGCCTATTGCCATCAACCTGGCACAAATTCAGACTCCGTGGCTGCTACTGAGAATTTCTTGATGAAAAAACCCAATAACACTTGGCCTAGGAATCGAACCCAGGACCTCATGCTCAGCAGTCGCGCTTGCGCTTGCGCGCCACTAGACCAACGCGGGTTACTTACTAAAAACGACCCATGTTCCTTCTTAGTCCTTTGTGTCCAGAGCCGCGGTATCTCTTTCGAAAAACCCGCAGCCCCAGCGGACGTCGGCCCTTACAATTTTGCTGATATCTCTTTGAAGCGCGCGTGGGACACGAACGCGCCGTCGACACGGCCTGTCTGTCGTCGTCATAAGACAGGCGGACGATGAGCTAGCCCATTACTCACCGTACACCATAGAGTCTTTGCCGTACACAGACCAGCGCCTACGGTGGCCAGAAGCAATCACGTAGCCCCCGACCGACGCCCGGACCGCCTCCCGCGGCGGCTGGGACGAGAGGTTCTCTCTCTTCTCACGTTCCGCCACCTCCTTCACTAGCATGACTGCTTCGCAGAAGAAGGCGACACCGCGGGCGGCGTCCCATACCCTTTCGCCCCGGACCACCATGGCTTGATCCAGGGTCGGACGGGATCAAGCCATGGTCCGGGGCGAGAGGGTATCGCCGCCAATCGCAGCTACGAGAACACGGCGGGGGAACGAGGTAGTCCTTACAAAAAACAATAGAAGAAGGAAGAAGATACCTATGTTGCCTGCCGGGGCTGCGGGTTGTTCGCAAGAGATACCGTGGTCCCAGACACGAAGGGATAAGAGGGAACATGGATGGTTTTTAGTCAGTAGAAGTCTGACATTCCGTTACGCTCCGCCTAGAGCAGCCAGCCTATGTTCCTAGTTTAGCTATAATCCAGATGAAGTGAAAGTCACTTCAAGTACTATTTAGTTATGAACCGCATTCTACACAATACTAACCAAGCCAAGTACCTAATAACAAGTTAGGTACTGTTTGTTTTTCACAGCAACATAGAATTGCAATTTTCGGCGATAACGGTCATGACATGTTTGCTAACCAGATAAATTGTGTGTTGGCCATTCTAACAACTTAAACCATTTCGAAACAAGGCCTATCTAATCTGTAACAATGACTACCAATAACTCAATAAGTGACTACTTTTAAGTGTAAGCAAATATGCGGTTTTTCAGAATATTACTTGACTCTGGCCATTTTGTTTGGAACACTATAGACCCAGACTGACTGACTGGTTAGATAGACCCAGTCTGGATTTTAACGAAATCCTGCAATACACCATATTAGTAACATGTAAATATCAAAATTTACACTGAAAAGTTAAATTTGAATCTACATAGGTACCTACTGCTACAAAATGTGTTTCAACAAGTGTTTAATCTCAATTTCTTTGTAGATGTCTTCGTAAACACTAGCATAGTGTCAACTCATCTCTGACATTTCCTGTCAATGTCACATTTTCAACCTTATCAAAACAGTTTACGGATTAAACGATTTATTAATTAAATTATAATGTTCTCATGAAAATAATGTGCTTAATTAATATACCTGTGTATATTTGACAGTAAGCATAAATGAGTTTAAGGATTAATGTGATGGGTTACAGATTTACCGCATCGAAATGTCTGGGTCTTTGTTTGATATTAACTTTTTTCATGGGATGTTATTTAGCAGCATTACCTATTCGATACGGTAAGGACTATACAAAGACATATTCTTGTTTATCTAAACCTTATACTTTAAGTGATTATTAACTAATAAATTCAATAATTTCCACAGAAAAAGAGTCCTTACCTAACCCTGTACGACAACGAATAACATCGAAAGAATTGCCGAAAAAGCGCCTAGCGGTGCTCGTGCCTTTTCGGGACCGCTTCGAAGAGCTTCTAGAATTCGTCCCTCACATGTACAGCTTCTTAAACCGTCAGAAGATACCATTTCACATATTCGTACTGCAGCAAAAAGATAATAATCGTTTTAATAGGGCTTCGTTGATAAATGCTGGGTTTAAATATTCACAGAAAGACTATGATTATATAGCGATGCATGACGTGGACTTGCTGCCATTGAATAACAACTTAAAGTATGATTATCCTGCAGCTGGACCTGTGCACATATCATCACCACAGACACATCCAAAGTACCACTATGACACTTTTATTGGGGGTATATTGTTGGTGAAAAGAGAACATTATGATTTAGTGAATGGTATGTCTAACAACTACTGGGGGTGGGGACTGGAGGATGACGAGTTTTATGTAAGATTAAAAGATGCTAACTTGACTGTGGTTCGACCAGGTAATATTACTACTGGAATAGATAATACATTTAGGTGAGTAACTAACCATTTATGCTTTAAATAAGGGGTCATCAAATTCATTTAAATTCTCATGACTTTTCTATTTAAGTCCTCGAGCGTCCTTATGAGCACCCGGTGGATCATAAGACATTCAAGCAATGTTAGCGGACGTTCAACAGGTTAATATTCTGTAATAATAACATTGTGAACTTATTCATTCCAATCCAACCAAAAAAAAATCTGTTATAATTCTATTTGCTACTGTCGCAAACAAAGCCAATGTCAATCAGTCTGCCAATGTGTAAAAAGAAAAAGCAGGTTATTTAAAAATTTAGAACAATAATTTTCCAGTGTTTCTATGGCACATAACATGAGCAGTCAGAGACAAGAGACACTCACTGCCGCACTCAGAGAGCTTTAATGATTACTTAGGCCATCACTTAGTAAAGGTTTTGACAGTTTTGTCATTCAAAAGTATGTCAAATCTTTACTAAGTGACGGCTTAAATATCTCTGAGAACCGCAGTAAGAGATAAACTGCTAGAATCATCACTCTGGATAGCTTTTGTTTGTTTCCCACAAGCATTATTTATTCTTAATATTTAAGAAAACAATATTTATTCCCAATCAAATAGCAATGCAAATGTATTCATCAAATGATTATCTACATTAAAATAATGCATAATCTGTTTGAGTAAATCTTATCGCAAACAGATTGTGCATTATTTTGTGTACTATCAATTTAGATTAAGTGTTTTTAAAACAGTAGCCATTTTGCTTGCAAACTGAATAATAATCAACTGAGCTACACAACAACTGACATATATGTGAGCACTGACTGGACAGGTCGCTCAAATCTGTACGGTTCTTTGCTCAAAAGACGTTCTCAGACACAAAATGGGGAATTGTGTCATCTGCAGTCTTCTTAAGAGTTCCCCATTATGATGTCTGGACTTTGTACCGACCCTGAGTAACTGCTGAGTTTATTTTTGGTGTTTCTTCAAATAGGACACACCAATCCAGACTTTCTACAACCAATTTACAGAAATAAGTGTCATTTATGAACCTCCTATATTAAATTTTCTTGTTATTAACTCAAACCGGACTTTGTATTGTGTAGATTCAGACATATTACAGAAAAAAAAAATTGTACGCCAATTTATAATTTTAACATTCTTGCTCGGAAACAGATGAACTGATTTTGTTTTCATAAAAAAACATAGGCCTACAGATGACCGTTTTGGGTTGATCGGCTATGGGGAACCAGCAAGAAACCCCATGGCCCATTTAGTTTTTTAACCATCTTTATACTATCTTATTCCAGACATATCCACGACAAGACCTACCGCAGACGAGACATGCGGAAATGCTTCAACCAACGCGAGGTAACCCGTCGCCGCGACCGCCACACCGGGCTCCACGACGTTCAGTTCAACCTGCTCAACACACACACGGTTGCAGTGGACGGGTTAAACGTCACTGTGTTGAATGTGGAACTCCTTTGTGATAAGAATAGGACGCCTTGGTGTCAGTGCCCTGAGCCAGTGAAGCCTGCTAAGAAGAATTAGGTAATACTAAATGATTGGTTAGGGGGTGTCTATTAATTATGTGGGGCATTTTTGGGGATTTTCAACGCCCCTTCTCGCTTGGGTGAAATGTCGTAAGATTTGACTTGACCCCCTAAAATCTCACGTGAAATTATCAAACTGCGTAGTTAAGTGTAAATACGTTAATCTGTGCTTGATTGCGTTGGATATATTTCGAAAATATTTTTTTTTCTCACAATCATTTTCATTAAATATTATTTCCTTTTTCAGCTAGATACTCGTACCTACATATAAATTACATTTTTAAATATTTATTATTATGTCGAATTTAGCCATATTTTCGTGGACAAGCATGTTTACTTAATTAAACCCAGTTTTCACGCATATTTACACTGTTTCTTGCGGGAAAAAATACGTGGTATTTACCGAGAGCCCCTCACATAATTAATGGACACCCACTTATGAGATTGCTAAGAATGTTTATGTAAATTAATTGTTGTATGGAAATGGAATTGATTGCAAACGAAATCGAAAATTAATATTTATTTTATATTTATACATTTCGTAAACATGCATTTTCAATATGGCAACTTAGATTTCTATAATTTTAATACGTTTTATTAGTTGATATAAAAAAAACTGTAACATCATTACTTATTGTGTTTATGTATGTACCATAATATTTTATACTCATAATAATAATTAAGTTTTAACACTCAAATAAGAGAAATACTCTGTTACTAGTCTATACGTAGTACCTATCATTAAAATTTATAGCCATTTTTTTATTACGACATTTGTTTTTATCCGACTGCGGCGAAGCCTAAAAGGAGGGTTATTATCTTATATATCATAGGCTGCATCATTTTTGGTTTTTTAGTTTTAGTAAAGATCAGATCATGAGAGCATAATATGTTGTTGTAGGCACCTCCTTGAAATATACCATGATAATTTTATGGATTTTGTGCGAAATTAATTATAAGAGTTACTACGGTTTTGTGGGACTTAGTTTATAAGTTTATTTACTTACAAATGTGTGAATATAAACAAATAATAATAATAAATGATGGTGTGACGGTTGACAGTAGAGAATGGAAGAAACAAACATGTTGCGCCTCCCAACTAACATGGGACAAGGGCAGGAAGATGATGATAGTTTATAATGGTTCCCACTGTTGGGAAAGGGTGGGCCATGATCATCTACGCAGGCTCAGAGCGGGTTAGTGGTTTCTATACGATGTTTTCTCCTTTACATTGATGAAATTATTTACATTAAAAAGTGCCTGTCCAGTTTCGAACCTGTATAAGTCATACATGGCTGTGTCCATTTGACCAACCAAGTTCGCATCCTTTCTTTTAACCTTTTGTACGCCAGAGTGTACGCAGCGCATTTTTTTTTATTTGTCGGCTAAATCCGACAGTGGCGCTCAAAAGGTTAAAAATATTAAATTAAGTGGCAAACAAGTCTGTAAGTTTGTAAATAAAACAACAAGTGTAAATAAATAAACCATTTTATTTTGGTGTAAGTAAGCGTTATTTTTACATTCATTGGTAACATATTCGAAGCGGATATTATTATCAGTTTAAACAATGTTTTTTGCGAATCTACAGTTAACTACAAGGCGGCAGCGTTAATCTGTTGATTTTAACTGATTACAGCATGTTCCTGTCTAACTGAACAGATGTTTAATTTACTATGTAGTTAAATAACTGATATCAACGCATAGTAACTATAACATGTACAAATGATAATCCTAATCGGAAAAGCAAGATAATCGGTTTCCTATCAACGGTGTAAAGTTGAAAACCTTTGATAAACAATACGAAAGTTATATGGAATTGAGAAAAATCCTTGCTGAAGTCAGTCTAAGAATATTGCTACCGCAAAACGGGTTCCATAGAAACAAATTTGTGGGATTTGAATGTTAAATTAAAATGGTATGTTGTCAAAACCGTATCCAAATTATAAAGTAAAAATCCGACTACTTGTTGGTAACCTAACAAATTAATTCTAAGTTATATGAATAGAGACAAAAGTTTAAAAGGGATTTTTCAAACTTTTGTCTCTATTTATCCCGTTTTACGGATACGCTTAAACTGACTGTAAGGATTTGTTCTGATAGTTATGATGTCTTAAAGATCTTGAATATCCCAATTTTCCGTAAGTAGCGCCCATCGTTGAAGTTAACAGTATGATCGGTAAGAAAAACCATTCTATTACAGTCAAGAAATATAATTGTTTATCAAATTGACACACTACGCTAAGTTGCTGTTTTATAGTAATGAAGTCGGTAGTCAATTTGTTAAACAATTAAATTACCGGACTTTACATATTACATAGTTACATAGTAGTAAAACGGTTTGTGAAAATGTATATTTTCGTTATAAAAGCCGTATAGGTTCTATTTTCTTTTTGACTTAATATTAGGTACAGATCCCAGCATATCAAAGCTATCCGGAACTGTCAAATTATCCCAATCAAGCTTGAACCTAATGCTATAGCGATAAAGTTGAAAATCTATTAAAGAAAATTGACAGATTGTAGTAGTTTGATGTAATGGCGTCTGTACATTTTTATTTGACTTGATATTAATTTAGATTATATATAAAATAACAGATTTACAAAATAACGCTTTTTTTTGTAACTTATTGCAGTAACAATAAGTTACAAAAAATAGCTTGAATAAAAGTTTTCGCACATTACACAGGATCGTCGCCGATCCAGTCTGAATCGACTGACAGCAAAGCATTTAAATATGAGCTTTATATCATGTCCCTTACGGTAGAATTTTCAACATTTACTTGAAAGAGGTTTAGATGGATGGAATTCTCTTTATTATGTAGACATCAAGCTACTATAATAATATACTTTTATTTCAGACCAAGTTTGTCCATAATTAATTAATACTATAATTTGCCAAACTTTAATAGATTTTCAACTTTATCCCTAAAGTTTTAGGATGAAAGTTGAATGGGAAAAATTTACAGTTTCGGGTGGCTTAATGTGCTGTAGCTTGTGGAAAGAGACGTAGTAAACGACGTGTGCTCCACACTTATGGCCATGTTGAAATTTCTACCGTAAGAATCACAATTTAAAGCTTACATTTCAATACTTATCGAATGAGGGCAAAATAATTTTAGATAGTCATAATGACTTCACTAACGTTTAGTGATATATATTTCATGATAATGCTGTATTGTATGAAACGTTTAGACCACTAAGTTACTATACGTTACATTGCAAGCTTTTTCAAACCAGTTTAGACTGATTAGGGACTTGGCTACTTTCGTAGTGTTTTTGGTAGTAGATGTGTTTTTAAGTGGGATCCTGTTATAACCTTTGAACACCACGGTCGGCTATAGCCGATAAATGACACGTCACCGTCGGCTGTAGCCGACAACAAAACGTCATTTGTGACTGCTGTTTAATACAAAATAGTGTCAAATAAAATAAAGCTCCAAAATTAATCCCAAATTGTATTTAAAAATATGGGACTAAAAGCAATGATTTATTGGTTATCCATAAGATGATGAATAATTTTTTTGTTGGTATTTGTGTCTTCGGGAAGGGACGCCGATGCATTTACGCTGTCTCCTATCTACCCCACTGTTTACTACCTCAAAAATACTACCTATTCCGTCCGGTCCATAATCTGTCCGCAACGGTTTGTCCGGATATTTATTGCAGCTAAAAACACTAATATAAATCTATGTGGTAACATTCATTATACGTACAGGTGTGATTAAGAACTAATTCAAGACTGTAACACTCTATGAATAAATTATCTTGTGAATGTATTTTGCTGAGATGCTGTAGAAAAGATTTTATACTTGTCTAAAAATAACATTACTAAAAACATACGTTCTCAGATACGGCCTCAGTTTTTCATTCCGAAGACCATTACTTCAACTAATTCTTTAAACGTCTATTCCAGATTCCTAAAAAAAAATATTCTCGATGTAAAATATTCGTAAGCAAGCTTGCGCTTACTAATATGTACGTCTCTACCTAACCCTACAGTGATTACAGGCGTGTAACTAAAATAGCTTTAGGGTTCTACTAACACAAATTGTATTATATCATAATTATGTATTTACGATATATTATATCTATGGGCTAAAAATGTCTGAAAATAAATAAATGTTATGTTTTTTTTTTCTACAGCATCGAATATGGAATATCGGCGTTATGTTAAAAACTCACGAACCTTACCTACTTGCTAAACCATAAACAAGGAACATAGGAATTAAGTATCCTGTTGTGACAGCCATGGTCAAATGACATGCAAAATTTACAAAATATCTCTTAAAAACACATTCTGGAAATGAATAAATAGGCTATTTTGACTGGTTACTTAAAGGCAAGATTCACTTTACATCTAAGTAAGCATTTCTCACGAATGCGCAAATTTTTCGTTCATATTCGTATGCGGCGCGGCGGTTGCTCACATGACTATGAAAATTCTGCAAGTAATAATAAAGCTTATTTTAGCTTACTTCGCTCAGTAAAATCATGTGTGACCAAATAACAAATACACATCATATCTCATGATGTAAAGTTGATAAGGTAACCAGTGGTATTTTTTTAAACGATCCAATTTTTTTTTAATTATAATTTACATGTCATTCAACCTGGCCAGACAACTAAATAAGTTAACTAATCAGATCCTTACAATTAAGTACACATTGTATATGCATAACTATAAAATAATAAGTATAAACAAATTATAAATTTAAATCATATCAAATCACAACAATAACTACATATTTCAATATTTTATAAAAATGTTATAATGGCGCTCACCATACGGCCTCACATCAAACTATACATTTGCAGCATAACGTGGCCTCGCGTTGTATAGATTTCTTATAAAATGACAGATCCACACAAACTGGTTTTGTATAGCTTGATTCGTTGGCGTACCCTATAGAAGTATAGAATAACAGACTGTAATTTATACCTGACATAATTTTGTACATCAAAAGCAATGCATTACTCTAATATTTTGTACATAGCAAATTTTTTGTTACCTTTTTGAAATAAACTTAAATATTTATTTGAACTTTTATCTTTGAATCACTAGCCAGAAACGTAAAATAGATATTTGTTTGGAAGGTATAATTTTTGGGGTAAATAAAAAGAAAACTAAAGACAGAAATTCTCCATGCTTAAGTTAGCAAGGAATTTGAGCAAACAATTATTTTAAATAACAATCTTTTAGTCATCAAAATGGGATTATACATCATCTGCCTAGCCTTTTCTCAACTTTTATATGGGTTGCCTTCCAGTCTTACCGGATGCAGTTGAATACCAGTAATTTACATGGAGCGACTGCCTATTTGACCTCTGCATCCCAGATAGCCATATAATTTAAACTTCAGCCAGTGATTTAGTGAGTCGACATTACAAACACATCAACATTTGGCTATTTTCAAAGTTATTTTATCCCATTTTTATAACTAAAACATTATTTTTTGTTACAGCTGAACATTGGTGTGAAAATAAACTAAATATTACCCGGCTACTGAGACGCAACGGTTAATAAGCATTGAATCTGATTTTATCAGTGTAGGTATAACTGACAATCTTAATTTTTACACTCAAGGAATTGCGGCTACCCTAGACCAGCTTATCTTAAGTTTATTTTCACACCCATATTTAGCCACACAATTTACATGCAACTTGAAAATGATAAGCATTTAATCACAGAAATATTAAGCACATCAAACATCTTAATATTAGGTTTACTTAGTTTGATAACTCACTCATACAAAATGCTTCTACTTAAATAATAAAGGGAAGTACACAATAAGCCTAAAACATGCTAAGGCTATTCACCTAGTTTTATATGAAAAACGATTGTGCAGCTCTGTTAAAAACTACTTTAAAAGCCACTAAATTATCATATTTACTTAACAGATATTTTTGCTCATAGGAAAATGTGATTTTCTCATTACTTAATATAGACTTTAGACGCTACTAAATACAGTTGAAAATAGCAGAGTTGCATAGTCGTTGTATGGCATAACAATTGACAATTGATAATCAGGCAGAATATTAAGGCTGATATTTCACTAAGTAAGTATAGAAGCGCGATTACGGTCAGACAAAGCTAGGCTGGTTCTGAACCGCGGCTATGGGCTGTTTGAAACTTTGTGGAATTACCGTTCAAGAGATATAGACTCCTCAGGGTCAACTTTTTGGTCGAAAATTCAATTCAAACACAAATTCATTATTTCATACAAGAGTCCATAGTGTTAGTATCAAAATGGAGGTCTATCTTTGTTCAGGAAAAAAATTGTAGGTATAAATGGGTTGATTATCTTGATGAGAAACCCATGTGGTACCACATAGGTTTCACGCGTTTCGTGTAATAAAAATAGCAATTAGGCATTATTACAATATCCTTTATACTGATCAATTCCTAGTTTTCATAGCCGTAGCTAATTTCTAAAATTGCCAACAGTAATTATTTTGGACTTTTTTATGTGTTTGTTTATATTTTGGTGAGAACGGCACTCGTGGGAAGCAGCTGGAAACGAGGTGGTACAGACTGTGTTGCCATCTGGATGCTGAGCTGAGGGCCTTGGCATTATAAGTTTTCTTTGTTTATTTGTTTTGTTTAATTTTTATGATATTTTCGTTATTAATTCCAAAAAACACATTTTCTTTCTTTTTATATTTTACCGGAACCGAACTCTGTAAAAAGTCACTGACATGACGCTGACAAGCTTAGCATTCCGACAAAAAAACAAAACCTGACAAAAAATGGGGGAACATATCATGCAGGTTTTCCACGAAAGCTTCAAACAAGCCGATAAGTATGTGTCCACTAGTTGATATTATTACATTGTTTTATAATAACAAAATTACATTATTTTATAGGAACCCAAAAATACTTAGTTTTGCAAATATTGAGCACGTATTAAATTAATACGTCATATTTATATAAATATCCTCCAAAAATATTGTTTACTTTGCCACAACTTTTATCACATTCCATTGCATTTCAATGATATTTATTTTAAAGTACATTAAAAAGACATGTTTTGCAACAATTTTATATTTTACCACTGACAACATTTAAAAAAGGATAGCAACCCCAAAAGCAAAACGTCAATTTTGAAATTCGGAACGTCAAACTAGTGGACACAGTAGGCACTACGTAGACAAAACTTATAACTAAGGTCCTTTCACAGTAATTTTACCTCTGACTTTAATCAAATATGGTTGCGAATCGTTTGCCCAGTGAGAAGCTTGTCAAAATGACAGTGATCCTTATTCGCGTGCCAATAAAGTTGTTATTAGGTCGTCGTTGTCAGAGGTAAAACAGAGGACTGTAAAATAGATTAGGGTGTGCGCGCTCCGCCCTCCCCGCTACGCTTGCTACGGAGTTGCTACGAACTCGCTACGTCCCGCTACGGCGTGACGTCATCGGCGCGCGCGCAACACGTCAGCTACAACGCGCAGCCGCCTCCCTACGCACACAACACCCATGGTTAGGAGAAAAATAAAAAAGGGGGGAATTACATAACGTAGTGTTGCATGGTTCTTTGGCGTAAGGTCTAAAAATGAAAAAAAAATACCGTGTTTTTTCTTTTTAAAAAACTGCTAAAAAGTGTATGCTTTGACGGGATCGGCGCTCGTATTAATACATTTCGTTGGCAGCCATCTTTTTTTCAATACCTGACAATATCATTCAAACGCCATTAGAATCATGCAATAATATTAGGACTTAGAAATGCAGCGATATATTCTTGCAATCAGCCAGGAACTTATTTAAAGAAATGAATTAAAAGCTTTTTTAGTGAGTGAAACCTCTTTTGTGCATATTTCATACACAGTGTCGAGTTTATTAATACACATGTAATAGAAATCTGGCTATTCGATACAGAAATATTATCGTCTTATTTCTAGTTCCATGCGGGGCAAGACTAGGTACAAAAATCATACAGAATAAATTCTCAATGGATAAGGGGACAATAATTACTTTAGGGCACATAAACATCTATAAGAAGCAACATCAATAGAACATGCTAAAAATAAATGTATTAAAAACGCCATATAATTTCAATTTTGTAACAATTCATATAGACAGCAAGTTTGAGTCATATTATATCTTAGCAGAAAACGGTAACAGTCGTTTAATTCCACTTCAAGCAATCCAACTTTGAGCACAAGTCAATAAAAATAAAGTAAAACAATAGTTACAATGCTATGCGTGTAAGTCGTTAGCTTAAAACTAAAAATATATCCAGGAATATTAGAAATTCGATAGTTATCATCATTATCTCCAAGAAATTCATGAGCACACTTAAATACTAATAACCCTAATTTAACAAACTACTTTAAAACATTTATTATTATTTAATACTGTAACATTTATACTTTTAATTATTTTATATTACATACAGAGACTATAATCAATTCAATAATGCTTTATTTTCATGCTACCTACACTTTTAAAATATGTTTCATGCAAGAAAACAATAAATAGGAACTATAAATTGGCACTATTAAGAAAATACTGCTATAAAAAAACGCTATCAACGAGTATAAATAAGATCTGAGAAAGCAGCTATAACTGCAAATAAAGCATCGAAGGAGCTCTTTTGAAATGAAATACAAACTCCGTCCGGAAAAAATCCGGAGTCCAGATATATTTAACTATTAATCGAAGTATTTAAGATACAACTATTTAAAACTACATTTTAAAATACTTTTTTTATTTAGGGTTTTATTCACAAACGATTATTAAACTAGTTAGACGTTTAAACATCCAAAAGAGTTTAAGCGAACGTTTATCATTATTTTACTAAAAGCAACGTGTATGAATAAACCATATATATGTCTTATTTATTTAACAGATATCTTAAACATTAGATTTGGCTTAGGAAAGTATCAAAGCAGTAAAAAAGTTAATTGCACATGTGTGGAGTTTGGAGGCCGCAAGAAATATACAGGGTGGTAGGGACATAGACGCACAACCGATTACCATGTATTAGTACCACCCTTCACCCCTCAGTTGTTTCTTACAATAGTGCAATACCTACACGGTCAAAATTTATGGAAAAGATGATTTTTTTAATTTGTATTTTGCGTCAGTTTCTTTTCAGAAAATCTACTATTCCATAAAAACCTGAGAAATCTTTTCGCCTTTTATACAAAACATTGTGCGTCGATGTCCCGAGCACCGAGTTTAATTGTTAAACTTTTAATTATTGAAGCCTCAATCATGATTTATAATACTTTGTGCTCTGACATTTGGCTTTAATGTAAAAATGTGCTTTATTAATACTTGATAAGGTTATTTTTAATTAACATTTATATAATTATATTTATAATTTAAAAAAATTTAACCCCTTAATTTTTAATTTTGTCTAGTTATTTCTCCTTATATTAGAAAATGTATTTTATTATATTTTTTTATAAAGTAATTAAGTACCTAATACATATTACAATATTGTACGAACATACCCAAATGCATTTTGTATAATAAACTTATGTTTATAACTCTCTCTTTAAAAGTATACTTTCTAAGGTAATTCCGTAATAAATGTATAGAAACATGTTTATCTATAGAAACAACACTTACTGCCGCACTCAGAGTTCATTTAAACCAAACCAGACGATTCACATGAGTGAGTATTCATTTTCGTTCTACGTTCATTATTTGTTCTGCATGACTAACCAAGTTATTAACGTTTCGTATCGAATCTCTTTCTACAATCGTTAACGCTTCGGCCTAACCGATTTTAGAAAGCGCTATGTTAGTACCCAACTTGCCACGACTCGAGTCGATCGCATTTTCTCGAATATCTTTAGAAAACGCCTTTACTTTACTCTATGGTGAGCGTTCCTACAAAAGTCAAACTAATGTCAAAGTGACAGTTGTCAACTTTATGCGCGAGTTGAAACTTTGGTTTGTGATTTTTTAAGCGTTAACTATTGTAGCATCTTTCAATCAACGTAAAACATCAATAGGCAACCCGCGGGACCGGGAATGAATGGAATGAAATACAAAATTGGCAGAAAGTGAGCGTCTGATTTCGCGTCTGAAATTATCAGTGAGTGTGGCAATGTAAACTTTATAATTACTAGTAATAACTAGATTACTACTAGTAAATTTAATCATCTTATAGTAAAAGGTACAATATTATAAAAAAAGATTATAAATACATTATAAATATTTACAAATGATTATATTTTGATGTAAAGAACATTAATAGCTTTAATATAAATTCCACTGTTTATTATATGACATAGCCTATCAATACAGTTATTTTAATGAGAAATCGAAGGAGGAGGCATGAAATGTATGCATGTTTGTCAAGTTAGTCTTTTCTTATATTTTATTAGGGTCTTATCAGCCGTCGGATTCAAAATTATTTGAGACTGCTTTCGAGTTTTTGACATAGGAAAATAGTTGCATTTTACCATGGAACCGATTACAAGTCGGTTCCATCTCTTCATCATCAGTCTAGCCCTTTTCTAACAATGTTGAATTCGGCTTTCGGGTTTACTGGATGGAGCTGAATACCAGTATTTAACATGGAGCGACTATATGACCTCCTACAACCAAAAGTACTCGGTAATTTAGATATGTAATACGAGGAAATTGATTCAAAATATTCATGAAATCTCTTCCCTTAAAGAAATACGTTTTGGGACAAGCAACTTACTTAGACTTTGTAACTAACTGATCTACTCCTTTCAGATGATGAAATGATCTGTATATTGTAATGATAAACCCCAATATTTAAATATTAAAATGTCAGTCAGAAATTGATGAAAACTTGCTTAAAAGCAAATTGACAAATAAATTCACAGTTTGGAAGACATTTCTTAGAAAAACTGTTCGACCAAAGCATTCTTCGTTTTTACAAGCATTAATTATTCTATACATCATGCTTTCTTTATGTTTTAAATGATGAAGTTATAGAAAATAACAATTCCAAGTAAATTGACTGTATCAGGTATCTGATTAAATTCCGTTATTTTTCTGACAATCCCATTTATCTAATAATAAATAAATCAAGATGTTCTCGTCTATCTGCTGGTCTATGTTACCTTTTCACGCCGTAACGGACGAACGGGCTTCTAGAACACACATGTTTATAATTACAACCCACACAAATAAATATATATATATATATATATATATATATATATATCTGTGAGTAGATCTGGTACGTAATAAAAATCACCAACAAACAAACGCGTATTAAAATTCCAGCAGAATCTCAACTTTTACCATAAACTATAAACCCCAGCCCCCATTCTAAACGATAGCCTCCGTATCACTAATAACATGAATCCCATGCTTCGTCAAAATCAACCGTACGATATCGTTACAACTACGCGTCTTATAATTCTTGGAATTGTCCTTAATCTTAATACTCTTCACCTTATCACACAACTTACTCACTTCCGACTTCGACTTCTTCATTTCATCCGGCTTCAGTTTCCTAATAGTCGAAGAACAACGTTTTTTCGAAGCCTCGACTTCGACTTTCTCTACATTACCTTCACTTACCCGTCTTTTGTATAAGTCGAAGTCGGAGTCTTTGCTAAGATAGCTATCAAGGGAGCAATATGTTGTGTCTAACGTTACCTTGTCGACTTTGTGTTCGGTTGCATCACTGACGATTTTCACAGCTTTTCCTGGCACGTATGTCGAAGGGACTTTGTCGAGATACGCTATTTTAGGCTTTAAAGGCCCACAGATAGGGCTTACAGAATCGGTATGCGAGTTAGGCATAAGGAAGTTAGTTTTCCTTGGTCTTTTGACGGTGATTGTCTCATCAATTATAGAAGGTTTGTCTCTGATTGATATGAGGATGTTTTTAAAGCTGGTTTCCTCAGGGGAGGCCATTATGACGTCTTGTGGTGATCGTTTGTCGTAGTTAGCGATCAAATCATTTAGAATGTTATACTCACTGTTTCCGGGCAGCGTGAAAGAGTTTGTGTGTGTTAGTATTTATATATTAAATTGTGACTTAAATATAAGGGTAAAACGCCGATAATTACAAATATGTTTTGTGCCTCGAATTTAGAAAATGTGATTGAGCCGTTTTAAGTATTGTCGTTATAGAAACTGAAGTTTCGTGATGTATTTTGTTTTCAAAAATAAAAGAAAAACAAGGAAATAACCTTGATTGTACCTTTTATTTCCATAAAAATAATTATAAAAACAGTACTTATAATAGTAAAAAATCTAAAACTGCAAACTGAATATAAAATATCTACAACTTAAATAACTGACTTTTAATGTAAAAATAATATCTATTAAAATAACAAATAAATCTAAAAAAATTATATCTAAAGGTAAAATACACAAAAAATTTGCAAGTCATGCAAAAATCAACATAACAAGCATGACAATAAAGTGTAACGTCAAACCAGTAGGGACAGTTGTAAACTTGCTGATGACACCAGACCTTGACATATAAAGTTTAAACGGACCACGAAGCCATCAATCAACCATGCATTCAGTACATCAAACGGAAACGAACGTAGAGAGACCTCTACGCAAAATATAGCTGGTAAATGACTTTTTGTTGTCCGTTTTTCGGTAGAACTCAATATAACGCGCACAAAACACGGCTGATCGATGCATTGACAGGTGTCATGTAAGTATTTAAAATAAAATTGTAGCATAAAAAGCTTGGTACTTTGAAGGCAATCCCAAAAAAAAACATTGCTCTGATGGATAAACAAGGGCCTTGCGACGTCGCTAAGGGTCTTTCACCCTTAATAGTTCAGTAAATAATCTGTTAAGAGTACATAGTCAGCAGCCAGTCCGTAATTACATTTTGAAAATATATAAAAGTATTTAAAATAATAATAAAATAAAAAAACAAAATAACAAAATCGTAACAAAACTGAACTACAAACATGTCGACGGAATGAACTACGGCAAAAGGTCTGTTCGTTTTATCTAGCGCAATGATTGCTTAATTATTCCCGGAAAATGATACAGGGTCAAATATAATTAGCTAGTGAAACTATAAGTCAGTAACAAAATTTCTTAGTGTTATTGACTCCAGAAAAACCATTAAATCTGTTTATTTATTGTTCTATCACATTTAGATTTAGAAACCCGTAATGCATGTACGCTAGCACATCAAGCTATAAGAAAGCTGCAACATTCTTTGATAGGTTTTCAAGTTTATCGCTAAAGGTAAAATGTAAGTGGTTTACTTTATGATTTTTTTTATTTCTAGAGCCATACGTTTTAGTTTTTGATTTTATCTTTGTTATCAATTATTTTTGTGAATCCTGGTTAACCAGAAATTCCCAACGGTGTACATCCAAGACTGTAAATCTTCCACCATATACCTAAGATATGTTGTTCACAGAAGCTGTTGGTTAACCCATTTTTTTTTTTTTGAAAATTTTTAAGTAATATAAATAAAGCATTAGGTTCAATGTTGATTGAAAAAATTTGACAGTTTCCTGTAGATTGATATGCGTGCGTCTGTACCTAATTAACTTCGTCTAAATTGACCATTGCTTAGCTCAAAATTGCTCAATCATTCCCTAACCCAAAAGTTGCACAACCATTCTTTACTCAAACATTGTTCTATTTATCTACCAGTCTTCAGCCAATAAAATATCTCTATAGTACTCACGTGACACAATGCGGTGCTCCATACAAACGATGCTGCCTCACATAGGCGAGCACGGCATCATCTGTGAGGTACTTGGCACTCTCACCGCGCCGCACTAGCCGTCTGATCTGAGTGGAACTGACCTCGTTGGCTATGTAGTTTGTTACTAGGATTACGTTGTTCTGGAAAGGAGAATTTTAAAGGCTTTAGGCTACAGAAATGACCGCCCGGAGCGGGAGGAGTCATTTGATGATTTTCTACCATCAAAAAAGAAAAAAAAAGCAATAATGTAGTTTCAGGTTAATGAAAGAATTTATGGAATCGGTTCGGAAGTTCCGAAGAGGGTCAACTACATACAAACAAATAATACCTTTTTACAATATTACTATGGATTGGTATCATCATCATCATCATTTCAGCCGAAAGACGTCCACTGCTGGACATAGGCCTCCCCTAAGTGTCGCCACATTGACCGGTCCCGTGCATCTCGCATCCAGCGGATCCCCGCAACCTTCACCAGGTGGATTGGTATATTATCATAGTTTTCCTGCCCTTGTCCAATGTTGGGGTTGGCTTCCAGTCTTATCGGATGATCCCAGTGTTTTACATGGAGCGACCTGAGCTATCCAGGTTGCTTAGTACCGGATGGACAAAATTTGAGTTGTCGACTCGAAAAGATGGAGCGACTGCCTAACTGACCTCCTCAACCCAGATTACCTATAACAACTGTCAGATATCTACAAAAGACAGCCGAGACCCGTTGGTCGGTGGTTGGTTGGTCGTTAAGCCATTGCTAAACGTGCTTTCCGAGGCACGGAGTACACTGATTATGTAATCCACGGCGTGGATCACCCATTACATAACCAGTTTACCCGTGGATTCCACGGGACAAACCCAGGCGAGCTTAACTTAGAGATGGACTCGAGCGGCTGTCATTATTTAGCCAAAAGCTAATATTATATGATGTAGATATTTACCCTATGTTTGTAGAGCATGTCGGACTCGTATATGAACCGGCCCGGGTCGCAGCCGGCGCGAGTCACCACCACCAGCCCGTGGCGACCCACTATGTTCTCCAACTGGAAATAAATTGCACAGTGGTTAAAACTATAGGACGTGTCTTTGTTTCCATGTAAGATGGGTAGGCCTTTAGTGTGCGACGTAACATGTGTTGATACTCTTGCGCCATCACATCTTCAAAGTTCATCGTGCTGTGCTGGCGTTGCCGCTGCGTCTGCGGTGAACCCCAAGCGGCGTAAATATAGTAACCTTATTGGTAACTATATTTTCGATCCATTTGGGGTTGAAACTATAGTAAACTCAGGGGCCGTAGGTTCCTAGTGCTCACAGCCTTTTCAAGGACATTTCAAAACACTTTGACACTTTCCGTGACCCAAAGGCTGGCTTTACATTAGCCAGAAGCTTAGCGTTCCCAAACAACGTGGTAACTGTCAAATTGACTGACAACCGTAAGACTGCTGTCAAAGATCGTGAAAAAGTGACAGTAACCATGGATATTCTTGCCGATTCTTCTTCAAAGGAAACGACCAACCCGAACCATGCAGCTTTTCTCGACGTGTTATAAGGGCCCATGTAGGCCTATGTGAAACAAAATATTATGATTTTGCTACATCAAACACTTACAACACGACCACTTACTTACGACCACGAACCGGAAGACGCAGCGTTGGGAGGCCTCCCACCAGGTGGACCGACGACATCGTGAGAGTCGCAGGCAACCGGTGGATGCAAACGGCAGGTTGCCGTTCGTTATGGCGTTCTATGGGCGAGGCCTTTGTCCAGCAGTGGACGTCTTACGGCTAATGATGAAAACACTTACAAAAACTAAACTACTCACATCTTCATCAGACCACAGTCCTGGCGTCGCAAACGACTCCAACAGATCAGCTCCACACAACAGCTTGACCGTCACACCGCTATCTGGCACGTTACCGTTCAGCTTCTCCATCAAGTTATCTGGTTCATCCAAGCTGTTTAGGTTGATGATGTCGTCCGGGAGCCATGATGGAGGGTCAGGGTCGTTCTGGTTCGTTAAGTAGTTGTTTATTGTGTCCTGGTGAGAAAAGCAGATGATTATTTTATGCAGTAGCAGTATCACGATTTGTGGCCGTGAAAAGTAAAAAAGTTTATCTACACTAATATTATAAAGAGGAAAGATTTGTATTTTTGTGTGTATGTTTGTAATGAATAAACTAAAAACTACTGGACCGATTTAAAAAAATCTTTTACCGTTGGGAAGCTACACTATCCCCGGGTGACATAGGCTACTTTTTATCCCTGTATTCCCACGGGAACGGGAACTACGCGGGTGAAACCGCGTGACGTCCGCTGGTTAACAATATAGAAGAACAATCTTACATACAAATCTCAACAATCATCTGAAAGTACCATTTATGAAATCTTACTACTTTCTGCCGACTGCCTCGTTGGTGTAGTGGTCGCAAGCGCGACTGCTGGAAATGAAGTCCTGGGTTCAATCCCAGGTTGGCTAAAGCGTTATTGGGTTTTTCCCTCAGGAACTTCTGTAGCAGCAGCCACAGAGTCTGGATCCGTACCCGATTGATGGTAATAGGCTCGCTATTACATGGTTTTTTGACATAACTGGCGAAATGTGAGAGTACTATTACGTACACCTCTGTCAAACCCTCCGGGAATAACAGGCGTGATGTAATATTCTGTTTAATCACGATGACACGGTAGTTTTTAATTACAATCAGTCATAATGATAACGAGGTTCAATATTTAAGAATCTAGTTTTTGTACTTTAACTGCGGTACTCAGAGATATTTAATGATTACTTAAGCCGCCACTAAGTAAAGATTTGACATACTTTTGTATGACAAAACAGTCAAAACCTTTACTAAGTGATGGCCTAAGTAATCATTAAAGCACTCTGAGTGCGGCAGTAAGCTCTGTATGGCCTCAATTAATTGTTTGTTATGTTAATCTTATCAATCTAAAATAGAATGATTTCATCTATGATGACTATTGAAATAAGTTCTTTTTTTACTATTAATCACACATAAACAACTTGGTCATGTCATTCAAGTTTTATCGATATCAATGACTGATCTGTCTGTTGATGTCATTCTTTAGTTTATGAAACTCATTCAGATAAGTTATGGAATTAGGCGTTACTTTATAGCAGTGCTAGTCTAGTGGTAAGACAGACAGACTGAAAAGTCATAGGTCTTTTTTATTGGAGGGTGGGAAATCATCAAATAACTCCTCCCGCTCAGTGAGCAGAACAGGGAGTGTCAGACTTCCACTGACTAAAAACCACCCATGTTCCTTCTTGGCCCTTTGTGTCGAGGCCGCGGTATCTCTTCCGAACAATCCGCAGCCCCACCGGACGTCGGCCGTTGCGGGCCCTCATCGTCATAGGACGGACGGACGGTGAGCTAACCCATTACTCACCGTACACAAGCCCGAAGCAACAGCTCTTGAGTTCGAACCCGAAACACGCACCTCTGATTTTTCGAATTCATGTGCGTGAGTATTGTTGATCACTCGCTTCGGTGAAGGAAAACATCATGAGAAAACCAGCATGGCTGAGAGATAGGTGGCATGTGAAGCCAAGTCAGTGGTTCATGGATGGCATAGAAACTCAGACACCAGGTTAGACAATGACCACACGAATGTGGCGACAGTCGGCGGAGGTCTATGTCCAGCAGCGGACGTCTTTTAGCTAAAATAATGATGATGGTGATGTTGACACGATAAAGTAGAAGAAGGCGTTACTTTGCGGAGGAAATCATGACATTAAAGTATGCGGCACCCCTAGAGCGCCAATAACAATATTCACAAGTGCGAAAATTGGTATCACATGTTATTTGTCAAAGTTTGAGGTTTAAAACCACAGCTCGCGCTTCTGTTTCAAATAGCATACCGCAGTGTGACCTCTGGTTCGATTCAATTATGTCGCAATCGCTGCCAATGAATGCAGACCACACTTTTTTTTTTTGGGGGCGTGGGAAATCATCAAATAACCCCTCCCGCTCTTGGGCAGAGCGGAAGGGAGAGTCAGACTTCTACTGACTAAAAATCACCCATGTTCCTTCTTAGCCCTTAGCTCTTGCGAACAACCCGCAGCCCCAAGGGAACACGAACGCGCCGTCGACACGGCCTGTTGTCGTCATAAGACAGAAGGACGGCAAGCTAGCCCATTACTCACCGTCCACAGGCCCGTGTCTACGGTGGCCGGAAGCCATCACGTGGCCCCCGACGCCCGGAGCGTCTCCCGCGGTGGCTGGGACTAGAGATTTTCTCCCTGTCACGTTCCGCCACCTCCTTCGCTAGCATCACTGCTTCGCAGAAGGAGGCGATGGCGTCCAGACCACCCTCAAACTTCCACTTAACGTAACAGCATGCATAATCCCGAAGGGTTAGGCCGCGGTGTACCAAATAGAACACCGACATTTCGCCAGTAATGTTTTAAGTCCCATGTAATAGGGGGCGAGCGAGATAGATTGCCATCAACTGGGTATGCACACTCCATGGCTGCTACGAAGAAACTTCTAATGGAATAACCCAATAACACTTCGCTTGACCCAGGAATCGAAACCAGCAGTCGCGTTTGCGATCACTACACAAAAGAGGCTGTCCTCAAACTTCCCTGACTACAAATAGTTTTTTTTAAACATTGCCCCACACTACGAACTTCTCTTGTATCGTGGGTGCGTTTACAAACATTTAAACTCACGTACACAAACACACCCAGACCCAAAATAACTATCTGTAGGCCATACAAATATTTGTTCCGTGCGGGAATCGAACCCGCGACACGCAGCGCTGCAGTCCATTCGCTCAGCCGCTGCACCAACCGTGCTGACAAGTATAGCTAGTAAGTCCTGCTTCTAAAAGTATCTATTCTAGATATATACACCTTAAGAACGCGCGATGATGAGACCTTAGTCCAGCAGATTTACAGGATATTCTAGCAATGATAGTAATTACCTGATGATGCTGCAGAGTTAGCCTGGTCCTCGTCCATCCAGACTGCTGTGTCTCCCATTCTGATATCTTCACCCATGATGATGACCTTAGCGCCAACTTCAACATGGCTATCCTGGAATATAATTAATCTGATTAGTTATTTTACATCACCATAACTCAGTGAGCGGTGTCAGCCTAGTAGTATGAATGAACCCCCGAACTGAACCTAACCCTACTTTTTAAACCAAAGCATCATCATCATCATTCTCTTACCCTTATCCCAATTCATTTGGGGTCACAGCATATCTTCCTCTTCCATACTTTTCTATTACTCGTCATCTTATCAGACACCTTCTTTCTTGCCATACCTTCATTTACACAGTCCATCCATCGTTTCTTTGGTCGTAAACCCCAGCGTTTTGTAAAATATTATAGGCCCAAGTATAGTGCCTAGTAGTATACAGTGACATACCATTGAACTGATGATGATGTGTCTTCAATGATTAAATAATAAAAAAATATATGAAAGAAACAAATATAATTACAGCTAAACCGGTCATAGTGGATATGCTTTGTGAGTGAACTGCAGAGTAGTACTGATGGTTTGAGAATTAGGATGTTTTACATCCACTAAATTGAGACTATGATGCAACTATGAGAATGTTTAGAAACATGCATTAAAAACATCATAGATACCAAAAACAATATTATTAGTAGTTGTGTAATTGATAATAGAGTTGACCTGTTTCCCAACAGTGGGAATGTTATGGGCTCATCACCATATTGTTATTTGGTTTTAAGAGGAAAGTGCAGTTGATTGAGTTGTGCCGCAACACCAACTTTAATGGTACAAATACCAACGTGTCATATGCACCACATCATGGAAGAGGACTTTTGACCTGCGGATTGGTGTTGCGTTGCTTCCAAGTCATTCTTCCATGACATTGTTCACGAGTAAAGTGTTACTAATATAGTTTGAAGGTTCTATTTACAAACCAAGTGAAAATAAATAATTGTTATGTTATTTATTATATTATTTCATGTATCATGTATACTAATGTTAAATATTTATTTTAACGTATATACTATACATCACATTAATATATCATATTTTTATCAGCACCTTGAACTGTCTGCTTTGATAATATTAATTGTCTTATTATCTGTCACAACTTAAGATATATTATGGGGTTTTGGTAACGATGGCCTTATGATGTAACATATATAAAAATAATTATTATGATTTAATTATTCATCCTTTCTCTGGCTACTTAATCAAATTCTTAAATCTGTGTAGGTCTTTCTCTAAAAGGGATAATTATTAGTTTTTCAAATTATTATAAATATGAGGCAACCGTTTGTGGGTCAGTGTTCCTATCACCTTATTTATATTTACTAAGTTTTATATTTGTAGCTTAGTACAGTGCCGACTGTTTAATATAAATTGCCATGATAAGAAAACTAGAGTAGTAAATAAAATAAAAATGCCAGTCAGCATACAGCATGGCTAGACTGTCAAGGTGGCATAGGATGACTATGGAGGTTCTGTTTCTTGCACAAGTTATGCAATGTTTAGGTTTGGTCCAACCATCCATCAATAAACCGACTTGAATTCATTATATTTGAAGTTTTACACTATAATTAAATTAGTAAAGTTTCCTATTAATCCTATCCTATTTCCTATGTATCCTTATTTAATAATAAGTACTAAAATAAGGTAGTAGAGGAAGAATTAGACCATAGGGTTTTTCCATAAGACAAATAACTATACCTGAGGAAAATATTTTGAACAATTATCTTATGAACAGGTTTATGTTACAATTATGTTTTTAAATGAACATATATTTAGTACCTATGCTAAGCTTTTTTTTAAATATTTACAGTATTCAATTGTTATTTAAATGTAAATAAATACATAAATACACTGATATTAAACATTCTACCTGTGGTGTGCAGGCACCAAGTCTTTCTTCCCGTAAGCATCATGCACAGGACACACCAAACCTCCGACCACATTGCCTAGGTTCAGGTTGTGGATGAAATCTTTGGCAATTTCTAGAAAAATAATAAAATATTCACAAAATGCTGTTAGGAAACCTTGGAAAAATATGTGTCAGTCATTTTTCTTAAGATTTCCGCTTAAACCACATAGCTCGAGAAAGTTACATCAATTCTAAATGCCAAAGGTCAATAGTTCAAGTTCACTGCAATAGAATTAATAAAAAATGCAAAAAGGTAGCGCATTTCACGTTCGATTTCCGATAACTTACCGAACATGCGAAGGTGCATGTATGTCGGTGGGCTATAGCTACCGCAAGCCATAATAACAATCTTTCCGTATGTCATTTTGTGGCGTTTTTTATTCAACACTGTGTACACTATACTTCGATTTTGCAGTTTTAATCACATCACAACAAATTCGCACGTCTGTGAACTGTCCTCTCATTGATTCAACTACAGAATGCAACAAAATTGAAAATTCTAAAAATTTTACGTCGCACCATATTACTGAACGTCATTTTTTCTTGAACGGGTAACGTCAAATTTAGAACTGCCATTCTACGCAGAAATCCGAAAAATTGATCATGGCAAAATTCCAAAAACATGACACGTAAAATTACTTTTGTGACAAGTATTGGTCTAACGTGAATCAATAATGGTTTTAAAATCATTACATTGAATACTTCACATCTTTTACACTTTTAAATTTGTGAAGTTTTTATCGTGTAGTTTTTTAACATGTAACAGAACGTATATAATACGACTGAATTAAAAATGCATGCACGGCGTGAAATGTGTTTAACTTTTATGTCATCTTAAAACACCGCATTTCTTTGATTTGACATTTTGTCCTTAATTCCAAAAAAAAAAAAAAAATTTATAACAGGCCGGTGATAGTCTGGGCAATCTTGAGCGTGTTTATTTATTTACTTTAGATAAAACTAATGAAATATGAGTAGAAGTGTATGAAAGGGCCGCATCGCTGCATTGCCTGCATTAAACAAACAAGAATTTTATTGGCACTCAAAGTTTACAGTTGCTATCATAACCTCACTGATAATCAGCTGGGTAAACATTGCAAGTGGTAATTTTCCAAGAAAATGAGATTAACATTGCGTTTGCTTTCTTCCGTTGTGCAAAAAACTCCGTTTTATATCACCACGCCGATATTTTATGTGAATGCGGGTAAGTAGAAAGCGCTATTTTCGCATTATTTTAAACTCGGTACGACAGAATGTTTGAATAACATTTACTTGATCAGGTTCAAGATTTTATTGCAAACAGGAAATGAAACTAAATCAATACTAGATCGTCTGAACTTCAACATTTACAACATAGATAGAATATGCTTTACTCTCCAAATGGGATAAAATCCACCCTTCACATTTTGCTAGTTATGCATAATTGCCATTTAAATGGGCGGCAGTTTATTGCCATTGACCTTTGTCATTCATCAATCATTGCCTGCCTTCTTGAAGTGCTCCCATTATGAGTTCTTGTTAATGGTTTGATTCCCTGGTTGGGCCATGCATAACTGGAATTTTCTATGAAGAATTTCTTAAAAAATAAACGACATTTTATGAGTGAAACCTGCAAACTAAGTAATAAAATTGTGATATTAATGTTCTAGCTCCTCATTTGGGTCACCTGTACTCAGCGGTGGTAGCAGATGCAATACAGAGATTTGAGAAGCTGACCAACCCTGACTGCCATGTTATATTTAGCACAGGTATGATATCAGCTGGACACTGAGCATATACCAGTTGAAAATCCAATAGAAATTTTAATCATTCTTTCCCATCATCATTCTCCTGTCCAGTAGATCAGTTTATTTATGGTAGGCGCACCATGTCTTCTCCTTCCATACTGCTCTATTAGTTATCATGTCATCATCCTTTACACAGTCCATCCATCATTTCTTTGGACTTCCTCTACTCTTATACAAGCCATTGTTAACCAAAAGTAGGTGACTCCTAGTTTTCTCTGAATTAATAATATTTAAAAACGTTATGTTAATGTGATGTCTAACAGGGAAGAATGGAAGAAGAAAGCGTATTGCACTGCCCCCAAATAGAATGGGATAACGGAAGGAAGATGATGTTATGTTAATGAGAATAACCTAATAAAAAGAAAACAATCTAACATTTGATGTTTAGAATAGAATATTCTGAGAAAATATCAATAAACATCATTATCAGTCAATGTTGACACATACATAGTTAATAAATATCAATAGCTAGCTTAAGGACGTTTTCAGCAGCTACTTCACTTTATAAATGCAATTAGTGGAACTAAACAACTTCCCTGTTTGCTCTGTAAAGATTTATCATTAACTAAGTTTTGCATGAAACTTTACCTGCATGTAGATAGGAGAGTATCCCACGGTAACATTTTGTCCCCATACTATCTTCCATCTATCTTTCAAAAATATTTCCAGGAATCAGGATAAAAACTATGTCTTTAATAATGAAGACTGCAGCAGATCAAACACGTGTACGCCTCCGTCGCACGTGTACGTTAGGCGTAGGCGTGGCATTGATTTCAGACCGGTTAAGCGGTGGTAAAGTTCGCCTATCATAAATTACTTTACATTTGATAGCCCAATTCTTGAGCATGGTAACAGGCTATTTGACATCACGCTACGACCTTTAAGAGACGAGCAAAAGAGAAACGGCGGAACAAACCGCGGGGCACAGCTACTTACAGTATAACATTATTCAGTATTAACTGTGCCTCCCAACCTTAGGCCGCGTGAAATTATTATAAAATATTACTATTTAAATCGAATTTGTTAACAATTTCAAGAGTTTTAAGTTTTCTGCACGGAACCCTAATCCTTTTTCTAAAATAAAAATAGCCAAAGTTACTCCTGATAGTATCAGCTATCTGCCAGTAAAATCCTCTGTATTCAAAATTGACCCAGCCGTTTTGGAGATTAGCAGAACAAATAGACAGAAAAAAAATTAAAAATACAGTAGTTTAGTTTAACTGGGCTTTTATCCGCACATAGCCTCTTGATTGGGCTATTGTGCGAAAAATATAGTAGATATTACTTTTATATGTTTTTGTTAGAAGTACTACTGTCTCCATATCAGTTAAAAACTGTTATTTCACTTTTATTCTTCTTCTTTTTATTGTGTGGGCAGTAAGGGTCATTCCAATACACTATTATTTACTTGAATAAATTATCCAAACTTCAAAACAAAGCCTAACCATTTATCTACCTACCTTCTAGGTACAGACGAACACGGCACAAAAATCCAGCAAGCTGCCTCTAAAGCCAAGCTGTCCCTTCCTGAGTACTGCACCGGCATATCCAACGAGTACAAGCAGCTGTTCAAGGAGTTCAATGTTGAATACACAGACTTTATACGGACCACGGAGGAGAGGCATAAGATTGCGGTCAGACATTTTTGGGTGAGACCTTCTTACTGTTATAAATGTGAATTTTAAGAACATGGAAACTAGGTTGGTTATAGAATTATTTAAACTACCCTGTAACACGCGACCTTTATTCGCATGTAATTATTATAAAAATGTTACTTCGCTATTTGAGTCGGATTTTAGTAACAATTTTAAGATCTTTTTTTTTTTGCACGGAACCTTAACCTAAAATGAAAGTAGCCTATTTAGGAGTAACTAGGCTACTTTCTTTTTTTTTTTTTGCAGGCGACTTTCTCTGGAAGATAGATGGTGCTTTAAGGAGTTATAGCACCATCTACCTTCCAGTGAAAATCACAATCGGTCCAGCCATTACGCTGATCATCCCAAACAAACAGACAGACAAAAGTACCGTATATATTTTCATAAGCATTCAGTAAAAAGCTGTTATTTTGAAATTACGAAAAGACACTTCAATTTCATTTATTTGTTTAGATTGTTGAAGCATGTTCGTTTATATATCAGGCTGTTATCTGGTACCAAATTGTGTGGATAAAATTCGTGTTTAATTGCAGAAAAAGCTAGTAGACAAGGATTATGTATACAAGTCTAACTACAGCGGCTGGTACAGCGTCAACGATGAGGCGTTTGTGCCCGAGACACATGTCAAGGAGGAACTCAGGGATGGGGAGAATGTAAGCTATTTATTTATTTTTTAGCTGCCCCGATGGACGGTGCCTGTCACTGTCAAAATAGAGATTTTTAATAACCCATCGGTGCGATCTACCGGATTCAAAACTATCATATCTTTCAAGTGCACCCATATACGTCTCAAAATTTCATTGAAAACGGTTGGGTAGTTTCAGAGAGTAGCGTGTACGAACCTATGTTCATATATACAGGGTGGTTCCGACGATACGACAATAAATTAAACCACTGGTAGTTCTAGTTCATAGGAACATTTTTAAACTATCAAATAAATCCTAACACCTTCGTGGTGCCGACGATACAACAACAAACCACCTAAATGTCTTTGCCAAATTCTTTTGTTACATTTTATTTCCACTCGTTAATCGGTGCAAATTGTTCCTAAGGTTAGTAAACCAATATTTGTTTGTAAATTGTAATGTATTTCGTTAACAGTTTTATGCTACTTAGTTTTATTGTTTTTTTTTCAATTTTTTTATTTTGGTGTGATAAAACTTTTTTGATAGTTTAATAATGTTCCTATGGACTAGAACTGCCAGTGGTTTCATTTATTGTCGTATTGTCGGCACCACCCTGTATAATAAATAAAAATGTTAATTAGTTTTAAATGAATCTTTTTGCTTATTTCTCACACATTTTTGCTTAAAAGGTGACTCCAAACCTAACATAGTTATTTCCTTAAGTGATGAAATAAACATTATTTTTTATTTTATTTATGTTCGTACACGCTAACACTATTGCCTGCTTCATTGGTCTGGTGGCCGCAAGTGCGACTACAGAGCATGAGTTTCTGGGAGCGATTCCCTGATCGGAAAAAGTGTTATTCCATCACTAATTTCTCAGTAGTATCCACGGAGTCTGGATATGTTCCCGTTTGATGGCAATAGACTCGCCCCAACTACACAGGTTTTAAACATAACTGGCGAAAAGTAGGTTTACAATAAATAATTATAAGAATAAGACAGAGGTAGATAAGCTTCTGTACAACCCTTCCGGGATTAAAGGCGTAATGTTATAAATTTTTGTTTTTTTTTTATATTTCGCAGGTAAAAGTATCAATAGAATCCGGCCACAAGGTGGAATGGACAGAGGAAATGAACTACATGTTTAGACTGAGCGCCTTTAAATCTCATCTACAAGAGTGGCTCAAAAAAGGTATTAAATACTATTGAATTTTTTGTAATATTTTTACTAAGACTAAAAACTTTTTTTGTAAGAATCTTTTTTGTATTTAGTAGTGTCCCGCCGATTCAATTTAAATTGTCATCGACACGCTTATAGCCATAGTTTTCCAAGTTTGTTTACAATTTGCCTTCTCCAACCAATCCAT
Source organism: Diarsia brunnea (assembly GCA_949774965.1). Classification (NCBI taxonomy): domain Eukaryota; kingdom Metazoa; phylum Arthropoda; class Insecta; order Lepidoptera; family Noctuidae; genus Diarsia; species Diarsia brunnea. The sequence goes on from OX459019.1 coordinate 2,320,606, forward strand.
TAGAAATGAGTCCAGATCGTCACACCAGCGTTTCTTGAACCTGCTTCGGTTACGACGGCTTTCGGGCACCCACTGTGTGACTATCTTCTCCCATCTGTCCGGGTTCATCCTAGAAACATGACCCGCCCATTATATCCTTTTTTTTTTGTTGGGTGGGAAATCATCAAATGACCCTCCCCCCCGCTCTGGGCGGAGCGGAAGGTAGTATCAGACTTCTACTGACTAAAAACCACCCATGTTTCTTCTAGCCCTTTGTGTTCCGGGGCCACGGTATCTCTTTCGAACAACTCGCATCCCCAGGCCAATTTTAACTTGGCTGATTTATCGGCGATGCCTGTCTTAGACCGAAATAAACTACTACTTTACTTGATGGTTATTGTTCACAGATGGCGTGATAACCCCATCGAAGTTCCAGAAGCAACTACAAGAGATGTTGGAAGCTGATGTGTACTTCCCCGATATATCGGTCAGTCGGCCGTCCAACAGAGTTCATTGGGCGATACGGGTATGTGATATATTAATAAGTTATTGGTATTTGAATACGTTAGAACTAACAAGAGAGACCATCATTATTCACCTATCCCATTCCCAACGTTAGAGGGCAGTGGTATCAAGTTCGGGGCTGCGGGTTGTTCGCAAGAGATACCGCGGCCTCGACATGGCTAAGAAGGAACATGGGTGGTTTTTAGTCAGTAGAAGTCTGACACTCCCTTTAGCTCTGCCCAAGAGCGGGAGGGGTTATTTGATGATATTGACGCTACACAGCATCAAGTTATTTAAAATCGTCCATTACACACGTCATCAAATATAGCCGTTAACAATTCAATTATTGTTATTATGAGCATAAATTAAAATTAAAAAAAAAAAAGTGGGCAGTGGTAAAGAAATGGTGGAGCTATTATTTTCTCGTCTGTCTTGAGGTCGGCTTCTAGTCTTACTAGATGCTACTGACCGAATTCCTGTATTTTAAAAAGACTCTGCTATCTATCTGACTACAACAGGCTACTGCAGTGCTGGCGAACCAATGGCACGTTACACAATATTTTAGGCACACCACCGAATTTTTAACCATATTTTCATCTATGCGCACGAGTATTTTATTTTCGGAGATAAATAACATAAGGTTCGATTAGAAACCGTTTGGTAGAGGAGTCCAGTTCAACATGCAATCTACTTTATGTATCCTCTTATAACGCTTTTACTATACATATGAGTTAATTATCATCTAATCAGCAACATCAGAAGTTACACTAATGTTACTTTAATTCGAATTAAACGTAGAATTTAAACATTCGTTACATATTTAGTTTAACTATCTGCCAATAAAGACTAAGCAATATTATTGAACGACACGTGCAAGGTCTCAATAAACATTGCTTTAGAAAAAATGGCACGTTGATCCATATTAGACGACACGGTTGGCGCAGTGGCTGAGTGATTGGACTGCGGCGCTGCGTGTCGCGGGTTCGATTCCCGCACGGAACAAATATTTGTATGACCTACAGATAGTTGTTTCGGGTCTGGGTATTTGTGTATGTTAGTTTAAATGTTTGTAAACGCACCCACGATACAGCCATACAGGAGAAATTCCTTGTGTGGGCCAACGTTTTAAAAAAAAATAAAAAATAAAAAAAAATAAAGGTTCGCCATCCCTGGCTAGTGATACTAAAAAAAAAAAAAAAAAAACTCGGTACCCCATGTTTTGTTGTTTTGACAGACTATGGATAGACGGGATACTGACTACATAACGATCCAAGATCATCATTGACAGGCAACCGAACCATCCAACTGATAAACATGGTTTTCTAACCACAGGCTCAGATGTCGCGGGATTCTGACTACATAAGGATCCAAGATCATCATTGACAGGCAACCGAACCATCCAACTGCTTAACATGGTTTTCTAACCACAGACTCAGATGTCACCCATCCACGATTGGACTTCAACAAGCGTTGCTTTACTTCGATTATCGTCCCGTGCAATTGTTCTTTAATACTTAAAAGGAGGCCTCTATGTATGTTTAAATATTGTAGAAGTTTTTATAGTTACTGAAATAAATTTATTATAAATTTTATAGTTACTGAAAAAAAATATTATTATAAAAAACCTTGCCTTACAAATTATCCTTTTTTTATAACTAAATGGGCCCACTGTTGACCTCGATCACACATCGAAAGTAATGGATGAGGTCTATGATGGAACAAGCGTGCCCAGAAGATGACTGTTCACTCTTGCTTTGAAGGCAGACGGGTTGATTGTTTTTGTGGTTTTGTTAGCAAGCACGTCTTTCAGCATTGCGTACACGTCTAAAACTCCATACCATTTTCATCACTCAGGTGCCAGACGACGAGGAACAAAGCATATACGTGTGGCTGGACGCGCTAATCAACTACCTCACAGTGGCTGGCTATCCTGACGAGACACGTATGAAGGAGCTGCGGGCCTGGCCTGCAGACGTGCATGTCGTGGGGAAGGATATACTCAAGTGGGTTTGGTTTATTTAAATGTAGTTGCTTTCTTTCGTACACTGTTTTAGTTTGTGTGGATATGATGGGTGCGGTCCCAAAGTCATGCATTGTCATTGGGATTTTTATTTAGGATTTTCAACCTGGACCCTGGACTTGTGCTCTGTTGATGGCAATAGGCTTGCCCGCCATTAGATGGGAATTAACCTCTGCTTTATCCTGCGGGATCACAAACACCCAAAAGTGAAAAAATACCTTAACTTCACAGAAGTCGGTGGCAAAAAAACTTAATTAAACAAACTAGTCAGCGCCTTCTGAAGCCAAAGCATTATAAACGTTTTTGAGATAAGCAACAATCGAGTCTAAAAATACCGACGGAACCCGCTGCGGGACCCGTTGGATGCGGGATGCACGGGACCAGTTAATGTGGTGACACCTAGGTGAGGCCTATGTCCAGTAATTCATTCGTAGGGCTTGGTATAACATTTTATAACAAACTGCCAACTTCTTTTTTAGACTTGCCATTTAATGCATTTAAAGCCAAAGTGAAATCTAATCTTTGTTCAAAAGCTTACTATTCCATTAACGACTACTTAAATGATAAGAATAGCTGGTCGTTGAGTTGAACACAAGACAATGTTTGTAATTTATGTTCTTTCTCCAAAATTAGTTTACTGATAATATGTTATGTCTTTTTTATGTTTTATTATTATATACCTTTTATTATTGATTGTAGTCAATCGTAATATTAACTTACACCATAGTATTGTATCGAGTCTGGTTCTTCTAACCAAACAGACAGATGTGTTGCTGGAGAGTTTGTTCCGCCACTTCTTCTTTCCAGCAAAAACACTAGGAAGTGTCGAAGGGTGGGCGTTTTGGGGGACTGTCATTTGTAAATAAGTAAAGTAAAGTAAATTTTGACGTTCGAAAAGTGCTGATTATCAGCCTAGTTTGAATAAATGAGTTTTGATTTTGATTTGATTTTGATTTTGAGCAGTGAACGTCTTTGGGCTGAAATGATGAGTCTAAAAAGCGAAAATCCAAAGAAGCCACTTACTAAACCTAACCTTCCTTTTTACCTTACCAGATTCCACGGCATATACTGGCCAGCGTTCCTAATGGCCATCAAATGGCACCCACCACGTCGTCTGGTCTGCCACTCGCACTGGACCGTGGACGGCAGCAAGATGTCCAAGTCTCTGGGCAACGTGGTGTGTCCTCGGGGTAGCGTCGTGGGTAACGAGGCACTGAGGTATCTACTGCTGAGGGAAGCTACGATGTCCAGTGATGCTAGTGAGTATTTTATAGTAAGATCGCTAGGCAAAACCCAGACCAAACTTTTTATTCTTATTCTTATGGCCTGTATACAGAACATATTTATCTTCCAAAATCACAAGAAATGGGCACAGTATCGACGTAAATACGTTAAGTGTTGACGAGAAATAAAATATGCAACTGACTATTAAAAAAAATAGTCTCTTTCTATCGTAGCCTACTTAAAAGAAGCAACGTGTTATGAGCTTGTTAAATAATGCTTGTTGGATAAGAGTGACCGACGTTGGAGTTTGTGCGATTAGCTCTCCAGTTCCTTTAGTTTAGCAATGTTTAGGCTGGTAAGGCGGATGGCCGATGGGGCCGAAACGTTCTGGATTAGCGAACGAGAACCGGAAGAGGTTGCGTGGGAAGGCTTCCCACTAGGTGAACCGATGACTTGGTGAAGATTGTGGAGATTCACTGGATGCGAGACGCACGAGACCGGTCAGTGCGGCGACACTTATCGAAGGCCTATGTCCAGCAGTGGACGTCTTTCCACTGAAATGATGATGAGGCTGTTAGAGGACTGATAATAATTAATAATGTAGCTTCTTTACATTTGCATCTCCTTTTCAGACTACAGCGAAACAAAGCTAATAAACGTAGCGAACTCCGAGCTAGCGGACACGTTGGGCAATCTGGCGTCGCGTTGCTGTGGCGTGGCTCTCAACCCGCGCCACGAGTTCCCCACGCTGCATGCCGCAGAGCTGCCCGCTGTGGCCGCCAACCAACATGCCGCCATGCTCATGGACTATGTCGAGAGCCTACCTGGTAAGTGGACTATCACCTTGGTAAAAATATGGAACAGTGTTGGTCCTAGTGTTAAACCTAGTGGGACACTAAAAAAACTGGCAGCCTGAACTTAATTTCGTTTATTGTGGGGACTGTTATAAATTACTTTGGATTTACTGCTGGCGAGTAACACAAAACATTGCTCATAACGCTAACAACCAGTCATTCAACACAATAGAACATACTACATGTTCTTTCATGTGTTCAATCGCTTCAGTAAATTCTATGAGAACTAAAGTAAATAAAATAAGAAGTCTCCCTAATACACAGCTGTGACCTTATTCTGACTACTGGTCTTTTACATAAAACATCCCGTGACCTCATAAAAATATCAGACATTTCTTTCCCCCACAGAAATATGCCACACTCACTACAAAAACTACCAATTCTATAGAGCAGTGGATGCTGTTATCAAAGTGTTACACGTCGCGAACCTCTTCTTTGAAAACACCAAGCCTTGGGAATTACGCAAACAGCCAGAAAGTCAGAAAGAACTAGACGTTATTCTACACATTACTATGGAAACGCTCAGAATATGTGGAATAATCTTACAGCCAATCATACCAGAAATGACGACACACTTATTAGATAAACTACAAATTGGTAAAGATTGTCGAAGCTGGCAACACTGTGAGACGCCATCTTGGCGGCTCAATGGCGCCATCTATGAAACTAAGAACATTCAAAGCGGGAAATTTGTTTTGTTTCAAAGAGTGTATCACAAGAAGGTTGCACAGACTGATCAGAGAAAGAATGTCCAGGCTGAACAGACAAATGTACAAGAAAAAAAGAAAAAGGCTCAAAAGAAAAAAGTCACAGCTGCATAGTTCAGTTTGAGATTTTATTGTAGAATGGTTAGAAACGGGTTTTAGAATTGAATTAGAATAATAGTCGAATTCTAAAGTAAAGCAATCATTCTAAAGTTTATTATTATACACCCCTATCTAAAAGCAAGTCAAAGTGAAGTTAGAATTCTTAGCTTTCTTCGACGGTTCTTACTTCGTTTAAATTCTTGTCTATTGCATAAAAATAAAAACTTTAACTTGACTAGTAATAAAGTGTTACAACTTGTACTCAAGTAATCACTTTGACTAGTTTATAGATGAATGTGTTAGTGTTAAATCGGTTTTGAATTCAGATATCGAAATATTTAAAAGATCGATCGGTTCGATTTTTAAGGATCGTAGCAAGTGGCGTTCTGTGGTTTCTGCCTACCCCCATGGGAAAAGGGCGTGAGTTTATGTATGTGTATGTGTATTTAAAAGATCACAATTTAAAAAATATTTTAACACATTAACATAGCTTAGAAAGACTTGAAGTGTGTGTTTCTGACGTGTGCAATATTAAAAAGCCATATTAATACCAGCGATTATATTGTGTGTTAAGAGCATTTTATTTATTTCTTAAGCTCGCTTGTATCACAAATCAGATAGCATTTAATAGCGCTAAAGATGTTGAGAACTTCTTCTGTCTCAATTCGTTTTGTGCTAAAAGTTATTAGTGATTTGTCTTTCAAACGGGATATAGTTCTAGTCAAACTTTAGGACCGCTCGGAAGTTAGTTGCGATTGATGATCTGCGCGGTTCAAACTTTAGTATGGCTCCAGTACACAATTTTAGCTATCAGCGGGGGCAAAGGATGCATTGACGTATGCACGTCATTTATCTGCGATAATTAAATGCTTTTTCTTTCTTTTCCTTTTCATTGTCTTGATTGTATAATGCGTAGACCGTCACTCGCAGCTATCTTCCGAGCCGTCATAAAGTTTGAATAGAACTATAATACGGGTGCTTTTGAAGCTAATTTTGTTTAGGAGAGAGAAAGGGAAAGTATTGTCTTTTCTGCTCTGATTACCGAAATTGACATTTTACAGCATTTCACTTTTGAGTGTCTAATCAAAAACTTTAAAATGGGTAAAGAAATTATATCGGATCTTAAAAGTTTATAATATATTTTCTTTAATTTGATGAGCCACTCTTCAATTATATTGCGATAATATTTATCGATTATCTTCATTCTCTTTATGCATCTATTAGTTGTGTATATTGTGCAATCATATTTATAGAAAAATTATTATATTAAAATTAACGAAAAGACTGTAATTTCTTTTAAAGTAATAATTTGCTTCCTCATTAACTAAAGGTAAAATTCCAAAGGAAACCGATAATATTTTCGTGGATTATATCGATTTGTATTTGCAGTACAGCCTTCGGAATTGTACCTTAGGTGGAAGCGCCAGGGCAGCCCGCGAAATTCAGATTTAAATGACTAATTACTTGACAACGGAATTAAATGAACTAAAGAGGGTTCTTTCGATGATTTTAACTCTGAACTGCAAATTGCAACAAAACGTAAAACAAAAAAATTTCGCGGACTACTTAAGCGCATTCACTTTAATGTATTTGAGATTTTGATCTTGATTAGCTTTAAGTAGAATAGCTTGTGTGTGGTGCATTTTTATAATTCTGATTTTAATTAGACGATGTTCTGTCCAAATGTTATTTATGTTTAATAAAATGTTGAATTTGAATCATGTATGGTTGTTTTCTACTCTACCCATAAAGCTTTGGCAACACTGAAGCGAAATCTACGCAGGACGTGAGATGCAACTGAGGGCTACCGTTGTTTTATAATAACTATGATGTCAGATGACTTTCCTCGCCCTCAAACTATGCAAGTTAGTTGACACTAGTGAACCCCAACTACGTTGGGGCCCAGCTAATTAGCTGGGCCCCAAAATCTGCAAAAATAGTCAAGTACCCAACTGGGTACTTGTTTGCGCCAACAACGAGAAAATCATCTGCGCCGCGCGTCCCATCACTACAGGGCACCCCGCGCCTCACGCCCCGCAACGCGTCTGCGTCGAGCGAACCGCGCTCTCGGCCTCTTGCTTCCGCTACCGCCAACGAAGACACGCGTCCCCGTCGGGGCTGCGGGTTGTTCGCAAGAGATACCGCGGCCTCGACATGAAGGGCAAAGAAGGAACATGGGTGGTTTTTAGTCAGTAGAAGTCTGACACTCCCTTTCGCTCTGCCCAAGAGCGGGAGGGGTTATTTGATGATTTCCCACCCCCCAAAAAAAAAGACACACGCGTCACGCGCCCTTGCGCTCCCTACCGCGCTTCCACATCCACAACTTAGCTATTGTAATAATAATAGTTTAATGTATGGTTAAAGTAATTAAAACAGAGTAATTGTTTACGATTGTTTACTTCAACGAACTACCTTTATGTTTGTGTAAGTCGTGAAACCCACGCGCTTACAGTACTTGACTATTTTTTTACTAGTGATTTGGAAACAGTAAATAAAAAAGATAATAGGCAAAAGTAAAAAACTAGTGTATTTAAAATTACTTTATAGACAAAGACAACGCTATGAAGAAGTGACGTTATATTTTAATAATAATAATGTCTGGCTAACGGAGAATACTTTACTTGCATAGACAGTTAGACACAACCTTGCAGCCAGGATTATCCATCAGCAACTTGCTATAAAATACAACCTTGTGGAATCGGAAGTGCCGTACTACAAGTATGTGCCCGATCCAGTTCTCGAAAATGGCAATATCACACTACTGGAATCAATCCATCATCACTGACAGGACTATTATAGCTAATAAGCCTGATGTAGTGGTGGTGGATCGATCAGAGCGGCGTGCAATGATTGTTGACATAACCGTCCCGCATGACGAGAACCTCGTGAAAACCGAGAAAGATAAGCAAATCAAATATCTTGACTTGGCTCGGAGGTTGTCGACATGTGGGGTGTAGACTCAGCGATCATTATGCCGATAGTCGTTACAGCCAATGGCTTAATTGCCAAGAGCCTCCATCAACACCTGAGGAGGCTCTCGTTGGGCAGCTGGATCAAGGGCTTGATGCAGAAAGCGGTACTTCTGGACACGGCTCGTATTGTTAGGAGGTTCCTTTCTCTGGAGCCCTGACCGCCGGTAGCTTGGACCCTGTTCCCGATACCGGTGGGCTACAATTTTTTATATTTTTTAATGTTTTTTTATTGTTATTGTAAATAATATTTAAAAATGTAATAAGTTTGTTTGAAAATAAATAAAGGGAATAATAATTAAATCATTTATTTCAGATTACATCCATATTTGTTAGTAGAATTGCAAGCTTACAAACTAGTGTTAGTGCTAGTGTAGTTTCAATAATAAATACACACTAAATGACAGGTCCGGGTGGACTTCCCGATGATGGTGGCGAATCACTATACGACTGCGTGCAGCCGTATCCAACGAGCCAGCATCGGAGAGTCCCACCGGTCCGCCAGCGCGCGTAGTATGGTGTTGGGACTGTGACGCGTGCGGCGCATGATAGATGCGCACCGTTTGCGCATGATGGCCGCAAAGCAGTCCCATCACACCTCGGCTAGCAGCACACACTCACACTTTTCCACGCTCTCTTTTCTGTTGTCTATAACCGTCATTTGCTGGAGTGAGAAACAGAGGCAGTACAACAGCACGCGCGCTGTTTGGTAGATTCCGTGCTAGATGAGGCGCAACCCTAATAGACTTACTTACCATTTTGGTAAATTGTGTCAAACTGTTTTAATACATTTTTTTTTGGAGTGTGGTAAGTCATCAAATGACTCCTCCCTCTCTGGGCGGAGCGAAAGGGAGTGTCAGACTTCTACTGACTAAAGACCACCAATGTTCCTTCTTAATAATTGGCTTCTTCTTATCTATTTGAAATAATTTTCAATGTTTTATTTTTCATGTAACACGAAATAACTAGCGCCAATTAAAGCTTACTTAAAAAAATATGTCTCAAGCTAAAAGGATTCAAAGAAAACACACATTCTATATCGGAGTCAATTTATTTACGAATATGCTTATTGAATAATAATATTTGCATCAAAATACTGCAATAACGACTAACAGTATGAAGGAAAGCTAACCATAACTCTATTAAGCTAGATACAGCAACGCGTTGCGGTTGCATTGCAACCGAACACGCAACACGATGCAGTAGCATGATACGCGATCTACTTCGGAATGGTTCGGCTCGCGGAAATTGCCGAATAGAAACAAGATGGCGGTTTGAGATGTACATTTTTTGAGCTACAATTTTTTTTTCTTCTTTACATTAATTGTGAATATTTTTTGTACTCAATACTTAAAACCTCGTGAGGCAACAAATATGTCCTAGAAACTAACATTCTACGACATGAAACAACCACCAAACCGCATTTTGCCCATATGGGGGGACTAAGGCCCACTCCCTCGCATAGAGAGGATGCCTTATTCCCAGTAGTGGGATCATTATGATCGGTCATCTTCGGAATCCCGAAGGTAGCTGAAGTGACGGCATATCATGCTACTGCACTTCAATACACTTAGTCGAAAATGCATCAAATGAGTATGATACAGGTATGTTTACTAATTAATTAATCATTATTATATAAATTCTTACAAAAATTCGGTCACACATACATTTTTGCTTAAATGCTTATTTTTAAAACTGTTATCTGTGAACGTCGTTGTAACAATAAACACCATTATTTAATCTATTTAGAAGTTACATTGGTACTAATAAAACTAGGTTTCATAAGAATATATTGGCATTAATTTCACTGTCTTTTTTATAAAGTTATTTATAATTCTAATACAAAATGGCAGCGACTATTTGACGTACATTTCTACTTTTGTATGAAATTTTTTATGATCTATTAGAGTATAAAGTAAAAAATCTGTCAATGTACGTCAAAAACTCGCCTTTATCGACGTTGTATTAAGGCTCACTATCGTTTAAAACAATGTTCACAGATAACACTATAGCTCAATGACTTTGCCCTAAAAGTAACGTTCGAATACTAAAGAAATCTGTACAATTGATCTCCCAAGTTGAGCATTGTTGAGTTTAGCTCAAACCGAGCATTTAGCTCAACTTACGTGCATTCTGATATTGACTCTACTACGTACAGTTTTTAAAATAAACTGTCCTTCTATACTAACTTAAATAAAAATGCATTATGGATGGTAACACTATAACTTATATGACAAGCTATAAAGATAATATACACATCTATTTATTAGAAAGAGACGGAAAATAGAGTGGCCCTTATAACTGAGTGGGAAAGTCGAAGATGGCACGGCCACACTATGTTTTATCTCTTTTCTTCTTAATAGAATCAACGACTATATCAATAGCCAAATCTATGTACCTAGGTACGTATATATTATTATGGTACAAATTCATAGCGAGTGGACATTGCATAGAAAAGTACAAAGATTAACAAGAAAAAAAATCTAAATTTTTCTTCGCCCGTAAATATCACTACATTAAATGATATTGAGAATATTTAAACAGGACTTTTATAAGCGATTCAGTAGATAAGTCAACTAGTAAAAAAATTGACAACATATTCGTTCATATTACAAAAATAAGGTCTTAGAGTCAATATCTGAATAATTGCTTATATCGAATAGGAGCGTGAAGCGTTGAACGACTTCACTCGTTTCATTCACTCATTCAAATATTGTTTAATAATGACAGAGACGCTGACTGCAAATCCAAAGTTTTCGGACGGAGGTTTTTATATTTTAGTAATTTTCTGTGACTTTAAAATGTCGCAGAAGATAGTACGGGTATAAAATGTAGCTCATTTTCTACATTTTAGCCGTAGGAGTATTTGAGTTTAACCAAAATGGCTATTAATTTCCAACATTATTTTGGAATTACAGTCAAGTCACCACATATTATTTTAACTAATTGAATGAGTGAACGAGTGAACCCATTCATTTTGTGCGAATAAAACATAAAATCGTAGCGAAATGACTTGTCTTACACGATTACCCTTGCATGCCTAAAGGCGCTACACTTCGGCTATTTCCGTGAACATTCGTGTGACTTCGAAGATGGAGAATCCAAGATGGCTACCGATGTTCAGGGAGCGAAGTATAACGCCTGAATGACGAATAAAACCGGGAGGCAAGTAATGAAAGCGTGTGACAGAGGCGGCGAGTTTTATAAACACAGTTTTTATTCCCCTTTTAAGAGAGAATACAACCGCTATGTAGAACATAGCAGATTTCTTTAGTAGTGTCGTCTAGAAAGAAATCTGCAACGTGTTTCTCTTGTAATGATTTTATTCCTACATCGATTGCTTTCTAATTTATTTTCATCCACCCTAATGCTCAAAATTCCCAATTATTCTTTACCGAATGGGTCAGCGGGCCCTAAGTAAAACAAAACACATTATTTTTCCACAAAATGGCCGCCTACGTCTAACCTAATTTCATATGGATACCATGATTTCATTTTTAGTATCGCAAGCATCGTTAATACTACTAATAATGTTAGTAATAGCTTCTTAAAACTAATTCTTTTGTTACGGCTTAACCAAGCCAAGTTTGGAACATTTATCAAACCCGTAATCATTTGTCAAAAAATCCTTCTCTTCAGAATATTAGTTAATGTAAGACATTTGCTAATATTCCTATCTCTCGTACTAAGATGAAATATGCTCATTTAATATGCCCTTATAGCAGTCAAGCTATAGTTCTTTCACAGTTTATTTTACTTCTACCTATTAAGTTGGCTAACCGGGAGTTAAAAATGGCTGCTTTAGCAAATCATAATAGGATATTAATATGAATCACAGTCATGTCTCGACTTCGAACCCAAGACACGCACCATTGATTGATCGGATTCATGTGCGTATTGTATAATTATCACTTTTTTCGGTGATGGAAATCATCGTGAGGAAGTCACCATGAAAAGTCAAGTCAGAGCCCCATGAAAGGCATAAGAACTCTGACACCAGATTAGGTACTAACCATACGGTAAAGAAGAAGAATATGAATCACATTATCATTTAAAATTCTTAAAATGGTCACAGACGCAGTTAATATTATGAATTGTCGTTGTGACCATTTTACGAACTGCAACGTAATTCATATTATTATTTGATTATGATTTTACTGAAACAGCAATATTAGGCCCCTAGATGTTTTAATGATTCCCCTACAGAACAATTTTACTATCCACAATCATCTGTTAGCCAAGTTAACAACGGTAAATAAACCGCGAAAAGCCATTCCTTTTAAAACCCGTTCCCTGTCACACGCGATCTGCCTCCTCAAAAGACAACAGGCATCGAAATATTCAATAGCAATAAAAGTTACACATCAAAATGCATCAATACTTAATTCTAAATACAATACAAACATTGGAAGTGAATTGGCAATGTACAGTAAGACGAAAAAGTTTATTCCAATAATTTGTGCGACATTTTTTTTTTATTCACAATCTTATAGGGAAGGGAACTGGGTATTTTGGTACGCAGATTTTTTTTTACAAATAAAAAGTTGGGTACGAAGATACCCAGTTTTTTTTTACAAATAAAATTAACGTTTTCTCTTTTCCTCTATTCCTTACGTTACATCTCGTTTTTTTTCTTTATTCTAGCACTATCACGACAGACGAAAAACAAACTAAATACATAGATTCCATAGATTTCTTCTATTCGTTTCGTTTATTATTGCTCGATTATACACTATCTAGCTTTTAAGTGACTTATATGAGGCGGATGACTTGTTTATATTTATCTAGACAAGTTTACTAAGTAGACGTTAGAGATCTTTGCTAGTTATTGCTTATGATTTGTATCTTTTGAGGCTACATATATAAACTCACGTCTCTCTCCTTTTCCCACGGGTGTAGACAAAAACTACAGACCTGTTACCTGACTTGACACTAAATCTGTTTGTTATTCCTTTCTCATTTGCCTCAAAATACATAATATATAAATAAGATACGGTACCAATAACGCTACTTAGTCAACTCGCAAAGCACGGACATTAATATCTGATTTCTTAACTTTCATAATAATATTGCATAACAGGGTCAATTCCCAGCTAAACATGATACTCCCAACTCTTCAAGGTTGGCTTAGAATTATCCCATCCCTCCGTGGCTCCCTCTCAAACGTTCATAAAGCCATCATTAGGAAATATTTAAGTATTATATCTCATCAGCATTCATAGAAAATAAACTTTCAAAAAAACCTTTCTAACTATAATAATATGTAAACGTACGTATGTATCATAAAAATGTATATAATAAGTCCGTAAAAAGTATATACTTTGACAACTTGGTAAAACAATGGGACATCCCTTCTAAAATGTTAGACTGGCATCGATATTTAGTTTTGTTGGTGACATACAGACAGACACCGTTTAAAGATAAACTATTTGTGTGTATGACAAGAATTAAAATCAATGTATCGATACAAAACTATCGTTTTGCCCAACACTATTATATATCGACACTTCACCAGCATAACAAACGACCCTATAAAATACATAATTACAAAAAAAAACTTTCGATGAATAATAATAATATCAATAGTGACAGACTACTCACAATAATAGTACGATCATAAATAATAATAATATAAAATACATGTAGATAATAATAATAATAATGTTTGTTCGTGTAATACTCCACGGTTACTATTGAGCTAAATGCATTATGGTTACAGATTTACAGCATAATATCAGTCATCCATACGAGAAACTTATTGGCTGCACTTACAAAGTTTTGGTAATATTGGCTAGAGTAAACCAACAAGGGTATGAGTTGAGAAAAGAGGGTATTCACTTCCTCATCGTTCATAGAAAATAGGAGATCCTGACTGACTACTGACAGGCGGACTAAATCTCGCGGGTAAGGCTCGGACTTCACACCAAAGCGGAGAGAAGCCGTGTCACAAGAGAGAAACCACTTATTACGGGATATTATTTTTTCTGTAGCCCAGTATTCTGTATTCTTACGTTTACCTGTTGTTAACCATTTACAACAGAATCAGGTATTTAGCACACCCAAGTCAAGTTTTTAGCAAACTGTCACTAATGTTGGTCAAAACTTTGTAAATGTAGCGTAATCGTTTTCGTTAGCACCTGTAAGGGTCAGAAACGTTTGACGTCCCATTTTAATTGAGCGGCTGCAGAATGTGATTCCTGACGTCAGGGTATACTTATATTAGACATTAAAAAAACGTCGCATTCAAAACTCTATTCTGAATCTCACCAAAAAAAATGTAAACCCATACAGTTGCCAACGTAAAAAAAATGAACTATAAACTAAATTGTTCATGTTTTTTTCAACAGGTCACACTAAGTTGTTTTACGTATCGTCAACATTATAATATTCACTTCGCTTGCTAATTTTGTTTTTATACCAATTTCCATATTGAATGTTTCAAAAATATAATGAAATTTTATTCTGTAGTAAAATAAGGTTTGGAAATTTCTAAAAGGCTGAGCAACTTATGCCTTACCATAAGAGACTTAGCAGAAAAAAAACAATAATTTCAAAATATCCTTAAATCATAATTACAGCCCTTCATCAAGCCTTATGAAGATTATGAATAAGCATAAAATATGTAAGCCCACATCCATGTAAGTCACAACTAACCATAAAAAATCTGTTGCAATGACTAAAGATTCTTCCAAATTCATGAAAAAGAGGGACTTCTAAATGCCTTTCTAAGTTACATCAAAGATCAAAATTTTAAGATAACTCAAACGAAAAATAAGTAAAAAAACAACATTCGCAAGTTCTCGTACATACAGAATCTCGAAGTCGATACCCTAACCCACACGTACAAGGAGAAATACATCACATTTTTACGCATAGTTTGATTTGTCAATCGCTTAATACTCTAACCATGATTATTTTACCAGACTTTTGGGGCTTGAAGCCCTTGTTCATAATGTGGTATAAATTGTATCAGAAATTTCAAAAATAAACTATTTCGGATAGCGACATTGGCTGATGTTACTTTCACCGAAAAACTTGTTCCTTGCTTTTTGTATTATTTTTTTTAATACGAGAAATGAACTTTTTGTCAAAATAATGCATTGCTAGCCAAATCAATTCTTTCCTATACAATTAACGCCATTTGTTATTATGTCATAAATTAAATGCCATTAAAGGCTGGCAACATTTTTTATTGAAAACGTAGAAATCTTATCATCATGTGTGTATCATACAATAATAACTAAAAATGTGTTGGTGTGATGAAATTTTTGAATTTAAAAGTGGATGCTAAAGTATGCAATTTTTTTGTTACAATCTCATTTTCCTCATTGCTTAGTAGTTTCAAGGGCAGGAAGTATTGCTCCAAACTCGTTCAATACAATACCATTTTCTGTTTAAAATCTTACTTTTGAGCGTCATTTACTAAAACTCCAAGTATCCATTTTCCATCAACGTATTCCTATATGCTTCTAGTGAGACTTGCCTGTCAGGTTTTTCAGCAAAATTATAACATTTGTGCTTACTTGAAAGTGCTGTCACGTTTTCCATAGAAGATAATATTCTATGTGTGTACGGCAGTGTGTCGCCTTGGGGTGTCATCGTAGTGTTACAGCGCGGGCGGTCAGCTGGTGGCGGGGGGGGCGGGGGTGGCGGGGGGGGCGGGCTGGGGCGCCGGGGGGGTGGCTACGGGCTCAGCGGGGGGCGGGGCGGGGGGGGCGGGGGACGAGGGCAGCAGCAGGTGCTCCGGTACGGGGACGGCGCGTAGTCGGGCTGATACTTTCTTTTGTGGACATAGTACCTGTAGGGTAGAGATACATTTTATTAGATGAGCTACACACAAATCTGCTTGATCACAAATCAGGCAATTTTTGACACAGTCGAATAGCTAAATAAACTTTTACCATGGGTAACAAAGTAATTTTGTTGCCCGAAAAATCGGACACCGTAACAATAAAATACTGTAATCCGGGTGTAATTTTACTACCAATGATTTGTTTCGGTTGCACCTGATAATTTGTTTTTAACTTCATTGGCTAGGGCTACCTTAATATCGTTGCAGCGCCTGCTAAATTCCGTACGTGCCACAGCACTACACTCAATCTAATATACATTTCATTCTCGATATGTTGATTAAATCTTTTTTGTAATATTGAACTAATTCCTTATCACACTTCACACTAATATTACAAAGGCGAAAGTTTGTGAGTGTGTATGTTTAATACTCTTTCACGATAAAACCACCGAATGGATTTTGATAAAATTTGGTACACAGATAATTGTGTCGTTAGATTTCAAATCGCATCAAGTCCACTTTTGACAAAAAAATGCTTTTATATTTATTTAAAAGGCAAGGGAAGTATCTTTCACAATATTTTACCAAATTTACGCAAGTCCCTGTAGTTTTCAAGCAAAATAAGTTTAAAACACACCCCTTTTTTCAAATTGAACCAAGTCCATTTGACATGTTATATCAAAACGCAGCAAGTCGCAATGAGCTAATCAGAGCGAAGCGATCGTTCAAAATGGCGCCCAGTTGAGTGTTGATTGTCGCCACGCGTGTGAATTCGTGTCGCGTTTTTGATTCAAACTGCACTAAGTCCAGCATTTTGTTAGATCAAATGAAGCTAAGTCCAAAGGACTTGGTTCATTTTGACAAAATAAACCTAAATCCAAATTAGAAATTCGTTTTTCTCGTAATTTATAAATATTTCACAAAAACAATGATAGAAAGGATGATAGAGAATCCAATTTTTGATAGTCACACCACCCCTCAAAATAAGATAGTAAAAAGCTTTACTCGAACAGAAAAAAAACCGCTTTTTATGAGTTTTAACATTTTGGACTTACTTCAATTTGAAATCTAACGACACAATTTATAACCTGGATTAACACAAGGAATAGTTTTTATCCCGATTTTATCTTTCCGTTTCGAGTTGTAGCGAGCGAAGCCGCTGGCAACAGCTAGTGCTTTAATAATTTTGCAATTGTTATTCCAAAACCTTACAAAAATCACATATAGAACTTGTCAGGTGCAGCAACAATATGGATTTTGTTTTTGTAAATTGAGATTTAATTAAACTTAACAGCAAAACTTCACAGAAGTAATGTGATTTCATAGACAAGGTATACTATAAATTAAACAACATGGCATACCCTTCTGGCGAACAAAAAGCATCCCTTCTCCTCTTCAGGCGTCGTAGTAACTGGTACTAGCTGTAGATCTACCGTCGCGCACTCCTTACTGTCTTCACCTGCAAACAATAAGGTACATATTAATATATATACAAATATCTGTAACAACATCATTTAGGAGAATTGCACACACAATACATGTTTTAAAATCTATTTAATGATATTATATTTAATATATTTTTCAATGTCAACCTACTAATAAGTAATATACGAATAAAATAAAACAATAGATCTAGTACCAACTTTTGTGCGCGAGTGTACCTATCCATGCGCGAACACTCCCCCCTCCGCTTTCCCCTCAGCGTTCTTTTTATGTGGCGCGAAGTATACAAGCAGTGAGCTGTTATAATAATATTTTTCAACCTTTTTTTTTTTGTTTCGGGTGTGAAAAATCTTCATGCTTGTCCTCCGCCCTGGGGCGAGCAGAGGGGTCTGTCGGACTCGACTGACTAAAAACAACTCGGTGTTCGCACACTTGTACCGGGTATCATGGGAACTAGTGCCTCCTAAAGTTAGCGCGGACAGTGAGGTGTGGCAGTCCCCGCGACGCTACAGCCGCACGCACACTACGTCACACGGGACACACACCCGCTGAGGGGGGTACGTCTGCTGCGGGTTAGGAGAGTGGTGTCGACCTCTCTTAACCTTTCCGCAGCCTCGTTCTGAGACATGACAGTTTCACAGAAGAAGATCACTACATCCCACGACTCCTCGCTCCCGACCATCACACGAGCGACGGCCGGCAGCGACAAATCGGCTAAGCCCGCGTAGATTATAGCTGACACTTTTCACTACGAGAAACCCTGTATGCCAACCTTGACCCTTTTTTTTGGAGGGCGGAAAATCATCAAATAACCCCTTCCGCTCTTGGGCAGAGCGGAAGGGAGTGTCAGACTTCTACTGACTAAAAAAAACCACCCATGTTCCTTCTTAGCCCTTGCGCCGAGGCCGCGGTATCTCTTTCGAACAACCCGCAGCCCCGACGGGACCAACCTTGACCCTTAATAAGCTACTAATCCTTACCTCTACCAAACACATTGAGCTCCGTAAAGCAGCCGGTCTCGATCATCTCAGTCTGCCACGGAATGCTGACTGAGCCGGTGTTGAACTTGCCGTAGAACGTATCGTCTCCCGCGTCCAAGTTCACTCCCTTCACTGTGCTGAACTGTTCTATGTCTAGCACGTCTTTTGCGTAGACAGCGTGTGGCTGGGAAGGAGATAGAATATATTTAAATTAAATTATTATTCATTTATTCTCCGAAATTACATCCATAGAAATTGTTAGTAACACAGAAATGCAAATCATTATTTATTTCGAACAACACGGTTAGTGAATAAAGAGAGAGACAGACAGTGTATATTTAAGTTTTATTTTTATTGCTTTATCTATAAAACGTTTTGGCATAGCCAGCTTGTAAGTAGCTCAAGCATAAAAGTCAAATATTTTAATCTCTCTTCTTGCCTCTAATTTTTTTTGTGTCCCGCGACTTGCGTTCGAGTGAAATTATTATAAAAATGTTATTTCCCTAATCTAATCGGATTTAGGTATTTATCAAAATCATTTAAAAATTAAATGAGTAGGGTAATTTACTCCTTATAGCAGTTATCTTCAGGTAAAAGTACCGTACAAATCGTTCCAGTAGTTCGAGAGATTAACCAGAACAAGCAGAATGACAAACAGACAAAAAACTGCTATTTTGACTTTACAAACGGACACTTAAATTTAACTTATTTGTATAGATTACAAATAGTAACAATATAAAGTAACTACAGCTTACGTATAAAAAAGTAGAATAAATCCTTAGCACACTCACATCGGGAACAAAGGGCGCGTCCACCATGCCGGCCTCCAGCCGCGCCCAGTTGAGGTTGGTGAAGAACCGGTGCGCCTTCACGGCCCCCGCGCCGCGCCGCCCCGCCGCGCAGCCCAGCCGCGCCAGCGGGCACTTGCCCAGCAGCGCAGCGCACAGCGCGCGCGCGCACTCGCTGAACTTCGACGAGTACTTCTCTTGTTCGTGCTGAGGGTAAGGGAAACAAGATTCTATATTAGCTAGGTGGACCGCTAAATAATCCTACAGCATTTTAGATAATTACAGTAGAATCGCGATTATCCGGATCAATTAAAATAAGGGGTATTCCGAATAATCGATTTCAAAATAAAATCAAACCATATTAATAACTTCTTACTATACAAATAATGTTTCACATACGTCATTTAGACAATCTATATATATAAAAATGAAACCTGTTTTTCGTTGTCACGACTTGGCATGAAAACGGCTTGACCGATTTGGCTGATTTTTTTTTTTAAAGTTTTCGTTGAAGTTCAAGGATGGTTTTTACGGCGAGAAAAATTCGAATAATGGCCGGAAAAGCCCTAAAAACAGCCCTTTTCTTTTTCCCATACAAACGTTTTCTAACTAAAACGTCAAATCAATTTGAGCTTTAATACCGTACTATAAAATTCAAGTGTTAGTGGAGAGGTTCCGGGAAGGCAAAACAATTGAGTGACGTTCAGTTGTTCAGTCAACGAATGACAACTTCAAACAGACCATACGACATTATCACAATAATCACAAATAATTACTGATTCTTTCCCAATAGAAAAATGATTTTTCAAATGGTGATTGCGTATAATATAAAAATTAATTGCTGTTAGTTAGTCGCGCTAAAACTAGAGAACGGCTAGACCGATTTGTCTAATTTTGGTTTTGAAACATTTGTGGCAGTCCAGAGAAGGTGAGAAATTAGTAGTATGTAGGTAGGTAATAGGTAGGTAAAAGGGCATTGCAACGCACGCGGGGTACAGCTATATTATATAAAAATGAATAGCTGTTCGTTAGTCTCGCTAAAACTCGAGAACGGCTGGACCGATTTGGCTAATTATAGTGTTGAATTATTCGTGGAAGTCCAAGGAAGGTTTAAAAGGTGAGAAAGTGGTAGGTAGGTAGGCAGGATAGTAGGTAGAGTAGTAGGTAGGGTAGTAAGTAGGATAGTAGAGTAGGTAGGGTAGTCAGTAGAGTAGTAGGTAGGGTAGTCAGTAGAGTAGTAGGTAGGGTAGTAAGTAGGTAGGGTAGTAGGTAGGTCGGGCAGTAGGTAGGTAGGGTAGTAGGTAGGTAGGTAGGGTAGTAGGTAGGTAGGTAGTTGGTACACAGGCAGGTAGTAGGTAGGTAGGTAGGGTAGTAGGTAGGTAGGGTAGTAGGTAGGTAGGGTAGTAGGTAGGTAGGGTAGTAGGTAGGTAGGGTAGTAGGTAGGTAGGTAGTTGGTACACAGGCAGGTAGTAGGTAGGAAAAAGGGCATTGCAACGCATGCCGGGAACAGCTAGTAGGATATAAAAATACGGTAATTAGAGCTGTGAGCAATGAGTACCTACAGATGATCGAGATTCAGAAAATCGGGATTCTACTGTAATTAATTGATTATAATGCCCAATTTGAAAGCGATTGCTTTTGGTTGACCATACGACAATTTAATTGCTTTCTTACTGATAAAAGCCAGCTCCTAACTCTAGTTAAAGGATACACTTCCTTCAAGTAGAAATGGATTCTTAAATATCGGTTAGACGATATGATACTTAAAACCGTGATGTTTTGATAGCTAACTTTTATGATTTGAGAATATTTTTTTGCAAAACGCTGAATATTATAGGGAACGTAAAAAAATCTACTTCGCATACAGAGTAGAAAGAACACCGACGTAAAAACGGTAACCACGTATCATTCTGATCTAACCCCATCCATTCAAAAATGTTTCATCGGTTATTTAAGAAATCCGCTGTTTACTAATAAACTTCTTATTTTGTTAAAGTCGATCTTTTCTAGACTTGCCATTCAATGCGTTTAAAGCCAAAGTAAAATCTAATCTTTGTTTAAAAGCTTACTATTCCATTAGCGACTACTTAAATGATAAGAATAGCTGGTCGTTGAGTTGAACACAAGACAATGTTTGTTATTTATGTTCTTTCTCCTACATTAGTTTCCTGATATGTACGAGTCATGCATCGTACATGGCACGCGCGCATTGCATACATCAGCACTTTTCCGTCACCTTGCACAAATTATAGTGTAAGGCGACAGTACACATTCAGCGATCATACACAGCGGTACTCATTCAAACATTATACATTTAGCAATAGTTACGTGGTAGTTAAGTTCAGTCAATAAACAATCATCTTTAGCTATCCGTGACTTTCATTCAGCTAACAAGTCAAGGTGTGTGCGACCCAATCAGCAGCGCGTACATCTTTATTACGCGCTGCTGATTGGGTCGCACACACCTTGACTTGTTATGTATTGTATATGTTATGTATTTTTTATTATTATTGATTTGTGTCTGTAGTCAATCGTAATATTAACTTACACCTTACTATTGTATTGAGTCTGGTTCTTCTAACCTAACAGACAGATGTGTTGCTGGAGAGTTTGTTCCGCCACTTCTTCTTTCCAGCAAAAACACTAGGAAGTGTCGAAGGGTGGGCGTTTTGGGGGACTGTCACTTGTAAATAAGTAAAGTAAATTTAGACGTTCGAAAAGTGCTGATTATCAGACTAGTTTGAATAAATGAATTTTGATTTTGATTTGATTTCGATGAAAATAATATATGATTTACTATGATTTACTGAAACCGTTCTAGCGTAGGTGTCCCTTCCACCTTGTATTTGGACGACATTATCATCCCCCTATTTTCTTACAAATATAAAACTTATCAACCCAAATTACACTACAATTTAATTGCATTACTAATAAGCATAGTTTATGAAGAATATGTATTACATAGTGCCTGACCTTGACCCTCCTATCGACCTCTTCCCGTTTGACCTTCTCCTTGCGCGCTCGGAAGGGCGCGCGACCTTCGATCATCTCGTATGCGAGGCAGCCGAATGAGAACCAGTCCGGGCTGAAGGTATACCTCTCGTTGTCTATCACCTGGGAAAATTATTCAAATGATGATTAGAATTGTGACGATGTGTAAAATTTATAAACTCATCAATATAGGATGGTACTTTTTGGTCACAAATCCTGAGAACATAAATCGTCTCAACCACTCGTAAAACGACTCGTTTAAGCCTTTGTAGAATAATTTTTCTCAAATTTTACATCACGGATGACTTTCTGATACAACAGGTCCCTGTTAGATTGGTAAAACGAGAATAAAAAATTATAGGTTATTTTAATTCTGCAATGGATATTTTTAAAACATAGGTACCTCCGGCGCCATATACCCCACGGTCCCCACCCTGCCCCGTACACTGCCCCCCTCCGGCACATCCACAGCGAGTCCCAGATCTGATATACGCACGTGGCCCGCGTCGTCTAGCAGAATGTTCTCGGGTTTGCAGTCTCTGGAAATGTTATTATGGAATAGTTAAACAAAATGCATGGTGATTGTTTTATGTAGTAGTTTTAGATGACTGAGTGTGAGAGAGATGATTTACTTAAGCCGCTCTTTGTAGATGTGGAACTGTAGGTCACCCACGATTTTATAAAGAGTATAAGAGTTATTTATTACCACTAATATAGTTCCCAAGTATTATTTACTAACCCGGTTGTTCGGTGTAAAAACATTACTATTAAACATTATTATTATTTTTATAAAAATAGCCTTAACAAAGCCGAAAGGCACTTGTTCTACCCGTCATTACAATTTATTTTTCTGCACCGTACTTGGCAACCTTCTAGTTACGGTGATATTGGGGGTCAAAGTTTCAACTTTTTCACACAACTTTACGTTAAATTCTTCCACGAACTCCGCACTATCAATGCATGCTTCGGCACAACTCCAAGTCGAAGTTGTTTCGCAGAGTAAATCAGTAAATCAGGCTGTACAAAATGTTTGGTTGACGGCTTCGTAAAGGGTCCGTTTACATCCTGTATGTGTAACGTTAGGTCACCTACCTATAAACGATGCCCATCTTGTGTAAGTGTTCAAGTCCGCACGCGACCTGCGCCGCGTAGAACCTCGCGCGTTCTAACCCGAGCCCCGTGTCGGCGCCGCACATGTTGTATATGTGGAACTTTAGGTCACCACCTGGAACATTAGCACATAGCAGTTATAAAAAGTATCGACAAATGTCGATGTTTCTAGTCGAGTAGCGAGGAGCGAGAGAGTTTAAGTCAATGCAGCGAGTACAGTTGGTAGGACATGAATTAGGCAGAAGTTATAATAGATATCGCGATGTATGATTTTTAGTTCTTCATTTAAATCACAGATGGCGCTAGCTATCGTTTTAATCACTTGGTTATGTCCGGTACACTAGTACTACAGGAATACTGACCGTTCATGATGGTGAGCACTAAACAGAGCGCGTCCTTGGTCTCGTACGCATACGCGAGGTTTACAACGAAGCGCGAGTTGATGCGCTGCAGTATCTGCTTCTCTATCAGAACCATCGCTTCGCCCTTGCGTTTCTTTATGCGTTTCTTTTCTAGTTTCTTGCAGGCGTACATTTTTCCTGTTGCTCGGACCTGGAATGTGTAAAACACTTTATTACTATCACTAGTTGACAAGAAATATCTAATTAGTCCGTCAGATAGATTTTCAAAAAATATTGGAAAAGTATTTTTTTATTTCACGTAAACAATAAATGAAGACGATACAGTGCTTCAAAAAGTCGCGCGACGTCACAGTCTGGTACATTTTTTACCAGATAGTGACGTCACCAGCCCCCACTCACGATCTTTGACACGTTTTATTTTCGTCTATTTTTATTAATTTGATAAAATAAAAACACGTATCCAATATTTTTCGATAATTTAGCAGACGGACTAAACAGAATCATATTTTTTTAGTCGGCCAACTACCCAATCCCCGAAGAGTTAGCACTGTTAAGTACACATCATTCAGCAGTTATATTTAAGTTCCATGTCATGGGAGCGAGCCTTTTTTTTTGGCGGGTTGAAAATTATCAAATAACCCCGCTCGAAGGGAGTGTCAGACTTACTGACTAAAAACCACCCATGTTCCTTCTTAGCCCTTGCGCCGGGGCCGCGGTATCTCTTTCGAACAACCTGCAGCCCCGACGGGATGGGAGCGAGCCTATTACCCTCAACCGGGCACAAATCCAAACTCCGTGGCTGCTAAACACAATAATACTTTGCTCCACCCGGGAATCGATCTCTCATGCTTAGCGGTCCGGCTAGCGACCACTAGATCTTGGAAAAACTTTTTATTACCAAACATTTCCCTTCCTGACTCTATAATTCAAATGATATAGATAGACTATCTCTGCGTTAAAAGTAACATTAATTCCCACATATTAAAGGTCAATTGCAGACTTTCGAATCGGTTTTATTTAGCTTGTTTAAATAATCAACCTAATTTACACTAGCATAAAGTTGATATTTTTTTTAAATTGGGACAAGCCCGCCACACTATTCCCAAACCACTGTAACTCCTGTTAGCCAGAATCAACAGTGGCGACCACAAGAAAAGCGCCGAGACAATGAAGCTCGACGAAGTCCCAGGGAAACGATTTAACTGTCTTGGATCCCGCAACGAAATTAATCAGAAAAGAATAGCGGAGGAGTAGGAAAAACATAATTTCCACTTCCCTCCATATCAGCAGGAGACAGAACAGAACAAGGCCAATAGGCATACAGGGACGTATACAACTGGGATAGGCCCAGTTGCCTAGCACCACGGATTGTCATTAATATTACTGGGTCCTAAGTTGTGAGCTGTTATATTTGATTCCAATAATAGGTATGACAAAAATGCTTGAACGCACGGAAATTTGTTCTAGTTTCTACAAGGTCCGTATAGTAAATAACTCCGGATGTAACCCGTACACTATTTAACATAATATTACGTTCATTCTGCCAAAGACTACACTCCCATAAAATGTGATGTGCAGATTGTTCAAATTCGCAGTCAGATGTAGAACATTGACAAAAAGGCGAGTCAACAAGCTTGAAGGAAAATAATTTACTCTTAAAGTTACCATGACCTGTGAGAAATTGGGCAACACAGTGATCCACCTCCAGCCATGTCCTGGCCAGCCGCTCACGAACGGATGGAAAGAACTGATGGAGGTGTCGGCCTTTGATGGAATTATCCCACCTACATTGCCATTCGGACAAAAGTTCCTCCCAGACGTCAGCCTGTGGCTTAAGTAATCTAGCTATTTTAGCACGGTCGCGTTGCGTTAAAAAGTCTGCGTCTGCGGTCTCTCGTGCGCAGTAGTACATTGAAGCACGACGCTGCACTTCAAGATCGACTGGAAGTACCCCTGCCAGAACCGGTAAGGAAAGTTGATATATTGATCAAATTGAATAGATTTCAATGGACTGAATTTTATTTACACAACATAACATAGTATTCATTAAATCTATAATCGTCTAAGCCTATACCTATGTACGTCAATATACATTTGAGAATACATAACAACTATTGTTTCGAACCGGAAAAAATATATTAAAATTAGTTAATAACCAGATATTGTAAAAGGTTATTTGCCTAAACTTAAACCCAATCTAAGTCGCGGTATTTTACATGGAGCGACTGCCTATCTGACCTCCACAACTGGGTAACCAGGTAATACGATTCCTCTAGGTAGGTATGACTGGTTGTCAGACACTCGGACCGTACGTAAATGTTGAAAAATATAACTTGAGTAATAGTACAGTCGAACAAGCTAATAAGTACACAGCCAGCTAACTTGCATTTACTTCTAAGATTATACAGATACATTAACTGCGGTACTCAGAGATATTTAATGATCACTTAAGCTGTCACTTAGTAAAGATTTGACATATTTTTGTATGACAAAACTGTCAAAACCTTTACTGAGTGATGGCCTAAGTAATCATTAAAGCTCTCTGAGTGCGGCAGTTAGAGATTGATGCCAAACGATACAGCGTTTCACATCAGTCGCTTAATGCGAAACGCTTTATAAAACAAAATTGCAATCAATATTTTCAGTGTACTAGAATTATAAAAAAACTCTACCTGTATACTTATTAGTTTGTTCGACTGTACGACCACCTTATTCCTGAAATTGATGAGTTTCCGGTCTTGGCTGTGACCCAAACTTGTAGAAACTTGTGTAAACAAGTAGATACCTACTTCGCTATAGTGGCTAGCTCATGCCAACGACCTTAAGTCATCACTCTTACCTCGGGGACATCTTACTAACATGACTGATCGGTTTAAGAGCAAAAATCCTTGCTGAAATTAGACCTAGAAAAAGTAACAAAGAATTCTTTTGGGTAAAGGTCAGACATATTACGAGCTAGCTAGACTAACTTGATAATAATGTATACATACCTAAATAAAAGCCACAAATCTATTCCCTCAGGAAAACAATTCAGTAGGCATGGGAAAGGAAAACTATTATTTTGACAATTATTGCTGCGGAAGTATTAATTTGTCTAATAGGTTTATAATAATCCATTATTTAATTCCAGGAAAGCCGCAATCAATTGATACTTAATTGAAAACGATGACTTATTAATGATTTGTTTTCATTGATAGATACGCTAGTTAGTTTCGCTACCAAGTACACTGACGAGCTAATCATTCATAATATTTTTTTTAATAAAACGTTGCCCCACACTAGGAATTTCTACTGTATCGTGGGGGCGTTTACAAACATTTAAACTCACATACACAAACATACCCAGACCCGAAACAACTGTCTGTAGGCCATACAAATATTTGTTCGAACCCGCGACACGCAGCGCAGCAGTCCAATCGCTCAGCCACTGCGCCAACGGTGCCGTCAAGTAATAAGCTTTCTCACAAATACCACTCTAATAAGTGCAAGACAAGTGGCCAACCCTCCTTATTAGCTGCCTAACTGTTTCCCAACAATGTTGAAGTTTACTTCCAGTTTAACGGCAGTCTAACTGCTGAAAATGCTGAATAACGAAGTTCCACATGCAGGCAGTTTCCAAGTTGCTCTGTTTTCATTGTAAGAAGTTAGACCTAAGGATGTTTCTAAATAAACCAACTTAAATAAGAGTCGATGGCGACGGCGCCTTATTGTTTCAATACAATTTTCAAAGATCATATCACAAATGTTTACTTACACCGCCCTCTTGTCAGTCCGTTCAAGAGAGCGTAAAGAATCATACAGCACTATACAACATCAATTCCATGTACGTACCTGACACGCGCAGACCTCGCCGAAGCCTCCTTTGCCCAGCACCCGGTACATGCGGAATGTATGCTGGGTGATGGGCTGCGCCTCCAGCCACTTCCACTGCAGGTACCGGTGGAAGTACATCGAGCGCTCGAACTCCGCGAACGGAGCGCCCGCAAGGAAACTCTTGACGCATCGCACGCATTCTATGAATATGTCTTTAGAGCCCGCTGGAAATGAGAATATGCATTTTAGATAAGGAAATCATCAAAATTGTTTTTAACATTATTCTATAAGAGCCGACTCCAAAATATTGGGATAAGGGTAGGAGAATGATGATCATGATCACCAGCCGGAAGGCAAGTATAGCCGATTTCCACCAAAACGGAGACGAGCCGAGCGTTGCAAGATGTGACAAACCATTGGAAAGACAAGAGTCGCGATGTCTATTTAATACGATTAGACAATACCCCTACGTACGTCTACTCTACGCTTTATTGGAAACTGAGCCTATCACACGGCTGGACATAGCCATTAGCACTTAGCACACAAATTATTCCTTGGCTACTCTTGCCAAATCGAGAAGATAAGAACCAACTTAAAAAAAAACAACTAAAAAGTTTACTTTCGGAAGTCGGTGACTTTATTAATTGTTTTATTGACTTATTTCCCATCGACTTCCGAAAGTAAATTTACTTTCGACTTTAGAAATCGGTTCAAGAATGACGGAGTTATGAAGCAGCAAAAAATCTTCTCCTTTTTAAGTCGGATAAACATACCTCAGTTATTGCAAAAACAAGATACGTATTATTATAGTTCGGAATATCGAATAGTCAGTTTTTAACTCACAAATAATATTTGAACTGGTTTCTCATTAAATCTGATATCAGCCGGTATTTTTCAATATACGATTGAAAAACATATGCAAACCACTAGAGATTTAATCAAACACACAAATTCATTGATTACCTATCACTTGTTATCAGGGACGTGTGATCAGATAAGTTTATATTAGAGCACACCTTTCTCTGTTCCTATTGTAAAACCGAAATTGGTAAAATTGAGCCTTTAATAAAATTGAGGATTTAAAGTATTTGCAGTGCGGTAAACCCGACCGGCTACTTGCTGGTCTAAAGTGTTCCTACACCAATACTTAAGAATCACTTTAGACACTCACGTCAGATTTTTCGGACTCATCATTCTCTTGTCCTTATCCAAATTCATTTGGGGTCGGGCAGCATGTCTTCTTCTTCCATACTTCTCTATTTCTCGTCATCTCATGAGACACCTCCTTTGTTACCATATCATTCTTAACACACTCCATTCATCGTTTCTTTGGGCTTCTTCTACTCTTATACCCATCCACATTCATATTCAAAACCTTCCTCACGTCATTTTCCTCATTCTTCCGCATCACATGCCCGTACCACGACAATCGCTTATATTGTTTCGGTGAAGGAAAATATCGTGAGCAAACCAGCGCGTTTTCCTTCTTTAGGTTCGTGTGCTTAGTTCCTAACCTGGTGTCAGTTTTTATGCCGCCATAGTTTTACATTTCGTCGAGATATGTATATATCTCAAGTATGCTGCTTTTTTTCCACGATGTTTTCCTTCACCGAAACAAGTCTTATAACACAAATCCGAAAAATCAGAGATGAGACCTATGACTTGGCAGTTGGGTCACAAGTCAGACATCAGTGCTTTTAAAAAGTATTTCTTTTTCTAGGCTAAATTCAATAGTTGACTTACCATCAATAGTAGCACTAGCTTCATCAATGACCTGTCGGCTAACCACATCAGTGACCGCCTCGCAGTCATCAGTCTTCAGGTACCTGCCGAACACGTCAGCCGCGAGCATCGCCCGCGTCTCGTCCACCTCCACCTCGTACCTGTCAGTCTGCAAGCAAAACTATGGACCTTCGAACATTGGTGTTATCTGACTCATACAAAGTTTTTGGGTGCGTTGGAGAGACTTTTGTGGTTCTGCACGGTTCTTTATGCGCTTGGATGGCACTGGCAGTATGGCACGTTTGTGGAATTGTGTGAAGAATTTGTATTAAAATAATAAAATGGCGATGATAGTTCTGATTAAGACCACGCGCTAAAAGAACCATGTAGCACTAGATGCAACCTCGGAATAAGGAGTCTAAATGTTTTTATTTTAAAGTCTCTAATCAATAGACTAAATGTGCAAGCAAAACTATGGACCTTCGGAAATAGGTGTTTTCTGACTCATTCAAAATGTCGATCAACTGCGGTCTGGTCTGACCTTTGAGGGTGTCTGACTACCTTTGAAGAAGGAGTTTCTACAAACATTGGTGCTACCTGAATCTTATAAAATTTAAACGTGTGTTGGAAAGACAGTTTCCTTTAGCTTGGATTTCCTAAGAAAGCGATAATATGTCAAAAGCAATATTATAACAAGATCGTTCTTGACGTCATCGTATCAAAAAAATAGGTTTTTAACAGCATATTTCCTTAGGAAACCCAAACTTCAGGATGTGCATTAAAAGTCTCTGAAGGAGATGTCTCATTAGGAGATCTCTCAATGAATTGACTAGATATTGGATTCAGGGACAAATGCATTCAAAAATTAAATAAACTTGCATACTATTCGCGTCAAATAACTGTGCCCCTCTGAAGTTGGCTACGAGTGGCTCAAAATTACGAACAAAACTGCAAATGCGCATGCGCGAGTCATGGGGGCGGGCATTATGGCATTATAAAACTATGTTTTCTTTTAAAAATATGTATTTATTTTGTTCAAATAATTTTCTACGTGACTGCACTTGCGCGATCTTTGCAAATGGCTAACTTCAGAGGGGCACAGTTATTTGACGCGAACAGTACACCTATCCTAAACCTATCGTAAAGAACTTTATCAGGACCAGATTATTACTTTCGCTAACAATTGATGACCATACATTAAAAAAAATGGGGAAACATGGTTTTTGCAAATACCATCCCTTTTCGAGGTAATAACCCCATCACAATACATGAAACGGGGGTGCAGTTTGCATGAAGTATGTTGTTGGTTAGGTTTAGACACTTGAATGAAACTTGGCACAAAAACTTCTTGGAACAAAGATAATAAAGGTCGTCATTATAAATGTTTCAAAACGAACTCAGAGAAAGAATGAAAGAGAGTTGAAGTTCTAAATCCACGCAGACAAAGCCGCGGGCAGAATGCTACTTAACAAATCACGAATACACCCTTATTGGAAATCTAAAGAAAAGAAAATCCTATTGATGATTATCACAACAGAATTGTAAACAGGGAAAGCCGGGACAATCACGTTCTCGCATTTATTTATATCGGTTCGTTTCATGTTTTCGATATACGGTTATTCGGGATTGTATTGTCGGATTGTCGCCACATCTGAATATCGCAAATATCGATTCGATACCGCAAAACCGAAAGGCTATCAAAAGGTTCTTTTTAGGTCAGTATTCGAATAAATATGTTTGTTTGATACAGTTGTTTTCTTGCCAATTTTGTTTTGATGTTATGCAGAGGTCAGCATTCAAGGGGAAAAGCTGGCTTTTGAAGAGAAGTAGGTATGTTTGAAATTGTAATAAATATAAGTGGCACATTTTTGTGATACATATAATTTGGTTTATCTAACCTTTGGGTTGTGTTGCAATCTATGCCCCAATAGCTGTACAAATCCAAACTACATGGCTGCTATTGAGAAATTCCTAATGGAAAACCCAATAACACTTTGCCCGACCCGGGAATCAAACCCAGGACCTCATTCTCAGCAGTCGCGCTTGCGACCACTCGACCAACGAGGCAATCAACTGTACCTACGGAAAGGTATTCAGGATCGAGATTCTGAAATCTGTTTAGTTCCAACAAGCTCTAGAAGTTCTGAAAACTATCTAGTGAAGAAGGAAGGACCTTTTCTCTGAACGTCATAAACCGAAAGTGCCAGTGTAATAAACAATTTTTATAGGTGCAAATGCAAGGGATGTATGGGGCTACATTATGAAATAAAGGAAATTCAAAAAAGTTAAAACACTACATGCTAACTATGAAAAAGAATAAAGAAATTCATTCATTCGATGAATACTTACCGCATCTAGAAAGTTATTGTACTTGTGATACTGAGGTCGGTTCCTCTCGCAGAACTGTCGGAACAGCAGCTTGCCGATCGGCTGCTGGTCCACTACGTAGTCGTAACCTACATCTGAAACAAGAAAATAGTTCTTCATTAGAATGTAATCGACCCAACTCGGATACAATGTGAGTGTGGAGCCCCAACACTACTGAACTAGGAGAATTTAGGATGCAGGAGCAAGCAAAGCAAGCTCTGGACTTTGGGAACCTCGCCTCGGACAGGATAGGTTCGAAGGGGATGGCGGGGTCTAGTGAGCGTTGAAAGCGAGTGATTTAAGACCCGCCTATCCCCTTTGTTAGGTTACTTTAAATTGCACCTTCCAGAACTTTAATGATGTAAACGACCGAGCTGTCCAGGTCGCTACGGTACTGGTTGGACAAAATCTTAGTGTAAATATCATCATCATCATTTCTTCCATAAGACGTCCATTGCTGGACATAGGCCTCCCCCAGAAGGGGGGGATTTGCCATAATTGCCACGCTTGGCAGGCGGGTTGGCGATCGCAGTATGGTTGCTACAAAGGCACAGAGAACGCTGCTGCCATTCTCTGGTAAGTCCCTTAGTCACCTCTTACGACACCTACGGGAAGATATGGGATGGTGCTATTCTTTACGTCCGACACCATACGGAACATCAATGTTGTGTAATTCAGATAGGCAGTCGTACCATGTCGAATAGTGCAGTTGAATCCGGTGCGACTTAAAGTAGACTACGCCGAGCAGGCTTGGCAGATGTTTGGAAGGTCATTGAGCAGTATAAAATAAATAAAGGTTGAAAGAGAGGCCATAGTGAAAGACTGGCCATTTACGAAAGAGGGATTGACTGCCCAGCCCACACCGAAAGAACTAAAGTACATAATCCAGCACATTAAGCTACCATGTAGCGATAAAGTTAAAAATCTATTAAAGAAATTTTACAGGTTGTAGTAGCTTGATGTACATTGTGAAAAAATATTCAGAGGCAGAATTACCTACTCAAGAAATTGATTTCGATGACTATGTTAGTGGCTAAATTAACCCGTCATGCTCGTCTGAGATCTCAACTTTGTATGGCTAACGATATTATATTCCATCTATTGTACCTACTATTAGAACTTACAATGCTTCTTGTATAATCTTGTATTTCATTACGTAAATCACTATACGGTCTTGTCAAAATGATATTAAGAACATCCATACTTCTTCTTCTTATCGTGTGGGCAGTAAGGTCTAACGACCCCACACACCCTAGTGTCAGAGTTTCTAAACTGCCTCAAAGGCTTCTGACATGGTTTGACGACCGCCATTTGGCGGCCGGGACTTATGCGTATCCGAAGCACGGAATCATAATGATTTTAATCAGACAATCATGTGATTCAAGCCTGCAATGTCCTAGCCAAACTGGAAACAACTTTGCAAAGTATGCTTCCCGTGGGAATCGAACCCACGATCACCGGATCACTAGGCAAACGCCTAAACCACTCGAGCACGGAAGCAGAACATCCATTAGTTGGCTACAAGTATTTTAACAAGCAATTTATAGTCGAATAATCATTAAACTTCGTCTTTACGTTATTCAATAATATTTATCCGAAAATGTACCTATAGATAAGGCTAAGACAGATTATGCTATTCATCTACAAGGCTTGCCTGCGGCTAAACCTGTCTGGGAGGATCCTTCGAAGGCTAACTTTTTACCTAATCCGTTCAGCCATTACGGCATGATTGAGTTACGAAGTTTCCACCATATACCTACACATCAAGGTTTGGCATTACTTTGTTAAGCTTTTGGTTATATTTCAACCCTTTGCTTACATAGTAATATGATAAAGACAATTAATATAATGTTGTGAATTTGAATTTGAGGAAAACATCGTAGGGAAAACGGCATGTCTTATAACCAAAAAAACTGAAACATGTTTGTGACATCTAACAACCCGCACTGGGCACGCGTGGCCCATCCCTCTCCTAGAAAGGAGGCCTGAGTCCCTGCAGTGGGAACATTATAGGCTGATGATGATGATAAATAATCATATGTGGTTATACTTGATCTACTACAGGTAAACTGCCTTGTTGGTCTAGTGGTCGCAAGCGCGACAGCTGAGCATGAGGGCCTGGGACCGATTCTCGGGTCGGGCAAAGTGTCATTGAATTTTTCCATCAGAAAATTCTCAGTAGCATGCCCAGCCTTTCCCCAACTATGTTTTGGTCGGCTTCCAGTCAAACCGGATGCAGCTGAATACCCGTATTTCACACGGAGCGTCTGCCACCTGACCTTTACTTCCCAGTATTATGTAATTTCGGTGATTCTTCCGGAAAATCAATCAATCAAGCAAATGAACTCTATTTCTATCGTTCAAAGAGATATCAATTGATTGTATTATCTAATAACTTCAGTATACGCTCGACTAGCAGGGATTCGATTATCCTGTATATTGGTATTTATATTGGACCTTATTAGTACGAATGTTTGCTTTGTGGATTAGAGCCTAGGTCAAGTGGTCTTCAGCAAAAGGCTGTCGTATTTTAGCCTTTTGCGCTTCGTAAGGGATATTTTCAAGACGATGGGTTATAGTTTTTAGGGTATGGTGATAAAGTCTAGTTTGCTGAACTAGGCTGATATTAATAAGCATACGAAGTAGATTCTGTAGACCGTACGTCAGTGATGGAGAAAACAAAAATAAACAGGCCTGTGTTTTATTGAAACTCCATACTACGCTAGGCCCGGTGAAGTTGGCCGATGGCTTTCCTAGTTTTCAATCTTTTGAGTCACAATTCTACTGGCCCCTTTATCCATCATCATCTTCCTGCCCGTATCCCGCAATTTTATTTTATATTTAATTATTAACCTTCCTAATAATTATATAACACACAAAATTATTCCATTAGTGCGAACATAAAACATAACATAACAAAATGCTGGGACATTAGAGGCGTTTTGTTATGCGAGTTAGACAGAAGTGTACCAAATAGTACGCCCAGTAATAGTGTAAACATCAGTTAGTACATCGCTGGTACAATCTGTACCCAGTTTTAACTGACCCCTCGTATAAAGAATAAGAGGGCAAGTGGTGTGAGAAGAGGGGTCAGGTAATGCTGGGTACTGACTGTACATTTCAATAACAAACGGAAAGGAAAATATCTAAAAATAGCTGCAGCATAGAAATAATAACAAGAAAATAATGGGAAGGACTGTCAGCGCCCGGTATCAGCGAAACTATCAGAAACTTGCTGAAAGAAATAGCGTAACATACATAATGCAGAATGTTGGCAAACTAACAACTATGGGGGACTCGGGAGAAGGGTAACAATAACCCCTGTTCACAACCTCAGGCGATGCTACCTCGACTTGCGTCGTGGTCCTAACTTGTATTTCTTTTTGCACAATGTTTCTGCTCCTTGACATCGATTATGACTGATGGAAAGTGATGGATATGGTCTATGATGGAACGGGTGTGTCCAGAAGATACCTGTTCACGCCTGCTTTGAAAGCAGACGGGTTAAATGTGGGAGAGAACACAGATTCCGCCGGTACAGAGTTCCACACTCTCCGGCATTTCAACCAAGTGAAACTACCTTATCGTTTCCCGTCTTCATAGGCTGAAAACATATATTTACGCACAGATGAGCATTTTCATGCATGTTTCTCCATGTTACTTCGCAACTCACAAGAGCGAGAGGCACAATTGCGCGAAAACGCGCTTGCATTAATAGCATCAGCAAATGGTGTCTTTACTTGAGCGTGTAACCCGTGGCCAAGCAGTGTCAACAAAAGTAATATCTTGCTGAACGACCTCTATACGGGAAGATATTTGGAACTGAAGGCCTATGGGCCGTTATAGGGATTTGTGCCGAGTTAAGAAATTGGAATACATTTGCATCGCAGATTGTGATTGGCTCATTCGACTAGTGGCTGTAACTACCCAACAGATAATCCTTTGCTTTCTCGGTGCTCTTGCGACACTATGGGACGCGGAATTGGCTTCAGTTGGTAGGGAAGATATTTACGGTTTTGTTTAAAAGTGAAGAAGACGAACAACGACGACGAGGCGATGAATGGACTGTGCCATGTAAAGGATGATATGGCAAGAATGGAGGTGTCTGGTGAGATGAAGAGGAATAGAGAAGTATGGAAACAAAGATATGCGAAGTCGACCCCAAATGAATTGGAATAAGGGCAAGAGAATGATGATGCATAAAAGCGAAGAAGACGACTGTTTCGTGAAACTCATCATCATCTGCCTAGCCTTTTCCCAACTATGTTGGGTTCGGCTTCCAGTCTAACCGGATGCAGCTGGATATCCGTATTTTGCATGGAGCGACTGCCTATCTAACCTTAGGTTAGATATCCTTTGGTAAGACTGGTTGTCAGACTTTCAGGTTTCGTGAAACTATTCACTTTTATTACCTGTACTAGCATACACACTGTTAAAAAACGTTTCCACCTTTTCAGTGGCAGCAGAAATTGTATTATTGTTTCCACACATTCCAGTAAATAAATCGTTACACCCATTAGAGTAGTAAGTGAGTGAGTTATGGCAAAAGCATGGTAGTAACGAACAGAGGGTACATGTCAGTGGACGTGTACTTTCGTGTTCCCTTTGAACTTCAACAAAATTACATTGGTAGTGGTACCTTCTGTAAGCAATATTTCTTCTAACAAAAAGTAATCTCGTGGAAACGCCCACAGAGAGACCCGACATTGTTTTACGAGCTACGTATAACTTACGTTTCTGTCTCCGGAAGAAACGCGAAATAATAAACAATAGTTAAGGTTACATACAGCTCCTACTGAAACCATCAATTGTATGATTATCTTTCTTAATCCCATACAATATTACAGTAAATCTGTGGAGATGTAAAATATAAGAATTGTTATCCTTTTGTTAGCGTTGTTTTATGGTTGATGTTATTTAATTCTACTCAACGTATCGTCCACTTCCTTCACTATCAACAAATCGTGCTTCTTTGAAGACACTAATTTTTTAGTTATTGAAATTGTTGTCGTTCGTGCATCATCATTACTGTTGTGCACTTCTTGATGTTCCATACTTCTTTCAAGCTCCATATATCGCTTAAGTCTGCGTTCAGAGATAGATATGACAATTGAGCGGTTTCCGCGTGTCTGAACGAGCCCTTAGCTAGTGGATGTGGATGTCATTAAAAGACAAACTGTCATTAATATGTCACTCAAGTAATAAACCTTTGAGTGACTTAAGGAAACTTTTCCAGTGATAACGTCATCAGGCCTCTTTTTTGAGTTTGGGAAATCATCGAATGACTCCTCCCGCTCATCGCCCGCAGCCCCGCCGCCGGGGACGTCATCAGCCCTAAAACTTTAAAATTAAACTAACCATTGAATTTTTAAATATTCAAATATTTTTTTTAGAATACTATATTTTAACAAAAAAAATGTTAAAATATACAGTTTAGACTTTTTGGACAATGCCCATTGTAACCTCACAAAAAACACAAAACCGTCTCATTGAACAATACACACGACAAGAGACATGACAAGCATCTGTACACTTGTCTCAATATTCTCCGACGAGAATAGTGCGTATATTTCCATTTACAGACCGATAAACAGACAAGATTGCTTTCGGCTATCGTATCCTGAGAATATTGCCAAGTAATTGTTTCTTTAGTAAATATTGAATGAACAAACACTGCTTCATTACGATTTTATTATAGACGCGTATGGATTGGCACGACGGAACCAAAGTACTCACTCGACGGAACCCTCACGGTTTTCTCTCCGATGACAATTTTCTTTAGTCCGCGCGTAGGTCGGGTTCGTGGAACCTTTTAGTAGGGATCTTTTCACGGTGTTTCGTTATGAAGAATCACATTATTCTATTTCATATAATTATACTCGTAAATGTCATGAATGTCAGATATTTAGGATTTCTTAGTATAAGTTAATATTCTTATGTATTTTGTTTGTACACCCTGTATTGTCAGCCTGTCGGAAGACAAGTTGTACCTAACAGACAACATTGGACAAACGGTATTTCCGTTTGCAGAATATGTTTTATTTCTTTCTTCAGAGAATTATATGTTTGATTTCTTTCATTCTATATCAAATAGTTATTTCACGAGAAATTCGCGTTTGTGATTTGCCAAGTGTGTACATTTTATTGCTCGTGACTGTACAAGTGTGAGACATACTTTTAGATATTTTTTCATGTTATTATTAGCAAGCGGCGACGGCTGTCCTATCTTTTCAAAGATACAGGCCTAAGGCACATAAAGAAAATATTTTCTAAGAGTAAGTATAATCTACCTTTTCCGAGCCTAGAAGTTAAACCTAGGGCATAAGATTTGGGTCAATCGCAGATTTTCATTCGAAATACTACAAGATGTTGGCTTTTTTCTCGAATGATTTAATTAGAAAAACACTGCAAATATTATTGAAGCTTCTATTACTTTTTATAAAGCAGATGTTTTAACACTTTCAATGTCGCCGAGTCTTGCCGCGGCGAAGAATAAATAAATAAGTTTTTGTTCTTCCTCAGGTGCAGTAAATGTGCAAAAAAATGTAAATAAGGCTGCATCTCCAATTGAGAAGCACAATATTGAAATAAATTGATGATTTTCGAAGCAGACCACATTATTTAAATTGCTAAAATAATGTGTGCAGACAAATGTCTGTACGCAATTAAGGATTTCATGGAGTTTAAAGGTGGCAATGAAAGCGCATACGCATAAACATTTATATTCACTTTTATTCTCTTATTTTGTAACCAGACACCTTCAGGTTCCTGCACTACACACGTGTTTTACGTTAGTTCCAACCCACCAATAGATGTCGCTAGCATACCGTGGAGGAAACTTTACGACCCCCAATAAGGGGCGGCTATATAAAAGACATTCAATTAAAACTACATACATATGTAATTTTAACTCGCCAACTCCATCAATTTAATGAAATTGTCTTTTCACTCGGTTTTTCCGTCGACGAGCGAGCACCGAGCATATAAACTGCTCATAAATAAGGTAAGTGTTTAATTTAGTGTGTCGTTTGAGTTGCTGGAAACTTTTTACTGTTAACTAACCTAGCCTGGGAGATAGATATCATCTGCCTATAGCCTTTTCCCAACTATGTTGGAGTCGGCTTCCAGTCTGAGTGCAGCTGAATACCAGTATTGTACATGGAGCGACTGCCTATCTGACCTCTACGATCCCATTAATGTTGGGTAATACGGTAGTCAGTCTTTCGGGACACTGAGGTATGAGCGAAAATAGCCAAATGGACTAAAAGATGATGAAGGAAGAACAGGACGGTAAGAACATGTATTTGTTATCCTGTCCTGTCAAACAACATAATCGTTATCAAAGCTAAATATGACAGCAAAAGGTGCAAGCCCAAAGCCAGACCCGAAGAAGGGTTTTATAGACCTGACTCAGCCCTGATACCGAAATCAATGAGCTGACAGGATTGTGTCACTTGTGTCGTGTCTTTCAAGAACAAAATTGAATCGACGTTTAAAGACCGTTGCTATGACAAAATATTAAAAGTCATAGTGCAAATAGACACTTAGATGAGGTCGCGCCAGGCAGTGGAGGAAATTGCGTGACTCCTTTGATGGACAACATCAAGAGAAGTGGAAGGGATGGGAGGAAGCATTTACCCAGTGATTTCACAGTATAGCTTTAAGCTGACGACATACTTAGTTGCCACCGCGGGAAAAACCTGGATGAGGCGATGAGGCTGGCACAAGACCGTGGACATTGGCTCAAAAAACAAAAAAACGACACACGAATAAACTACAGACGAATTGAGAACCTCCTCCTTTATGGAAGTCGGTTGAAAAGAGAGGCCTACACCCAGCAGTGGGTAAATTCATGCTGTGAATTATGATGAGTAGTATACAGTTCAGGCTTCGTGACGTCTAAAAAGGGAGAATGGAAGCTGAACACGTGTTGCGCCTACTTCAACTAGAATGGGACAAAGGCAGAGAGGTGATGACACAACTCAGGCTTACAAACAAATACAAATCAGAAATTCTGCCACAAGACAAGAATAACAGCATCCGGCTACATTCATACCAACCTAGAAATAACAAAAAATACGCGACAGCCGGACCATTAGCCATTATCTTCAATTTTAGTGTCAATTCCACTCAATAGACAGTAAAACTGCCGATATCGGTACTTACTCGCTTCAATAAAACATCCTTAGACGAGGAATTACAATGAAAGCTTTCATACTGAAACAATAAAATCAATCGGAATGTTCAGAACGATGGGAATGGAACTGTTGCGGAGAAAGTGAACCATGAGGAAAGAGTGCCAGAGTGCAAAAATTTTAAGAAGCAGTATTGCCTATCATCAATTAAAAAAACTAATCTAACTGCGGTACTCAGAGATATTTAATGATTACTTAAGCCGTCACTTAGTAAAGATTTGACATGGTTTTGTATGACAAAACTGTCAAAACCTTTACTTGGTGGTGGCCTAAGTAATCATGAAAGCTCTCTGAGTGCGGCAGTATGTGATGGCCTAAGTAATCATTAAAGCTCTCCGAGTGCGGCAGTATGTGATGGCCTAAGTAATCATTAAAGCTCTCTGAGTGCGGCAGTAACAGTCTCATTACCAGTCATTATCAACCAAATGACGTCATACTGTTGCAACATCACCTCACATAACCCTATCGAACAAAAACTAGGTTAGTCAATAACAACATTTAAATTGTAAATAGTTCTTCGTATCTAATTGGCGAGGGACGTGGTCTCCTTGCAATTGATACCAATTAGAAATAATTAATTAATGCTAGCGGCGACGGCGACGGTCGATACCACCACCCCCCACCCTTAGGTGGCGCGTATTGCTACTATTGCTACTAGAGGAATAAATCTACAGGTTGACTTATAGTTATAAGCATAACTATAAGTCAACCTGTCACTGTCACTGTCAGGCCATCACATACTGCCGCACTCAGAGAGCTTTCATGATTACTTAGGCCACCACCAAGTAAAGGTTTTGACAGTTTTGTCATACAAAACCATGTCAAATCTTTACTAAGTGGCGGCTTAAGTAATCATTAAATATCTCTGAGTACCGTAGTTAGTTAGTAAAGATTTTGACAGTTTTGTCATACAAAAGTATGTCAAACCTGTACTAAGTGACGGCTTAAGTAATCATTAAATATCTCTGAGTACCGCAGTTAGATTAGTATTTTAATTGATGATAGGCAATACTGCTTCTTAAATTTTTTGCACTCTGGCACTCTTTCCTCATGGTTCACTTTCTCCGCAATAGTTCCATTCCCATCGTTCTGAACATTCCGATTGATTTTATTGTTTCAGTATGAAAGCTTTCATTGTAATTCCTCGTCTAAGGATGTTTTATTGAAGCGAGTAAGTACCGATATCGGCAGTTTTACTGTCTATTGAGTGGAATTGACACTAAAATTGAAGATAATGGCTAATGGTCCGGCTGTCGCGTATTTTTTGTTATTTCTAGGTTGGTATGAATGTAGCCGGATGCTGTTATTCTTGTCTTGTGGCAGAATTTCTGATTTGTATTTGTTTGTAAGCCTGAGTTGTGTCATCACCTCTCTGCCTTTGTCCCATTCTAGTTGAAGTAGGCGCAACACGTGTTCAGCTTCCATTCTCCCTTTTTAGACGTCACGAAGCCTGAACTGTATACTACTCATCATAATTCACAGCATGAATTTACCCACTGCTGGGTGTAGGCCTCTCTTTTCAACCGACTTCCATAAAGGAGGAGGTTCTCAATACGTCTGTAGTTTATTCGTGTGTCGTTTTTTTGTTTTTTGAGCCAATGTCCACGGTCTTGTGCCAGCCTCATCGCCTCATCCAGGTTTTTCCCGCGGTGGCAACTAAGTATGTCGTCAGCTTAAAGCTATACTGTGAAATCACTGGGTAAATGCTTCCTCCCATCCCTTCCACTTCTCTTGATGTTGTCCATCAAAGGAGTCACGCAATTTCCTCCACTGCCTGGCGCGACCTCATCTAAGTGTCTATTTGCACTATGACTTTTAATATTTTGTCATAGCAACGGTCTTTAAACGTCGATTCAATTTTGTTCTTGAAAGAAATTTTAACCGCATAAAAGGACCCGGAAATTCAATCAACAATTTGTATTTTGCTGCAAATCAAATTAATTGCAGTAAAGCCATTTCCGCCCTTATTCTTTGTGAAGAAAATTAAGTAAAATGATAGTACATAATAGCATTATTTCCTAAACAGAAACACCTATTTACTGTACGTACCTATGTTTTAAAACATGTTCAGTTGTATAACATCTGAAGGTACTAACAAGCTTCGACACTTTCCGGGACCTCATTTCATTTGTAACATGAGGACCGCGGAACCCGATATTTCTGGACTCAATATTTGTTTCTCGTACCTTAGGACCAATACACGGTTTCAGACACATATTTTAAGGAGTGGAGTAGTCTGTTCCCTTCCTGCCTTTCGACTGCGGCGAAGCCCAAAAGGAGGGTTATGTGTTTGACCTGTATGTATGTTCATTTTTTCTGGGACTAACCATCGCCATCATCTACCTAGCCTTTTTCCAATATGTTGGTCCGTCTTTCAGTCTAACCGGATCAGGTTAGATACCAGGATTTTACATGTGCCTTTCTTATTTCCCGAAAGAAAGACCTCGTTTTAGTTAGGTCGGATCGTCTTATTCCAAATTAGGTAAATAGGTAGGTACTTGAATGTCTTAGTCAGTTAGTCACACTTCGTTCAACATTTGGCGTAGCAAATCGGACTCATGCCAAATGTCCCCAAGTGGCGAGATAATCAAACAATTGAAGAAGCTGCTTCTTCTTCTCCTTTTTGTGTCGGCGGTAATTTAGATAGTTTAAGACCAGTGAGGTTAAGTTAGTCATGGTAAACGGACACACACAAGATACTTCATTCAGCAAGCAGGCTTTGGGCTGATCTAACGTATCGCGATGGCATTGGGTGCGAATTTACAGCTACGACGAAGATGTCTACATTTTTTCCGCTGCCATCTCCACTTAGTTCAACCTAAGTAGAAAAAAAAACACGTAAAAATTACCCCCAATAATAAGTTACAACATGTAATAAAATATTAGTCAAACGTTTACTGGCCCTTAAACACTTAAGTACCCGTTGGCGTGTAAGCGAGCATAAAATGAGGGAATTTTACGCTTCAACAAATAAAACAGTATTCAATCCTATTTTCGTATTAATAGATGGTTAAGGATATGTATGGAATGGTCCTTTGATCTGAGATTTCAATTTGAACAAGTCTTTCTTCATTTGCTTAAAGTTACAAGGGTGGCTTGGTGGAACAGCCGCGAATTACGA
This sequence comes from Diarsia brunnea, assembly GCA_949774965.1. Classification (NCBI taxonomy): domain Eukaryota; kingdom Metazoa; phylum Arthropoda; class Insecta; order Lepidoptera; family Noctuidae; genus Diarsia; species Diarsia brunnea. The sequence continues at coordinate 2,363,646 of OX459019.1, forward strand.
GATTTGGATCTAAACAGGCACTTTATTTTTGAGTGAACTATTTCATCACGACTTTCTTACAACGGTGCAAAAACACATAGTGGGGAAACCAGCAAGTCCTAGCAAATATTCGGAGATATGTGACATCTAGGTACAAATTGCTAGTGCGGAGTTGTGGAGCCCCTCTGCAGGATATGTGCCACCTCCTATCCTGCCCATCCTGCACAACCACTTGCACCTTTCAGGACTTACTCGAAGCAAATGATAGAGCTGTGCAGGCTGTGAGGCTGTGCATACTGGTCTGATACGATTTGAGCTCATCGAGTGTCATCGACACGTAAAGAAGAGGAAGGTTGCCCATTCACGAACCAACTTAGGCAAGCACGGCTTAACCTAAAGATCGACTTGAGCAGCAGTTATTATTAAGCCACGAGCTCCTCAATTAAATACATGGTTTGTTAATGTTAAATGGTCGATGCGTAATGCGTGCGATGCGTAATTTGGTAACAAATTATTATCACCACGGTTTTGGTTGTGTTCGGCAGTACGAACAATCTTCCAGGAAAAGGAATAAACTTTTTAAACAATACCAACAGTGACAGTGTCTTCTTAGAATTATAAAATTTACATGGAAATAATGAGGAAAGTAATTAATTTTATGTCATAATGTGTCAATGAACCCAAACTTAGTTCTTGTTTAGGATAAGGATAAGTCGGTGACGAATGTATTCTGTATTAGTTTTGTTGTAAGACACTTTAGTTACGGCAGATTTCCTTGTTAACAGCATATCTTCATCAAACAAATACAGTAGAATCCCGTTTATCCGGATCAATTAAAACCAGGGGTATTCCGGATAATTGATTTCAAAGTAAAATCAAACTATAATTAACAACTTTTTATTATACGTAAATAGTGTTTCACATACCTACATCATTTAGACAATAGTATATGAAAATACAGTAATTAGAGCTGTGAACTATGAGTACGAATAATAGGATATTCGGATAATCGGGATTCTGTTGTAGTAAGTATCAGAATTCAAACACAGATTTCTTACTTGACATTCGTACATAAAAAGATTACCAAACTTACTCAAGATCAGAGACAAAAGTTCTCAGTACCTGCTCAATCTAATATACTTCAACAAGAAGATTTCATTAGATTGTTAGTTACTAAGAGAGTTTCATTATTTCTTTCACTAGGTGTGTTATACGAAATAATATATGTGATTCGCCATAGGAAATCGAATATAGGGAAGAGAGACCGACGCCGACGTACAAATGGTTACCACGTATTCAGCAGGGCTATTGCGTATCTTTTTCAATGTCAGTGGCTATCATAGTGTCCATCAATTAACTGTCAAATGGTTATGGTTTGGTACAAAATGGAACCATTTGACAGTTAATCGATGGACACTATGACAGTCACTAACATTTAAAAAGATACGCAATAGCCCTGCAGAACACCATTCTGAACCTGAGAAAAACATCGGAAAAAAATAATGCCTCGTCAGAAAGCGACTATCTTTTAGATAGTTTTTCATTACTTTTCATCAAGTAAATCAACTTCGTTCGTACACAAACGGTTATCACGTATTCAGAACACCATTCTGAACCTTAGGAAAACAGCGGAAAAAATAATGCCTCGTCAGAAAGCGACTATCTTTTTGAATAGGTTTTCATAACTTTTCATCAAGTAAATCAACTTCGTTCGTACACAAACTGTTACCACGTATTGAGAACATCATTCTCATTATTCATCATTCTTCCGCAAAAAAAACCGCTTAGCATATTAACCGAACATAATTCAGCGACAGTAAATGCCGAAAGCAATTAACCAATCGGCACGAGGCAAATTAAACCCAAATATGTGTAATGATTGCTTTGATGTTAAACATATATGTATGATGTGACGACTTGAACAAGATATCGCTATTGTGTTTATCTGGGATCAGGAATTCCAGTAAGTAGTTTTGATTGGGATCAATTAAGCTGTACCTAATGATGATCAGCTGCCGTTATGGATTCATTAATCATAGGAAGCGTTGCATATTACATATATGATAAGATTTCGATCATCATTCTCTTGCCCTTTTTTTTGGCGGGTGGAAAATCATCAAATAACCCCTCCCGCTCTTGGGCAGAGCGAAAGGGAGTGTCAGACTTCTACTGACTAAAAACCACTCATGTTCCTTCTTAGTCCTTTATGTCGAGGCCGCGGTATCTCCTGCGAACAACCCGCAGCCCCGACGGGCTCATTTTCTTGCCCTTATCCCAATTTATTTATGGTCGGCGCAGCCGCAGCAGCAGTTCTTCTTCCATACTTCTCTATTACTCGTCATCTCAGCACTCACCTCCTTTCTAGCCATATCATCACATAGTCCATCAATCGTGTATTTGGTCTGCCTCTACTCTAATAGCCATCTATCTACAATCAACATTTTCGTCATTTCTCCGCACTAAATTTTGATATAATAAAAGAACAGAAGCATTTAAACTGACAAAAATGAAGACGGCAAGCATTAAAATTTAATAGGACAACTAGGAGAAAGAAACACTTCAGATATTATTAAGATCAATAAATTGCTTCATCAATTCTTCTTCTTCTTGGTATGGTCATGTAATGAGGAGGGATGGAACGCATATGTCTAAAAAGTGATGGATGTAAATATTGATGGATGTAGAGGGAGAGGAAGGCCAAAGAAAAGATGGATGGATTGTGTGAGGAATAATATGAATGAGAAAGGAGTAAATGCCACCTTGATGTCTAACAGGGAAGAATGGAAGAAAGAACCGACCCCAAATAGAATGGGATAAGGGCAGGAAGATGATGATGATGATGAAATTGCTTCATTAAACACGCCCTTTGATAGATGTTCCCACACAGGGCACTATTTCTTAGAAGTGTCCCTAATATTCAAGGGATAGATAAATTAACATAAACCAATAACACTCCAAGCATCCCAAAATCAAATGACCCGACAGACAAGAAAGTTTTAAGTAGCAAACTAAACCTATTCCCGATACCCACTTCAGAAATCAGTATCAAAGGGATTGGAAAGTCCCAAGGCCCGAAGGGATCCCGATTACCCCCGAAGTCAACCGAACATTTTCTATATAACCCTGAATCGAAACGCCGAAGGTAGGGATCGCAATAAAAATAAAGGCATCAGAGAAAAGCGGATTTATTCCAATCGCAGGCTTACAAGTAAACTAGGAAAATATTTATCACAATGTCGACGGAAAAACATTCGACTCGGCGAGTATGGATAAGCTGTAGAGTGCTGAAGTATTTGACAAAAGGGCAGATATAAAAGGACTATTTATATCTGCAGTTTTTCATATTTCTATGATCTGCTGCTATCTTAGGAACTGGTGACCACCTGTCAGCCATCCACAAGAGCGAGATATTTCAAATTTTAAAAACTTAAAAATGTTTTTCTTGTTTTTTTTTTACCCTTAATTGAGAAACTGCAGGGCAAAGGCCTCGTCTTTAACCTTCCACTCTTCTTTTCGTGCGGTTTTCTCCGGCCTATCTCGCACAAAAGCCTCTTAGAGGCTTGTATTCATATTTGATTTAAATCTTTGGCGTGGTCTAACCGTCTAACGTTTGTCTTATTGATACTCTTAGCTAGAATACATGCCAAGATGGTCGATACCGGCGCCATCTATCACCCGCGACGACAAACATGGGTAACAATGTGTGTACAGCGACGTTTAACGCTACAGTTGACATCGGGGACAACGCCATACGTTACTAATATGTTTTTATAAGTAAACTAGCTATATCCATGACTTCATCCCGATAAGTAATCTGTCTTTCTGTAGTTTTTTGTTCAATCTGACTTGGAGCAGAAAAATACAGGTTGTTCCTAGATTTGGGTAGAAACTATATCTTCGTGTTTTTTGTGTATCGTTTCATCTCTTTACGATGTATGGACTGTGTAAAGGATGATATGACAAGACAGGAGGTCTCTGATGGGATGAGGAGTAACAGAGAAGTGTGGAAGAAGCAGGCATACTGCGGCGACCCCAAAGGAATTGGGATAACGGCAAGAGAATGATGATGAAACAGTGGCCAATCTGCCTTGCCTTGCTTAGCGTGGTTACCAACAAAAACTTATATGAATTCTCTGGTATGAGAAAAGGCCTTTCCTTCGCAGTGATACTGTAATAAGTTGAGAGTATTATTATAATCAGTGTGAGTGAGCAAGTTTAGGAGGAGGGCAGGTATCTTGTATCTCAGTTATAAGCAAAGGGCTAACTTTACCAGAGACGATTAATAACGCAAGAAAGAAAACCAATAATTGAACAGAAACACAGAATTTATTAGACCAAATTACAAAAATATACCAATAACATCTCACATTATTGAAGAAATATACGTATTTAAGTACAATCTAGATTTGAAGATACCATTTCTTTTCGGTTAAAACATCGCGTGTTTGAAAACAATAAAAAGTTTCCCATAATGGGTGCTAATAAAAATATGAAAAGAGAAAATAAATCAGAAGAAATAAAATGGCTTTGTTTTCAAAATTCGCCTGTCTTGGGTAAACCAGGTCGAAAACTCGAAACTACTTTAGAAGCTATAAACCTAGAATGAACAACAGTTAATAAAGAGGTCATCAAAACTATCAGTTAACTGCTTAAGCAATTAAGTAAGGGGGTTAATGCTATTGACAGCTTCGTTGGTCTAGTGGTCGCAAGCGCGACTGCTGGGCATGAGAGCCTGGGTTCGATTTCCGGGTTGGGCAGTGTTATTGGGTTTTTTCATCCGGATTTATTCATTAGCAGCCACGGAGTGTGGATTGGTTGATGGCAATAAGCTCGCCCCCTATTCATAAGACGTCCACTGCTGGACAAAGGCCTCCCCCATAGGACGCCATAACGAACGGCAACCTGCAGTTTACATCCACCGGTTGCCCGCGACTCTCACGATGTCGTCGGTCCACCTAGTGGGAGGCCCTACGGTCGCATCTTCCGGTTCGTGGTCGCCACTCGAGAACCTTTCTTCCCCATCGGTTGTCGGTTCTTCGAGCGATGTGGCCTGTCCATTGCCACTTCAACTTGCATATTCTGAGAGCTATGTCGGTGACCCTATTACATCATACATGGGACTTAAATAATCCTGGCAAAATTTGTGTGTACTATTCGGTGATTACAATACGTGATGTTATGTACTTACTTATGTTAATACGAAACTAAATGTGGGAGAACATGATATAGGATCTTCACGAATCAAATTCTCTAGAGGTTTATACGGGTACTAGTATCATCCGTATTTCGGCTGATGATATTTGATCCCATGGGAGAAATCTGTCTTCATTTATCGAGGTTAACTTCCTGCGATGTTATGTAATCAATATTTCGAGGAAACCAATTTCTCTGTGTTTGGTGATATGGGTACTGAGGACGACTTATTTATTGTGATTATTAGTATTAATATAGTATTACCTACCAATGATAACATTTTTTTTTCTTTTTCTAATTTGTCTGCACACAGTTCTGTGCGGTAAGTGACATTTGGCAGTTGGAGCGTGCTCTCCAGCGAGAGTAACTATACTCATAGTTTTACAGTTTAACCATAAATATTTTCACACAATATAAGTAGCAGCTTTGAAAAGTTATTACGGTGTAGATTGCAATTTTATATTTTTTTTTGTACATGTCATGGAACTCTTATTACAGACGTAGGTCTTATCTCAAAGTTGCAATCGTTATTCCATAAGAAAATCGTTTTTTTTTTATTTTTGTTAAGTGAGCAAGGATCATCACTCACTGGACGCCTGAAGGTGGCCATCGCAAAACGGAGGTTTTGAGGGAGAAAGGGGAGACCTTTGCCCAGCAGTAGGACACAATGTAGGTTATAAAATTTTAAAAATGTTTCACCTATTCTACATATTAGTGGTTGTGACAGTACATGGTCAAGGTTGTAAAGATAACAAACTTAATACTCATTTTGTGAAGACAAAAACCTGAAGTAGGATCCCTGACAGCAGAAACATAATAACAGGGAAACAGGCAGAAGACATCGCAAATTTCATCTACATCGCATAGTTATTCAAGGCGCGAGCCGTTGGGGCTGCAAGCCACGAGATATGCCCGATAATCTAATGAATTACCTAATTTGGTGAAACGGTGGCTTAAGAATGGAATTGTACTGTTTTTGATGGAACTTGGAAAGCCTTCTTTGAATATAAATGTATATGGCTATAAGAGTAGAGGAAAATTTATGAAATGATGGTCGCCTACGTCAATGATGATTTGGCTAGAATGGGGTGTCAACTGAAATAAAATGAGAGAACCAGAGGAATTAGAAGACATGTTACGAAGAAACCAAATAAATTAGGATAACGGGAGGAGCCGATGAGGAGCTCGTGGCTTAATAAGAACTGCCACTCGGGTCGATCTTTAGGTAAAGCTGTGCTTGCCTAGGTCGGTCTGTGGATGGGTGACGCCCGACATGCCGAGTTTCCTCCGTGCCTCGGAAAGCACGTTAAGCTGTTGGTCCCGGCTGCCATATATAGATCTTTGGCAGTCGTTACAGGTAGTCAGTGACCTGAAAGTCTGACAAACAGTCTTACCAAAGGGTATCGTATTACCTAGTATTAACTGGGTTGTGGAGGTCAGATAGGCAGTCGCTCCATGTAAAATACTGGTATTCAGCTGCATCCGGTTAGACTGGAAGCCGACCCCAACATAGTTGGGAAAAGGCTAGGCAGATGATGATGGGAGGAGCCGATGACTGTTAGGGTAGACGGGTTCTTGAGTGGAGACCGCGAATCTTGAGTGGGACGCACCCAGGCTCGGTAGAGCGACGATCTTCGCAGGGTGGCTGGTAGCAATAGGGTAGTTAACAAAAAAAATCTAATTAGTCCGTCAGATAGATTACCAAAATTTATTGGATATGTATTTTTTCTTTTTTCACGTAAACAAACAATGAAAACGATACAGTGCTTTGAAAACTCGTGTGACGTCATATTCCAAGTGACGTCACAAACCTTCACTCAAATCTTTGTCGCGTTTTATTTTCGTCAATTTTTATTGATTTGATAGAACAAAAAATATAATTCCAAAATTTATTGATAATCTAACATACGGACTTATTAGAATCATATATTTTTTAGTCAGGACACATCTTTGTCCATATGTGGACTGCTGTAGGCTGATGTAGAAGGGCAGAAGATTGATGATGATGTTGATATCTTAAATAAACATGGTTCTGTTGAAGCAGGTGTTGATATCCCTAAAGCAAAGCAACTGAAGGTTTCAACTGGTCAAGTTATGTAACACGAGAGAAGATAATTTGTCGCGTAAATAACAGATTTACGCAAAATAAATAGTCGATAAGTCAGTATTAGTCAAAGAAATTAACGTCAAATATATAAATGAAACGTAAAACGTTTTTAGTACTCAATGATTTCTTACTGTGCCATATGGTTAATGATGAGCAGTTGAAATTTTTATCACTTCGAAACGACTAAAAATGATCTTTATATTCATCACGTTAAAGCTCCATTAATAACACTGGAGGTCAGTTTTATTCTTTTAGTGTTCCATTTTTTGGCATAAAGACTTATTCACTGGATGAATAAGAATAGGGTAGTTAACAAAAAAAATCTAATTAGTCCGTCAGATAGATTACCAAAAACTATTGGATACGTATTTTTTCTTTTTTCACGTAAACAAACAATGGAGATGATACAGTGCTTTAAAAACTCGTGTGACGTAATATTCCAAGGCATTAGTATGACATTCCGGTGAGTTACGTCAGAAACCCTCACTCAAATCTTTGACGCGTTTTATCTTCGTACATTTTTATTGATTAGATAAAACAAAAAAAACTTAAGTATCCAATATTTTTCGATAATCTAACAGACGGACTAATTAGAACCAATTTTTTTTGGTCAGTAAGTAAAGATCCCTATTTCTAGGATATGCAAAACACAAGAAGAAAGGTAAAATACAGACTCATCATTATTCACCTAGCCTCTTTAAAACTATCTTGGGGTCGCTCGGCTTCTAAGCAATGTAATTTTTTTTTTAACCATTGCCCCACACTAGGAATTTCTCCTGTATCGTAGGTGCATTTACAAACATTTAAACTCACATACACAAACACACCCAGACTCGAAACAACTATCTCATACAAATATTTGTTCCGTGCGGGGATCGAACCCGCGACACGCAGAGCAGCAGTCCAATCGCTCAGCCACTGCGTCAACCGTGCGGCCAGTAATTGGAAGCAACTGAATCCCAGAATTGTACATGGAACGATAAATCAGTCATAGTATATAGTCTTTCATAAAATTACATAGTTTCTGTTATTGTCCGTAAACAATATAAGTACCATAAAACAGTAATCTGACAATAAACATAGAGTTTATTAAACAAACTTGTTATTGGATTTATTAATGTTAATAAAACAAACTACTATTTTGCTTGAAACCTGCCAGGAATAATAAAGTAGGCCTTTTAAGTTCAGGACTCAAGTTATCTTTAATACGGATAAGGGACGTAATCTGGGCATCGTAAATTTACTAATTTTGGTTGAATAAATTCAGAGAAATTGCGTAAAACTTTCCGTTTTAGTGACGATTTGTATAAAATAGCGGGAGTAGTTACTTGATCGTAACTGGCAGATGAACCACCAAGTTTGTTCTTTGTCATTGTTCCAAAGGGAACAGATAACATAACATAACGCGTGTAATCTCCAAAGGTTTAGGCAGAGGTACCCACATTTCGCCAGTTATGTTCAAGTCCCATATAATAGTGGGCGAGCCCATAGCCATGAAACGGGCGCAAATACAGACTCCGTAGCTGCTACTGAGAAATTCCTACTGGAAAAACCTAATAACACTTAGCCCGACCTCAGTTCCTTACCCAGGACCTCGACACAAAGGGCTAAGAAGGAACATGGGTGGTTTTTAGTCAGTAGCAATCTGACACTCCCTACCGCTCTGCCCAGAGCGGGAGGAGTCATTTGATGATTTCCCACCCACCAAAAAAAAGGCAGATAAGCCTAATTGTTATCTGATAGAGGCGGTAGGATTTTTAGGAAACATGGATATGTACAAGCTAATAAGTATACAGCCAGCTAACTTGCATTTATTTCTAAGATTGTACAGATACATTAACTGCGGTACTCAGAGATATTTAATGATCACTTAAGCCGCCACTTAGTAAAGATTTGACATAATATTTTTGTATGACAAAACTGTCAAAACCTTTACTGAGTGATGGCCTAAGTAATCATTAAAGCTCTCTGAGTGCGGCAGTTAGAGATTGATGCCAAACGATACAGCGTTTGACATAAGTCGCTTAATGCGAAACGCTTTATAAAACAAAATTGCAATCAATATTTTCAGTGTACTAGAATTATAAAAACTCTACCTGTCGTCGTCCTCGGGAATTAAATTTATTTTATTACGTTTCTAAGAAGAAAATCTTGCAACGCAAATCCTGATCTGACTTATTTGTTCACTCGATATATTATATATATTCCATATTAATTAATAAAAAACATAAAACACGCCGTACCTACCTACAACAATTGGAACATGCACGCAGTTTTTTCGTCCTCCTGAACAGTTACTTCTTTTACACTTACGAGGTTTTCACTCTAAGGCATCGCTTACTTATTAGCTTGTTCGAGTGTACCTGAGACGAAAGCGGCCCCTAGGATAAAAACGACTATAACGAGAGTGCAGAAATACTTTATCATGCTTTTTCCAACCGGCGAAGCTAAAGCATCTTTTATACATGGATCTATCGTTTAGTTGATACGAAATCTATGATACCATTTATTATAGAACCAAGGCTGATTGCCTTTATCCAAATCCGATTTTTATAGTGCTTTGCAGAGAAAGTCATTTGCCTGCTTTGTTTAGTCTAGATTTTTAAGTGCAGCAGCAACACTGTCTGCATTTTCTTCACCTTTCATTACGCAACTGAAGTTTTACTGACGTTAAGTAAATATAACATCACACCTGGAATGTCCGTGTTCAGCAGAATCGTAGCAATTTCTACCAACCGCACACGGGACGAGGGTTCGTTTCCTCTTAGAACACCTGTTCAGAATTCAGATGTCTCTTGGAAGATTGTGTGGCGAGCCTGTTGCCATCAACTGGGCACAAGTTTAGACTCCATTGCGGTTACAGAGAATTTCTGATGGAAAAACCTAATGTTCCGACCTCTTGCTGAGCACTAGACTAACAAAACAGTCTTTGAAAAGTATTGCAACTACCGTAATACGTACAGTTTAAGAAAACTATTTTCGGCACAACAGAAACCAAAACAAGTACCCAAGAGCGGAATAAATAGTTCGCCATAAAAATGGAACGTGTAGGGGAAAAGGAGACGTTTGAATAAAAACTATTATCATCCGAATAAGTAAGGAAACTTTATCGATCCAGTTTATTGGGGAATTGTACCACGCCACGTCCTGTACACACCGCAGCACCAATATGTATCCACTTGGCAACGTTTAGAAGTAATTTTCGCTTACTGTTTTGATTTAATTTTCATGTTTCGTAAAGGACTAATATTTTGGCTTCCATTTTATCATTGAGTAGGTCATATCTCAAAATTGCGATCGTAATAGTAGTTGACAAAAAAATCTAATGAGTCAGTCAGATAGATTTCCAAAAAATATAGGACACATATTTTTTTCTTTTTGAAAACTCGTGTGACGTTAAGACATTAGTATGACATTTTTACCGGCGAGTGACGTCACACATATCACTCAAATCTTTGACGCGTTTTATCTTCGTCAATTTTTATTGATTTGATAAAACAAAAAATACGTATCCATAATTTTTCGATAATCTAACAGACGGACTAATTAGAATCATATTTTATTAGTCAGGAAACATCCCTGATGAATTCGCTTTTCAACTTTGCCAAGTGTATACTTTCCGTTGCTCGTGACTGTACAATGATATAATAGAAATAGATTATGTTCGGAACGTGGTCCTTGTAGAGAAGCTCGACAAGTTCGTGGCTAAATAATAACAACCACAAATTTTTTTTTTGGAGTGTGGAAATCATCAAATGACTCTTCTACTGACTAAAAACTATACCCCTGTTCCTTCTTACCCCTTGTGCCGAGGCCGCTGTATCTCCTTCGAACAACCCGCAGCCCGACGGGGCCATAACAACCCCTGAAGTCGATCTTTAGGTAAAGCCACGCTTGCGTTATCCGTTACATTCCGAGTTTCTTCAGTGCCTTGGAGAGCACGCTAACCCGTTGGTCCTAGTTGTCATTTTTAAATGTTTGGGAGTCGTTACAGGTAGTCAGTGGCCTGAAAGTCTGACAACTAGTCTTACCGAGGGGTATCGTATTGTATTGAGAACAGGCTAGGCATATAATGATGGGATCCTTGTATCATTCCATTTGAGGGATCAATGGCAGCTTGAATCGTAGCTCGAACTAGTTCTATCATAGAACTGTGCAGTAGAACTAGTGGGAATGATCCGATTCTTGAAGATTATGTATAGAGTACTAGTCGCTCAAGTCCAAGAGAACAATCTTTGAATCAAAAGTCTCTCGCAACTTCACAACATTTGCATAGAAATACAAGGAGTTTAGGAGCAACATGGCTGATGTAACCAAAGTTTTTGTAACAATATTTTGGTATAAAATAGTGTCCATGGAGTTTCTTGCTCAATTTTCTCCAAAGAAATGTACCCTCCAGAATGGGCAACTAAATTTTTACAGTTATTCGAGAGTACCTGTAACTGGTCTGTTTGAAATAAACGCTTTGAGTTTGAGGACTTTGATTTACGATACTTCATCATCATCATTCGCTTGCCCTTATTCCAATTCATTTGGGGTCGACGCTACATGTCTTTTTCTTCCATACTTCTCTATTACGTCATCTCATGAGACACCTCCATTATTCCCATATCATAGTAAGTATACAAAGTTCATCCATCGTTTCTTTGGTCTTCCTATACTCTTATACCCATCCATATTAATAATACGTATTCGATCCAAAATTCTACGACACAAATACAAGATTTGAAACGCAAATGTGCCGACCGACCGTCTGGCTAAGAGTGTGAACGGTATTAAAATGGTAGTCAAACATTTTGAAAGTCGTAACAACTGCGTGATTACCCAATTACGTTACATTTCAAAACATCCTATGTTTGATGTACTCCTGGTACTATTTCTGATGTTGCTCACATCATCGACAATCGCTAAATTCAGCTGAGTTTAAGTTCTGTCGGATATTTTTGATGGAGAATGGTGTTTTACGGGCAGCAGGGATGGACTTGATGAGGGAATTGGAGAAAAGGGAGTTGATGTCTGTTAAGCTGTTAACTAGATGAGAGTTGCTAAGATTCGAGTTAAGTGGCGTGCGACTGAGGAGGATAGGCCTCATCAGCCAGCTGCTAAAAGTGGGGATATTTGTAACAGACCCTGCACTCAGTAAGGAGGCCAAAAGTTAAAGAAGAGAAGAGAAGCTGCTAAAGGCTTATAATATTGAGCATAAAACTTGGAATGTCAAATAGTAATCGTTTATTTTGACGGCTGAGTATGAAACACTAATGGCTCACTGATTACTTGCAAAACGACGGATCGAATATCGAATGATCAACCTGGTATATCTACCAAAAATTCTTCAGAAAGTTCAGGTGCGCAGTACTCACAACTAGTCACAACCGTCGTGGGTGTTGACCATGACCAGATAAACGTGGATGCAGCAAAAGGAGTATGTAAGGATCGTACCAGCTGGCAAGGTCTACCTACCTCCACAGGTAAAAGGCGTGTGTGTTCCGTGTATTTATGAAATGTATGAATGAAATGTGTAAATGTATGAAACAGACAGATATTGTTACCTGAAACATGCGGATTTGAATGCTTTAAATTACAATAGAACAAAAATTGTTTACATTTCTCCTAAATAGGTCGTACAATTCAGAGTATTGATACTTTTACTTTACCATCCACGACTCGGGAAATATTTCATCGCAGCTAAATGTCAGTATACTACACCGTGACGCTATGTTGGGAGGAGTGAAGTAGTTGCACACACATCCCAGTCAAAGGTCTACAAGCTAATTCATTGACACTCCAGTCATCACGACATACTTGATGTAAGAGTTCTTCAAACGAGAATCTAAATGCCGTACTACAGCCGTCACTTAGTAAAGATTTCACATACAAAATCTTTACTAACGGCCGCACTCAGAGAGCTTTAATGATTACTTAGGCCATCACTTAGTAAAGGTTTTGACAGTTTTGTCATACAAAAGTATGTCAAATCTTTACTAAGTGACGGCTTAAGTAATCATTAAATATCTTTGAGTACCGCAGTTAGTGACGGCTTAAGTAATCATTAAACGTCTCTTGAGTGTGGCAGTAAGACGTAAGAGCCTGCGCACACCACGTTTTTTAAACGCGCCGTCGACGCGCGTTTTGGGAACGCGCGTCGCCGGCGCGTTTTTATCCTGCAGAGCAGTTTGTTGTCGTTTGTATCGATACAAACGCGCGGCACCGGCGCGTAAATGTAAATGGCTTGTAAATAGGTGTACCCAAAAACGTCGGTAATTTTTCTTCTTCTTTTTTTTTAAATTAATAACAAAGCGCATGTAATCAATGCTGTCTCGACCGACGCCATCTTGCTACTGTTGACAAGGTTCTGCTTAAAAACTCAAAATGCCAGCGCGTTTGTATCGCTACACACGCGCGTTTGCATCGCGTCTGTATCGCTACACACGCGCGTCTGTATTTATACAGGTGTGCAAAGGTCTACAGGCTGCGTCTGACTTGCGTGCGTATCGCGTCTGTATCGCTACAAACGCGCGTCGACGGCGCGTTTTAAAAACGTGGTGTGCATAGGCCCTAAAGCGAAATGTCATGCTAGTGTTGGTATAGTCCATTACATCACGCCAGAATTTCTCAAAGAGTAAGGCAGTAAATAAACAAAACAAAGATAAAAAAAAGATAACAAAACATAATATCAAGCCTGTAATCTTCGAAGTGTTAGGCAGAGGTACCCATAGATATAATAGGATCTGAGGGTGTACCTCTAACCCGTCGGGGCTGCGGGTTGTTCGCAAGAGATACAGCGGCCTCGACATAAAGGGCTAAGAAGGAACATGGGTGGTTTTTAGTCAGTAGGAGTCTGACACTCCTTTTCGCTCTGCCCAAGAGCGGGAGGGTTTATTCGATGATTTCCCACCCCAATAAAAAAAAAAAAAAAAGGTTGTACCTCTCCCGTCGGGGCTGCAGGTTGTTCGCAAGAGATACCGCGGCCTCGACATAAAGGGCTAAGAAGTAACATGGGTGGTTTTTAGTCAGTAGAAGTCTGACACTCCCTTTCGCTCTGCCCAAGAGCGGGAGGGGAAGTTATTCGATGATTTTCCACCCGCCAAAAAAAAAGGGGTGTACCTCTAAGTAGTACACCCACTTTTCGCCCGTTATGTTGAAGTCCCATATAATAGGGGGCAAGCCTATTACCATCAACCCAGACTCAATGGCTGCTACTGACCAATTCCTGATGGAAAAACCCAATAAAACTTTGCCCGATTCGGGAATCGAACCTCATACTCAACACACAAAGTCTCTAACTCATCAATATTTAATATCTTCGAGATAATCCCAGCGTTTATTGAGAAATCATCTCTAAGAACAAAGGTCTAAAGATCAAGATAGTGAAAACATGAACGTTTAACAGAACGGCGGCAGCACGATTGATTAATCGAAATAGTCAATGGTGAGCGCGACCTTCCGTAACTCGATACTAATGAAGACGTGCTTACCATATTTACTTTATGAGGCTCTCGTTTAGTTTACTAATTACTGATGTTTGTAATACTATCTTGTGTGTGTTATTTGAGGAAAAAGGCATGTACAATAATATACAGGGTGTAAATCAACCCATCACACAGCCGTCAACCAAGCATTCTGTACATCAAACTAAGTACCCCTACGCAAAAATTTTTGCTGGGAAATTACTTTCTTTTTTTGAGGTCAAAAATCACATTTTATAGTAAAACTCTAAGTAGCCCTCTTAAAACATTGTGCTAGTGGATGCTTTGAATAATAAACGGGTCAGGAAGCTAATTTAAGTAAAGTTAAAACCTGAAAAACTAGTATTTACAAAAACAGCTGTGAAAAATTTGGAACTTTGACCCCCAATATCTCCGTAACTAGGAGGTTCCCAAGTATGGTCTAGAACAAAAAAATGATTGCACTGGTGGGGTGAATGACTGCCCTTAGTTTGCGTTAAGGGTACTTTTACACCCTATATAATATATCCATAACAGAAAGATCTAAGTTATTGAATAGACAAAACACGGATTGAATGTCATAAAGGGTGCGTTTACACCGGGATGTAAACGCTACGTCTTACTATAAATACAGGTATTTACAGTAAGACTGCCTGTATGAGGTTCTGGATTCGATTCCCGGGCAGAGCAAAGTGTTTTTGGGTTTTTCCATCACGAATTTCTCAGTAGCAGCCACGGAGTCTGAATTTGAGCCCGGTTGATAGCGATAGGCTCGCCCCTATTACATGGGACTTAAACATAACTGGCGAAATGTGGGTGTACTATTAGGTACACCTCTGCCTAACCCTTCGGGGATTACAGGCGTGGTGTTATTTTATGTAAAGCTTGTAAAAATCCAGCCATCCCCAAGGCAGATTTAATTGAACTACAACAATTAAAGTCTAAAACCAATCTGTCTAATCGAAAGTAGAATCGTATTTAGGCCATAGGGGACTTGTAAGTGTCACTAGTCGCTTCCAATACTATCAGACGGCCGTAACCAAGTGGAGATATATGATAGAAAAGTCGAGAACTTTAATTGAAAACTTTTCGTTGTAGATAAGCTTTGAAAGCGATTGTCACTTGTGTCTGTCTCATTTGGTCCTTTTTAAAAATATGCCATTTCTAAATGAATTGGGATAACGGTAGGAAAATGATTTATGTGGTTGGCGCAGTATGTCTTCTTCTTCTTCAATACTTCTCTATTTCTCGTCATCTCAGCAATCACTTCCTTTCTAACCATATCATCCTTCACACAGTCCATCCATCTCGTGTCTTCCGTCGCCCTCTGCTCTTATAGTCATCTACATTCATACACAACATTTTCCTCATTCCTCCGCATCACATGTCCACACCATGCGAATTTTTAGACTCATTTAAGGAATTAGTCTAAAAATTCGCCGGTTTTATCCATTCGAGTTACACCACACATCCCCCTTAGCATTCTCATCCCACCCGCATGCAATTGCCTATCACCCCTCCCTTTTGTGGCCCAACATTCTGATCCATGCAAGACAACAGGTTTTTTCCTCTGGTTTTTTCCCCGGATCAAAACACTATTTACTCCACCAAATTCCATTTTGCCAGCCTGTATTCCCAATTCGGATTCAGAAAACAAAAGGCAAACGTTTTTGTTCTTGTAATTGTAACCCCAAACATTACGCACCGCTATCCTATCAGAAGGCATAAGTTTTAACTACATATTACTTTGACCATCTCGTAACCCGAGCAAGTCCTTTCTATTACCCTGCGTATCTGCTTGGGCACTTAGATCCGAATTTATTGACCATTTAGACGCAGATATTTTCCGCATTAAGAAAAAGTAGGTTTGGTTCAATTTACTGGTTCATTTGGCGTCTTAACTGTCGCTTAATTGGTGGTCAGGGTTGATTGATTCTTGCGGTTAAAAGTTGGATGGGTAGCCGTTATTAATACAACTAGAATAAAATTTGGCCAGGTTTAGGAGACCATTTTAATAATTAAATATATTGTAGACTGTGAATGTAGAGGGTATTCTAGGCAATCATGTGCCTAGCCCTAGTATGTTTGGGTCGGCTTCCAGTCTGACCGGATGCAGCTGAATACCAGTATTTTACACGGAGCGACTGCCGATCTTACTTCCACAACCCAGTTAGTACTGGCTAATACGAAACCGCTTGGTAAAGGAGAGTATTCTAGATATACTGGCACAAACGAAGATAAATTCGAAACGAATCGATTGGACGAGGAAATTTTCCGAATCAATGAAAGTTCAAAGTTCAACACGAACCTAACGCGGAGTCAATCTAATCGCACAAATAAGACAACTAATGAGATTTCCCAGAAATGTTCCTCTAGAAAGAATAAATATACATCTCCAAGGACTTAATTCGAAAACCGCTGAGGCTTTTCTAAGTCTTGGAAAGCTTTGTTGGATTAAGGGTAATCTTCCCGCATTAATTAAATTTGCGTTATGCTAACATGTACCGACTTACCGTCAGACACATCAAAATCAGAATATTTATGTCAGGCCATAGGCACTTATAAAACTTTGGGAAAAGGTGCACGGTTCGGGTTGGTCGTTTACTATAGAGCAGAACCGGCAAGAAACTCCATAGTTACTCCTATGATTTGGTTATACTTAGCTATGGCGGGACAACGTAAGCCCGATAAGACGTAAGCACCTACCAAAAGAAAATCGGAAACAAGATAAAAAGTTAACAAGCATCTCGGAATCTTTAAGGTATAAAGAATACATGCACTGCTAACAACATGCACAAAATAATGCTGTTATCAGTGCTGAAACTATTCTTACGAAAAGGAGTAAGTATAATGATTGAAAACTATTGATCGGTTGACTACAATCGGTCAATAGTTTCAATCTTCAAGGTTGGTGTGCTAGCGTCTTCTGTATCGAGTTAAATACATACACATCAAAATATAAAATCTTCCGTACAATCTACAGTCAGTCAAAAATTCGGATGCAAAGACCTCGGATGCTAAGACGATGAGTCACGTACAGACGCCCCATGATAAATACTTAACGCTTTATTTGATTATTGCAATTGAACCCTGAGACCTCTGTTACTGAGAACTTTTTATGATCCACTGGCCTACTGAAGTACTGACAGAGTGAATGGTTGGGTTTTTGACAAGGTAACTCGGTTTGTTATTATATTTTCGTTTTGGAGGTTTTCGATGGGTTTGTATTGATTAAAATTATACTTTTAAGCATTTATTTCAATTAGAGGCATTTTTGAATGTCAAAAACACAAAATGTTAAAGCTACAGTCCCAGTCACAAGGCATAATAAGTGTAATAATAACTCATGAAAAAACCTATGAGGTGCCCAATCCAAATCTCTATGAAAAAGAATGAGCAAGAAGCTTTATGGACACAAAGTGTTATTTTATCAATCAAAATATTGTTACAAAATATTGATTACATCATTCATGTTGAGATTAAACATTTATGTGAAAACTGAACTTTATGTGATCAACTTAACTTATCTTTGCTATGATCGATCAAACATCATCATCTGCCCAGCTTTTTATCAACTTAGTTGGGGTCGGCTTCTAGCCTAATCGGATGCAGCTGTATACCAGTATTTTACACGTAGCGACTGACTATCTGACCTCCACAAGCCAGTTAGTACAGGATAATACGATACCCTTAGGTACTTATGTTCAACCTACATATAAAGAGCTATTAGAACCAGTTATTTTGTAAATGTCCTAAGCAAAGCAAAGTTCATATTAACGTCTAGAAGTGTTTCCGAATTCCACACGAGCCGTCTGCAAAATCAAGTTTAGAATAATCAGACGAATACCATTTGTCTTTAGAATTACGAACGTCTTCATAATATATCATATTGTCTGCGTCTTTGAGATAAGCATCAAGAGCTGGAGGGAATTTGGGGCGCGGAGTCACGGGTTCAATAAAGTTTCTGTCTATGAATGTGTGCTTAGTGAATCTTGAGTTTTGTTTAGTCTATATGTGCCTCCAACTTGGGAATTGTTTATATCTTCAATTCACATTAATTGTTCTTGCTTGCACGACAATTATTGTAGCAATAATATACCATACATTGTTTTATTGTTGTAGGTAAACTCGCCACGCTATACCCTTACTGCAATTCCTGAAAGCCAGAATCGACAGTGACCACCTGAAAAGCGCCAAGACAATGAAGCTAGCTAGACGAAATTCCAGAGAAACAATTTAATAGTTTTGGATCCCGCAACGAAATTTATCAGAAAAGAGTAGCTGCACATCAAATGTCGACAAATGAGGCACATTTAATTATTTTTCATTACATCCATGTGACACTCCTACACAGCTTGGGAATCATACAATGCTTTAGGAATCCAATCAAATTAGTCTGAGAACTAGCAGTGTTTAAAATTAAAGACACGTAAGATCGTCTTTCGAAACTCACCCTATCCGCCACTTCCTAATGTTTTAGAAGTCAATCAGTCTGTCAGCGAAGAATGGATAAGGAATCATGTTCAGTTATCGTCAGCATTGCTACCCCATAAGAAAATATAACTCCCATTCAACTGAACACAAACAAAAATACATCGTTTCTTTGGAAATTATACCAGAAATATACCGCCATGGCTACACCCGATAAGTTATTCCACCCCAAGGTTTCCCGTCAGACTTAAGCCGTAACATGCACAGAATCAGGTCAGGGCTTATGTGTTACAACTTGATGGACAGCATTCATTGTTTATTAATGAAGTCTTGCTGCTAGGCACTATGGCGTGATGGGGTTTGGATTGCAGTTCCATGTAAAATCGATAGGCTATCGAGGTTAGGAATTTTTGATGAGATTTTCCATTACATTGAAGTGAATTGTTGTTTATTCCTGTAAGTAGAAGCTTTTCACATGAGATTTTTTTACTTTAGGTAGGTCTGCTGATCATGAGGTCCTAGCTACGATTCGCGTGTTGGGCCGGGTGTTATTGGATTTTTCTATCAGGAATTTCTCGATAGCAGCCATGGATACTGGACTTGTGCCCGGTTGATGGCAATAGGTGCGTCCCTCTATGGGACTTAAAACCAAACTGGTTTAGGTACCTGGCGCAAACATTTCCTAGCTGATTGGTTCCAAAGGAAAAATGCTATTTGTCCCACTACAACTTCACTTACATTAATTCGACTGTCTTACTAAATTTCCAGTTTCATTTCTATATGTTTGGTGTATATATTTCCTCTAATTATGAAGTATAGCATATCGACGAAGAACTTGAATCCTTAAGAATCACAAAAGTGTGATTCTGACGCCGTTGAAATGACTGAATTAAATAAAACAGCGTCATTAATAAACGAAACCAAAAGCTCTCTCTCTCTCTCTTATTAAGATATAAGAATCCAGCCCCAAAGTAACGAAGTAAGTAAGTGTAGTAACTATACTGATGCGCTGATGACTTAAGGTTTGTGATGAGGGAATACTGACTGACATAGACACTAGACAACAAACAGACGATAACGACAACGAACTCATAACAAACGGTGTAGTTTGTAGGAGCAACGTGTATTTGGACTCTCGAATGTAAGCTTAACATTTTATGACATCGAATGAAAGACTGGCTTATCTTTCACCAAACAGTTGTACACGCCATACCATCCTTATAAGTTTTTAAACTGACATGGTCAATACTATCATTAACACTAAGAATGGGATATTTAACATAATCATTTCGGGGCTGCGGGTAGTTCGAAAGAGATACCGCGGCCCCGGACAAAAAAATCATCATCATTTCAGCCAAAACACAGGGACACAGGTCTCCCCAAAGCGTCGTCACATTTTGGTCAACGTTTACCAAGTATATATTTTGAGTTCCCGATATTTTGGCACTGTTGTAAACACCATGAACACGGATACATCAGTTTATCTGCGAGACAGATCAAAAATAGGGTAAATGTCCCTAAAAATCTAATCCTCCCTAATAAAAATTAATTTGGAATTGACTCTCTTTATTCGATTCTTTGCCACGTCTACACAACTCAACAGCTTTCCTGTCCTGTAAGATAATTGACCCGGTATGATGATCCCAGGAGCTTTCTACGCAAGCAAAACCCTGGACAAAAGTTAGTAAAACATAACAAATATACGTTAAGGGTCCTCTCTCGAAAAAGCTTAAAAACAGCGTGCAGATGAAGCGGTTTTTCACCGGCACTTACAGAGAAATTACATCTGAGAATTTTTTTTAGTAATCTACATAATATGACACGTAATTTGGTTTAGCCACAATTTTTGTATCGGTATCACATAATAAGAAAAAAAATCCACAAAATCACCTCCAAATCGTTGAATGGAACCATTTCACTCCTTCATTTTTTAACAAAATAATATAAAAAAAATATCTACTGCTTTGAAATACAAAGGAAAATAATTTGGTTTTGTTACTTTTTAAAAATATGTATTATTTTAATTATAATAAATGAAAAACGCGTCCGTTTAGAGTCCGTATCTACGACGGAGAGAGGTAGTTTGTATGCACAAGGTCATTGGCGTGAATACAAGCCTTAAACAAACTCTGAATTAAGCATACAACACTTCTCCAATTTAACGTGCCCTGTAATTCTGTTACAGAATGAGAAGCTCCGTTATAATTACTGCGGTATTGTCTTGGGATTACCACGGGTATCACAGTCACGTGGGTAACAGAATATCAAAGTGTTTTAGGGGTTGAAAATGTGTTTTTGGGAAAGTCCATTGCAGTAAACTCAGGTATAATCATGAAAACATACAGCGGCTCCAGAACACAAAGGGCTAAGAAGGAATATGGATGCGTTTTAGGCATTACACGTCTGACACTTCCTTCCGCTTCGCCTAGAGCGGGAGTGGACATTAGATGATGAACCGCAAAAAAGGAGTTAAAAATGTGTTTGTTAAAGTCCATTGCAGTAAACTCAGGTATAATAATAGGCAGGTATAGGCGATGAGGCGTTCTATTTGCGACCTCGGTAGTGCGAAAGGGAAGCTAAACAAGAATTGGGTTTTAAAACATTTGCTTTAAAAAAATCAAATGCAGTTAAGTTTCTAATACAGCCACAGTGACTGCCTCGTTGGTCGCAAGCGCGTCTGCTGAGCATGAGGTCCTGGTTCGATTACCAGGTCAGGCATGGGTTTATACATCAGTTCTCCGTAGTACCAACGGAGTCTGAATTTATGCCCGGTTGATGGCAATAGGTTCGCCCTCTATCACATGGGACTTAAACACAACAATAATACAAATTGTCTTCAAATAATGATCTTTTATATTTTACACTCAGAAAACAGTCGACTTCGTACGCCGATCACAAACTAAAGTGTGACAATAACGTTCATATGCAAATAGCAGAGAAAGTAGAAAATGCGTCCGTGAGCATCACCATGTGTTTGCAACGGTTAAGTGCCTATAGAAAGGCCGAGACGCCGTGCTTGTAAAATGCCCTTTTTGAAGACAGTAATTAGACGTGACGATGGAATAAGAGCAGCAATTCTTGCTGCGTTTCTTTTTTCATTTTCGAGTTTTTGTATTGAATGAAGGAGTTGAATGGAATTAAAAAAGTGGTTATCGCTGGTATATTTTAAATAAAATATGCTTTTTACTGTGTTTTGATATAGTCATCATCATTCTCTTGCCCTTGTGTCAATTCATTTGGGGTCGACGCAATATGTCTCCTAGTTTTACTCGTAATCTCAACAGACCACTCATTTCTTGCCATATCATCCTTTACACAGTCCATCCATCGTTTCTTTGGTCTTCCTCTACTCTGTATATTCATTATACATTCATTCATACTCAAAACTTTCCTCAATACATTTTTCTCATTCCTCGGAATCACATGTCCAAATCAAGTGTATTTTGGTTTACAGAAAAGAATAGACAAGTTCCTATCAATAGGAATAGCAGTATCTATTATTTTGTCTATCCTGATGATTATTAACACAACCCTACTTCGCTTTTCATTGTATGTGTAGGATAAGGCGTAGATAATAGTGCCTTTTTTGTTTGTTTTCAATACCCTGGATTCTTTAAGTCTTCCGCAAGTTTTGAAATTGCTCATACTCCATCTTCCCAAGAATGTGATAAGTAAAGCTATTAAGATAAGTGCCGCCGTTTTTTCATCTAATTAAAGTCGTTACAGGTAACGAGACACTTTAACATTCTCTGGAAGCTGAATGTTACTTGTTAGTGTAATTTCTTCGGAATTTCTTAAGTCCTCCCAGTTTCCTTTGTCGTATAGAAACGACCATTTGTCGGCTGCTAATGAAGTTGATACTGCGAAGATTGATCGGTGCTCAATTTCGTATTTGGGCTTTTAGTCGCAAAGATCGGCAGGCAGTTATTTCTAAATGTTTTTTTTTTCTGCTTGTACATCTTCATATGCTTTGAGGAGCTCGTGGCTTAATAAGAACTGCCACTCAGGCCGATCTTAGGTAAAGCTGTGCTTGCCTAGGTCGGTCTGTGGATGGGTGACCGCCCGACATACCGAGTTTCCTCCGTGTCTCGGAAAGCACTTTAAGCTGTTGGTCCCGGCTGCCATATATAGATCTTTGGCAGTCGTTACAGGTAGTCAGTGACCTGAAATTCTGACATCCAGTCTTACCAAAGAGTATCGTATTACCTAGTATTAATTGGGTTGTGGAGGTCAGATAGGCAATCGCTCCATGTAAAATACTGGTATTCAGCTGCATCCGGTTAGACTGTAAGCCGACCCCAACATAGTTGGGAAAAGGCTAGGCAGATGATGATGATCTTCATATGTTTTGTTGTTGTTTCTTCGGAACCCCATTTATGTTACGTGGCCGTGGGTAAGCCATTGTGAGGGCAACGGAAAAAAGTAATTGAGATGCGATATCAACTGTGGGTGTAGCTCATTTACAAAAGTATGTACTAAACATTTTCTTATGTGCCCAAAGTTTTTTTCTTTTCATTTAATTATTTTCAGATATACAGATTATAGCTGACTGGCTGAAGGCATAGCCTATTCTTGTCTAGTTCGTGCTGATATGAAAGAAGAAATGATTACTTATTTTCTACTACACGTATAAATTATTTTATCTCGCTGTATAAACGGTACAGTGTACATAGAAACAAAACCCTTATTCCAGAACATAATATCAGATACGATACGATCCCTTGTGGTAGAAATAACGGCCTTGTGTAAATAGACCTTGGTCATAAACTTATGTAATATTCATTTATATATTATGTACTAGGGATATTTTGTTATTTAATTTCTGCTCCTCTGTTAGTATTACCATCTAAGTTGGTAAGTTTAACATATTTAGGGTTTCGAGGTAAGTTATACATTAAGACTAGGCGCCTGTAATCATTTCGGTGAAGAAACGGTGTCTTATTATACTTTAAATGAAAGAGAAATGATTACTACGTTTTCTGAATGTCTGTAGGTAGGCGATTACAGATCATGTAATATTTTGTCTGGCTGTAAATATTCTATACCAAGGGTTTCATAGATGATTTAACTGTTTTTATAGCGCTTGGGATCTTCTGAACTGCCACTAAAGCTTAGGTAAGGAGTATAGTTCAGTTCTAATCGAGGATTAAACTGTCGTTCTAAAGCTCTCGTCCGTTCGTCTATCTACGACTATTTAGTCCGTCTCTTGTACAAACATTTTTTTTAGAAAGATCTTCTTTCTTGGCTAAAAAGGAACTCGATGGATTAGCGAGTTACAAGGTTTTTAAACATAGTCTTCTATTTTGTAGCGAGTCTATAATCTGCAGACTTTAAATGTCCCCGTTATTTCTAAACAAAGCGTTCCTGGATATTTTTTCCTCGCAAAATAACAGTTTTAATGTTAAATTCCGGCTGATAAATGATATTAGCTAAAACCCTTTTACAAAGGGCCTTAAAATGACAAAGTTTGTGTACAATCCACTTCGTGGATATTAGGCAGAATATTCCGTAAATAGCTTTACTTTAGGCCGTATCACACATTACAGGGGCGCTTCAGACGTTCAGACATACGATACACGTGTTCAGACTAACATAATCATGTTTCACGTTTATGACACGTCTTTAAACTAAAATATTCAATCCCTTTATGCTCTCTTTTAAAAAAATATTAAGGCAGAAGGACCGATCTGAAGCGTGGATAGAAGCAGTTCTTGGTAACGCATTTCGTTTGATAATCATCAACATCATTTCACGACCACTGCTGAATATACGTCTCCCCCAAATGTCACCACATTGATCCCCAAAACCATCACCAATTCAACTAGGTTTCGTTTGATGTAGAGATAGAAACAAAACATGAAGAGATTACGGCCATAGACAGTGACATTCGATCAACGATAAGGATGAAGAAAAAGTCAAAGACGTATTGGATTGGCATAAGCTGCCGAAAATGTTTTGTCATGTCATTGTCAGTTAAAAGTCATTGAAGAAAGAAACGCGATTGCGAGAAGTCTAGCTAATCTTATTAGACTTGTAGGTACAGAAAAGTTAAAATTGACCTGAGAAAAACACAGAGGATAAAATTATTTCAAAACGAGGACAACTTGACAAATTATTTGATGTGAACACGATAGACTTAAGCGATGGCAGATAATACAGAACAACCCAAATTCACAAAACATCTAATCTGCGACTTAGACGGGAAAACATAGTTTTGTCCAAAGAGGTTTTTTATGGAGTACTAGCTGCCATACAGAATACCAAAACAGTCACTTCTCTTTGTACCAAGACCATAAAAACACTATAAAATAACGACCCAACAAATTCCTAACCAACTAATCCTTCTGTACAATCCTATTTCATGTCCAACATAATCCTGAAGAAAAAACCGTTCACAAAGAAGGGGTGGCCCCATTTCATTCCCTTCTTCGTACTATTTATAACAGAATTGTGTACTAAAACTGAATGTTTACAGTCAACGACTGTTACCACGTTTGACGGTCGCGGTCGATTGCGACAAAAAATATTTGTAGGGCTGCTTGAGGAGCAGTTTGAGTAAGTTGTGGATATGAGGGTAGTTGGAATTGTTATATTTCATGTGGAATTGTTACTGAGGGTGTCAGTGATGGTTTGTGAATTGAGTTCAGGATATTTTTATTACACGAATATATTTGTAAACTTTCACCGTCATCATTATTGTTTTTTTCTTTACTTCTGCGTATTTGATGATCTATTGATTGCATCTATGAACGAAGTTTCCATAGCTGAATTTTAGGCTATACATCTTTGGAACATTTTGCCATCAATACGCTAAGAAAAAGAATATTATAATTCAACCTCTAATTTTTTTGGACGATGTCGACCTAGAAACGTCTTATATTGTGTTTCTTCTTATCAATTTCGTTTGAAAAGCAAACAAAATCAAATTAGAAAACTAAAAAATGAGAATTTTTTAGTTTTCTAATTTTTGTTTTTGATAAGAAGAAACACAATATAAGACGTTTCTAGGTCGACATCGTCACTTAAAGCAAATATACAAACGCAAATTAAATCCCCAAAATTATTCAACAACGTCGAGAAATCCAATATAATTCTCATTTTCCGTCCGGGATAATTTATAATGTAACAAATTATTTCGTTGGTGACAGCCCTACCTCGCCCTGAAGCACCCATCGCGATGTAATAAGTAGGGACATCCTCCCACTACAGTAACCGTGCCCATAAGAATTTAAATTTAATGCTAAACGCTTTTTGAAATATCCCAAACTTGATTGTACGCAATCATTATATGAACGCAAAAACCTACTTTAGAATAAATGAAAAAAGTATGTAAATTGTTTGATCCCGTAACAATTGCACTAATAACGGTCCGTCACGAAATTTCATTTCATTTTTATGAAAGGTGGAGGAATGTTTCATTTAGATTGCGTTGAAATCTAAAAAAGACTTTCGTTTAAGAACAAAAGGGCAACGAAAAGCGAAGAATACAGCTTTCTGTAACATTTCAACCTGTACGTACATAACTAACGGTAGCGCAAATAGTTACTTTACCACACACCTATTTTTACAAAACTCCTTTCTTATGGGCCCCAAGACACTGCCCTGTGATACACCATATAATCGTAGTTCCATTTCAGTTGATTACTATTCTGGTCCTGAGATAATATTGCCTAGATGGCACAATCTTGGGTATGTCTGAGTTAATAATGAAGATTACGCTTGGATTCTCCTAATAGACGAACGAAGATTGGTGTGAATGTTAGTCAAACTCCAACTAAAGTTCAACCTATGTGTAGATAGATACTGAACAACAGTTGTAATAGTCATTTTTTACACAACAACCCCGATCCGATTCGCGACGAGTAAACAACGAGTATCCGCTCCTGAAACTCGATATAGACTACGTTTGTGTACATAGTGTGTCTATAAATGTTTCACACTGTCGTGAGTGCTGTTACGAGTACAAATCACATGCACAAACACGAGGGGAAATACTTTCCAAGTTTACGGGCTCGACATCTTTACCTACGCGTATTAATATACATAAAGTAACTTCACGGGCTTCATGCCTGAAATATACGAATGTCAAGCAAATGATTTGGCTATAAGAGTGAGAAGAATAATATGAAAAATACAACTATGGATGGCCTGTGTGAAAAATGATATGTCTAGAAAACGGATCACTTCTGATGTAAGGACTAATTGACAATTATTAGATAAATATAGAAAAAGACGACATAATGTGCCGATCCCAAATTAACTGCGATACGGGCAGGAGAATGATGAAGAGAGATTTCGAGTCATGGCTGCCTTTCATCTTGTAACGAATGAAGTCGTTTTTATGGAAGACAAACCTTTTTCTTCTGCAGACAATCCATGCTTATAATCGAGTTACCTCCGTATATAGGATTTTTTGACCATAGGTCATAAATAGAGCAACAACAATTCAAATAAACGTGATAGAATAATACTTGTTAACGTAATCACCATAGAACGGACTCGCTGTGGTAATCTGATAAACCGCAGTATTTTACATTAATAAGTTATGAGGATGTACGTTGTTTGTAACTACATGTTATTAAAATTTCAACATTTATTTTCCTTGATCCTAGGATACCTTTCCTTAAAACATTTTCCTCTTTCGTGAAAAAGCGGAATGAGCTATGCTTTGTCTTATTGAAGGCAATAACAGAGACAATACTCTGAACAAATAAAACCTAGAAAATATCTCGTACATTCTGAAGATAAAACACAGGCTTGGGGCTACTAACCCGCAGCGGTAGAGGAAATACGAATTTTCGTCCATTCGCGGTAATTGAGCTCTTAACCCTGAAAACAGACACTTGTGCGTTGCCATTAAGATCGTCATATAGATAGCTTATACATGCGTAATACGTTAATATCAGCGTGACAGACATTTATTGCGACATTCCCTCTTCAAGTGACAAGAGCAAGAAAATTAGTGTCAAACATTAGTTACAATTTGTGTGGCAATTTGTGTACAAAGATCTTGATGGAGAACGTTGGGAGTTTTACAGTTCTGCGTACTGGCGTAATAAGGGGTATTTGATTAATGTTTCTGTTGGTGTATTCGATACTGGAATTGTGGTGTTAATTCTAGTCACGACGCCTTTGTCGCCTGTCAGTTTAATCGGCTCTCCAAAGATACTGGCTTTACAAGTATCGTTTAATGTTGAGTGCGGAAACGGGGAAGAGTGGAACTGAGGCCCGCTTGCCGCTCAGCACACTTCGTTAACAAACATAAGTGTTCGAGCGTTTTACTGGTTGCTTCCGCTGGCTATCAGAATTACAGCTTTTCTCATGGTCCGTCGGTGTAAGACTATTGATGTTCACAGCTTTTATTTAAGCATTAAGCGAGGTGAAATTTTTAAATGGCCGATGTAAGCCTAGTATCGACGATACTAAAATCGAAAATAACACATGGATATTGATCAAGAATACGGAAGCAGCTAGACTAGTAAGACAAGCTAGCACTATTTTTAGGGGAGAACAGTCTACGAAGGGGCGAAATCAATAACAACTTCTGTCCATAAATCGAATGTCTTTATTACCTTTATATTTTATCCGTTCGGAAAGAAAAGGCCAATCCGATAATAATAAGAAAATATAAGGACGGTAATGTTTGTCTGGTTCGCGTAATCATTGTATATTTATGATCAATTACAATACTATTACTTCCGATAATGTTGTAATGTAGAAGGAAAATGTTTCATTAGGAAACGTATTTTTCGATACTCTTCTCGCTTCTTCTGTACCATTTTAATTCATCTACAATTCTACACTAAAAAAAAACAAAGGACTCTGGGGCCAGCTGGAAGTAAGTATGTTGTACGTATGTACGACCATTTAGACCTTTTTAAAGGACTCCACCAATAAGGTCAACCCGTGACCTTCAGTGGCGTCCCCTCCTGACATTTCCGACCTCCGAGCAATAAATTCTCTGGATTAATCGCCATTAATCATCCATTCCACATTCAATAAACCACCATCATTCATCCTGTTTGCATGATCATCAGAATTATCCACACTACTATTGTACTATTTATAAATGGGAAAGGAGGTTAGAATGTCGATCGTTCTGAAATTTGTCAAATCTTAAGCAGTCTGGGATCTAGAGAAGGACATATATGGTACCAACTAGCACCCCAGAATTTACGCCATACTCATCATTCTCTTGCCCTTTTTACTCCATTTTAGTTGTAGGCGGCACATCATGTCTTTTTCGCCCAAACTTCTCTATTACTCGCCATATTAGCAATCACTTTTTAACCGACTTCCGAAAAGGAGGAGGTTATCAAGTCGTCTGTATGTTTGTTTAGTTATTTTTTTTTTTCTATTCATAAAATAACATGCCATCACCAAGTCTAAATAAAACTTAAATTTCAATAAACACGGCTGCCCTTCGTGCGTTGGTACTATTCCCATGAGAGAGCTTTAATTGTTGTTTTTTATTTCTTTTATAAACACCGACTACGTCAAAGGCATTGCTTGTATAAATGTATGCATAGAATCTTTGTTGTATAAATGTTCAGATTGTTGAATAACTTGTAATGTTTTGTCTAATTAAAGTAGTTTTCTTTCATTTATTGTAAATGTTATCTTTTCATTTGGTTTTAAATTCAATGGTAAGGCCATTTACGTCATCGATGTTCTTTGTGCAGATAAGGTACCTACCTCAATGGAAGTAATCATCACCTATAATTCACTTTTCAATTACGTATGCGAACACACCGGTTTTACGAGTAATGATAATATGTATAAGGTAAAGTTATTCGAATCAAATGCTTGGAATAAGTATAAGCCGCAAACAAGGATGTGTCTACTACAAATGACCGGTTTGAGATTGAATCGGAGAACAAGAGAATGATCACATAATTGCGATTAGCGTTAGCTACTGACACAGAGCGAGTATAAGAAGGGGAAGCGGAAGGTTCAAGACTGGAAAACGTGATGCAAGGGATTAGATCTACACTCAACTTTTTGTGAAAGAGAAAGACCTAAGAATACGTCTTTATAGCATTACTAGAAACAGTACTATCAGTTTACAATTTTTGTCAGCTTTCCGGGTGCCTGAACTAGGCATACAGACCTGTATCTTAGGAGTACCTACTAGCTAAAGAGACACCAAAGGACTCCCTCGAAACTAAACCAGGCTGACGACAGAATATGAATGTTGTATAATCAGAATAAATCCCCACTGCTGCAGCTCAAGCCGCTCAAGCTTCCTGTCTATGTAAAGACTGTACTGATAGTGCCAAAAGCCCCGCTGGAATTGAATATTCATACCTTACTTGTAATTAGTTAACGTTAAACCATTACATAATTAATATTACAATGAGTGCAACGTTGCTGATGTACTCGCATAACGTGGACAATGGGGTCAATATGGCGCATATAAACGATATAGGTAATATTTTTGTAGTAATTATATTTAATAATATTAAAATGTCAATCAATAACCACAATGACCACACTGCGTTCCAAAACACAAATTACTAACGTTGTTCAAATAGCCGCTAAGCTGAAGTGGGACTGGGCTGGCCATATCTGCCGTATGTTCGACGAGCTGTGGGTCAAAATAACCAAGTTGTGGAGCCCAGACACAGCCAGTAGGCGACGCAGTAGACCTCGTAGGAGATGGCGGGACGAGCTGGACAGAACCAACGACCAGTGGTCCACATTGGCCCTGTATCGAAAGATTTGGAGACCATGGGGGGCGGGCTATGTCCAGCAGTATGATGACAGGCTAACAATAGTAGTCTATCAAACACATACACTTTCAAAATTTACGAAGTTGTTTTAACTATTAGTAGCTACCGTCCTTAATTTTCGCTAAGAGCCTTTGGACCTACCCAAAATCTTGCCAAAGTACGGAGACACAAGTTTTTATTCTATTTAATAGCAAAATTTGAACGAAATGGTCCGACATCTAGTAAGCCTAAACATATTTGAAACATTTTGAACACTGGCAATTTTCAGACTACCTATATCTCCCCTTCTAATCAACATTACATTCTGGAAAGTTCCGAGAACAACTTCTCCAAATAAAAGTTATTACAATATAACGTTAACTTCTAATTTCCAAGACTTTCAAACTTCAGGGGTGTAGTGTAACACACACTTTGTTCGGGAGTATTCGATTCGGCAGTATTTGTTGAATAAAAAGCCCGCCCAACAGCAATTAGGTTTACATTCGGCTCATGTAGATATTTACTCTCCTGAATATTTTGTCATGTCATGGGTCATCTTGGAAAAATGGCGTCTAATAGCAGGTTTTTAACGAAATCTCCGTTCCGACTAATTTTACGATAAAAACATGTTAGCCAAATTAATCTAGAAAAAAAATCCTACAATTTATGTTCGGATCATTTTTTTCGTAAAATCAATAGTTTCAGCGTACGAGCACTGCAAAGTGTAATTTAACATTGTGTTTTCACTGAATATCCGCGCTACCTGTAATAGACCTGTCAAATAACTACAAATGATAACTGGGTCGGTTTAACGTGCTTTTCAAAGCACGTAGGAAACTCCGAATGTAATGGATAGTCATGGGTGACTATCCACAGACCTTAACCTTGAAAATCGACCAGTGAAGCCATTATCCGGTGCCACGCTTAAGTAAGAAGCACCGCTCAGTAAGTAGGCAGCTCAGCCAGACAAACTAATAATAAAGTGTAACCCTAGACTCAATATCAGGTCGATTCTCAAGTCCGCGCACTTCGGCATTGAACGTGAGCCACATAGCAATAAGCAACGGTTTTCCTTCAATACCCACTGAGAAAATAAATGTTCCGTTCAAGAATTAAGTTTAAGGAACTCGTGCAACCTTGCTGGGCGTTTTATGGAAAATTGACAGTCCAACAAGGGTTTTAATGAAGTTTGGAAACAAAAAGGCTGGTCCGGAAAAGGTTTTGGTGTGTGAAAGCTTTTATGGAATAGTTTTAGTATTATTGGGCGTTTGGAAAACACTTATATCTAACTAGATCCCTAACTGCGTTACACTCATTTTAACACAATCCGAAGGAAGAAACCGCGAATCCATCAATGGAATCCATCTATATATTTATAAAGCGGCAATATTTGTTTATAAGATTGTATGTGGGAGCCAGTGGGAGGTAATCTTCGGAACTACTGATCCGATTACGTAATTAGCTCTTTTTCAAACAACCCGCAGCCCCGGCATGCGCCGGGCGCTTGCGGGCTCCTGCTATGTTGCTGACATCTCTTTGAGGCGCGTGTGGAACACGAACGACCTCTACACCTACGAGGCAGTTATATTTAAGTCCTATGTTTCATCATCTCAGCCAAAAGACGTCCACTGCTGGACATAGGCCTCCCCCAGAATGCCATAATCGCCACGCTTGGCAGGCGGGTTGGCGATCGCAGTATGGTTGTTACAAAGGCACAGAGAACGCTGCTGCTCATTCTCTGGTAAGTCCCTAAGTCGCCTCTTACGACACCCACGGGAAGATATGGGATGGTGCTATTCTTTGCGTCCGACACCATACGGAACCCTTTAAGTCCTATGTTTATTGAAATTGAAAAACAAATTATACTGAAAACTCCCACAGCCTGTCCTTATTACATTGTATACGTGCAAGCAAGAGAAAAGAAAGTATGATCCGAGAAAAATGAAAAATACTTCGCAGTCCGCCTTTGAGGAATGTCGGTAATAGAAATGTAATTCAGAAGAATTTCCTTGTATTACACGTGTTTTATGTTATTGCCTATTGAAGTTTTATTGTTAGACATTGCTTGGGATTCCTGAAGGGGATGCCAGGGGTGAAACCCACCCCTGCTTCTACAATATAATACTCAAGCTTCTTTGTAGAGGGTGCAGATTCCAGTTTTTTTTTTATCTTGGTTTTATTCACGAAGTTTTCGTCTAGATAGATTTTATAATTAGTTTTTTCTGGACTTTTTTAATGCAGTAGAGCAAGTATACAGGCTGGAATTTTGTGATGGGGTAGTAAAGGTAGGTACCGTAAACGTTGTAGCTACTGGAAAATAGTGTTAGGTCTTCTTACCAGTCCGCAGCCCGAACGGGCGTCGGCCCTTGCGGCCGGATCGGATCGGAATCGGAATGACCATTGAAGGGAATTATTTAACCTGTCGAGGCTGCGGGTTGTTCGCAAGGGATACCGCGGCCTCGACATAAAGGGCGAAGAAGGAACATGGGTGGTTTTTTGTCAGTAGAAGTCTGACACTCCCTTTCGCTCTGCCCAAGAGCAGGAGAGGTTATTTGATGATTTCCCACCCCCCAAAAAAAAAAAAAAAGGGGGATTATTTAAACCGGTACCGGTATATTTTTGAGGTACCTTAAGACGAGGTGAATAGACGACTTTGAAGTATGTGAGGGGGTGAAGTAGATGAAGTGGGACACGAGTAGCCCCGCCTACTGCGTGTTGCACCGCGCGAATTTCATTGATGCGCATCTTTCATTATATTTAGAAGCGTTATTTCACTGCACAAATTAAGTGCACGATTGGCCCAGCGCGTCACGGTAAGATTCACACCGCTCTATCTCCAGGATCAAATCTCACTAAACGCATATTTTTTTGTTTTGATTTTTTTTTTGCCTACTTATTTTCGTGTTGTTATTTTTAAAATATGTGCATATTTTTGTTTTTTTATTTTAAAATAATTCAATAGGTTCAGTCAGCAAAAGAGATAGTTATGCAGGGTCGTCGGATATAGTTGAAGTTTAGTTAGTAAGAAACGGATTGATGTTTTCGGATAAAATTTTATTCGAAAACATCCGTCGGTTTTATTTATTTTTATTCCTATAGATATATTTTTCTTCAGC
Source organism: Diarsia brunnea (assembly GCA_949774965.1). NCBI lineage: Eukaryota > Metazoa > Arthropoda > Insecta > Lepidoptera > Noctuidae > Diarsia > Diarsia brunnea. Next base: position 2,397,628 of record OX459019.1, read on the forward strand.
ATCAAGAGTAATTGTAATAAAAATGAAATAAAAACGTCCACCAGCCTTGATGGTTGATTTTGAAGAAAAATAATATACAGTGTGTTACAAAAGAGTGTAAGTATGTAATACCAAAGCAGGTCATTGTACTCATCATCATAAGTCTTAAATTCCCAAAAAAAAACAGCTGTTTCACACATTTTTTCAAAGCACTGTATCGTCTTCATTGTATGTTTACGTGAAAAAAGAAAAAATACGTGTAAAATATTTTTTTTTTTGTTAACTGCCCTATTGTAGAAAGACGACTCAAGTCAGATTTCTTCAAAATGTAGTCTCCTACTACAACAAGGGACGCTTTCTTTGTCGACGTCACTTGATGTGAGTACTAATGACGATTCTTTTTCTCGCAGAGGCACCCCTCGAGCTCACCGAGAATCGACTATTTCAGGCAAAAGCCAGTCCATAAAAAACGACACCATCTTTTCCTTCATCTTTTTTTCCCAAAAATCGTTATCTTTTTAATATTTTTAATTTCTGTTTTAGTGACTTGTTGTCACCACTCCACACAGCAAACAAGCACTTTTCTCTACGTGTCACATGGAGCTTTCCTTGAAACTGATGGTTTTTAAGGGCAGCTCCATGTGACAATTGCTGTACCAATTACTATTTTTGTTCATTACAATCAGTTAACTTTTTTTTTATTTTCCATATCTGTATCTTGTTTTCCTTTATACATTCTTCTAGACTCTTTTTGAATGCCACTAAAGGATATTTCACTTTCACTACTTCTCGTGTCTTGGCCTATCAAACCATCGGGCGTTGCTCCAATAAAGGGATTTTTCTTTGTCCGAAGTAAGTTGCTTTAGATTTTGAAGGAATCATTCTTTAGCGGCATTTAATTCATCCGATGTCAAATCTGGAGTAGTACTCTGAGCCCCATAATCGTGTTGAACAGCATTGTTTTTCTTTAGAACTTGATTTTTTTTATGAGGTTTTGTTTTATAGCCATTTTGCGCCTAAGGCCACTTAGTAATTTTGAGAAGTGTTCCTTGAGCGCTTAGACCGTTGTGTTATGTTATAAATACCCACTAAAGTTGATAATTTATAAATTATTTACAAGGTCTTACAGTAGTGTAGAAATACGAAAAGGGGTCGTTGCAGTCATCATTATAGACCACTTTAAACTGTGGCGCGAATCAACAAACTATGGTATTTTTGTCGCGGGTGACATAATTCTTTTTCAAAAGTTCTTCATAAAGATGAGTTCAATGACCTACTATCGCATTACTAGTTACTATATAATAATAATATATATAGGTTGTCCCCAAAAATAGTGTCAAGCGGAAGTCTAGAGATAGAGCACCCCTTGGAATACCCGAATCACCCCCATATATGTATGTTCCGCGTTTTTTCATAGTCTTCGAGTTATAATTTTTTTTCTGAATTTTCGACCTAAAATCTCAATTTTTTTTGTAAAAGTAGAAGACTTTAAGTTTTTGGCTTTACACCTACATTTTCATAATTTTGGTCAAAGTTACGAAGCTAATTATTTTATGCATAAAAGGACAGTTTAATATGATTTAATTAGAGAAAGAAAAATATTTAAGTCTTCTATTTTTACAACAAAAAAAAATTATGATTTTAAATTCAGTAAAAGAATTATAACACGAAAAATATGAATTTCGCGAAACATACATGGGGGTGATTCGGGTAACCCAAGGAGTGCTCTATCTCTGGACTTCCACTTAACACAATTTTTCGGGACACCCTGTATAATATTCTGTGACACCATGGGCTTACTCATGGAAAGTTTTTCCGATGCTTCATCTACTGATGAATTGCTCGCCAACCGCTTCTTTTTAAAAAACAATAAAATTGCATTATAATTGTTACAAAAATCAACAAAAAGTAAAAGTATACGTTTATAGTGGCGGAGTTTGAACCCGGGGCATTTGATGCTGAAGTAGGAAACTTTCGTAATGCACGAGACCGCTAGACCAATCGACCTATGACAATACATGTCGAAATTATGCATCTCTAAATAAATCTATACAAACAAAATAAGGTTTGCACAAAAAGGTAGGTACTGACTTTACAACTTCTATCATGTGTTTTTGTTTCATCGAATAAGTTCAGACTTCAAACATTTACGTCAAACAGATACTTATAATTATTTTCTGAGCAGAACAAACTGACATAGGTCCGTCTAGCAGCGCGCCTCAGCGGTCACTGTCACCAGTGTTGCCGCTTAGGGAAAAATAAAGTCACCAAACTCCTACTAAAATGTCACTAGATTAGGTGAAAAATTAAATTCAAAAAGTCACTAGAAGTCACTAAATTTACTGATTAGAAGTAACTTAAAAAACATGAAAAATAACGAACAATAATTTGAATTAACCAAAAACACTGTTTAAAAATTATTTAGTTGCATTAAATCTTCATCTATTATCTTATCACTGCATTATCTTCGTCCAGCATGGTGGAAGTGGACGGCTCTGTAGTTGCCGTGGAAGTCGAAGCTTGCGCTTGTAATATGAAAGTAGATGGCACAGTACATTCTTATTTATGTTTTTAACGGTTTTCGTCATTTGGGACAAGACTTCACTTGGTAAAACATAACTTTTGCAGGTTTTTTTAAACATTTTAGCTGATTCCGTATCATCAGTATTAAATTCAGAGTTGTTGTTGCTAATCTATTTCGTAGTTTCGATTTAACAATGTTCATTAAACTGAACGTCCGCTCTAATTCTGCGTTCGAGTGTGGCAGCGACAAAACTGTAATGGCTAAATCTCGTTAATAGTAATACTTGCAGCATTTTTGTATTAGTACTAGTAAGTATACACAATTTTCTGTCTAATTAAATATGGATTGCATCAACAGGATAAATAATTATGTAATGTTGTGTCGATCATGAAAAAGTCGCTAGAAGTCACCAGACTTTTTTTTGTCACTAAATCGTGAAAAAAAGTCACCATAAACCTCAAAAACTCACTAGATCTAGCGACAAAGTCACTAAAACGGCAACACTGACTGTCACTCTGCGTAGATATGAAAGAGAAGCGACAAGACGCCGCGATGGCGTGACGTTTCGTTTGACTCGTTCGAGTTATTTGTGATTACTTACATTAATCCTTACAAATATTTTATTTCAATCGATAAATAAAAAACAACAGTTCCCTTTATTATTCTATATTACATCACTGTTATTAATTTTATCAAGATTTGTTTATAAATAATACGGTTATAATAGCTACCATTTCAATTTTAATGGTTACTTTGTGATTTTTTTTTATCGAGAAAGTTTACCGCAAACGTGTTTTGAACACAGTGATCCGCTCATAAATATGACCAAGATTAACATATATTTTTTTAGCTGCTCTAAAATGTATACATTTGGCTAAAAAAATGTTTTGTGTAGCCTATTTTGACTAAGCACAGCGCCTTAACCTTTAACCGTAACCGCTTTCAGTCCCTGTTCAAAACAATCTTCTCAAGTATCTTCTAACCATTGAGAGGAACAGAACGACGTTTTTAAATAGTTTCAGACACCACGAATCCTTAAACGCATTTAGCCATTCGTGGGGGTCACTAGTTTAGTCGGAGTTAGATTCCTGAAAGTCTAAATGCTTATTATCTGCACTAAAGTTCACTGAAGTTTTTAACTAAAGCTTTTTCTTTCGGCACAATTGGCATTACCGTTTATCGTCATTTACTGGGCACAACTCCAATTTTAGATTGAATTGGAACTCTGCTGAGAAATGCTAACTGAGCACTAGGCAAGTTTTTTCTTTATTTACAGCTTGGATTAGAGATTCTTGGATTAGATATTAGTTTAGTTTTTGGCGATTTTAGACAAAACGTTTTGTATCTCATATTTCTAATGATTGAGTATGAGCCGGTGTCGGATGAGCTAGTGAATGACTAATAACAGCTGCTCGGTTTGATCTTCAGGTTAAGCTGCGCTTGTCTAGGTTGATTTTGTGGATGCTGCCATTATATACCGAGTTTCCTCAGTGCATCGGAATCGGAATGACCATTGAAGGGGCCCGCAAGGGCCGACGCCCGTTCGGTCTGCGGATTGTTCGAAAGAGATACCGCGGCCTCGACACAAAGGGCTAAGAAGGAACATGGATGGTTTTTAGTCAATAGAAGTCTGACATTTCCTACTGCGAGAGGCCCAGAGCGGGAGGAGTCATTTGATGATTTCCCAACTCCAAAAAAAAAAGCAGTGATCCCGGTTGTCAATTTTATTGTAGATTTTTGATTGTTGTAAGTCGTCGAAAATCTTACAACCAGTCTTACTATGTTGTATCGTAGCTATTACCCAGTGCTAACTAGGCTATGGAGGTCAGAAAGGCCGTCACTCCGTGTAAAATACTTACCAGCTGTTGATCCGGTAAGACAGTCAGCAACCCATCGTGGTTGGTAAAAGGCTAGGCAGATGATGATGATCTTGTATCCCGACAACGTTACATATTAATGCGTTAGGCCAACGTAATAAATAATAAAGGTATCTATTTTCTTTCTTCTGCTTAAATGTAGCATACGAGTAAAGATCAATGAGCTTTATTATAATCTAAGTTTCTTGTTGCTTTATATCAGTCTTGCTCCAGTTTCCTAGTTTCCAGATCATTGCGTCTGTACGGTCCAACTAAGCCTGTCAAACTAACCTGTTTTTCTAGTACACTGCGTAGGTTTACTAAACTAATTTTCTGAATCGCTTCATGTTGGCAGCCTGCCTTCTAAGCTGGGTCTGATACATACAAAAACTCACGTCTTTTTTCGATAGGGGCTGGCAGAAACCACAGAACGCAACTTGCCACGGTCTTTTTTTCGTGGGTCACCAAATCATCAAATTACTCTTCCCGTTTTGGGCAGAGCGGTAGGAAGTGTCAGACTTCTACTGACTAAGAACCACCCATGTACCTTCTTAGCCCTTTGTGTCCAGGCTCGCGTTATCTCTTTCGAACAAGCCGCAGCCCCGACAGGCGTCGGCCCCTGCGCCCCTGCAATGTTGCTGACATCTCATACCTGCCACGGTCCTTACATTTACATACTACTTTTGCCCCGAAACACTATCTATAAAAAACAAATTAAAATATTGTTTGATTTTATTTAGATATCGATTATTCGGATTTTCGATTATACGGAATACCCCTGGTTTTAATTGATCCGGATAATCGGGATTCTACTATACATAAAAGCTCGCCCCCTATTACCATCAACCGGGCACAAATCCCGTCCCCGCTGCTGATACTGAGAAATGACTGATGGCACACCCCAATGATGCTGGCCGGCCGACTGGTAGGTAATCCTGACTTTGTGCCTCAGTCTCAAGACAGGAGACTATCTATTTATTCAATTACGAAAACCGACCAACGCGGCTTATTTTCATTGGTCCTTTAAACTTGAAACATTTGATGCTCAATTTTATATCATTTACGAGTACTAACTGTGACCTGCGACTTTCGTCCGCTAGTGAAATTACATAATATATCTAAATATTAGAATACAATTTTGCTAACAATTTCAAGGTTTTGTTGTTTGCATGAAACCCTAATCAGATTTCCATAATAAAAGCCTAAGGTACATCTTATAACATCAGCTATATGCAAGTAAAAGTCCCGTCAAAATCAGTCTACCCGCTTCGGAAATAAACGAGAGAACCAGAATAAACTGACAGACAAAAATTTAATAAAAATGTGTTTTTGATATAACTTTCTTAGATATTTTCATATGAATTCAGTAAAAAGCTGTTATTTTAATATTACAAACATACACTTCAATTCAATTTATTTGTTTGTATGTATGTATAGATGTTGTATGTGTGTGGTGTAGATGTTATTATATAACTTCCACGTAGTATATGTGACGTTACATATAGGGTGTAAAAGTACCCTTAACCCAGTTGTTACTGAAACTTTTTTTTTGCTCGAATCCCAGTACTTTTTTAGTATTGTTACCTTGATACATATGGTAAACATGGAAAAATACCAAAAAAAAACTAAGTTTTCAGGAAAGCTCGGAAAATGCGGATCGTTTTAACGATCAGTAGTAATAGGCGGGTAGGTTCGATTGTATCCTATTTTAAATTAAAGAAACACAGATATTACTATGAAAAAAGCTTTATTATCTAAATGAAATGTCATGTAAATCTATCTTTCGACATGACGTAATTCTAAAAGACAGATCAGCCATAAGACGTCCACTGCTGGACAAAGGCCTCCCCCATAGAACGCCATAACGAACGACAGCCTGCCGTTTGCTTCCACCGGTTGCGGGCGACTCTCACGATGTCGTCGGTTCACCTGGTGGGAGGCATACCAACGCTTCGTCTGCCGGTTCTTGGTCGCCACTCGAGAACCTCTCTTCCCCATCGGTTGTCAGTTCTTCGAGCGATGTGGCCTGCCCATTGCCAATTCAACGTGCATATTCTGAGAGCTATGTCGGTGACCCTGGTTCTACGGCGAATTTCCTCATTTCGGATTTTCACAAAAAAAACTCAGACCGTAGCTCTCTCCATGGCTCGTTGCATGACTGTACATTATATCTTCGGGTAACTACGATATATCCACTGTAGAGAAGCATAGCAAGGAAACAATTCATTTCACTCGTTGTCACATTACCCACTTAGTTCTTTTGAATCGCGTAAATATTTGTATATAATTAAACCAATAATTCGATAACAGAGGCATCAAACATACAGTCAAAGTAATACATGGGTGCTTGGTGGTGTCTTGGCCCGTAGTTTTCTTGCCATTGTGGCCGGTCGTGAGCATTATGGCGATTTCTCCAAGTATAAATTTGATTTTTTGTTACGGTTGAATCAACAAAAGGAACGGCTGACGTGCTGGTAATAACTGGAGCTGAATTAGATGTAGATGGCTCAGGTTGATGACCTTCCACAACTAGGGGTTCTTCGGTAGTCCGACTTCTTTTTGCTAAAGAAGACAAGGGTACACTGTCCTCGTCACTTTCGGAACACATGTATTATATCTCAGCAGGAGCTCTTAGCTGAGAACCTAGATAGAAAAAAATATATATTATACATCAACTATGAGAAAATAACGAAAAAATTATATGACATCTAAATCAAACCTGGACGAGTTCCAAACTCCTCATCACCAGAATCTTCATCTGTGACATCAGCATTCGCGTTATCAGGTGGTAAATAGTTATTTTTCTTGGAATTGGGGCATCATCATCTAATTGCTCCAATTCGTCAACGATTTCATTGAGAGACAATGGTTTATTGGTACTCCTGGGGATGTATTTCTAACTTTCAGAAGTTAGAAATACTTGTACATCCCCAAATTGCGACCGATCGTTAAAACGATCATCAAATATAATATCATTTGTTTCATATAAAAGATATGACAAGATCAAATTTTAATTCACAGTTTTGTTCGACAGGGTATAAATTTATAAAAAACGTGCATAAAATAAATATCAATCATAATATAATTTGTAAACACTTACCGTTTCGAAGACATAGTGAAAGTTAATTACGCTAATACGAACTAAAACACAAAAGCACTTCAAAATTATGATCATAATATAATTTTCTATGCCCCAAAACAGTGTCAAAGGATCACTGCGTCGATTGCTATACAATAAGCAACAGTTTTCCGCTCGTTATTATTTTTAAATTGAGGGTATTCCTCACGTATTTTTTTGATCTTTATAACGATCGGTCGTTATAAATGGGTTAACGCAAACGAAGGGCATGTGTTCTCCCCACCACTGCGATATTTTTTTTGTTCTAGACCAGCCATACTCAACGTGCGGCCCGTTTGCCCTTTTTATGCGGCCCGAGCCACGTGCGGCATAGCCCAGTATTTCAATTTTAGAGTAGTATTGCAAATAAGGGTTCAACATAAGATACGCAATAATAACGTATTAATTAATTCACTCATTTACTCTTGTTTTCTCTCTTACCTATTGAGTAAACACAGAACACTATGTATTAGGTACTACCTTAACCTACTATGCGGCTGGGGTGAACTTAATCGTCGGTTACAATGTGAGCATAAACTTATTCTCAAATGGAAGTAAAATGTTTGCTTTCAAAGATAAACTTCATAATTATGTACATCGAAAAAATAAATAATAAAATACTTCATAACTTTCCAACATTGATCAACAGGATGGAATTCCTGTGTCCTCAGAAAATCTGGATTACATTTCTAATTATTTACTTTCCTTATGCGGCGAATTTCAGAGACGATTTCAGGATTAACGTAAAATAAAGAATTAATGTCTTATAATAATTGAAAATCCTTAGCACTTAGAAGTAGCCACTATAACAGAGCTTGCAACATTGGGTTTTGATAATGTAAAATTATCTGATGAGCTGATTGATTTTCAAAATGATTTCAATCTGGAGGCGATTTTTAAAGAGAGAAGAAAGACATCAACATGAAGAATTCTGGAAATTAGTACCGGATAGCTATGAGACGTTAAAAAATTGTGCACACTTACTCATGACATTGTTTGCATCAACATACCTGTTTGAATCTTCATATTCAAAAATGAAATATGCGAAAAATGTCTACAGATCTAGGCATACTGGTAGTAATTATGTGCCCGATTTATCAAAAATTGACAAAAATTTGTTACAAGAATGTCAAAAATCACATTAATTTTAAATAAATGCTTTATTTTTAATATATGATATGTAGTTATTTTTTCAAAAACTTTTTTGAAAAAAACTGTCGGTTATGGTAGCACTACATTTGGCGTAATTGTACAAATATTTACGAACCTTATTGCATTCAACTTACGGTATATTCTGCATTACTAAGATGCCACGAATGTTTGGGAAAATACGCCAAGTGCAGTGCCAGTATTACGCTTTGACGCCGAAACCACTGATCGATTTTGATTAAATTTTGATACACAGATAGACTAGGCAAAAGCTAGTTTTATATGTTAGGTAGGTAGGTAGATTATTGCTTCCCGCCAGATTAAACAGTAGCAATTATGTGGCCCAAGGTAAAAAAAGGTTGAGTATGGCTGTTCTAGACCATACCGGGAACCTTCTAGTTACGGAGATATTGGGGGTCAAAGTGCCAAATTTTTCACAGCTGTTTTTGTAAATACTAGTATTTTAGGTTTTAACTTTACTCAAATTACCTCCATGGCCCGTTTACTATTCAAAGCATCCACTAGCACAATGTTTTAAGAGTGCTACTTTGAGTTTTACCGTAAAATGTGATTTTTGACCCAAAAAAAAAGTCATTTCCCAGCAAAAATTTTTGCGTAGGGGTACTTAGTTTGATGTACAGAATGCTTGGTTGTCGGATGCGTGAAGGGTTCGTTTACACCCTGTATATGCTACGTGGGTCTAGTAAGGCGTTCAGTTAACGCTCGTAAAAGTTGTAAGCAGCTGTAAAGTGTCTTCATGGGTCGTTTCACCTTAACTCACAGCTAGCATGGGGGTAAGAGCAGCGGACCCGGCTTACGAACAGTAAGCCATGGGTTGCCCAGACAGGCAGATTACTTTGTGTTTATTTCACTATCACTGCTCTCAAAACGGTGAAGGAAACACCATGAGGAAACTGGCATGTCCTAGCACTCATGATCTTTGACGCGTTTTATCTTCGTCAATTTTTATTAATTTGATAAAACAAAAATACACGTATCCAATATTTTTCGATAATCTAACTGATGGACTAATTAGAATCATATTTTTTTTAACTCAGATCGATCCCCTATTCTATAAATTACAGTTCTATGACCCGTTTCATGCCCATAACAGGCTTATGCGAATAAGATATATTGATTTTGATACAGAAATCATTTCATAACCTAAAAATAAACACATCAACGCCAAAAATCTCCGCTAGCACCATATCGTCCCAAAATCGTGCCCTAAGCATAAAAATCCATTAACGTACGGGTTCTCCGATCTACATAATTTATGATAACGTATACCGGACCTCCTTTTGACAATGTATAATGTCCATTGATCTTCCAATAGCATTACACGTCAAAGAACTGAACGAGGCTTTACCGGTGCCAGATTGCTAAACGGAGTTGAGCAATCTTTTTTATTCGGGTTTTATAGATGCCGATGGACCTTTTCAGGGAAATTATTGAAATAAGAGCAGTTATGGAACTTTTTTATAAACGACGGTAATTTTTGGAGTCCTATACGATCCAACGTGTTATCTGCACCTGCACCTCGTCTTGTAAGAGGACTTTAAGCCGCAGAGAGTGGTGTTTCCTCGTTTCCACGGACAAGAGCCACATGAACGCACAGTGACATAGTGCCTAAATTAAGTGTTACTAATATGGTTTTAAGGACCTATTTATTAACACAACTAATCTGTAAGGTAAATCAGTCGCGCTTGCGACCACTAGAACAGCGAAGCTGTCTACTAATGGACTCATTATTCAGTCCCAAAAAGCAAAACTTCCTCATTCAGAACAGACTTTCCTCTCTAAAGTTGAAACTTTACGAACAGAACAGAACAATCGATAAAAGGGAAATTTCGTGTACAATGGCAAAATGAAATACGGTACCAAATCCCGACCAGACTTGATTACATTTTAATTGCAGCCAACTCAAATTGATACTTCGTCTTCGTTTCGTGAACGAAGTTAAAATCCAATCGGAGACCAAATCGAATTTATAGCGGTCTGGAAACCATAATTGGTACTGAAATCTAGACTTCATTGAAGCTAGTACCTAACCCTGCCCATATCTCAGTTTATTTCAGGATGGCTGTCTTCTTGTTCCATTTTACATTATTCATCATCTCAAGAGTCTCATCCTCTTTTTAGCCATGTCAGCAGTTAATTCATAGTTTATTTGGTACTAGCTGATGCCCGCGGCTTCACCCGCGTGGATGTCGGTCAAATTAAATACTAAAACCTTCCTCTTGAATCACTCTATCTATTAAAAACAAACCGCTTCAAATTCCGTTCCGTTGTTTTAAAGATTTAAGCATACATAGACATGGACAGACAGCGATAGCGACTTTGTTTTTTTCGTAGTGATTCCTCAACTCTTATAATCACTACTGAAGAGTGACAAGACAATTTCTGGAGGAAAGATGACTACTTCAAGGAGCACACTGAGACGACCCACAGTGTATCTTTTCTCAGGTAAACTGCGTTCAGGAGCTGTCAAGTGAATTACTAATGTTTCGGTCTTATTGACATTGAAAGCTCTTAAACGTGGTTAAGAAGTGCTGAGTTCGCGTCCAGTTTTATTGGTGAAATTCGCCCAGAGTCCAAAACCTAGCCCAGATACCTAATATTACCAGGAAAATTATTAAAATTTAACCACCGATTAAAGACCTCATTACTAAACAAGGGATAGCCAAATCTAAAAGTGGAATTGGGGCCAAAGTCACGCTTTGCTATAATCGAATTGAGCTCAAAATTGATAAATGTTGGTCTCCTCTGCCCTCTTGAATTACGTCTTACCCTTGTCTATCTTAACAGAGTGGTATTTAATGTGTGATGAAGTATTCTGCCTTTACTATTTAGCTCCGGAACTAAATTAACAAATATGTGCTTTTGACAAAAGAACTTTAACACCCATAGATCTAGTTTCAATTTCAGTTACAACTTCATACATTTTACACTCGATCACCATCATCATCAGCGTATGTTCCCACCGCAGGGACTCAGACCTCCTCTCTAGGAGAAGGATGGGCTGTAATCCACCACTCGTGCCCAGTGCGGGTTGTAGATGTCACATGTCTTCGAATTTTTAGTTTCTAAGACATGCTGGTTTCCTTCAGCGGTTTGAGGGTTTACACTCGACACAACAAATCAACTTAAATAAACACTAGCTTTTGCTTGCGGTTTCGCTCCCGTTATGTACGGGAATTAACCCAAGGGGACGTTTTCAATGCAGCCTGTCACACTCGGGGATAATGTAGCTCACTATGAGCGAAAGAATTTTCGGAATCGAATCAGTATTTCCGAAGGTTAAACCCTACATACAAACTTACTAACAAATACATCTGTATAATATTAGTATAGATTACACTATCGTTATAATAACTGCCACTAGGGTCGATCTTCAGGTTAAGCCGCGCTTACCTAGGTTGGTCTGTGGATGAGTGACCACCCATTACATACCGAGTTTCCTCCGAGCCTCGGAAAACAAGTTAAGCTGTTGGTCCCGGCTGCCATATGTAGATCTTTATCAGTCGTTACAGGTAGCACTGACTACCTGTAACGACTGACCTGAAAGCCTGACAACCAGTCTTACCAAAGGGTATCATATTACCTAGTACTAACTGGGTAGTAAAGGTCAGATAGGCAGCTCTGTGAAAAATACTGATATTCAGCTGCATCCGATTAGACTAGAAGTCGACCACAACATAGTTGGGAAAAGGCTAGGCAGATGATGAAAAACGCAAAAATCAATTGGAAGCAAAGATTCGAGTAGGTATAAATAAGCAGACTCCCATATGATACTCATTAAAACTAATTCGAAGTACGCACATTACATTATGTACTGACGTAGTAACTTCCTATCTACGAAACATTGTTGAACGACCATGTAAATCATTAAATATAGATTTGTGGTAGCCATCTAAAAATAACGTGTACTTTTTCCCGTAGGTAACCAAGGGATAATATATATTGGAGTGGATGGAGAACCCCATGTGCATACCTACTGAGTGCACGAGAACTAAGTGTAGTTTAAAATTTCCTTGTTGCGTGGGTATTTGATCATTTTGCCTTGCAAAGTATCTATTAGCTTAATCGGAACTTTCTTCGCAGAACAGATTGAAATCTGATACAGTTCAATTCTTGGAGACAATAATTATTCAAATATTGACTTGAGTCACCATCATCATCATCTACCTAGCCTTTCTCAACTATGTTGGGGTCAGTTTCTAGTCTAACCGGATGCAGCTGAATACCAGTAAGTTACATGAAGCGACTGCCTATCTGACCTCCACAACGAAGTTAGTACTAGGTAATACGATACGCCTTGGTAAGACTGGTTGTCAGAATTATTACTGAAAACAAATATATCCTAGGTACCTATATGGTTATGGCATCGGGACATACTACAAAAATTTTAAACATCGAAACTTGTTTTATTTTTCAGCAAGCACCAAAAAGTTTGAATAAATAAAAGCCCAGGTTTTCCATGCTTCTAGTAAAAAACAATCCAATATCGGAAACCAATTAATCTTCGGAATCGAATCAAACATTTCTTGCGAATAAATTTCTCGTCGGAGTTACAACGTCTTTAGGCAGAGCTATAAATGACAGTAGGCTCTATAAAACTGAAGTGTTTGCCTGACTACCATAACAGATATTTATGATCTTGTTGACTTACCAACGGGACAAAAGAAAAACATGGGACAAGCTAAACAGCTCATCATAACAAAAAATCTGCTGAAGTGGATTCTGGGTAAAGTGATCTCAGCAAGATATCTGCAGTCACATTATGTGAAACACAAGTAGATCAGCCTGTACTGTTCCCACAGTTGGGACACAGGTCCACGCGAAACGGGTATGGTGCATCCTAGAAAGAAACATTCAAGCAGATGGGACATCCACCCGCAACAAGCCCATATGGTGGATAACAGCATACTCCCTCTCATAAAGAGCAGCAGCCCCGGCAGTGGACACATTACAGGCTGATTATGTTACGTCATCTTGACCGTTTAACGGCAGACAATCGTAGCTAAGATCAGCCATCGGTGCGTGAGATAGTATAGTGCACAAGTATATGAGCGCAGGCACATGTGCACTCTCTGTTCCTTTACTCTCATAGGCTAGGCAACTGTTTTATGACAGTTATTCAGTATTCGAAAATAATCTTCATCATGAATGACTGACGTCTATCATGTACCAGGAAAGTATCCGTAAGTAGTATTTTAAATCCTCGCAAGCAACTTTTGAGTTCCATTTCTTCCACCTCCATGACACAAAGCGACGAAATAATCGCCTCACAACAGTCGTTGAACTGAAAAGCACCCTGATTGTGCACCACACAAAGGGGTTCCGCGAGGTCGCTGAGATAGGAGTTACTAACTCCAATAGAAATGCTTAAGCTGCTTATCAGCCTACGCAACTGGTGCTAGTTGAAAGGGGTCACCACAATAGTTCATTGGGATTGGAGTTCAAGGATTTATAAGCTTTTGATTCGGTTGAACGGTTCTGGAAAAGCGCTCGCGGGTCTTAGCGACGACCAACGATTTTGCTGAAACGTTCATGAGTTGTCTGTGACTACGAGTACTTGCTTATTTGGTCGTAACTCGTAGGATAATGTTATGGATAATTATTATTATGGCCAGCCTAATTTAAAAAAGATCTCTACGCATTTTACGCACTGCATCATGCGTGGCTGCGTGGTAAAATTGGTGCGTGAGCTTAGGCTGTTTCGAACGATATTCGGGTAAACGTAGCGAGGGATGACACTAAATAAGGATATTGCTTCTGTTTTCGTCATAATCATCGTCTTTCTGCCCTTGGCCCATATTAATTGTGACGAAAGGTATCAATCATTTAATTTCTGCATTGTAAAAAAACTGCAGAAGCTTATTATAATTATAATGATGCATTACGAGAATACAAACGATTAGGCACTATGCTTGTAACACATGAGCACCAAATTCTTCATTATAAACCTATGGTACGAAAAATTACGTAAAGACAAATAATGTGTGCAGACTTACCTATTTTTGTTTTTATATCTAAACATTGTGATATGTGTGGAAACTGGAGGATTTTCCGCCACTTCTTGCTTTTGCCCTTATTGCTATCGGAACCTCCTGAAACAAACAAAAAACGTACTAAGTATTATGAACGTAGAGCTCTGTTTTGTACATTCGATACCTTGAACGATACATGAAACAAGTTTTTATACATGTTTATTTATTTACAAGCCTGACAAAGTCATAAAACGGAGCCGTGTCTGCACTCACGACTTTGAACATGGGGTAGGCAGAAATTACAACACAACCTGCTAGGTACTCGTACGATCCTAACTTAGGTACTTTGCAGTCTTAGGCTGTACGTCGAACGCCTGTCGAGGCTGCGGGTTGTACGAAAGAGATACCGCAGGCTCGGACACATGGCTAAGAAGGAACATGGGTGGTTTTCAGTCAGTAAAGTCTGACACTCCCTGCCGCTCCACCCAGATGTACTACCGTCTGTACTTGCAGCGTCATAATTTGGCGCCAATAGCCTCTGTAACTTCGTGATAAAACAAAACATATGACAATTTTAGGTATATGATATCAGAACTTGTTATCGACAGAGTATGATTTCATAGTTTCTCCAAAATATGACACGGCCAAAGATAAGACAAGATTTCTAGATGTATTCGTAATCTATACGGTTGCTACCGGACTGGAGCTGGACATAACTTTAGACCGCTGTTTCGAACGCATAGAAGAAGAAAATTATTCTTCGGGAACGTACTGGGATTTAAATCATCCAATATCCTAATGATTGGGTCGTGGGTCTAGTGGTCGCAAGCGGGACTGCTGAGTATGAGTCCTGGATTCGATTAACGGGTCGCGCAGTCTTTCCCTCAGGTGGTCATCAACCGAGCCGAATGGACATCCATTCGGCTCGGTTGATGACAATCGTCTCGCCCCCTATTACATGGGACTTGAACATAACTGGTGAAATGTTGGTGTACTATTATGTACACCTTCAGGGATTGCTAGCCTTTTTTTGGGGGGGTGGGAAATCATCAAATAACCCCTCCCGCTCTGGGCAGAGCGGAAAGGAGTGTCAGCCTTCTATTGACTAAAAACCACCCATGTTTCTTCTTAGCCCTTGTGCCGAGGCCGCGGTATCTCTTTCGAACAACCCGCAGCGGGATTACGGGAGACTGATGTTATGATATGTCTTGTCCTGTCTTAATGTATACATGTATGTTTATGGTCTAGCTACGTGCCCCTTCACAACGAAATCCGTACAGATTTTTAGCAATTGAAAAGGCCACAGCACAGACGGGTTTCCTTTTGTTAATTTATAAATTACATTAACCTAACCAACAAGCTAATAAAAACCACTATATAAATTAATTGCAACCAATTATACTTTCAATTCAATTAACACAATTATAACTAAAAACATGATTCAAAACTACTTCAAAAATAATACCTCAGACACACACATAGGGACTTTCTCTATACACCAGTTTTATCACCTAGATATACATCGCAATGTATATAAAAAACTGTTTTAATTAATCACTGATCATTATCTAAGGCGGGAGCCTTACGTTGCAGCACTAATGACGTTTTTCTAATAATAAAATGAACATATTTATGTCGCAATACTAAGTTTTTGATGTGGCATAAAGATTATTGCGTTACATAACGTAAGATCAAGCGTGTTATCCCAGAAGGGTAAGGTAGAGAACAGGTGTAACCGGTGTAACTGCCGCAATCAGAGAGCTTTAATGATTACTTAGGCCATCACTTAGTAAAGGTTTTGACAGTTTTTTCATACATAAATTACCTCCATGACCCATTTACTATTCAAAGCATCCAATAGCATAATGTTTTAAGAGTGCTATATTGAGTTTTATCGTAAAATGAGATTTTTGACCCCAAAAAAAAAATTCGTTTCCCAACAAAAATTTTTGCGTAGGGGTACTTAGTTTGATGTACAGAATGCTTGGTTGACGGCTGTGTGATGGGTTGATTTACATCCTGTATAGGACTACAACTAAAAATGAAAAAAAAAAAAACTTTTCTGCAAAAAAAACAACCGACTTCAAAAACACCAAAACAGTGAAAAATAAAAAAAAAACACAAGTTAGCAAAAAAACGAAATCAAACAAACAAAAATTTAATGACTTCAGAAGTTGTTTTTTCTTCTGAAGTTTATTTTTCACTTTTTGGTGTTTTTGAAGACGGTTGTTTTTTTTGCAAAAAAGTTTTTCATTGAGCGACGGAACTCTACAACCCAATTGGTACTGGGTAATACGATAACCCTAGGTAAGACTGGTCAAAAATAAAGAAAATAGTATATTATGCAACTAGTGAATAAAGGACGGATTTAAAGCGAGGGCCGTAGATGAGTCACGAGCAAGTGAAGGATTCTAATGATTGAATCACGAACGCAGCGAGTGATTCAACTGTTAGAATCCTGAACGACGCGAGTGATTCATGGCCCTCGATATAAATTCGTACTTTATTCAAGAGTTGCATACTATACTTTATATCATGACTACGAGAAAAGACATAATTTAAGCGAAAATAGAAATTTAAACAAGAAATAAGAATTGTTACATTAATTGAAATGGACATTAAAATTAGAGCAATGACTGAAATTAAGCGTAATTTTCTTATTATTATCATTAGGGTGTTCAACTTCCCGAATGCCACCATTGCGAGGATCGGCCGGAGGACACGGTGGAGCACACTGTGGAGGTGTGTCCCGCTTGGGCGGAGCCCCGCCGTGTTCTCGTAGCGGCGATCGTCGGCGGCGACCTCTCGCGTCCGGCCCTGGTGCAAGCCATGGTCCGGGGCGAGTAGGAATGGGACGCCGTCGCCTCCTTCTGCGAAGCAGTGATGCTAGCGAAGGAGGTGGCGGAACGTGAGAGGGAGAGAACCTCTCGTCCCAGCCGCTGCGGGAGGCGCTCCGGGCGTCGGGGGCCACGTGATGGCTTCCGGCCACCGTAGACGCGGGCCTGTGGACGGTGAGTGATGGGTAAGCTCGCCGTCCGTCCGTCTTATGACGACGACAGGCCGTGTCGACGCGCGCCTCAAAGAGAAGTCAGCAACATGGAAGGGGCCCGCAAGGGCCGACGCCTGTCGAGGCTGCGGGTTGTCCGCAAGGGATACCGCGGCCTCGACATGAAGGGCGAAGAAGGAACATGGGTGGTTTTTAGTCAGTAGAAGTCTGACACTCCCTTTCGCTCTTCCCAAGAGCGGGAGGGGTTATTTGATGATTTCCCAAACCCCAAAAAAAAAAAAAAAAAGGGTGGTCAACTTGTGAAACAATATTTATTAATCTAATGCCAAACTCCTTGTCGCAAATATCGACCAATCAAATCTCGATAATTTATTTGCACCAAAGAGTTTTGAATTTCGAATCTTAGCGCAAGGAGTTTGTGTAAGCATTGAAATAGAGACCGGATATATTTTTGTGTTCCAAATTCAAACACCAAAATAGTGAATAAAAACAAAACAGTGAATAAAAGGCCTTTTTATTCACTGTTTTGCGTGAATAAAATAAGCTTTTTAGTGTAGGTATGGTATAAAGTATATTTGTGTCGCAATACTAGGTTGATTTGACATAAAGAGTGTGTTATGTAACGTAATAAAAAGTGGAGTACTAGGTCTTGAATAGTGACCGGTTCGTGAAAGTCTAGTCTATTTTTTCTTTCGCTGTGTGATTTGATCGTCATTTATTATTTCTACTAAAGAATCAGAGTACATCGTATTTACCCAGTTACTGGGTTATGGAGGTCTGATAAGCAGTCGTCATCATTTTCATCATTTCAGCCGAAAGACGACCACTTCTGGACATAACACGCTGGACACTGCTAGGCTGCTCCCCCAAGAGTCACCACATTGACCGGTCCCGCACGTCTCGCATCCAGCGGATCCCCGCAACCTTCACCAGGTATTAAAGGCAGTAGCTACATGTAAAATACTGGAATTCAGCTGCGTCCGGTAAGTGTGGAAGACGACGCCGTTGCAAAAAGGCTGATGATGATGAATCAGAGTACCTGGCAGTGGCTAGGTCAGGTATTATACTTGATTAGAACTTAAATCTTAAGCTTTCGTTAACAAACTGCGGTACTCAGAGATATTTAATGATTACTTAAACGGTCACTTAGTAAAGATTTGACATACTTTTGTATGACAAAACTGTCAAAACCTTTACTAAGTGATGGCCTAAGTAATCATTAAAGCTCTCTGAGTACGGTAGTAAGTTAGATAAATAGATAGTGAAACATCCCTTCTTTATGTTCAATAAATTATTGTCTCTAGTAAAGAATTATCTCTAGTAGTCACAGTTTCATGTAATGATTCCGGATGCTGTTCAAATATTTTTCATATTCAGACGTTGAACGAGATATCGATAAACATGAAATGCGGATACTTCTTCTCCTTCCGATTATTTCATCTATATATACATAAAAATGCAAAAGTTTGTAAAAATGGATGGATGGAAGATACAAGTCTTTCAGGCAATTTAATTCAATTTATTTAATCAGTAACAATTTACATTGCGTTCAAATATAATCAGCATGAAACAGTGTTGGATGACTTGGATGTACAACGCAAAAAACTATAGAACGGATTTTGACAAAAAATTGGCACATTAACCTGTATAATAAAATATTTCTTTTATAACCTGGATGAACACAAATGATACTTTTTATCTAGGCAGTAAGATGGCCACGACAATTACCCAAAAACCACGCAGGCGTAGTCGCGGGTATTACGAAGTAACAAAATATTTATAAAACGAGCAACAATAACACAATTAAGTCATTATTACCTACAAGTTACAACATTTATACTTACATAGTTACGTCACTAACAGACAGAAATGACTAACGACGTTGGCATACGCAAATAAATATTTACCTAATTATGATTGTATTTTGAAATATTTATACCTTTGACGTAGGTAAATACGTACCTATAAGTAATGTGTTGCTACGTTAATATTACATTATATAACGTTTCGCCTGTAATTGACGACACGTTTGGCGCAGTGGCTGAGCGATTAGACTGCTGCGCTGCGTGTCGCGGGTTCGATCCCCGCACGGAACAAACATTTGTATGACCTACAGATAGTTGTTCCGGGTCTGGGTGTTTGTGTATGTGAGTTTAAATGTTTGTAAACGCACCCACGATACAGGAGAAATTCCTAGGGTAGGCAGAGGTGACTAAGGGTATGTCCTGAGATATAATAAATAAGGTCCTGTTCATGTTTAAGTCCTATGTATAGGGGCCAGCGCCTTTTTTTATTTTAATAACCTTCAACCGGTCACAAATCAAGACTCCGTGGTTGCTACTGAGAAGTTCCTGATGGAAAAACCCAATAACACTTTGCCCGACCTAGAAAGCGAGAAATCGAACCCAGAACCTCCAGCACCGCACTCGCGCTTGCGACTACTAGACCAACGAGGCGGTTAACACGAAAATATAAGAAAATTAAAAATATCGAAATGCAATAATAACTGGAACGTAATTATTACAAGACTAGCAGAAATCTGTGTAATCTCAAAGATCATACGCTAGCAGCAATAACATTAATTGCCGATCATGAGCAATCCGGCGAATCCCCGAACCTCACTAAATGAAGACACGCTCATCCAAAAACGTAGCAGAAATGTTTATTTTAAACTGCGTATATATTTCAATTTGCCCGTAAATTAAATTAGCTCGTTTGAAGAGTGCGCATTGACCGCGAGTTTGGTCGTAAAGGCGTAAACGTGGTGGCGACCAGTTGAATAACGTGGTTGCATACTTGGTCGTTAATTTATTGGTCGTAAAATTGTAATTAGGTAGGTGAGCTGGATTACTGGTTATTATTGATGGTTGAGATGTTGGTTACTGGCTGTGCCTTGCGGTTATAAACAACGGTGCGGTTATAAGGTTGTTAGCGTGATGTTACACAGCCTTTATTTTTTTTTTTGGCGGTTGGATAATCAAAATCAAAATCAAAATTCATTTATTCAAACTAGGCTGATAATCAGCACTTTTCGAACGTCAAAATTTACTTTACTTTACTTATTTACAAGTGACAGTCCCCCAAAACGCCCACCCTTCGACACTTCCTAGTGTTTTTGCTGGAAAGAAGAAGTGGCGGAACAAACTCTCCAGCAACACATCTGTCTGTTTGGTTAGAAGAACCAGACTCGATACAATACTATGTGTAAGTTAATATTACGATTGACTACAATCAATAATAAAAGGTATATAATAATAAAACATAAATAATAAATCATCAAATAACCCCTCCCGCTCTTGGGCAGAGCGAAAGGGAGTGTCAGACTTCTACTGACTAAAAACCACCCATGTTCCTTCTTAGCCCCTTATGTCGAGGCCGTGGTATCTCTTGCGAACAACCCGCAGCCCCGACAGGATATCCAGTCTGCCTCAGCCACCTTTTCGAGCTCTTCTGGTCTTTGGGAGGAGTCCAACGCTACTCATTGATGCTATGTATTGGTGACTACGGTTTAATTATTATTTCTCTTATCTTGAATCAACTATGTGGGTAATACTAGGTGGATTAGTTGCTTCTTTGCAAACGGTCTAGTGATCGCAAGCGCGACTGCTGAACGTGAAGTCCTGTGTTCGATTCCAAAGTCATGCAAAGTGTTATTGGGTTTTTTCATCAGGTTCCTCCTCTCACTCAGGTTATTTTAGTTACACCTCTGCCAAATCCTTCGGGGATTCAGGGAAGAGGCGGGATGGTATGTTATGTTTAACTTTGACGTCATAGCTTATTTTCTATGTTAGTGGATGACAAACAATGCCTACGGCCATTCTGATGTTGATGATGGTAAACAAACGAACTTAACAGCACAAAGCGAAAATTGGTCCTAAGCGTTCTTATAAATATTTTAGTGTTTGATACAAAACTTGCACTTAAAGCAAGGCATTGATACTTAGCGACAGAAATAGTTCCACCAAGAAGAACTACTACCGGGGAAGGTAGGGTAGTACACACAGCGGCCGACCAAGCTAAACAAAACCAGTTTTTGCGGGTCTCTCATTGTACGGCAAATCATACAAAGCAAGGCCATGTAATAATGGAAAGTATAGCTTCATGTGCAGTGTGTACTACCAGTACCATCACAAACGAGCCCCTTCAAGACCTCCACAGCTATTAGTGTAAATTAACAGACCTACATTTGCAGCGAATAAAACGGCTACCAAATAAAATTTTATGAAGAACCCCTAGTTCCCTGCTGACGCTATAACTCCGTAAGTTACTCAGTAAGTGGTGATAGGCACGCCCCCTGTTGCCCCACTTTATCGGACACAGTCCCAGTATCGGGTTACAATTATTGGGAACTAGCCGATGCCTGGGGCTTTGGCCGTATGGAGTTCGGTACAGTACATAAATACAACATTATTTAACATCGTCTCTTATCTCCGAAGTGTTAGACAGAGGTGTACCTAATGGTACACCCACATTTCGCCAGTTATGTTTAAGACCCATGTAATAGGAGGCGAATGTATTCAAATAAACCGGGCCCAGACGTCTAGATCGTTCTACCGGAGGAATAAAAAGATCCTTTGTATTAATCCAGATTATAAACTCCTAGGTGTTGCCAGCGGCTTCGCCCGCTAGAACGTGAAAGTTATCCTGGGAAGATAAAATCGGGATAAAAACTATCCTATGTGTTAATCCAGGTTATAAACTATCTGTGTACTAAATTTTATCCAAATACGTTTTTGCGTGAAAGAGTAACAAACATCCGTCCATACTTCAACTTTCGCGTTTATAATATAATATTTTTATAATTATAATATTAGTAGGATTTCGCGTTTATAATATTAGTAGGATAGGATCTATTTGTAAAATTTCATCCAAATCCGTTCAGTCGTTTTTGCGTGAAAGAGTAACAAACATTCATACATACATCCTCACAAACTTTCGCATTTATAATAGGAATTTCCTATTACTAGCAAACGTCGAAAAAAAAACCAATGTCAAGGGTCGAATCGATAAAGATAACCTCGTAGTTAGTTACTAAAGGAACTTTTACATTCTGATGTTTTTGGTGACTCATCGCAACACAAACATTCAGTAAGAATTCATTGATGATGGTCTACCTACGTAGACCTAAGATTTGCCGTCGCGTATTAAAAACAGGTTATTAATCGCTCAGGTCGCTTAGATCTTTCCTTGTTATTTGAATGTTTTTTCTAGGAATTGTGTAACACAATAAAATCAAATATGTTTATTATATCTATATAATATCTTATATAATGTCCGCGGCGAAGGTGGCGTGACGATCTGATCATGTTTGCGGGGCTAACATGGCCAGAGATCGCACGTGATAGAAAGGTATGGAAGGAGAAAGGGGAGGCCTTTGCTCAGCAGTGGGACACAACGTAGGCTAACAAAAAAAAAAAAAAAAAATGTCCTAAATGTCATTGTATTTCTGTGAAACAGCCAAACGGAAAAAAATCCTTACACCCGTGTTTATTGGGATTGATACCAAAACTAAGGCCTCGTCAAATCAAATCAAATCAAATCATTTATTTGCTTGAAATATGGGTACACATAAAGATGAAAAAATACAAACAAAAGAGCTTTAGACCAGGCAAGCAACGCTTTGAAACACAGACAACTTCAGCTGTCGACAGAGGCAACTTGTTCGGCGTTTGCTCTCCACGTGTCGACGACAAACGCAGTTGCCTCAGTGTACAGCTGAAGTTGTCTCTGTTGCTAAGTGTTGCTCGTGTGTGAACGTTACTAAATAACGTTCGCGGTGGGTTACAAGTAGTTACAACAATGCTGTACCAATCGACATGACGGGCAGCAATCGGCGTGTCAAATACTGCAGCAGTTGCATTTGTCAACGCTAGCAGTTGCTTTTGTCGACATTAGCAGTTGCTTTTGTCGACAGTAGCAGTTGCTTTTGTCGACAGTAGCAGTTGCTTTTGTCGACAGTAGCAGTTGCTTTTGTCGACAGTAGCAGTTGCTTTTCTTGGCAGTAGCAGTTGCTTTTCTTGGCAGTACTCGTTGCTTTTCTCGCCAGTAGCAGTTGTTTTTTGTTGACTATTGCAATTGCTTTTGTCGACAGTAGCAGTTGCTTTTGTCGACAGTAGCAGTTGCTTTTGTCGACAGTAGCAGTTGCTTTTGTCGACAGTAGCAGTTGCTTTTCTTGGCAGTACTCGTTGCTTTTCTCGACAGTAGCAGTTGTTTTTTGTTGATTGTAGCAATTGCTTTTGTCGACTGTAGCAGTTGCTTCTTGCCGACAGTTAGTAGCAGTTACCTCTGTCGACAGCTGAAGTCGGCTATGTTGACAACAAAGTGCTCGTTCGTTTGACGCCTATGATCAGATGCAGATGATGTTTGTAAATTAGATTGTCTGGAACACAGTTTCAGGCTTCAGGTCTTTCTACGAAGTTATTTATATGGAAAAACATTTCGTTAATACTAAACAAATAACCGAATAATAAATCACGAAATCCTTGAAAATGGGCTGTCAACGGATGACGTCAAAAGATTGAATAAATTGGTAAAAAAACATCAAATATTTATACATTTTACCTAAATATTCAAATAACCATTATGTTTTATCGACATACTTTGAATGGTTTATCAGAATAACACGTGACGAGTGACTTGTACTGGTTGGAACTTGACACTGGTGAAGTCAATGACCTCTTAATGGGTGGTGATTACAATTAAAACAATGTCAAAAATTAAAAGATTTAACATTACATTACGCCTGTAATCTCCGAAGGGTTAGGCAGAGGTGTACCTAATACACACACACACAGTACACACAGCGGTGTACTTTTTCCCCAGATGTTTAAGTCCCATGAAATAGAGGGCGAGGCAAAAGGGTAACTGACTAAAAAAAATATGATTCTGTTCAGTCCGTCGGTTAGATTATAGAAAAATATTGGAGACGTGTTTTTTTATTTATCAAATAAATAAAAATAGACAAAAAGTTGTGTGGTAATCGATTGTCGTGGTATGGACATGTGATACGAAGGAATGAAGAAAATGTTGTGAGAAAAATGTTGAGTATGAATGTAGATGGCTATAAGAGTAGAGGAAGACCAAAGAAACGATGGATGGACAGTGTGAAGGATGATATGGCTAGAAAGGAGGTGACTGCTGACATGACGAGAAATAGAGAAGTATGGAAGAAGATGACATGTTGCGCCGACCACAAATAAATTGGGATAAGGGCAGGAGAATAATGATGAATAAAAATAGACAAAAATAAAACGTGTTAAAGATCGTGAGTGGTGACGTCACTGTCTGGTCAAAAAATGTACCAAACTGTGACGTCGCGCGACTTTCCGAAGCACTGTAATTCTAATGTCTTCATTTATTGTTTACGTGAAAAAAGAAAAAATACGTGTCCAATATTCTTTGGAAATCTATCTGACGGACTAATTAGTTTTTTTTGTCAACTACCCTATTGTCATGAACCGGGCACAAATATAAGAATCGAACCCAGGACCTTATGCTCAGCAGTTCTGCTTGCGACCACTACACCAATTACGAGGCAGTCGAAAATTACAAGATATAACAGGAAAAAAAATTAAAACGCAAAAAGAGTGTAGAAATATAAAAGTAAAGGTAAATGTTACAGAGCACGACGCAATTCATCACAAATGTGGTTTCGGTTCACCGCCGCAGCTTCAAATAGATTGCGGCCGACACTGAAACGGTCAGCCTTTCGGCGGTTAACGAAATTAAAAGCTTTACTACGAATATTAACTACACATTTAAACTATGTTATAAATTGGAACATGTTTCTGTTTGTTACGCTTATGTTTTTAGCCGATATTGTATTCGTGAAAGTATGGATATCTGGAATGCAAAAAAGACATAAGCACGGACGTATTATATGAGGTGTCCGTCGGAAGGTTTCGTATGAAATTCTGCTTACGGATAGACCTGAGTTCGACAAGAACATATTTTTATCACGGCGGTGGTACGTTTCCATGGGATAATTTGTCAACTACACGTTGGTGATCAGCAGGCAAGAGCTATATTTCGCGGTAGACCTCGTAGAAGATGGCGGAACGAGCTGGACAGAACCATCGACCAGTGGTCCACATTGACCCTAACTCGAAAGATTTGGAGGTCGTGGGGGAGGTCTTTGCCCAGCAGTGGGATGACACAGTCTAACAGTAAGAGTTAGAAGTCCAAATAGAAAAATCGAAGCAGAAGGAAATTGCAGGTAAAGTTAAATAACATCTAACCTCTCAATCAACTACATGCATCACTACATTAAAACCAAGTCCTCCGCCGTGTCTGTCTGATCGCGATAAACTCAAAAACTACTGCACTGATTTTCATGGTGTTTTCACCGATGGATAGAGTGTTACTCGAGGAAGGTTCTAGTATATAATTTGACCGACTTCCACGCGGGCGAAGCCACGGGCATCAGCTAGTTTCATTATATTTAGGCTTACTTTCCACATCCCAATAACAAACAATAACAAAACGTGTTTGGCCGCGGCCATGCGAGTCCGTACTCGCGTCATGAACTCATGATTTATAAATGAATCCAATCAAAAGTGGGTCTCCTTCGCCGACCGTTTCACCACTCACCACTTAATCAAATCATATTTTATAATGACGTTTAAATAATGAACACTTGTTTGTTTCATTATAAGAGGGAATCTCGGACGTTTTGTGTTAGGGTCGCAGGTCCAGTTCGCCACTGATCTGTTGAAGAATAATTTTGCGTAGAATGGGTTTAATTAAACCAAACCAAAATATTCGTGGCGAATTCGTAAAGAGTCCGTTTGCACCTCCAATTAATTTCCCGTTGACCACATATAGGCTGTAAACGGACCCTTCACGGAACCGTCCGTCAATCAAGTATTATGTAGTCACCTGCAAAATTGCGCAGGTGACTTACTTTTTTTTTTTTAATTTTTTTTTTAGAAAACGTTGCCCCACACTAGGAATTTCTCCTGTATCGTGGGTGCGTTCACAAACATTTAAACTCACATACACAAATACCCAGACCCGAAACAACTATCTGTAGGCCATACAAATATTTGTTCCGTGCGGGAATCGAACCCGCGACACGCAGCGCAGCAGTCCAATCGCTCAGCCACTGCGCCAACCATGCCGTCTGTACATCAAACTAAGCAATTCCACGCAAAAATTGTTGAATTGAAACTGTTTTTATAGAAGTGTTATCCTTCCCAAGTAGAATAGTGGAAGCACGGTAATATTATCATAAATATTACCGTGGTGGAAGAGTCGCATAAAGCTAAATACTGCATCATAGAATTTAGTAATGTTCAAATCACACGTGAGCTTGCCACAAATAATCTAAAAACCTAATCGTCATCTTCCTCATTCCCCATTCTACTTGCGAGTCGGCGCAACATGTTTTCTTCTTCCATTCTCCACTGTCAGACGCCACGGCATCATTTACTTCTTTCTCTTTCATATCATTCTTCACACAATCCACCAGCTTTGTCTTTGGTATTCCTCTCTCTCACATTAACATTAATATCAATCACTTTTTTTTGTCACATAATAATGATAGCATTTAGAAATTGGAACTTAATTTTCAACGGTGCCGACGCTCAAGAAATCTAACATTCACAGCACAAAATAGACTAAGTTTAGTGACTATAACACAATAACAACAAATCTCAACTTCGAACCTCTCCCATTCAATGTAGTTTGGCTGTTTTCGCTAACTCAAGAGCCTTAATTTAAAACCATTGTCGGGACGTTAGAGGACCCTCCGCCCTTGAGACTTGGGACAACAATTGATAAATAGGTCAAATCTCTTCTTCAATAGCTGTTTTTAACAAGCCTTGTTCATAAAACCTTAACAAATACACAAAAAACAAACTTCAGCTTCAGAAGTCGGTGTGACTTTTGTTTGATTTAGTTTTTTTGCCACTAAAACCATTTTAATTGTAATAATCCTATACAAATATTTATTATGTATAATGTATTTTACGTTGTTGACAATACATGTCATGGTAATAGGCGTATCCCTAATAAAATGGAACCTATTATATAATGTCGAAATGTGTGTGTAATGTACACAACAGCGGACTCGATCACATAGGGGTTATGGTATAAAAATGGTTTTTATAGTTAGGGTATAGAAGCTAGGATTATTGATGTTACTATTTGTACCTACTTGTTTTTCATTGTTTTTTAAATTTTAAATATATTAGTTTTAAAACCGCGCTATCGCATTAGGTGAACACCTGTAATGATAGTTGTAAGGGATTTTTAAATAAATAAATAAAAAAAATAAATAAAAAAAAAATATATATTATTTTTTATCGTGTGGTTAGTTGTTACGCCGCCAATGGGCCTCTCATTGCACTTGGCTTTTCCTCACAATGTTTTCCTTCACCGAAGCAACTGACAATTATACAATACGCACATAAAATCAAAAAGTCGAGGTGTGTATGCACTGTGCGTCTTTTTTTTTTTCGCGGGTGGAAAGGGAGTGTCAGACTTCTACTGACTAAAAACCACCCGTGTTCCTTCTTAGCCCTTCATGTCGAGGCCGCGGTATCTCTTGCGAACAACCCGTAGCCCCGACGGGCAACTGTGTGTGTCTTGGGTTCGAACTCGAGACCCATGACTTGGCAGTCCGACGGTCACACCACTAGACTATCACTATCCGATGGTATAGTTTGATATTGTGTAAAATATTAAAATCCAAGCAATCACGACCTATATTCCATTGTATATCTCTGAAGATCGGGATCAGATCTTCAAAAAAATTTAACGGTACCACCGCAAAATAATATTCGTCCAAAAGTTTCAAACAAAAAAATAGAATCATCGAAATCGATTCACAATTTATTGGTGAAAATGTCGCTGAACACAACAAAAACAACTAGACGAATTGATAACCTCCTCCAAAGCAAAACAACTCTCAATTTATCGAAAATTATGAGACGAGCTCTTCGTATTTTTTAATCGAAATAAAAAAATACTGAGTTATCAGAATAGAAACACCTTGGTCAGCTGTGGTGGACTAACACAAGACATTATCCAAAAACTACTTAAATACAGGTTTTCTGATACGACCGTGAATATAATTCTAATTTATTAGTTACCCATTCGGAATGGCACGATCAAAATGTTGTCATTTAAACGACGCATTCTAATTCATCATTCTCCTACCCGGGCGGAGCGGTAGAGAGTGCCAGTCTTCTACTGACTAAAAACCACCCATGTCCCTTCTTAGCCCTTTATGTCCGAGGCCGCGGTATCTCTTTCGAACAACCCACAGCTTCATTCTCCTTCCCTTAATCCAATTTATTTGAGTTCGACGCAGCATGTCTTCTTCTTCCATACCTCTCTATTACTCGTCATCTCAGCACTCACCTCATTTCTAGCCATATCATCCTTCACACACTCCATCCATCGTTTCTTTGGTCTTGCTCTACTCCTTTAGGAATCTACATTCTACTCACCATTTTCCTTTCAAATCAATAAAATGACAACATCAGGTTTATGACTATCACACGCGTGTATCAAGAGCGTGCGTGGTGTTACGCAACATGCTCGATACAAACTGTTGCGCCAGTGTTCGCATAAAGCCAAAGAGTGGCGACCTTAATGATTCATAACAACTAACGGTACCATAAACGGTAACTGTTGTAACTATTATAGTTATTGTGATCTAAGAGGTTACTAAACTCTTCAGACTCTTGAGATAGATAATCAAAAACAGAAAGATCTAAATCATTGGCTAATGGTTTAAAAGAAGATGTAATGACAAACAAGATGTAATTACAAGAGTATGCTTAGATGTTCATGTGGAGAGGATGAGTGAAAGGTAACTAACAAAAGGTATTCACAAGAAAGATGTGAGTGGCAAATCTGGGACACTGACCTTATTGGTGAAGTTCTTCAGAAAGGACTGGTGCGTAGTACTCGTAACCGGTGTGCGTATATGACCAGATCTATGAATGTGGACGAGTCAAAAAGAGTGTGTAAGGATCGTAGCACCTTTTGTGGTTACTGCCGACCCCCATGAGAAAATTTCGTGAGTTTATGTATGTATGTAAATCATTGCTCAGTCCAATTTATAAAGTCCAAATTAGGTTGACAGGCCCATAAAGAAACTTCTCTTTATCTCAGAATTTACGCGTGCGTATTCTGATATGTTCCACATTTTTATGTTTTACTTTATTATCAAATCAGCATGAATAAACCATAACTTTGGCTATATTTCTCCCTTTCTTTTTACACAGTATCGGCAAAATAACTTTGTAGGGAAGATATTTGGCATATCGTTATAGCAATAACGGGTAATAAAAATAAATACGAAATATGTTCTTTGTACGACATTTTTGCCAAGGACTTCGGGGACATCGTGACAAGGTTTTATCGATCCAGGGGTGCGTCCGCCTCTCAACAATTTTTTGATAACAAGACCTAAAACTTGAGGGCCCGCGCCGCCCTAAAGAGGTTACGTAAAACTATTTTATTGAATTAGCATCTGAATAGTCGAGGTCTGCGATTTTTTGGTGCTAGAAATATTTACTTCTTTTTTTGTTGGTTTCCAAGATTCTGAGGTTTTGAGTATTAATAAGGATGGGTATAACAGAGGGGGAAGACCAAGGAAACGATGAAGCCAAGGATCAAAGAAATGAAGGATGAACTGTGTTAAGGATGATATGGCAAGAAAGGAGGAAGAAGAAATGCTGCGCTGTCCCCAAATAAATTGGGATAAGGGCAAGAGAATGATGATGATGATGAGTATTCAAGATTTTGGAGCCAAAGTATTTGCAGTGTTGTGTGAAGTAAATTTTTGCAGTGCTTCTGAAATGTTCGCGGTAACCCATACCGATTGATTTCATGCCATCATACGCAAGAAAACAGCCTTGCTCCTGAGCAGAATATGAGGTGGGCCCAATAGCATCCTGAAAGCTGTGGTGACCGATACTTCCTCCACCGTATTAATGCGATTTGTGAGAAGACTTATACCCAAGTCTCTAGTTGCTCCAGTTCATGAGTGGTCCTCTCATAAATTCGTCTTTAGGTAAACTACTAACAATAGTGTTTAAGTGCAAACCTTTTACTAACAATTTATGGATCTTTTAGTTGTTCGAAATAAAATTATTCTGTTTATTTATTTGGCAGAGAAGCTTATTTCGTAGACTTTTCTTTCTAACCGCCAAATGTAAAGTCAAACAAACCATTTGGTATATACGCAGAACTATTTATAATTATATCTATTACACTGATAATATTGATTGCAATTTTGTTTTATAAAGCGTTTGGTATTAAGCGTTTTGCTTAATGTACGAGTATTATCTGTGTAATCTTAAAAGTAAATGCAAGTTAGCTGGATGTAAACCAAATACTTTGTTCGACCGTACCAACATAATGTTCCGTTCAGTTCGCATTAGCCTCATCGACAATACAGTCGGAAAAATGGCGGAAAATCTATAAAACGGCGCAAAAACATTTACATACGTCGTCACTGCTACTTATTTCAACGTCGTTGGTTGCGGTCATTAGTGCTAAATGATTTGACGGCATTTTTCTAAAACTATTTCATTGATGGAGAAATATTTAAGTACTAGCTAATGCTCACGGCTTTGCTCGTATTTGTACCACGGGATCGTACTACCGAGTTAATCCAGGTTATAAACAAAAGATCAAAAAGAACAAACTCGATTTGTATGAAATTTGACATACAGACATGTCAAATTTCATACAAATCGAGTCAGGAGCTTTTGTGTGAAAGAAAACAAATATCAAGACATCCATTGGATAAATCCCCACAATCGAAATTTAAAATATTAAGTAGGTTTAACTGTATTTGCAAAGTTTAACACATAAGTCGTTTGAATAAACTTCACAGTAACTCAATATTATGACAGATTATTAAACCGAGAATTTTGTACTTCTTATCACTATCGATGTTGCTTATCATCAAATTACACACTCGTAAAAAACGTACAAAATAATAAGTTACTGTGATTTATATGCTATTGGTGATGCAATGCGTAGTTTATTTATGACTAGCTGATGCCCGCGGCTTCACCCGCGTGGATGTCGGTCAAATTATATACTAAGACCTTCCTCTTGAATCACTCTATCTATTTAAAAAAAACGCTTCAAAATCCGTTGCGTAGTTTTAAAGATTTAAGCATACATAGGGATATAGGGACAGAGAAAGCTACTTTGTTTTATACTATGTAGTGATAGTGCATATTTTTACATAAATACAAGCTCACGCTTTTTTCCCACAGGGGTAGGCAGAAACCACAGAACGTCACCTGCTACGATCCTTGCATACTTCTTCACACATATTTTCTAATCAAAATAACCAAAAAAGAGAGGTAACATGTTTCACAAAGATGTTTTAGACGCTATCTTACCTTGATAACGTATTAATCCAACTTAAATAAAATAATGTAAGGATACTAAGGATAGTTGCAAGTGGCGTTCTGTGGTTTCTGCCTACCACCATGGCGAAAAAGCGAAGTTTATGTATGTATGAACTTATGTTAAATAAACTAATTTATTCCTTTCTGTATATCAACATTGACAGCTCAAGCCAAGCACGCCTACAACATATTTTTTTCAGTTTGACAATTTTTATTCCAAATACATAAGTAAAAGCCTTTACTGTCAATCAAGTAAGCTAGATACCCGTAAGAAGGGGCTAGACATGGCCGGCTCTGCTAAATAAGACCTCAATTAAGGCAAAATTATCAGAGTATAGTAATAAATCAGCCGACAGTACTCTAGCATGAGTAATGCGACACTGATACATTCATTTTAATGACAATTAAGTAATGATAAGGTAGTACACACATTGATGAATTTAAATAGGCCAGTGATTGGTCGATTGGGAAATGTTTTGGTTCATGTGGATAAGGTATAGGGATGTTTCCTGACTATAAATAATATCATTCTAATTAGTCCGTCTGTTAGATTATCGAAAAATATTGGATACGTATTTTTTGTTTTTTCAAATCAATAAAAAATGACGAAGATACGCGTCAAAGATTTGAGTGGGGGTATGTGACGTCACTCACCGGTAAAAATTGTCATACTAATCTGTCTTAGAATATGACGTCACACGAGTTTTCAAAGCACTGTATCGTCTTCATTGTTTATTTACGTAAAAAAAGGAAAATATGTGTCCAATATTTTTTGGAAATCTATCTGACGGACTAATTAGATTTTTTTTTTGTTAACTACCCTATTAAGTACAAGTCGGATTGTCAAGATTTATTCCGTTCCACATTATGTGGGCAGAAGATGGGTTTCGTGCAATTAGTCGGGTCGTCTAACCCCGTTGCGATCAGACACTGAACATCCTCCTCCTCGCTGAGAGGCTCAAAACATCACGTCTGTAGAAGCACGTTGTAGGTGTGGGTAGACTTGTAAGTAGGCGTGGTGTCATCACAGGCGCGCTTGCGATTCATTTTATGTCCGTACCAATGACCGGATCCGACAAATAATAAGACCAAAGAACCGTTCTCTATTCTATTCTATTATTGGGGGTTTGGGTTTCCGCACTTGGTCCTTAAAGTGGACCATTGTGCGTGAGCCATGTTGGCCGATCACTCTAACCAGCCTACTTCCCTCCAGAAGCAGATCAGACTTCCCGGTCTCCTCAGGGCATCCACAAGGGATCTTGGTGTTCCTAGGGTTTCCTCACGAATCTTGGTAACGCCTGTGCACTCAAGGAGCACATGCGCCACCGTCTCCTCCGCCTCCATGCATGCTCTGCACAGGGGACTGTCTGTGATTCCTAGGGTGTGGAGGTGCTTATTCAGTGAACAGTGTCCAGTGATGGTCCCCGCCACCAGACGCAGGCTATCCCTGTCCAGGCGCAGAAGGCGCCTGGTCAGCTTTATATCCAGGGATGGCATAGCTTCCTTGGATTGCCTACATCCTGGTGTCGAGGTCCACCACCTCTCCGCTTGTATTAGAGTGTGGTCTTTTAGCCAGCTTCTTAGCTGCTTGAAAGGAATGGGCACAATGGGTTCGGGTCCGTAGGGTTTTGTGCTGGATCCTCTTCTGGCAAGTTCGTCAGCCGCATCGTTTCCGAGTGATCCGCTGTGACCTCTAATCCATTGTAGTGTCACCGTGTTGTGATTCAGTACCGTGATTCGTTCTAAGGCCTTGTGGCATTCTAGTATTAGTCTTGACGTGATCTGATTATTTTTTAGGGATTGAAGAACTGAGGCACTGTCGGAGAGTATTCGAATGTTAGTATCCGTAACCTCCCTGGCCTCTATAGCGTGTGCCGCTTGGATAATACCTACACATTCTGCTTGGTAAACAGAGTTGAGCATTCCAAGTGGTTTGGATATCTTAATGTTTAGGTCGTCGGAGAACACCCCGACGCCTGTCCCATCGTTGGTTTTTGATCCATCAGTGTAAATCCTTAGCTCTCTTGTACCTGAGTAGTCACACCACTCTTCAATGAGCTCTACGTTGTAGTGTTTTTGGAAGCAGTGGGTCTTCAGGATTCTGTCGATGGGTGATGTCATCATCGGCTGTTCTTTGATTGCATCTTCTTTGATGCGTGTGTGTTTGATTCTGGAATCATTTCTTAGGGTGCCGGATACTTCGAGTCTGAAAGTTGCTATGGCCGCCTCCTCTCTTACGACGAGGTGTAGGGGAGGTAGCCCCAGCATCACCTGTAAGGCAGCAGTGGGGGAAGTTCTCATGCTGCCGGTGATTGCTACGCAGGCAAATCTTTGTAGTTTCTCGAGATCCTTTTGGGTTGTACTTAAGTTGGTCCTGGGCCACCAGACTAAAGAGCCGTATGTAACGACTGGTCTAATAACTGTGGTGTATAGCCAGTAGGTGATTTTGGGGCTTATGCCCCAATTTCTCCCGAGGAGTCTCTTACATTGCCATAGGGCTATACTGGCTTTTGTGATGATGTAATCAGTGTGTTTTGCCCAGTTCAGCTGTTTGTCCAAATAGATGCCCAGGTACTTGGTTTCAGTTGATAGGCTTAGGGTTGTCCCAAAGAAGCTTGGCAATTGTAACGTTGCCAGCTTCCTTTTCTTTGTGAAGAGGACGAGTTCGGTTTTGGTAGGGTTCACTGCTAGTTTGTATTCTTTGCACCAGTCTTCTACTATTCTTAGAGCTTGGCGCATAAGGTTGCATAGTGTGTTTTCGTGTGTGCCGTTTATTATTATGGTCAGATCATCAGCGTAACCCACCGTGTAGTAGCCTCTGCTATTGAGACGTTTGATGAGGCTGTCTACTACTAGGTTCCATAGAAGTGGCGAGAGGACACCACCCTGGGGGCAGCCCTTCGCCACTATGGCTCTAGTGGTGTCGTTTATCGTAACTTGTACGGCTCTCAGTCTGAGCATGTTTGTGATCCATCCTCGCAGGGTCGGGTCCACACCGTATTCCTCGAGGGCTGCGTTGATGCTATGGAAGATGGTTTTGTCAAAAGCGCCTTCTATGTCAATGAAGACTGCTAGTGAAGAGCATTTGTGGTCCACTGCACATTCGATCTTGGAGATCACACTATGCAGCGCAGTTTCTGTTGATTTTCCTGTGGAGTACGCGTGTTGTTGTTTGTGAAGTGGTTGCTCCCGAAGAGGTCCGTCTCGAATGTGTCGGTCACAGAGTCTCTCGAGGGTTTTCAGTAGGAAGGATGTTAGGCTTATTGGTCTGTACGCCTTGGGTTGTGTGTAGTCTGGTTTGCCTGGTTTAGGGATGAAAATGACTTTCACCTCTCGCCATGCAAGTGGTATATATTTCTGTGCTATGCAGGCTTGGTAGATGACGGTCAGCCATGGCGTTAGAGCGTCTACTCCCCATTGTAGCAGGGCAGGGAGGATCTTGTCTAAGCCTGCGGATTTGTATGGTTTAAACGTATTTATTGCCCATTTTATTCTCTCTGCGGTAACCATGGTGCGGGCTCTGGCCCAGTCTTGGTCACTTGCTGTGTGGGTTGGCTCGTCTGCCCAGGTTCTGTCCTCGGAGAGATGGCAATCTGGGAAGTGGGTTTCCAAAAGAACTTTTCTTGTTTCGTGGTCCGACTTGGTGTATGTGTTGTCTGGGGTTTTCAGCGACCCGAGGGTGCGGTCTTGGTCGGTAGATAGGATCTTTCTCACACGCGCGGCTTCGCTGTTCGATTCAATTTCTTCACAGAATTTCCGCCAGGCTGCCCTGCTGGCATTCCTGACTTGTTTTTTGAAGGTGTATTGTGTTTTTTTGTATGAGTCCCAGTCTTCTGGTAGTCTGGAGTTTTTGGCTCTGTTGAATTGTCTGCGCATGGTTTGCCTGAGCTTACTGAGTTCCGCATTCCACCAGGAGTTACCCTTGCTCTTGGTGTTTGGATCTTTTAGTTTGCAGCAGGCGTGATATGCTTCAATTATAAATCCCGAGAGTTTTGTTACGGTGTCTTCAAGTTGTTTGGGGTCTATTAGAATTTGGGGTGTTTGGTGCTGCGTTAGTAGGCAGGCCAACAGCCGTTTGTAGCCGGGTACATTGGTACGGCGTGGGTTGCGTCTAGGTTCGGGTTTTTTTATGTTGGCTACTAGTGAGAAGCGAATCCTTCTATGGTCAGAGCAGGAAGGCTCGTTGGATACGTGCCAGTCAGAGATAAGTTTTGCCGCGCTTTCCGAAGCCAGCGTTAGGTCAATGATCGTTTGTCCGCGCGATGTGACCCAAGTGGGTTCCGAGCCGCGGTTTGCGATGCTAAGGTTAGTTGTGAACAAATATGTGCATAGTACCTCACCTCTAGTGTTGGCTTTGTTGCAACCCCAAAGCGGGTGATGGGCGTTTGAGTCCGTGCAGATGACCAGGCCCAGGTTGTTGTCCTCACAATACGTTACCAGGTCGGCCATCCCTTTTGGTGGGCAGTCTTCATCCTCGCCAGGCATATATACCGAGGCTAGGACGATATCGGGTGCGTCGCCGTCGGTTTTGAGCCCAAAGAACCGTACGCAAAATATAATCGTTTGAAAGCACGTGAATACTGCTGATGACATTAGATGGAGGTGTAAGAGAGAAGAAGACAATCATGCTGCGTTGACCTCAAATAAATTAAGATTAAGGTCATTGGCTTTTTATATAATTATCTGTTAAGTTATAATGGTAAACTTTTTTTTAATCATCTTATTCTCCCGCTTTGGGCAGAGCGGAAGGGAGTTTCAGACTTCTACTGACTAAAAACCACCCATGTTCCTTCTTAGCCCTTTGTGTCGAGGCCGCGGTATCTCTTTCGAACCACCCGCAGCCCCGACGGGAGAGTAAAGGATCTTCTGTTCTGAAAAATAATTTAATAGGTTGGTTTAAACAGTGAAGTATCAGACTTCTACTGACTAAAAACCACCCATGTTCCTTCTTAGCCCTTTGTGTCGAGGCCGCGGTTTTGGCACTAACCTCACATTAAAGAAAGAAATATAGGTTGTTATATTATGACAATTTCGGGACCTCTCATAAAATCTGCAGTATACCCACTCTCGGTAAAGCCTCGTCCACATTACCGCACGGGGCGCGGCCGGCTATCAATCAGCAAATGGGTAACTTGGCTAAGTCGCACTTAGTAACGGCTTACTAAGTGGTTTTACTTGTGTGTCGTGGCCCTTAAACATAATTCATCATTCAATGAAGACAGTACGCTACGTATATTTTTCAAAAAGACAGTACGCTGCGTATATTTTTTAAAGAAGACAGTACGCCGCGTATATTTTTCAATTAAGCCGAGGAAAATTACTTTGTTAAGTGACCTGAGAAGTTGGGTGGCTGTGGTTTTAATTTGATCTCATTAAGTTGACAGTGAAGTAAGAAATACAACATTTTCGGTCTCATTATACGGTTCGCTGATTACTTCGGTTATTAAAAAATCGTTAGCTAAATGGTGATGTCTAACTGCCGGACTCAGAGAGCTCTAATGATTACTTAGGCCATCACTTAGTAAAGGTTTTGACAGTTTTGTCATACAAAAGTATGTCAAATCTTTACAAGTGACGGCTTAAGTAATCATTAAATATCTTTGAGTACCGCAGTATGTGACTCTACTCGTATTAGAAGGTCCACGCTCAGCATTCTACATTGAACAAGAAGGTTATTGATAACAAATAACATCACGGCCGTAATTCCTAAAGGGTCAGGCAGAGCTGTACCCATTAGAAGACTCATATTTCGCCAGTTATGTTAAATCCTATGTAGTAGGGGGCGAGTCTATTGCCTGCTACCGAGTCTGTGTTACTGAGAAATTCCTGATAGAAAACCAAAATAACACTTGCCCGAACCGGAAATAGAACCCAGGACGTCATGCTCAGCAGTCGCGCTTGCGACCACTAGACCAACGAGACATTGAAGGTTATTAACTTCGCATAAAAACTTTTTTCGTTCTAACAGCGAATGAGCCTGCAGCCAATCGGAATCGCAGACATTTGACATTTGAAGCACAGAACATAAAAACCTCACTCAGATGAATTTAATTAGTTTACAACTAAACGAGTAACCTACTTCTGAATGTTAAATATAATTAACATTAACACAGTAATTACTAGGTTTCTTTGATTGTAAACGTTCTGATTGTAAAATCATTACTGGGAATTGAAGTTTTCTAATTGGCCGATGACCTGGTTGCGGGGATGCGAGACGCACGGCACTGGTCAATGTGGCGACACTTGGGGAGGCCTATGTCCAGCAGTGGACGTTTCTCGGCTAAAATGATGATGATGATGAATAATAAATGCAAAAGTTCAGTTCTCGGACAGATTAGTCAATGACCTCGGGGCATAGCGGAATTAAAAATAGAAATAATTAAGTAGGTATTATAATAATTAAGTTAGATTTTTTAGTTTTTCTAATCTATGTTTGCTTCGCAGAGGTAAGCTTCCTGATTCTACAAACTTATCGCACAAAACTAAATGCCGTAAAGTCTCTTCTTAGCATGTCAGCCCAAAATTTTGCGATGAGTTTGGCACTTTCAGTAGCGTTAATCAGCTCCTGTGATGTGCAAGCAAAAAGACAGGTGAACATGATAGCAAGTGTCCCATGGTTGGTGGGGCAACACCACATTTATAACACTCCAGGGTATCCAAGAGCCCCGTCGGGGCTGCGGGTTGTTCGCAAGAGATTCCGCAGCCTCGACATGAAGAGCTAAGAAGGTACATGGGTGGTTTTTAGTCAGTAGAAGTCTGTCACTCCCTTTCGCTCTGCCCAAGAGCGGGAGGGGTTATTTGATGATTTTCAACCCGGAAAAAAAAGAGTCGCGAAAAACATTACCCCTCCCTTGCAGTCGGGTAAAAAAAGGGTATCCAAGAGTCATCCAAGAATCTCCACTTTAACAGGTTAACCTGTGTATGCAGTTAAGACAAAAAAAATAAAGACTTTCAGGTCGGCCAGAGAGCGGGGACATATTATTTAAAAAACTGACCGCCAAATGCAGTTAGTGATACTGATTTCAATATCCACCCACTATTCGAGAATATCCTCACAAAACTAAATACGACCATGAGCTTTGTTTTTAATATTTGGCAAAGTGACATTGACCTTGTGATAAACAGCCTTGTTGGTATTAAAATACATTCGTCTGGATAAACTGGTCGCTTTTAAATATTTATTAATATTTAAATTACCACCTATTACCGCCTCGTCAGAAGCGCGACTGCTGTGCATGAGGTTCTGGGTTTGATTCCCAGGGACTATTGAGTTTTTCGATAAGTTTCTCAGTAGCAGCAACGTAGTCTGGATTTGTGTCCGGTTGACAGCAATAGGCTCGCCCCCTATTACATAGGACTTAAACATAACTGTCGAATTGGGGTATATTAATGCGTACTCTGCGTAACCCTTCGGGAATTGCAGGCGTGATTTTGCAGGCGCGGTGTATAACCATGCAGCAAAAAATCGACCGCCGAAAGTGGATATATACAGGCTGCCTTCTGTCAGTTCAAACGGTTTTCCAGAAAACCAAGATCATTCATTCTTAAAAACATAAATCTGCCGGTACCCTCATTAAGCATCCAGCTCGCTAAATACAGTGACACAAATGCTATAATTAGAAGAGCGGAACAAATCAACAAATTACGATACGGAGGCAGAGACTGTATGAGCATTTACTTGGACACGCTTTTAAAACGACGTTTACAAAACAAGTATTTTCCATACTGGTCTTTGGTATTCTATGAATAATCTTTACTTAGCATATTGGAGTTCTTGTTTCCCTGTACAAGTTCTTTTATCTTAACTTATTTGACAAGCTTCCAATGTGTTTGTGTAGTGTCTGCCTTCTTTGCATATGCGATTGGTTTACCTCATATTATGCATCGTGCAATGACCGTATAGTATGGATTATCACTTCAAGCAGATAGTTTTTAATTACATTTTTAAAGCCTGTCTATTTGGAGTATTATTACGGGCGTTTTTTTCACTTCAAGACCTTTTTTTATCATCAACAGCCTACAACAGTTCACTGCTGGACATAGGCCTCAATCGCACGTCACTCAACTCGATGTCAAGCAACTGTCATCCAGTTACTACTACCGTACAGCCACCATTTTTTAACAATGCGACGTCATCAAATGACTTCTCCCGCTCTGGGTGGAGCAGGAGTGAGATTCAGGCTCTTACTAAAACCTATCCGTGTTGCGTTCTAGGGCCGCGGTGACTCTTTAGAAAAAAAATCGCAACCCTGGTAGAACTACCAGCCACTCCAGATCTTCATTAACTTTGCTAATTTTAATCTCCGCGTAATTTTCTCAAATTGTGGTTTGAGCACAAACAATCAATTTCTTCGCCGCAAAACGTCAAATACAAGTGACGCATAGCAACCGCGCTCTGACCACCTCTGGGGAAATTAGGTTACAATATACGATGTTATTTACAACACACGTGCCGCCAATGTTGACTGTACGTCCTTAACTTGCCTGGCGAGGTGATCGATTGCTTTCTTGATAGCTGAAGAATGATGGGACATAAAACAAGGGTTTTTCAAATGAAACACTTCTATTCAGAGACCAGTTTACGCAATCACCTTAGTTTTGTTGCGAATTTATTCAAAGCAACATCTGCCTAGTATTTTCCCAACTATGTTGGGGTAAGCTTCCGGTCTAACCGGGTGCAGCTGAATACCAGTATTTTACATGGAGCGACTGCCTATCTGACCTCCACAACCTACTTAGTACTGGGTAATACCGATTGATAAGACCAAAACCGATGATGAGAAAAATATCAAAGTAAAACCGCTTCTAAGCGCAGGCAAAGGTCAAACGAAGAAAAATGACGAAAATACCTAGGAAAGACTGATTTGGTTTTGCGTGTTTTTTCTGACGAATATATTTTTATTTCTCTCCGATTTCTTGTAACAGAAATCTCGTTGGCGATTGGGAAGTCTTCTGAAACGGAAAGAATTGTGCTGGAAATTAAAGGGAAATAAGAAAACCCTCCCATCTTAAATCCATTCATCTTTATGAGGTCAGGGGAGATTCGCGTAGGCGAAAAAATTCGGCATGTCATTGATCGGAACAAAATGTAACCTATTTCAAGCGAGGACATAAAGACTTGCTATACATAATTTGTATGGATATACACTGACTGGTTACTTCGCAAAGTTACCCGATAAATTCGTAAAACGTGAGCCGTACCTATTGTGTCAACATGCCGAAATGCCGACCTAATTTAGCAGAATTTTTGGGACAGATTTAGGACATGATAAAACAGAATAATATATGACGAAATCGTAGAGAATTCAAAACAATAAACCGGTTCAATAGAACCGCCATGTTATGCGATAACACACCCAGAAAAAAACATCAAAGCATGTTTTAAGGCTTGTATTCACGCCAATGACCTTGTGCATACAAACTACCTCTCTCGGTCGTAGATACGGACTCTAAACGGACGCGTTTTTCATTTATTATAATTAAAATAATACATGTTTTTAAAAAGTAACAAAACCAAATTATTTTCCTTTGTATTTCAAAGCAGTAGATATTTTTTTTATATTATTTTGTTAAAAAATGAAGGAGTAAAATGGTTCCATTCAACGATTTGGAGGTGATTTTGTGGATTTTTTTTCTTATTATGTGATACCGATACAAAAATTGTGGCTAAACCAAATTACGTGTCATATCATGTAGATTACTAAAAAAAATTCTCAGATGTAATTTCTCTGTAAGTGCCGGTGAAAAACCGCTTCATCTGCACGCTGTTTTTAAGCTTTTTCGAGAGAGGACCCTTAAGCATGTTAACGAACTTACCACAGTCCAACAAAAGGTAAAACTGTAGAAACTAAATTAAAAACATTAATTAACTCAGTCTTTATGCAAAATAAAATCTCCCATTTAATCGCTAATATCTCTTTTAATCTTAGTTTTACGAGGGTCGTAATAAAACGTAATTTACTACGTCCATATTTCGTTCATACGGCTCTAACGGGTAGGGCAAGAGCTAGTTCTTAATGAAATTCTAGGAAAAGTTAAGGGCCCCTGGGAAATTACAGGCACTGATGTTAGTACCCAGTCTTTACGGTAGCTGTGGCTCGTGTAGGTCTGGATAAGGGACAAATAAAAAGAGGTTATATATTGAAGCAACAATTGGAAAAGCGAAACAGCAATATTTCTTTTATTTTCTGAAGTCTCAGAGTCAGACAAAAAAGTTGACAGGGTTGACTTCCCACGGAGAACCAGACGTACAGTACACGACCTTTTTTTTTACGGGTGGGAAATCATCAAATAACCCCTCCCGCTCTTGGGCGGAGCGGAAGGGAGTGACAGACTTCTACCGACTAAAAACCACCCATGTTCCTTCTTAGCCTTTGCGCCGAGGCCGCGGTATCTCTTTCGAACAACCCGCAGCCCCGACGGGACAGTACACGACATTCAGTGACAAATTGGCAACAGTACCAGTACAGGCTGGCCTCTTATTTATTTGAGCTCCGTATTACTCTAACAACATTTTGACCTTGGGCGAACCCAAGGTCAAAATTTTACCACCAACACGACGTATGGGCTCATCTTTAGAATTCCTACTTCTACAACTTCCTGACCTTGTCGAATGTAACACGTGGTTGGTGCCAAATATTTTTCTCTGAAATTACCTTCCAGCCTTCAAGTTGTCCATTCATTAATTTACTTATAGGTCTCAACGCACCTCTGATTTTTCGGATTGTTTAAGTATCACTTGCTTTGGTGAAGGAAAACATCGTGAGGAAACCAGCAAGCCTGAGATATTTCTGGACAGCATGAACAAAAGCCAAGTCAGAACCATACGCGGAATATAAACTCTGCCACCGAGTTATGTACCAACCACATGATACAGTCTACAGACAGATTCATTTACTTCATCAAACTAAAATATAAACAATTCAGTTTATTTAACTTTCCAAGAGGATCAGACGTCCCTCGGTTAACATGATTTGCGGGTAGCACTGGGACTAAGCCTCGACTGCCGCAAGCCACATGAGTATTTACTAAAGCCGGTTAAGTCTTTCAACGCCGAGGGTCGCGAGGTCGCGCCTCGGAGGATTGATTCCTTCTAATTCTTAACAATACAATGTTTCTAACATTTATATGTATTTTCTTTGTTGTGAGTGTGTGTGAAAGATAAAGCATTCTAGTAGAAGATGACAACGTGTACTAAAACAACGCTGTTCTATACAAAGAAATAAAATTGAAGTCTTGATTTTAATATCAAAATAACAGCGTTTTATAGAGTGCATATGTAAATTTACATGGAATTTATAAGAAAAATACTTTTTTTTTAAATCTTTGTCTGTCTGTCTGTGTGTTTGTTCCGACTAATCTACGAAACGGCTTGACTGATTTTGACGGAACTATTATTAAGATAGCTGATGTTATAAGGTTCAACTAATGCTACTTTTATTTTCAGTGGTGGCTCAGAGCCTCTCAACTCAATCAACGACTCAACCTCCCTCACCCCCCCCCCCCCGCCTCCTCTGAGAGGTAGCGGCCCCGACTTACGAACATTGAGTCGTCGCATTACTTTGTGTAATTTATTTCATCACCACTGCTCTCAAAACGGTGAAGGAAAACATCGTGAGGAAACCGGCATGTCTTAGAACCAAAAAATTCGAAGACATGTGACATCTACCATTCCGCACCGCGCCCGCGTGGTGGATCATAGCCCATCCCTCTCCTAGAGAGGAGGCCTGAGTTCCTGCAGTGGGAACATTATAGGCTGATGATGATGACTTTTATTTTAGTAAAATATTTAGAGGTCCCTGCAAAAATACAAAAACCTTTGAACAAAATCCGATTCAAAAAGTAATATTTTTTAATTTATAATAACTTCACTCGAATGAGTGTCGCGGGTTTCAGCTAGTTAACTATAAGTTCCATGAACAAGATAAATTCGATTATAATTAACAAGCTTATTATTCTTTATCTGGTATTTACAATTTCAGTGAAAAACCGAAACTAAATCTGTTTCCGACTGCACACATACCGCACTTTTTAACAAACATTGTCCTGTTGTGGGGTTTTCCGAGTCACAGTCAGACATCTATATCCTGGACTTGATCAACTGGGTTTTTGGTTTTCAGTCATGCATATCATCATCTGCCTGGCCTTTTCCAAACTGAGTTGGGGTTCGGGTTACAAACTAGGCGGATGCAGCAGAATACCAGTATTTTACATGGAGTAATACGTGCGGCATGTAAAGCCAGGTTAGAGGTTCATAGGCGGCATAAATACTTCTGACACCAGGTTAGACACTATCCACACAAGAACATGGAGCGATTACTCCACATCCATCCATCCATCTGAACTCCACATCTCAGTGACTGAGTAATACGATACGCCTTGGTAAGACTGGCTGCCAGACTTTCAGTCATGCCCATCAAGCTTTAGTCCTACAAATTGGTACCGCCTGACTGAAGCCAAAATACCTCCAGTGAATACATTTCAAAAATCCTCAGGAGTAGTCCAATTACCTGCCTTTTTTTTTTTGTGAGTGGAAAATCATCAAATAACCCCTCCCGCTCTTGGGCAGAGCGAAAGGGAGTGTCAGACTTTTACTGACTAAA
Source organism: Diarsia brunnea (assembly GCA_949774965.1). Classification (NCBI taxonomy): domain Eukaryota; kingdom Metazoa; phylum Arthropoda; class Insecta; order Lepidoptera; family Noctuidae; genus Diarsia; species Diarsia brunnea. The sequence goes on from OX459019.1 coordinate 2,442,240, forward strand.
AACCACCCATGTTCCTTCTTAGCCCTTCATGTCGAGGCCGCGGTATCTCTTGCGAACAACCCGCAGCCCCGACGGGAACAACCCGCAGCCCCGACGGGCCAATTACCTGCCTCAATTCACGTTATAATAATGAGAAAATGCTTAACAGGGCTTTTCTCCAATTACATGGCACCTTACCGTCATCAGTAAACTAAGTACGGCAACTAGACACCTTTGGACAGCCCAAGGAAATGGGAATACTCCAGAATAAATGTATCAATGTAAGGACAGTTTTTGACCGCGTCTTCGCCTGCATTGATGTCGGAACTTAACCAAAGGGAATTTACTCAGATCATAGAAATATCTATGGGAATTTACTACTGAGATAAAATGTACATCTTACTTCTTATTTACCAAAACAATGAATATGCTCTGCTGTCAATGCAACAGACACAGCAATCTATATATATATATATATATATATATATAAAACAAAGACGGGTTTGTTACAACACTTATAACTCGAGATCTGCTGAACCAATTTTCATGGTTATTGGTTCGTTGGATTTGTCTCCGCCCCGAATAGCATAATGCATCTTAAAAACAATGAAAACTCGATATGTGTAATGAATACTTAATCATTTCAATAAAATATGCTGATTTGTTTATTACATGTCAAACATTTGTTGTCCAATCCTGTCAAATACTGTAACAACTATTCATGTGTGCGTTCAGAAATTTATTTTTTGTAAAATGTCTCGAAAGTTCAGGTACTGTATGTAATATTTGTTTGTTTTAGACATTAATTTGTGTAAATTATTTATTAATTATTTAATTTACGAAAATAATACCTAAGGTTTATTCTACAGGTTAACAAAAGTGTAAATGTCTTTTTATAGGTTGTCTATGATTTTTCTTGATAAGCTATTCATACGTAGTGGTTATATACTCTTTGAGCTATTGTCTATGTCTCGAAAGTTCAGGCACTGTTATTGGCTGAAAATTGGTAGGGAGGTAGCTAAAAACCAGGAGAAGGATATAGGACTTTTTTCCCGTTCCCGTCGTTCCCGTGTGACGTGACATAAAACGTGGTATAACAAAAGGCTACTGACGTAGGTACGTAGGATAGTAGACTAGGTAGGGGAGTAGTAGGTAGGGTGGTAGGTAGGTAGGGTAGTAGGTAGGTAGGTAGAGTAGTAGGTACGTAGGGTAGTAGGTACGTAGGTAGGGTAGTAGGTAGGTAGGGTAGTAGGTAGGTAGGGTAGTAGGTAGGTAGGTAGGTAGTAGGTAGGTAGGGTAGTAAGTAGGTAGGTAGGGTAGTAGGTAGGATAGTAGGTAGGTAGGATAGTAGGTAGGTAGGGTAGTAGGTAGGTAGGATAGGAGGTAGTAGGTAGGTAGGATAGGAGGTATGTAGCAGGTAGGTAGGCAGGTTTTATGTAGGAAAAAGGGCATAGCAACGCATGCGGGTACAGCTAGTAATATTATAAAGAGGTAAAGCTTGGATTTCAGAACTACTTTCACACATGGAAAGTTATAATATTGCCGAACTTCATCTTCCTGTCGTTGTCTCATGTTATTTGAAGTTGGCGAAAACCTTTTTTTCGTCTCTCCTGTCAATCGTCATACTGTTATTTATTCCTAAATCTTCATATAATTTCTCACACAATACATCCGTCTTTTCTTTGGTCTTCCTCTCCTTCTCCATTCATTAACTTTCTTCCATATACCTACTCTTTTAGTCACCTGCAAATCAAAAGCTATTAGCGAGTGACATACGATGTTTTAAAGACGCGGAGGAAGCCGTTCCAAATATAAGAAAGTTTTTTTTGTTATACTTGTCAGCCCTAGAGTAGGATACTTTTAAACTTGACTTCACTTAGAAGTTTGTGGAAGAATATTTTTGTAGCGTGCGTAGCCAAGCGGAATATTTTAGTGAAGTTCTGCTAGCTAGCTATTTGTACATCGTTTTGGGGACTTTTATTGGATTCTCTTATTTACAAGTGCGTTGATTATTGGTGCTACTTTACAAAATCCCGTCCTTAGAAAAACAGCCATAACATAGGGCAAGGTTTTAGATTAAGCAGGACCTAGGTCCAGCAGGGCTATTGCGTATCTTTTAAATGTCAGTGGCGATCATAGTGTCCATCGATTAACTGTCAAATGGTTCCATTTTGTACCAAACCATAACCATTTAACAGTTAATCGATGGACACTATGATAGCCACTGACATTTAAAAAGATACGCAATAGCCCTGCTGTTCTCCTGTAGATAAAATGCTCTTAGCAAAAAAACCAGACACAAGCAGATTTACTACGGAAATATTTAAGAATAAAGGCAAACTACTTACTTGCAACTACTCAAACATAATTTTTTACCGTAACCACATACATAATGTACAGAGATTGATAGTTCAAATTTGACCTTCGACATGACATTTGGTTATCCGGTAAATCCAGTTAGTAACTCGATAACACAATAACATAACGCTCATAATATATTCATTCTATAAGCACTTTAAATACCAATCAGTTTTTATGTACTAGGTTCTCATAGGATTATAGAATTGCATCGGCATTTTGAAACCGCATCTAAGTGCACTTTAAGTAATGAAACCTCTCCGGAAAATGACCAGTCCTTCTTTCATAAAATAGGCGAAAGGTTTCGTCAAAAGAAAAATTCTTTTTTCAATGAATAAGAAATGGAATTGTTGTTACAATCGACTCATGTTTTCTTCTATTACAATTAGTGTGTTGCTAAATATTCTGGAAACGGAATACAGAAATCGGTCAAAAAAGTCTGGCCGCAATTCACTTGATGTAAAGCGATGATGCGGTGGACACGCTTGCCTATAATATAGAAGAATCCGATTCACTCGAGCTTTGATGGATTACAATGATCAGGCAACATATTATAGAAACCGGCAGTGAATTCATCAGACTAGTGTTTCGCATAATAAATGTGGAAGCATAGCGTTTTGTTCGGGTGTATCAACAGAAATAAGCATCCCTAAATTTTTCCAAAACCTTTATTAGGGAACATCCAAAATAAGGAAATAATTTGGCACGAAACCAGAAACAAAATGCTGATTAAACGTGCCCCAGGAAGTAATGCTTCTTTATTAAGAAAAATACTTCCCCTAATAAAGGGAAGAATAGTGTTAATAGTAACTTGTTCTAGTAAGTTCTTGTTTGTTTGCATAGGATTCACGGCTTACTGCTCCACTGCTCTTTGTAAGTCTGTTGGTTTAGGAGCCAAAGATAATATAAACAGGAAAGGTAGTTTGTGTACTACCCTTTGAACACAGATAATGGAGAGCCCTTTGTTCTTTAAGGGTGAGAAGTATCGGAGGGTATCGGTCGATGATCTTCGTAACGATGATTAAGACCGTTCTTGTCAATTAATACCCTCATTTTCTCGTTCCTGTTTAAGTACAGTTCATATTTGACTGGAAGGTCGTTTGAAACCTGAAGTACCTGTTTGAAGAGCCTATTTTGTCACCTTATTCAGAGAGCTCAAGTGTGTCATCTCTTTTATAAATTATGAAACATTGTGAGGATGGATGCATGAATGTTTGTGACTCTTGCAAGTAAATAAACTACTGAGCGGATTTGGATGATATTGGCACAGATATCGTTTATAACCTGGATTAACATATTGAATACTTTTTATCACGGTAGTAAGATCCCGTCGGACAATTAACGGACACCACGCGACCGTATACGCAGGTATAAGCTAGTTTTAATTTTCATATAAAACTCAGATCAGCAAGTAAAATACAGGTAAATTGCTTAGCAACAAATAGACCATCAACGTAATACTCTGCATATCCAAATCCCACTTCAACAGTCGTATAAAACGGAATATTGCCGTAAGGTGTCAGTTAGCCTAACAATTAATTTACCTCCCTACACATATCACTAACGCCCAACATTGCAACAATCAATTCGCGTCACTATCCACCATCATGTCGGAGCATATCACATTATTTGCATGTTCCACCAGATAGCAGCCGGATACCGGCTATCAGCCACATTGCCGGAAACCCAATACTCCGTGATTATCCGCAGTGTTCGCACGCAATTAGCCGTACAATGTAATTAGAATCATGATGCGTTAAGTACAAAGAGACAGGCGTTACTTTGAAGTTTGAGCAGACGAGGCTTGATGGTGTTTGCTTTAAAGGTATGGGTCACATACAAGGTGAGAACATTTCCTTTTTTTTTTGGAAATCATTAAATGACTCCTCCCGGGCGGAGCGGTATATAGGAAGTGTCAGACTTCTACTGACTAAAAATCATCCATGTTCCTTCTCGGACAACGAACAACCCGCAACGTGTGAACAGATCCATCACCAAACATTCTGTACATGGTCATTTCATCGTTTCGGGTGTTATATTTGTTCAACCAATCTAAACTTATTTTATTTGTTGGAGTGACAAATCACGGTTGACGGTGGGATTCAATGTAACGCATTCAAAACAGTGTGCGCATGGATGCATTTAATAGGACAGGGGACATGGAGGTATTTAAAGTGTTAAAACATTAGGAACTTGTGAATAAGTTGGAACTTTGACGCCAATATCTCCGTTACTAGAAGGTTCTCAGGTACCAATGTTCCACAACAAAAAATGATCGCAATGACGGGAATAGCAAGTGACCTTCCATTTCATGTAAAGTCCATCAGATATGGCAATGAAGGGACTTTTGCCCAGCAGTAGACGTCTTTTGAATGATGAAGATCAAGAAAACTGATTGATTAAAGACCGATCTTGATAAGTTGAAAAATAAGTCGAGGAATGACTTTAGGAAATGCATTTTCCAACGATTGACAGAAAGAGAACGATTTTGAAAACCGTTTAGCGCTAGATGCATTCAGTGATTTTTAATGCAAGCGTCTTTTTAAACCCTACTTTCTAGAAGACATTTTTTGAAAGGCCCATTTCCAATCGAATCATTTTTCGAATCGATTAGACTAATTACCACTGATTGCTCACTTTGACCAGCAACAACCATTTCTCATAAACACTGAAAGTAAACATGGTAAATATTCCGATATTTTCTGTTTCCTTTTTGTTTCGAACTCCCGATATTTCGGCACTGTTACAAGCACCATGATCACGGACAATCAGTGCAATCAGTGCGGACAATAGTGTTAGTGACCACATTAATATAAACTTATTCAACCATTTAGGTTAAGTTAACAAAAACATGCCTAATTTTTCTCTCGCATCAAAATCTACTCTACCAAGAGACCGTGACGGTGTACGATTTAGAAACCAGCATCCTTTCTCTTTTACATTTAATATTAGAGGATTATGGATGTCAAGGTCGACGTTGTGTTGGGATAATATTTGTACGTAGTTTATTTATTACGTCACTACAACGCTATTTGGATATGAGAAGTCAACATTGCAATGGGCCTATTACGTTTAAGTAATGGTATGTGCCAATGACCTAAAGAGTATTCACTCAGAGGGCATAATCGTAAACTTATGAATTCCGATTTTGTAAAGTTGTAATTATACAAACAGCCTCGTTGGTCTAGTAGTTGCAAACGCGACTGCTGTGTATGAGGTCCTGGTTCGATTCGGGGTCGGGTAAAGTATTATTGGGTTTTTCCATCAGGAATTTCTCAGTAGCAGCCCGAAGTCTGGATTTGTGCCAGGTTGATGGCAATAGGCTCGCTCCCTATAACATGGGACTTAAACATATCTGGCCAAATGCGAGTGTACTAATGGGTACACCACTGCCTAACCCTTCGGGGATTAGAGGTGTGATGTTATGTAATTCAGAACATAAACATTATTATAACATCACAGCTGTAATTCCTGAGGAGTTAGGCACAGGTGCACCTGTAGTACACCCATATTTCTCAATCTCATCATCTGCCTAGCCTTTTCTCAACTATGTTGGGGTCGGCTTCCAGTCTAACCGGATGCAGCTGAGTACCAGTATTTTACATGGAGCGACTGTCTATCTGACCTCCACAACCCAGTTAATACTAGGTAATACGATACTCTTTGGTGAGACTGGATGTCAGAATTTCAGGTCACTGACTACCTGTAACGACTGCCAAAGAGCTATATATGGCAGCCGGGACCAATAGCTTAACGTGCTTTCCGAGGCGCGGAGGAAACTCGGTATGTCGGGCGATCACCCATCCACAGACCGACCTAGGCAAGCACAGCTTTTCCTAAAGATCGACCCGAGTGGCAGTTCTTATTAAGCCATTTTCTCAATCTATGTCCGTTTGCAATTTACTGTTTGAATTATTTCCCGTCATAAACTTTAAATCAAGTGAAATTGGAAAGCAATTTTCTATGTTCCGGCTGTCCCTCTCTTTTTCCGGTCCGTCCAAAGCAGGAAAATATTGGGCTATTCACTCGTACAGGGGACCCGATCGGAGAAATATCCGGTGCTGAAAATTGAATGGATAGTTTTATCAATGCAGTGTTGGTGCTATAAGGTCCAAATGTCAGATATTAGTAATGCATAAGGAGAAACCTTGCGTAAGCTTAACATAACACAATGCCTGTAATTCCTGAAGAGTTAGGCAGAGGCGTTCCCAACAGTACGCCCTCTTTTCGCCAGTTACGTTATTTTTTAAGTTGCATGTAATTACCAGCTGCCAGCCTATTCCCATCAACTTTACGGAAACATACTTCGGTATACAATGACATGCATTGTACACTTCTAAATACTAGAACTGGGAGTGAACAAATTATCGACTCCGAATCAGCTAGAGCAAGTCAGAAAGAGCTTAATGTCCCAGCAGTAAAAAGTGAATTTATAGTGGTTATTTGCTTTCGGTCCGTACTAAGTGCGAGTTCAATTAATTTTGCAACGAGAAAGTTCCAGCTCAAACCTTCTCAGGATAGTCTTCGCCCGCGGCCTTGCCTGCGTGGATGCCAAAAACTTGATAAATCATATACTAAAACTTTCCTCGTGAACCACTCTATACATTGGAGAAAACAGCATAAAATCGGTGCAGTAGTTTTTGAGTTTATCGCGAACAGACAGACAGACAGACGCGGCGGAGGACTTAGTTTTATAATATGTAGTGTACCCTCTAATCCTTTTTAAATTATCATTACGTGTAGGTACTTGAGTATTATCTAATTCGATTATAATTATACCAAGAGACAGACACTACCAACATAATAACATAACAACACGCTTGTAAGCCCCGAAGGCTTAGGCAGAGGTGTACCTTACTACACCCACATTTCGCCAGTTATGTTTAAGTCCCATGTTATAGGGGGCGAGACTATAGCCATCAAGCGGGCACAAATGCTCCGTAGCTGCTACTGAGAACCTCCTGATAGAAGAACCCAATAACTTTGCCCGATCAGAGTGTCGAACCCAGGACTTCATCCTTGCCCGTCGGGGCTAAGGGTTGTTAGAGATACCGTGGCCTCGACATGAAGGGCTAAGAAGGAACATGGGTGGTTTTTAGTCAGTAGAAGTCTGACACTCCCTTTCGCTCTGCCAAAGAGCGGGAGGGGTTATTTGATGATCTTCCACACGCACAAAAAAAAAAAATATAAAAAGGACTTCATCCTTAGCAGTCGTGCTTGCGACCACTAGATCAAGGCATAATCTAGAATACTTAAGATCAAACGTAAGATAAACACACTCACCAACATTAATTGAGCACCCTTCACGCAATTCCAGACCCTACAAAAGGGGAGGTTACTAACCAATTACCATCGAAAATACTTCAGCAATCCATTCACCGACACTCAATCTGGATTATCGTAACATCTACGCCCCGGGGGGGGTCTGTACACCGTATCGTATCTGTAACAGGGATGTTAGAGAGCTCCATAACCATAACCGAAACTAACGGTTATCTGAAGAAAAAAAAAACCGTAACCGAAATCGATTTAAAGTTTCGGATAAAAGCGTCTAAAATTAAATATATTCATTATTTTTACAAAATATTTTTAGGGGTATTTTTAAGTAATTTTCGGGATTTTATGGGTTTTTGATTTTAGTTTAATGGAAAAATAGTTTTGAGAGTTGACACTGAAGTTGAACTGGCAGCTCGGCCGGGCAAAACAAACACAGTGTTACACTGTGTTTGTTTTGCCCGGTCGAGCTGCCAGTTTTCAGATTGTCTGAAACATATTTTATATATCCGAAATATATTTTTATCCGTAACCGTATCCAGATCCGAAATGTAATATCCATGACATCCCTGCTGTGTTGCTACAAGCAATACATTCAGATTCACGGCCACTCCTACGCAACATGCCCACTCTAAATTTCGTATCTGGTGCATAGATTTCAAGGGCATTGGTTTATTTACTAACTTTGAGCGGCTAGAGCTAATTAGATGGAGTTTTCAGCTTTGCTTTTTGGAACGGAGTTCCTTATTGTTCTGATTTGTTTGCGGACTGAGGGCCTAGAAACAAAAATGTGTAACAATGAAAAACGACACCAAAAACCGACATCTTTTTGAATTGATTTTTGAGGCTTTTCCGGAGTACCTAGAAAACTAAAACTATTTTCAATCGATTCAGCATGCCGTCAATTTTGATGCAAAAATATTTTATAAAATATTTTATAATTTTTATTTTATTTTTTTAAATACCCTTTTCATTATGAATACAAGAAAGGAACTCGGTACCTACTGGGAGTTCTGTTGAATTAAAACTGAGATTTGAAAGATAAAGATATATTTATTGTAAAGTTATTTTAGACACGTACATGAAGATCAGAGAGTACCACAGAGTATACAAAAGTAAGTTGAACCGGAAGGCACAGACAATAACGTCTAGACGTGTCTATGATGTACACATTGAGGCGAGAATTTCAACCAGTCAACACTCCCTCTAAATTCTAGCCTTATTCCATTGTTAATATAAATATAAAGTTTACACAAACATTACCATCATAGTTGAAAGAAAAACTTATTAGCAACATTACACATAAGAAAAATTAAGGACAATCTCTCTTAACATAGTTTTTAAAACCATACGAAGATAATGTCTACATAGACTACATTACCATCTTAGCTAAATAAAAAACATAGTAGCATCATTGCACATTTAAAAGAATGACAATCTCTCTTGACATAGTTATCAAACAGTACCTACAAAGATAATTTTTAATTGTTACATTCCTTCGGATTTTTAATTAAACCTAACTTATTTCTAAAGTACTCAAACTTAGCTTTAGACAAAGGTTTTGTGAAAATGTCTGCTAACTGATTATTAGTACCAATGTACTTAAGATCAATAATCTTTTGAGCATATTTTTCTTTTATAAAATTATATTTTATGTCAATGTGCTTACACCTCTTGTGATATTCAGAATTTTTAATTAAACATATAGCACTTTGATTATCAATGTTAATTGTTATACAATTTTGTTTATATTCACCTATATCTAACAGTAATTGCCTAACCCAGAGAGCTTCTTTGGTTGCACCACATGAAGCCATGAACTCGGCTTCGGTGGTTGATAGTGCAACTGTTGTTTGTCGTTGACTATTCCATGTGACGGCAGCACCATTTTTCGTAAAGACATAACCAGTGGTTGATCGTCTTGTGACAGGATCATTGGCATAATCAGCATCAGAGTAAGATTCCAGAGTGTCATTTTCATTTAGTCTGAAACAGAGACCGAAACATATTGTTCCTTTTAAGTATTTTAAGATTCGCTTGACAGCATTCCAGTGACTTTGGTCATGGCTGTTGAGGAACCGACTAGCAGTGCTCACTGCATACATTATGTCAGGTCTAGTGACTATGGCAGCAAACATAAGTGATCCCACTGCTTCTCTGTAAGGGAAATACTTTTCATTTTCCAGCACTGTGCTTTTCTGTAGTGTGACATGTGGATCAGCTGGTATACTATTTGGGTTAGCATTATCCATGTCAAATTTTGACAACAATTCTTCAATATATTTTCTTTGATGTATGAAAATGTAATCCTTACATTGTTCAATCTGTATACCAATGAAATTTGAAGTTTTACAAATCTTGACATTGAATTCCTTTTGAAGATCATCCAGAACTTCCGTAATGATTGTTGGACTAGTAGAACATAAAAGTCCATCATCAACATAAAGCAAGAGATATACTTTTATTTCTCTATTAGTACTTACATACACACATTTGTCTGCATGACTGTTCACAAAACCATATTTATTTAGGACTGAGTTGAACTTAGCATTCCAGCAGCGTGGTGCTTGTTTCAATCCATACAATGATTTAACTAACTTGCAAACCACATTATTTTCAACATTGAGCCCTTCAGGTGGTTTCATGTATATTTGTTCTTGCAACTCACCATACAGGAAGGCCGTTTTAATATCAAATTGCATTATAGTCATGCATTTTTCCACTGCAATGGACAATAGTAAGCGAATGGAGTCATACCTAACAGTTGGAGAGAATGTTTCAGTGTAATCTATGCCGCTCTTCTGGGCATAGCCTTTGGCACAAAGTCGAGATTTATACCTAGGACATGTTGGTTCATCTTTTACACGAAACACCCACTTACAACCTAATAGCTTCACATTGTCTGGTTTGTTTACGAGCTCCCAAGTACCATTATCCTCATGCGCCTTTAATTCTTCTTTAATGGACTTAATCCACAACTCAGAGTCCTTGGAAGAAAGTGCATCTTCATATGTCTGTGGTACATCAACCATACATAGATATGACTCAGTTTTCATTGCTGGTTGTGGTCTGTTACGAGGACGAAGTGTGATGTTTGATCTTTGAGGCGATTCACTGGACTGCTCAGGCACATATTCCTCATCATCAGTGTTAGTTGTATCCACTGCAGTATGAGTAGACATATCTGTGCTACAGTCACTACTTTCAGAGAGACTACTTGTACTTACATGTTGTTGTTCAGTGTTTGATAAGGAAACTGGTACTGTATCTCCTTTGATAGAACTTTCTAGAAACACTACATCTCTACTTTTGGTTACTGCCTTTGTTTTGAGATCAAGTAGTCGATACCCTTTTGAATCCTCGCAATATCCAACAAAAATCATCTTACATGACTTGGAGTCCCATTTCTTTAATTTTTCCTTAGGTATATGCATCATGACTTGGCAGCCGAATATTCTCATATGACTTAATTTAGGTTTACAACCACTCCATATTTCCTCTGGTGTCTTGTAGTCTAGTGCTCGCGTCGGTGAACGGTTGGTGATGTATGCAGCAGTTCTGATTGCTTCAGCCCATAGGTTTTTCTGTAAATCAGCATTTATCAACATACATCTTGCCTTTTCAAGTAATGTTCTGTTCATGCGTTCGGAAAGACCATTTTGCTGTGGTGTATATGGAGTTGATGTTTGGTGTTTAATTCCATGTAACTTTAAATATTCAGTAAAGTTCCTATTTGTGTACTCAGTTCCATTGTCAGTTCGAAGTGTTTTGATTTTAGTTTCAAGTTTATTTTCGACAAATGATTTATATTCCTTAAATTTTTCTAGACATTCTGACTTTGATTTTATAGTAAAGACACACACTCTTCTAGAAAAATCATCAGTAAATGTGAGAAAATACCTTGCATTTCCGAGTGACTTCACCTCCATAGGTCCACACACATCAGAGTGAATGATTTCTAGCAGTTGACTTGCTCTGGAACCTTCACTTGGAAATGGTGACCTCGTGTGCTTTCCTTTGATGCATGGGATGCAAGTCGGCTCGCTGCTCTGAGGAATTTTCACTCCTTCGGTGTGATCTTCTAACTTCTTCATATCATTATAGTTCAGATGACCTAGTCGCTGATGCCAGAGATAAAACTCATTGTTAGTGTTTGTTGACATTAATGCTTGGACGGAGACAACATTCAGCTTGTACATATTGTTAACAAGTGTTGCCATAGCTACTTCAACATTTTCTGTGTTGTACAAATAACAGCCTTGACTATCAAACCTTACATTACATTTATTTTTGACAATATTACTGACTGAAAGAAGATTAGTGGATAGCTCGGGTACATATAGAACGTCTTTTACCTGTATTTTGTTTGTAGATCCATTTTTATTTTTAACATATAGATTCACCTTACCACAGGACTCAACTCGCAGCTCTTTGTTATTGGCTACACGGATGGTTTTGATTTGAGATGGAACTTCATCGTAAAGCCATTCCTTGTTCATGGTCATGTGCTTTGCCGCACCTGAGTCCACATACCATCCAGAATCATAGTTGCATGAAGCTGAAAAAACGGCTACAAAAGAGTTGTCACTTTGTTTCTTGTTATTTTTCACTTTACAGTCTTTACTGATATGTCCATATTTGTTACACACATAACACCTTGGGCCTTTTGTTTGTTTATTTTGTTTAGAAGGCTGCTTGTTATGCTTGCTCTTGTTTGCAAGGAATACACTAGGATCACTATTTTTAACTTCTTGTAACAGTTTTGTTTTTATTAAATCTGCTGTTATACCGACACCGGAGCTTTCTATAGCCATAATCATGGGCTTGTACTGATCGGGGAGTCCAGCAAGTAGCAACGTTCCTAGCCACTCGTCGTCGACCTTGAACCCGATGTTTCGAAGCTTGTGTGCTGTGGTCATAATTTTGTTCACGTATTCTTCAATACTTTGACAATTTTCAAGTGTAGTCGTAATGAGATCTCGTAGCAATCCAACTCGACGTGTTAAGCCCGAGTCGTCGAACACTTTACAGAGGTTATTCCATACTTCCTTGGCACTATTGGCTTCCTGAATGTGGATGTAATTTATCGGATCCACTAGGAGTATAATTTTTGACCTTGCTTTCACGTCTTTCTTTGGATTGGATGGATCGGTACCTGACACACATTCCCATAGTTCCTCATGTTCTAAGTATGTCTTGACGGCAAACTTCCAGCTTGCAAAATTATCTCTGCCAGTCAATTTTTCTATCAGGGTCATATTGTTGTTCGAACCCATGATTTTCTTGAAAAAAACTGATGCACCGGTAAAATGCAAAGTGAGGTTATACTGAATTACAAAAATATTAACTCAATCCGTTTAATCTTTCAATATCTAGGCATACTGGGCCCATAACCTGTTGAATTAAAACTGAGATTTGAAAGATAAAGATATATTTATTGTAAAGTTATTTTAGACACGTACATGAAGATCAGAGAGTACCACAGAGTATACAAAAGTAAGTTGAACCGGAAGGCACAGACAATAACGTCTAGACGTGTCTATGATGTACACATTGAGGCGAGAATTTCAACCAGTCAACAAGTTCATTAAGACACCTCTTTATTTTTTGCTTTTTGGGGGGTAATTTTTTTTTTTTTTTTTTCATAAGCATGTTCTATGAAACCTTAGCGTATATGCTGCAATTTCAACATTTCAATCTTTTTGTCGTATCAAGGCTTTTGTAAGCTTCTAGATCGTGTATCTCTGGACAATCGCAAAATAGTCCAAATAACCGATTGTTACATTACATTAGATGGCAAATGAGGAGCCCTTACCTTTGTACCGACATTTAAATGTTGAATAAGCCTGTTGTTCAAAGTTGGAAGGGTCTACGCTACCCCTGCCAAATTGTTTGCTCTTCCGCAATAGATACAATTACAGGTAAGGTGTGTGTTGCGTTTCAATAAACACATTCAGGGGTTAATCTGGTGTGGGTAAATGTGGAGCGACGATCTTCGCAGTGTGGATGGTAGCAACTGGATGAGAGTGGCGCACGATTGAAGAGGTCTATAATATACAGCAGTGGATTGCTGTAGGCTGATGATGATGATTCAGGGATTATCACATAGGTACCCGTCTCATCCAGTCCTTCACATTTTCATATTGACGGTACATTTAGGGTACACTGTTTGGGTCCAGTAGGCCAAGTTAATTACAGGGTTAGTTGTTTTAGATGGTGAAGATGAACGGACATTTGGGAGAGTCTTCTAGACTCACGCGGTAAGCATTCACGAAGTTTACGGTGACAAAGTAGCCTCGCCGTGAATAGCGATCACATTTCTTAGTTTCGAACCCTTTGACAAGAACTTTCTCGAACGCCTCAAACCGGCAGCCACAGGCATGAAACCCTTGAATAGACCCTTGAAAACGTGTTGTCAGGGAAAGAAGCGTGTCTATGCGTGAAATTCAAGGCGCCTTTGAGTTCCTTAGATGTTGTAAGTTCTTTCATAGTAGACAGTACAAAGTACCCTCTGTACAGACGTCAGCACATCAAGTTACTAAAATCTGTCTTCTGTAATAGATTTTCAATATTATCGCTATTTAAGAATTAGGTCCAAGTTTGATTGGGAAAATTCGGCAGTTTCGGGTAGGTGAAACCTCATCTAGAAGCACAGAATCTGTTGCTCAGGACCGTCATTTGTTAGAGCGAGAATCGGAGCGTGCTGCTGAGTGCTTCATCGATGCTATTACGTGAGATAGCATTCCCAGGTCTGTTTCGTTTCTCTCTCCTGAAGGGTCACCCTTTAAACGGCACGTCATCTAAAATAGTGATTTTCAGCTGCATTCGACTGCTACCCACTGGAAGCCGACTTAAATATACATACATAGTTAGAAATAGGCTAGGTAGATAATCACTACTTAAAAATAAATGCCAAAATCAACAACACGTCATGGTAGGATATTTTGAAACAAGATAAAAAAAAATATGCAAAACACGCGCTTTAGACGTGCAGTTGCGGACATACAGGATATATTATGAATAAATAAATATATGAACCAAACTAAATTGCAGGTAAACCTAACATAATATAACACAAGCTATATGGAAGTCTTGCTAATTATATAGGTAGTTAAAACAGGATGATTGTTTAGTTATTAAATATTTAGACGCTTACTCAAGGATAAGTTAGGTGGCTGTTAATTATAGGTCCATTGATACCTGCTTCAATGTTGTGGATTTTATGTATGAAAACCTGCTCTTAATACCTGTTTTATGAATATAATAATATGAAGGTTACTTTAAGTCTGTTTTTTTTTACAAGATGATTGAGCATAACAAAATCATCATGCGTTATCAATTTATCATCGTAGGAAAAATATGTTATTGTTAATCATTACTCAACATAAAATTAGGCATTTGTATCAGTGAGAAAAGTGATGGATTAGTTTTAACTCAAACAACTGAACTAAAACTGGGCCTGGATCGTAGGTTACAGCTCAGTCCCTCTCATAGACAAGAGGCCCGTTTTCAGCAGTGTATTATAGGCTGATAATTAACTAAAAATTACCATTTACTTATCAGTACATGTAATAAATCACGTACACAACATTTTTTGATTAATTAAAACAGTGTCTCATTTCATCTGCATACCTTTAACCAATTTCCTTCCTTGTGATGACTACCTATTTACCTTACATTCCTTAATTTATTTCCTTTTTAACTACCATGATAATTAAAAGTGCATTATCAAAGCCATATTTCATGGTTAGAGGAAGGAATATTGCATTTATCATTATGGTCTGAAAAGGAATGACTGTAAAAACCAATGGCAATCCAATGGTTTATATTCAGTTATCCATTATGTTAAAGTTCATGAATTTTCCTGAGTTCTTCAGAGCGTGTTGATGGCAATCTAAACTTGCGTTGGTGGAGAATCCAGTTGTTGTGTGTTCAGAAGCATCCATCATTTTACTAAATAAAACACCGTTGGGTATTCCCAGTCCAGAATGTTCCACAGTAGGATCAAAAATTAAATAATTCACTTTTGAAGATTTAGGTATGTCTTAATAAATCTAAATTCAATTTAACTTACTTGCAAATTCAGAATGCAAAACCCTAATCAATTACTATTTATTGATAGAGGTTTAGTGTTCTGTTTCTAAATTGAAGAAGAAACATTAACTCCTATAAATTGAATAGTCTTGGGCACTTATAACATGGCAATATACTAGATTATTGTATTTATAAATATATATTTTATGCACAGATATAGATAATTTTATGTATATGTACGCATCTGATAATTACACAGTACAGGTTTGTAGGACTGGATTTATGCATACTTATGTCAGGATGTTTTATGATGATTTCTGTTGTGGCTTAACTTTATTATCACTAGCGATCTACCGCTGCTTCACACGGTTTTGTTATGACTTGATAAAACATTGCAAAATCTTTTTTATATTATACTTGTAGGTATTATGTAAATGTACTTAAAGCTTCAGGAAAAAGACTAAATAATTTTAGGAACTGCACTAAAATTGCTAGATTTAGAAGAAAAATGTGGTTGCTCAGATAGATAAAAAAACATATTAAATATTTATTATTATTATGTTTGTTTGCATCAAGGATGACATTATTTTATTTATTTATGTCAGAATGAATTACAATTTAAACCTTTGTTAAAAAAAATGTATTTCCTTATTTGTCAAGTTCAAACAAATCAGTATCAATATGTTCCACCAAACCTATTAACGAGCGCAACTAATTACAGAGTACATTCAATTTCCTCAATTGCAGCTATCGTGGTGTAATCGTTAAACAATAAATAATAACGAAGTGTAAATATATCTTGGCCACAAATGTTATGAATGATGTATCCTTAGCAACTAAGTTATGCCTGTTTTCACTACTTGCAACACCAAAATATGAACATATTATTGCACTGTAATAAATTCAACTTCTAGTTATTGTGTTGAGCATTAGAAATCGTAACAGTACAGGCGTTGCCTAGTCTTAACAAAACTTGCATTATTCTCGTAACATCAGACTGATTTCTATTATAATTTCAAATGATCAATCCTCATGCAGTTACTCCTGCATTTGCATTTTCATAATTGACTGTATTGTTTTGTCAATAAGGTGGAAATTTGAATAAGCAGTTTTTTAATTAAGAGAAAACATGGGAAGTTTTTATCAGTGAATTTGCTATTCTGCTTAATTGCATACTTAATGGATTACACAGAAAATATTTAATTTGGTCAGCGGGACGTCTTAGGGGCATTTGATTAATATCTTGTTACATTAATGTTTATGAGATACTATGACTACTGGTCATCTTGATTTTTAAAGATTATACCATAAAAAACCAGTCAAATTGATGATCTGAAAGAGACTTGAAAAAAACTTTGAAGAGTGATAAAAACAACTTTTCTTATTTATTAAGTGAAACAAGTTTACTTTTGAAATTTAAACTGTAGGTAAAGTTAATTTTATACTTTTATAGTGAGAATACTAGATAAATATTACGATAAAGTGCAAAATAATACTAAAATAACGAAGTATCTTCGTTTTAACGTCTCTTACCGCTAAGATTCTGAAAACAAATGGTATGAAATAAGCATCAAGTGGTACCTACCCTCTCTGGCTTTCAAATAAACAGTGTTCGCGACGATATTCTCTAATTCCATCAGTTCCAGTGTGGCTGATTTTATCGTAGACCCTCCACGAAGCAAGAACCCGCCGCTGCGGCTCCTCAGCCGCCTGCCAGACGCGCTCGACACAGCCCATCAATGTGTCCCGCGCTCAACAACACAACTATGCAACCCTACAACTTATACACATAACACTACACCAGACACAGATTAACGCAATCCAACCCGTGCAACAGCCTCAAACGCTGCCGTCGGCAATAAACACGCAACAGTTCACGAATACGATTCACTATACCCAGGGGTGTGGTGGAAAGGACGATAGCATGACAGTCTTTGAGCGGCAAATAGGGGCGCGAACGCTCGTGTGCGTCGGCGGTGGTGTAAAACGGTTAGTTTATTTCAATAAATGCTTGAAAGGAGCACACGCCCGAATTACGCGAGTTATTGATGACGGACAGCAATACGCTACGAAAATTACCACTTTTACAGTGCTTCTACTTTCCAGTTGCCATACCGTTGTTCGAAATACTACCATGGTACTTTTTTAACCGACTCCTAGCTGAAAAGAAATGTTATGTATTTTTATTACACGACTGCCCAAAAAAAGGCGTGCTATGTTTTAGCGTTCATTTGTGTATGTTTGTTTGTGAGTGTTATGTTTTAGCGTTCAAGTATGTGTGTTTGAATGTGTTTTTTTTTTGTTTTAGTAAACTAATGTTTTTTCTATAATGACATTTCCATAGGTACACAAAAAAGATATTGAAATCCATCAATGGCCAGCCTAAAGCTTTGGTCCATGTAAACTGGCATTTTGCTAGATTCCTTTATATTATAACTTAGCTTCAACTTTCTGACGTACTGATTTACTGTTAGACAATTTAAAAGTCTGTGAGTGTTTCAATAAAATTCATTTATTAAGTTTGAGTAGACAACAAAAAGATTATTATATATTATTAAATATAGAAAATTCCACAAAAAATAAATTAATCGACTAGTAGGCATTGAAGGTTTATATTATTATACATACATAAACTCACGCTCCTTTCCCGTGGGGGTAGGCAGAAACCACAGAATGCCACTTGCTACGATCCTTACATACTCATTTTGCTTCGTCTACATTCATACATCGTCATTTCACGCACGCCGGTTACGAGTACTACGCGAGATTTATATTTCCAAACGATTTATAAACTGTAAACATCGGGGTATTGTTGTTTTTCAATACCACAAGATTTTCTTTTTTTATAGTTAGTATTTTCAAATAAGTATGATCGTTCTTCTCCCACAGCTGGTGTTATTAAATTTTTGACTATGACATTGAAAACAGTGAGTTTAATAAAATACCAAATAATATGTTTGGAGCTTGCGGTTACTGTGTGTTTTTATTTTCTTGCATAAACTTCTTTTTTGGTAGATTTTCTTTTGTTATGGTAATAATTTATATGTCAATTTAAGCATTCAAAAATAAATAGTTTTTTAATAAAATATTAAAATATCAGCGTTCAACATTATATAAAATCAACAAGATAAATTCTTATTATATTTCTTTTACAAATTAATGAATATGACCATTTTATTTAATAAATTATAAAACTTTCGGATTCCGAGAATATCACTCGTGAGATTAAAATTTTGAAAGCAGCGACACTGAAAACTTGACAATGACAATTTGATGGCGGGAGTCAAAAAAATCACATGTGATTCATGTTGATGTTTATTTTCATGGCCATATTGGCCATACTACAGTAAAATCACTTTATCTTTTAAAATGCAGGCTGTCGATCCCTGTGTAGAGTGTGGGGGTACCGAATTAAAATTGTTAGATGGGTTTTATTATTGTGTAGAATGTAACACTCAAAATACAAATGCGCGAGAAACAGTGGTTGAACAAAAAACTTTGGGCGATGGCACTTTTGCTTTAGGAACGCGGAAAAAAATCGTTAAAATTCACGACATTGGAATTCAAAGTAAGTTACTTTACTTATTTGTGAACTTTACTTTTTTTCGTTAGTTTCACTTGTCTCCAAGCACTTGTTTTGTTGCCAATCAATCATTTGTACTCTTTTCCAGTGTTAGGGAGAGACTTAATGGACCTATTGGTTAATGAATTTAATAGTACACTGCATCAGCTAGTTAAAAAATCCTTGTAGTAGTTAGATCATCAATATTTCTGTAGACTTTTCTGTGTACCCAGATCCAGTTAATTTATATTGTGCATTAACACATCTTGGCTCGTAGCTTAATAAGAATTGCCACTCGGGTAGATCTTTAGGTAAAGCTGTGCTTGCCTAGGTCGGTCTGTAGATGGGTGACCGCCCGACATACCGAGTTTCCTCCGGGCCTCGGAAAGCACGTTAAGCTGTTGGTCTCGGCTGCCATATATAGACCTTTTCAGTCAATACAGGTAGTCAGTGACCTGAAATTCTGACATCTAGTCTTACCAAAGAGTATCGTATTACCTAGTATTAACTGGGTTGATAGGCAGTCGCTCCATGTAAAATACTGGTACTCAGCTGCATCCGGTTAGACTGGAAGCCGACACCAACATAGTTGGGAAAAGCCTAGGCAGATGATTAACACATCTTGCACAATGTTAAGGTTTACTAATATAACATCCTTTGTTACTGATTCTAATAAAAAAAATGTAACTATTTATTTCCTCGTGCATTCATAGATTAAAAATTCAACAACAATAATGCTCAATCTTTCTTATGCAAGAATATGTGCACTATTGCTTTAAGTACCTATACTTACTTCAATTAAGAATAGTCAATTAAGATTCTATGACACATAATTATAATCTTTGTTGAATATTTCATTATACTGATACTGTTTGCCTGTATCATCCCACTGCAGGGCAAAGGCCTATATTTCATTATAATTAAAATTAATGAACAACATTAACATTTTAGAAAATAAAGCTACCAAAAGATAGTTTTAGGGGAATAAGTATTGTAGGTATAAGTGAAAACTTATTAGGGGATTGGACAAAAAAAAACTAATCAGTCCGTCAGATAGATTTCCAAAAAATATTGAACACATATTTTTTCTTTTTTACATAAACAAAAAATAAAGACGATACGGGCTTCGAAAACTCGTGAACACCTCGAAAACGTCACATGTCAGTACATTTTTTACCTACAAATGATGTCAAAACCCCCCACTTGTGGCAACTGACGGACAGACTACTTAGAATCATATTTTTTTGACTCAGTCTGATCCCCTATTATCCAAATAATTGTCTCAATAAAAGTGTTATGTTTCCAGTGAGCGGAGAATGGTACAAATGGCATGCATATAACTTTATAATATTGGGTCTGGCTGACGAGTTGGTTGCAGCTGGAGCTAAGCCAACCTTTAAATTAAAACTCTTGTGGATTTGGACTAAATATATCAAGAAATACCAGAATAAAGATGCATTAGGGTAAGTTACACTTTTCATAATACTTTTTACTTCAAATCTCTAGTAGTACCTATGTTATTATTAGTTGTATCATATTTTATCATAATGAATGTAAAAGGCTTACAAAACTGAAATGCACTTATTCTCTCCGTCATTGGGTTTTTTTCTTGACCTGTGAATGTTCTTGTTGTGTAGATATTGGAGGTCAAAGTTCTTACTTATTTAAGGGTTTCCATGCAATATTTTTAAATTGTAGAGTTACTTTGTTTGATCATGTACAGAATGTATGTTTAATAATTAAGTTTTATTTCTGTAATATTTTCGAAATGCATGTTTCATCATTATTAATATTAAATAATTGAAAATGTGCACTTATTATTGAACAATCTATAGATAATAATCAAGTATGACCACCAATAATTTTTTTTTTCAGATTGGCAAAAGAATCTGATGATGGAAATAATGATAACCTAACATTACCAAGTTTTATGATAGAAGACAATAGCAGCAGTAACCATTTACAAGATCAAGACAACGATGCACGAGAAAGTGAAGGAACAAATAAGAATATAAAGAAAAACATAATAATGGATGGCTCCAGGAGAGACATCAAGTTCCTGTCTAGGGGTGTTATAATTGCCATGTTGTATTTAGCACTAAATCTAGATGAAAGCGAAATACAACTCTACCATATTTTTAGATTTATAAAAGAGAAACGTTTGAACTTCTCCAACATACAAAGGTTTGTACCTGAGGATATCAATTTGAAGAGCATACAGGATGAATGGCTAAAGTTTATTCACAGCAAAGTATGTTCGGTGCACAGAGTCCGTGCTTTAGCTATGACATTATTACGAAAACTTGACTTAGGTACGCCAATAGTACCCAATATGAGGAAAATGATTGATGACTTTTTGTTAGAACTTTGTCTCCCAAATGATATAAAGCCAATGATTTATTCCTTGATGTTCTTTCATCGTTGTGACTTCCTAGATATAAGTAACAAATCTAAAGAACACCTAATACAAACTCCTGACTATGAAGGCGTGGCCATGACATATATTCTAGTCGCTCTCAAGATGTGCTTTGGCCTTGATGGCGATTACGAAGAAAAGTTGTCAGATGCTGTTGACAAAATAAATGATGAGAGGAATCTATCAAAATCATTTAGAATGGGGAAATACTCAGAACCAAGTACAAGACTATTTTCTTTTAGAGAATGGTGCAGCTATGTACAGTTTAGAAAGATAACCCTTTGTAAATCTTCCTTACATATGGCAGAACACCATTATTTGGATATAGACGACTACGTTTATTTAGAACATATGAGCGAAAGGCCACAGAACAACAAAGAGCTACAGGACGAAACAGCAATCAATTTATTAAGCAAAATAACTGAAGAAGAAGAAGGAAGAGTTATTCCCAAACAGATGTTCTCGTCAACATTAACGCCCATGACTGATTACACAGAAATCATTATAAACCATACTCAAGACCAAGAATTAAGAGCTCTTCTAAGCGAAGATTTTACACAATATTCTCTAAACTATGCTTGTCAATATTTAGAGCTAGTAGACACAAATTCAGAAAACATAATCAAAGGTGTCAGTGAAGATAGGAAAACAGTCAGCAAAGTTATTCTAGGCACAATAGTTACGAAAAAGAGTAAAAAAGAAATGGTGTATGTTAAAAATTGTGAAAATAGGAATTGGATGATAACAAACCCGCCTAAAATGGAACATGTTACATGTGAAGATGTACAAAATGTGAGTAATGACAAAGAAAGCGATCATGGGTATGATTCCGAACACCCAGTGAATGAAAAAGAAGTTTCTAGGGAAACTCTAAATGTAGATGATACTGATCAGAATATAACGAAAGGCAACAGAGGGAGTAGTTATTCAGAAAATGAAGAAAGCGAAAAAGAAGTTTCTGAAGTAAATGAAGATATAGATATCACTGATGTGAATATGGAAGAAGAAGATATTGTTCTACGGTACTCAGAAAGTCTAGTAAAGGAAAAAGAAGTGTCTGAAAATATAGGTATCCCTGATGAGAGTGTGAAAGAAGATGATATTGTTCTACGGTACTCAGATAGTCTAGTAAGGGAAAACGAGATTTCCGGAGTAAATGAAAATACAGATATCGTTGATGAGAGTATGATAGAAGATAATATTGTTCTACGGCATTCAGAAAGTCGAGTAAGGGAAAACGAAGTTTCTGAGGTAAACGAAAATATAGATATCACTGACGAGAGTATGAAAGAAGATAATATTGTTCTCCGATACTCAGAAAGTCTAGTAAGGGAAAACGAAATTTCTAAAGAAACTGGAATGGTATATGACATGGCAGATAATGGTTCAGAAAATCCGGCAAAAATAAACAGAGATTCTAAAGTCACTGAAAATACAGATGACGGTGATGAAAGTATGAAAAAAGATAGCAGAAGAACTGATGACTCAGAAAGCCAAGTGAATGAAAAAGCAGTTTTTAAAGAAATTGAAAATGTAGTTGACAATGATCAGACTATGGACAAAGATATCAGAGAAATCAATTATACAGAAAATCCAGTGAATGAAAAAGAAGTTTCTAAAGAAACTGAAAATTTAGTGGACAATGATCAGACTATGGATGAAGATATCAGAGGAATCAATGTTACAGAAAATCAAGTGAATGAAAAACATGTTACTATTGAAACAGAAAATGTTGACAATAATCAGACTATGGACGAAAATAGCAGAGGAATGAATGATACAGAAAGTCCAGTGAATGAAACAGAAGATTCTAATGAAATTGAAAATGGAATTTACAATGATGAGACTATGGACGAAGATATCAGAGGAATCAATGAAAAGCCAGGGAACGAAAAGGAAGTTTCTGAAGAAATTGTAAATAGAGTACAAATTGCTAATCAGGGTGAGAAAGAAGATAAGAGAAGATTTATTATAACAGAAGAAGACAGTGACAAGAATATATTTGATGACTTATTTATAGAACTTGATTTGAAGGATGAAATGGAGCAAAATAACGAAGAAGACGTTAATGCTGATAACGAAGATCAACAAATACCAAATAACAACTCAGTCTTCGATGATCGCGCCAGTATAAGTGACGTTACCGATGACGACAGTGTCTTACCGCTTTTTAACCCAGATACTTTTGATAGGGAGCAAACTATTAAAGAATTAATACTTCACGCTTGTAAAAAATACAAAATCCCAGTACCCAAAGAGTATAAAATACCTAAGGAACCTAAACCTAGGAAAAGAAAACCCAATACATTTGGCGATGAGGAAACACCCATAGAACTCAGAAAAAGAGCTAAAGTGGATAAGTTCGAAGCCAAAAAGAAAGTAGATGAATTAGTAAGTGGTTACTATAGCCTAAAAGAATCAGATTTAATTAATCAAATGCAGGAGGCAGTCAGTTTAGCTATAAGAAACAATCAGTTTGATAGTTTATTGAATGTTAATCAAAATGAATCAGCAAACCTGAATATAGAACAAGCTAGCGATGCATTAACCAGAGCAAGTTCTTTTTTAAATAGCAATGTAGAAAATCAGTCAAATATAACTCTACAGAATCAATCAAATGTAAACCCACAAAGTCTTTTAGATCAAACTGAGAAGGTTCCAAATCAAGACCAAACAGATGATGTAGAAGAAAACATAGATGAACATTGGGAAGCAAAAGTGTTTGAGGGAGAAGAAGAAATGAAAGTAGACGATTTAATTCCGAAAGGCGATCCCAAGTTTGACGAAGAAAAGTATGATGTGAATCAATTATACATTAAAATAAAAGCTGAAGAAGAAGATGACCTATTCAATTTGCAAGATCCTAAACTAGAACAAATCCTCAACCAAAAGATAGACCAGTGTAAAGATAATGCCCAATTTCAGCATCTAAAACCTGTACATCTGATTCCTGTTAAAACGAAATTCGATAATGATGATTCAGAGGACGAAATACCATTGAATTTTTTACAGGAAGAAAAAAGATTGCTCGAAGAAAAAGTTTCATGGGAAGATAATTTCGAACCTTTGCTAAACAAAGAAAATGTGTTAGAATTTAAATATTGGTTCAGGCATTACGATGAAGATTTTATGACGCGGTCAATGGACTGGCATAAAAAGTTTGACGAGGAGTTAAAAGAGAATACTCCAAGCAGTTTCTATTTCGTCATAAGAGAGTGTGCCGCTATTTTGGATTGCACCACTTTCTCTCTCTACAAACACATGCAGAATTTGGAAAAGTATATTAGGGCAAGGGCGAAGTATACCGATTAAAGAAGATGGATATACAGTGGCAGCAAGGAAAACCTGCTCAGATTCCTGATGGAGATTTGAAGACAAATCCCAGCAATAAAATGAAAATGTGGTGAAGTTCCATAAACAATGAGACACCTAGTATCTTGTCCTGTGTGCCCTGATGCCTGCGCACAACAGGAAATAAATGGAGGATAATAATATAGCACCATACTTGTCAAGGAGTAGATAAGTTTAGGCCGACTCAGTATAGATTAGCATTGGCTTCTTTTTGCTTCTTCTTGAATCGATGATTTTGTCCAACCAGTACGTTGCAACCTGGACAGCTCTATCATTTGCTGGCTTCATGTCCTGGAGCGTGCAGTTAGTTGTGCACATCGGCCAGGAGACGTGAGACATCCTGTGTTGGGGCCACTTGGGGCTCCACACCAGCATTGTATCCGAGATGGCTCGATTATACCCCATATAGCCAAATTAAGAAGCTAAGAAGAATAATAAAGATGGTAATAATTCCAGCCCAGAATACACAGAAAAAGAAAACATGAGAGAAACTTCTGATTATTATAGCATGAAACACTCGAAATCGATTGAGATTTTTGGCCTCAAGTATAGTTTATAATTAGTATCTTAGGCATAGCATAATCAGCCTATAATGTTCCCACTACTGGGACACAGGTCTTCTCTCATAGAGAGCGAATGGGCTATAATCCACCACGCGGGCCCAGCGTCGCCGCGTCGGTTGGTCTTTTAACTTTTATTAGTAGCATAGCTTTTATTAGTTTCTAGTTGATAAAAGCAACCTGTGATTTTAATGTGATAAGAAATATATTGCGCACTTTCTTAGCATGGGCGTTGCCAGAGGCAGCGTTGGGGGGGGGGGGCTAGCTGCTCCCCCCTTTCTACAATGAGAGTTATTTTTTCACACGTCTTATCGACCGTGCTAGAATCGCTGTTTGTTTTTATGAACTATTAATGTTATGATCCTTACAACTTTTAAGGTCATATCGCACTTATATAAAAACCATTTTTAAGATATCAACTTCAAGAAATAAGTATATCAACGCGTGTTTCGCCTGTGTAAAAAATACCAAGTAAGTAGGTAATCATCATTGTAATTTATGTTATGTTTATTTTATAAGTACAGTAAGTAGGCAATTGTTTGTTAAATAAATTAGTCATAAGGTAATTTATTGTACAATTTTAAAAGTGAGACCCTATTTAAATAAATTAATTCTCTGCACTATCAAGTTTTTTTATAAATCTCCGATTCATGAAGTAGGTATGTAAACCTGTCTATAGCTTTGTAGCCCCTTGTTGACCTAGGTGTTTGTCTGCTTTCCGGACTATCCTATGCCTTTTAGTGTAAGGCCTACAACAGTGAATACTAAAGACACCCGCTGCGAGGTTCGACCCTCACCATGGCGTCACCCTATCTCATTCTGGGGGAGGTCAGCATGGAACAGGCTGGATCGCATTACACGGTGTAAAAGCTTAAAGACTTTATATATTTTTTCATATTAGCTCTAAAAAGTTCCAATGCAAAGCACTGGCTGACTTGCTGTTTGTAGTTAAATAAAAATAATTTGAAATAGGTTGTCAAGTAATTACTAATAACAGAAAATCGTTTGCGAATTGTTATAAAATGATAAGGAATAAGTGTGGTGCTTTGTTACGTACGGCTGTTTTGCCGTCTAATGTCTTGAAACGGGATTTCGCGCAAGTGGGCCATATAATTTCGACTCCCCCAAGAGTGAAGTGTTCTCTTGCCGTAAGTTCAATGTCGCGGATAAAGTTGATAGCGCGATGTAGGAACAGCCAATTAGTTCGCATGTGTTGCGGTAGATGTCGCTGTCGCCACAAACTTATTCTTATAACCTAGTGGTCGAAAGTAAAACCTGCATTAACAGGGGGGCGATAAAGTTGAAAATCTATTACTGAAATAAATTTGATTGATTGTAGAGGCTAAATGTGCTGGTTCTACCTGTCTATCTGTACCTGGCGTGTTTCGAACCCACAACAGCAGGGCGTATCTTTTTAAATCTCAGTGGTTATCATAGTGTCCATCGATTAATTGTCAAAAGTTAGTGTACCAAACCATAACCATTTGACAGTTAATCGATGAACACCATGATATAAAAAGATACGCAATAGCCCTGTTGAACAGTAAAACTGGCCTGGATCACGAGTTCACGACTACTCTCTTTCTCTCTCTCTGTCAGTCTCTCTTGTCGATGATTATAATAATATAGAACAGTTTTGATTTTATTTGTTATTGTTCATTTTTTAGGAGAAGTGTTTGCATATTTTATTTATGCACGTAGTATGGTTGGGACCGGTGGCCTACTTCCATACCCAATTGAAGTGTTGGCGGCGGTTCTACATCGGAGACAAATAACGTCTTGTTAATTGATGTTGGAAGTGTACTACTATTGGTTAGAATGAGAATGGTAATAAAGTGGATTTAAATACCTACGTTTTTGTTTTATTTATCATATAGCCAATGTTTCGAGTATTGTCAGGAACTCAGAAATGTGTATATTTTTCAATAATAGAGAGATTTAAGTGTCGGCTTAAAAAGCCACACAGGTACCTACAATATTTGAGATTACCAATGGAGAATGTTTTTCAAAAGTTTATTGTAGAAAAAGTGAATTATAGCTAGGTCCCAATCGGTTCTGAAATCAGTTTGAAGTAAGTATTCTAGTTTGGTAGTTTTTTTTTATATTAAAGAACATTACAAGATTTTCTCAACCGATGTCGATGCAAGGAACCAGCTATGCACTAGCGCCATTACAGTTTCGCGTTGCCATCCTCATTGATAACTTGTGAATGTACTATGTGTCAAAAGTGTGACATGAAAAAAAATCCCCTATTGTTTATGAATTGTGTTGTGTTTCTTTCGTTACCGCTTGTTTTTACTGTTTAGTTGTTTACCGATAACGTAACACAATTGCTGCAAAATGAAAGAACCTAAATCCACGCAGTCTCCAATAGAGGATTTAGCAGAGTTACGAAATTATTTCGTTTCACACAATCTAGTTCGTGAATACATTGCCCATTCTTCCAAAGTGCACTCGGTCGGTTGGTCCTGTGATGGTAGACGACTGGCATCAGGCTCATTTGATAAAAGCGTTGCTATATTTTCGCTAGAAAGAAATAGACTTGTAAGTATAGCTGTTAAATCAAGTTAAAATACTGTTTGTGGTTATAAAATAAAGTAAGGTTATGTTTTTGTAGTGTTGTATGAAAATGTTCATAAATTTACGTTTTTCCAATTTTTTAGGTGCAAGACTTTGTATTCAGAGGCCACACAGGGTCTGTTGATCAACTGTGCTGGCATGCTTCACATCCTGACCTCCTAAGTACAGCTAGTGGAGACAAATCTGTTAGAATATGGGACACAAGGTATATCGTTTTTTCAATAGGCTTTTTGAGCCAATCCAAGGTTCTCAAAAGTACCACAAAACATTCTCCGATTCTTCCCAAAAGAACATAATAAATCTAAGACAATTTTCATACAGTCAAAGCTGAGGTTAGGCTTCTAAGGGTACAAGTGAAATAATTATGTTCCTTAACAAAATACAAATAGAACAATAGTTTAAACTCGAGCGCTTAATTGGTATAGTAGTTGTAAGTGCTTCTGCTAAACATGAGGTCATAAGTTGGATTCCCAAGTTCTTTTTTTTTTTAATATGTTGTTTGGTCTCAGCCCAGAGTCTGAATTTGTGCCTGGTAGATAGGAATAGACTTTCCTTCTATTATTCAATTGTATGTGACATGAATAGAAATGTCCTTAGGGGATTAAACACCAGCTAAATTTCAGTGGCTATCATAGTGTCCATCGATTAACTGTCAAATGGTTCCGTTTGTACCAAACCAAAACCATTTGACAGTTAATCAATGGACACTATGATAGCCACTGACATTTAAAAAGATATGCAATAGCCCTGCTGATCCTATGTTATTTTTAACTGCTGATACACCACTCACCCTTAATACAAACAAAATACGTGACAATTACAGAACACACAAATGTGCAGCGACCATAGCCACAAAAGGAGAGAACATCAACATAGCGTGGTCACCTAACGGTAGCACCATTGCCGTTGGTAACAAGGAGGATCTTGTCTCTTTTATAGACACCAAGACTTATAAAGTGGTAGGTTAATAATTAACTTTCAGTTTCAAAGTTACAACTGCTCAGTATTTGAATATCTTGGTAGTTGTATGTATGGTTTGAATGCAGATCAACAACAAAAGGACATCTTTCATAATTTTTTAGGTAACTTTAGTTCAGGGATCCACTTTCTGGCCATACCAAAGGTTAAAAAAAACATAACACTCTTGTTTTTGGGGCAGTCGTGTAATAAGAACTTACCGGCTTACTCGAAGCCAAATGGGCTTCATAGCAGTATAGTAATGTTAATGATACTATTAGTACACTTCCAAGAGCAACGAAGCAACCAAATACCACTATAACTTTAAAAATCACATGTTTTGTTTTCTGTGCAATAATTAAAACTGTTTTCTTTCTTATAAATTCCATTTTCTCTTTTATAACCGTGTTTTTAATTATTGCAATTTTAGTAAATGTTAACAAATCAACTGCTTTGTGTTTCCTCAGGTAGTAGAAGAACAGTTCAACTTTGAAGTAAATGAGATCTCCTGGAACAACACATCAGATTTGTTCTTCCTCACAAACGGACTTGGTTGTGTACACATATTGTCGTAAGTTTCATATAAACTTATTTTAGTGCTTGAAAGACTTAATTTTGTAGCTCATTCTGTTACTTAAAGAGAACTTAATACTAGTTTTATGTTAGAGACTAATTGCAGTGCTCAGATATATTTAATGATTACTTAAGCCGTCACTTAGTAAAGATTTGAGATACTTTTGATGACAAAACTGGCAAAAAGCTCTCTGAGTGCGGCAAAACTAGTAGTGTTAAAATGAAAGTTACAATATTTTCAATACCTAACTTAGTACTGAATATTTCCATCCCACTTCTCTATAAAAATCGAATGCCTTGTTTGTCTAGTGGTCACAAGCGCGGGTGCTGAGCATAAGGTTTGATTCCCGGGTCGGGCAAAGTGTTATTGGGTTTCCCCTAAAAGAATTTTTCAGTAGCAACCACAGAACCTGGATAATGCCCGTTTGATGGTAATAGACTCGCCCCCTATAACATGGGGCTTATAAATAAACTCTCAAATAAATGTATGACTACAGATAGTTGTTCCGGGTCTGGGTGTCTGTGTATGTGAGTTTAAATGTTTGTGAACGCACCCACAATACAGGAGAAACTCTTAAGGGGCAACAAATTCAAAAAAAAAAAGAATCAACTGGCGAAATGTGGGTATCTTATTAGGTACACCTTTGCTTAACTCTTCAGGGATTACAGGCGTGATGTTATGTGTTATGCTCTCTTTAAAATTAATTGTTTTTCCCAGGTACCCATCTCTGGAGCTCCAAACAGTACTAAAAGCACACCCGGGGACCTGCATCTGCATAGAACATGACCCCACCGGGCGTTACTTCGCCACAGGCTCCGCTGACGCTCTCGTCTCGCTGTGGGACGTCAACGAGCTTGCTTGTCTTAGGGTGTTCTCGAGGTAAGAGAGAAACCGGAATAATAAATCATTATCATCCTCATTTCAGCCGAAAGACGTCCACTGCTGGACATAGGCCTCCCACAAGTGTCGCCACATTGACCGGTCCCGTGCGTCTCTCATCCAGCGGGTCCCCGCAACCTCCACCAGGTCATCGGTCCACCTAGTGGGAGTCCTTCCAACGCAACGTCTTCCGGTTCGCGGTCGCCACTATAGAACTATTCGGCCCCATCGGCCATCCGTTAATGTTAAAAAATGTTGAATAAAATGTATGCGAAAAGTTTTGGACGTGAATTCAATATTGGTAATAGTAGTAAACAAAAAAAAACTAATTAGTCCGTCAGATAGATTACCAAAAAATATTGGACACGTATTTTTTATTTTTGCACGTAAACAAACAATGAAGACGGTACAGTTTACTAAACCGAATACAATTCTTGTTACAGACTGGAATGGCCGGTGCGCACACTTTCGTTCAGTTTCGACGGCCGCCTCCTGGCGTCTGCCAGCGAAGACCACATCATAGACATAGGAGATACTGAGACTGGTAAGTCTAGACTAACTATTTATGATATTTTGTAAACTACCACCGGTTTTCCTGCAATTAATATTTCATTTTTCTGTCTATGGCAGACCACTGCTAGATAATAAAGGCCTTTTTTATGTTTTCCCACAACACAAATGGTCCTTCGCTTTCACCCAGAACCAATGGGGCTATACTGGTTCAACCCAATTAGATTTACAAATTTCCATTCTTTCTTTATTGTGTGAATTCGTGTGGTTAGCGGCTAACCTGGTATCTGAGATTTTACATGCCACCCGTGAACCTCTTGGTTTTACATGCTGTCGAGAAATATCTCCCAGGTATGGTGAGTTCCCCCTTCTTTCACCGAAGCAAGTGATAATTATACAATGCGCATATGAATCCGAAAAATCAGGAGCGTGTCTTGAGTTCGAACTCGAGGCCTGTGACTTAGCAGTCATAAGTCATTTATTCATTTGTTTAACATAGGTACAATAATGGTAATATGTAGGTAATAATGAGAGCGCTATGTTATGCCAGAGAGCGTACAAATGTTTTTTGGTAGAAAATAAATCAAGGCAGACAACTCAAAATAGTTAAATTAAATAATCCTGAACATTAGAAAAATAATTATTAAAGAATGACATACTACAAATTAACTAATAATAAAAATAGCAATATAAATCAAAGTAAAGAAAAAGAGAAAAGTAAAATTAAATTTTAATAGTCATGTGATCATGTCAAAACAGTCCCAACAGTCCCAACAGTCTCAGCTTTTATTGCTTAATTTTCCATGTAACCGCTGAAACAAGATAACGATAGTGTTTGGATTTTGTTTATACTAAAATCTAGCTTTTGTATCTTGGCCTATCCCCATGAGAAAAAAGTGTGACCTGTTTCTAACTGTGAACTTTCACCTTTTTCCATGGGGGAAGCCAGAAACACCTACGACGATTCATAAATACATTCCATTATCTAATGACTAATTTCCTCTTTAGGTGAGAAAGTAGCAGAGATACCGGTCCAAGCTTCAACGTTCACAGTAGCATGGCATCCGTCGCGGTACCTCGTGGCCTTCGCGTGTGAGGACAAGGAGCCTCCAGAGAGGAAGAGAGACGCCGGCAACCTCAAGCTTTGGGGCCTGCCTAATTCTAGCTAGACTTTAAGTACAGATATAAGCTGCCCAGGAGTAACCTAAGCTGTGGGGACTGCCTAATTGTGGCTAGACTTTAAGTACTGATCAGCTCGACATACTACTATACAGGGTGTAAATCAACCCATCACACAGCGGCGTCAACCAAGCATTCTATACATCAAACTAAGTACCCCTACGCAAAAATTATTGGTGGGAAACAACTTTTTTTTTTGGGTCAAAAATCACATTTTACGGTAAAACTCAATGTAGCACTGTTAAAACATTGTGGTAGTGGATGCTTTGAATAGTAAACGGATCACAGAGGTAATTTAATTAAATTTATAACCTAAAAAATTTGGAACTTTGACCCCCAATATCTCCGTAACTAGGAGGTTCCCAGGTATGGTCTAGAACAAAAAAAGTATCGCAGTGGTGGGGAGAACAAGTGCCCTTTGTTTGCGTTAAGAGTACTTTTACACCCTAAATAGTAGCATTTTCGTGTAGGCTCGCGTAGGCACACGTCCTCACGCTCTTGCTAGCCTTATTTCGCGCCGTCTCAAAGCTCATTTCTACGGGGTTTCCATGAGGTCTTAATTAAAGCAGTTTTTTTTTTTTTTTAACTTTGCCCCACACTAGAAATTTCTCCTGTATCATGGGTGCCTTTACAAAAATTTAAACTCACATACACAAATACCCAGACCCGGAACAACTATCTGTAGGCCATACAAATATTTGTTCCGTGCGGGGATCGAACCCGCGACACGCAGCGCAGCAGTCCAATCGCTCCGCCACTGCGCCAACCGTGTCGTATTGTTTTACTGCAATTTCAGTGCGGGAAACCGATAGAGCTATTCAGGGTGTCTAGTCACCTCTTTTTCACACTTCTTCTTAGCGTGTCGATGATAATTTAAATTTAGTCGGCCCCATTGATATAAAAACTAAAGATACGGTCGTCCGAACATTTGCTCGACGCGTTCGCCATACAGAGAATTGGTGTAGTCTGCTCGTTAACGTAACCTTGTATAAGCGGCGTGGCATTTTCGAGGTTTATAGAACATAAATAAAGCTTTTAATAAAATTTACGACCGCACCCGAAGAGAGCCGATCGTGGACTAGTTCACTTCGGCTGAGGAAAGACCTTATTGGGACCACGTTTGTGGCGTCATTTTAACATGCCGTCCGCCCAGTCCTTACGCAGTAATATATAAGTCAATGGTCGGCCCAAAAGGCGACGAGTTTAGCACTTTCAGTAGCGTCCATCATCTTCTGTGATGTGCAAGCAACGGGACAAGCAGGACATGATATCAAGTGTCCCATCATTTGTGGGGCAAAACCACATTCGCACTCCAGGACCAAGTCATCTATAAATCTCCACATTGGAATAAGATTAATACAATACTGCTTTAAGGCGTCATGGTCACCCGTCGGGGCTGCGGGTTGTTCGCAAGAGATACCGCGGCCTCGACATGAAGGGCTAAGAAGGAACATGGGTGGTTTTTAGTCAGTAGAAGTCTGACACTCCCTTTCGCTCTGCCCAAGAGCCAGAGGGGTTATTTGATGATTTCCTAACCCCCAAAAAAAAAAAAAAAAAAGGCGTCATGGTCAGGGGAGATTAGAAGAAGAAAACGTGTTGCGCCGACTCCAAATAGAATGGGATAAGGGTAGGAAGATGATAATATGATGGTAGGCCACATGCTCTTGGTGTTCATTGCGACCAAATGAGGGTTGAGCCAGCGCGAGGAATTTTCCGTTCTGCTTGAACTGGCGTTAAGAGACAACCTGACAGTTTTCTTAAGAAAGTTGTTGTAATAGTTAGAATATTAGTTATAGGAAAACTATTTTTGTAAGATACGTTAGTAATATTTTTCTTAAGGCGTCTTGTGTTAAAATAAAAGTATAATGTAAATACATTCGAGTGTGTGTAAGGACAAGAATTTAATAAAATGACACTAAAATAATTAATTTCTTGGTTTTATTAATTTCAAAGTTATTCAAAAGGTACATTAACATAGTTACCTGTTCATAGAAATATACAGAAACTAGCGCTATTATTCGAGTTAGCATTGCTAATAAAATAGAAGATTTTGGACAAATTATACACTATCACAACACGTGCATCATTTAAAAATGATTATTTGCCTAGAAAACTTAACAAAAAAATTGTGACATCATCAAAACTAGCACATTTAGGGTCAACTCACACCGAAACGCGACGCGACGATACTAGAAGAGGCCAGTGATTTCGCGCTGCGCCGCGCGCCGCCGCGAGGCGCAGCGCTGCATGGTGCAACGTATTCTGAATACTCACAATGAAATGTGTATCTTTTCTCGTAGAAAATAAAGTTGTATTTTGAGTCGCTCTTTTAAAGTGTGCGCGCAGCGTCGCGTCGCGTCTCGGTGTGAGCTGACCCTTAGAAGTAACTATATAAACAACTTTCACAAACCTTATGAATTCCTACCTTCACCCGTATTGTAATAGTACCTCATCATCTGCCTAGCCTTTATTGTAATAGTACCTACCTACCTAAAAAAAAGCCATGCTTCGCATGCAAAGTCGTCACTGTCCACCACTGGTAGGCAAGCCGGTGTTGGACAACGCGAAACATCGAAAAAAAAGCAGGTTTTTTTTCCCCGCCTATCTTCCACGTTTCTATTTTTAAAAAAAAGCAGCCACTCGTTAAAAGCTGACTAGCTGGTATGAACTCAAATAACTTTTGAATGAGACAACATCTTCTAAAGCGTTTCCGAGATGTACCTATGCTATCAAGATAGGCAGGCAAGGGCGTCATACAAAAATATTCCATACCCTTTGTAGTCACAGATTGCACAACAAATGGAGTACTCAAATAATCAGCACAAAACTACTATACGAAAAGTTGTCAAAATATGGTTCTAACCACTCATATTCAAAGTATACAAAAAAAAAAACGAAAGTCGTGATTCGTTAAATAAGATGCCCTAAACCGGGTCTGCAAAGTCGAAAATAGATTGTGATTTTTCAGTGTATTTGTTTTTTCTTCTTTCTATTTGCTATGAATTGCTAGTGCGGTTTTTTGGTAAATTCTAAATTTTAAAAATCCCTCATCAGTTCATCACCAAGCCTCAACTTGGAACCGTCCGGAATCTTCCATATCTTTCAGCATCCTCTTAGCTTCATCCATGGCATATCCACCAGTTTTGCTGATCACATCCTCGATGAAGGCATCGCGGACGTTGTCGGGCATGTTCTTCGCGTTGCCTGATATGTAGATGTAAGCTTGATTGGTGACTAACTTCCAGAGAAGCTCCCTGTGTTCTGCTATTTTGTGTTGGACGTAGCTGTTGGGGAAAAGTAACATTTCACGAGGGAAGCAAAAGTATACACTAAATTAAATTGCATTATAGTAGACAGCTCGTCGGTATTTTATATTTTGTTGGTTTCGCCGTCATAACATTACGGTGTAACAACAACCAGCGGATTGACGACCTTCAAGGTCCTCAAAGTCAACCACGCAATTTATATCATCATCAACAGCCGGCAGCCGTCCACTGCTGGACATAAGCCTCCTCAATCGTACGCCACTCAACTCGATTCTCAGCAACTCTCATCCAATTGCCCTGCTACCCAACGAAGATCGTCTCCACCGAGCCTGGGTCTAACTAGGCTTTTAGCCTCTTGATTGGGCCCATTGTGCGTGATTGCATCTCATACTTACACTTTATCTTCCTGATCCCTTGAGAACGCACAGTACAAACTAAGCTTCTCCTCCTTCACCATTCTTTCCAGTTCCTCTCTACAGTGGAAATCTCTCTCCTTATAGCGGCACCCAAATATCAAGTGGAGGGCATCTTTGTTGGCAGTGCGTTGCACTTCCCTTTCTTGTAGGAGGGAGCGGAAGGGAGCTAGACCGGTGCCTGGGCCGATTAGAATGTGAGGTGTGTTCTGGAAATATGATAGTTTAGATATTAGGACTTGGTGTTAAAATTGAGTCTGAACTGCTAGGTTATTAGTGCGAATATACATGTCCAAATGTTTTAAGTGTCAAATTAAACTACTTTGGCCTATGTCCAGCAGTGGACGTCTTATGGCTGAAATGATGATGAATGATGAAACTACTTTTCGATTTAAAGACTACAATTTTAACTGGGTGATTACAAATAAAACTGGCCAAATGCGAGTCGGATTCGCACATACAGGGTTCCGTACCATCGTAGCAGGGAAGCTCTCTTTCATTTGTATTATTTGTTGTTACAACAAAACAACAACAGAAATACATATTTTGTGATAAGTTTGTTTTTCATAGTGTTTGTATGAATGACAAAGTTATATTTGTGGTTTTAAAAAAAATCCCGTGTGACTGACGGTTTAGAACTCACATCATCTTTCGGAAACACAAGTGTCCCTGCTTTAATCCATCCATAGACACGATCCCCGACTTTCAAAGTCTTCAGCCAATTCGAAGCCAAGCCAAGCCGAGGTTTCTTCAA
Organism: Diarsia brunnea; assembly: GCA_949774965.1. Classification (NCBI taxonomy): domain Eukaryota; kingdom Metazoa; phylum Arthropoda; class Insecta; order Lepidoptera; family Noctuidae; genus Diarsia; species Diarsia brunnea. Next base: position 2,478,886 of record OX459019.1, read on the forward strand.
CTTTGTATGATAATGTACCACGGCCACTAGTAAGTCGATATTCTGACCCTCTGAGGGTAGAGCACTGCTGGCTATCGAGAAGGAACGAGGCTTGATGGTTGAGAATAACTCGAATAATACTTCAAGAGTTAACTTTGAAGCTGATTTGTGGAAGTCGTGGAGGACCTGGAACACAAAAGTATTAAAACAAAATTCCAGTCTTTTTGGCACATTAGCGTTGAGGAGCAGTTTTTCGATGCCCTTTTATAGTTTCTTGTTAGTTTATTTAAAAGTTTTAAATTAATGTATAAAGTTAATTTACTCTATTAAATAAATACCTTTAACTTATTAACTAATATAAAATTATTATTAATCCTAAAACGGGTTTTTTGCTATTTATTTTGAGTTTTCAATATTTCGGTTTTTAATATTTTAGCTTCTTCCAAAACACTAAGAAGTGGTGAAGGGCGGGCGTAATCTTCGACTTTCAAAAAGTGGTATTACCTACCTACTTATTTATCAGTATAATTTAACCAACGACACGGTCCCCCAAAACGTCTGTTTTGCGTTCGATGGAATTGGTATACTTAGATGTTACAGGCGTTACAGCTCTTAAAAAGTAGACGGACATGTTGTCCTGCCAACTGAAACTGCCATTCAAAATCTTTTAATTTTAAAACACTCACCTCTAAAACCGTTCTTTTCGGCCGCCTACAATAATTAAGCCAGTCCTCCTGTCCTTCGGGGGAGCTGAGTTCAACACACTTTTCTCTTTCTAGCTTATCGTCGGACAACTGCGCGAGAAGAGAAAACATGTATTGCGTCGGGTAGCAGTGGAGGTCCCAGTATTGTTCCGCTATTTCGTATAGTGTGTGCGATTGTTTTAGGAAGTCGGGGACAGGCATGTCTGGAATAAATGTTTATTTCGTGCAGTGAAAGTCTTTTGACTACTTAGTACTCCATTCATTAGCTCATCTGTGGTCCGTTTACAAGATAGTTCAACTGTGTTTACGGTGGTTCCAAAGTACCCTACTGCTACGTCAATCTTTGATACCGTTTATGCATGGTCATAAAATATTATAAGTAATTTTATAAAAAAGTCCCGAATGACCGTTTTCACTAACTTAGGGGATAGAGGGTAATGGGAGCCAGAGGGTAATTGGAGCGGTGCAACTAGAGACCTTTTATTGAACTTTTTCCTTAGTAGGCTCCAATTCCCCCCGTCTCCCCTACTGCGGTACTCAGAGATATTTAATGATTACTTAAGCCGTCACTTAGTAAAGTTTGTCATCCAAAAGATTGACATACTTTTGGATGACAAAACTGTCAAAACCTTTACTAAGTACCTAATGGCAGTAATCATTAAAGCTCTCTGAGTGCGGCTGTAAGTCTTATTATTTAAGTACAGCCTTAATATTCATGAAAACGCCCGCATAAACAACAAATTAGGAAGCCTCGCTTGTCAGCGGTCCCTACATAAACGGGCGCAGGGCTCTCTCCGTGTCTGCGGCGTCGGGTGAATCTTGCCCTGCCGACCACAGTGTGCGTTGGCCTTTATGCTTAATTCATACAACTTCAGGTAAAAGGCATTTTTGTTCCTACGCGGCTACGCATTAAAAGATGGGCACTAACTGCCGCACTCAGAGAGCTTTAATGATTACTTAAGCCATCACTTAGTAAAGGTTTTGACAGTTTTGTCATACAAAAGTATGTCAAACCTTTACTTAGTGACGACTAAGTAATCATTAAATATCTCTGAGTACCGCTGTAAGTTTCTGTGACACAACATGACGGGAGGCCTTCATCATCACCCTAGCCTTTTCTCAACTATGTTGAGGTTAGGTTTCAGTCTAACCGGATACAGCGAAATAACTATTATTTTACATGGGACCACTGCTGAACTAATCTCCACAAGTCACTACGATACCTCTTGGTAAGACTGACATGGTTCGAAACACCACGCTGCCTTCCAAAACGGGCATAGTGGACGTTGACAAGAAGGCTGCTAGGCTAAATGGATGAATGCATGGATGGGTCAGATCACGACAGTCGCCTGACGCAAAAAAAGTCATCATTAAAAAAGTAATCATTTATCCTCTTCCTACCATATCCTCGTTGCTGAGGAACAGTCTTTTGGCGGCAGTGTTCTTATATGTGATGTATGTAGCAGTAATAAGTAATTGTGGGTACATTGATATTGTATAATATGAAGTATCGTGGGTACTTAGCTTTACTTGTCAATGATTTGGTCAGTCATTATAGGTACGTTGCATCTAACCGTGACTACGTCTATTATTTATTCCCGTATTTCGAGTGCTTCCACCCAAGAATTCTTCAGTATCAATCTCTAGACATTGGAATTTATATGTTATTTCCACTAGTTTCGTATAAATTGAGCCGGCCAAAGAACAGGTGGCGAGACGATCTGGACGCGAGGGTTACTTCGAAAAGGCACGGGAATTGAACTTTTGGAAGAAATTGGAGAGGGCCTTTGCCTTTTAGTGGAATACCTATAGCAAGTCTGTTTAATATAATAAAAAGTCGTCTTTTAAAAAAGTAATCATTTATTATCATTCCTCCTCCTGCCACCCATCCTCGTTGCTAAGGAACCGTCTCTTGGCGGCAGTGTTCATGTAGGGGCGCAGCGCCCATTCCGTGTCGGCCGCGTCAAGTGAGTCTAGTGTACCCAACTTTATCTCGTACAACTTCATTTGGAAGCGGGGACCGATCTCTGATAATTCTATTTCTTTGCCAGCCTGGAATGTGGAAAATAAAATGGATTAATTGAGTGTTCGACGTATTTTATTGATTAAAATAGAGGACGGACCCTCTGGGTATTAGTATCGTATTGGAGGTGTTCGTGGCTGTTATTAGGGTCAAGGTGCACACCCATTACATAACAAGTTTCCTCCGTACCTCGGAAAACACTTTCAAGGCTTGTATTTATGCCCGTCGGGGCTGCGGGTTGTTCGCAAGAGATACCGCGGCCTCGACATGAAGGGCTAAGAAGGAACATGGGTGGTTTTTAGTCAGTAGAAGTCTGACACTCCCTTCCGCTCTGCCCTAGAGCAGGAGGGGTTATTTGATGATTTTCCACCCACCAAAAAAAAAAAAGTGCTATGATAGATAACCGCTATGATAAGGGCGTCTACATACCTTCCTGTAAGTATGTTGTCTGAAGCAGATATAGTCGTCGTTGTTCGCGAAGGTGATCACTCTCTTGGAGTCAGGCTTCGGAACCGGGAACAGGTACTTTAGTATACTCATTGCTCTTAGACCTGCAGACAATGAATACAGGTTAAAAACTTGTTGATACATGATTGTAAAATAATCAACTGAAAAATCTGGGCCTAAGAAATCGAGTCGTACAAAAGCGTGCTGGTTTGACGATATCGTCCTGCAATGCTATGGTTTGGTACAAAATGGAACCATTTGACAGTTAATCGATGGACACTATGATAGCCACTGACATTTAAAAAGATACGCAATAGCCCTGCAGATCGCGATATATGGATGTATATGAGTCGCACAAAACAGACAAATTGGTTGAAGAAAGGGGAGACCTATACCCACAGTGGGTGATTCCGGGCTGAAATTATGAGATGGTTTGTAGAATTGTAGCATAGGTATTTTTATTTGGTGTCTGTTGACTGGTAACACCCTTACTAGGCTTGCTGTCTAAAGTTCATCTGTCAATAAAAGTCTTTCTACAGACTGACGCACAAATATTGACTTACCAAGCTCAGTCTTAAAGTTATGGAACACGAGATGCGGGAACTGTTCGCTCATGGGTCCGATGTCGGGGATGTCGTGGCGCATCACCACGCCTGACAGTGTGAACGATGCTGTAGGCCCGTAGGGCAGGTGGCAGATTACCTGCGGATGAGATCAGTGGTTATTTAAAGTGCTTAGAGAAGTTTTTTTTGTTCTCATCTGCTATTCAGTTATCCCTGACTATGATCAGATGTGTGGAAGGAGGAATAACATTTTACTGAATTAGAACCAATGTCCAAATTCTACTTAATCAGGTAGCACTATATCAGTCGCATTTGTGTTTCTTGAGTCTTAGTGTATAAACATCATAGTATGGTGACAGCACTGTTGCTGCAGCGGCTGAGTGTCTGGCTAACGTGTGTTGCTTTAAAAAACAACTTTACTAGTTGGTAGTAAATTCGAATTTGCAAGCAGTGTACACATAATTTTTTTGGAGGTTTTTTAAAATTCTGAGTATACTATATCTTGGTTTCTTATATATGGGAGTGGTACATAAACTCACCAAACTATCAGGCACACCTCTATGCTCATGCACCACAATAAAGTCGGTGACCTCATTGGCGCGACATGCATGTATCAGCTGGGACATCTCATAACCACCGCGGTTCATGCGTTGACTGTTCGGAAATATTAACCTGGGAAGAAAGTTATGATATTTTAGTATGTGATCTTTAACTCATTTTCTGGTAATATTTTTACAGTACAGTTGCCATCACAGGGTTGCCTAAAGCCTGCATCAGTCCGTTTAATGTCAAGTGCCTGCTTGTCATTTGACAATATCAAAAACGTTCACGAAAAAATTTTTTTATGAAAATATTCCCAACATCTACTTTGTCAGTATTTTAAACGTCTTTGATTATGAACTAGTTAATAAAAAAATTAAGAGCAATCAACAAACCCACCTAAGTTCTTTAACAAACATCTTGAGCCTGGCACTGGGCTCTCGTGAGGTGGTGATCATAATCTTAGGATCCTCCACACCAGCATATCTGTACTCATCGTCCTGTGAGCTCTGTGTGTTGGCACCACCACTGAAACTGCCTATTACTGCTGCTCTTTCTGGACCTAAAATGATGGGAACGAATTGTATTAGTTAGTCTTGGTGAAAGAAACAGGAAGAGTATGTTTAGATTGAAGCATGTAGCAATTTTTTGTGCGTACACTCCATGAGGAGTTCTTGTATGTATGTGTACTTTCCAGCTTTTAGAGTCAAATAAAAAATATCTGGAGGTCTTTGTAAAAGCTTGTAAAGTCTGGTTTATCATGCTGTCTCATTTTTGGCCTAAAATCGCTAAGGTACCATAAACTTCATTTGAAAGAAGCATGCCATGTTCCATGAGATGAAATAAAACTTAGGTTATGTTAGTATTTAGTAAACAAACAAATAAAATACTCAATTGCTAATAAATTAACCCAAAACTTACCTTTATCTTCATAGTCAATTCTTTTCTGTAATGTGAGAGCTTCCTTCCTCAAATCACCATGGATAGGAATGTTTTCTTCTAAGCACCGTTTCAGTTGATCTTTTTTTGCTTGAATATTCTTTTGTTTGTCTTCCACAGACTTTCTGTACAAGTACTCGCGGCGCAAACGCGCCTGTCGTCGCAACATAGTGAATATTTATTGTGTTTCGAACTTATTTGCGGTAAAATCTATAGTTTTTTAATAAAAACATCACGCACGTTATAGCAACTAGACATGAAAATGACATTTGGTGACAGCACCACATGTGTTTATTTTGACATTGACAGTACGCATTTAGTTATTTTGTTTGGAAATTAGGATTCATTTAATATTATTATCAAATAATGGCTTGATTGAAATCTGACTGCCGGTTTCTGAATTGAGTATTTGAAGTTGAATACGTCTCAATCTATACTTAAGGTGAATGCTCCAACTAGCCCGCGAAATTCAATTTTTTTTACGTTTTTTGCAATTTGCAGGTCAGTGTTAGTTTGTATGTTGATTAGAATATTAATTGCGGCTGTAAGACGTATGTAGTTACAGAAATATAATCATCAAAATCATCAATACAAGCCTCCAAGTTCATAAAGGTGCAGGAACTTGAAAAAGTCATTTTTGCACCTTTATGAACTTGGAAGCTTGTATTGATGATTTTGATGATTATAATTCTGTAAGTACATACGTCTTACAGCCGCAATTAATATTTTATTCAACATACAAACTAACACTGACCTGCAAATTACAAAAAACGTAAGAAAATTTGAATTTCGCGGGGTGGTTGGAGCATTCACCTTAAGTACTACTTAAACATTTTTCCGTTTCTGAATTGAGTTTTTTTAAACTCTGATCAAGATTTGAGTAATCTGTCATCATATATTCAAATTTGACAGAAAGCATGCTTAACTCATGCTTAAGACCAACACTTGCGTTTCTGAAATGAGAAAAACGTGTTTGACTATACTCAAAGCATTATCAACGTCAAGATAAGTAGTTGAACGTTGACACACCAATTTCGGCTACTCAAACTATGCTCAGTATTATTATCTAGTGATTTTGTAAGTGATTTTGATCGAAATGAGTTACGACGATACTTCCCTGTCATCTCTGGAGATGCCTCAACGCAGACAACCGCGCCTAAGAAGAATAGCAAGACATCGACAGACACCATGTTGCTGACATCTCTTTGAGGCGCGCGTGGAACACGAACGCGCCGTCGACACGGCCTGTCGTCGTCATAAGACGGACGGACGGCGAGCTTACCCATCACTCACCGTCCACAGGCCCGCGTCTACGGTGGCCGGAAGCCATCACGTGGCCCCCGACGCCCGGATCGCCTCCCGCGGCGGGTGGGACGAGAGGTTCTCTCCCTCTCACGTTCCGCCACCTCCATCGCTAGCATAAGACATCGGCCTAACTTGTGCATCACGCTAAGCGATGAACAATTTAAGAGTCGGTTCCGCTTCACGAAGGGGTCGGTTAGGTTTATTTTTAACAAAATAAAGCCTAAACTGACCTGTCGTATTCAACGGCGAGACTGCATTTCTCCCATGTTGCAGTTGTTAATAGCTCTCAGATTTTACGCGACTGGTAGCTTTCAAGCTGTTGTGGGGGACACTGTGAATGTGAGCAAGGCGACGGTGTGCCGCGTGGTAGAGAGGGTAACTAGTGCGATAGCGTTATTGAGACGGCAATATGTTCGAATGCCCACTGCACAGGAGATACCATCAGTAGCGTCACGATTTTTTGACATTGCTGGATTCCCGAGAGTTATAGGTGCTGTTGACTGCACACATGTGAAAATAAATTCACCAGGAGGGAATAGAGCTGAACTGTATAGGAACAGGAAAGGTTATTTTTCTGTTAATGTTCAAGCCATCTGTGATGCCAACTTACAAATAACTAGTGTCATGGCACGTTGGCCAGGCTCCGTGCACGACACTACGATTTGGAATGACTCACCGCTTGCAGCTCAATTTGAAGCTGGCAGATTTGGGTCATACCTTACTCTCGGAGATAGTGGTTACCCATGCCTCAGATATCTACTGACACCCTTTTTGAACCCTGCCTCTCCATCCCAAGAAGCCTACAACAGAGCCCAGATATCAACACGGAACACAATTGAAAGGTGTTTTGGTGTTCTGAAAAGAAGATTTCCATGCCTACATTCAGGAATGCTACTGAAACTTCCGAAAGTGTTGAAGGTGATTGTGGCGTGTGTTGTCGTTTATGCTCACATTCTCATTTGCAGAACCTTTTCTTGCATGATGCTTAATATTATTATAAAAATGTTTAAGCATTGTTTCATCCCTAGGCCCAGTCATGAGCCACGAGACTATAATAACCTTTAGCAATGGACTTCCAGGCTTCCTGTTTCTTTTGAATATAGTAAGCCCCTGTCCTTTTGCACTCTATTACATTTTGGTATCTGAAGCAATAATAATCATAAAGATCTGAATACTTATATAATGTGTAACTGTACCCAATGATAAGCATAAAATTATAAAATAAGGTAGACATTATAAGCTAATAGGTACTGTTTACTTTGCTATTATTGAAAGAAGATTTTCTTTCTCCTCTAAAGTATAGTTTGGCGATCTCTTTTTCTTATCTTTATCCATTTTAATGAGTAGGTACAATGGGAAGTTTAAATAAAAATATTATCAGAATTCCAATAAAACTTGTGTCTATTTACTCACTAGCACTCTAGCAGTTGACTTGACAAATTGACAATGACATTCACCGATTCACGATTCGGTTCATGCAAAGACGTCAAATATGAAATTGCTAAAATGTCCATAATGCAGTTTTAATAACATAAATTTGTTAATGTTAACGCTGTTATTTAAAATTAGGTTACTATAAAAGTCTGTTTTAAATTTATAAGAATAAAATAATTTAATATTATGAGTTTTGGAAAAGCACCGGTTTTTTAATGGGAATTGGAACGTGTTAGCTTTGATCAGGAATACTTAAGTAAATGATCAGTTGATTAGGGTTTGACGACAATCGATTTTAACTTGTGAAACGTAAAAAACTTAAGCATATACTTGTCTATTTGAGAATACTCAGTTGAGATTTGCTACTTTTCTCAAATCAGAAACCGGCAGTGAGTTGAATTATGAGTAATTTTTAAAATGATCTATCATAAATTCGTACCCTGCAGCCATGCGATTTCATTCTCTCCAATTTTATTTTAGACGAACAAAACGCAAAAAAACTTTACGTTCAGAAATAAACGCATTTTATTGTAGTTACGTTCAGAAATAAACGCTTTTTTATTGTAGTTACCTGTAGTTACCGTTCAGAAATAATTTTAACTAAATATTTAGCAAGATACCTATTGCCAAAATAACAGTGGCCCACGCCATTCAATAGACACATTTGAGCATAGTTTATAATAAGTTTCATTGAAAAACTCACCATCATGATATTCCTGCACCACCAAATTGTAGTGAGGTTTTATATCAATGTTGTGCTCCTCAAATATACTAAATAAATCATCTATTTCCTCCTTACAGTTTCGGGGACGAATATTGAATATGTCTCCAGGTTTATAACTTAGTTTGGTTTCATCTGTAGTCTTCAGTGTTATCATTCTTACATCCTAAAAAAGATTTTAGTAATATTAAATTTTTTCAGCCTTCAACATCCCATGTAAGTTTACAAACAGGATTAAGACACAAAAGTCGAAACATAATAGGGATGCCACAAAGTAGTGTAGTCTATATATATAAAAATGAAACCCGTTTTCCGTTGTCACGACTTGGCATGAAAACGGCTTGACCGATTTGGCTGATTTTTTTTTTAAATGTTCGTTGAAGTTCAAGGATGGTTCTTACGGCGAGAAAAATTCGAATAATGGCCGGAAAAGCCCTAAAAACAGCCCTTTTCTTTTTCCCATACAAACGTTTTCTAACTAAAACGTCAAATCAATTTGAGCTTTAATACCGTACTATAAAGTTTAAGTGTTAGTGGAGAGGTTCCGGGAAGGCAAAACAATTGAGTGACGTTCAGTTGTTCAGTCAACGAATGACAACTTCAAACAGACCATACGACATTATCACAATAATCACAAATAATTACTGTTTCTTTCCCAATAGAAAAACGATTTTTCAAATGGTGTTTGCGTATAATATAAAAATTAATTGCTGTTAGTTAGTCTCGCTAAAACTCGAGAACGGCTGGACCGATTTGGCTAATTATAGTGTTGAATTATTCGTGGAAGTCCAGGGAAGGTTTAAAAGGTGAGAAAGTGGTAGGTAGGCAGGGTAGTAGGTAGAGTAGTAGGTAGGGTAGTAAGTAGGATAGTAGAGTAGGTAGGGTAGTCGGTAGAGTAGTAGGTAGTGTAGTAAGTAGGTAGGGTAGTAGGTAGGTCGGGTAGTAGGTAGGTAGGTAGGGTAGTAGGTAGGTAGGGTAGTAGGTAGGGAGGGTAGTAGGTAGGTAGGGTAGTAGGTAGGTAGGTAGGGTAGTAGGTAGGTAGGGTAGTAGGTAGGTAGGGTAGTAGGTAGGTAGGGTAGTAGGTAGGTAGGGTAAGAGGTAGTAGGTAGGTAGTTGGTACACAGGCAGGTAGTAGGTAGGAAAAAGGGCATTGCAACGCATGCCGGGAACAGCTAGTATCTTATAAATGAAAGAAAAACATAAAATCCTTAGAAAACTCGACTTAATTCATCCTTAGAACAAATCAGGGGGTCACTATTCTACTCTTTGGAACAAATCCTAAAACTTACTTGAAAATGAGTTTCAGCAGTAGTCCTATCATTGTTTGTAACTTCTAATAGCGTTGCATCTACAAAACTGTCTTTCACCCCTTTAGAAAAGTATATATCTTCAGTCAAACCAACACAAGGGGCAATTTCTTCACATTTTTCTAGAGATACTTTCCATCGCGGTATGAAGGTAGTTTTGATATTATCTGTTTGTATTTGAGGGTAGTATTGTTTTAATATTGATAGATATTCTTTGAGCCACGGGGCCATTACTGCATCATGGCCTAAGTCATGTTGGTAGTCACATAGTCCTGGAATAAGAAGAAAAATATGCTTTATTTTATTTATTATTCTATCTCTTGTGTGTAATTTAATTTGGTATGAAACTGGGAAAAGTGTTTGATTGGTTATCAAGATGACATTGGCTTGACATACTTCATAACTCTTAAATTTTAACAGGTTCACATGCTTTTCAAGGCATAGTAAAAATTCTGTCCACAATGGGTGAACAACCATCAACAGCATAACCTAGACAAGCGTGGCTTAACCTAAATATAAACCTGACTGGCTGTTTTTATTGCCATTAGTTCCTCAATTAAATAATATGATTACACAATACTACATGTTTACCCCATTTTCTGAATGTCATATATTAACGCCTATTTGTCAACAAACTGCACTCAATTGTCATGATGAAAATCTATTTATTATCTCATATCATTCAAATCTTACAAGCAAGTTTTCAGATAAGGAATAAATGCAATTTCTAAGGACTTATTTCTTATAATTATAGTTTACTGCTTTGTAATGAGAGTTAGGAGCATATTCTTACCTATTTCTAGCAATGGTGTTGCACCCAACTGCATTAGTCGCCTATGAAGCTTCTTGGCTGCGAAATTAAACTTTAAATACGATGAATCACCGAGACCGAGCACACCATACTTTAACCTCGCTAAGGAGTTCGCAGGCAAGTTTTTTCGCAAGAGAAACTTCCAGAATCTCTTCATATTATCCGGCTCATCACCCTGTCCAGTCGTAGCACACACGAAAATAGTAAATTCTTCTTTTATAAGCCGAGAAATGGGATACTCATCCATTGCTTGAACTGGGCCTCGAAAACCCAAAACTTTCGTCGTCCTCCATATTCTTTCAGCTACTTCTTGAGCCGTATAGGTTTGGCTGCCATAAAGCACGAGAAGTCGGGGTGCCTCACTCATTTAAAAGATTGTAATAGAGTAAAATGACAAAATATTACAATCAAAACAAAGCTATCAGCTGTTTGTTGACATTAATACTGAATGAATACATCTCATGACATTTGATAGAGCACGTCAGAAGACGATACAGATAATTTATTTCGGTTTCTTCACACGTCTTGTTCACTTTACGCAATTTTACCAAACTTAGAAAATAATATTTTTTTCAATTACGTATTTAAAATTAATGTCTTCAGTTTGAGATGACCTTATGATCTGCTTATCAATTAACTATGTTACTTAAAATGGTCACGAAAAGTATTACTTACAAAACTTTAACTTGACCTTGTAATGTGTTTTATCAATTTGAAGAAAACAAAAATACAATCGATTGAATATTTTATTAATAAACACAAATAATAACACTAAGTATGTTTTAATAAACATAAATATTATCCAGGTATCTTCAGATAATCGAACTTTGCGAGATGAAAATCAAAAAATCTAAAACCAATCAAAATCGAGGTGTTACAAAATATATCTCCAACCCCTTTTCATCCCCCGTTCAATACTATACAGCCCTCTTTATTGCACCTATCGAAAGTGACCTTCTATCTCTTTCATATTTGGCGCACGGCAGTCTCGCGGCCCCAGTTGGCGGGCTAAGTCGCTCCGGCAGAAAAACGCGGGAAATCGTTACAGTGTAGTGATTCTCTAGTACATTATATATTTTAGTGAAATAAATTAAATATTTTAAAATACCAAAATGTAAGTATTAACACTTATTAGTGTCTGTTTTTTTAATTCATTTGCTAAATGAACCGGTTTTGTAGTAATATAAAAATGTTTTACCTTTGACATTTATTTCGGTTTGATTTTTCGTTGAATTCAGTGAGATAGACGAATATTAATATCAACAAGATTTATTTGAGAAATAGTTAGTCAGAATAAATTCTAAAACAGACCGACTTTGCAACGCAACTACGAAAATGTACAGAAAACTTAGGAGCGAAGCTTTTACTTGAATCATGTTGTATAGTAACCGTAATTTTCTAATTTTTCACAGGGTCTTCGTATTTGAATTTGTCTTTATTTCAATTTATTTTTTAAAACATATTTAATTTAAGTGAACGTGAGCAATTTACTCATGACCTCTTCAAACTTTTAGCCAACTAATAATTTATGAATAATCGAATACTAATCGTCTCCTTGAACTTATTTATCGCACTGAGATAGAAAATATTCAATAAGAGCAGATAAAATTACATCAGCCCCGCCGTGATTTATGATAACGATGATTAATTTACGTCACAAATAATAAAAAAGCTTTGAAAAACTTTCAGAAATCTGCTCAGCCATTTTCCTATTGTCTATCGATTACAAACTCGAAGTCTATATTCTAAATAGCTGGAAAGAGTATTTACTCTATTTCAATAATAACTTGAACAAAAAACCGAACAAACTTTTTGCATGCAAATTCCATTTTCGAAAATTGAAAAATAATTTTCCCGCGTCAAAAATAGCGGTTCTTGCGTCAGACGAACACGTGGCGCCATCGATCCGCCTCCCTTTCTCACCCCAATTCACCCCCCTCCCCACTAGGGGTACCGAGCAACCCCAAAATGTCTTTTACCTTTGACCCCTAGCTGGCCCCGGACAATCGGTGCAGAGTATTGTAATAAACTTATGTTATTTTTAGAGAGAAGAGATAAGCACATTGTGATAATATCAAATTACTTACATAATTTATTTTTTCATAAAAGTTTAGCTATCGATCTATTAGCCCTAAATACCTCTCACATTGTTTGACGAACTTACCAGATCACGTAGAATTTAAATACAATAATAAATAAGCAAAATAAAATTACTTATAGTAATTCGAACATGCTGTTCTACAATTTCTTCTTATCACTTTTCCTTATTCAATTATTTCGGGTATCGGAAGTAGGTAGGTACGGCCGGTCAACGAATGCCTAAGAGCTTTTTGAGTATTAGAGTTTTAATTAGAGTTTTGCCCGTTTCAATTTCGTGGTAGGTGTTAAAATATTAAGTTGCCTTATCAACAATTGGGCTGTTCTAAGCTCTTTTGAAAACAGAATAAAATAAAGGTCTAAATATACATATATATCACGCAGTGCCGACCCGTAGCTTTAAAAGTCCACGACGTCGTTTTAGTTAGGCATTCATTCATCGCCGCATATTGTGCAACTGACGAATTTGACGGCACTGTTGGCGCAGTGGCTGAGCGATTGGACTGCTGCGCTGCGTACCGCGGGTTCGATCCTCGCACGAAACAAACATTTGTATGGCCTACATATCTGTAGGCCATCAAATATTTGTTTCGTGTTTCGTTGTGTTATATCGTTGTTTCGGGTCTGGGTGTTCTGTGTATGTGAGTTAAAATGTTTGTAAACGCACCCACGATACAGGAGAAATTCCTTGTGAGGCGCAACATTAAAAAAAAAAAAGTTGGTGCTCTTTTAGGTAGGTGCACTTCTGCCTTAGCCTTCGGGGATAACATGCGTGATGTTATGTAATGTTCATTGGAGTGTCGACTGTCTATCAACTATAAGTAGGTACTGTTATTTAGTGAAAACTAGCATTAGATACCTATAATATATTAATTCAATAATTTGACCAATATTCCGTCTGATCACAAGTTTGTACTATTAGTTACTGAAAGCAAGTTAAACGCTACGCTAAAGATAACTGTAGATTGCGTCATTTATCTAACTGTTTCTTATTGAAAATCACTGAAGCGGTTACTGAAACGATTTTCTTTTTTGTTGTCTACTTTTCAATTCATGTTCTATGTAGATAAATGATTTGTGGTTTTGTGAATTTAAGTAACAACTTTTTTGGAGTAAATATTCTGATCATAATTGATTTTCGCAGAATTTGGTAGAATGCTTGTTCTATAAGTATTATTGTACCGAGTTTCCTCAATGCTGTGGCTGCAATTAGTAGATCTTTGACAGTTGTTACAAGTCAGTGGCCAGGAATTCTGACTAAAGTCCATTTCACGAAAGAAGTCCCGCGGACAATCGTGGAACTAAATTTAACAGATCGGCCATGTTGTCGTTTGTCGATGTTATCAAGGTGCGTTTGTTGTGGTAGATATTTTGTGAGTTTATTATTGGATTAGTGCGTTATAAGGTTTATTTACGATGCCAAAAGTTGTGAAACAACATTATGTCGCGCGACATACAGCGTTGCGTCTGCGGGACTTCTTTCGTGAAATGGACGCTACCAGTCTTACCAAAGGGTATCCTATAACCCAGTACTAACTGGGTTGTGGAGTTTAGAGGTTAGATAGGCAGTCGCTCCATGTCAAATACTGATATACAGCTGCATCCGAGGAGCGAGATCCGACTCCGACATAAATAGTTGGCGAAAAGCTTGCCAGATGATGAACTTTCTATGACAATAATTTGAAAGAACCTTTCTCTCGTAAACTGCTACAATTAGTTACACTAGTCACTAATTTAATTGGAATCCCAACTTTATATCATTATCGTCTACATTTCTCAATCAGTTTAGGGTTCTCAGACGAAAAAAAACGTTTAATTTTCTTTAAAAACGTCTTTGCTTTTTAAGAGTGAATTATCATGATATTCCAGTTCAAACACCACATTTAAAAAGTCGATTTCAAAGCCTAGACTCAAATCAGGAGATACCTTATTTATGGATGGGAAATCATTAAATGTCTCCCGCACGGAGTAGCAGGGAGTGTCAGACTCTTATTGACTAAAACGCATCCTTGTTCCTCCTAATGTCTCTTTCGCAACAAATTCCGTAACAAATTAGTAGAGACTTATGACCTTTTTTTATGGTGGGTGGAAAATCATCAAATAACCCCTCCCGCTCTTGGGTAGAGCGGAGAGGAGTGTCAGACTTCTACTGACTAAAAACCACCCATGTTCCTTCTTAGCCCTTAATGTCGAGGCCGCGGTATCTCTTGCGAACAACCCGCAGCCCCGACGGGGAGACTTATGACCTCAAATAACTTTTTATAGATACGATATCGTGAGGAGCTCGTGGCTTATTAAGAACTGCCACTCGGGTCGATCTTTAGGTAAAGCTGTGCTTGCCTAGGTCGGACTGTGGATGGGTGACCGCCCGACATACCGAGTTTCCTCCGTGCCTCGGAAAGCACGTAAAGCTGTTGGTCCCGACCATGTATAGATCTTTGGCAGTCGTTACAGTTAGTCAGTGACCTAAAATTCTGACATCCAGTCTTACCAAAGAGTACCTATCGTGTTACCTAGTATTAACTGGGTTGTGGAGGTCAGATAGGCAGTCGCTCCATGTAAAATACTGGTATTCAGCTGCATCCGGTTAGACTGGAAGCCAACCCCAACATAGTTGGGAAATGGCTAGGCAGATGATGATGAGATACGATATCGTGAAAGATTACTCTGCGGTCAATGACGTGCTGTCATAGTCCAAGCGCTAAAATGGCAAAGCTTGCTACACTTTCAAAGGAAACAAATTTAGCACATTTACGTCTTCTTTTAAATAACAGGATGGATATTTGTCTGAGCAGCGGTGGCCCAGTGGTGGCGGCCCCGACTTACGAACAGTAAGTCGTGGGTTCGAACCTTCGAACCCAGGCAGGCGTATTACTTTGTGTAATTTATTTTATCACAGCTGCTCTTAAAACTGTAAAGGAAAACATCGTGAGGAAACCGGCATGTCTTAGAACCATAAAAATCGAAGACATGTGACTGAATGTGACATCTACCAACCCGCACAGGGCCCGCGTGGTGGATTACCACGAGCGCCTAGAAAGGAGGCCTGAGTCCAGCAGTGGAAACATTATAGGCTGATGGTGATCTTTGTCTATCATCAAATATTCGAAACTCGTAAGCTAGTTTAATTTAGTTTAACTGGGCTTTTGTCCGCACTTAGCCTCTTGATTGGGCCATTATGCGTGCTGTTTAAAGAATACCTACTCCAACCAACATAGGTCATCCCAGAATTTTAGCAGCCTTCCCAGACTGCTGCAGGCTTCTGGGAGAGTTAATGGGGATCGTAGAGTTTGTGCCCGGTGATCTGCCACGCTCCTGCACTCTAGGAGTACGTGCCTTGGCGTTTCTTCCGCCTCTATGCATCCTCTGCACAGTGGGCTGTCTGTTACACCTATGTTATGTAGATGTTTGTTTAAGGAACAGTGACCCGTTAAAATTCCTATAATTTTACGGATTTTGTCCCTTTTAAGTTTGATGAGATTGCGAATAAACTTCATTGGTGCCGTAAGCTATTATGACAACTAACTAAAAATCCAAAAAAATTACATAAAATAAAATCACGCCTGTAATCCTCTAAGGAAAAACCCTGTAACACTCCTGGGTTCGATTCCCGACTCATGCTCAGCAGTCGCCTTGCAACCGCTAGACCAAGGAAGTAGTAAATAAAAGATAGCTACAATACTTTTGATTCAGTTCCGACTCTACTTTTACCCAAACTAAAAGCCATTAAAACTAGCCTACAACACCATTATTGATCAGTATATCACACATAACAATAAAAGCTCCCATTGAACTCAACTCCTCAGACCAAATCGTTTCCTGACCTCACAGCAATCCAACTTGGTAATTACATCATCTCACAATTGATCCTAACTGTTACGATTTACAGTTCCAAATGCTTATGCAATAGAAATGGATATTTCATTACCAATCTATTCCAATTGCTGTGTGTGCAATTCGTTTGGTGGAGCTATTTAATTTAATTATTACCTTGGCCGCTGTGAAGGCCGTTGGTTTGTGAGTAATCTGAGGTCGTTTTTTTTGGGCGGGCGGAAAATCATCAAATAACCCCTCCCGCTCTTGGGCAGAGCGAAAGGGAGTGTCAGACTTCTACTGTCTAAAAACCACCCATGTTCCTTCTTAGCCCTTTATGTCGAGGCCGCGGTATCTCTTGCGAACAACCCACAGCCCCGACGGGAGGTCTCTAGTCTTACAATTCTTGGTGAAAGAAGTTGGGTTATGGAGAGTTCGTCTGTTAGTTAGACATCTGAAAAAATGTCAATATACAGCAGAAGTTATTTTTAGTGGGGTTTTGGGAAAGGAGGTCGTGACTAACCAATTACAGACGCTCGAATCCATCTTCAGGTTAATGGCTCCATTCTTCAAGAGTTATGTGAAAGAGAGTGGAAGGGCTGATAGGTAAGGAAAACTATACTTTTTTTAAGCGCTTGCGTAGGTTGGTCTGCGCAGGTGGGAGACTACCTATTACATACAGATACCTTTGGTACCTTGAGAAACACGTTAAGCCGTGTTGGTAGTAGTAGGATTTTAGTACGAAAATAGTTTAGAACAAAGCTATTACCAAAAACAAGAAAAAACAGAATTGCATATCAAATATTGTTTATACCATACCTACTCTAAAAAGCTTATTTTATTCACGCAAAACAGTGAATAAAAAGGCCTTTTATTCACTGTTTTGTTTTTATTCACTATTTTGGTGTTTGAATTTGGAACACAAAAATATGTCCGGTCTCTATTTCAATGCTTACACAAACTCCTTGTGCTAAGATTCGAAATTCAAAACTCTTTGGTGCAAATACATTCTCGAGATTTGATTGGTCGATATTTGCGACAAGGAGTTTGGCATTAGATTAATAAATATTGTTTCACAAGTTGACCACCCTAATGATAATAATAAGAAAATTACGCTTAATTTCAGTCATTGCTCTAATTTTAATGTCCATTTCAATTAATGTAACAATTCTTATTTCTTGATTAAATTTCAATTTTCGCTTAAATTATGTCTTTTCTCGTAGTCATGATATAAAGTATAGTATGCAACTCCTGAATAAAGTACGAATTTATATCGAGGGCCATGAATCACTCGCGTCGTTCAGGATTCTAACAGTTGAATCACTCGCTGCGTTCGTGATTCAATCATTATAATCCTTCACTTGCTCGTGACTCATCTACGGCCCTCGCTTTAAATCCGTCCTTTATTCACTCGTTGCATAATATACTATTTCACTTCAGCACCTCAAACAAGCAGGTTTTGCTGTTTACAGACAGTGAGCAAAATTCGATTTTGCTGCGAGCGTGAGACAAAGTAACTTTTTAATTTTTTTTTTTAATACCGAGAACTGTGCAGGTCTGCTCACAAAATTCGAAAGATTTCAACTTCGTTTTGTTCTGTCACTTTCACTTTGATACGAAACAAGCGAGAGATAGAAACAAGTCGATTCGAAATTAGATTTTCAAATTCCATATTTATTATAGGCAAAAAGAAACAAACAATAAAACGTTCGGATACCGATATTGTAAATCACGTGATGAAATGAAAAATTGTTATATTTCGAATAATCGAATTATATTTTTTATATTTAAATCAAGATGAAGAATGTTGAAGAAAAAAATACGAAGTTTATCATGTAGGTATGTACTTATTTATTTATAGTTTTAACAATTTTTAATATTGAGACAGAATACCGCGAGTGTAGTTTCAGAACGAATTTAAAAAAAAAAGCGGGATTCAAATTTTTATTGTTTTATTCTCTGTTACGCTAGCTACAAAGTACAATAAAATTTGGATAATAAAGTAGTAATAATATATAAATATGAGTGAGCCCAGTGACGAAGTCTGCTATTTAACACCCGAAGAATTGAAGAATAATGTAAAAAATGCAGAATTAAGTTTCCTGCCTGAAAAATCTCGCGAAAATATCTGAAAGCATACCATGTCTTCAAAGAATGGAGACTTACAAAAGGCACAAGCAGTTTTTCGGAGACGGTGTTGCTATCATATTTTTTAGATTTATCACAGACGAGGCGATCATCTACAATGTGGAGTATTTACTCAATGTGGAAAGCTACTTTAAAAACAAAACATAACGTGCATATTGAAACATACGCAAAACTCGTATCTTTTCTAAAAAGAATGTCAGTTGGGCATAAGGCTAATTTTATTGAATTGATACCTCTACCTACAATGTTAATTATTTTGATTCACAATAAATAGTTATTTCAATCTATTCCTGTTTATTATTTTATCTCCTAAAGTGTTCTCGCTGCTGAAGTGAAAAGTTATGTGTGTTACACGAGAGCAAAGCTTTTTTGCATCTCGTGCCTTTGAATCCCTCGCCACACTCAGGATTCAACTTTAGAATCACTCGCTACGCTCGTGATTCAACTATAGAATCCTTCGCTTACTCGGGATTCAAAATCAACACTCGCAGCAAAAACCCACTTTGCTCTCTTGTTGCACAAATAACTATTTCTGAGTTTCTTTTTCGTCAATTATTATTATAACCAATAATTATATACCTAAATAAGTTAAATATCTCTATCCTCAATTATGTATTTTAATAACAATAACTACGGTGCCTATAACTGTATCTATCCCAACCTAATCGATGTTTTGGAGTGCACGAAATTAATGAGGAAAGGAAAACCACAGCGTATTTTCATGCGGTTTTGAGGCATATTTAGGTACTTTTTATACTTTACTTAAGTACCCAAAAACTTGGCCAAAATTATCAAATATCGTTCCCATTTAGGTAATTATTTGCTCTTAGGATGAATGTGAGGATGCCAATGAATGTGTGGCAGCTTAAGACAGGTCTATGTCTAGCCGTGGTCTGCGGATTGTCATGTAGTGTAGTCATGAGGATTAAGCTATTGTACCATATCATCATCATTCTCTTGCCCTTATCCTAATTTATTTGGGGTCGGCGCAGCATGTCTTCTTCTTCCATACTTCATTATTACTGATCATCTCAGTAGACCTCCTTTCTTGCCATATCATCCTTCACACAGTCCACCCATCTTTTTTTCTCTTAAACCTCTACATTCATACTCAAAACTTTGTAACTCAAAAAATATATTTAACTTCATCGATCAGTAGTTTTCAAAAAAATTATGATTGTCTATCGCTGACCCAGTGACCCAACAGTCCATGCTATCGATTGAAGCGGCTAGCCAAACTGGATGCGGTAATTTGGAAGCAGTAGAGCCTACGTTCAATAAATGTGCAATTTGTGCCAGCAGCTGGTGGTCGCTCTTATGAAGCACTTAGCAGGGCTGCAGCCTGCGAAACCCATTTTCTAGCTTTATTTGTGCAGATTGATAAATTTCCAAACGGTAAGTCGATGCTTTTCGTAACCTGGCAGGCTTTTGTCATGACCATACAACGTGGCATCGAGCACGCTGTCAGTCTTTTGGGCACCATTAATTACCACTTGACAGCGTTTAGTAGAAGCCAGAAAGAGGCGGTGAGACGATCTAGACCCGTACTGCGAGTGGTGGTTCGAGGAAGCACAGGAAAAGAGCTCTTGGAAGGGGGGAGGCCTTTGCCCAGCTGTGAGTAGCAGCTGTAGACAGTACAGTCGCTAAAAAAAATAAAAAAATAGGTAGTTTACTCTACTTAATAAAGTAAATCTTTTCGCCAAACAAATATTAAGCCGGAAGTAAACACATAAACTGCATATTTATTTATAAAAAATCATTAATTATTTCCTTCCTTAACTGCATTGAACCTGGGATCAAGGACCATTTAAAGTGAAAGTATATATAAAGTATATTACTGATAGTAGAAGAAGGTCAATTAATGGCTTTATCAGACGTCCAAGGCCGTCTCAGCAATAACATCGGATCGGATATATCTGTCATTAAGAAACAATGCAAATTAAAAGAACTGCTGAACCAACTGATATTGTTTAACAATAAAAATCTAGCCACATAGAAGGTTTGAATAAAACAAAATCGTACTGTGTAGATATGTTCTTATAATGTGAGTTGGTCAGGTGTAGCCGTTATAGGAATTCCAGGCACCCTATTATTTATCAAATTATCACTTATATTGGAAAAGCTTATTGATCGCCTGCCATGACCGTATGCAAACGTTGCAGCATTAATTACTATTTTCCATTTATCACTAACTTTAGAGGAGGAAATTATCAATAAGATACCTGGACATTCTGAAATTGTCTAAAACCTTGAGCAGATGTCATCACTGTAGAAAATGTAAATATGAGAGGATGAATTTTAATTTACAAATGGCTCAAGATTAATAAACTTAAGGTCCGAATTAGGTATGTTTTTCTACACAACTTTCAGCTTACGACACGTTGTTACCGAGTTTCAAAGCAGGGTTAAATAAAAGTCGAGGCGACAGAGCGTAAAGCCGCCGATGGACATCTCTACAACGTAATCGTTTTAACGCGTGATTCATTGAACAATTAGACACGCTTTACGCAAGCTACAGTGACTGAAAAGTTCTTTTCGTACCAAAAACGTTTTTGATTTATGGAGCAAAGCTTGAAAAGCTTCGGGATCTGCTCTTTTGTTTGTTTAATGCCGTTAATATTTTTTCAGTTATTTCGTGGTCAGATGTACCTGCTTTCATTTTCTCCCCTACTCCCTGTTACTTTTCTTTCTGCAGAGGCCTTAAATCGAATGAGGGTTAAAAAGTTGGCCACTGCATCTCTATTCTGGCCAAAATGGGATAATTATCATAAAAACATCCAAAGCATAGTGTGTATGTATAAGACATGCCGCATTTACTGTCCCATCCATTGCATTGCAACTATCCTCTTTCTAAACCTTGAAATGAAAAAAAATACTGTGGAACCTTTCACTCTAATAAAGATTATTTCACATCCACGAAAACGCATTTCACAAACTCCCAGCTCCACATTTTCCGATAATCGTCGACAAGGGTCGTTTGGCAATAGTACCGGCTTACGACGTCAATGCCATATCTCTACGTATGGTATACAAAGAACCTATGTGTACTTTGGTGGCGTCTCTAAGACCTGTGACATGATTCAAGGACAAATATAGCAGGGGGAGTTTATTAGGATAGACCAGAAAGTACACACGTAATCGTTTTTATGATATTTGCAAGTTGGTTGTCTGGTAAAACAGCGGGTGTTTTTATTGATGGTCGATTCGGGATCGTTGTGTTGTCGTTTACTTGCTCGATTAATCGTTCTCATAATTCTACCCTAATGTCATCAGTGTCGACGTAATACGACCTTTTCATTCATACCTCCCTAGTTTAGATGAAAATGTCGTAAGCGGTCATCACATCTTGATGACCGCTTTTTAGATGATTAAATATCATCTTAACTCAAACCTTTGAACAAACGAGAATCAGTGGTATGATTTTTTTTAGGCAAAGCATTTGTTTCAAATAGACCATTACAGAGACTTTTGAATGTTAGAAAAACAAAGAAAGGTAAAGTCACAGTCTCAAGGTACAATAACTTCTGAAAGTTCTGTAGTTGCTGAAATTCAAGTTTCTGTAAATATATGATATCGAAGTACTTTATCAACATCATCTTTGACAGCTTTGATCCGCCCATTGCTTAGTATACTCAAGACCTCCTCTTTTCTGACAAGCATCTCAAGTTTTCAATCTCAACCAGCAGCCCCTATTGCGTATCTTTTTAAATGTCAGTGGCTATCTTAGTGTCCATCGATTAACTGTCAAATGGTTATGGTTTGGTACAAAACGGAACCATTTGATAGTTCATTCATGGACACTATGATATCCACTGACATTTAAAAAGATACGCAATAGCCCTGCAGGTAACCGGCAAGTTTTTGAAAAAATCTCATGAAATCTAAAAAAATAAAGAAAAATAATAATTATGAAGTAAGTACTTAGTTAATAGTTGAATGCCATTCGAATCAGATTATTTATTAATCGGGAACTACTAACGTAACTGAATTAGGCAGGAAGCCTCATCAGTGCACTTATGAATTGAATCCACGGTTTCCCCTGTGTCAAATCTCTTGTGCTATATTTTTTTGTTTTAGTACTGCCGGATTTTGAATGAAACTTGTGAGCTGAAAATCGGGGGGCTTAAAATGACCGCTATAGCTTCTGCTATTATTATCCTATTATGATTCTTCATAATAGGATAATAATTATGAATTGCGTTAAAATTCTTGTAATGGTCACAGACGCAGTTACTATTGTGAATTGTTACTTTGTGACCATTTTACGAATTTTAACGCAATTCATATTATTATCTTATTATGATTCTACTAAAGCGCCCATTTTAGATCCCCAGTTTAATATTGTCTTAGGTGAATCTTAGCAGCTTTTTGCATTGCACTGTATCAGCCTGTTTATCAGTGCAAAGCTCAACATTTGTATCAAAATCATGGTCGGAAGTTTCTCATATAATATTTAACCGACTTCAAAAAGCCTCCTTTTTGTCTCCTCCTTAGGTTATCAATTCGTTGGATCTTATTTTGTGATGTCATGTCATGTGCATATTTTGGCAGATAGTAGGCAGACCTAGATTTTGGAATTAAAACGAAATATTAAAATTGGAAAATTTCATGGAGTTTCAGTAAGGAAGTCTAGTCATATATATATGAATATCTTATTGTACAACCGAATTATTACACAGCTATTTTTAAACTTAAAATCTGCTACAAAAACCCTAAATTGCCCCAACTGGCCAGTTTGTAAAGTTGACGCAATCGGCACAATATCCCGCGTCCCCTATGACCACTGCTGTTAGGGCTCCAGCCCTTTTGATAGATCTAGGCCAAGGGCGACTGCTTTGGCAGATGTGGCATTGTTAATGAGATGACAAACATAGGGGGAAACTGCGTCGGGCATAGGGGAATGTTTTTAATTTAAACCTGAATTTGTGGAAGCTGGTTTTTGTGAAAAAAGTCTGAGAGAAAAAGTGTCTTGAGAATAATAAGCATTGTAGTTGAATTAGTTTAAAAAAGCAAGTTAATTATCTATCACAGTAGTTTGTTATTTTTTTTAGGGTTCCGTACCTCGAAAGGAAAAAACGGAACCCTTATAAGATCACTCGTGCGTCTGTCTGTCTGTCCGATCATTCCCACCCCCCTTATCTCCGAAACTACTGAGCCTAAAATTTTGAAAAAAATACAGAAATTAGTTCAACACTTGTAGATTACAGGAAAACCTATGAGAAGGCTAAAAAACATGGAAAATCTGTCAATGTCTACTACAAAGGTACGGAACCCTTCATGTGCAAGTCCGACTTGCATTTGGCCAGTTTTTTTTATTATGAATATTTTGCGGATTTGCTTAAGATTGATTAATAATCATTATCTGAACCCGGAATCACCCACTGTTGGGTATAAGCCTCTCTTTCTTGTGAAACTCTTCTCTGTTTTGTGCGTCTCTCATCCATCCATTGATAATATTTGGCCATTTTTATGACGAAATGTGAATCTTTGACATATTTTTTTTTTATGACATCTGTTGTGATAATCTTTTATTTGACATATATTAATTAATGATATTATTATGTTATATTTAGCCCTGTTTAATGTATTTTTTTCTTTATTACATGACATTATATTTTGAATTACGTATATTAACTTTTACTATTTAATTGTTTATTTTCATTTATAATATTGTTTTAATAGAATGTCATTTTTGCATGTAATGGTACTATTTATTGGTAACTGTAACAGATATTTTATAGTAATCTAAAAATTAGTTCTTGTTTTTGTAATAACGTCATAAGATAATGATTGCATGAAATACTTACTGGAAAAATTGTTTCTAAATTAAGACATTTATTTGTCCATATTTGTACGCTTCACGGCAAAACATAGAGAATCAAACTAAGCATAATGTAACATCTCACACACAGTGTAACTACCTATGTTTACAAATAAAATATTCTTATTCTTATCCATTTCCCGCGCTCCTGGCGATATCTTCAACCCAACGCGCTTTTGGATTTATAACTAAGATTGATTACCTGGTAAAAATGAAAATGGGAAAGCTGACATTCATAATTTCTCTTCATCATCTATCATTGACCACTCTCCGACAAAAACTTGCAGACATAATTCCATTATAATATGTTTAATTAAGAATATAGGCAGCTAATCCAATCACTTTCTGACGTGAGAAAATGTAGTTTTAATCACCACGTTCATTATTTTTAATATCTGATCTGATTTTTAATCGGTAGCTGTTAATTAGTAGTTATATTCCTAACAAGGTTGTTTCGGCAATAACCTCCTTTGCTGAAATCGATACCTACTTGCCTGTGATTCAGCAATGCACTATTAAGTTTTTTATCCTGTCTTAAATTAGTTTTTTAAGCAGATAGTTTAAGATCAATTTTTCTTCTACTATTTTTTTTTATAAATCAGGATCTAACGTAGGTATTTCTTCTTTATAAATATATATTTCTACTGTACCTACGTGTGTGTGTATGTCACTGAACTCCTAAACGGCTGGACCGATTTGGATGAACAATTTTGTGTGTGTTCAAGTGGATTTGAGAATGGTTTAGATTTACAATTTGACCCGGTAGGCGCTGCTGTCCGGGCAGGACGACGTCTGCCAGGTCCGCTAGTATGTATACAGGGTGGGGCCGACAATACTACAATAAATGAAACCACTGGTAGTTCTAGTCCATAGGAACATTATTAAACTATCAAAAAAGTTTTAACACCAAAATAAAAAAAAAAATGAAAAAAAAAACAATAAAACTAAGTAGCATAAAACTGTTTAAAAATGTTCCTATGAACTAGAACTACCAGTGGATTCATTTATTGTCGTATCGTCGGAACCACCTGTATATTTTTTTTAAGTATAAATTGACATAACTAAATAAATAAAACAGTTCTCCTAAAACCTCGTTTTGAACCACTTCCTAGTCTTCTTCTTTATCTTGTGGTTAGTGCATAACCTCGTGATTTGGCTGAGCAGAAGTGGCGTTTCTAACTCTAAAGGTTTGTAGTCCTTTTTCCGTTTTCTTGTTCCCTTACGATTGCGCTATATTTGGATTTAGTACGACGAAGACCGAGTCGCGAACTTTAACTTAAGTTAAAATAAGGAAGCGTTTCAGAGAATTTCGAAGTATGGCTAGTCTAATACACTGCAAAAATTTCATAAGCCTACCGTATATGGTCACCTACCGACACCGCCAACTCCCCAAAAAATATTACAAGCGACTGCTAAATAAATAACCCATAAAATTATTCAGCGAGTAAAATATTTTGAATAGTTCAAGAATTTACATTAATTTCTATGTTCAATCGATGAAATTGATTCAATGAAACTAAACAAAGATGCAAATATTACCTTAAACTTCTACATTACTAACGAGTTTAAAGAATTAACATTTGAGGTAGTTGTCCTTGAAACAACAAGAACGTATAGTTCGTAATATCTTAATTCCAAGCGTATCTAATAAGTCAGACGAAATAAATGGCCTACTTACGCGCAAATTGGAATTTTAATTAATAACCCTTTTGGTTTTAAGTAAGTATTTGACGATCTTGATGAATTAACTAGTAATATATACCTCCTTACTTACCTAAATATTTGCCTGCTACAGACTAGCGCAATTATATACTTAAATCATCGCTAAAAGAAAGTAGTAATTTAAAAATACCTTGTCATATCTCCTGCCATATTTTATTTTTTATTTATTTATTTATCTATTTATAGTACACTTACATTACGACAAGTTGGTGCAAACATAAACTCATTAGAGTTTTACCGTGCACCAAAAACATCGACGACATAATTCAAACAACAATAAAATAAGATAAGATAAGGAATACAACATAATAAAGAATATAAAGTACCTAAAGTCAAAAAAAGCCAAAGTATAATTATGAGATGAGAAACCAGGTAAGCAAATGAAAGGAAAAGGATGCTTAAAGGGTTTGTATGTAAACGCAGTGAATAGTATCTACTTACTATTTCTAGAAAATTGATTATATAATCCTAAATTAATTATAATGATATTCGCTCCGACTTCAATATGTTGCCCCAATTACTTGCCACTGGAAGTGATGAGAGCGTTCACTCGGTTCATATTAATTCAAAACCAATATAATTTATATTACTGCCAATCGAATTTATTGTATCAAAATGGAGATATCTATCAACGATTTGACAAATTGATTACTCAACAGACAGGTGTTCTAGCAGTGCTTGTCTACTCCTGGGTTTCGTATTTGGATTGGAACGTTTCTGTCCCATTACACAGACTCCCTTCCCTCCTTCCATTTGCTCCTCTCTATCTATTGCTATTACTAGCTAATCCTTTTTAAAAGAGTCAAGCCCATATTAGATAGCATAATATTTGAAAAGCTAAAAATGTAGAAATACTGAGATGATGAGTATTGATGAGTCATAGAGAAGTTAGAAGCACATATGCTGCGACGACCTCAAATAAGTTGGGATAAGGTCAGGAGAATGATGATGATTTGAATATCGTAAATATTTATCATTGTAACACACATGCAAGATAGTCAGACGCGATTTCGTAGGCTGTTGGTTGTAATATGTACCGAGAAATCGATTTATACTCAAAATAAAGAAAGATAAACATTTATTTGTAACAAATAACCGCACTGCAGAAGATACCCTGACATAACATTTTCACCATTGAGGAAGAGATGAAGACGAAGAACATACAGACAATACTTTTATTTATAACATAGAAGAACGTTGAGAAACTGTAATGCAGAAATCCAGAATCTCAGTAAATATAGAGTACAAGAACTTGTCACTAACCCCGTCATGCAATCAGGAACTCCAAACTAGAACTTATCTCTATAGTGACCCCATGACCTGCGTTATCTGAAGCAGCTACAGACGCCGATAAAGAGAGATATGCGAGATACACGAGTTGTCTCTCTCAGGGTAAACATGATTCTGATTTGTTTTTTCAACTGTGGTCTTGTTGTTTTAAGATTGGATGCGGTAATAATTGCTGGGTGGTAGCTTTAAGATTAAAAGGTTGTAAGTTCACATTTGGCTGATAATCTTGACCCTAAACTTCTTAAGGCAAATTTTTGCTATCCTAATAGAACAAAGTTACCATAGAGACTTAAACTATTGATTCAGCACATTCGTTGTGTATTGTAATTGTAAAGCTAATTGTGCTATTAAGTTATCTGACTGTACTGTTTCTATAAAATATCGTAATGGTTACATGATTTCAAACTGTCCAGAATCTTATCCTCAGTTATGGAATATTCATCATACATCTTCCTGCCCTAGTGTTATTTGGGGTCAGCGCCATATGTTTTTTTATTCCATTCTTCCCTGTCACTATCATTTACTACTTTTTCCTTCATATCACTTCTTACACAATTCGTCTTTTCTTTGGTCTTCCTATACATCTCACCTCACATTATTCACTTATGGAAACGTATGACTAGTTCAACAGTGACCCCGAGACAATCAATTAATTCCTAAAATAGGAAAAAGCTCGTCATATTACTGGGAACTTGAATCATGTAACTGTAAACGAGCATGAATGTAGTAGTTAGAATCCCAAGAGAGGAAAGGCAGTTAGTCCGGAAACCTCTACCCACTCCTTCAGTATTTTGGGAAAAGTATGCTATTCATATGATTGAATTCGATATTCGTTGAACGGTTATGGCGGTATACGTCGTAATAAACTCCAACCCTGTGAAGAAAACTTTTAGAGTGCTTTAAAAGCTTCCGCAGTTCCATTTGGCCCAAATTTGTTTCAGTGAGGATGGAGTTCGACACTTTTTATTTATGAGGCTTTGTATTTTGTTGATAATTATGCTCGATATTTTTATTGCATTACACAGGTTACATAGTAACTTTGTTTTTTCGGGGGGATCCTTCAAAAGTCAACCGGTCTTTGGGGAGAAGACAGGGGAAGGGAGTATGAAATTGCCTCACTAAAACTACCCCGGTGGTCAAAGCCGCATAGAGAGGAGCCCCCTCTCTGCAACGCCTGTTAAGGCACATCCCAAGGACGACTATTCAGAGATTACAAAGTACCATAGATACCAAAATAAAGGGTTAGAAGCTTTAGAACGTCGTTTAAAACTGATCTAAAGGCTAAAAAAACTTCTGTCAAAAAAATAAAAAAGTATAGAATTTGTTATCACCATTCCACCCATCGTTTCACATACACAAGGTTATCAATCCTCTCTTTGTTTTATTTCACCTTATAGTGATGTAGTAGACCGATACACTATCTAAACTCCCCTTTCCTCCATTTCTTGATATCGATTCAGACGTTGCGTTGTTTTGTAACCAAGGAACATACATACACAAACTTCACATCTATGTAGGTATATAAATAACTCCAATCAAACATAAACACTTGTTATCAAACTTAAGGTCAGTGGGTCACAAACCCGTTTCTTTTTTATCCTGTTTTCTTTTTATACTTCTCTCATATAACTCATATAACTTCTAAGTGTACCTAAAATGTTGATTAACTGTATCTAATTATATAAATCAAGAGTTACATAAGTCGCACCAATTATTTCTGACCGGTTTTTCCTACTTTTAAATTGTTCTGTCGAATTGTTCACGTGATACTAGAGGAACGGGTATTTCTGGACATTTTTTACATTAAGGCCTATACGATTGTTTCTGTATAACTTTAGATATTTACCGTATATTCACTTTTAATCCTCTACAATACACAAAGGAATCGTCTCAAAGCAGCCACTGCACAACTTGATGAAAGGCTTGCGAAAAAACTGTAACGCAGATGTAGTCCAAGCATGTGTCCTTGTGGGACCCCAACGATTCGTTTCTTTCACATGCTCTCTTTGAACGTAATCGCTCCTTTGAGCGCGCACAAAAGACGTCTGGGAACAGTGTACAATGATATTCACATGGACTGCTCTGATTTGGATATATATAACTCTTTTGAATAGTACTGTTTTATGTAGGAACTGGTTTTATTTCTGTAGTAAAAAACTGTTTATTGCCTTTATATTATTTTTGTAAATGGCCAAATATTTGCTGAACTTATGATACACTGTCTTTTTACTCAATGGAATAAACTAGAGGAAACAAAATGTGACATTATTCTTATTGTTGTCTCATGAGATGACGAGTAATTGAGATAAGTATGGTAGAAGAAGACATATTGCGCCGACCGAAAGAAAAAAATAATTAATAAAAATCCATATTCTCATGGATTTTTATTCATTCATTTTTTCTTTTGCTCTCATTACACTGGCAGCACACTGTGTGAATTTGATTTAGAAACTAAGAAAGAAACTATCACTCTTAAAATCTTTCGTAGAGCAACGAAACTCGCCAATTTAACCACTTCATACTATAAACCAAATTGTCTCTAATCGAATTACTGAAGACCGGAGTAACTGCAACTCGAGTGCGGAAGACACAGTTTAACACAATATCTTGTGGCTAGCCAGTCGGTCTCCTTGACGGTAGGATAGATTTTGACAGACCAACCTTGACTTTTGCAAATGTAGATTTTATTTTTCATTTAAACTAAGACTAGAGGATGCGTATTGCCAAATGAAATGGAAAAGATATGGTTATTTTTGTGCTTTTTATGGTTTGACATGTAAACTGGTTTTGATTAATACTTTTTAGATTTTTTTGTTTGCTTTATATTAGATTTTTTGTTTATTGTATATTTGATTCTATTGCTACTTTTATGATTTGATATGTAATTGTTTTGTAAAATTCTAACACAATGAAAATTGTTTGATGAATAAATAAATGAAATGAATTGTATAACATCAAAGTTATTTATACAGATTAGGATGAGAATTAGCACTTTATGAACGACATCATAAGGTATAGTTCTCAAAGCGCCTACCTTCACTACTTCCCAGTGTTACTGCTGGAATGAAAGGGAAGGTATGAGCGGAACACACTTTCCAGGAACACGGCCTCCACAACCCAACTAGTACTGATTAATACGATACTCTTTCATAAGACTGGTTGTCTGACTTTCGGGCCACTGCCTACCTGTAACAACAAAAACAAAAAAATTGTAGCGACTGCCAAAGATTTAGAAATGGCAGCCAGAACCAACGGCTTAACGTGCTTTATTTATTTATTGTTCACAAAATCCACAGCTCTTTGAAATTTTATCTTAAAAATATAAACTTATCCTACAGCCAATTAAGGATTTACAATTTAATATCTAAACATTTACATTGCTAAGAGTACAGCGTGTATGAGTGTGTAAGTATAGTGTGCCTGAGGAGTGTAAATAGGTGTGTGAGTATGTTATAGTGGTGTGGTGAGTGTATGTGTACCATCTGTTCAATTATATTTATTTAGTTGAGATGTACTTGTCAATTCAACACAAACTGACGTTATCAATTCTTTCCTGAATGTACCTTTTTTAGTGTTAAATATATCAAGATGAGAGAACCTTTTATTAAAATTACTTAGCATCCTACCAATAACCGAGTTTTGAGCGTAGTTAGTACCACTGTGTGGTACTTCAAACAACTGCGTGTGCCTAGTCCGTCGGGACGGGGCTCTTAATCTTATAACTAAGTTATTTAAATCAGTACTGTCAATATTCCCACTACAGATATTATAAAGAAATAGCATGTCCAGAATCATACGTCTGTTCTCGAGTGGTAGCATATTATGATGTTTACATGATAGCAGATAATCTGTAGACCTAAAACCACTGCGATAGTTGATGTATTTAACGAATTTAGATTGAATTGATTCTACCTGCTGTTTATAAACCAAGTAGTGCGGATTCCAAATATTGCTGCAGTATTCTAAAATACTGCGAATGTACGCAAAATAAAGTACTTTGATGCAATCAATATCAGTAAATAGTTTACATGTACGGATAATAAATCCCAGGTTTTTGTATGCCTTGCCGACAACGTAGGACACATGCTCCGAACACAAAAGTTTCGAGTCCAGGACGACACCAAGGTCCCTAATAACATTGCAACGCACAACATTACCACCACTAAGACTGTAGCTGTAGTTGATAAAATTTCGTTTCCTAGTAAAGGTTATAGTTTGACATTTGCTTACATTCACATTGATTCTATTCATGACATAGTAATTTGATAGTCTATTTAAATCGTTCTGTAGCTTCTCACAGTCATTCCTATTTCTTATAGTCATAAAAATCTTGGTGTCGTCGGCATACATCAGGAACCTTGCATTAAGAACATGCGCCCCTATATCATAAAGGTAGGCAGAGTATAAGAGAGGTGCCAGAATTGAGCCCTGAGGCACACCGGATGGTGTGGTTACGCAGTTAGACCTTACTCCGCCCAATGTGATAATTTGAGACCGATTCCTAAGGTATGATTCGAACCATCTGAGCAAGTTACCGCGAATTCCAAGCTCCTGCAGCTTACGCAGAAGGATGTCGTGATCCACACGATCGAATGCTTTTTCGAAATCCGTGTAGATCACGTCAACCTGTCCACCGCCGTCCATATCACGAACCACATTCTCAAGAAATACTGCTAAATTAGTGTTAGTAGACCGTCCCTTAATAAACCCGTGCTGTTGTTGCGGAATTAATTTAGATAGTGTAGGATAGATAAAGTTGTGTACTATTTTCTCCATTACTTTCCCCAATACATTCAGTATGGATATTGGACGATAGTTTTCTATAGCGTTTCTGCAACCTTTTTTATGAATGGGCACAATGTGCGCAGTTTTCCAGATAGTTGGACAGTATCCCTCAAGAAAACATCTATTAAAAATATAAGTAATTGGTATGGAGAGCGACTTGGCACATTTAACGAAGAAGAGAGGGGGAATAGTATCACTCCCTGGTCCCTTTGACGTATCCAGATTCTCTAGGATTTTCAAGATCATCGTACTGTCATAGACCAGGGTCGATAATTTTTAAAACCAAAAAAAATAATAGTAGGATGAAACCCATTAGAAAAGGAGGGGAATATTATAAAAATAAAAGGAAAAATAATTTACGGGCGATCTGAGGTCGGGAAGGGGATGGGGGTGAGTTTTTAAGGGTAAAAAACGGTTTTTCTCGATTTCCGGCAAAACTAAAAGTCCTATCGAAAAAAGTCAAATAGCAAAGTTGTAGGTAATAAAAAGATCTAAAACTTTTGTATTTACACTTTTTTCACATAACCTCAAAATTTATGTGAAAAATTCAAAAAACCAAGTTTTTGGTTTTTTATTTTTATCTTTTACAATTTTTGTTTTTTTTTAACGAAATTTGGTGAAAACTTACCTTTTTATGTCCCAAATACGCTGTAATTTATTTGGTTTAAAATATTTATTTTTTCACCTTATTTTGAATTAATATCGAAAAAACACCCTAATTTTCAATCGAAAATTCACCCGTCAAAATATCAGCTTTTTTCTAAAAGTTGGTATGGTTTCTGTTCGTTGAAATCTCTACTTTCCGATGGTGTATAAAAAAAATATGTTACTACAGTAAATCTTTTCAGAAAATGCAAAAAATCATACTTCATACATCGTTAAGCATACTATTTTTTAAAGAAAATATTACGATTTTTATGTTTGAGTTGATTGATACAGATAAAAATAGAGATAGTATTTACCTTCCTATGCAGGTTCGAAAAGTTTTTTTTTTTTAAGTAAACTTGTCACAATTATCTTTAAGAAACTCAGCGTGCACGTGTATTTTTATAAACGTGTTTTTTTTTGTTATCAATGTCACATGTAATCTAACGTTTTTCGAGTTGATGGCTTCATAATTTCCCTTCCTATAAACATGTTTTTGAAATAACGTGAGTTTCAAGGGAGGAACTAATATATCTATAGCATTCATAATAATTGCAGGGTGAAATGCGTCTTCCGGCACCAATGGACAGTTCGACTTTACAATGGTAATAGGAAAACTAGTAAAGATTAAATCTAGAATATTATTATGAGAGTTGGTGTAAAAATTAGATTGATTCAAACCGCAAAACAGCATTGTGTTAATAAGATGTGACGCGGAGTTTTGCACTTCAACGCCGCCCCTCCTCAACACTACAGGCTGTCCACTTGTCCAGTCAATACAAGGTAGGTTGAAATCGCCAGATATGAGAAAATAATCGTTAGGGTTCTGATCAATTACCTCAGACATCACCTGCGTTAATAATTGAATACGTTCCGGTATTGCTCGATCTGGCGGTAATTAAACAGTCGCGAGGTGTAGATTGTGCTTAACGGCGAGCGATCGAGCGGGAATAGTAACCCAAATGCATTCGATGTCCGGTCGGTCCCACTCGAGACGCACGCGCGCTTGCAAACGCGAAGCACAAGCAATCATTACCCCGCCGCCTAGCGAGCCGCGATCACGTCTAAATAAATCATAACTGTCATTACATAGCTCCGAGTCTAAAATACCGTCATGTAGCCAGGTCTCGGTAAACATTAAGATGTCACAGTTTGATGATAGTATGTTCTCATAAAAGGTCAGAGAGAGGTTTCAGAGGCACGGAGGAAACTCGGACGTAATAGGTGGTCACTCACTGGTGATCAACCTACGCAAACGCGGCTTAACCAGAAGATTGATCCGAGCAGCTGATATTATTAAGCCACAAGCTTCTCTGAAGAAGAACGAAGAACTAAATATAGACAAAATTATACAGTGGCAGAGAAAAATACTAGGGGCAGTAAACGCGGTGGCGGCGGCGGCGGCGGCGGTTATTAGAATAACAAATGCAAAATCTCCACGAAATTATGGATATACTTTTTACAAAGATAACAACAAAACTGAAAGAGTTTCAATACTGAAAAAAAAGGCAAAGAATGCACGCATGCTTAGCACAAAAATAGAATTTCATTGCGAATAATCGGGACCTAACATTTCTGTGAACACCGCCCACTACGTTAATTATGTTAGGGTTTAGGAAGGGTAGGTGTTTATCGGGGGTACGCGCGGGTATCTGGATTAACAACCTCGTTACCCCTAATCAACGTTTTAGCTATAGGATGTTGAGCTATGATCAGTTTAGATGCCTCTAATTACGTAGCGACTACGTCGGGAAAGGCGTTTAAAATTATGGTGCAATATTTGTAGCGGATTCAGATTTAGCCGCGCTTGTCTAGGTTGGTCTGTCAATGGGTGTGGTCACCCATTCACAGACCAACCCATTGCGTACCGAGTTTCCTCCGTGCCTCGGAAAGCACGTTAAGCTGTTGGTCCCGGCTGCCATTTTTAGATCTTTGACAGTCCCTGTATCGACTGTAGCTCTAAAGTCTGTTAATCAGTCTTATCAAGGAATATCACATAACCCAGTACCAACTGGGTGGCGGAGGTTGCATAGGCAGTTGCTCTATAAAATACTGGTATTTACCTGCTTCCGGTTAGACTGGAAGTCGACCCCAACGAACTTGGGGCTAAAGGCTAGGCTGTCATCATTTGTGATCACAGTAGGTATGTTTTGCCTTTCAATATCTATAACTGTTTCCAACCTATCCTAATCTCTAACAGATAATGACATAGGTCGGTGCAGAATATTTTCGGCTCTCAAATAATTCTTGAACAGTGAATACGTAACAAATCCTATTATGTAGTATTATCCAATCAGTCCAAACGTCCCGTGTCACTGAACTGGTCAAGTTTTTTCTATTTGACCAGTTTCTCTTGGCACGTGGCGAAATTGTTATCTAAATTTTAATTTAGACTGATCTACAAATCAGTGCTAACAATTTGACACTACTTTAGATCATCATTATCAGTAAGGCCGATTGTCGCTTGTACAGACGCTAGCACCAACCTTGAACCTAATGGATTTGAGATAAAGTTGAAAAACTACATATTAAAGAAACTTGACAGATTGAAGTATATTAATGAGCTGGCGACTGTATCTATAGATAGATTTCACAGTTTTTCTGTGCACCAAGATACACTTGACCCTATATCTACTATCAATAATAGCTTTTATATCTAAAAATAAATAAGCATAATTGACGAGGTCAGTAAAGAACTTACCACACTGCAGTTTGTATAATTGTTTTAAATTAAACTTTACCGTCTCCTTGGTCTAATTGTCGTAAACGTTACTGCTGGATACGTAGTCCTTGGTTGTATTCCCTGGTCTGGCAAAGTGTGTGTGTGTACATTAGTAGCCTGAATTCTGTATTTCTGCTCGATTGATAATAATGGGCCTAAATCTCCTATTACAGGGACATTATGAACATTACTATCGAGATGTAGGTGTACTTAAACTGAACTTAGTGAAAAAAGACATTACATAATATTCTTCAAAGAAAAAAGATACAACTAAATCGGTTCACAATTCGCGAAGGTATCGCTGAACATTTTTTTGGAAGTCGTTTCAAAAAAACGCTTGATCATCTAACTACCTGTAGTCACAAAACTGCTTCTTTCTTTCCAGGTCACCAAAAAGTAAAGAAGAATGCGAAAGCGAAGCTCTCAAATCGGATCCAGAAGGGGATATCGAAATCAAAAGTGGCGATGGAGAAGGAGCGTTGGAGGCGAAGATGTCCCTAATGAACGGCATCACGGTCATCGTAGGGTCCATCATCGGCAGTGGCATCTTCGTGTCTCCTACCGGTGTCCTGAAGTACACTGGATCTGTTAACGCTAGTCTGTTGGTGTGGGTGGCTTCGGGAATATTCAGTATGGTAAGTTATTTGGAGATGTGATTTTGTTTTGGGGAGTTTTTGCGAATTGGTCAATGTTTCAGAAGGGAAGTGGCAGCTGATATAGACCTTAGAAGTAAACCCCTGCTTTTAGACTATTGATTGCGAGTCAATGCTTTCATTAATTGAACATTAGAACCTGTCTTTTATGACTCTTTAATTTGGTTATATAACCATCAAACATGTTATTGTGAAAACACAAAATTACAATGCCATCTAAATATGTCATTATCATTCTGCCCTTATCCCAATTTATTTGCGTTCGGCGCAGCATGTCTTCTTCTTCCGTACTTTTCTATCACTCGTCATTTCAGCAGTTTCTAGTAATATATGACTTCACACAGCCCATCCATCGTTTCTTTGCCGTCTAAATATGTATGTACCAAATTTCCCAAACACCGAGCCTTTCCTGGAAACATCTAGAATTAAATCAAGTAAAATGTTGTCGAATTTGTCTTCCATTTGTAAAATATGTTTTTCAGAGCAATCTAATTCGTAAAGTAGAATTTCCTTTGTCCCTGCTGATTCATATTTCGTTCACACTTGCTCACGATATAACTTTAAAGAGAATACCCCAAGGGACTTATTAGGGCCTACTTAGTTTAAAACCAGAATAATAAGCCAATCTGAGAGATTGGTTCTGCTGCAAGAGAAATTGTTTCAAAGCTCCGAGGGATTTATTAAAAGTTGTTGTTCCATTTTAATATCTTGTTGTATTGTTAAAGCTTAGTATAAAATCTGTTCTTGAAAGAAAAATGTCTTTATAAAATGTTATTTAAGATGAGCGTCATCTCATCTTTTGCTTTGATTTATTGGCTTTTCGGTACTTTTCAAGTTATTTATTTGTTTTCTTGGTGATGTTAAAAAGATGTTCTAAGGAGATTGTCGTTTTCCCCAAAGGGAAACGAACAGTACCCTAATACTAAGCCTCCGGTGTCCGTCAGTCGGTCTTTCTGCTGCATCTCGTGATCCGTAATTAGATTGTTGAAATTTTTATAGAATGCATATTTCCACTTAACATAATATAAC
This sequence comes from Diarsia brunnea, assembly GCA_949774965.1. Taxonomy (NCBI): domain Eukaryota; kingdom Metazoa; phylum Arthropoda; class Insecta; order Lepidoptera; family Noctuidae; genus Diarsia; species Diarsia brunnea. The sequence goes on from OX459019.1 coordinate 2,516,384, forward strand.
ATCACGCCTGTAATCACCACCAATGTAATCACCACAAGGGTTAGGCAGAGGTGTACCTAATAGTACACCCACATTTCACCAGTTATGTTTAAGCCCCATGTAATAGGGGGCGAGCCTATTGCCATCAACCGGGCACAAATCCAGACTCCGTGGCTGTTACTGATAAATTCCTGATGGAAAAAGCCAATAACACTTTGCCCGACCCGGGAATCGAACCCAGGACCTCATGCTCAGCAGTCGCGCTTGCGACCACTAGACCAACGAGGCAGTCAATGTGTATTTCCGTTACCGCTATAACAAGAAAAAATTTAAAAATGCCAGTAGGCTGCTCTACTATGATGGTACGCAACCCTTCATGCGCCATTACGACTCGCACTTGGTCGGTTTTTCAACTATATTGGAGTCGGCTTCCAACAGTTCCAACCTTCCGGTACCTATTATTTTTGCTAATAGCGACCACCTATCTAACCTCCGTAGTCCTCAACCCAGTCACTGGGTAAGCCCTTGATCAGAATGGGATCTTTAAATCAATAAATAATTGATAATAAGATGATTTAATCTGTCGAAAGAATTACCTAAATCTAAATATCATTCTCAAACGATAATCACGCAAACTTGAACTTTGACTGCTGCAAATAAATGCAATAAAAACGACAATATAAATATGCATTAAAAAATGTAAATAATTTTATCTGGTGTGTTATTGCGATGTTTATTGGTCTACATAATCTCTCGTTGCCAGCTTTAAATATTTATAGAAGAAGAATATGGCCTTTTGGTTAGCTACGTGTTAGCCTGAGTTGGCTCCGTTTCAACAGGGTGAATGGTACTAACTTAAACTACGATCCAGTCTTGGGTTGGGGAACCTACTTTTCCTGCAGTGGGGCAATTTGATGAGGCTAATAATAATTATGCAATAGCAGATCTTCCGCATATTCGCTGAAAACGACTAGGCATGATTTTTTGTAATTTTCGTCTCTGGCTCCGCCATAAAAGAACCGCGGCGCATCATCCTCGATATGAATTACTATTTCTGCAGTCTTTTGGTTCATAACATAAAATCACTTCTGTTATCCCTATCCAAAATTTGTCAATGCTTTAGTCCCATGTATCCCACCACCAGCATTATCCAGAGTCCGAGTTCACCGTCTAATGCCAAGCTCTATGCTCTTGTCGCAGCCGCATGTTGTTGTAGCCGCATCCATGATATTCCCACAGTGGAAACAAAGTCCTCTACCCATCTCGCCACCGGACTACCAACACTTCTCTTTCCGTACCTTGGATATTGCCAACAACCGGGCTCATCTCCAGGCTAGGAGCTGCTGTGGTCTTACTTACTTTTTCGGTGTTAAGTGCAATTTTAAGCCTTCTACTGGTAACAATAAAGTCTTTTCCCGTCCTCACTTCTCCATCGTTCAATTAACTGCAGCATTGCGTTATATAAATGACATAATATGAATGCTGAACTCAACGTTATCAGCGCATCATATGATGTGGTCGTCGTCTACATAATGTACAGTCACGAGCATTAATATGTACACACTTGGCAAAGTTCAAACGTGAATTTCTCGTGAAATAACGATTGTAACTTCGAGATATGAACTACCTTGATAATATGAGTTCCAAAATATTAGTTTTGTTACGTAACATGATCCAAAACTGAAATATCTGATGCTGTCCTTACAGCAAGTTGAAATGGATGGTTGGAATGGATAGGAATGCTAGTCACATTGCCACAGGTCGGAGGAGCAATGGGCAAGAATTACCACTCAGTCGATACGACAAAGAGCAGGCAACGACAACGCGGCAGTTCAGAAGGGGATGGCAGGATAAGCTGGACTCTTTCTCAAAGGATTGGCCTACAATGGCACTAGATCGTGAATAGTGGAAAGAGGGAAAGTAGACCTTTGGCCTGCAGTGGTACAATATAGGATTATAATAATACGTAACACTAAAATGAAATTAATACAGTAGTTGGCTGCAGTTGTCTGTACTGCTATCACCACGTGTGCCATATAAAGTTGAATCACGTAAATAAAACATAAACAGACCACTATCTATCACATGCCCCGCAGAACATTACATTAGCGATAGTCTACCAGGGATACTGAACTTTATAATATTGTCATTTATCTTATTAGATGGTTGCTATTTTGGGATTCCTAACGGCACGTGCGCGTGGGTTGAAATTGTTATTGAGGATCGGAAAGCCTTTTTTTATTAGGTACATACATTCATTAAGCTCACGCCTTTTTACCATGGGGGAAGGCCGTTCATATATCTGGTTATAGACGCACGCCGGTTGCAAGTATTACGCATCTAAGACAGGTGGATTCTGGTGGTTCCGGAGAACCTCACCAAAAAGATGCTATAAATAAGAAAGATATCTAACGGGAGGACACGAAGAAAATTCTTCTAGAAAATGATAAAGTTCTACAATTTTATATGAATTTTGCGATATATGCACTAAAAACCGACTGACTAAAAAAATATGATTCTGTTTAGTACGTCTGTTAGATTATGGAAAAATATTGGATACGTATTTTTTGTGTTATCAAATTAATAACCATGAATAAAACGTGTCATCGATCGTGACATTCGTGAGAGAGGGGGCTGACGAAGTCACTTTCTGGTAAAAAGTGTACCGAACTGTGACGTCGCGTGACTTTTCGAAGCACTGTATCGTCTTCATTAATTGTTTACGTGAAAAACAGAAAAAATACGTGTCTAATATTTTTTGGAAATCTATCTGAGGGACTAATTAGATTGTTTTTGTCAACCACCTTAATATTATAGTTTGTTTGACCTCAGGTTGGAGATACCTGTTACATTAATATAAGTCATAATTGCTGCCTGCCGCTGTTGCTGACTGCCTCATTGGTCTAGTGGTCGGAAGCACGACTGCTGAGCATGAGGTCCTGGGTTTGAAACCCGGGTCGTGCAAAGTGTTATTGGGTTTGGGTTTTTCCATCTGGAATTTCTCAGTAGCAGCCTCGGAGCCTGGATTAGTGGCCGGTTGATGGCAATAGGCTCGCATAACTGGCGACATGTGGATGTACTGTTAGGTACACCTCTTCCTGTACAGGGTGTAAATCAACCCATCACACAGCCGTCAACCAAGCATAGCACACCAAACTAAGTACCCCTACGCAATTTTAGCTGGGAAACGATTTATTTTTGTGTCAAAAATCACATTTTACGGTAAAACTCAATGTAGTACTGTTAAAACATTGTGCTAGTGGATGCTTTGAATAGTAAACGGGTCATGGAGGTAATTTAAGTACACCCTACAGGGTGTAAATCAACCCATCACACAGCCGTCAACCAAGCATCCTGTACATCAAACTAAGTACCCCTTCGCAATTATTGCTGGGAAACGACTTTTTTTTGGGTCAAAAATCACATTTTACAGTAAAACTCAATGTTAAAACTGTTAAAGCATTGTGCTAGTGGATGCTTTGAATAGTAAACGGGTCATGGAGGTAATTTAAGTAAAGTTATAACCTAAAAAACTAGTATTTACAAAAACAGCTGTGAAAAATTTGGAAATTTGACCCCCAATATCTCCGTAACTAGGGGGTTCCCAGGTATGATCTAGATCAAAAAAAATATCGTAGTGGTGGGAACAAGTGCCCTTAGTTTGCGTTAAGGGTACTTTTACACCCTATATAGACGAAAATAGTTTATTATTCTTTAAATAAGTCATAATTATGGCGACGAAATTAGTTTGTTTAATTATACCTACTCATTAAAGCCATATCACGTTTTATTGCGATCATGTGATTTAGCCGTCAACACCTACCGTACTATCTTCCGTCATAATTATTTTGTTTTAAAAAAATATTTATACTGAGGCAGAGGACTTATAAAATACGAACTCATTTTGAAGAGGGTTTGGGAGTTATTTACCAGAAAAAAAGACATTTCTTTACTAGTGACAATATTTTCACTAAGCTTGGTAATATTAGCGTGGTGGGGTGTAATTCCGGGGTGGTGTTGAGCCTCATCTCTCTCAAGTCTTGTCAGATTACTGTCTCCAAGGACTTTGAGATTGAAAGTAGAGTGCACTGATGTCCACACACCAAGTGTACTCTTCAGTCGAGCAACACGGTCACTGAAAAATGCGTGCACATTCTGGACAGGCGTGGTTCTTTCTACTAAAGATCATCTCAGACACTAATCTGCAAGGCCTTCATGTGACCTGACCACTCCTGAACAAGATTATGTCTGGACTTTTAATGAGACTGTAACCTCTGTGTTGGGAAACCTAAATACCTAAGGTAATCTCCGAACAAAATTTACATCTATGAATATGATTTTAATGATTTATATGTAGATAGATAGGTAACATTATTTGAGTCAATACATAGCTAGTCTCCGTTGAATTTGGGAAGCCACCAAAATTGTTCGAGAGGACTTATTTTTAGGGTTCCGTACCGAATGAATGGGTAAACATGTTATTACAATGTTAATTTTGGTCTATGGTACGGAACCCTTATTCCAGTTATTTTCACGAAATAAGTGAAAATATAAATATTTTTATTAATAAGTATGTATTTTAAAACATCGAGGCGCATCGTAGCGAACTTCACTATTTTATCTTCGTTCCTTGTCAAATGAAGTTATATTTTTGATAAAAATGCCTACCCTGAACAACATTTAATCAACTCTGTGGTTTGATAGCAGGATGCGCTCAACCACATAGTTCCCAGCATTGGTGGTCTTACACACATAAACTAACGATAAATAGTTATTACTTATCAAGCAATCATGGTCCCATAAAAATTCCCATAGAACTGTTATGATGAATTAAAACGGAACCTTTCATAAATCTTACTGAAGGAAATTGGTCAATTACTTTGAGGTATTCCTCATTATTCTATAATTGAAATCCAGAGGGATATTTATTTATTTATTACTAGCTGAACCCCGCGAACTTCGTCCGCTAGAAAATATTTAAAAATACTAAAGTTTCTTCAATAAAATTTAAATTAATCATGATTCTGGTGCTTTCTTCAAAAGACCATGCATAGTCTTCGTGTGTGTACAGTCACCAAGATTATATCTGGACCTTAAAAGAGACTACGACCTCTGAGTTTGTTTCAAATGTTTCTTCTCAGAGTAGTCAGGTACGAAACACTGGCCCCATCTAGTTTTTAAAAAAGTGACTTGTAAAAGTGTTTGTAAAAACCTATTTGCAAAATTAACACGATTTATTATTCAAACGACACGTGGCGCCATCTATTATTAGAAAAACGTTAGTATTGGTTCCCTCGGTAACAGCTCCTACTTTTTATCGGGATGATGGTACCCTTTGTTCGTTTCTGAAAACCTGACAACGAATATGGAAAATTTTAAGAGAAGAGGATCGGTTTAGTGGTTTGGGCTTGAAAAGGTAACAAACAAACACACTTACTTTCACATTTATATAATAACTAGCTGTGCCCGCGACTTCGTTCGCGTGCTTGTCGGAAACTAAAATGCGTCGCTTAGATAAAAGTACGTTAAATCATTGCCCTGCGTTAACTTACTGCCGCTGTAGAAAATAAGAAGAGAGTAATGCAAAGTACTGACTATGTCTAATACTAAAGTTTAGATGGATGGGTGTTTGTTAATCAACCACGTCAGAACGGCCGAACGGATCTTGAAGAAATTTGAAACAGGTACATTATAGTCGACAGGTACTGTCGTTGGCGCGTTCGTGTTCCACGCGCGCATCAAAGATATGTCAGCAACAATTAAGGGGTCCTTTGGGGCCCCTTAATTGTTGCTGCCGTCGTCTGCCGGGGCTGACGGTTGTCCGCAAGAGATACCACGGCCCCGAAACACAAAGAGCTAAGAAGAAACGTGGGTGGTTTTTAGTCAGTAGAAGTCTGACACTTTCTTCCGCTCCGCCCAGAGCGGGATGAGTCATTTGATAATTTACGAACCACAAAAAAGGGGGGATTAGAGGCTGTTTCGAGAGGTACCTGTACCGAGTCTGGGACATCGAATCTGAAATGGAACGCCGTCACCTCCTTCTGCGAAGCAGTAATGCTAGCGAAAGAGGTGAACGTAAGAGGGACACAACCCCTCTTCCCAGCCGCCGCGGGAGACGCTCCGGGCATCGGGGGCCACGTGATGGCTTCCGGCCACCGTAGGCGCGGGCCTGTGAACGGTGAGTAACGGGCTAGTTAATCGTTCGTCAGTCCTATGACGATGGAGGCGCGTTCGTGTTCCACGCGCGTCTCAATGGGATATCAGCAACATTGAAGGGGCTCCCAAGGACCGACGCCCGTCGGGGCTGCGGGTTGTTCGAAAGAAATACCGCGGCCTCGACACATAGGGCTAACAACACACCACATCTATATAAAGACATGTTTGGTGCAGTGGCTGGACGATTAACAGTAGCACTGCGTGTCACAGGTTCGATTCCCACACGGTACAAACAAAATATGCCGTGGGTTTTATCCAATTTTAATTTAGTTTAAAAAAAATAGTATTTTTATACTGTGTAATTGGTAAATCTTTATTTGTTGACTATTCATGAAACATATGTTTATTTAATAACACCGCGGTTTAGAAAATGACATCAAATGAATAACGCCATCTGTCGAAGACGAAGATAAACTGCTAAAAAAGAGCGATCAAACACACTATAGGGTTTAGGCTATGTAGATTTTGAAAACAGCGTCATTTAGACTAATATCTACGTACCTTTTGCTATCATTACTTATTTAAAGTTGTCTTGTGAAGGCATTTATTAATAAGTACCATACCATATTCGTTCAATAGATGTCGTTGCTTGTCTCATTCTTGACCATAATGATAAGTTCTTCTTGAAAACTATAAATGCATATATCTTTTGATAGAGAGCACCGATTACGATGAAACAAAGACTAAGTAATAGCCCAAGTTACGCACAATATTTATGTATAAAAGTTATCTACATTCGTTTCGTAAATTTGACGTGATGCTTAGTCATCGAAACAGACAAACAGACAAACAGATAAACAGACAAACAGACAAAAATTCCAAAAATGCTGGAAATGTGTTCTGTTGGTTATACTTTAATACCCTGACAATTTTTTTGACGTGACAACGTCTTATAAATTGGTTTGCCGGGTGACACTTCAAGAAACTGCGTTACGCTCCGCTCACGTTATGCGCTCACAATGAGAGCGAGTGAGAGGCACGCGTCCAGAGCGAGAGAGAGAGAGTGAGAGAGATAGGCATACACACCGGTTCATGTCTTGCGCTTCTATTTTCGTTGTCACGTAAAACTTTCGCCCGTATACCGACTTTACAGGCAACCAATTTTTTTTTTTTAATATTTTCGATGTACAAAAAAGATTTTTCTACAGATTTATTATATGTATAGATTAGGAAGACCAATAACCCTAGGTACGTTTATCTACTTGCTGGGAGAAACCCAGAAGAAACACAAAAGAGCTTGTTCGTTTGACCTTCCTATCTTGCTTTTACTTTTTATGATGTATGTGACATTTTTATTATCAACTTTATTTTTACTATAACTCCTACGAAATTGGTCGCCAGGTTAACCCGTGAAATTTCAATTTTCTTACGTTGTTTGCCATTTTGTAGGTCAGTGTTAGGTTGACCGACTAAAGTCATTCATCGTCTTGAACTCAACACGTCTTTTCACCGACTTCAAAAAAAGGAGGAGGTTCTAATATTAAATATTTTTATTTTCAATCTATTTGTCAGCCCTCACGCTACTGTTAAAATTTCGATAAAATTATGAAACCCAATCCACAACGTTTAGTTATTAGTGTTATTACGAAAATCTCAAAACCGTGACATAAATTAATTAATCAAAGTCAATCATGTGTCTGTTTTTGAAGAGATCGGAGAGTACCTTAGATGGTTTATTTAAAACGATTTCGAAGAATTTTGGTCCTTGGACCCTCAAACATTTTTTATATGCATTTGCACTCTGTAAATCTAAACGATTGTTTAAAAAAAAAAAAACAACTTTTTCAAGGTCAATAACCATCAGAAAGTAACATCATATCAGCAAAGAAATACTGTTTGATTAATGGGTCGAAAGTCGCAAACGAATTCCTAAATATAAAAAAAAAGTTTTTTGCAAGATCAATCATAATTTATCGACTTGTGACTACAAATATAAACACCTAACTATAGTCCTACAAAGCGTCTTACTAATTTATGAGTAGTTGCTTTCATCGATTAGACAATCCTATGATGAAAGATAAATATAGTGTCGTCTTTTATTTTTAAACCCATTTTCTCATCCCCAGGTTGGTGCATACTGCTACGCGGAGCTTGGCACCATGATCAGGCGCAGTGGTGCTGACTACGCCTACATCATGGAAACGTTCGGTCCTTTCGCAGCCTTCATCAGGCTCTGGATCGAGTGCATGATCGTCAGACCTTGTTCGCAGGTAAGATCTTTGAAGAATCAACTATTGATGATGACTTCTTTCGATGAGGCTGGCACAGAAACGTGGAGATTGACAACAGAAAAGAGAGGCCTATATCTAGTAGTGGGTGAATTCGAGATGTAATGATGATGATGACTACTTTCGATGACTTTCAAGGGTGGCTGCGGGTCCCGTCGGGGCTGCGGGTTGTTCGCAGATACCGCGGCCTCGACATGAAGGGCTAAGAAGGAACATGGGTGATTTTTAGTCAGTAGAAGTCTGACACTCCCTTTCGCTCTGCCCAAGAGCGGGAGGGGTTATTTGATGATTTCCCACCCCCAAAAAAAAAAAAGGGTGGTTGTTGAGAGTTTTGGTGTGCTGCTCTTTCGTGTTCTTTCAAGTGACTAACATACCAAACTTTGGTTTGAGCACAAAGTGGACATGTCAGACTACCTTTGACGACATTGTATGTTATAGCTATTGGCGGTCTACCTACTATGCCGTACACCGTAATTAAAAAAGAAGCAATTGCAAAAACTAAAAAAAAAACAACTGAAAAACAAGCGCATTTGGAAGCAGGCGGGCGGGACCCACACTGAGATATAACAGTTCGTGACTTTCGTTTGAATCCCTGACATAAATAGTACTTAGTTTTCTCAGGAGATCGTGTCCCCGAAAGAAACATTTTCTGTGCAAACCGAATCTGGGTACTTATATTTTGCTACTTATAATCTCACACTATTTTTAAACGATCCTACACCTTTTGTTTCGTTTCTGAATGACAAACGAACATTAAAGTTAAGAACGGTAGTTAATATCGTCATTCTAAAGATCAATACGTATGGGTTCGTATGTACTGTCAATAGTAACAAAGTAAAACTAATTAACTTTTAAAAACTAATGGCTAGTAATTATGGGATCACCACACGCGGTTACAAGAGGATCATTTCAGGAAGGTCATCTGTAACATTGTATAATAACAGTATTAGTTAATATTTCTTATAATGTAGAGTAGTAACTGTAGTACTTTATAAGAAGATGTAGTCACAAGAATTGAAAAGAGTATGCTTATATTATTTGGTCATGTGGTGAGGATGAGTGAAAGGCGACTAACAAAAGGTCACAAGACAGATGTGAATGGCAACGCCGGGAAGGGACGCCCTAGAAGGACATACACTGACCTTATTGGTGAGGTTCTTCTGAAAGGACAGGTGCGTAATACTCGTAACCAGTGTGCGTGTATGACCAGATGTATGAATGTGGACGAAGCAAAAGGAGTATGTGAGGATCGTAGCGGGTTGTCCGCATGGGATACCGCGGCCTCGACATGAAGGGCGAAGAAGGAACATGGACCACACGGTGGTTTTTAGTCAGTAGAAGTCTGACACTCCCTTTCGCTCTGCCCAAGAGCGGGAGGGGTTATTTGATGATTTCCCACCCCCCAAAAAAAAAAAAGTATCGTAGCAGGTGTCGTTCTGTACTTATATATGTATGTACTGTAGTATTATATAACAGTTCCATATAAAGTTCTTGCGATCGGAGATTTAATATTGACTAGACACTTAATATTTATTTCAGTCTGTTGAACGCCGAAGAACTTTTCAGGTCTATAATTAAATTCCAATACCTTTCACTAAAATATTGGGTTTGATTTTAACCTTATTGAATTTCTATCCAACATTGACGTCCTCTACATATTTCATAACAGTTTTATTTTATCGGCCCCGCAAGTTATTTTTATAGTTCGCCTATTGCTTTTTGAGATACCATCAGAAATTCTGAACCTACCGCTGTATTGATTCGAAGTTTGAATAATCGTATGACGTAAACTAAAGCTCAGTATGTCATCAGACACGGGGGTGCGATGACGTATTTTTATTGCGTAGGAGACAAGAATGGAATACAAATTATAGCTTTCAACGGGACCGTCAGTAATCCGATTAGGGATGCCACCCACAGCTTTTACTGTTTATCAGGAACGAGGTGGATAAAAGGAATTTCAATACTGAAATGAAACATTACGGTTTGAATTACTTCTACAATTCAAGTTGTTGGAAAGATACAAATAGTTTATCTTGGTCCCTTGGGGTTCTAATAGTTTATCTTGGTCCCAAGGGACCAAGATAAACTATTTGTATCTTTCTTAAATGTTTAAGAATGCTTTTTTTTGTGTATTTCACTCAACTGCCAACCAACATTGCCACCAACATTAATCACCTCCATAAAATATTGCCTCAATCAATGAAAACAACCCTTACATAGATTCTTTAAATATCATCCCACCCATATTGCCCTCAAAGTAAAGAACATACAGCCCACGCTCACTGAATACGGTTTCTTTTTTATTGAATAAACAGTTTCTTACTCTTTACAGACATTCCCCCTATTGACGCCCAACGTGGGGCTTATTTTATCTTCATTGAAATTTATTTTACTGTGACAACTGACAAAGGATTTAAGTTTATTGGTTGACAAAGTTCAACTCAATTCTGCTACTGTTTTCAAGAGGATACATTTATATTCTATCTCACGGCTTATCTGATATTTGATCATGGCGCCCGACATGGGACTAATTCAAATGTTATTATCGTTGGATTTCTGTGACTGTGAGAATATCTATACTTGTTGATAAAATTCATTGAACTGGTATCAGAATATTATAATTTATTGATCTAGATGTAGTTTCACTCCTTGTTATTTCTTATTGGCGCCCAACGTGGGTCTTAAGTATACGACACAATATTGCTACAGAGATTTGTTTTACTACTTCGCTGATATCCTCCTTTATTGGCGTTCTACGTAGATCTTATTTAAATGTTATGTGTATTGGATTTATGTTATTGTGACACTATATTGAACTTATTGGTTGATAAAGTTCATTGAAATACGTTTTGTTTATGAGAATACAATTCAATATTACTACAGAGATGTGTTACACGACTACCCCTACATTCTCCTTTATTGACGCCCAACGTGAGGCTAACCCTGAAATGTCTATTGGATTTCTATTACTTTGATACCTACCAGAATGAACTCTATGAAATCCATTGGTTGACGAAATTTATGAAATTCTAAATTGTCAGTGTCTTTATGAAGGTACAACACAATATTGCCACAGATATTTATTTTATTGTTTGTAAGAGTTCCTGACACGAGGTCGATATAATATACCATATTTTTTCGAAGCATTTTAAGGCCTTTCTGTGGAATAAATGGGAATACGTTAATAATTTACTAAGACATTGACTACAATAAAACCTATTAACCTCTATTGTTTTTGCCAATAGAATTTTGAGGCAGAAGCGTGTTTGAAGGCAGAACACTAAAAAACCCTCTGCAACCAAGACTCATGGGACCATTATCCCCTTTTAGATGTGCCAAGCTACAAAATTCATAGAATTTCTGGCAAGAGTAGCTTCACAATACGATTTATTTTCTTCGTCGGCAAGAATGCGGTGTAAACGCCTGGAGTTATTTGACTAGGGAGAGATAGTCTCGGAATTTTAACATGGACGTGAGGGTAGCTTCCGACATGCTTTCCTCACCTTTTTACAATTTGCAGGTCAGTGTCACATTGAATGTTAATCAAACTATGATTCGAGACCATGATGAATATACAGGGTGTAAACGAACCCTTCACGCATCCGTCAACCAAGCATTCTGTACATCAAACTAAGTACCCCTACGCAAAAATTTTTGCTGGGAAATGTTTTTTTTTTTGGGATCAAAAATCACATTTTACGGTAAAATTCAAAGTAGCACTCTTAAAACATTGTGCTAGTGGATGCTTTGAATAGTAAACGGGTCATGGAGGTTATTTAGTAAAGTTAAAACCTGAAATATTAGTATTTACAAAACCAGCTGTGAAAAATTTAGAACTTTGACCCACAATATCTCCGGAACTAGGAGGTTCCCAGGTATGGTCTAGAACAAAAAAATGATCGCAGTGGTGGGGAGAACACATGCCCTTCGTTTGCGTTAAGGGTACTTTTACACCCTATATAAATGTCTATTTGCCTATGTCTATGATATATTTGTCCAACACAACAACTAATTGATTGTTCTTAGGATCACAATTCTGTAAACGTATTTTTATTTCATATCTTGATCAACATACAGTCTGATGCTGACCTTTAAATTGCTAAAAACGTAAATAACTTTCGAAGTTTTATTTTCGTTTTTTCTTGATCACATTTTCTCTAAGTGTATTTAATAATAAACCCTTTTTACTGCCTTCGTAAGTGACGCCATCTTTCTTTGCAGGCGATCGTGGCGTTAACATTCAGTGTGTACGTGCTGAAGCCCATATTCCCGGAGTGTGACCCTCCTGAGAACGCGACTAGGCTGCTGGCAGCCTGTTGTATATGTGAGTACCTATAATTTAGTGCCTTTTTGAATAACTCAAGAAAACAGTGGCTGGGTCTTAATGTCGAAGGCGGAAAAAAGTGTGTTTTTTTTGGGACAAGCCCGCCAAACTATTCCCAAACCACAGAACTTCCTGAAAGCCACAATAAACAGTTTTGAACAGGGTGTTGTGGCTAAATAGTGAGCGATAGACTGAGTTGATTGAAGAAAGGAATGCAACGCAGGGAATTAAGTTGCGAGGATTTTCTAAATACGTACCTCTTCGTATCGATGCAAATTACATCAAACGAATTCCTGGACACCAAGGACCGGCCTCTAGGTCCTTGCCCCACTTTACGCGGCAGTAATCAACTTTGAGCGACGTGTCTTGAATCGCTAATCTCATCTCATCCTTAATTTACATATTTCCATAAGTTTTATACTATAAAAGTTCTCCTTTCTTTATAGAACTCTCAATTTTTCCATAAATTTCGTAAATCAATTGACTGTTCCCAAAATCCTTTGAAAGGCTCTTGATTGGTAAAGCGTTTTAATTATCTTTAGCTTCAGTAACACTTATTTTAATGAGTTTTCACCACAAACATATTTCACCACAGCACGCGGAAATATGTAAGTTATTTTAATAAGAGTCCCCCACCCCTGACGACTCCAGTTTCCGGATTCCTCTCCGTTCCGATACGATCTTATATTTATATTATTCCCAGTTTCCTATCTAAAAGAATAAATATTTACAGAAGGTTCTTGTTATTATTTGCAAGGTTTACGTCTTAATTGAGATTTCAGAAAGTGTTTAAAAATATACTTTTGTATAACAGTGCAATACATTGTTCCCAGTGCTGCTAACATTCGTGAACTGCTGGTCAGTCCGCGCCGCCACGAGAGTCCAGGACTGGTTCACGTACGCCAAGCTCCTGGCGCTCTTCATCATTATAGCCGCCGGAATCTACCAGCTTTGCAGAGGTATGTGTGCTGTTTATTGTCTAAGTTTTATTATTAGTTTTTTTTGTATTATACCCTTGGCTTGCATTTGACCGCAACTCGGCTAGTGTGAAGCAAAGATGCGGCCTGGGGTTGAGCTTGCTTGCCTAGGAGGAATCGTTTTCTGAGGTTTGTCAAAGTTTTCAGAAGCCATACGTGGAACGTATGGCTTATACACAGATGAGCTAGAAGCTAGACAGATGATAAAGAATAGGTGTAATGGATTACACCTATTCTAGGCTAAGGCTGTCACCGAAGGGCACGCCACGATAGTGGCGGTAAGTCCTCTCTTTGAGGAGTGGCTGGAGAGGCGCCACGGCGCCCTCACCTTCCGTCTGACGCAGGTACTCACCGGACACGGTTGTTTCGGGAGGTACCTGCACCGAATCAGGCGGGAGGAAACGCCCGGATGCCACCATTGCGAGGATCGGCCGGAGGACACGGTGGAGCACACTGTGGAGGTGTGTCCCGCTTGGGTGGAGCCCCGCCGTGTTCTCGTAGCGGCGATCGGCGGCGGCGACCTCTCGCGTCCGGCCCTGGTGCAAGCCATGGTCCGGGGCGAGGAGGAATGGGACGCCGTCGCCTCCTTCTGCGAAGCAGTGATGCTAGCGAAGGAGGTGGCAGAACGTGAGAGGGAGAGAACCTCTCGTCCCAGCCGCCGCGGGAGGCGCTCCGGGCGTCGGGGGCCACGTGATGGCTTCCGGCCACCGTAGACGCGGGCCTGTGGACGGTGAGTGATAGGTAAGCTCGCCGTCCGTCCGCCTTATGACGACGACAGGCCGTGTCGACGGCGCGTTCGTGTTCCACGCGCGCCTCAAAAAGATGTCAGCAACATGGAAGGGGCCCGCAAGGGCCGACGCCTGTCGACGCTGCGGGTTGTCCGCAAGGGATACCGAGGCCTCGACATGAAGGGCGAAGAAGGAACATGGGTGGTTTTTAGTCAGTAGAAGTCTGACACTCCCGTTCGCTCTGCCCAAGAGGGGGAGGGGTTATTTGATGATTTTCCACCCGCCAAAAAAAAAACAAAACTCACCGAATTGGGTCCATAAACGTGGAAAAGAAATATGGTTCTCCCGGCGGCGTGATGGCATACTACATAGTTGCCATTGGGGGAAAAGCTGGATGAGCACTAGAAAAGTGACAAACTGCTGGGTCTAGGCGTCACTTTTCTGCATCATTAATTCCGACTGATGATGATGAAGATGAAACAGTTTTATCTACTAATATAATAGCAAAGTCTGTGATGAAGTAAGTAAAAACGCTTGCTCAATTACTGATTAAACAGACTGATCAACCTTGGACATTTTAAAACATTTGTTCAAACAAAATGTTACCTACTCTATACCGTTTAAACAAATATTACATTACGCTATAGAGAATGTGTAATTGATTCGATGACCTGGATTTAACGAGGAATAAGGTCGCAGGAGCTGGAGTAATGGCGGCAAGTTATTGGTCCTTTAAGGAAAACACCAGGAGACCATTAATATTCCCATATTGGTTTCCTGGTGCTGGCCAAAGCTTTGTAATCACCAACACGCTGAGAGCAGCAATGTTTTATTGTCGTCTTCAGGTGATGTTGCCAGTGCAGCAGTTAACATCATCATCTGCCTAGCCTTTTCCTAATGATGTTGGGGTCGGCTTGCAATCTATCCGGATGCTGCTGCATGCCTATATTTTACACGGAGCGACTGCCTATCTGAGCTCCACAACCCGGTTAGTACTGGGTAATACAATACCCCTTGGTAAAACTGGCTGTCAAACTTTCGGGCCACTGACAGCTTGTGATGATTGCAGCAGTTTAGAAAACACTTGAAAATCCTGAATGGTCAGGCGGAGGAGTATCAATAGTACACCCACAGATACGATTCAGTCCCATGTAATAGGGGACGAGCCTATTGTCAACAAACAGGCATAAATCCAGACTACGGATTGTCTCTGAGAGATTCCTCTTTGACCGACCTGGGATTCAAGCCGAAAACCTTACACTCAGCAGTGGTGCTTGTGACGACTAAACCAGCGAGTCGGTAAACAGTGATACACATAACATAAAAACGCGCTTGTAAACTCTAAAAGGTTGTGAAAAGTTGTACCTAGTACGCTCTTATTTCGCCAGTTATGTTTAAGTAACATGTAATAAAACGCGAGCCTATTGGCATCAACAAGGCGAAATCCGTGAATAAGGAATCCAATAACAAAATGCCCGACCTGGGAATCGAATACAGGACAGTCGCGCTTGCGACAGTTAAACCAACGAGGCCCTACCCACAACAACAAACAGTTATATTCTACAGCAAAAACACAATTCGTTATCAGAAACAGATGAAACCAGTTTTATAAATTGCTAGACAGACCACTAAAGAATTTGATTGCGTTCATGATTACTCAATCGCGTTCACGACACGATAGTTTTAAACTTGACCGTGATCTACTTACGTTGATGCAAATATGACGCTTAGAAATGGAAACAGCTGTTACATCATTAGGTTTTATTGTACTTTTATTATAATTTTTGTAAGGCGTGTCGTTTAGAGTTGTTTTTTTAAAGAGGCTGTCTGTGAAAGCAAGAAAGTACTACGTACTTCAACATGATCATTCTCTTGCTCTTATCCTAATTCATTTGGGGTCGGCGCAGTAACATTCATCTTCCATACTTCTCTATTACTCGTCATCTCATCACACACATCCTTTCTTGCCATATCATCCTTCACACAGTTCATCCATCGTTTCTTTGGTCTTTCTTTACTCTTATACCCCTCTACATTCATACTATAAACATTCCTCACGACATTTTCATCGTGGATAGAGAAAGAATTAATCATGATAATAAGTAGGTAGAACTTAAAATCATTTATTCTATCTCTACTACGGTGACATTTACTTTAATTCATCCATTGTTTCTGCTTAACATCAGCACTTCTTACTTGGCCTTCGCTGCTTTCTTCTGAGAACTTTATGGAATGTCTTCTTTTTCTTAGTGTCGGTGGCAAAACATGGTAGTTTTGATGGCTCAGGACTTCGCTACTTTACGGCAACTATTGACTCGCAGATGTAAATTTCCCTGCATTCTCGTCAGAAATCCTCTACTACAACGACTCACCTTGATTAATTTATTGTCTCTTCCGGTCTCTTTTTCATTAAATAATAATTTTGCCATACATTGAAAACAGGTATGCGCAGTCTTTTCATCTACGAAAAAACGCGATGGGTGTTGTTGAATTGATAAATTAAACAGCATTGGGAATGTAAGTGTGATATAGTATACCCCTCTAGTTGCCTAATGGATGTTGAAATTATAAGACGATCTACCAAGAGGGTTCTAGAGGACATAAGGTTACTGCATTTGTAGCTATGACTGCTCATTTTTCGCACAAGCCCCGGGGACCTCACCCTCCCTGCGCGTACCCCTATTTAATGAAGCGTGGACTTTTTAGTCTTATCATTGGGTCTCATATGCAAGGGGACGAGTGTATTGCCATTTACGGAGCGAATTTTTAATCAAAACTTGAATTGTGTGCGATTTTTCTAATAAAACAAATGAGTCGAAGTATCGCATGTTATTTTTTTTTAAGATAGGAGAAAAATATTGATTTGTTAAAAACTCGTGTAGGTTTAACAACAAAAAGTTTCGACATGGTTTACCTAGAAAGGTGAAGAAATAAAATATATAAGTAAAGTACAAAACTCATAAAATTACGTTAAATAAATAAAAATGTTTAGAGCAATAGTCGGTATTTAAAAGTAAAATATAACCACAAATCAAAACGATAGATTGTGTCTCTCTCTGCTTAGCCTTTTCCCAACTATGTTGGAGTTGGCTTTAAGTCAAACCGAATGCAGCTGAATTCCAATATTTTCTACTAGTCACGACTTCATCCGCAAAAATTATCATATAAAGGGTGTAAAAGTACCCTTAACGCAAACGAAAGGTACTTATTCTCCCCACCACTACGATATTTTTTTTGGTTCTAGATCTTTCCATACCTGGGAACCCCCTAGTTACGGAGATATTGGGGGACAAAGTTCCAAAGTTTTCACAGCTGTTTTTCTAAATACTAGTTTGTCTGGTTATAATTTTACTTAAATTACCTCCATGACCCGTTTATTATTCAAAGCATCCACTAGCACAATGTTTTAACAGTACTACATTGAGTTTTGGTTTGGTTTTGAGTTTGGATTGACGGCTGTGTGATGGGTTGATTTACACCCTGTACATAGATTAGCACGCATGAATAATGTATTTTCTATCAGTGAATACGTTTTTAGAATTGGATCATTAGTTCCGGAGATTAACCCCTTACATGCAAGCGTACAAACAAATTAATGCGGCCGTATCGTACGAAAAAGAACCGGAAATGTCTACTTTTAAGAATCTATAAGGATAATGCTGTGTTTATTTTCAATACGAAACGTTTTATTATTTTTTAACATAAAATTCAACGAATTTGTTAACGATTAAGTATTTCTGGTTTTCTGTTTTGATGAATAGGTATTTATTGCCATCCTAATTGATGTGATAAGGCTATTCATTCTTACTTAAGCTAGATTAAAATGTAAATTAACATAAATGGTGCTGAAGTGTTGTCGAAGACCGAACACGCCATTTTTAGCGACTTTTTTTTCATTCCAAAGAATTTTTAACTTCTTGCTAGGATTGGCCAAAAACAATGACTGACGTTATTGACAAGTATTTTAATTCGACGCAGACGAAAGTTTGCAAAGCCTTTATTTTTAATCAGGATCAACAGCATAGGACACATGACCTAACTGCCCTACCCAGTGGCGTGCCTTTATAGGGGCCAACAATATGATAACCATACAGACTTACCCATTAGAAATCGTAACATCATGAACAGTGTAGGTTACAAGGGCGAGTCAACTGTTTAGGCTTGTATAAATATACCGCCACTAGCATACCTATCTGAACCGGCAATTTTACTCCAAAACCCACCAATAAGAGAAAACTAATGGCCGTTTCACAGCAAACAATAGACCATCAGTCTACCACAAAAGCATCCTGAACATCCAACGTCAGCAACAATGAAGTCAATCGCAGAAACCAGTAAGCAATGAGTTCAGGAGCCGTAGAAAACGAGGCTATTGATAACGATCGAAGAGCTATCCTCGCAAATTGAGTCACCACTCGACCACTTCAACAGATATTGGACGGAGATTGGTTTCGGAAGGTTATTAGAAATAAGAAAGGGCATTTTCATTGATTTAGTCTTTCTTCGTCGTGTCATTGATAGGTGACTTACTAAGTAAGAGACTGATTCGACCAGAATTAGACAAAGACTTATAGAGATTGGGGGAGAATCTTAAGTTTCAGCAGGGCTATTGCGTTTCTTTATATATTATGTCAGTGGCTGTCATAGTGTCCATCAATTAACTGTCAAATGGTTCCATTTTGTACCAAACCATAACCATTTGACAGTTATTCGATGGACACTATGATAGCCACTTTTTTTTTTTTTTTTTTTTAAAAACGTTGCCCCACACTAGGAATTTCTCCTGTATCGTGGGTGCGTTTACAAACATTTAAACTCACATACACAAACACCCAGACCCGAAACAACTATCTGCAGGCCTTACAAAATATTTGTTCCGTGCGGGGATCGAACCCGCGACACGCAGCGCAGCAGTCCGATCTCTCAGCCACTGCGCCAGCCGTGCCGCAATAGCCCTGCTGGACTCTATTAGCTATAAGTGATTTTACATTTTTAAGAATAATTTTAAAGATTATGTATTTTTTATTGAGGAGCTCGTGGCATAATAATAACTGACACTGAGGTTGGTCTTTAGGTCCCGTCGAGGCTGCTGGTTGTTCGCAAGAGATACCGCGGCCTCGACATAAAGAGCCAAGAAGGAACATGGGTCGTTTTTAGTCAGTAGAAGTCTGACACTCCCTTATGCTCTACCCAAGAGCGAGAAGGTTATTTGATAATTTTCAACCCGCCAAAAAAAAGGTTGGTCTTTAGGTTATACCGCGCTTGCCCAAGATGGTCTGTGGATGAGTGACCAATTATTACATAGCGAGTTACTTCCGTCCATCGGAAAAACTTTTGGTCCCGGCTGCCATAGATCTTTGACGGTCGTTACAGGTAATGAGTGACCTGAAAGTCTGACAACCAGTCTTACCAAAGGTTTTCATATTACCCAGTACTAACTGGGTTGTGGAGGTCAGATAGGTATTCAGCTGCATCCGGTTAGACTGGAAGCCGACCCATAGTTAAGAAAAGATTACGCAGATGATGATAATGCTAGTGAAAGTCTTTGCAGAAATGTGAATTGAAAGAGAATGTCACTGGGCCCGGTATAAAAAGGTCTACAGAATAATTTTGTCCCAGAAAAGAAGTACAAATATAACGAGATAAACATTCAATTAACTATTGAATAGACTTTCGTGTTCTGTGTTATAATGGCCGTGACATTACGTTCGAGGAAAAAATGCTCACTTTTACAGATGACGATAAAAAAAAAATATGAATGGGTGGTTCTCGGAAATCTGGTCGAGTTTGTAGGTTATGAATAGGGATCTTTACTGACTTAAAAAAAAATGATTCTAATTAAGCCGCCTGTTAGATTATCGAAAAATATTGAATACGTATTTTTTGTTTTATGAAATCATTAAAAAATTACGAAGATAAAACGCGTCAAAGATTTGAGTGGGGGGTCGTGACGTCACTAACCGGTAAAGAATTTCATACTAATGTCTTAGAATATGACGTCACACGAGTTTTTAAAGCACTGTATCATCTTCATTGTTTGTTTACGTGAAAAAAGAAAAAATACGTGTCCAATATTTTTTGGAAATCTATCTGACGGACTAATTAGATTTTTTTAGTTAACTACCCTATTGGCGAAGAAGGATTATTTTTTCTTAATAACGTAACATAACATCACGCCTATAATTCGAAGGGTTAGACATAGATGTACCTTATAGACTAGTACACCCTCATTTCGCCAGTTATGTTTTGAGTCTCATGTGATAGGGGACGAGCCTATTGCCCGGACACGGATATAAATACAGACTCCTTGGCTGCTACTGAGAAATTCCTGAAGCCAAAACCCAATAACAATTTTTCCGACCCGGCAATCGAATCCAGGACCTCATGCTCTGAAGTCGCGCTTGCAACCACTGGACTAACATATTTTTGCAAACCATTTTTTTTTTAAACCGCTCACTGACAGATAATGCAGATAAAAAAACCTGAGCTCAAGTTTTCCTTGTCTATTCTTAGTGCGCATTTAAAAATCCTTTTTAGGCCCAAAGCCAATATATTAAACTGCGTCATTAGTCGAAACCCATTCTTAACTTCAAGCAATAGGCACGTACTGTATTATGCGTACATGAAAGTACAAGATAAAAAATATTAATTATGCAAATCGATTATCGAATTTCTTAATAGCCCAAACAAGGAAAGTACCTAACACGAAAAATTACAAGTAGCAATCGCGTAAAACCCTGTTGCATTCCTTAAAATTGACCCAGATCCATGTGAATCTAGCTGTTGGGTCGGCGAATCAATCAATTATGTTTAAAAAATATGAATAAACATTCTAAAGCAATTACGTCTCGCTAAACAGTATTTCTCATTGACTCGTTCACTGTTAATTAAGGTAAAGAGTCATACCTAGTCAGTGTCCAGCGTTACCTGACCCCTGTTTTTTTTGGCGGGTGGAAAATCATCAAGTAACCCCTCCCGCT
Source organism: Diarsia brunnea (assembly GCA_949774965.1). NCBI lineage: Eukaryota > Metazoa > Arthropoda > Insecta > Lepidoptera > Noctuidae > Diarsia > Diarsia brunnea. The sequence continues at coordinate 2,537,819 of OX459019.1, forward strand.
CTTGGGCAGAGCGAAAGGGAGTGTCAGACTTCTACTGACTAAAAACCACCCATGTTCCTTCTTAGCCCTTCATGTCGAGGCCGCGGTATCTCTTGCGAACAACCTGCAGCAGTTACCTGACCCCTCAGGTAATGCTGGGCATTGACTGTACCTACCTAAGTGACCGAGCTCTGGCCTCTGCTCGGGTTAAAGTATAGAGAAAACGATTTTTCCCAAATATGACACCTAGCTGGATCGATTTCACCCCCGTTAACCCCGTAGAGCTGTCTTTGAGAACATGATTACAAATATTATACAGGGTGTAAATCAACCCATCACACAGCCGTCAACCAAGCATTCTGTACATCAAACTAAGTACCCCTGCGCAAAAATTTTTGCTGGGAAACGACTTTTTTTTCAAAAATCACATTTTACGGTAAAACTCAAAGTAAGTAAAGTTATAACCTGAAAAACTAGTATTTACAAAAACAGCTGTGAAAAATTTTGGAACTTTGACCCCCAATATCTCCGTAAGGGGTTCCCAGGTATGGTCTAGAACAAAAAAATGATCGCAGTGGTGGGGAGAACAAATGCCCTTCGTTTGCGTTGATCGCGCAGATGATGATATAGTATATTATATAATAGTACTTTACTTACGGACCAAAAAGTAGGTAAGTTATCATTGTTGCAGTGCAGCTGAGTGTCGTCCACTATTGGACAGAGGTCTTTCAAATGGGATACTCTAGGCTTACATTTAATTTGACTAGTAAAAAAGTACATAGCGGTCAGCCTGTCTATAGCGTTCCTACTGCTGGATCACTGCTGGTTGGTGATTGGGATCTCTGCAAAGCTCGAGGGAATCGATTACTTCCAGGCAAGCGTGATTCACCCTAGGTCGCATCATCGCATCACATCAGGTGATCGAGTTGCGACCAGACGCAAGCTTATAATATAATATCGTGCAAAAAATATTTACGTTTTTTTTAAAGTACAAATATCAACGCAGTATATTATTATCATCATACTCAATCATCCACATTTTACCACAATATGTTGTTTCTGAAGCAGACAAATTAAATTCGCAATCCACCCTCGCGTTTTAAACCCTTATAATCGTTTAATGTACCTAAGGGATGAGATGAGGCCTGTTTATTTTTTGCCGTAGCCCTAGCCAGTAAGTTGCACAAAAAACGAATCAATCATTTGTTTTTTGTGCAAGGGTCGATTCACGAATTTTAACTCGAAAAGTAAGAAGAATCGCCAATACAAACCCCTTGTTTGTTCCGCAATTTTTGTTTACCCTTGGGCATGAGGAATCTTTTTTTTCATGATAATATCTATATTTGGATCACTCTGTATTTTCACAGTTATGTCCTTGAAATAGAGGGTGAGCCTAAATTACTATCAACCGAAGAAATTCCTGATGGAAAACGCCTTCATTTAGCAGGACCTGCAGGGCTATTGCGTATCTTTTTAAATGTCAGTGGCTATCATAGTGTCCATCGATTAACTGTCAAATGGTTCCATTTTGTACCAAACTGACAGTTAATCGATGGACACTATGATAGCCACTGACATTTAAAAAGATACGCAATAGCCCTGCGGGACTAGTTACTAAGGCAACACACAGAGGTCACTTATCACCCCAGACACGACTGGAGACATGCACAATGCACAAATAAGATCAATTCACACTTCCTCTGGTCGCGTGGGCCAGTACAAAGAGAGCGTTATTAAATGATTGCTACAATCCGGACGGTCTCCATTCGTGTGAAACGACATTACAATAGAATGCTGGATTAGTGTAGTCTGGGGTATGATAAGCTAAGATGTAGAAAAGGGGTCGTTAGAATTAGACGTGGTGTGGTTTATTTTGAAGGGAGGAAGAAGGTTTCAACGACCCGTGTGTTTATCGAGACTGTCTCGTTGGTCGCAAGCGTGACCGCTGAGCATGAGGTCCTTCCTGGGTTCGATTCCCAAGTAATGGGTTTTGCCATCATGAATTTTGGTGATGACATTAGGCTCGCCCCTTATTACATGTACCGACGACACCGTTTGTGTCCCAGGCAACTAGTGGATAAAAGCGGCAGGTTGTCGTTCGTTATGTCGTTCTATGGGGGAGGCCTTTGTCCAGCAGTGGATGTCTTTTGGCTGATGATGATGATATTGAAAGGCTACAGCTTCCCACATAATTGTGGCTCTTAAATAAAGCATTTATGAACAAGGCATATAATAACTTATTTATATTCTCCTTCCAGGTGAGGTGCAGCACTTCACATTCGATGGTACCACGGACGACGTGACGTCAATAGCGCTGTCATTCTACTCCGGATTATTCGCCTATAACGGATGGTGAGTAAGACTGTCAGACTCAAACTCAAACTCAAACTCAAAGCATTTATTTCAATTAAACCATTACAGGCATTTTTGAATGTCAGAAGAACAATTCATAAAACAAAACTAAACTACGAGTGCAATACGTCATCCCGAAAGCCACCACGCCGAGCCACACGCCGCCGAATGCCCGCAACAACGAACACTGCGAGCACGAAAGCACGCAGCGACGCACACCGCAACAACGAATGCACGAGACTCCAAATCACGGAACAACGAATGCACGCCGCAACGCGCAACCGCCGCCCCGCGACCCGGAGCCCCGCGCACCCATCGCCACGGCACGCGCCGCCGCGCGCCCCCGCACCCACAGCACTCGCCGCCGCAGACATCCGGCGACGCGCAACTCGACGCAGCAACCCCCGGGACGACGCATTGCACTCCTAAGCTACAGTCACAGTCACAAGGCATAATAACTTGTGAAAGTACTGTAGTTGCCCATTCCCTAACGTAGATCACTATGGAGAAGAACGGGCAAGAAACTCCATGGACACTCTTTTAAACCAGAATATTTTTACAAAAAATCTTGGTACATTACATCATTCATGTTGAGATGGTATAATATGTGAGAACTATGTAGCAAGACGTGCAAGTTAAGAGCGTCCGGAGTAAAAAGATATAATAAACAAATTAAAAAAAAAATATATATATATATAAACCATGGCAACTAAGATATGACCAGTCTCCACTGACAGCGCCCGTTCACGAACATGACGCATGGATCAGCACCATTCAACTCAACCATTTTGAAGGGAACTAAATGATCCGACACACGCGCCACCATCAGCGAGACATTTGAGTGAGCATGACATTCTCTCAGCCGCCAGGGCAACGTCACTAAAATGTAACTAAATGTAAAAAGTGGCTATATAGTACACAGTACTCACACATGTGCCATGCAATTATATAATATTAAGAAATTGAATCTATACAATGCAAAGATACTTTTACAATCTTCTGCAGCCTTTACAATAACTTCACAGTCATGATTTTTATACAGGATTTAAAATTGCGTCTCATTCAGTTGAAGAATGTGAGGGGGTATTTTATCGAAACATTTTAAACAGTACCCCATGAAAAGTGAGTCTACTTTAGCTAGCCTGAATGTTGAGATCTTACATATATGTGAGAACGATGTAAAAATACGTGCAAGTTAAAAGCGTCCAGAATAGACGATACAATAAACCAATAAAAATATAACATGGCAACTAAGAGATGACCAGTCTCTACTGACAGCGCCCGTTCACGAACATGACGCATGGATCAGCACCATTCAGCTCAACCATTTTGAAGGGAGCTAAATGATCCGACACACGCGCCACCATCAGCGAGACATTTGAGTGAGCATGACATTCTCTCAGCCACTAGATCAAAGTCACTAAAAAATAACTAAATGTAAAAAGTGGATTTATGGTACATAGTACTCACACATGTGCAATGCAATCGTATAATATTAAGATATTGAATCAGCTTCTACAATAACTTCACATGATAAGTAATCGATTTATTTGCCCTATGGTTGTGGAGCAGGACCAGAATTGAGCCAAGCATTTTTATCATCAATGTAATCCCCCAACTTATAGTATGCTTGCCTACATAGTGTGCGTTTTATACAAGATTTAAATTTCGTCTCATTCAGTTGAAGAATGTTAGGGGGTATTTTATTGTAACATTTTAAACAGTACCCCATGAAAGATGAGTCTACTTTAGCTAGCCTGAAACCTGGCTGAACTAGTTGGTCCCTATTTCTCGTATTATAGTGGTGTCTATCCCCTCTTTTGCTAAATAAATGTATATTTTTCCTAACGTACATGATATTTTCATAGATGTATTGACAAGGTACTGTCATGATGTTAATTTCCTTAAACAGCTCTCTCAGAGAATCGCACCTTCGTAGACCATATATGGCTCTAATGGCTCTTTTCTGCAGAATAAATATAGACTCGATGTCTGCAGCCCGTCCCCATAGTAAAATACCGTATGACATAACACTATGAAAATAGCTAAAATAGACTAGTCTCGCGGTATCTACGTCAGTAAATTGACGGATTTTCCTAACAGCATATGCTGCTGAACTCAGCCGTCCTGCAAGAGATGTTAAATGCGGACCCCAATGTAGTCTTGAGTCAATCGTTATCCCCAAGAAAACAGTTTCATCAACAAATTCTAGTTTCTCTTGATTCAATACTATGTCACAATCAGTACTTTTGACATTTGGTAGAGCAAATCTTATGCACTTAGTTTTTTTTCCATTTAATACTAAATTATTAACGGTGAACCAATTATGAACCTGCAGTAGGGCGTTATTTACGTCGTCAAGATTTGTGGCACGTCTGTTTACCTTAAATATTAAAGAAGTATCGTCGGCAAACAATACCATTTCAGGTTGGTTTTTAAATAAATGGGGTAGATCATTAATATAGACTAAAAAGAGAAAAGGACCTAATATCGAGCCTTGTGGCACACCCATACTTACTTTTAAGCCCATTGAATTGATACCATTTATTTGTACTTGCTGATGTCTATCGCTTAAATAAGATTTCATTAAACTGAGCGCGAGTTTCCCTAAACCGTAATGTTCAAGCTTTAAGAGAAGGGTTTCGTGGTTGACGCAATCAAATGCTTTCGAGAGGTCACAGAAGATCCCTATGGCATCTTGTGACTCTTCCCACGCAGTAAATATATATGTCACTAGTATACTGTGAGCCTCACAGTATACTATCAACTGTGACAGCAGTGTTTCTGTCTTTCGCGGCGCCAAGTACTCGGTCGCAGCGGAGAGTGGCAGCGGTGACGGCTGCGCTCGGCAGAGGGACGAGGGCGGGGAGGGGGGTTTCTAGAACATATATTTTGCTCTTTAACTGCGGTACTCAGAGATATTTAATGATTACTTAAACCGTCACTTAGTAAAGATTTGACATACTTTTGTATGACAAAACTGTCAAACCCTTTACTAAGTGATGGCCTAAATAATCATTAAAACTCTCTGAGTGCGGCAGTAAGACATTTTTTTAAGGGTTCATCAGGGTTAGGATGCTAGGAATTTCTCAGTAACAGCCACGGAGTCTGGCTTCGTGCCCCGTTAATGGCAATACGCTCGCCCCTATTACATGTGATGTAAAATATAACTGGCGAAATGTGGGTGTACTATTGCCTTCTCTTTACCTCAATCCTGTTCTGAAGACAGAGATGAGGTCGACGATGGAACGAGCTGACCCATCAAAATAAGCCAAGGTACACCTCTGCCTGACCCTTCGGGGATTGCAGTCGTGACAATGTTATGTTAAGTATGATTAAACGATTCTCTACTCTCCAGGAACTACCTAAACTTCATAATCGAAGAGCTGAAGGATCCCGTGAAGAACCTCCCCCGGGCCATCGCTATCTCCTGCACCCTGGTCACCGTGGTCTACACCTTCACCAACGTCGCGTTCTACACCACACTGTCGCCTACTGAGGTATGAATATTATCATTACTTAATGAATACTAAATTACATAAAGTACTAGTGGACATGGCAGACGTCGTCAACTTCCAACTCTACCGGATACAGCTGAATACCAGTATTTTACATGGAGCGACTGCCTATCTGACCTCCATAACCCAGTTAATACTGGATAATACGTTACCATTTGACAGTTAATTGATGGACACTATGATAGCCACCGAGATTTAAAAAGATACGCAATAGGCCTGCAGATAGGCAGTTGCACCACGTAAAATACTGCGTCACTCGGTATTTACCCGCAGAATGTCGACGAGGAAGAACACTGATTTTATTTTTTGACATCATAATTACTTACTTTACCTTGCCATTCACTCTTACTGAGAAGGATTATTACCACGTTTTTTTTCTACGATTTTTCGAGTCTTTGTAATTTTTGATGGTCAATTTGAGGAAACTTTTATTTTGTCAATGTTGTTAAACTGTTGGACATTGATTTGAAGGTTACTCAAGTAAATAATACTAGCCTTTTTAACCCCCCACGGAAAAACGTATGTGTGTGTGTCTGTTTGTGGCATCGTAGCTCCCGAACGCATTGAAAAGATTTTAATTTTGTTTTTTTTTTTTGTTTGAAAGGTGAATTAGTCGGGAGTGTTCTTAATTATGTTTAAGCCGTTTAATAGTTATGGAGGGTGGAAGAGGGGATGAATAAATGATAATAAACGAATATATCCGAGTGGGGTATCAAATGAAAGGAATTGATTTGTAAATTGAAATAAAAATACCTCCTACCTAAATCTAAGTTTAAAAAGCGTAAAATAAAACTTTAAATTTTTTTAAAACCCCGACTTAATAACCCCGAGTTAATTAAATAATTTAAAATTTTGTCACGCCGGGGGACCACTCCATATTTAACTCAGAATTTAATTTTGTTTTTATTTTTTTGAACCGAAAATTTAAAGTACCTACCCCACTTTAAATTTTAAACATTTACGCCTAAGACAATAGTGTAACTTGTGCGACCGACCATGATACATTTAGATACGTATTGCTAGTTATTTTAACTCTAAAGAAAATAACTTAAAATAATTAGCAGAATTTTGTATGTCACTAATATGCTAAAAATAAATTTAGTTTTGGTGTTGAGTATAAATTAACCCATGAAAGAGCGTTAAAAATCTTTAAGCCATTTGTTGCCAGTTTTGAGTTAAGTATCCCTAGATAGACACGTTTTAATATTAATATTTTAACAAATTGATGTTTCTAAATATTTTTATGCCATTCTATGACGAAATATGTAAGTTGACAACCATATCAAGACCTTTATGTAAAAATTATTCTATTGCTAGGTGCTTGGCTCAGCGGCAGTAGCAGTAACATTCGCAGAGCGTCTGTTCGGTTGGTTCGCTCTCTCCATCCCGCTGTTCGTCGCTGCGTCAACCTTCGGAGCTGTCAACGGTGTACTGCTCACTTCTTCAAGGTAATGCGAGAGCCGTTTAAAAGATTTTATTTATAAAATCTTCACTACCTGCCGTACTCAGAGAACTTTAATGATTATTAGGCGATCACTTAGTAAAGGTTTTGACAGTTTTGTCATACAAAAGTATGTCAAATCTTTACTAAGTGACGGCTTAAGTAATCAATAACATCTCTGAGTGCAGCAGTAAGTCTATCTTTAACACCGTGACATCACAGTGGGCCCTATCAGAATACCAGCGCTGCGGTATTTGTTTCTCATCTATCGCAGCACCATGCTGAGATAGGAGCCTTTTTGGCCTCGCACAGGTCTTTTTATTATTTAGTTTTAGATTCTTTTTTATTATTTTTGTAGTTCCTGTGCTTGACCCAAATAAATATTTTTCTTTCTTTCTAACACTAGCTTTTGCCTGCGACTTCGTCAGTAACTAAGTAGACTCAACTTCTTTCCAGACTGTTCTTCGCCGGAGCAGCTCAAGGCCAGATGCCCGAGATGCTGACGATGGTGAGCTCTCGCGCCACTCCGGCGGCCGCAGTGTTGGCTGTCGCACTGCTGAGTCTGGTGTACCTCACCGTGTCCGACATATACGCGCTCATCAACTATGTGGGCTTCGCCACTTGGGTAAGTGTTATTTACGTACCTATATTATACATTTTTAATTGTTCTTAAATGATTATCATCATCATTTCAGCCCGGAATCACCCACTGTTGGGGTAGTGTAGGCCTTTTTTTTTCTTTTTTTGGGCAGGTGGAAAATCATCAAAAAACCCCTCCCACTCTTGGGCAGAGCGAAAGGGAGTGTCAGACTTCTACTCACTAAAAACCACCCATGTTCCTTCTTAGCCCTTCATGTCGAGGCCGCGGTATCTCTTGCGAACAACCCGCAGCCCCGACGGGCTTCGGCCCTTGCGGGCCCCTTCCATGTTGCTGACATCTCTTTGAGACGCACGTGGAACACGAACGCGCCGTCGACACGGCCTGTCGTCGTCATAAGACGGACGGACGGCGAGCTAGCCCATCACTCACCGTCCACAGGCCCGCGTTTACGGTGGCCGGAAGCCATCACGTGGCCCCCGACGCCCGGAGCGCCTCCCGCGGCGGCTGGGACGAGAGGTTCTCTCCCTCTCACGTTCCGCCACCTCCTTCGCTAGCATAACTGCTTCGCAGAAGGAGGCGACGGCGTCCCATTCCTCCTCGCCCCGAAGGGTAGTATAGGCCTCCCCTTTCTTTTGCCACTTTGGTCCGTTATGTGCGTCCCTCATCCATCGTCCGTTTCTCACAATCCAGACTGAAAATCCAGAAAATGTATCTTTCAAATACCACGTACAAATTATGAAGGATTTATAAAAAATAAGTTTAACTAACAAAGATCTTATGTTTCATTTCAGTTAAGTATCGGTGCGGCAGTTCTGTGCTTACCTGTGCTGAGGTACACACAGCCCAACCTTGAACGACCCATCAGAGTCAACCTGTTCTTCCCTAGTAAGTATATTTTTTTCAGAAGGTCGCAAGTTTCAACGCACATTCAAGTTCTGCAACCGTAATCGTTTGCTTAGAAATAAACTACTTTGTCATTGGCTTATTACCTAAAATGATGGACAGATACGGTTTAACAGACTGTCAGTTGCCCGAATTTTAACCAACCGCACAGTCAGTTCGTGGAATAAGCTCTAATAAATAGTCTCAGCCAAAAATGTTACCAGTTCAAAAAGAAAAACTAGTGAGGAACAATAGGATACAGGCAACTATCAATCGTCTCACCTACCTGATAATAAATAATAATAAAGGTACCAGTTATTCCCTTATTATAAATCATCCATTCCAGTCATCATCACTCTTACCCTTATATCAATTTATCTGGGGTATGCGCAGCAATTGTCTTCTTCTTCCATACTTCTCTTTAACTCGTTTTCAAACTTTAAACTAAAACGTAAACTTTAATTCCAGTAATCTACATAATCTGCACGGTCCTGGTGGTAGCCTTCCCAGCCTTTGCGTCTCCCGCGGAGACCGGCGTGGGATGCCTGATGATCCTGACTGCTGTACCGGTGTACCTGCTGCTGCTGCATCCCAGGACTAGGATCAAGTGGCTCAGCTCCATCACCAGTGAGTTATCGGCACACTTTTTAGAGCATAGCTGTTTGCTCTTGTTCAGCTACACCCAAAAGACCAATGCTCTGCGGATCCAGTACAAAAACGCATTTAGGATGCTGTTGCATCTGCCTCGGTTCTGTATGTCATCTATGTTCGGTGAGGCACCGGTAAAAGGTAAGAAAGCTGCCTTGCTACTAAACAGACTCCGTGGCAGTCCCAACAGCATTCTGAACGCCACAGTCGACAGGCATGGCGGCCCTTTGGTGAGGCCACTAGTTAGTTGGAACAGCGGTATTAGTTTAAATTTGTTTGTGTCATCAACATCGCGTGTGATGCAGTTTGGGCCACATCTATGCCATGTCCAACTGCGAACTGCCATTGTGTCGTTGTATGTGTCACTTTTGGCAAAATCACTTTTTTACGCCAGCCTTTTTCACACTTTGCAGCTCTATCGAATGCAAAAACTCTCATGTGTTTACGACGATTTAATCGTCATTTCTTTACCAATTTCAAGATCTACAATGTACTTCCTACTAAAAGGTTGGCTAGTGTACTAGGTACACGGTTTTAATTATGGATTTTCTCATATACCTAGTTGCATTTTACACATCATTTTACAAGTCGCAACGACGCTAAGCTAGTTTATTGATGAAGCAGTATTTTGAAAATCATATTTTCAAGATTTAATTCATATTTTTTTCCCCAGATATATATTTAGATCTCACATTTGTGTTTTATTTTCAGATTGCGCTACCCTCCTTGTGCAAAAGTTGACTTTATCGGCGCGTCCCAAAATTAAGGTAAGCTAAATACGATCAATGGAAATTAGGATGTTCTACCAATTCTTTATATTGAGCCCAAATAAAAGAACTATTTTCAACTACTTTAGAACCAGGACCATCTTTTCCATTTAATATTCTGGCCTCTGGGCAATATCTAAGGGACTGTCACTGAAAATCGAAACCGAAAAATTACAAAATGTCAATCCTGTTGAAATAACTGTACAGTACCTATAACCACTTTAAGTGTGCAGTTAAAGGCACTAATTGTCCAGATAAAATGCGACAATCGATATGTCAATCTTGGTACATTTATTTTAGTTCTGTGTTTTCCCGCCTGCACAGATAAATTGGTTGAAGTGTAGAAATAATAAATAATTGAAAACGATTGCCACTTAGTCTTGTCACCCACAATGCCGCTTTCGTTTAATAAAATAAAAACATATCATCATGCTTGTTATCCCTCAAGGGATTTGACAGAAATGTACAGACGCCACACATCAAGTTTACCAAAGCTGTGAAATTATACATTACTAGCGGACGTCACGCGGTTTCACCCGCGTAGTTCCCGTTCCCGTGGGAATACAGGGATAAAAAGTAGCCTATGTCACCCGCGGATAGTGTAGCTTCCCAACGGACAAGGACTTCCCAAAGGACACAACTAGTTTCGGAGCCTATTCGTTACAAACAAATCTTTCCTCTTTATAATATTAGTGTAGATATCCAAGTTGTAGTGCTTGGCGTCTGTACTACCAATAGTACACCTGCATTTCGTGTTTCGCAATGAAATAAAATGCAATACATAATTTATCTTAATTTTCAGTGAATGCCCTCCACGACGACTGCTTCCGACAACATATCCGACCACTTCGGTAAGGCATTACACCTGCCTGTTTTACTATATAAGAGGAAAATACGCTGTAGAAGTGTGTAGTTTTATTATTTAAAAGTATAGCAAATCATCATCTGCCTAGCCTTTTCCCAAACATATTGGGGTCGGCTTCAAGTTTAACCGAATGTAGCTGAATACCAGTAATTTACATGGAGCGACTGCCTATCTGACCTTTACAACCCATTTACTGGGTACCCTTTGGTAGGACTGGTGATCAGAACTCCTTAAAAGTTTAATAATTAAAATACATTGAGACAGTGTTATGTTCAACTTCGCTGGGTACACTTGCAAAGCTTCCAACAGTAGTTTTTTTTAGTAAAACAGGCAAGTGAAATCGTGCTTTAATATTAGAAAAAACTGTTATACTATTCACTGTATAAGAATATAGGCCGCTCACATAAATATTTAGATACAATTTTTCAGTCGCTAACGCGATTTTCTATTTCGATGCGTTTTTTCGCAAGTGTGTGAGCCGCCTACTTGTTGTATGTTTTAAATACAATTAAATGTACTCAATTACCAAATATGTAAGTAGGTATATTATAATATGGCATCATATAGTAATTACACTTGACCAGTATATTTTGAAACTTCAGGTTAGCGCTGCTTGCCAAGCTTGAAGCTGGAATGTCATTGTTATGTCAAATTCAGTACATTTAGATTTAGTTCCATGTTTCGCCACAAATCAAGATATACTGGTTACTGTGTATTTAAGGAGCACTATGGGCAGCTGGCGAGCGATAAAAGACAATGAATAGAAATAATTTAATTGAGCGTAAAGTAGTATAATTTCGTTGACGATGAAAAAATATTGAAGGGCAAAAAAAAGTTAGATAACGCACTAAATAGACGGGCACTGCCCGAAGATTTCCGAAAAATCCTGTCAAAGTTCGTAAAATTATGAAGACTAGGTAACAGCTTTATATATACTAGAACTATCGCTTATTTCTTACTTATTGAAGATTATAAGACAATTACAGAGACAATTTGCAAAAACAGTAAAAAAATCATTTAGTAATCAAAAGACGTAAAAAATTGTTTAGTATAGCTATATTTTTATCATTCCTTCTTTGACGATTACATTCCTTTTTTGTAACTTTTTTAAGAATATCTCAATTATGTTTTGATTTTAATGAAACTAGCGTAAGGCTTAGCCGAGAGAGTTGAAGCAAGCAAGTCTGAAGCCACAAAAGACATTCACCTACATACATAATAATATAGTTGAATTAACTTTAAAGCCAATTTGCTAACAAGTAACAAATAAAATGCATAATATAATAAAATGCGTAATTATATATATTATAGCGTATTTGTTATTTTGAGTAACGAACTTGGATGTGCACTCTGCCGTGCATCCAGTTACCAGACATTCGTTTTTAAGTTACAAATTAAAAATAAAAGTAACCGCTTGTTTTTGACTTTTCAAATAATTTATAATTTTTGGGAATAGAAGAGATTTATTTTAATTAGACGGTACATTGCCTTATAAAAATAAATCTCATCTAAAATTTAATGCTTGAACAGCACGCGTAGCATGCTACCGTAGAAACGGGTTTTGTCGACTGAAGAATCGACAAAATGACAGATACTAGCAAAATTTCATGACAAATTGTATGGAAAAAGCTTTGTCTATTCTTGGTAGAATAGAGATAAAATCGCCATACTACGCGTGCAGATGACACCACAAATGAAACAAATATAAAAATATATATATTTCACAATAAATGACCAACTTCATATTACCCTAGGCCCTAGCTAGACCGTAGGTGACCCAGAAGTCAGAAGTCTTAGGCAAGCAATCATCGACCACAATTTAAAAAATAGCCGTTTCCCAAAATATAGTCCTTTTTTGGGACCACACCATGGTGAGGTTTGGTCAAAACTCATTTTATACCAGTGAATTAAATTAAGCTATTTCTAAATGTAAAATTATATATAATACATTAACAGATTTTCAACCAAGTTTGCAACTATAACTAGGTTATTTAACAGTGACTTACCCATTCTTGAAATGGACAATAGTACAATACGTAAAGATACCTAGATACCAACTACCAACGTTAGTTTTAGCTTTTATATGCCTGTAACTCTTTAGAATAATGTCGTATGTATTCTTATAAATGTTATAAGCTTTATAAATGTAACGTTGAGTAGTGTCAAAATGAGAAAAGATGTTTGATCAATACAACTTATTGTAAGAAAAAATGAATGAATGTACATTGCGCTACAAAATAATTTTGAATTTAGACACATTAGGTATGTATTTTATTTAATTGCTAAGTTTGAAGTAATGTTCATTTAAATTTGTAGTTTCATAAATTTTTGTGAACTTTTATACAGTTTTTTGGAGGTTTATTTTTACAATATTAATTATATTATTTTTAGAAATATACTGACTTTGACGTTTTCAATCTTTCGTCTGGTCAGTAAACGGGCAACCCAGTACCTATGGTACTTCCCTCTCTTTTTGTTACTACATTGAAAAAAAAAACGTTGGTATGTACAGCAATGTAGCCAGTATAATAAAATTCTAATATGTTTTTATAAATAATACTTGGTTGATTTGTCAGTATGGCTGTGTTACACTAAGATCTAAGTGTTGCCATTCCCAAAGAAACATTTTTATTATTAATTTTATTTCGATTTTCTTAGAATAAGTTTAGTTTTAATGTTTAGATGTTGTAATCAAATCATATACCCATACTTGTGAAAATAGTCAAGTAAGTGCAATGCAAAAACATACTAGAAATTAACGTTATTTAAGTTTAGAAAAACGTATGTATTTTTTTATTTAAAAAACTGTATCACCACAAAACTAGCTTTTTAAAAGCTATGACAATGCAAGAAACTATTTTCTTATAATTTTATTTAAGTGGTATGGCTGTATGTTGCGTGTTTGTTGGCATAATAGTAGGTGTTGTAATTTTATAGAAATTGTGGCGTAGATTAATTATTCTTTTTGGTAACTTTTAGTTTTGTAAATATAAAAAAGTTCGAAACATACTCAAAACATTCCATTGCGAGTTGCAACTGCCACAGTTACCTGAGGTAGCTATGTTAAAATGTATTTATATTATCATGTATTTTGACTCTAACATGCAATGGCTCTCGTATACTTATTTCGTCCACCTTTTTGCCAACTGCTTTTCTACCACATCCTTCCACCATAAATTAAGTGTGTTATTTTATTATTGCTTCACTGTGGAGAAGACTTGGAGATATTCGTCCTCTTCTAGACACTGAAGTAAGATTCAATAAATAAATAAAAGTTCCACCAATAAATGATTTAGTTTAGATAACAAATAATATAATTAATAGAAGTAATAAACTTGAGCCATTGTTTTAATGATGATATGAAATAAAAAGGAGTAAATTATAGCGTGACGATTGACAGAGAACGGAAGAAAAAAACGCCGACCCCATTTAATATGGGGCAAGGGCAGAAAGATCCCGTCGGGGCTGCGGGTTGTTCGCAAGAGATACCGCGGCCTCGACATGAAGGGCTAAGAAGGAATATGGGTGGTTTTTAGTCAGTATAAGTCTGACACTCCCTTTCGCTCTGCCCAAGAGCGGGAGGGGTTATTTGATGATTTCCCACCCCACCCAAAAAAAAAAAGGGGAGAAAGATGATGATGAAACTTGAGGTAATTGTTGCCTCTGAACACTGAAAAAATACCTACTACAGTACTTTATTTTGAAACAGTATGTTAAAACTCTGAATTTAAGTAACAATCATGAGCCATTGTATGAAGAGTCGCTAGATATTGGACTAGTTTGTATGAGATGTTAAGTTTTATAAACAAATGTTATCTGCCCTCTGTGTATCAGTATCTGCTAAATAGCTCGAACTAAGCGTAGAAAACATTACTGAATAAGAACAAAACAAACGTATTCCCTTGAACAATAATGATTATAACTTTACAACTTTTATACAAGCCTTGAATGTGAATGAGAACTCTGTTGGATAATTTAGAACACTGACTAGTGTGTCTCGCTGTTTGGACGTATTTTCTTGTCATAAGGCAGAATTCCAGAGGGTGACACTTAGTATGTTGTCCACTGTGTAACTTGTATTTCTACCCAGACCCGTTACTTGAGACTGGACTATTAGTAATTTATGACTACTTTTGTTAGCTTGGGTCTTACCTGTAAAAACAAATGTCACATACATTTGATTAATGTTTAAATTAAAAATTAATTTATAAATAAAAATACAATTTTAAACGTGGGCCATACGCTTGTAACTACAACGTGTAACAAATAGCGTATAGTCATACTTATATTTTGTAATCTGACCTCACTTTTTATGAGCTTCTCGTAAAATGAGACATCAGCTCAATTTGGTTTTGCAGTTTGATTGGTCGTCGGGAATTCGTGAACTAAACTTATCCAGGTCAGCCTGTATAACGGAAAATTGCGCAAATCTTCGTTTCAATACCATAGGTTTAGGGTGTATCCCAGACCATCAAATTTAACAAATTCGTCTGTGGGACCAACATCGTTATCTGGAAAAAATAATCTGCTTCCTCATTCCATGTTGAATGGTTAAGCTGACTACTTGATCGCGAGTACGAGGTTGGTCACAAGAAATATTTTATACAGTTAGTGAACTGAAGTATTTAGTTTCCCTTTTTGTTACACGTTGTAAGCTTCTAGCTTACGCTAGCACAAGAACAATCTCACCATATGAATCTCAAAAACGTATAGATACATACCATTTTTTTGTAATAGCAACATTTTAATTTTGTAGGTTTTAAAATAATAATAATTTTGTAATTAATTGTAATTAAGACGCGCTCGAAATAAACAATTACATGCAGAAATATTGATGCAATCTTGAATGCATTTATTTTGCTCATTTCTTTTGTAATATTTATATGTTTAGATTTAAATATTTCCGTCGTAGGTTTAATCATGTATTTGTATATCAATGTTACATGTGTCGATGTTTCTGTTAAGCGCAATGTCTTAAGGAGACGATATGACAATAATAAATTATTGAAGAAAGTGTACATATTGTTTTATTATGCTATAGGTGTGGTTATCAACATCAACTGTACCTATAGAGAGAGAAAAACAATGAAAAGATTCCTTTCCTCGTTTCCTACTTTGCTAAGAAGAAATATAACCTCCCCAACTCAGTCCTCAATCTATCCGGATGCATCTGAAATTCTGAATACCGGTATTTTACATGGAGCGAATGCTGAGTATTCAAGTACTGTCTTAATACTGGTACGGGCCACAAACTACTTGTAACCACTGTTAAAAATCAATAATAAGTGGCCATTTTAGACGCCCTCCTGACTGGCACAGGCTAGACAGGTTTTCTAAGAATAATAATACCAACCCCTTGGTGTGTGCACTAAAATTTGCGCCAGTGAGCTCGCATTTAGGGGTGCACGAAGCAAGTGGCCGCATCGATGTCCCATCAATTGTTGATGGGATATCCGGCACGAATTTTAGTGCATATACGAGTACTGAGGGGTTGGTAGTATTATTCTTATAAAACCTGTCTAGCCTGTGCCAGTGAGGAGGGCGTCTAAAATGGCCACTTAAGCAGATCATAACATGAATTGTGTTATAAACGTAAAATGGACCTTTCATAATAATAACTGCGTCTGTGACCATTTTACGATTTTTTTTTTAAAAAAACGTTGCCCCACACTAGGAATTTCTCCTGTATCGTGGGTGCGTTCACAAACATATAAAGTCACATACACAAATACCCAGAGCCGAAACAACTATCTGCAGGCCATACAAATATTTGTTCCGTGCGGGGATCGAACCCGCGACACGCAGCGCAGCAGTCCAATCGCTTAGCCACTACGCCAACCGTGCTGTCAATTATAGAATTTTAATGCAATTTCTAAATAATCCAATTTCTAATTTTCTGTGTACCTACTTTACAATAGGTAGGAAAGGAATAATACAGCCAGCATTAAGTCGATATCTCGTGATCATTATAATGCACATTGGGCGTTTCGGTGTTCTTTAATTTTTAATAAAAAAAAGTTATTTTAATGAGCATTTAATTATTTATAATAGAAATAAGGTCCATTATACGCTTTTTAACGCAATTCATATTATGATCTGCTATAGTGGCCATTTTAGACCCCCAACCCCCAGATCTGCTTACCCTATTTTTCAATAAGTACCTACAGGCAGACAGGCGAGCGTGCATCCGCATCCGCATATGTTTTAGCGCACGCCTACTGCATCTGCATTCTCCCATCTTTCATCTGCTGCGTTAGTGTCACCTTTTCACAAGAATGATGTCCCCGATAGGATCAATTACTCATTCTTATGGTAACAAAAGGTTAAAAACAGATTTTATTAAACATTCTCTGCTGACGTGGAAAATCCGTGTCGAAAATGAACTAAACGTACTTACAAATGCAAATTACTTGACAGACCGTCATTTGGTTGGATGACGTTGACATTTGGCAATTGGCACTGACGTGATGACGTCTGCTGTCAAGTGCTGTTGCTGTTTGCATGTGCATTTGTTGTAGATTATTTTTGTGCCATATTTTCAATTAAATGTAATTTAAAATGGTGAAATTCGGCAAGAATAAGTTCAAAGCCGCTAAAGCTCGGAAAGTTGAAGACACAAGTCCGATAGTATCGAACAAAATCTTGAAAAAGAAAATAAACGCGGAAAAGAAGGTTACTTTTCAGAAAGAAGTTTTAATAAAAGAAGTGGTTAGTGGTAATAATAAGCTCGTCAAGAACATAACAGCTAGTGAACTACGGAATGAATCAAAGAAAGCAGCAAAGGACAAAGTTACAGATCAGATAAAAGTATCGAAACCAAAAACCAAGCCTGTTGATAAGAAGAAAAAACGATTAAAAACTCAAATCAACGACACCAAGTTAATGTTAAAATTGATGAAGAAGTAGAATAAGACGTAGCTTTAGGTTAATAAATATATTTTATAATTATTAAATATTTTCTTTGATTGCCTACCATCACTCAACTTTTTATAGTAGTTTATTCCCACAAAACGGCACCGAAGTGACAAACATTGAGGAAGTAGAGTGCGGTTCTTCAACGGAGGCACCATGGCATGCCTGTGTGGAGTTGTGCTAGCTCTGTGCCACTAGCAAATCTTTATACAGCAGGTGTAGATCGAGATACAAAGGCAGCAAGCAGCCTCCGCACATTTTTATTTTATTGAAAGGTAAAAAAGTACTCAAAAAGCCTAAAATAGGTTAAAGTTAGAAGAGTCTAAAGTTGTTGAAAGTCACAATTATTTTAATAAGTTTTTTGGGTGTAACTATGTTGTATTATCTCAAACAAATAGGCGATTCTCCACATTATAACCTCCATGTTTTGAAATAAACGAGAAAAGAAAGTCGAAAAATAAACATTCGCATGAAAGTCACCAAACCAGTAGGAGAGAAGAGTGCAGTCTGCCTCTGTGTCGAGCCTGCATGGAGGAAGAAGAAACAGCAGCCCACGTGCTCCTGCACTGTACGGGGGTTGCCCCATACAGGGCCAAGTACTTCGGTAACCCAGGTACTCTCCGCGAGATTGCCGGTAACCCCAAGGGGTTGCTGGCTTTTCTCGGGGAGCTGGGGTGGATCGAATAAGATTCCCACCCGCACGCAAAAAACGCGCTCAAAGCGTGGAGTTGCGGACACTAGCCCGATGCATCTATCTCTATCTAGGAGAGAAGAGCTAAAAAAATAATTAGGCACATGATACCACCTAACAATAGGGGATTACTGTAGAGGCCCCCTTTCATTCACATGATCATTTACCGACAGCAGCATGCTCAATTCTATTATTGGGGGTTTGGGTTTCCGCACTTGGTCCTTAAAGTGGACCATTGTGCGTGTCACACAATAGGGGATTGGACCGACTCGATTTTCGAAGCACTGTTTCGTCTTCATTTTTTGTTTATGTAAAAAAAAAAAATGGAAATCTGTCTGACGGACTAATTCGATTTTTTTTTTCAATTTCCTGCTGTATGCCGAGGCTCTTGGCAATTAAGCCATTGGCTGAAACGACACAATGATTGCTGATTTCACACTCCACATGTCGATAATCTCACGAGCCAAGTTAAGATACTTGATTTGCTTATCTTTCTCCGCTTTCACGATATTCTCGTTCTCGGAAAGTAGGAAGTAATTTTTTTAGTAGGTATAAATTGAGTGTTATTGAAACTTTTTTCAGTCTACTACTAGAATTTTCACATAATAGAAGAGAGGAAAACAAAATAAAACAACAAATACAATTTTACTAATTTATTTTTATTTCAATAGACACAGATTATGAATGACATAAATAGCAGGTATCAAACAAAATAGGTAAACTAAGTAGTTAGGGTGTAGCTGTAGTATTAATTAAAGTTGTTTCATTCATTCAAAATCGAATTTAAGATGAATTAGTGATTTAGCTACCCTACTCCGTAGGCCACCCTTTTGTGTATGATTATAAAATCAAGGATCCCCTAAAGTATAAGGGTTTTATTCACAAGCTCTGCTTCAAGTAAGAAAGATGTATAAATGATGATGTGATGTGAGCAAACAATAATTATAACTTTACAAGAAGCAACGTTATTGAATAAACCCCTTAGTCCAAAAATTTTGGCTACTATGTGACATTCTCTAATAGAAAAAGCAAGCCTATTATAGTTTATCTACGTTTACTACAATTTCTATAGATATATTAGTTTATAATTAAAAAATTTGAGATACAATGAAGTTTTGATTATATTGTTTTTAACCTAGAATGTTAGAATTTTTAAAGTTATCTCTATTTTATTATAGTTGTGCACTAGTAAATAAACGAAATT
This sequence comes from Diarsia brunnea, assembly GCA_949774965.1. Lineage (NCBI taxonomy): Eukaryota > Metazoa > Arthropoda > Insecta > Lepidoptera > Noctuidae > Diarsia > Diarsia brunnea. The sequence goes on from OX459019.1 coordinate 2,557,679, forward strand.
AAAGGCGTTACTAAAAAGACGCTAATTTTGTCACCGGACTATGTTGTGCATAACTTAGATAGTGCTATTTGATAGTGAAGATTACTTCGAAATTTATCTTAAAACAATAAAAAAAATCATGTTCCTTGTGTATTTACTAGCCAATGTATATGCGCCTAGTGAATACACAAACCTATATAATATAATTTTGAATCAGTCCCAAAGAAGTTAAACTCAACCTAATGGTTCTTTTAGTAATATAGAAATATTAAAGACTACTTTTTAATTGATTGGATACCTACATACTTAACTCTTATGGTTTTAAGTAAATATCCCAGGTAAAACATTCACTCTGCTCCATACAAATATGAGTTGGCATTGACACAAACTACCACAGACATGAATTGTAAAAAATGTATTAAAAAATCAATTTCATTGAAATGGAAAGACAAATGGTATTTTACAATAAAAAAAGCAAGTGTAAAAATTAAAATGCGGAACAATATCTCAATGATATTACTACTACAGGCCATATCTGCTTTTAAATTGAAAATATTTTCTAGATTCAGAAATAGCGTGAATTATTCTAAATATTATGTAAATCTCATACACTTTCGTGTAATCCATACGCACATATAACATTGGTTTAGACTAAACTGTACATTTTTTTTTCTTATTTCCACACAACCCATCTATTTTTGTGTTACAAGCAACCAGGCTATTTTTTCGATGGTCTATCCATACCAAAAAGTATTAACATTTTGGTTTTTTGGGTTAACGGTGTGCGTTTTCACCTCTGTACAAGAAAATGATCCTTGTTTCTATGTACGTATAGTCTAAACCCACCTTTACATGAACTATTAGACAGCAGTCTAAAGAGAAACCGACAGCATTGATGATCAAAGCTGCAAACTATTCTGTTTACATTTAAGCTAGCCTGTTCTATCCCACTGCTGTTAAAAACCTTTCTACATTCCTTTTAATATCTATTCCTCGATAACCGGTGTTTATCTTGGAGTTGTGAGTTCTTAGTAAATACCCCCACTACTCTTCAAATAAGACTAGTTGACTAGTTTCATTGGTAGAGTAGTAGTTTCTATTCCAAAAAATCTCTATCTGGAAAAATCTACCCATGCATCGTCCTATGTCGCAAATGCTTAACGAGGGCATTAAAGCACACACGGTGTTTAGGTGAAGGCGACAAGGTAGTCCGCGATATTCGAATTTTCTTACGTTTTTTGCAATTTAACGGTCAGTATCAAGTCGTATGTTAAATAAAATGGGATTCGCGGCAATAACCAATGTTTATTTACTGAGTAATAATGATTAAATTACCAATACAACCGTCTCAGTTCATAAAGGTCTCTTGAGTGACTATTTGGTGAAAACGGCATTCTTGAAACCTTTATGAACTGAGACAGTTGTATTGGTAATTTTAATCATTATTACTCAGTAAATAGACATTTGTTACTGCCGCGAATCCCACTTTATTTAACATACAAATTGAAAAAAAACGTAAGAAAAATCGAATTTCGCGGGCTACCTTGTCGCATCAACCATAAAGCAACATATTGACGGTAGAAATGCCGAAAGGGAATTTCAACTCTCAATGGTAAGCCGAACGTTGCAAATGGAACACTGCACTTAATGTTCCTTACGACTTAATTCCTACCGTCGATGTTTTGTTGCGGGGAAACATCACTGCCAATTATGTAATGTTTCAGTGTTGTTTGGACATGTTAAAGCCTCGTCAAAACCTCGTATGTGTGTTAAAAAATGTGTTAATCATTGTTCTTGACAGGAAACAATGATTACAATTCTTTTACAGTATTGTCAGTGCAACAGCAACCTACCCGCGTAGCATGGCGATTCTATCTCTTTTATACCTAGACAAAGCTCTTTTAATGCAACTCGACATGAAATCTTTCTACAATCAGTAATTTATCCGATTCTTCCGTCGACACAACTCGTTTCTACGGTGGTCATGCTACACGTGCTAAAAGATTGCCATGTGATACGGTTGATTTTGGATTGCTAAAAGATGTTTTTTAAAACTGTTCTATCCCACAAATACGAGGTCTAAGCCACAAAAACCGACTAAACTAAAAACAGCATGTACAGCCTAGGACGATAATAACATTTAAATAAAAAGTGCCGGTGAGGTACTTAGTACCGGCCGCGACCTCGGGCCCTGCCACGTCCGCGGCCGCGCGGGGAGCCACGTGGCTTGTCGTCGATGACGGCTGCGGGAACTGCTGCAGGCTTCTCCTCTTGAACCACTGGTTCAGGCTTCGCTTCGACGACAGGCTCTTCTGGTTCTTCTTTTTTTACAACAGCTGTAGAATATTTTTTTGTTATAGTTGTATTTTGAACTGGCATTGGTGAAAAAAGACATCGTGAGGAAACCTGGACTTAAAACTAATCGCCAACCCACTTGGAGAAGCTTTCTCTGTTTGTGAAGAGGCTTTTGTCTAGCAGTGGGACAGTAATAATATTATTAATAGCAAACATGACATAATAATTAATTAGCTAAAACACTTACGTCGTTAGTTGCCCAGGGTCCCGTAATGACAAGCATTAAAGACAAAAAAAATATCAACAATACCTTTATAATTATAACCATTCAAAAAATTTACAGTCATTTATGAATAGGAAATATTATAATGATGAAAGAATCTTTGAAATCAATCCATTAAGTTTAGAGTTACTAGCTAGTTGAAACTAGCGACTCGCTAGTTTATAATAATCGTAAACTTACCCTGGCCGTTCTCATCTTCGAGTATTTCGTCGACAGTGGTCTCCCAGTTCTCCAGTCCATCGGTTGGGGCTTCCTCCCCGGTCGGCTTGGCCTCCTCGACCTCGTCTTCGCCTTCCTTCAGGAGAGCCTCCTCAGTATCATCTAGAAACAGCAAAAATATTTAGCAACATAATATCCCGAATATTCAAAGCCATTCTTGTCAAACCCACAGTTGCATTCTGGTTTAATCAATTCTAAAGATTTATTTGTGTAATTTATATCATTACCGCTGCTCTCAAAACGGTGAAGGAAAACATCGTGAGGAAACCGGCATGCCTTTTCTTTTTTTGGGTGGTGGGAAATCATCAAATAACCCCCCTCCCGCTCTTGGGCAGAGCGAAAGGGAGTGTCAGACTGCTACTGACTAAAAACCACCCATGTTCCTTCTTAGCCCTTCATGTCGAGGCCGCGGTATCTGCGAACAACCCGCAGCCCCGACGGGCGTCGGCCCTTGCATGTTGCTGACATCTCTTTGAGGCGCGCGTGGAACACGAACGCGCCGTCGACACGGCCTGTCGTCGTCATAAGACGGACGGACGGCGAGCTTACCCATCACTCACCGTCCACAGGCCCGCGTCTACGGTGGCCGGAAGCCATCACGTGGCCCCCGACGCCCGGAGCGCCTCCCGCGGCGGCTGGGACGAGAGGTTCTCTCCCTCTCACGTTCCGCCACCTCCTTCGCTAGCATCACTGCTTCGCAGAAGGAGGCGACGGCGTCCCATTCCTCCTCGCCCCGGACCATGGCTTGCACCAGGGCCGGACGCGAGAGGTCGCCGCCGCCGATCGCCGCTACGAGAACACGGCGGGGCTCCGCCCAAGCGGGACACACCTCCACAGTGTGCTCCACCGTGTCCTCCGGCCGATCCTCGCAATGGTGGCATCCGGGCGTTTCCTCCCGCCTGATTCGGTGCAGGTACCTCCCGAAACAACCGTGTCCGGGAGTACCTGCGTCAGACGGTAGGCGAGGCTCTCCAGCCACTCCTCAAAGAGGGGACTTACCGCCACTATAGTGGCTTGCCCTAAACCGGCATGCCTTAGAACTAAAAAATTCGAAGACATGTGACATCTACCAAAGCTTACTGGGCTCGCGTGGTGGATTATAGCCCATCCCTCTCCTAGCGAGGAGGCCTGCGTCCTTGCAGTGGGAACATTATAGGCCGATGATGATGAAAGAGTTCATATTATTATGTCACTGTAATCAATGTTAAAGATGTCTATAATGTCATTCCGTATTGAAAAGCGGGCGTTTATGTCAAATTATAATCAAACTAGCTGTCAATATGTCATGGGACGGAATGTCGGTGTATCAAGACTCAAGTCTGACACAAGTTCAGTTCACACCGACCGGCTTGGAGAAAGCAAATTTTTATCACGTTTAAAACAGAGTTTTGATTACAATAATAAGATATATTGTAATGTAAAAATAAATCTTAATACAATGATTCAAAACTCTGTTTTAAACATGATAAAAAATCTGCTCTCCTCTCCGAGCTGTTTGTTGTGAACGGATCCTAACATACCAGTGATAGACCCTCGGGCACAGCGAAGTAAGACAAAGAGAGACTCACCCTTCATGACATCATCCTCGTTATGAACTCCATTCTGTTCGTCCCCATCTTCATTAGTCTTGGATCGCTTAGCGTCGCTAGCGTCACCCGAGTCCTCAGTGTCCAACGGACGCTTGTTGCTTTCACCGCCAGGGCCCTGTTGACAATATTTAGAAGGTTAGAACATAGAAGCAGAATTTATATTGATACACTTACATGGATCTTTTGGCGGTGAATGTTGGTATTAATTTGTGAAATTAAGTTTTTATTTTGACACGGTCACTAACACTATCTTTAACACTGAAAACGGGATGTTTATCGTGGTTAGTTTTTGTTTCAACCTCTATTTTGCGAATTTCGGATTTTAGGTTTTTTTTTTATTTGTTTATGGAAAATATCTCGTTTTCAGTTTTTGCGACTTGTGAAGTTGTCTTGAAAAAACCCAAATGACGTTAGTTCCAATAAAGGCCACGCGCCAAAAGAGCCATATTTAGTTACACGATAGTTTGACACACACATAGATTAACAGAAAAAAAGAACTGAAATAAAAAAATGGCTTGAAGATATGAAAGAATTCAAAATTGACCCTCCTGTGGATTCTTTACAAAATTATTTTAGTTTCAGATTGATGTAGGCAAACTTTAGGTGGAAACCTGAAGATCCTGAAGTCTTAGTCTAAAATTATAGCAATATAAGATCAAGCCCGTATTGCTCGAAAGACCAGGCAGAGGTGTACACTTGTCCACTGTAAGTGTACACAGCCAGTTTCTATTACCTGCCTGCCTGCCTGTGTCTTTATTAACTGCTCTGTAGTTTGGCAGAAGTAAAATGTACTGAACTTGACTTAATGTTCCAAATAAACACTTTTTCATTTTTTTTTTTTTTTTTTTTTTTTTTCTTTATTATTGCACATGTTTCCTTGGCATGTTTATGCCGCACAACGGTTTTTATCTCTAGGTGTTGAGTAGAGTAAAAATAATGTTTTCAAAGAGCGGTAAGGAACAAGTCCGACCAAATGAATACTAACATTACATTTGACTGACTACCGATATCGGTAAAATATTCGTAGAAAAACAAAGATTTTGAAAGGGTATACCTATGTAAAAATCTGCGACTAAGGAATGTTTCGAAATTGTTTCGCTCTCATTGAGGATGTCTGTATCCCAGCAGTGGGCACATTATAAGCTGATTATGCTTATGCTTTTTAGTTAAACATGCAACAAATCCTAGAAGTCTCTACACACTCACAGTGTTTGAAAGAGTTGATCTCAGGAACTGCTGAAAAGATTTGATTGTCGAGAAGAGGTTGTCTCTCGGACAGTATCTTTGTTTATGTATATGTTGTCAGGGCGAGTCAGCAAGATTGAAAATAAAATAAAACATTGAAGGCTGAAACTCGGAAAGACATTTCTCATGCATTCAGGCACATCAATACTAGAGAAAACGGATAGGATGGATGCGTGCTTTTTCAACAAACAATGATAAAATGTGACCATTCAAAGATAACATGAACATAAAATATACACATACAGGGTCAAACTTCATTAACTAGCAAACATCCAAAAATGTGTAATGAGTACTGATATCCGTAAAAAACAAAAAATAATTCTAAACTCGCGCATCAAGTGATCTGTCCTTAGAAATATTAAATGACATTCTGCTACACTAAAAAAGTAACTTTTGTTTGTTCTTTAAATTTTTTGCCATCGACTTCCGAAAGTTACTTTGTTTTCCACTTTTTAGTGTTTTTTGTCAGAAGTAAATTACTTGTTTTTTGTCAGAAGTAAATTAGTTTTTTTATATATAAAAATGTTACCCCACTCTAGAAATTTCTCCTGTATCGTGAGTGCGTTCACAAACATTTAAACTCACATACACAAATACCCCAGACCCGAAACAACTATCTGTAGGCCATCCAAACATTTGTTCCGTGCTTGGATCGAACTCGCGACACGCAGCACAGCAGTCCATTGGTTGGGCCACTGCGCCAGCCGTGCCGTAAACGTGTTTTAACATGTTTGGATATCAATACTCACGACATGTTCAGAGTTTCACTAGACAATATAATATGACCTCTGAAATAAACGATCAACGTTCTTGTCATGCAAAAACAATGAGATAGTAAAGCGTGCCTAGTGTACTTTGGTAGCCGGTAGCATAGGAAAGACATTTACACCCAAATAGTAGTGATTATTCTGGAATTTAGCTACTGGTTACAGTCTTTGGGTACTTTCGTGGGTCGCGATCGATACGACTAAACTGTACGCTATGATAATGTATGTTGCTATTTCAGTATATCAGATTATTATAGGTCAAATTCGATAGCAACATCTTTTTTACGGATCTAAATAGAAAGAACACTGAAAAAACGGTCAATGTGTTTTCGGTACATTATTCTGTACCTCAATGAATGATTTATCGGTAACTTTAATCTTGATTTCGATAAACCATGATTGTAATAGGTACATTTTGCATGCCTTACGGTAAAATCACTTGAAACGTAAATTTTACAACACACAACACTTTTGTAAGTGTTTTCTGCAAAAAAATATGATTTGATTTGTACCGTGTTTTTGCAGTTTTGTAGGAAACAATTTATATGTTAGGTGTTCAGAATGGTGTACTGAATATGTTAGTAACTGTTTAAGGGTCACTGTCCCTACCACCCTGTATAAGATTTATTCAAGTATAAGTACATAAACTGTAGAAATTTCAAATGTCTGGAATATTTTGAGTGCTGTTGGAGTTTTTACTTTCAGCACTGAAGTTAATGTTGCCAATGCAACAGCCACTCAAGTATTAAATTTTAAGACGTCTTGTCCGCATAAGGTATTTCGAAGCTATCCTAGTTCTTTGCGACAAATTCATGATTATATTCCATACATTAACACAGCGCACGTCGCGTCGTTCGTATTCGTCGCAACGCACGAAAGTCTTACATGACGTCTGTACTTTGAACGGCTGAACCAAAATACACCGCGTATTCTTCTTTCTTTCTTCTGTACCGTCTCCTCGGGTATCGGGTACGGGTAAGGCTAAAAATAGATATTTAAATGTGTTAGTTTCTTTGAGTAAACTGCAGTATGTACAGATAACGGAGCTGTTATTAATTATTGTTGTTAGTTTCATTGTTAGGAGCTCGTGGCTTAATAAGAACTGCCACTCGGGTCGATCTTTAGGTAAAGCTGTGCTTGCGTAGGTCGGTCTGTGGATGGGTGACCGCCCGACATACCGAGTTTCCTCAGTGCATCGGAAAGCACGTTAAGTTGTTGGTCCCGGGTGCCATATATAGAGCTTTGGCAGTTGTTACAGGTAGTCAGTGACCTGAAATTCCGACATTCAGTCTTACCAATGAGTATCGTATTACCTAGTATTAACTGGGTTGTGGAGGTCAGATAGGCAGTCGCTCCATGTAAAATACTGGTATTCAGCTGCATCCGGTTAGACTGGAAGCCGATCCCAACATAGTTGGGAAAAGGCTAGGCAGATGATGAGTTTCATTGTTAGCTAATTCAGAAAGGGGATAGCTGGAAGCTCTGCTACGCATGATTCTACGCGTGTTAACAACCTTGATGGCTACCGATAGCAATGATAGTCTAGTGGCGTGACTGTTGAAGTCGTAGGTGTCAAGTTTGAACCCAAGATTTAATTATAGCTTGCCTCGATGAAGGAAAAACTCTTCTTTTCTCCTTTCCCCATCTTTTCTTCTGCCTTCCTACGTTTATTTTGCTTTTAGATCCCAGTCATTAACTTGTTTGGTTAGTAAGCGCTCTTACAGCATGATGTTAAAGTCTGTTCTTCTTTTGACAATGATGGCAAACCAGAGGTCAAATAACTTTCGAATAATTGTCGATCTGCTATGAAATAGTATACATACCAATGATACGCTGCCTGCTGCTATAAGATGAATGGTAGACCAATGTAATTCTCTAATCTTAAGAGAAAGATTGCATACAGCCAGGCAGGATGGCGGCAGCACGTTATTTTGAAAGAACAAGACTGGTGTGTGGCGGTGGACGTCACAGACCTGCTTATTGCTTCAGAGAACAAAGGGTTCTTGCACGTTGCAGGTCCCGATTTGTAGGTGCACAATGTAGATCTTAAATAGGCAGGCATTCCATGTAAAATACTGATATTCAGCTGCATTTGATTAGACTGGAAGTCCATACCATCATAGTTGGGAAACCGCCAGGCAAGATATATGATGGTGTACAATCAGCGGCACTAAATGTATACACTTGGCAAAATTCAAACGCGATTCTCTCGTGAAATAACGATTGCAACTTTGAGATATAACAAACATTATGCTAATATGGGTTCCAAAATATTAGTTTAATTACATAACATGAAAACTAAATTCATACATTAGGCCAAAATTGTTTCTAACCGTTGATAACTGCATACATATTCGTGTTTGTGACTGTACTACACATCTTTTTTTTTTTTTGGTTGGTGGGAAATCATCAAATGTCAGATGTCACTTCTGTCAGACTTCTAATGACTAAAAACCACCCATGTTCCTTCTTAGCCCTTTTGTGTTCCGGGACCGCAGTATCTTTTTCGAACAACCCACAGCCCCGGGACTACACACCTCTGCCAACCACTTCCGAAAACACAGACGTTACACAAGTCTTGTACATACCAGCTGAGTGCCGCTCTTCTCCGACAGCAGACGAGTGAAGAGCTGGTGATGTCTCCAGGTGCGGAGATGCACCTGAGCTGTCTCCTCGCTGTCCAGCAGCTTGCGGCACAGACTGCATTGCACGCAGCGGAACTCCGACAGGAAGGATGCGCCGACACCGCGTTCCGTGCTGGGGGTAAACAAAACAGAAAAGTTGTAAATGACTTTAAAGAAACCTTTTTGTAACAACCTATAGGCATTAGGCCTCATTTACGGACACGCGGGGCGTCGCGCGTTTAAATTCAAACACATGGCGATGTATGAAAACGTTAACGACTTCAAACGTCGATTTTACGATAAGCGATTTTTCGCTCGTTAGTTTAAAATGCAGCGTTCGTTGCGGTGGACGCGCTTCTCAGTAAATAAATAAAAAAGCTCGAGCCGAGCCCTCTGCACGCGCCGCGCGACACCTCGCGTCTCCGTAAACGAGCCCTTAGACATAACCGGGCCGGTTTGCTTAGTGCATAAAATGTGACAATGACAATTCAAAAGTAAAGCTCTATTTTGCCGTGTGATAAATCATCAAAATATGGCCGTTACCGCTCTAAGGCCCGAAACACACAGAAAAGGCGTGAGGTGAAGGCGCTGCGGACTGCTAGCAACGCGGAACATTTGACAAAACGACGTGCCTGCGCCACGCCGCACGAGTATAATTCACATCGTGTCGTCTACCTACATTTTGTATTGAAACGTTTTGAAGCGGCAAGATGCCAGCGCCGCGCCTTTAATCGGGCCTAAGGTAGTGTCAGACTTGTACTGACTAAAACCCACCCATGTTCCCTCTAAGCCTAAGAGACATAGGGGAATCTCTTTCGAACAGTCCCGCAGAAAAATAGAAGAATCAAATTTTAGTTTCTTACTTAGTTGTGTCCAGGACTTATTACATTTTCAATTTAAATAATATGAAAGCCAAACCCACCTGTAAGATGGGAACTGGTCCTGGGTGGTTCCCGCCAGCTCATCGCCCTCCTTGTAATCCAGGATGGTGTTATCCTGATCGATGGAGTTCTTCTTTTCAACTTCGACTTCCGGTTTAGCTTCACCAGCTTCTTCACCCTCTTTCTTTTCTCCTTCCTCCTGGTGGGAATATTTTATTTATTTATTTATTTAAACTTCATGCACAAACGTGGTACATAGGCGGACTTAATGCCACAAGGCATTCTCTACCAGTCAACCTTAGGGTCAAATAGGACAGCACTGTGGTAGAGTACAAATATAAATAAATTAGGAGAATACTATTTTGTTAACATAAATCAATATACCTACATAAATGGTACATACTAATACATATATATTAAGATGGAATTAAATAAACTAAAATAATATATTATAATACATACAAATAATTCAAAAAACGAGATTTATAAGTTTAAGTGGAGGTCAAAGATGAATTCAAACACCAAACTGAAGAAAAACAATAGGGATCTTTACTGACTAAATTCCCCCCACTCAAATCTTTGACGCGTTTTAACTTCGTCATTTTTTTATCGATTTGATTAAAAAATACTTATCCAATATTTTTCGATAATCTAACAGACGGACTAAATAGAATCATGTTTTTTAGTCAGTCAACTACCCTATACCTCTCACAGAGAGGAGGCTTGTGTCCCAGCATGTGGAGCGTCGATTATCCGAACGTCGATCAACCGAAGGACCGCTTATCCGAACTACTACACGCGAGACTCTCCCGCTTTCCGCGCTAGTGCTCGCGCACTTGTTAATTGTACTCGTATGTCACTTCTAAGAAGCCGCTAGTAAATTTTCCCACGTGAAAGTAAACACTCGATTTAAAATACGTAAACGTATCAATATACATAGTAGGTGGTTCCATTATACGAAAAAGCCGGTTTTCCGAACACTCATGTCCCCCAATCAGTTCGGATATTCGATGCTCCGCTGTTCTTACAAAATAATTCTGCAACTGACCTGACTATCTCCTCCCTCTCCTTCCTTGGCCTCAGCATCATCAGCAGCAGCCTCCTTATCATTGTCCTGTTTGTCATCGTTGCGGCGACGACGCTGCCTGTCCTCGCGAAGGTACAGCTGCTCCATGTTCAGGGTTGAAATCACCATCACTAGGGAGAAACATTTGTGTGATAACAAGAGTTAAAACAAAGCGAGGATGGAGATTCTGTCGGAAATATTACGATCGGTTTTAATTGACCGCCTTCCAAACAAGTTGCAGCGTGGATGCAAAAAAAAGCAATGTTTTTGTTATTTAAAAAAAAAACTAGTTGTAGGACAATAAAGAAGATGCTGACATAGGTGATCTTGTTTTTCGTATGCCAAAGTTTTGTTTTATTACGTTATACTTGCAAGCATCAAAAATTTTACAGACAAACAAGTTGTTCTTAGTTTTACCAGCTAAAACATTAAGAATGTTTGGGGGGTATGAGGAACAGGGTGTAAAGTTCCTCATCCCTCAAAGAAAAGGAAGGATCCTCCGACCAGACGGGTGTTGTGTCTGGTGGGCTAACTGCCCGACATATATGTAAGACTTGATGGGATTTTCTATATGGGCTAATGTCGCGGATAAAGTTGATAGCGCGATGTAGGATTTTGCTAATTAGTTTGCATGTGTTGCGATAGATGTCGCTGTCACCACAAATGTTTTAAGTAGGAAACTAACAGTTGTCTTTTTTGTTTGTTGGAGGCTAAACATGTAACACAAGGATCACAAAAATCATTACCATTCTTTTGCCCTTATCCAAATTCATTTGGGGTAGGCGAAGCATATCTTCTTCTTCCATACTTCTATATTACTTCTCACCTTATCAGACACCTTCTTTTTTACCATATCATTCTTTACACAGTCCTTCTATCATTTCTGTGGTGTTCCTCTACTCTTATACAAATAATTTAACTATTTACAGTTTTGATATCACTCACCTTCAGGCTTAGGCTTAGTAACAATCTCCTGCTTATCCTGCATATTCCTGAGATGCTCAGCCGTCAACCGATGCTCATCCAACTCAATCCTGGTCGGCATCTCCTTGTGGCAGGACGTGCAAGTAGGATGCAGGTACTTCTTGAGCTTGCGATGGCCCACCGTGGTGCGATGGATGGCGCCGTCAGCTGCGTACATGTCACACATGGCGCAGTAGAAGTCGCGAGCGGGCTGCTGCCCGGCCTTGCGGGTGCGTTTCATTTCGCGGATCTGGTGTGGGTAAAAGTTTAATTAGTAATAGGCAGATGTATCACACGGTTCGGTTAAGAACTACTGAAAACGGAATATTTATTATACACACAAATGGTAACTATACCGTTTTCAGAATCAATAATAGAGTCAGTGACCATGTCACTTTAAAAACTTATATGTCACGAAGTTAGTTCCGACTGCAGACCTTCATCAGTCAGAAAGGCCTGCGACCAGGCTAGTCAGACTGGTAGCCCACACCAACATAGTTGAGAAAAGGCAAGATAGATGATGGCAGATCAATCAGGTATTTATTGGGGTAACTCACAAGTTTAATTATCAAGTCAACAGTGTCCTGCAGAATACAAATGCAGAAGCCTCCACCTAGTATCTCCTCCTCTGTCCATCTATGATGATTTTTTTCCAAAATGCAGAATTTCTGAATAACAATAAATGAAAAAGCCATTGCATATTCACCTTAAACTCCTGCCTCATAGTATCAGCAGTGAGCGCATAGCTCTCAGCCGTCTTCGTCATCATGATAGCATGAGCTCGTCCACTCAGATGGTTCTCAAATGACCTGCCATCCCACATGCTCTTGTTGCAGATATGACACTTCAGCAGTCCCGGGTTGATGTCATCATACCTGGTCTTCGGACTCTCCTTCCTTCCACTGGCCTCCTCAGCCTTGTCCTTGTCTTGACTCTCAGTAGATTCACCATCATTCTTCTCCTCAGTGTCAGTGCGGGATGCTTTGCTGCTAAATAAAAGGAGGTTTATAGAAATGAGGTTTTTATAGCCTTGGGACACTGATATTGTCTATGCTATTTGGATTGGGTTTATAAGTTTGTATTTTACTAGCAATACATTATTAAAGGAGGCGTTTAATAAATATTTTGTTCTGTGTTGTGTGGCGTCAATCTGGCAGACATAATTTTTTGTAGTTTTTATTGTCTGATAATTAATAAAATACAATTTCACTACTCAGAGTAGTGAAATTATATCTTCAAACACTTACTGGAATCCAATTGTCATGCATTTGAATTTAGTTGGAGTCGGTAAAGTCCTGTTTTCACTGAGAAACATTTGTTCACAACTTTCAGAAACTAGATTTTGTGTGTACGTAAATAAATAATAAATATTTGTTTGAAACAAAACAAAAACGAATCAATTTCGGAACAAATAAAAATGTTCATGAAACATATTAATTTGTTCCAAAACACAATTTGATTACTATTATTAATGTTCCCCTGCTCTGCTGTTTTGTAACAGATGCTCATTAAATGAGTGAAGATGCACGCTTCTAAAAACACAGTACTATTAAATAGTGTTAATGTGAGACAACAATAGGGTAGTTGACAAAAAAAAATCTAATTAGTCCGTCAGATAGATTTCCAAAAAATATTGGACACGTATTTTTTATATTTTTTCACGTAAACAATAAATGAAGACGATACAGTGCTTAGAAAAGTCGCGCGACGTCACAGTTTGATACGTTTTTTACCAGAAAGTGACGTCACCAGCCCCCACTCACGATCTTTGACACGTTTTATTTTCGTCAATTCTTATTAATTTGATAAAACAAAAAACACGTATCTAATCGTAATTAACCCTATTAATTTTCCAATATCTAAATAGGAACACTACTGGATATTGTATCGCTTTCAAATATTCTATACAACTACTAATCTGCCCTCATAACACCAAATGCAGTGCTTGCAAAATGGCGGTGTACAACATTTAAGTGATTTCAGAAACTTCGTATCCAGGACGTTGTTTCTCAGTGAATACATGGTTTAAAGAATTTATATTCCATAATAAAGAAAGGATAAAAAGTTGTCTAAATACTTTACAGAACAGCAAAAAAGTCCATCTTAAAATTTATCTTATTACACACTTACCAATATTACAAATATAAAATGTTTATCGGTCCATTACAATCCAAAGAAGCAAGCGTTAAACATAAGGTTGTAATGGGTGCAAAAACCAGTGACGGGTGATGCACCCTTGGTTATGAAGCTCCAGGTGTCAGGGAGACTTACGGTATAGACAGATAACTATTTATACCTGCTTAAGGTGAAGACAATTTTCATTGAAACGTAAAAACAAACATTCGAGATTTGTAATTGAAATGTATTCATACCTCAAAAGAGGCAGAAACTATTTTAATGCCAATTCGGCTAACGTACAGAGGCCGGTGAACGTAAGGTGTTAACAGAAACTTATTTCACAGCGAGGCTCAACCTCAGTAGAGGCACAAGAAATGCGGTGTTACCACCGGAAGGAGACATTCAGGGTTCCTTACCTCTCCTTAGGTTTAGCCTTTGAATCGGCCTCCTTTTTCGGGGAACTCTTGTTTTGTTGCCTCTGGCCATCATTGGGCCTATACGGTTTACGATTGTTGTTGACACGCTCACCGGAGCGATTGTAAGTTCCCGTACGCCGGAAATTACCTTGATTGCCCATCTAAAGGGAATTGATCAGAACATGATTGTTAGTACGAAAACTGCAGGGCTCTACGAGCCACGAAGAAGCGCTGAAATTTGAAATACTTCAGGTTTTTCATTAAAATGTGATTATGTACATTATTTGGTCTATAGCTGAAGATTCTGGGGTCCAATAGAAAGGGGCTTTGAGAAGATTTTAATATTTTTTTCATGCATGAAAATGATGACGGTATTACTTTAAAAATTTAACATTAATGCAGGAAATGAAAATTTTCATTGAACAATCATCAAAACATCAATTTATTGTTGAAATACCAGACATTTACAAAAAATGGATTAACAGGTCTTTGAAACTGTAAAATTGCATTTAGTTTTACTTCATACTGTTATGTAGCTCTATTATCTGTTTAAGTGTGGTACTTACCCTGCTGGGTCCATAACCTCGGTCATACCGACCCATGTTGGGTCCACCAAAGTCCCGTCTAATGGGCATGTCGAGGAGTGAGGGGACAGCGCTCTGCCGCGGCTGCAGCAGGTTGATGATGTTACTTGCTAGAGCCAGGGTTGCTTCAGTGGAGCCCCCAGCCAGAGGCAGTAGGTTGGGTAAGCCCCCGCCGGGTCCGCCACCCTGCCACGGCGAGACACCGCTGCGCCCGAAGTTCTTCCCGCGATCATTGCGTTGGAAGTCCATGCGACGCCCACTATTATTTTGCGGTCTTCGGTTCGCCATCTTATATTCTAGGACACAAAGTAAGGTCTGTTCTAATCATTGGCACGCAAATCTTAGCGATCCGCCCTTAGGCTACACACCCACTGAAGCGTGGTATTTAAATCAACAGCTTTACAAGTAGTGTTTAGTGGTAGAAAGTTGCCGGCCGGCAGAAAATAGCACAAGGTGATTGTGCGATTATTGATTTTCCCGACTCCATACTTACCGAAGTGTATTTTACAATAAAACGGCTAAACTCTTATAAATCTGGCACATAAAGCTGGTTCAAGGCATAGAAATCTTTAGAAACTAGTACAAAAGATCAAGTGAACCCAAAACGATGCTTACGTAGCCCGTTTCACGATCGATTAGTACCAGGAGAATTTAAAGTTTCATAATGATTACGGACACATTTACAAATTGTAATACTTACAGCTTAACACTTCGGCAGTAAGACAGCACAATTAAACACCACTTATTACAAATGATACAGTAAAAATACACAATGAATGACGACGACTACCAAGCCGAACGAAAGCAAAACGTCAAATGTAATGAAAATGGCCGTCCCCGCTAAGGCTTGGCTTGCTTGTCTATGGTTTATTGATCGCACCATAAACTATCAAAAGACGATTTTTCTCTTTTGGCAAACTCTTGGCACGCTCTTGGCCGTCTGCTTGCCACAAATTCATCAGCAACTTGTCCGACTTGCACTTGGCCAGTTTTTATTGTCAAGATTTGACAAAAAAGTTTTTTTTTTTTGCAAAAAAGTTTTTTATTTTACAATTTTTAGTTGTAATATCCTATACAAATATTAACTATACATTTAACATTCAACGAAGAACCCTAATCCTTAACCTTCAAGATTCCCTTATTATTGCTTTCAACTCCTAACCGTTTAGGAGTAGTACCTTCCATAATCAGCTCACCTAGATAACCTGAAAGAATACAACCGTGTATACGACCCCATAATATTTTACCAAAGAATTATGCTCCAACTCCTAACCGTTGAGGAGTTATACCATCAACTCATCAACTTGAAGTGATGACTGCTAGATGCAATTACTTAAAAACTTTACTAAAAGCACGAAACACGTGATACATGCCTATACAATTTGAGGGTTGCCCTCGATTTCCCTGGGATCCCATCATCAGATCCTGATTTGGTGACAATGGGACCTAGGGAGTATACCTTTTCAAACACAAAAAGAATTTTGAAAATCTTTATAGTGAACGTGTGTACTATACAGGGTGTAAATCAACCCATCACACAGCCGTCAACCAAGCATTCTGTACATCAAACTAAGTACCCCTAAAAAAATTTTGGGGGTCTAAAATCTCATTATGATATTATATTCTCAAAATAAGATTTTAGACCCCCAAAATTTTTTTAGGGGTACTTAGTTTGATGTACAGAATGCTTGGTGGCTAGTGGATGCTTTGAATAGTAAACAGGTCATGGAGGTAATTTAGGTAAAGTTAAAACCTGAAAAACTAGCATTTACAAAAACAGCTGTGAATAATTTGGAACTTTGACCTTGAGATATCTCCGTAACTAGGAGGTTCCCGGGTATGGTCTTGAACAAAAAAAATATCGCAGTGGTGGGGAGAACAAGTGCTCTTCGTTTGCGTTAACGGTACTTTTACATACACCCTATATAAAAGTTTTAAATCATTTTGTTTTAAACTTTTTTATCGTTTAAAACGATTTAAAACCATACTCAGCGGTTTAAAATGTATCAAAAGATATATTTATTTTAAAATTTAAATGTTTTATAATACCTGCCCCTACTCTCCTCATCGCAATGCATGATTGTTTACAGCTATAATATTGATGACTTCACATTTATATTAATAATAAAAGTTAATGATTTCAATTAGCCTTTTAAACTTAATTTTGTAAATTAATAGATTGGTACGTAATTAATTAATTGCTTTTTAAACTAATAGGTACGTAATTAATTAATTGCTCTATAAGCTAATACCTAATTAACGGATTTTAAACCACGGATGTTGGTATACTTCTTTCTAGTACGTCTGAGATACACTTGCTCATTATACAATTAAAACATTATAACATTCAAAATGGACGTTTGTTTGTGGAATATTACTTTCAACTGTTATATTTAAAAAACTTTTTAACCTCTCTTCTATAATCCCGGGCGTACCGAATACGGTACGGTGAGTACAAGCTAACTGAAACCTTATCTGGTACAATAAGGTTTGAGTTAGCTTGTACTCACCGTTCCGTTTTCAGTACGCCGGAAAATTATTATCGTTCATCGATTATAATAACATGCTTTTACGCATTTTCTCTCGAAATTTAGTTTTTGTCAATTTGTATTGTAGTGAGCGTGTATTCGATAAACATTCATAAATTCATAATATCGGTACGGTCTAATAAAATGTATAATATTTTTAAAGTGTTGTCATTGCCCCATCGAGCCATCGTGACTACGCAAACCAACCAAGTAGCAATAGAAGCATGCAAGCTCGCATAGAAAACGTTCAGACTTGCTTTGAAGCCACCGCTCTCTCTCTCACCAGCGCCGTACACTGCGTGATAGTAGTTACCACGAATAAAAATAGACTGGCTTGGGATTAAGTAGCGTGCTTAACTGAATAAGCAGTTAAGCACGCTACTTAATCCCAAGCATGCTCTTTTCGTATAGGTATACGTGCTAACTGTATGCTACGAAATAGCATCTGCTCGAAACTAGCATGTTTATGTGATACTACATTATTACGAAATACATTTCGTAATAATTTATTTCATTGAATGTTTTTATTGGTATTTAAACAATTTTGTAGTAAAACCATACTTTAAATTATGTTCAAAATACTAGTTTGCACAAACCTGAAACGTAGCAGGCAGCTGTCAAAATGACAGTCGTTTTTTACGCATATGACTATGAATGATCATAAAATGATCTTTCTTTATTTCAATAGAGATAAGAATCAGCCAGGTATCATGCATGATGATGTTTCCAGATTTCTCTCGCTAACGAACGTGATATTTGTTGAAAGAAACAATAAATAAATTCCAAACCCACGTGAAATTGAATAATATTAGTGCTGAAATTGGACACGCTCCTGTTGTGTTACTAATTTTATCAAGGTGTTAGAGAATCAACGAAATGGAGGACGTAGAAACAGAAAATGATCAAAAACGTACCAAGGTAAGAATATTTTCTAGAAAAATTCTGAAATTTACTCAATCGTTTAACTCAAAGGAAACAGATAGGAAACTTTTGGATTATCAACATATTGTTATGTTAAAATGTGTCTAAATTTATATTACTTTTTAATGAAAAAGGTTGACAAGAGGTAGAGTTTTGTAGTGTGAGAATATAAACAGATGTTTTACAAAAACATTGTGCTAAGTTGCCGATTCTCACTTCATGACTGAAATTGATCGTAAATCTAAATAACAATTTGAGTTTTAAAATGGATAACTATTCATAAACCAAAATGTAAACCATGAAATAAATAAAATTGTAAAGTTCACAAAAAGATGAGAGTAAAATAATGTTAATGGAATTCTGGAAAAAAATTCACTCTCTCTCGTCTGGATTTTCGTGCCCTTGTCCTGTATTACTTGGGGGTCACGTTTTTTTTCTTCCACCCTTCTCTGTCAACACACAATCCTGCCATCATTTTCTTGGTCTTCCTCTCCCATTTCAATGTGATCTAGCTAGATTGATTTTTCGCCCCTATATTGCAATTTTCATCTGAATTAAAACAGCTATTTTCGAGAATGTGTTTACAAACATATTATATGTATTGCTCATTTAATGTAAGAGGATTTAATTAATAGTAGTAGAAATATTGACGAGTTTTTAAAGAATTTATGTAAATAATTAATTAAACTACATTTTCAAGATGAACAACGATAATTTGTAAACCTTTATTTTTAACAAATTATATTTTAACTAGCTGATGCCCACGGCTTCACCTGCGTGGATGTCAAATTATATACCAAAACCTTGCTCTTGAATCACTCTATCCATAAAAAAAAACTGCTTCAAAATCCGTTGCGTAGTTTTAAAGATTTAAGCATATATAGGGATATAGGGACAGAGAAAGCAACTTTGTTTTATACTATGTAGTGATAGTGATAATTCAATTACATTTAAAATATTATTTCCATAAACATTTTATTCAAACTAAAAGCCATCCTTTCTTACTTGCAGAGTCGCAGCCCCTCCCCAGGCATTAAATCCACAGCAGTAGTGAAGTACACCGCATTCCAGAGCCCGGTGGGGTACGCCCGGCTACAATGTAACACAGACCTCAACATGCCCCCCTCCAACTGGGGGGCAGCTGTAGACTCGTATGGGCAGAAGCAGATACTCACTAGGGGTGATGGACTATCAAGGTAAGATATTTATTGTGATTACTTGTTTTTTTATGGATGGAAAATCATCAAGTGACTCGTTTCGCTCTGGGCGGAGCAAAAGGGAGTGTCAGACTCTAACTGACTAAAACCCAAGGGGCAAAAGAACAATGCAGTGATGGAGCATATCATTTTAAACATCAAAGTCACCGATCGAAAATGAAACACCACAATAAGGTCCAAGATAGGCATCGCCAACACGGCCGACATCGGCGATGAGTCTGCGAGGTTAAAATGAGACTGGGCGGTTCACAGGGATAGGTCATGACAGATGGCTCAGTATAAGGTAGTTAACAAAAAAAATCTAATTAGTCCGTCAGATAGATTTCCGAAAAATATTGGACACGTATTTTTTCTTTTTTCACGTAGACCAACAATGAACACGATGCAGTGCTTTGAAAACTCGTGTGACGTCATATTCTAAGACATTAGTATGTAATTTTTTACCGGTGAGTGACGTCACAACCCCCCACTCAAATCTTTGACGAGTTTTATCTTCGTCAATTTTTATTGATTTGATAAAACAAAAAAAAAAGTCTCCAATATTTTTCGATAGTCGTCGTCACCGAGGCAAGCCCAAGAAACGCTGTCGTGACGATTTGGATACGTTCCCGACTGATGGGCCAGATAAGGCAACACCGGAAGAGTTGTAAAGGAATGGGAGAAGCCTCTGCCCGATAGTGGCACAGAGGAATAATAAAAAATATTTGTTTACTACAGCTTTAGAATGGCGCACATGTTTCCGGACTGCGTGGGGGAGGTCGACGTTATATCCGGCGCCGAGTGTATCAAGAAACTGCTCAAGTTACCCTACCAGCCTAATGGAACTGTAAGTTATCTCTCTCTTTTGTTTGTTTGAGTAATGTCCTTGGCTGAAACGACTAGCTGAGGTTTTTTGAGTCTTCATCTTTTTCTGCCTAGCTTTTTCCCCAACTGTACTTCATCATCATCATTCCCTCACTGGGGTATAGGTTTCCCTTTGGGTGTGCCTGGGTTCACATTCCTATTTTGTGCTGGGTTTTCAGTGTAGTGTCTCAGGGTGTCAAAATTACGGCAAACCATACATGCTTTTTAACTTTGTGTTTTTGTGAAGTAAGCTACGACTTACTTTCCATACTGAAGTACTAACGCTGTAACATGAAAGCATTATAAAAAAAAACCATTTTAGAAGACTAACCATGGATTTTGCTGGTTAGTTCTTGCCGTGCACCTTTTCTCGACAGTTGTAGGTCTATGTAGAATAAAATATTTTGAATTTGAGATAGTCTATTAATAAATAATTCGGCTGTTGATAAAAAAGCCAAGCACTTGAGCTTATACAAAGACTAGCTTTTGCTCACGGTTTCGCCCGCGTCGTGGTCGATAATTGTTCTACGGGTTCATATGAACAGGTTAAAAGTGTTATATCGTCACAGTTTGTTATATTTTCTTTTGTCTATAGGTAAGCATGATGGTCCACCGCGTGGAGAACACGCTACTCCTGGACGATTTCGACGTGTATGACTATCTCATGAAGTCAGAATGGTCGTGGCTCAAAGACTTCTTTTACGAGAACATATTGAAGACTATGTCCGAACAAGTAAGTGCCTTTCAAACCAGTGATTTTGTGAATTTTCTAAGTTGTTTACAAATTGCAGCTTTGTTTTGGGTCCCACATTGACAGAAATTAAATTAAAAATTTCAATCCTCTACGCTGAGCCGAAATGAAGTTTCCCCCATTTATAAGATTTTAATCTGTCGTAGTCACTAACATTAATAACACTTGTGACGGGATATTTACCATATTTTTCGATATTTCTTTGCAAGCACCATGATCACTGATAAAACCCTCATTCACTCATTTGTTGGCCCACATAAAATTCTGCCTCGTTGGTCCAGTGGTCGCACGACTACTGAGCATGAGGTCCCGGGTCCGATTCCCGGGTCGGGCAAAGTGTTATCAAAGTGACATCGCAAAGTGCCACGATGTGGCGTATCGTGTGGATGTGTTTTGGCTCCTATGGCTTTAAGCTATCTATGTCCGTAGGAGCGCATGTCGCTGACGCTAGCCCCGGCGCCCAGCTCCGCGCTGCAGCTGACGGCCGCCTTCTTGTCGCACAGCGTGGCGGCCAGGCCTCCGCCCCCGCAGCCTCTGCCGGATATATCCACCATGGCACTCACAGATCAACGTAATGTATTCTTTAGGCTACCAAATACTTTAGATATAAGGTGTTGTTCACACTTCCTCTTGCAAAGCGGGGAGCGACGCCCCAAATAATAATAATTCAATTCAGCCTGTTTCTTGCTACCCGCCTCCCCCAATGCCGCACTAAGCCGAGGGCCCAAGTATTTTAATTAACATAAAACCTGATACTGACCTAGAAATTGCAAAAAACGTAATCAAATTCGAATTTCGCGGGCTACCCTGAAGGTATCACCTTAAGCTGATCCTAAATATAATTAAAATGGCAGAAATAAATAAAATAAAATTATAAATATAAACGGTCGCAAAAAAAAAAACTGATTGTGCCTTTCAACTTTGTTTCTATTAAAATCCCTTATGAAAATCCAAAAAACAAAATCATCCATCAACATTCAATTTCCACACAGGTCCATTCCTCCCTGAACCCGAAACTCGCGCCGAAGAGCCTCCAAACGAGCACCTGTACAACCGCAACGTCCTCTGGACCTTCGAAGACATCCACATGCTCATAGGCAGCGACCTACCCATCTTCGGTGACAAAGACCGACCCTGCGTGAGTCTACGTCTCAGAGACGCACGGGAACCCATCAACGTGCTTACCGGCATCGACTATTGGCTCGACAACCTGATGTGCAACGTGCCAGAAGTCTTAATGTGCTACCATTTAGATGGCATAGTCCAGAAATATGAGCCGATGAAGACTGAGGACCTTCCAAACATGGAGAACTCCAAATTTTCGCCGAAAGTTATACGCAACGTCGCTCAAAATATTTTATCTTTCTTGAAGTCTAATGCGACGAAAGCAGGACATACCTATTGGCTTTTCAAAGGGCCTCACGATGACGTGGTCAAGTTATACGATCTGACGTCGCTATGTCCGGATAGTTTAGACAATCCGTTTACTACCCCTGTAGCTATGCTGCTGTATAGAGTGGCCAGGAACATGCGGATGACGAACAGGTCGAAACATGTCCGTCAGCTGTTGGAACATGTCATCGAGTTGCTGAAGGTGGAGAGGTATCCTCAGATAATCGCGTCTTCGCACTATATGTTGGCTGACTTGTATGTGCCGGCTACTACTAATCCTGCTAATCCGGATTTTAAAGGTGAGGTTTTTGATGATGAAATCTGTCAGAATAGATACGCATAGATGCTATTTGTTTGTTAATGTAATTCAAAAACCAATGGAGTTATTAAAACATAGCCGAGAAATGGTGCCAACTGTTTCATGTGAATGTCGATTAGGTCCTTTACATTGAGACCGACTGCGCTCTCAAGACGAAGCTACCAGTAAATAACCGTATTAGTTAGGGTAGACGTGTTCTTGAGTGGAGACCGCGGATCGGCAAGCGTAAGGTGGGACGCCCTCAAGCTTCGTGGAGCGACGATCTTCGCTGGGTGGCTGGTAGTAATGGAATGAGAGTGGCCAAGAATCGAGCTGAGTGGCGTGTGATTGAAGAGGCCTACATCCAGCAGTGGACTGCTGTAGACTGATGATGATGAGGAGTAGAGAAGGTCTTTTTTGCTGATATTTACACGTATTTTATTATTCCGTTTATCTTCATATTCTAGAAGAAAGCTCCGACTCAGACTGCGAAGATACAGACTTCATAAACACCGACTACCCGCCCGAACCGACGGACAACGCCGTGGACGTGACGGAGCAGACAGACGCGGACAGTGACACGGACACCGATGCGGACACCTCACTCGCGCTGCAGATCAGAAACCTGCAGTTGAGAGACATAGGGGACAGAGTGCGGAATATTGTCGGGGTAAGTAATTTAGCGGACACGTAGTGGACGTAACGGAGCGGACAGATTGCGCGGACAGTGACGCGGACACCTCGCTTAGATCAGAAACCTGGCGTTGAGGGACATAGGGGACAGGTTGCGGAATATTGTCGGGGTAAGTCATTTAGCGGACACGTAGTGGACGTACCTAATGGACCGGACAACGATGTGGACACCTTTGATAACATTATAACCTAGAGGGACAGGGCCAAGTACTTCGGTAACCCAGGTACTCTCCGCGAGATTGCCGGTAACACCAACGGGTTGCTGGCTTTTCTCGGGGAGCTGGGGTGGATCGAATGACATTCCTACCCGTACGCAAGAAACGCGCATTAGGCGTGGAGTTGTGGACACTAGCCCGTTGTACTTATACTTAACCTAGAGGGACAGGTCAAGGGTATCTTGAGACATATCCGACCAAAACTTTAAATTCGTCGATTCATCTATCGACGAATTCAAAGTGTTATTTTGGTACAGATTGAATGCGGTTGCGACTGATTTCATTCATAGAAGTTTTAATAAAGGGTAGCCAAAACCCTGTCGGGTCTGCGGGTTGTTCGAATGAGATACCCCGGCCCCGAACACAAAGGGCTAAGAAGGAACATGGGTGGTATTTAGTAAGTAGAAGTCTGACACTCCCTTCCGCTATGCCCAGAGTCATTTGATGATGTCCCACCCTACAAAAAAAGGGTACCCATAACGAAGCTGAGACAGACTTGTCCTTACTATCATGTTTTTATTAACCCCCGACGCAAAAACGACGGGGTGTTATAAGTTTGACGTGTCTGTGTGTGTGTGTGTGTGTGTGTGTGTGTGTGTCTCTGTCTCTGGCATCGTAGCTCCCGAACGCATGAACCGATCTTAATTCTGTTTTTTTTTGTTTGAAAGGTGAATTAGTCGAGAGTGTTCTTAGGTATGTTTGATGAAAATCGGTCCAAGATGGCCGCCGCCACAAAATGGCGGATTACATATTTATTCACAACTTTGTCACTATGACAAATTTCAAATCCAAGATGGCCGCCAGCACAAAATGGCGTTTTTAGGGTTCCGTACCTCAAAAGGTAAAAACGGAACCCTTATAGGATCACTTTGTTGTCCGTCTGTCTGTCTGTCTGTCTGTCTGTCTGTCTGTCAAGACCTTTTTTCTCAGGAACGCGTGGAGGTATCAAGCTGAAATTCATATCAAATACTCAAGTCTATGGTCTCTTGGAGCTGTGAAAAAATCAAACTTCTAAGTCAACGCGATCAAAAGATACTCCCGTTTATGCCGCAAATTTTCGACACTCGCAAGGGAATCAAAACCTACAGGGTACTTCCCGTGAACTCAGAATCTTGAAATTTGGTATGAAGCAACGTCTTATAGCAGAGATATAGGAAAAATTGCGAAAAGTATACATTTTTAGTTATATCATATAATAAAAATATTTTTACGGAACCCTCGGTGCGCGAGTCTGACTCGCACTTGGCTGGTTTTTTTTTTAAAAACTCCCTCAATATGGGTAGCAAGAAATGAAAGGGATTGTAAAAATAATGTACACTATATTGAAAGGGAATGAGGAATATAAATTAACGAAATTAAAACTAAAAGCTTGAAAATTGATTTTTGGTGACCAAGTTTGATTTAAAGGCAGTAAAAGTGGAGAACCAATGTTTAATATTTATTGCTTCTCAGCGAATGACTGCCGTGCGCGTAATTATTTAGTCGCGCGGATATTTTTACATTGCGATGTCTTCTAAGATATTTGTTGAAACTATATAGAGTAAAGGGCACAAATATTCTATATTGAATTTCCGTTCTAACAATCATATTTATTTAGATATAGATTAACACCATATGGGTTAAATAAGCTTCGCATATAATATAAGCTTCGCATAATTGAGTCGGGGGTTTAATAAATTTTTAATTTATACTTGTTATAAATATCGTAATCATGTGCCCTCCTCTCAGGAACGTAAGGAGTCGACAGGAGAGGGCGCGGGTCTCGGCTCGACGCCGCCCGAGCGCTGTGGCCGCGCGTTGAAACATGCGCTTAAAGGATTGCTGGCTTTACACAATGTTACTATACACAAGTGCAAGGTATTATTTTTTTATTATTATTTATTGTGAGCCTTTTGTGTTCCACTAAAGGACAAAGGTCTCCCTTCCCTTTTCCCATGTATACCTGTCTTTGGCTGTTTGGGCCCAATCCTTTTGATGATTGAATTTTTTAAAATTGAAGTCCAGCTCGTCACGCCTTCGTCCTTCTGGGCCCACCGTGTCCCCTGGTCCTGTTGTTCGAAACCCAATTTGTGGCCACTTTGGACCAATTTTGCATGATGCGAAATGAGGTAGATATGGCCTGCCCACTTTATCCAATAGCTGAATTGGGCAGGCTATACATCTGCAAAATAGTGTTATTTGCAGAAACTGTACTCTATAGAGTCGTGTCGCTGTTTAGTTTAATTCAATCCTGTGCAATGCGCACTACAGCCGGACGTAGTCTCGCGGATATTTTAATAGTCTAATACAACTACATTTAACAGGAAGAAGAACGCGAACGGCTAAGACAGCAGATATTAGTAGAAGAACAACACCCAAAGATGGCAAACCCTTACGAACCAATCAAAATGAGTTACGAGCCAATCACAACTAAGCCGAAAGCCGACTCCAAAGAACACTCCTCTCGCAGCCGAAGACGAAAACGAGAACGAAAGACGAGTGACAAGACAGCTAACTGCTTAATAGAATCAACATCGAACATCGACAAAAATGCCATACAAGTTCTTAAAGAGAAAAAGGTTTATTCCACTTGGCACGAACCGAATAGAGACGATAATTTCGCTTGGAAACTCCATCTCAAAACTCTTTTATACGAGAAAATCTGTCTCGCATATGCTACTTTAGCAGAATACAGCTACTCAAATGAGCAATACGGGTTTTCTCTTAAATACATAGATATGGCAAGTAAATGTCAGAAGTTGCTTTCAAATATGATAATTAAAAGTAAGGTAGTCGATGCAGGAGCGTTGATAGGTCGTGTGGGGGACAATTACTTCCAGATGAGTAAGAACTGGCATCGGTTGGAGCAGTTTAAGAAGCAGTTTGAGACTGATCATGAGATAGATGGAAAGATTCGGATGGAGCTGGAGAGTGATATGAGTGAGGAAGTTGATCAAGTTGTGGTTGATGAGTTTGAACTCGGTGAGTTGCTTTTTTATTATCTTGTGGTAGAAGTTTTTTTCAAATTTATTTCGGTAAATACACCGTTTTTTTTTTTTTTTTTTTTTTTTAATTATTATAAGAACGAAGTTCTTAATAACTAATTACAATCTAGCCTAAAAAGACTATTAAGTAATTTAAATCTGACTTATTATGTGTATAAATGGTAAATACACCGTGAAATCGAAATCGTTGTTTTCCCGCAGCGAAATAAACAAATAAAATATTAGAAACCAAAAATGACAAATTAACCATTGTGAAAAACAAAACTCGAAAGCTACCACGAACCAATAGTAGGTACCTCCCGATACCTACGCTAGGCGCAAGCCGGGTGCCTGCCGGCCGCGCGGCCTTTGACCCGCGTACTTTTCAATCAGCTGATAACTTATTCTTGGTAATAATAAGCGTTAACCCTACAAGTTATTAAAATTTTCCCTTCATACTTTTACTATTATTATTTTATTTTTTACGAGCGAGTAGAGTACTTACTACAAGTTACGTGTAGTGTTACTATTGATTCTCACGTTTTCAAGTTGATAAATATATTTTTTTAAATTATTTTAAAACAAAAACATCCTTATTTTTTACTTTTACTCCATGCCTCGAAAGTATTCCTTATGGCAAGTTGTTCAGCCGCGGGAAAACAACTATTTAAATTTCACGGTGTAGATACAAAACTAGGTAAATCGACGAAAGCTGCAAAGGTATTAAACTGTAGCGAAGCATTATAACAGTTTACAATAATATTCATGTTATTTATTATTCGTCGAGCTTCATTGTCTCGGCGCTTTTCTGGTGGTTGCCATTGTTGATTCTGGCGCACAGGAGTTACAGTGGTTTGGGAAAAGGGTGGCAGTATTGTCCCAAAAAAAAAATTTCATGTAAAAGTTACTTTAGGAATTTCTGATGGGAATCAACCACAAAAAAAAATTTTTAAGAAATTCTTCAAACTGATAAAAATAGCATGAAACTTATTGCAAAATAGTTTTGCACAGAAGACGGTAGGAAATTTTATACGTAAATATAACAGACAGATGTCACCGACTTCCGAAACTATTTTTAGCAAAAAGTTTTTATTTTGCACCTTAATCGTAAAATTTTGTACGTATTCTTTCCGAATTCTGCATTAACCATCATTATTCCTTCCACAGACATATCTCTTCCCAATAGCGAAGTGTCCGCCATGCTAGCATCATGCGACACGTACAGACGCGCAGCAGGCGCCGCCGCAGACAGACGCGCCGAGCTACTGCGACGTCTCGCGTCCGTCGGGAACGAACTCGCTGTCAGGCACATGAACGATGCGCAGCGTACGTATACACACACATACACCACACTACACTATACAGACGCGCCGAGCTACTGCGACGTCTCGCGTCCGTCGGGAACGAACTCGCTGTCAGGCACATGAACGATGCGCAGCGTACGTATACACACACATACACCACACTACACTATACAGACGCGCCGAGCTACTGCGACGTCTCGCGTCCGTCGGGAACGAACTCGCTGTCAGGCACATGAACGATGCGCAGCGTACGTATACACACACATACACCACACTACACTATACAGACGCGCCGAGCTACTGCGACGTCTCGCGTCCGTCGGGAACGAACTCGCTGTCAGGCACATGAACGATGCGCAGCGTACGTATACACACACATACACCACACTACACTATACAGACGCGCCGAGCTACTGCGACGTCTCGCGTCCGTCGGGAACGAACTCGCTGTCAGGCACATGAACGATGCGCACCGTACGTATACACACACATACACCACACTACACTATACAGACGCGATGTATTTTAAACAATAACACCACCATATTCTCCTCCACAGAAATCTACATGAAATACCTAGAAGAGTCGGACCCCAAGGACCCCAAAGCGAAGCTCCTACTGAAGCAGTTCAACGTGACCTCACGCAAATCTCTGGAATGTCTGAACGAGGCCACAGAAATCTTCAAGCAAGTCAATGATATACCCAACCTGGCGCTCTTGTATTGTAACAAGGGAAGGT
The DNA here is from genome assembly GCA_949774965.1 of Diarsia brunnea. Taxonomy (NCBI): domain Eukaryota; kingdom Metazoa; phylum Arthropoda; class Insecta; order Lepidoptera; family Noctuidae; genus Diarsia; species Diarsia brunnea. Next base: position 2,586,572 of record OX459019.1, read on the forward strand.
ATTTGAGGTTCAAGGCGCATTGCGATCAAGGTGGATTTAGGTAAGGGTTATAAACCGAAAATTAGTTTTTTTTTGTAGTTTGTAATATGGGACGTAAGGAGCTCGAAGAAAGAAAAAAATATTTTATAACAACCCTTGTATTTTATTTGCAGTACCGAAAAACGTCGTCTGTACAGCGAAGCAGAGGAACTGTACCAGTCAGCACTGTCGCTGCTGGGACCCAGAGAGACGTGCGGCGCCACGTCGGTGTGGGAGCTGGTGGCGTGGGAGCTGTCCTGTCACCTGTACACGCGCGCCGTACTGCTGCAGGACGCGCCCGATGTATACAACGTGAGTGTCTGTGTGCCCGTCGGGGCTGCGGGCTGTTCGCAAGAGATACCACGGCCTCGACATGAAGGCCTAAAAAGGAACATGGCTTGTTTTTAGTCAGTAGAAGTCTGACACTCCCTTTCGCTCTGCCCAAGAGCGGGAGGGGTTATTTGATGATTTCCCATCCCCCCCAAAAAAAAAAAGTGTACGCTGTATTGAGGTCAAATTTTGAAGAATGTGACCATTACTTACCTTAAAATGAGGTTAATATTCGTATGAACTTTTTATTTACTTTTTAGGGCTTCAGGTGTACTCGTGTGCAAGTTATTTATACAAGTAGTATCGGTAATAGTGGCTAAGGGTCAAAGGTGTGTAAGTAGGAACCTAACAAAAAATGTGGATTATAATATTTTTTTCTTCGCCGAGATCGCCGAGAGAAGCCTAGAAAACGCTGGCGTGACGACTTGAGGCGTTTGTGTTCAATTGGCCTGAGAAAACCGCGGAAAGAAGAAATACCTTCATAAATTTTTATTTTGTCCTCATTTTCATTATCAGCGACCCCGAAAACCATGAAAATAAAACCCATGATGAAAATATCGAAAATTCTCGTCGGCCTATAACCCTTTTTTGTTTTCTTTACAGGAGGTATCAGAAGTGGCAGACGCATTGAAACACGCCCTAAAGTACTGCCTGGTAAGTCCCGGACCGCGGCAGTATCTGTACCAGTTCAGGGCAGCCATGATATACCACAGACTGGGTTCGCTTTACCACTCGCAGTATCGGTGAGTATGATATTAGGCTATTTATTGGCTTCATACCTGTGCTTCTCCTTCTTCTTATCGTGTGGACCGATAAGGTCTAACGACCTTATCCACACAGCCTATATAGTGTCAGGGTTTTTAAACCGCCTCACGGGCCTCTGACATGATCTGGCGAAAGCAGAGCGCGGATAAAAATGTAATTAAACCATTTTTTTCAAATATTTAAAATCTAGAAACATTTGTTAAAAAATGAATAAAGGAAATAATTCATTACAAAAATACTTTCGTTCTATAAATTTATTTCTTCGAAAATGTATTGAAAAACAACGTTTGACACGTGGGCGTTACTGCAGGTCTCGGCTCCATAACAAACTCACCTGCGACTCGGGACTGAATTCTGCCTTGATTGCAATAATAAAACTTCTCCACTAATATCAAAATGTACTGTTTTCCAGGATAACACAGGAAGAGGGACCAAAACGTCGCACACTACTAAACGCGACCCGAACAAACTACGAACAGGCATCGAACATGTTCGCCTTGTTAGAGGACGCGGGCATGTTCCTCACTGTGCAGCTGGAACATGTCGCCGTGTTGGAGACACAGTGTGCAGGTAACGTTACACGTACTACTAACAGGCATCGAACATGTTCGCTTTGTGAGAGGACGCGGGTATGTTTACAACATGCAACATGCAGCGGGTATGTTCATGCTTGGGCTGAGCTCGGCAGTATCGCAAATAGTCGTCCAATTTCTAGCAAATCCAACGCGGGCTAAATTCGCATTAGTGCAAGTTTTGCGCAGTTTGAATATCTGACCTCCGCCAAAACGGAGTACTATGAGAACAGAAACGTTTTAAAGAAGAATTTTGTGATAGAACTGGTAGAAATAATTTGTCTTTTTGTTCCCACTGTTTCTACCGTAGAACTACCCATCTTACCACCAGCCTTAAATTAACCCAAAACGTTCTTCAACAGTATCGCCGAACCTGAAACTAAAATCCCTCCAATCAGCCATCCAACTCCTCCGCCAATGCCACTCCATCATGAAACTCCTATCAGAAAAGGACCCTGATGAAAAAGAACCACCGAAGGTCGAAGACAGTGACGAGAAGAATATGAAGAACGAACATAGTCTTCTCACCCTCTACGAGAACAGACTGCATTTTATTCTCAAAAGTATCATACAGTACTGTAGATCGAAATCAAATAAAGATTATGAGAAAATAACAGATTTACACAAGAAATTGTACTGTGCTAGTCTAAAGATTAAGAAGGATGATGATGTTAGGTTGTACGCGGCGAGTATTTGTGAGGTTTTACTTAGTATGGATGGAATTTGTAAAGAATTTGAGTAGGTAGTCAGTGGCAAAAGTTAATAATTTTATGGTAAAAATTCGTGTATCCGATGAAATTTTCCGCCGGCATAAAATAGGAACTTCCATTCTATATTGAATACGATGAATTTTCAAAAATAGTATTTTTACAAATTCATCGCATTCAATAATATTCACTGACTTGAATATATTATATTCAAGTCAGTGTTCAATTTCAATGTGTCTTGTTCCTAAACCAGTGTTTTAGGTTGTGCGTTGTCTGTTAGTGAGAATGACTGCATCAAAATGGCGTTTTTATATATTTATGAAGAATCTTCTTGTGAAATAATACAAGTATTCGTAGGTAAAGCATAATTAATTAAACAATAATTCTAGCCTGCCAAGCATTTTTCACACTTCATCTTTTAATAATTTTTGGTTATGATTATTGGCGACTTTTTATCCAACTTTTGTTGCTGACTTTACGATATTTTATACAGGAATACCATGTTCACCAACAACAGAACTTATTGTTTGTGATCTAGTAGTAATTTAGTTAATAGTAGTAGTTAGTAAATAGCCCATCTCGCAGATCTTGTTAGTTAAATATTTGCTATACACAACCCATACCCACCATAAAAATAAACAAGTCAACGATTTTCGTTCTATAGTTTATAGTAGGTAATTGTTAGAAGTTAGAACTAGTCGAAGGCTAGAATTTTTATCTTTGATTTCTTTGATGGTTCTAACTTCATTTAAACTCACGTCTCTTGCATAAAAATCATTGCATAAGTAACACTTAAACTCAAGCAATTACTTGAATGAACTTGACTGTAAACGGGTGTTAGTAGTTTTGAATATTTGATCCAGGTACTTAAACTTACCGTTAATAAGCATTTTTACAAAAAATACAAATTTAATATAGAGAAATACAACTCTTGTAAGAAAAGCTCACACATTTAGAATAGAATATTTTTAATTAGTCAGCTTTATCATTGCCGCTAACACTGAGCAGATAAAAATGCATATCTTGTGTTTGAAATTTGCAATTAAATGTTCTTAATAGTCCAATGGCTTATTAACTTTTGAGATTATTATTTTACAAGGATAGAGAAAAGAAAGGAAATGAAAATACGTAAACGAGTGGTAAATAAATGTTAACAACTTATAGCTCAATGGTTGTATAAAGATTGGTTAGCGAGATGTCGTGAGTTTGAAACCCTCCTGTTACACTGTTTACTGTAAAATGTGGGTATAGACTATATCAACGGAATCCCTTGCCAATTTATAAACGAGGATGAAGTATTAAAATGTCAAGAAAATAAAGCTCTATAAGGATTCGACTCGTAACATCATTATTTTATTTTTTGTCAATACTTATATTTTTTTAGAACTGCCACTCGGGTTGATCTTTAGGTAAAGCTGTGCTTGCCTAGGTTGGTCTGTGGATGGGTGACCGCCCGACATACCGAGTTTCTTCCGTGCCTCGGAAAGTACGTTAAGCTGTTGGTCCCGGCTGCCATATATAGATCTTTGGCAGTCGTTACAGGTAGTCAGCAACCTGAAATTCTGACATCCAGTCTTACCAAAGAGTATCGTATTACCTAGTATTAACTGGGTTGTGGAGGTCAGATAGGCAGTCGCTCAATGTAAAATACTGGTATTCAGCTGCATCCGGTTAGACTGGATGCCGACCTCAACATAGTTGGGAAAAGGCTAGGCAGATGATGACTTATATTTTTTTTAAATTGCAAAACAGCCCGCTCTTGACCTCTATCACGCCTGATGAAAAGTAATGAATGATTTCTATGACGTAACGAGCATGCCTAGAAACATGTATTATATCATCAAACAGTAGTTACAAAGTCTAAATAAATGAAGCTTATATAATAAAAAAAAATGACTTTCAAAGTCGCCTGCAGCCAGTAAGAGTTCCGTCCTGTCGAAACGATTGATTCAAATCATAGTCTGGGTTCTAGGTTCGTTTGGTCTAAACTCGCCTTTACACAAACATGTTCAATGGGAGGTAAAAAGTAATAACTAACACTTTCAAATGGCAATACTTTTCATTTTGACAGTTCAACAACATCCATTGCGTTTTTCACGTTGTTGCGCTAGCGAATTATCCCAAATTAGGTAGCAATGGATAAGTATTTTTTTTTGAATATTTTGGATCGTGATTGCAAGTGTGTTACGTAGTTGGGGTGCTAAATAGGTAAAATTACCAAGCTGTGTGTAAGATGGTCTCGAATGAATTTGAATGTAAGACTGATGTGTAGCTATGTACGTGTACTTTTGTTTATAATGTAAAATACAGTTGTTATAATGTTATTTTTTGTTTTATTTAAAGTCAAAAGGAACCAACGCTTTCAGATTTTCTCTATTGTCTCGAAAACTTTGGTCAATGATAGTGAAATTTTCGTCGCCCCTTTAAACGAGACCCCCCTGAATGTTTGACCTCGACCGTGACCTTTGTAAAAATAAATTGGAATCAAATCAAATCAAAATATTTATTTCAAGTAAGCCAGTTACAGGCACTTTTGAATAGTCGAACAAATACTAAATAAACTAAGCTACAGTCCCAGTCACAAGGCATAATAACTGTGAGTGTACTGTAGTTGTCATTCCAAAGGGTTGGTCTCATGAGAAGATCATCATCATTCTCTTGCCCTTATCCCAATTCATTTGAGGTCGGCGCAGCATGTCTTCCTCTTCCATACTTCTCTGTTTCTCGTCATCTCATGAGACACCTCCTTTTTTACCATATCATTTTTAACACTGTCCATCCATCGTTTCTTTGGTCTTCCTCTACTCGTATATCCTTCCACATTCATATTTAAAACCTTATATTAAAAAGTCTCATGAGAAGAACGGCAAGAATTTACAGATTGCCATAATAATATTTTTAATATACCCTGTATATAAAAAACATAATGACCTAGCCATATCAATGAAAATATAAGTTAGTAGGTAATATTTAAAAATTAAAACACAAAATTAACACATCGTATAAAACAATTTATTCGTAACAAAATATGATTAAAGACATTAAAAATAATTATGTACAATACAAATAGTAATATTTAACTATTATCACAAATAGTTGCGCGTGCGCCGCGGTCTCTGGCTTTCACTAATTTGTACTTAACGTGTTGTAAATAACTTAGCTTAAAGTCCCTCCTAATATTTTAGGGGCTAGCCAGTTTTGGGGTCATATTCGACCCCAAAAGGTAAAAAAGGAACATAGAAAATAAACTTAAGAGGCAAACTGCTTCAAAATTTATACATTAAAAATGGTCCAATTTTTTTTTTAATAAATATTTTTGTTGCTGATTGGAGTTCAAAAGTGTACGTATAAAAAATATGAATTATATTATAAAAATATAGCTTCACTGGAATAAATAGTTATGATTTGATCTCCATTCAGCAATGTCAGTAAATAAATAGTGGAAAACTAAGCCTTATTCGGAAACTTGGAATTCAATAAAGAAATTAACATGTTCAGTCGAATGTCGTCAATACAAAATATACTCTATTTCACTTGGAAATAAAGTCAATTTTGTATTTGTGAATTTTTACTTAATTCTATTGTAGTCCATATAATAATATATTCTCGACTAAAATCGTTGGTCGTTTCTTATTCTCGATTATTCCTGTTCGCGTTTACATTATTTGTTTTAAATAATTAATTTCTCAATTGAATTCCCAAACAATCCTTTGATAATGGGGTCCAATCGACCCCCTGGCCCCAAAGGCTTGCCCCAGTAATACTAATATCTAGCGATTATTCATATAAACATCAACACTCATTATAAATTCGGTTTACTCTATCACTTTATGCCTTCTCTGGCTTGGATGGCCTGGGAACAAAGAGAAAAATTATATTAATATCACAATATCATAACATCACGACTGTAATCCCCGAAGGGTTAGGCAGACGTTTAGAGTGTACTTAGGTCACCCACAATTTCGCCAGTTATGGTTAAGTCCCATGTAAGGAGCGAGTCTATTGCCATCGAAGGGAAAAAATCCATCCCCGTCGGGATTGCGGGTTGTTCGCAAGAGATACCGCGGCCTCGACATGAAGGGCTAAGAAGGAACATGGGTGGTTTTTAGTCAGTGGAAGTCTGACACTCCCTTTCGCTCTGCCCAAGAGCGGGAGGGGGGGGTTATTCGATGAATTTCCGACCGCCAAAAAAAAAAAAATGGAAAAAAATCAGGCTGTGTAGGTGCTACTAAGAAATTTCTGATGGAAAAACCCAATAACAGTTTGCCAGGTCTGGGAATCGAACCCTGGAGTGGTATTTGCGGCCATAAGACCTAAATTATCCTAATATTATTACAATAATGCAGGTACCTATCAAGTTAGTAAGTTTAAGGGTAGTTGCTATTATCATAATGACATGAAAATATACATTGGGGTTACTATACGCCTCAAGGTGAAACTAAGTAATTAAGGTCGATGAAATTGACAAACATCAAGGCATTATTTTCCGTGGGGAAGTAGAAAGGAGTAGTTTACTCATATTTCGTTGGTTTCGTAACCTATGTTTGTTTTTTCTTTAAAAAAACGTTGCCCCACACTAGGAATTTTTATTAACATGCTTTTTTTCAATACCCTACTCATGTATAACTAATTTGGCGTAAAATTGATTAGAGATACCAAAAAAGTGAACATTAAATAATTAAACTGAGTTTAATTTCTTCATTGATTTTTCTGCACACCGTACGCTTTGGTAATGAAGTTCGCGAGTATTGCTGAACAACATGGCGTCTTGACAGCGCTATTCTTAGTTGGCTCGCATAGTACGCACATAGAGGTATGAAAAACAGTTTGTCACATCACACATCAGACATAACTTCCCTCTGGTTGGAGGATCCTCAGCACTACTTATCCTCAGAACTTTCCACTCTGCTCTTCATACCGTCTCTTCTTTAATATCACAGCAATAAGGTCGATTTTCGCATGTATACTCACTTGCCAGCCAGGATATCCTGAATCTCCTGGAAGCTCTTGCCCTTGGTCTCGGGCACCAGGAACAGCGTGAAGAAGAAGGCAGCCACGCAACAGGCACAGAAGATGAAGAACGTGCCACCCATACCTAGCGATGTTGCCACTGCGCTGAAGTATCTGGGGGGGGGGGGGGAGGTTTGGTCAATTTCTATTTTAAGAATATAAACAATATTTTCTTGTAGCTATATCCTGGTTGATAGTCTTCAAACTTAGTTTGTCAGACAGAAAATAAAGCTAGTTGCCAATTCAAAAGCGTACCTAGATTTTTATGAAGAAGAACGGGCAAAAAAATTCAATGAAAATTCTTCTAAAATCCAAATATGGTTCAAGATGAACAAATTCTAGATTTTTCTCAAGTCAGAGGAGGCCGGTAGGCGGTATAAAAACTTTTTGCGTCAGAGAATTAATAAATTATTTTCAGTTGTGAACGTGGTTTCATCCACGATCTCTTACCATCAGACCACTAAAAAACTTTTTAATAAAAAATAAATCGGCTTCAACAAAAAATAAAACAAAAAAGTGTAAAAATAAACTTTAGAAGAAAAATTTGTTTCTGAAGTCGGTGGCGAAAAAATGAAATCAAACAAACAAAAGTCACCGACTTCAGAAACTGGTTTTTCTTCTAAAGTTTATTTATCACTTTTCTTTTATATGTTTTTGTTGAAATCGCTTTTATTTTTTGTTAAAAAGTTTTCAATTAAATTAAGAACCTCCTTTTTGAAGTCGGTTCCTTTTTAAAAGCTAGGATAAATACAGCAGGAACTAACCTGGTAATAATGAAGGACAGGACCCAACAGAAAGCCGTAGCAATAGGTGAGGCAATGGCCTTGACCTCAATAGGGAACAGCTCGGACATGACAGCCCAGGGCAGAGGACCCAGACCCCAGCAGTACGTCACGATGAACAGCACCAGGGACAGGATGGGCAGGAACCCGATCTTATCCACCACTGGGTTACCGCTGTCTGCTAGGATGAAGAACATGCCGAGGAGGGCCTGGAAACAGAAGTAGATTTTTTTGAAGGAATGTAATGTATGTTAGGTACTGGTTCGGTCCTCCTGAGCGATTTCGGTCACGGCGGCACATTGGGTAGTTTTCTGAATAAACAAAATGTGATTCTGTTTAGTCCGTCAGTTAAATTATCGTAAAATATTGTACACGTGTTTTTTGTTTTATCAAATTAATAAAAATTGACGAAGATAAATCGTGTCCAAGCTCATGAGTGGGGGCTCGTGACATCACTTTCTGGTAAAAAAATGCACCAAAGTGTGACGTCACACGACTTTTCGTAGCACTGTGTTTTTCTTTACGTGAAAAAAGAAAAATTATGTATCCAATATTTTTAGGAAATTTATCAGACGGACTAATTCGTTTTTTTTTTGCCAACTACCCTATTGGGAGATACTATAGTGCACAAGTTTGTGCATTCTCGGTTCCTGACTACTCTCATATTCTGATGGGAATCTATCCGACTCGCGGAGCTAGGGGTATCTTACTGCCATCTTCCAAACTCCGGGTTCCTACTGAGATATTTCTAATGGAAAAACCCAAAATTATTTTTGGCCGACCCGAGAAATGAACCTACGGTCCCATAAGGGGCATTTATGTTACTAGTATCATATATAGGTATACGACTAGTTGGTTGCATACATCTAGGGATCGATCTAACTAGACCTTTTTTTTTGGAGCATGGGAAATCATCAAATGACTGCCCACGCTCTGGGCAGAGCGGTAGGGAGTGTCAGACTTCTACTGACTAAAAACCACCCATGTTTCTTCTTAGCCCTTGTGCCGAGGCCGCGGTGTCTCTTTCGAACAACCCGCAGCCCCGACGGGATCGATACTGCTAGCGTGCATTATCCCACCGCTGGACAAAGAGCTCTCTACATGACTTTGCTCTGTCGATCTAAGGCTACTATAGACAAGTGGGCTTTGGTTTTTTGTTCAGCTCAGACGCGTCTACTAAGTCTGCTATGAAAACCGGCTGTACCAGGTTACCACATAGTGGCTATTTTGGCCTACTATCTCACAACATTTATTAAGGGTGTTGCGGGTACCCAAGACAAAATTCTATTGGACCACTTATCTGAAAAAACAACTCTTTGAAGGATACTTACAAGTCCAATAGCAGTTCCACATGAGGAGATGAGGAGCAAGATCCTGCGTCCGAGCCTGTCGACTACCAGCGGAGTTATGAATGATGCAATTACCTGGAAGTTTAATAAAGATGGATAATTGATAAATATAACAGTTTTACTAGTCATCCCACGGGGGTAGTACAATATGCAGTCGCACTATGTAAATTGCTGGTATTGAACTGCATCTTTTTTAGGATTCCGTAGCCGAATGGCAAAAAACGAAACCCTTATAGATTCGTGTCTGTCTTTCTGCCCATCCGTATTTTAATATTGTCTCTCATTGTAGCCTATGAGGTTGACTTAAGCTTAAGCTCAACCGTAACTATCTATTCTACCCGCCTTGAGGGTAAGGCCTCCAGCCCGACTGCATCTGGTTAGATTGATTGTCACATAGTTAGCGAACGGTGAACTACTCATAACCCTTACCTGCACAGTACCAATGATGATGGTGGCGATAGCGGAGTCCAGACTGGAGTGGGCAGCCTCGAAGATGTTGGTCATGTAGAACAGCACGGCGTTGATTCCACTGAACTGTTGGAAGAACACCAGCGCGCAAGAGATGTAGAACGCTTTGAAGTTGCTGCCGCGGAACACGTCGGCGACCTGAAACGGAAAAAAGAGATTGGTAAATAAAAAAGATATATAAAAAGAGAAGATATTCCGGTAAGTTATTCTGTTATGACAATAACGTATTACATTGAACTTCATAACAACTCAATGCTAGGAAAGAGCCGATAGGCGATTTATCGCAAATACGCCATAGATATACAAGAATCAAGATTCGAAATAGTTATGAGTTACATTCATACTATCTGAGAACGAATAAATTTTTATCGGTAGGTACTGGATATAAATGCTCCAAAATTGCTCCACGTTAAAAGTGGTAGTCCCAGTGTTTGTCTTGCTGTGACCATTACTTAGATAGAGATCACAAGACCCATTATTTTAACTCATTTTTTAATGAATCTACATTCTATTATATGTAATCCAATTTAAATGATTATTTGTTCCTGGCAGAAGTCACAACTAAGATAATGCGTATTATCAGCCAAGGATGCCCCAGAACTGGAGAAAGCCCTCCTTCATTCTTTCCGCTTCTCACCTCAGCCTCGGTCTAGTTCTTCTTAAAACCGTCTATCTCATCTTCATCTCATCTCACTTGGGCTTTCCACGATCACGTGCTAGCTATACTGGTAATTAGTGACCGAAACATAAACACGTGATTGTACTCATGATAACAAATAACTTTTACTATGGGACCAGCTCTGAAATCGCGACAAAAAAAGATCCGCTGTACATTTTGCCAAGTTCATCATCATCAGTCTATAATGTTCCCACTGCAGGGACTTAGGCCTCCTCTCTAGTAGAGGGATGGGCTATAATCAACCACGCGGGCTCAGTGCGGGTTGGTAGATGTCACATAATATATATATTTCGAATTTTTTGGTTCTAAGACATGCCGGTTTCCTCACGATGTTTTGCTTCACCGTTTTGAGAGCAGTTAGGTGAACATAAATAGGTCACTAATTACCAGTCAACCTTTTTACTTAAACAACGGCTTATAACTTACGGTAGCAGTCTTCTCCAAGGAAGCGTTGACATCGGCAGCCATCTTGTCGAGTTCAGCCTGCACGCCCTCGTGTGAACGACCGCGGATCTTAGCCAGGCAACTTGTTGCTGACTCACGGTCACCTGGAGATGAACGTAAGAGAGGATTGAGAGACGGGTTTATAATTGGAGGAATTGGAAACTGGCGTGAGGAAAGATTGAGTGCATCGGTTTTCTTCTCGGCAAGCGTGGTTCACCCTAGGCGGTATCATTGGTTCACATCAGGCGATTTGCGGCGAAACGCAAGTTACTTCGTAAAAAAATACGAAATGGAATACCGATTTCGTATTTTTTTATCCATCATTCTCTGGAGAATTTGTGCTTTTGAAGTTTGTTCTTATGCAGGCTTGGGCGCAAATGCACGTGAGGCTTGTGTTTGGCTGCACCTCGCCTGATGTAAAGCGATGATGCGGCCAAGAGTGAAATACGTTTGTCTAAAAGAAACCGATTCACTCGAGTTTTGAAGAAATCCAGATTCAGATCGGGGAACAAAGAAGACGGTTGTGAGTACAATATACCGGCCGATAGTATTGTCATCAATATTTAGGTACCTTTAGCCAAATAGTAGAACGGCGACTCCGGCATGAAGAAGAATCCCAGAACGAAGACTCCAGTGAAGATGATACCGACGTAAGCGATGACCATGTACGAGACGTACGGACCGATGCCGTAGATCAGCAGGTAACCCAGTGTGATGAACGCTTGGAGGAACGAACCGAGGGCACCACGGGTGTCATCCTAGACAGAAAGAAGGGAAGTGTGTAGTAAATATAAAATTTTGTTGTAGAGTTTGTCAGAAACTAATTTCTCAGTAGTAGCCCGAGCGGAGTGAAGATTTGTGCCAATAGATTTGCCTCTGTTAAGTACATGATACATTTTATTTATTTTGCAAATGGGTTTTTACAAATACTTTAAAAAGTCATTATTTTTTAAAACCAGATTTATTTTACCCAGTATTAACTGAGTTGTGGAGGTCAGATAGGCAGTCGCTTCATGTAAAATACTGGTATTCAGCTGCATCTGGTTAGACTGGAAACCGACCCTAACATAGTTGGGAAAAGGTTAGGCAGATGATGATTTTTTAAAACTAGATGTGACTATAAAAACCAATAACAGTCCCGACCTGGGACGTATAGTATTTCATAGGTACTTAACTATTTTGAGAAGAAACAGCCGAAACAAATTCAGAGGTCCGAACATAATCTTGATCAACTCTCTCTCTTTCTCTCTCTCTTGACTATGTTCATATTAGTATCTGATATAGTCTTTTGAAGACCTACACATAACGATATACATATAGATTTGGGTAGGCCTATCCAGAAATGGGATTTAAACATAACTGGTGAAATGACGGTAAACATCTGCCAAATCCTTCAAGATAACTGTTAATAGAATAGAATAGAATAGAATATATTTATTTTCAGGTAACAAAGACCCATAGATAAATACCTTAACCTAAATATACATACGCTAAATAAGCCTAATAAGCCTAAATAAGCTAACCTAAGTTAGCCTTAATAAGCTATGAACGTCAAAAAGACCTTACCGTAGCAATTTCAGCACAGTACATCGGTGAGATTGTGAACAACATTCCGACGGCTAGACCCCAGAAAATTCTGGCGCCATAGATCATGCCAACGTTCTTGGTGGCTGCGATCAGGATCCAACCAATGAACAGCGGGATGGAAGTACTGAGGAGACCCCATTTGCGACCGATCTTTGATGCTGCGAAACCGCCGAGGAATGGGCCTGGAAGAAGGGAAGATTTTGTTAGTATTCATTTCAAGGTTGTGGTCGTGACCGCCTGCGCGTCAGTGTAGCATTTCTCAGTGAATCCATCAGCTCAGAAGGTTTCCCATCTGGGAAACTGACCGTCTTTCCGAGAGTGAGAATGGACTACAATCCACTACACAGGCCCAAAGCGTTTATGTGAAACACTTAGTTTTTTTTAAATCTTGGACATGCTTTTCTTACGTTGTTGTCCTTCATAATTTTTGAGATTGTTGAGAGTACTAAGACGTCATTTTTGCCATTGCGGGCATATCCTGCATGAGGCTAGCACAACAGCGTGGAGCTTGGCCCAAGTAAAGAGGGACCGATACCCAATAGTGGTGACGTCGGGGAGTGGATGATGATAATTGCGCTGCTTAGGTTCGAACCAGCCAGATAACTCATTGCCACCGCTGCTCTAAATTAAAAAAACAACAGTAGAAATTTGAAAACCCGTAAGAGACGTGAGCTCTTTGTTGGATTTACAACTCTGATATCAGCGCGAAAAGTTAAAAATGGTACAGCACGCTCAATTTCCTTCACGTTACTGAAAAAAATTCACGGTAAGTAAATCATAATCAGCCTATAAAGTTCCGACTGCTGGAAAGGACAGGGAATGGGCTATAATCTAACCGCGGGCACAGTGCGGGTTGGTAGATGTCACAATCTCTTCGAATTTTTGGTTGGCAGGCCATGCCGGATTCCTTCACCGTTTTGAGAGAAAATAAGTGATAATATAATTACCGAAGATAGCGCCAACAGTGAGCAGGGAACCGATCCATGCCTCCTGGTCCGAGGAGATGGGTTCTCCCACGGGATTCTCCGTGGTGTTCTGCTGCAGCTTCAGGTTCACGGGAGACGTCCATCCCATGGAGTAACCCGTCGAAGCGATCGCGATGTTCGCTGGAGAATAAAATAATATGTTAGAGATTGGTAACGAAGAAAGGGTTGAGTGCTGGTGCAGTAGCTGTAGGGTATCTTATTATTATTAAAAAAAAAACTTTCAATTTTATAATTAATAAAGTTTATGACAATGGATTAGGGCCATCTTCTATCATTCTAGATCTAATCATAATATATATCTTGTCCAGATCAGCCTGATCCGGATTAAGTGCCTAGTAAATGAGATATTCTTGATGGAAGAAGACACTTCTCCGACCTGGGTATTGAACCCAGGATCAACAAGGCAGTTGCCAATCAAGACAAGGTTCATTAGTATGTTCCCGCATAATCTCATAATCTATTGTTAACACTAATTTGCAACCTTAAGACCATAAACACGTATGCCCCCCCCCCCCCCCCAAGGAACCATAACCACACCGTGGGCCACTGTGTACAGAAGCCACATGATGCCACGTCAATACCTCCACGTCGATATTTTCATGACATTGTATATATTTAAGATGTAGTAAAGATACGAGATAGTAAAAGTTCCTTTCTTATTTATACATAATTATACAACAAAGATTTATTATCAGTAATTCGGTTTCATTAAATTTTGTTTGTTTGTTGTAGGAATTTGTTCTAAAATTGATGGTCGTGTTCGCAAGCACTACTGCTGAGTTTGAGGTCCTGGGTTCGATTCCCGGGTAGGGCAAAGGGTTTTTCATCATGAATTTCTCAGTACTTAGCATTCACGGGGTCTGGATTTGTCTTTCTTACATTGGTCTTAAAAGAAAATGGTGAAGTGTGTGTATAATGTTAGGTATATAACAAGGGGAATTACAATATTAAATTATGAATTTGCAGAATTCTGGATAATTATTCCTGTCATCATCTTCTAACCAATATTTATTATGAACCGCGTAGACACGTCAACAACAGTTTAGCCTTTTCCTTATTGTGTTGATGTTGTTGAAATAATTTGGTATAGGTACTCCATATCTGGCAACATTTTTATTATTAAAAATAAGTTAGATATTGTAAGTCCTGGTAACACTGTATATTCAATTAATTTCTGTTTCTGATATGGCATCGCCTCTTAACTTAACCTAATAAATGTGCCTCCTGTAATATCTCTGTGATCTCACTAATTAAAAGTATATTCTGCCCAAGTCGTCGTTTGCATTCAACCAACCACTACGATACACCCTGCGGACAGATGTCGGCTTCCAGTCTAACCGGATGTGGCTGAATATGAGTCTTTACATGAAATGACTGCCTATCTGAAACGACTCTTAAACCGAAGTCTAACATCCAAAACTATATAAACGCGTAAAAAGCGTCCGGCAAAGCAAAGCACGAAGGAAACTCGGTATTAGTAAAGGGGGTCACCCATCCCACAGATCAACCAAGCCAACCATGGCTTAACCCAAAGATCGACCGAGTGGCAGTTTCTATTAAGCCACGAGCACCTCACGACCAAAGACACGTTGGACCTCTAAAAAGTTAGTACAACAGCAATTTGCCAGCATCGTGGGCCACGTTGTACAGAAGCCACATGATCGCCACGTCGAAACCTCCACGTCTATATTTGCATGACATTGTAAATATTTAAGATGTTATAAAGATACCGAGACAATATAAGACTTTATCTCCACATATAAATACTACAGAGAGTAAAATAAATCTTTATTTAAATATACATAAGTGTTGCCACAATAAACTCCGGTATTATCTTAGTGTTGCCAGATTCTTTAGGCCACTGCTGTGTTTGTTTGGAGATAAAATATATTTTAAGCTGATGTTTGATGAACGGTTTCCTGATTGGCGTATAATAAACATAAAAATTAATAGTTTGGTAAGCTAGTTGACGTGGCAGACTACATTTTCAGTACACGTAAGCACCCATAGGGCTTCAATCTAAAACCGAGATCTATAAAGTTTTCTTAGCACGTGTCTTTTTTTTGAGGGGTTTGTAAATCATCAAATGACTCCTCCCGCTCGACGCACTCTGGGCAGAGCGGTAGGGAGTGTCAGACTTCTACTGACTAAAAACCATACCATGTTACATCTTAGCCTTTTGTGT
Source organism: Diarsia brunnea (assembly GCA_949774965.1). NCBI lineage: Eukaryota > Metazoa > Arthropoda > Insecta > Lepidoptera > Noctuidae > Diarsia > Diarsia brunnea. Next base: position 2,602,454 of record OX459019.1, read on the forward strand.
CTGAGACCTCGGTGTCTCTTTCGAACCACCCCCTGCAGCACGTGTGTTTAGCTACTAACTAATTTGTAATTGTGTGTATTCCTCGACTAGATGATACTAGACCTAATTTGCGACAATTTTGACCACGACACGTTGTTTTTGAGATATATCAAACTTAAAGTTTTTTGGAAATATTCTACCATAAACTGTTGATTCTAATAAATCTACATCGTTCAGGATGTTAAACTGACACTTTTCTGATAGTGAAACCTTTGAAAACCAAGTTCTTATTAAGTACATGTGCCTATGGATATCGACATAAAGGTCAACATGAAAATATCTCGCAACTTCCTTTGTTTTTTGTCGCAGTTTTCTCAAAATACGATACTTGTTATGCTAATTACAGGAACCACTTTCTTGTTTCATTAGCGTTTAAAATAGTGCCACAGTAGCAAGAAAATGAGGGTTAGGCTGGAAGCCGACCGCAACATACGTAGTTGGGAAAAGGCTAGGCAGATGATGAGTAAGTAAATGGCCAGAAAACAACGGTTAGGTATTCCTAACAACTCTAACAAGGTAAAGTATTTCAATAAAACTGGGTAAATACAGTTGTTTTTATGCACCTCTTCTATTTTCCAAATTTTCTTGTTACCACTATGTGATGTTGGCTGTTTGACTTAGCAAATCAAATCAAATCATTTATTTGTTTGCAAACAACATAGGTAAATAATAACAGATGTTGTGACAGTAATAAGCTCCCATGTTCTACCATCACATGGGCATGCAAAATATAATTAATTAATATTATTTCAAATAGGAATTAATGTCAAACCATCTGAATTACAATAAAATAAAATGTCCTAAAATTACATCATAATGTCAATGGCTAAAAATATGAATAATGTCAATGGATACATACAAGCATGTCAATCTAAATGTTTAAAAAGGATTCCATTCATTCATTCATTCATTAGCGCACTGGGTCCTGATCAATCAGATTTTATCTTACATAGCTATATTGTGTATGGTTTAACCTATTCCTATCAGACAGTTGGTTGTAGGGCGTAAACAGTAAACACTTGAATGGCAATGGGAAACAAACCGGCACAATGTGTACTACATATAAAAGTTTACGAGTCCAAGTTATTTACGACTGTAGGTGCCTGACGGTCAATGTGGTCTTGCAAATAGACCGATGCATTTTTATGGAGCCAAGCCCTATTTTCTATTCGTGTACTACTCAGAGAAGTTACTGATGTATGCTTTGTATCATCAAAGGAGCCTTTTAGTACTAACTGGTCTGTGGAGGTCAGATAGGCAGTCGCTATATGTAAAAGCTGCATTCGGTAAGACTGGAAGCCGATTCCAACATGTTTGAAAAAAGGCTTGGCAGATGATGATGAAGTTGGCAAACTTAATAGAATAAGGCTTGCCTCCTAAACTTTTATAGTTATCAGTGTGTGTTCAGAACAATGAAATTTCAAACAAATAAGGTTTATTTATAACGCGATCGTAGTATCACAGATAATATAATAGTATTGTAGTAAACTATCAAACTGACCGCAAAAGATAAACCGACAATGAAAAGCTTTATAATACAAGTGTTGTAATAACAACAACAACTTGTGTATTGATTGTTTTGTTATTCAATGAACGAACAGATCGATTTTTCGCGGAAAATTCGTATCTAGCATCGACCTAAAACTTCCCACAGCTGGGACACAAGATTAGTTTCTACGAGTGGCCCTACTCCCAGTCAGTGTGGGCAGTAATATATCTTAGAATGTTTGGTTCTAGGACAATATTTTCCGCCGGTTTCATCACGAGGTTTTTTAAGCCCTTTCGAGAGAAGTTATTATAAAGATACACTACTAACGACTACATAAGATAAAGTGCATCTACAGGAAAACATCATTCATTCAATTTGTCAAATTTAGAATGTAAAGTCTGAAATTCAGATATCTAATCTTTTTTCGATATCTACGTTTTATAGTAAACATATTGAACCAATAAAGCATTATAAAACTGTCAAAGATAAAGAAGATTTTCAGTATCTATAGAGACAACACAAGTCTTTAGCATCAGAGAAAAAATGTGAGAGTAAGTATCTGTTCGTCTGCTACATTTTTACCCTTTAACGGATGAACAGTTTTGTATGTTTGCCACAGGGATAGACAGAGATCAGACATGGGATACTTTTTATCCCAGTTGTGACTTTCTGTGACTTATTTCCTACCTGCCTCAACTGTACGAAGCCGCGGGTAGGCTAAGTATTTTCATAATAACAATCTCCCAGTTGTAAACGTCCTTTTGTGTCTATTGGCGTTGTTCTGTTCTCTCTCCTGTTGATTAATTTCGTACGAGGATCCTTACAGTCAAATTGTTTCTCCGAGACTTCGTCGAGTTTATTGTCCCGGCGCTTTTATTGTGGTCGCCACTGTTAATTTTGACTTTCTGAAGTTGCAGTGATTTGGGAATAGTGTGACGAACTTTTTCCATTCCATTCATTGCTAAATATGCCTATGCCTCCTGTCTTTCATGTCATGCATGATTGCCAGGTAAAAAAAACATGATTAGCCAACTGGTTATTTAATTTAACTAAAGTTTACCTAATTAAATCAAACATTTAACATAAAACAGCAATGTGTTTGGCCAGAGATTACTTTTTGAGTGGAAAAATTAAATTGTCTCGTTCGTATTTATATTTCTTTGTAGATTTATTGATAATGAGTTGCTGTGTGTATTTTAACTTGAATTCGGCGGTTTCAATAAGATACTGATGATGACGTCACAGATATTTGAACAGTGGAGTCAACCAGTCTAGTTTAGAGCAGCAGTCTTTGGGAAAGTGCTGCCCAATCACTGACAGTATGTTAGTACCCCAGTGCATTTCGTGTAAATGAAACAAAGGGTAAAGTAACCGGAGTAAGTGGGACCGAACCATTCGAATAAGTAAACTTTTGAAAGAATACCGTAGAGTTCTTGTTAACGTTCAGCTGAAAAATCTTTAGAACGTAATTCACCATAACAACTTGAAGGCCACACGTGAATAAGATATTCAAATCTTATCGAGGAGATAATATGCCTACAGGCTGATAACTGTCACTTTGCCAACAAATCTAGAGTATGAGCATGATTCTTCTGAAACAATAACCCTAATCCGTCAAAAAACTGAAAGATAATCGCTCTATGCTGAATATTATCTACCTACAATCCTTCTAATATTAATGTTATAAATGGGAAAGTAACTCTGTCTGTCTGTCTGTCGCGCTTTCACGCCAAAAATACTAAACCTAATTAAAAGAAATTGGGACACAGATAGTCTAGAGCTTGAAAAAGGACATAGGCTACCTACTTTTTATTGCAAAAAAAGGGTTGTAATGTAAGGGGTTCAAAGGGGGGATAAAAAGATTACTTTTGGTCGCGATAACCGTCATCCACGCGGGTGAAGCCGCTGGCATCAGCTAGTAGTCCATAAGAAAACCACAACCTACCTAAGCTTATCGTAAGTCTCTTTGGTTATCACATACATAATACCGCGCCTAAGTACTAATGCTGTAACCAATGTAGATCTTGTACCTAATCCTCGAAGGGCAAGGCAGAGTACCTAATAGTACCGACAACTACTTTCACCAGTTTTGTTTAGACTTACTTTTTCAACAGAACTGTGAATTTAACCCAGGAGTGCGCAGGACCTCATACTCAGGAATTCACGAGTGGGACTTGTGATCAGACCAAAGAGGTAGCACAAGTGACGCCTCCTTACAACATATGCACTAGGTATTTTATAAACACAACCAGAGAATACAATAACAATGGTGAAAGAGATTATCATAAAATAAACTATTTATTAATACTTACTCTAAATTTAATATAGCTATTTTGATTTGATAGGTACGGTATTATAATAATATCTATACAACAATGAGTTTGTTTTGTTAAACTCACATTCTATGTAGATATTCATTAATAATCATAACATACGTTTAAATAATTGAACATGGAGACCAATTTCTGAGAATAATGGTTATTTCTAAGAACTAAGAGGCACGAGCGAGCAGTGTAAACGTAAGATAAATACGTCGATTACTGAATTGAAAATACAATAATCCCTTAGCTGTTTTAGTAGTTAACTAAAACTGCTGCAACAACACGATCAGTATTTTTCTAAAATATGTTCTATGTGTTGTTCTATGTAAAAATGAATTATGTTCTTGTATTTTTAATTTAAAATTTGCTTATTTACGTTACATTTACATAGGGCACTCCTCCTAGCCTTTTTTTTTTGGGTGGTGGGGAATCATTAAATGACTCCTCCCGCACCCTGGGCAGAGCGGTAGGGAGTGTCAGACTTCTACTGACTAAAAACCACCCGTGTTCCTTCTTAGCCCTTTGTGTCCGAGGCCGCGGTATCTAGGGCCTCAGATCTACTCTTTCGACGCAGTCTCCCTAATGAACGAAGAAGCTTTATTTAACAAATTCTGCTCAGATTGTAGGACTTTTGGTAAAACATACATAAGAAAATCCCTGAAAAGCCAATAATTGGGACAAACCCGCCACACTATTCCCAAACCACTGTAACTCCTGTTAGCCAGAATCAACAGCGGCGACCACAAGAAAAGCGCCGAGACAATGAAGCTCGACGAAGTCCCATGCAGAGAAACGATTTAACTGTCTTGGATCCCGCAACGAAATTAATCAGAAAAGAATGGCGGAAAACCCTGAATAGCCAGCCTGAACTCACGCCACTACTTAAGTACTTCCGCATATTGCATTACCGGTCATCATCTCAGCATAATATACTGAATTGTTTTAACCCCATCAGTCTGCGAAGGGGTGTCCCTAACAGCCTGTATAGTTACGGACAGACTAACTTTCGCATTTATTTATTAGTATGGATTAGCATCGGTTATACCGAGACAAGAGTGAAAGAAGATTGTTCGGTCATGGCAATAATGTTCATTGAGCGACAATCATGTGAGGACGTGAACGAAAGTAATCAACATTTTATGTAAGGTACTGTATTTCATTGCATTCTCTATTTTATTTATAGAAATATAATGTCAAAGAACTAATCTTGTACCTTATCCTTAGTCTTTCAGTTTTTTTTTCGCCTCAAGCGGCATAGGCTTCTCCCAAATCGATGCAAATATCCAGCACTTAAACAACATGAAACATTGGTTAGTCAGCTATTAAAAAAAATATAGAAAAAAACGACACGTTCTCCCATTAAAAAAGAATTGCATTCACTAACCAAAGTGTCACTAACTTATACAAACAATAACATAGGTGACCACGTTGAACAATCATTATCTAATATGAACACACCTTCACAGTTCACATCCCACGATTCTATATTTAAAACTGTTCTCTAATTAGAAGAGACTTGATCGACTTCTAGTACCTAGATGTTATCTTGTAAATTAAAAATTGCAAATGAGTAGAGTCACCATGATGAATTCGTTTTCAGGACATTTTTTTCAAAATTCCTTTTTTTTGTTGCTAGTCTTTTTTCCAGGGATCAGATTATATAATTTAAAAAATAGGTAAGTTCCTAGAGTGCTTGAAAAAATAATAGTTTTTTTAAGAAGTCAATCGTTAATTCATGGTATAAATAAGTACAACGTTATGACATTATCTAAGTGTGGAGTAAGGAGTTTAGTGCTAGCTAAAGGCTGACAATAGTGCAATTAGACAGCTGTGGTATGCATATAAATTGGATGTTTATAGACATGTTTAAAATTATTGCTGTCACGCTATTACCAATGCAACCTTGGCAATGGTAAACAGCGGAAACGTTTTTATTCATTCGTAACAATAGGCCACTTTAATATTTTTTGGTAACACCGTAAGTAATTTTACAGGTCAGTTTTAGCGATGTCAGCGCAGCATTTGTTCTTCTTCTTCCATACTTTTCTATTTAAGTCCCAATATCCACACAAAAACTCACGCCTTTTCTCAAGGGGGTAGGCAGAAACTATAGAACGTAACCTTCTACGATCCTTACATACTCCTTCGAGCCACGCCCGTCCAATACTTACATGTTCATCATTCATTTAGAGTAATGTAAAAATGCCACCCAACGTAAAATGAATGAATGAATAGATGATAGATGCCGCAGTGTGTGACCTTCAAAAGTGCGTTCACTTGACAACTAGATTATCTAATGCATATTTCTTTCTAAATCACAGGAAAAGCAGATTTTAAAATGTTTATTATTTATTTATTTATTATTTATAACATTGCAAACGTGATATTCGCGTAGATTTTAAAGTTACAAGCAGATAAATGCTTATCTCATCATAATATTTTAAATAATGTTAGTACATGTCCAATCTTCGCTACCCAGGTGATACGAACATTATCTATTAGAGATTGATCTCTATTCGATATGGGAAAAAACTCATTTTATCTAGTTTTTTTATTATCTTCTATCTTGTGTGAATATCGGCCCCCTTTCGAGCATGTCTCGGTCTCTTGGTGATTGTGTGGTCTTGTTATCGATACGATCATTGATTCTTAATATTGCAATTTTGCACGTTTTTAGCGATTGAATAAGGAAAACATGTAATTTTTTGTGCACGTCTAAAGTTCTCACATTAATGTTCCTTGAAACTTTTTCAGTGTTGCCATAAATATAAAGTTTAGGTTTGAGTGTATGGTCTAGCTAGACTCTAGACCATACACTCAAACCTAAACTTTACCATTGGGAAGAAATCCGAGACTGTCCCAGTTTAGGCTTTCATACATAGCCTTAAAATTAGCTACTTGAGTGAGTTCATGCTAAATCCACTAAGAAAAAAACAAGAAAACGCGCCCTTGTATTTTATTGCAATTTACATGTTTACTTTTTTATGTTTGCAATAAAGAAAACGAAAAAAAAAATGACCACGTGAGAATCGTGCTGTACATAAAATCAGCCTCTTTAAATAAAGTTTTTTTAAAGTGGCAATTCTTATCTTTATTTTTAGATTACTGCACTTGAACAAAGTACGTCACTGAATAGTTAGTCATGAACCAACAGATTACCAACTGTAATATCAGAAATTCACGATGTACTTTTGTTTGTGACAATCATTTTAATGACTAATTTCCCTGTTTGACTGTAACAACATCTGGAAATATATTTTCATGCGTATTTAAACTGTCATTACGGAATAGAACATTTACTTTTTAACGAGATAGTTATGATTTTCATACTAGGTAGAGACCATTAACAATTTTTTACTTACTTATTAGTAGAGCAATGAAAATAATCGGTTTTTTTAAATAAATAACTTAAAACTCTTACACCTAACTTGACAACACATTCGGGTGACCATGATGCAACTTTTTTTCGATAAAATGCATATTGAGGAGGATAACTTAGCCCGTCGGGGCTGCGGGTTGTTCGCAGATACCGTGGCCTCGACATGAAGGGCTAAGAAGGAACATGGGTGGTTTTTAGTCCGTAGAAGTCTGACACTCCCTTTCGCTCTGCCCAAGAGCGGGAGGGGTCATTTGATGATTTTCCACCCACCATAATAAAAAGGAGGATAACTTAATAAAAAATATGACACAGTCCTAGTTGTTTATTTTGCAAACATAGTTTAAACAGATAACTTTAACTTTGAGATAGTAGTCAGTTTAATTCAAAACATAATAATATTAATTAATGTCTGCTGAGTTTGTTTTGTGACCCACCATGTTGCGTTGTCAAGTTTTACGGATAAGAAAATATTGCTTCGTGTTACAGAGAGTTATTAAGGTTATTGTTACAGCGCGTCCTCTTAATTTTGGGAGCTCGACATTTTATTGGCCGATTTTTTCATCAATATCCTACTTTCGGATTCTTTCGGTCTTACGGATCACTTACTTTTTATTATGTATTATACACGCAAAAACTATACTTTCGAACCAGTATTCATAAAACAGACTGCTCCTTTTTAAAAAATCTACTATTGTTTCGAAAGTCTCAATTAATGAGCAGTAGTGCAACAAGTAACTAATGTAAACGAGTTCTATTGATATAATTAACTAATAATTATTAGTATAAATAACTGTGATATCAATCTACAGGTTTTCGCTGTCTCTCCATTTAATGAAAGAGTAAAATATTTAGCAGTTCTTTTGCGTACATTAACAATTGCATTTTATAAAGAATTATAACTAGATAATTACTTTCTAAAGATTAAAAGAAACTAGGTATCTGATTCTAATAAAGAGACTACATAACATACCCCATGTAAATCCTTAAACGATTCTTTTTTGTCTAGGTTTAACACTTATTTGATTAGAATCTAAAATAAAGCGTTATGTACATATGCCCAAAAGTAAAAAAAAAATCGTATAAATGATGTAGGTACAAAATAAACTGATAAAAGATTACATATTATACAGCTTTGTATATAGCTAAGATATAATTATTTACGTCTTGCGTACTCTGCGGTTGTTATTATAAGCTTACAGAGCCATATAAATAGGTTTTATTACTACATAATAAAATAAACATACCAAAAGACTTTTCCGTATAATTAAAAAAGTAACCTACTGATAATTTTGTCGTAAGTTTGTGCGTTTTAGGGATTAAAAAAAACTGTCAAGGGTGATCACAATATTTGCTTTTCACGATATTGCAACACATTTGAAGAACGAAATTCTCTCAAAACCTTAAATTTATTATATTATGTATGCTAATTTTGTTTTAACAGATCAATCGCCAGGCAAGCGTTTCACTTTCCTGGCGACATTCTTATTTGTTTAGTGACTTTTTTAAATTAATTGATTCTTTTCTCTACAATAATCATAAATCATGACCTTTTTACAGTGTTTATAGAGCGGATAACCTTTTTTATTGCAAAACTATCCGCGGACCACGATAATCTTTGTCGCCCTGTCTTATCATCACATTACTGGAGGTCAGAATTATATAACGATATAAATAAGGAATTTTACTTCGCTAGTGACGTATAACATATTAATACTTGTTTGCCTGAGTAGTGTAGATAGCCGAAGTACTCCAGTTGAAACCCTAATTAGGATAGAATGATACAGATACGTTTGAGTCCATTTTAGTTTTTATATTATGATTGTTTTTAACTGTAAACTGTTATTGAATTGTATTTTTAATTTAGCCATCAATTTAATTAATATTTGCATGCCTAATATAAGATAGATTGCAAAAGGCGCACTCCATTTGATTATTACATCTTACTTTATGTACCTGCAACCTATGCATAGTAAATTTTACTTATTTTAGAAGTTCACTGCGTTTTGATGGTGAAACATACATTTTATATTGGCGAAGTGTGGTGAATCCTTTTGAAAAGCCACAAATTAACCACAGATCAGTTTCGTTTCTAGATCTTATTGAAGCAAGCGAAACACTATCCAATTCACATCACGAGACCTAAGACAGCTTTTATAAGTCAAATATCTCCTATGAAATTTAACACACGCATTATTTTTGACAAATGATAAAACGACAAGGAGTCTTTTCTTTCTGTGGTTTTATCTTTTTCTCAGTGTATTGCTAATCATTCCCACGTAAGCACTGCAAAGCTTTCATTGACGTGCGGTGCTTCAGATATAGGAAATGTTAATCACCGACTTATCACGCAACGTGATAACCAATTGAACAGAAACAAAAATACTAACATTATGATACTTAAGAGGTAAGTGTACTTTCTAGAGTAAAACTCTGCCTAACATATCGGAGATTATAACATAAAATCACACCGGTTTTATGTTATGAATATTAGTTTATTCATTAAACTTTAAATCCCTCTTTAACTTACAGATTCTGATCGAACGGCTCTGTGCAGGACAAAATTGAGAAAACGATTTTGAGTTCTAGCTAGATCGATTTTTTGCCTGGTCGTTTCCTAAGCTCTCAACTATTTATATAAGAATCACCTTCAAGTCTAACCAGATGCAGCTGAATACCAGTATTTTAGATAGACCGATTCCCGACCAGTGCAATGGCAAAGCTTGGGAGAGGTCTATGCCCAGCGGGCTGCGACAGACGGAGTAGATTCATTCACCACTTATCTGACCTCCACAAGTTGCTGTGTACTGGGTGGTAACCCAATATCAATCTTATCCATTGGCAATAATATTAGGCACATAAATCGTGTATCTAACGCACCTATTGTTTTTATCGCTAATACTTAATCTAGATTAGCGAGGGAAGTGCTATTCTTAATCCTGTGCAATCAACAACACACACGTTCTTTTATTTATTTGTTTTTGCTGCCATAATAGCTTTCTAACTTACAACGAACTAGTATTTTACTACTACGGGAAACTACAAAATATAGTAGATCCGCTATTTTTAGGTTTTAATTGAAACCGAATTTTGTTTTTGTAACTTTATGATGTCATATAATATCTACAGTTTAAACTGAATCGTGGTTACCCTAACTATTAGTTGGTATCAGAGAAGAGGGAATCTACTTTCTAGTTATATTTGGTTATAATAAAACCGATGTTTTTTTTTGTAACTTTATATCGTCATAGATTTTCCACAGTTTACACAGAATCGTGGCTACCATAACTATTAGTTGGTATCAGAAGAGGGATCTACTGTTTGGCTATATTTGGTTTTGGGCGAAGGGTTAGTTGCAGTTACGTCGATTCTAATCATTTCGCGCATTCATACATCATTTATTTACTTTTGTTATCTACTTATATCTTATTAGAGCAATTTTCAGGAAGTTTAGAAAAACAATCGATCATTCTTGTGATGTCAATGAATTTGTTATTTTTCTGTCGCTATCGTATAGACCTTGAGATAGCAATAATAATTAAAATAAAATTAATCAAATTTAATTTACGCATAATTTTCAATGAACTTTTATCGTTGGAAGTTTGGTAGCGCCGTAAATACATCATTATATTTTTTTATTAGACCATCATAAAATTTGGTATCGCAAATTCGTCAATGTAATATATAAAAAGTGCCAAAGAATTTGCTATCAACAAAATGGGGTTATCATCAAGCATACGTAGCTATAGTTAAAAATACTTATACATGAGTAGTAGAGTCTGACTGGAGGAATTTCTCATTACTCTGACAAAACGCACTCAGTTTATTTCAGTACCTAAGTATTTCAGAACTGACACTATATCCTATTTTTATTTTATTTATTGCGAAATGTGCCTGCTCTTAACCCTCGATCACGCCTGATGGAAAGCAATGGATGACGTCTGTGATGGAACGACCGTACCCAGAAAATGCCCTTTAGATTGTATTAGCTGTTGCAAGCGACTTCGCCTGCTACAACTCGAAAATTATCCCACGGGAAGATAAAATCTGAATGAAAACTATCCTATGTGTTAATCCAGGTTATAAACTATCTGTGTACCAATCCGTTCAGTAGTTTTTGCGTGAAAGAGTAACAAACATACACACATACAAACTTTTGCCTTTATAATACTAGTGTGATTAGGGGCTACCCTGGCATGTATCTGCATGCAGCATGGTTTTCTAGTAAGGACATTTTCAGAATAATTTTGAGTCATCGTCACGGCGGTAGCCCTCAAATAATTAGACATTGCACACCAACATTTCAACAGTTATGTTTTTTTAGTTAAATATAATAGGGACTGAGTCTATTGTTATCAAACAGGGCCTGGTTTGTGATCGGTTCTAATGTATCGTGTGTGCTTTGCCCAACTTGGGAATCGAACTAAGGACCTCTATATTATTTTGAAAAGACTTTTAAGGAGACATTTTTTCAAACTATTTTAGAATGACTAAGTTCTCTGGTCTCTACCTTAATTTTATTATCGTGTGGACTACACAACGACAGATATTTACATTTGCACTTAAAACTTGAATTACACAAGACACCTCCAGTTAACCTCAACAATAGAAGTAATGATAGCATTTAAAGCCAAAAACAAATATTGAGTACAAAGTGCTGAAGTGATAGATTGCTCTGTAGGTCCTCCGATTACATGATTTGCATAGAAACTAGATGATTTTCTTGGCATAGAGTTAGAAGGGCATAGACAACGTCCCTAAGTACTACTAATATACCTATCTACAGTGAAAAATAGATAAGTGTGCCCTGAATATGTAAGACACCTCTTTATTGAAAATTACAATGAGGTCCCGACACTTTTGCATTAAAATACCTCTGTTACTAGGAACGTTCAAATCTTTGTAAGTGAGACTTGATTTCTTAGTATAATAATATTATTAAATTCACCATAAACGGCTGAACGGATTTTGATTCAAATAATATGGATCTATAATACGATGTTAAAGTTTAACGGGCCAAAGTTAGCTAGAATATTATGTCAAAATTCAGAAGACATTTTGAACAAATCATGAAAATAGGCTAGAGTTTATTAGAATCCTCTATGCCATCACCAATACTTTTTATGAAAGTGCGGTAATTAAGCCCTCTTCACGAAGACTTTAATATTCATATCGTTTGTTGTCATAAGCACTGAATGTTTACGAAATGCCTTAATTATGTAAATATGCATTTCCTCATTTAAAATAATGTGAGAAACTACTTGCTTTGACTAATATGTAGGTATATAACAATAGTCAATAATTTATGTATGTTAACTGGCTATGGTTCTTTTTAATAACAAACCTGCATCTAAATCTTACAACACCAACCTACACTATTAATTAATGAAATCTAATCTAGTGTCGTATAATAATATGAACTGAGGAGAGAGGAATCGTCCGTTCAACACATGTCGAGTTGATGCCAAAAAAATATGCAAAACAATCAACAAAAAAACACGGAAAATAATCAAACTGAACCGGTTTCAAAACAATCGTTTTTCCTCTAGAAACACACTGACTTCTATTGTTATTCGATGACCCACGCGTTATAATTATACATGACAGTGCCCGTCACACAAGTCATACATTTTTCTTTGCCTTATCGATTACTTATTTTGTTATTTTATATTATCACCATTAAATATTATACGACAGATTTTGATAGGAGTTACATCTTGTTAGAAAAAATAATTGTTACGTTACATATTAAAATTGGCCGTATAAAAATTTCTCGCTTTCCACACTTTTATAATCGTGATAATTTTTATTGCGATGTAAATGGAATGTACTTAAACATATGTTTTTGATTTTTTTCATAACAGATTCAGAAATATTATTGGAATATTTAGTTTACGCGCTAAATCTACCATTCCTATTAGATGCTCATCTAAATCAGAAATGTTGTGAAGACATTATGTCATTAAATTGCGATTATTCCACTATTTGTTCCGCCATAACAATTGTTTCAACTCGTTGTTTTAAATAGTTACGATTATTTAGTAATTACACCTTGACACTGCAACTTTGCTTACTGTGATTTAATTTAATCGGTACCTATTAACTCACACTATTTGAAATTTATTTGATTTAATTAAATCTTATAGAAGTCAGTCTATTTTAAATGAATTCAATTGCATTTAAACTCACAATAATAGGATTAAATTTCAATAATAAATGCACTTACGATCAGATGCCCAAAGTACAACAACAACACAGTTCCTAGTCTAAAATATTTTACCGCGCACTTTATAATGTTTTTAAACGTTTATGCCTTAGAATAATGTATTATTATTCTCAGGTTTATGCACTTATCTTTTGTTTATTCATACAACCACTGTAACATAATATTTAAAACAAAAAAATAACATACCGGTTTCCGATTTCCGAAAAATTTACCGCGCATTTTTTGACACATTTTATTTTTTTTTATAATTCAAGACACTATAGTTGAAATCCATACAGCCACTGCTAGAAACAAAATATCGCACTTAATATAATTTTAAAAAAAATACATACCGATGCCCGCGATGACATATTGCCGCCAAAGCTGCCCTGCCTCCATTCTGTACGATTGCTGGTTGAGTGCCGCACCGGTCTGACCAACCGGGTCGTAAGCGTAATTCCTATCTTCCATACGTCACGTGACGTCACCCGGTGTGTATTACGTTCCGCTTACGTTGAGCTGGGCTCGATGGTGGATGTTTGGCAAACACCCGATGTTCTGCCGCCAAGACTGTGGAAGAAGACTCGTGTTAGTTTACGTGTGGTACTTTGGGATTTTTCCCTGAGCGTGCAACCCCATGCTGGCTTAACATCATCATTGGCGGGAAAGTTGGCAAGGGATAACTTCAGTAGAGGTAGCGTGGGCGTCGATCTATATGGTAATGGGATTTAGAAAGCACATCTTTCTTTTGGATTTCAGTCATGCTAAGCAATTTTGACAAGAGCATGACTGCAGCATCAATTTTTCTGCTGCAATTGGTAATTTCTTTGGCCATAAACTTTTAAAATTAACTATTGTCTCATTCATTGTTTTCTGGTACGTTTTCGAAACGTTGAAAAACATAACCCTGACTTTGCAGTCCGGTTGGTTAAAAAGCCTGAAATCAAGAGTAAGAAGTCCATTAAAGACGGCAGTGTGAAATTTCATGGAAGCTTTATCGAATTATCACACAAAAAAAACGAAACCATAATAAAACTACAAGATAAACACTAGTAAATAAACAGATACGGAAATAACATAGCTGTCATTGACAAAATATGGGACACACGCCCGATAAGAAAGCATCGAACGGTCAAAATAACACCATCACTATCATGTTCTTTTTTTGAAATGTTTGGATAAGCCGTATCAATGATAACTCTGACCTCTGTGGTGCCATAAACTTGCTTTTAAAAAAAAATGTCTTTTGATTTTTTTATAGCACATCAATTTGCTGTTTTATTGTCCCATATCTTATAATACACAACATAAAGCTGACAAACACTAAAACACCTAACTTGAGGATATTTAGAGAAACCTCTCCGACGTTGGAATATAAATTACATCATAGCAGTTCGCACTATGTAGTTTCTGGTTGACGGCAAAGTCTGTGTCCCTAGTAAGTACCTTATTCTCCGATCATCGTCTGCCTAGCATTTTCCATGTTGAAGTTATATAGGGTGTAAAAGTACCCTTAACGCAAACGAAAGGCACTTGTTCTCCCCACCACTGCGACCATTTTTTTGTTCTAGACCATACCTGGGAACCCCTTAGTTACGGAGATATTGGGGGTCAAAGTTCCAAATTCTTCACAGCTGTTTTTGTAAATACTAGTTTTTCAGGTTATAACTTTACTTAAATTACCTCCATGAACTGTTTACTATTCAAAGCACCCACTAGCACAATGTTTAAACAGTGCTAGATTGAGTTTTTTTTTCCAATAAATACTTTTTCTTTTTTTTTCAAGAGCCAACCTTGGCACGTGGTGCTTAAACACGAGTACCCATTAACACTGTTTTTTCTGTTCTGTGTCTTTAACCACAAGCGTTTCCCAAAAAATAATGGCATGGGCCCTATATTATTACAGTCATACATAAAGGTTATATTATAATAAGTCACAACCAAAATTGAAGTCCTACTAGCACATCTACTGGCTCTATCAGAGAAAACATCGACTTTATGCTGAAGTACGTAGGTATCAATTTACCTCATCCAATAAATCTAGCATTTCATCACACAATACACACGTTTATTTCCACAGATTATTTTCTAACCAGTGCAACATATCTACCTACGTAAATGTACATGTAATATGTATAGTTAAGATAAATTACCCCGAGGATATCGCACATGTATTTATTACGATAACTCGCAGATAAATAACAGATATAGTAAAATATCGCTTGAATATTATGTACATGATAATGTTGTTTTGTATATAAACGTACCTAATATTTTAATGACAACACATTCTCGACGATGTATCTATGTAAATTAAATTACCCCGTATGATTGCTGAAGAACGATTGAACAGGATTTTCAAATGCACATAGCTTTTAAAATTGAAGAAAGAATTGCAAGAATAAACTCTAAAACCGACTTCCAAAAAACACTAAGAAAGTCTAAAAAACTTTACTTTCGGAATTCGGTGACTTTGTTTGTTTCATTAACTTTATTGCCACTGATTTATGTTATTTTAGTAATTTTTTGTGATTATTTGGAAGTTGGTCATGGCAGCCGAGAGTTTACCTATATTTGTGCCCAGTTGATCACCCAGCCTCTTTTTCCGGAAGGCTATAAAGTAACATAACCAGCGAAATGTGGGTGTAGGCACTTTATTACACAACTGCTTATAACCCTTTAGAGAAACAGCCGCGTTATGTTAATTTCAGACAGTACGAGCTTTGAGCGCCAATTTGAGGTGCCGTAGAAATTCTCAAAAAATAAAAATAAAATGTATTGTGATAGCTTAATGTGATGGCTACTGTACAATACTCTATTCCAATCTCTAGCCACAATTTAAGTTACACTCGCCAAGTAATAAACAATGAACAAAATGTCACAAATAAATGAACTAATCAGTATTCTGTAACACTGCAAGCAAGCTGCACGCATATCGGAAGCAAAGGACGAGATGAATAATGTCTTTGGTCTCATTTCCTTTTACCTACTTCCTGTATGACTATACATTTGACACACGGCACACGTCAAATTCTCAACTTTTCCTCTGATTCAAAAGTTATCCTTAAGGAAAAAGGTCTGTAAATCCTTATCCTTACTAATATTATAAGTGCGAAAGTAACTCTGCCTGTCTGTCTGTCGCACTTTCATGTCAAAACTACTGAACCGAATAGAAATGATTTGGTGCATAGATAGTCTAGAGCCTGAGAAAGGACATGGGCCACGTTGTAATGCGAAAAAGAGCTTGAAAAGGATGAAAAGATTACTTTTGGTCGTGATAACCGACATCCATGCGGGCGAAACCGCGGGCATCAGCTATATAGTATAATATACAGGGTGTAAACGAACCCTTCACGCATCCGTCAACCAAGCATTCTGTACATCAAACTAAGTACCCCTACGCAAAAATTTTTGCTGGGAAATAACTTTTTTTTTGGGGTCAAAAATCACATTTTACGGTAAAACTCAAAGTAGCACTCTTAAAACATTGTGCTAGTGAATGCTTTGAATAGTAAACGGGTCATGGAGGTAATTTAAGTAAAGTTAAAACCTGAAATACTAGTATTTACAAAAACAGCTGTGAAAAATTTGGAACTTTGACCCCCAATATCTCCGTAACTAGGAGGTTCCCAGGTATGAACAAAAAAATGATCGCAGTGGTGGGGAGAACAAATGCCGTTCGTTTGCGTTAAGGGTACTTTTACACCCTATATTTCCAGATTGTTTCAACATGCGTTTAGAATCTGCAACAGGTAAATGTCTTATGACCTGTGCTAAACCAGAGGAAAAAACGTGACTAGATTGTGTTTCGATAAGTCGAGTTACCTCGTCATTTTGGTGAAAAGTTAAAGTAGGTAACAACCGTCTAATAAATTAATAGCTACATAACATCACGCCTTTAATCCCCGTAGGGCAGAGATGTACCTAATAGTTCAGTTCACCCACATTTCGCCAGAATTTATGAACTTATAGGGGCCGAGCCTATTACCATCAACTGAGCACAAATCTAGACTTCGTGGCTGCTACCGAGAAATTCTTATGTAAAAATCTAATAACACTTTTGGTTATGTTGTGTAAGTATTACTTACGTTCCAATTGCGGTTTCCTTGATTTTTTGGGACAACAATAAACTGAAAAATAATTATTGACCGTTTTATCGGAGGGTTTTTTTAGTAACCGATTTGGCGAATTTAAAGACATAAACTTAAGACATTTTAAGAAATTCGAAATTATTATTAAATAACGAACCCTGATTTACAATAATATTTCTTCAATATCAATCGTACAGACGCCAGCACATCAAACTACCCGAAACTATAAAATTTTCCCAATAAACTGAATTTCTTTAATTGATATTCAAATGTATAGTTGAATATCAATTAAAGAAATTCGTCAGTTTGTAGTAGAAGAATGAATAAACAATGAAAGGTCTGTCTCACAGAGTTCTATTTGTTTGATTGCTTAAAGTGCAAGTGCATTCGGAATTACTATAACTCAAAGGTATAATTTGTGGTGATAATTCATATTCATTTGACGTATAATAGTAACATAGAGTTGGAGAGGTAATAATAAATAATTGCTTCATGATGAATAATAGTAATTTTCTGACTGAAGTGTGGAACTGAAAACGATTGCGCAAACACCTGTTACATAAAAAAGTCAAAAACTTGTAAAAATGAGTCGTAAAACTTGCAAAATAACGTGATACCAAACATATTCCCTTAATAGATGTATTTATCCAATAATTCGTCTTTCGGCGCCTATAATTTTTCTCATCGCAATCAATATAACTTTCAGAAAATTTGGTCAACTTCAAATTTTCGTATAGCAATTTAATGCTATGAGAAAATTGGCAGGGGCACAGTGGTTGAGTTAATTTGGGTTGTCTATGCCTACACTGATTGCCATGGTTTACCATGCGTGACATGATGAATTAATCTATTTAAAGCAATAATTAATTAAGAGTTTACTACTTTCAATGATTCATGTATATACTTAGCTAAAGAACTATGTAAACAAGCAACGATTAAGGTATAGTTGACGCAAGCAAAAGTGTTTAATAGGCGTGAATCACGTGAATAAAATTATAATAATTAAATCATTATTATTCATTCTTCAGGTTTATAAATTCATGAGTTTAGACAGAGGAGAGGCAAATTATTATTGCTCTTGTAATTTCATGTCTTGTGACTGCATGTTTAAGCACTACTTCAATTGAATAAGGCAGGAATCTAGAAACAAATGCATAATGCCTTTGATTTCTAAGATATTAAGTGCCTGATGGAATTATGATAAAGAAATGACCAAGTCTAGTGAAGATACTTAAGCCATTGGACTTGAATAAGGCCATACTATGACATCCTGAAATGAAGTCCCGTGTAATAGGAGGCGAGACGATTCCATCAACCGGGCACACATCCAGACTCCGTGGCTGCTACTGAGAAATTCCTTATGGAAAACCCAATGACACTTTGCCCGACCTGGGAATCGAACCAAAGACCCCATGCACGGTAGTCGCTTGCGACCACTAGACCAACGAGGTAGCCGGCTGCCTCTGGGAATTTAAAACGAACTACAATGAACAATGGAAATTGAACCTGCCTATATAGAATGAGCACAATGTATTTTTCCAACCATTCATTTTCTCAGTTCCAAAATATCAGGCGCTTACATCGCTTTAGACTTCTAGAGTACTATAAGGGCAAACCCAGCCTTCAGGATTCTATGAAAGTACCGCCACTATAATTAATCTATTGCAAAATTAACCAACATATACCGTCCAAGTGTTTTATGTGGAGGTTCACGTATTCTTTGTCAGACATACCGATGGATATTCGGACATTTCGAAGTACATAATACTTTACACCGTTTTCATGTAAAAAACTGAAAAGTATGTCGCCTGATCACAATGACGCATCCAACCTAGATTTCTCTAGCATTTCAGAAACCAATGTTGGTACAAACTAATGCAGTTTATTTAGAAGTGGAGTCCATTATAAATTATCATGTACCTCTGTGGAGTGTCTCTGGCTTTTGACGTTATTATGCATTATCATTTCAAGGGCACTCGCGACAAGTGTTTGCCTTCAATTATTGTGAAGTCTGGGTGATGTAGGTAGCTGGAATTTTATTTAGAAATAGGTTACCTAGACCCTGAATGTCATATCCAGATTGAAAAGTAATATCCCCTTTTTTTGGAGGGTGTGAAATCATCAAATAACCCCTCCCGCTCTGGGCAGAGCGAAAGGGAGTGTCAGACTTCTACTGCCTAAAAACCACCCATGTTCCTTCTTAGCCCTTTATGTTGAGGCCGCGGTATCTTTTGCGAACAAACCGCAGCCCTGACGGGGGTCAGCCCTTGCGGTCGACTTCCGTGTTGCTGACATCTCTTTGAGGCGCGCGTGGAACACGAACGCGCCGTCGACACGGCCTGTCGTCGTCATAAGACGGACGGACGGCGAGCTAGCCCATTAGAATTCTAGACCCTGAATGTAATATCCAGATATAATAATGTAATATCCAGATGTAATATCCCCTCCTTATCATGCCTGTAGTCTTGCTTAGCTTTGCGTATCTAGAATCGTAATTAAATCCACATTTTGCCTGTATTGCAGGTACTACTAAAACACTACAGCAAGAAAGTAAAAAGTACTGCAGCGCCATCTATGACCGAAATGAAGAACTACCATCAAAGTTTTGATCGTGCTATTCAGTTATACACCGCCACCAGACACAACACTCGTCTGGGCTTAGGGTCCTCCATTTCTATGAACTATGAACTGGAGCAACTTTAGACCCAGTACTCCATCCCCTACACGCCTTATAGTAACTCTAAACGAGAGTTTTGCCCTTAATGGCTATTGCTGGGGAAATTTTTCTAAGAAATTCCTATTTGAAGAACCCAATAAAATTATACCTGACCAGGGAATCAAACAATATGAACAGATAAAAAAATACACGCGTGAACTCAACGTCACATTCATTCACCCAATAACTCTTTCCTTTTAATCAACGTATTAAATAGCAATAAACGTTTAAATAATTAATGAAATTTACACTTTATCAAATAATATTTTGAATTACTTAGACCTGGATTATAGACCTTTACGATAACGTTTATCAGAAAGGTCATTGACAAAAGTAGGTAAGTAGCCAAGTTCGAGTACGTTTCAATTAGCAGTCTCCTATCTCTTGGAAAAACCAATTTATACAAGGTCAAGTTTAATTGGCTGGTGAAGCTTCACCACGCGTCACCTATGGTTTTTCGGATTCAAAAATAAGAGGTAACTAAAAACCACCCATGTTCCTTCTTAGCTCTTTGTGCCGAGGCCGCCGTATCTCTTTCGAACAACCCGCAGCCCCGACGAGACCCGCAGTCCCGACAGGACCCGCAGCCCCGACGGGACAGCTGCGTGTCTGGGATTCGAACTCGGAACCTAAGAATTGGAAGTCAGACGGTCACAACACTAGGCTATCAATTTAATGAAAATGCACTTATGGTAATCTTTAGATAACTTTTGGAGAAATACTTAATCCCTTTTAAGCACGTCATCCAGCTTATAGGCTTACTATAGAACACGTCATCCCGACTTGAGATAATTACGATTACATCAATTAATAAATCGATAAACAAGAACTAGAAGGCATAGGTAATCTCAACATGAATGATGTGACCAAGATCTTGTAAAAATAATTTGATTTTAAAGAGTGTCCATGGAGTTTCTTGCCCATTCTTCTCCATAGAGATCTAAGGTTTGGAATGAACAACTACCTACAGTACTTTCACAAGTTAATTATGCCTTGTGACTGAAACTGTAGCTTCGTCGTTTTGTTGTTGACATTTTATATGACAGTAATGGTCTAATTGAGTTAAATTCTTTGAGTTTGATAGCATCACGCTTGGAGGCCTTTTTTTTTTTGGTGGGTGGAAAATCATCGAATAACCCCACCCGCTCTTGGGCAGAGCGAAAAGGAGTGTCAGACTTCTACTGACTAAAAACCACCCATGTTCCTTCTTAGCCCTTTATGTCGAGACCGCGGTATCTCTTGCGAACATCCTGCAGCCACGCTTGGAGGCCTCAAAGTTTAAACTAAGGTGTACCCTTATTTAAATAATTATGCTTTAGGTCCCACATAATAGGGGCGAGCCTTTTGCCATCAACCGAGCCCTAATTAAACTCCAGCGCTGCTACTGACAAATTCCTGTCGGGACGGAATCGAACCGAACTTCAAACATAATTATATCGCTAAATTCGCATTCATTTCTATAGTAGACAATGGACTTCAAATAATTTATGACCACTAAGGACATAATTAAATTGATTGTTATACCAACTACTGACTTGTGATAAGAGCTAGTGGTCGTTATCAGCTTAACAATAAGCTTTGGTACAAGTAAGTGGTATAAGTAGTTAATTGATTGACGACCTTGTGGTCACCGCGTAGGTCCACGAGTAAGATATGCCACCCCTTCCTATCGCCCCTTGTGAATGGAATTAAAACGACTAAACATGTAAGTAAATAAAAATAATACTAGATAGACTAACTATAGAATAATCTTTGGAACTATATATATAATATACTAATATAACGTCAGCAAAGCCACGGGCAAAAGCTATTTATTCTAAAAGTTTATAATATTAAACTTCTTCCGAAACTGTGAACAGCTTGCCACACATTTTCTTTCTACCAACGATACTGATGTAAGAGACACAGGAGTCTCAATAACAGGCCTAATAGGGTAGATAGCAAAAAAAAAAAAAAATTGTCCCTCAGTAAGATTTCCAAAAAAATATTGGATAAGTACATATTTTTTTCTTTTTTCACGTACCTACTTAACAAAAAAATATGACTTCGTAAAGTCGTGCGACGTGACATTTCAGTACATTTTTTAACGAAAAGTGACGTCACTAACCCCACTCATGATCTTTGACGCGTTTTATCCTTGTATTTTTTTATTAATTTGACAATACAAATAGATCGTTGTCCATATTTGTACGCTTCACGGCAAAACATAGAGAATCAAAATAAGCATAATGTAACATCTCACACACAGTGTAACTACCTATGTTTACAAATAAAATATTCTTATTCTTATTCTTATTCTTATCGATTGATAATCGAACTGACGGACTAAACATAATCATATTTTTTTTTGTCAGGAAAGTGCCCAATTCGGTTAATAGTACTCAAAAGGCTCATCGCCCACTACATGGAACGATTCTGCCTAGCTCCATGAGACGTAAGTTCTCTCTGATTACTTTGAGAAAGTTTTATTCAGTATCTATCGATGCATTTACTTTGTAGGTCAGGTCTGCCATCGACGCGGACATTACCCGTTTCTGGGGATTACTGAAAAGGTCCCTACCTTGTAATTTGCACGTAATTTCAGCGGCACTCATTCTAGCCTATACAATTACTTCAGACTGCTTAATTCAGTTCAGCTATGGAGACTTTGTTGCGAAGCATGAACTGCGTTTAGCGTTCCCACTGCTGGGAAACCGACAGACCTCCTCTCTATGAGAGGGAGTGGGCCCGAGTGGGCTGTAATCGACCACGCTGGCCCAGTGCAGGTTAAATCATATTTATTTCTGTACATTGATTTTACAAAACACTTTTGCACGTAATATTTTAAAACTAGATGGGGCCGATGTTTCGTAGATATACAACCCTGAGAAGAAACAGCCGAAACAAACTCAGAAGTCACTGTCTCTTTTAACCTTTTCACCGCCACGGACATCAATAGAAGTTCCAGATTTTCGTGCCACCAGCGCCACGACTTCATTAGAAGCTCTTCATTTTAACTATGTTATAAAAATTAATTTACCGTATTTAACAGGCTTTTTTTCATTTTATTATTTAAAAGCACTGTCTAATACCCTGTTTTTTTTATTTTCCCACACAAAAGAAGCCCTTAATTGTCTTAAAATTGGTAAAAACAAAAACTCCGAACATTTTTAATATCCCCAGAACGCCAAGGACTTTATATGTAGTCGGCCAGTGATGTGACGCGAAAGTTAAAACTGTTTGAGTTCACCCGTTGAAATATTTAAAAATATTGTAATCGAAAACAATTTGAGGTCAGTAAAATATGAACTTAGATAACTACTTTATAACAAAGGGAAGCTAGATGAATTTCGACCGTTGGATATGTGCCGAACCGGAATTAAATAGTTGTTGGCAATCCTTATCGATAATTATATTCCCATCTCTACAAAATAATTGGTTGTCAGTACCCCGGGCGCCACGGACTATTATAGAAGACGTTCTGTGACGTCATAAACGTATGGCTGTCAAGGCCACTTTGTCATAGTGCAGTCTGCAGCAATATTTGTTACTAGGTATGTAAAGAAATATGTAAGTTATTGACATGAACGAAGAACTGGATACGGATGAGCTTTTAAGCATTCTACAAGGTGTGGAATCGGACTCGGAGTATTTTGTGGAGAATGTTGCACCAGAAGACGATGATTCTGAGGTATGTTCAACTTGATAATAATAATAACGTTTATTCAAATGATTACATTGTAGGTACCTATTTGTGAGATTCAATTCTGAATGAAAAATAAAAAATAATGGCTCAGATATCTTGTGCTTGTACCTACACACATCATCACATGGTGTGTGTGTGTGTAGGTATTATGCTGTGGTCATACGGCCCGCTTTCTCACTTGCCTGATCGCGCCAGGCCAGGCTTTTATTGCTATACGGTATTTAAGCGTTGCTTGGAGAAAAAGATAAAATAGGTATTTCTACCGGAATGGTTTTTTTAGTGTAACTTTGATCAGAGCCCGATATCTCTAGCGTAATATATAATAACTGTCCTTTTACCAGCGCGTCCCCATATAGGCACAGCAGATCTTCTCATCTCAATAATGGATTGCTTAAAATAAAATAATTGCTTTGTTTATTTTCAGTCATCGACCGACGAGGTAAATGTGCGGCAGTCATCACCGCTTAGATACTTACGATAAAAAATATTGACAGAAGTAGTTAAAAAACACGGGAGTAGACAAACAGAAAAAAGATCATAGACCACATCCCTAATCAGAATTGAATTTAACGTGTTCTGAGCGCCAAGGACTTGAAATGAAGTCAAAGAATGACGTCATGAAACAATTAGAGATGTACCTCATTTCTTATGGCTCTAATTGAGTTATGTATTTGTTTCTTTTATTCTTATAATTTATATTGTTTTTTCTTAATATGGATACTGTGAAATAAAACAAATATGGAAATATTTAATCAGTTTTTATTTATATCCGTAAAATTATAAATAAAACATAACTTAATGTGTATAATTCTCATTCATCGATATGACGCTACCCTCATCACTACTTTTTACTATACATTTCGTTATAGACGTATAGCTTGGCGCTAGGCGAGGCATCGCGTTCTGTGTACGCTGGCGGTGAAAAGGTTAAGTCCACACATTGGTCAAGTCACCAGACCATGCAGATTAGTGTATAAGACGGTCTTCTGAAGAAAGAATCTTGGTAGATGATTGATCTTTGGTGCTAGGTCATCCCGTTTTTCGCACGATAAATTATAGGTTTCTAGGTTTACTAAAGATATGCATGACGTATTTCTGCACAATTTCGAGACTACTTGACATTCATATCTGACGCCACAATTGATGCCTTCTAAGTGATAATAAAGTTTATTTATGAAGGATTGATTTATATTGATTATTAAAGTGATTATTACTTTGTTTATCTGTAGAGATACAATCAAGATTTAAGATAAAATTAAGGAAAACAGCAATTGGTGCATTCTAATCAAAGGATCAAAATCGTGCGTAAAACCGGGAGCTCCCCTAAACAATCTTCTGATGAATCAGAAAAAAAAAACTTACATCGGCGATGAACTTCAGATAACCTTTTAATTATTTACTATATTGAATTATCGGCAATAAAAGAGGTGGCTGATGAGATGACGAGTAATAGAGAAGTATGGAAGAGGAAGACAGGCTTACCTATCATCTTTTTATGTTAACGTAATCGCTTTAATTACCTGTCCCACGTTTTTCTAAGAAAAAAAAAATAGCCGGAATAGGGATCGGACTGAGTCAAAAAAATATGATTCTAATTAGTCCGTCAGTTAGATTATCGAAAAATATTGAATACGTGTTTTTTGTTTAATCAAATTAATAAAAATTGACGAAGATAAAACGCGTCAGTGGGGGGTTGTGACGTCATTTGTAGGTGAAAATGTACTGACATGTGACGTTTTCGAGGAGTTCACGAGTTTTCGAAGCACTGTTTCGTCTTCATATTTTCTTTATGTAAAAAAGGAAAAAATATGTGTTCAATATTTTTTGGAAATCTGTCTGACGGACTAATTAGTTTTTTTTTGTCCGATCCCCTATTCAAACAAATTCGAATAGCAGGTGGACTGAGGATGTCAACATTATGTCCTACAAATGAGAACACAGGTTCGAAAGAGCACAGGCAAAGCTGGTTAAGCATCTAAAGGTTCTCTATACCACAATACTGTGTCTATACTCAGAAACGTAGGTATGTAAATAGTAACATAAGGCCTCAAACATCGCATAACATGGAAACAAGTACATAAACAAATGCACCTAATGGTTTCCTAGTTTCTACAGTTTTCTCGCAACTTGTTAGGAGTTAGGTACTTAGTATATACCTGCATATTTGTTTATTAATTACGGAACATAATAAAGCCATTTATGTGAACCTATTTGAACTGTGTTGCAGTTAATGCGTGGGTAGGTACATTGTAACTGCAGCTCTACACACACATCCAAAATAATGATGGTGCAAAATCAAGCTGTTTTGTAATAGCGTAATTGACAAAAAAATCTAATTAGTCCGTCAGTTGGATCTCCAAAAAATATCGGACTCATATTTTTTTTTACGTAACAAAAAATTAAGACGATACAGTCTTTCGAAAAGTCGTGTGACGTCAAATTGCAGTACATTTTACCGGTCAGTGACGTCAAAAGCCGCCACTCATGATCTTTGAAGCGTTTTATGTTCGTCAATTTTTATTAATTTGATAAAACAAAAAACACGTATTCAATATTTTCGATAATGTAACTGACGGACTAAACAGATTTTTTTTTTGTCAGGAAACATCCCCATTCTCGAAATGCATGTTAAAGATATGCAACCAGCAAAAACTGGTATTCAAATAAAAGTACTGCATACATGAAAGATAAAATTACATCATCCTTAATGAATACGAATGATAAGGTAATTTCCATTTTCCAGTAAAATCAAAACACTGTGATTGTATCTTATTATAATCCCCAGAAGTAGCAACAAAAACTATATCTCGGCTTGATAGAAAAATAAATCATGCGATAAGTAGATCATTAAAGGTACTTAATCAGTAATTTACATTTCCGTATTTATACATGTGTCTATTGCATCATTGCATCTATAAGTTGACTTCAGTATTCAGTGACTAACTACTAAAAAACGCCGCAACCAATTCTAGTCTCATAGATATCATACTAGCAGGCAAAGGAGGCCTGTGTCCCAGCAGTGGGATTGTCACACTGCTGGGACACAGGCCTTTTCGCTATTAGAGAGAGTTGACTGTAATCCACCGCATTGGCCCAAAGCGGGTTGGTGAAAGATTATCCTGACCAACCCATTGTTTTACCTGTACCTGATTTTCTTTGCCATGTTTGAAGACCCAGAGCAATATTCACGAAAAACAGTAACACCACACATCACACTAAAATACCAAGAAAGAGTAGTATACTTATATCAAACGGAATACCAAATTGTTCCCATAACAAATCACATTTCAGCCATTTTGACATTGAAACACACTGACATACTGACACGTAAGCAATGTCAAGTTAAAAGATTTTATCGTTTGTTTATCAAAAAAGTCCGCATACCTATAATATATGATTGATATAATTTGAATATTCTTTGATGCTAATCTTTACTTGTTGTATAATTATTTACCTGCTCTTAAGCAGGTTTTATGTTACAAGCTATGACCTAATTTTAAGAGAACCTCAGTTGATTCAGGCTTTCAGAATTCTTAATTTAAGAGAAACCTTGACTTCTACTTCTAGTAGTTAGACCACTACCAAGATCACCGTCTTTCTACCCTTGTCCCATAATATTCTATTTGGGGTCAACGCAAGCAGTTTTCTTCTTCCATTCTTCCCTGTCAGAAGTCACATCATCATTTACTCCTTTCTCTTTCATACATTGACTTATATATTACTGCGTAAGGACTGGGCGGACGGCATGTTAAAATGACGCCTCGAACGTATTCCCAACATGGTCTTTCCTAAGCCGAAGTGAACTAGTCCACGATCGGCTCTCTTCGGGTGCGGTCGTAAATTTTATTAAAAGCTTTATTAATGTTCTTTATACCTCGAAAATACCACGCCGCTTATACAAGGTTACATTAACGAGCAGACTACACCGATTCTCTGTATGGCGAACGCGTCGAGCAAATGTTCGGACGACCGTATCTTTAGTTTTTATATCAATGCATTCATATCATACCTCATGAGCTTAAAGAAACATTGTGAAAAAACCTGGACTTTCAAATTCTAAATTCCCTAATCCCAATTTATTTGTGGTCGTCGCAACAAGTTTTCTTCTTCCATTCTTCCCTGTCAGAAGTCACATCATCATTTACTCCTTTCTCTTTCCTATCATACCTCATGAGCTTAAAGAAAAACATTGTGAAAAAACCTGGACTTAAAAATTCAAAATTCCCTAATCCCAATTTATTTGTGGTCGGCACAGCATGTCTTCTTCTTCCATACTTCTCTATTACTCAGCATCTCAGCAGTCACCTCATTTCTTGCTATGTCCTCCACATTTCCCAAAACTTTCCTCAATACATTTCCCTCATTTTTCCGCATCACATACCAAGCCAACCAATTATAACACACAAATTGTAAATGCACTTCAATCAAGACAAGCTCAATTAACTCATATTCCTTCTGTGCGAGTGGGTAATATTGCGAAATCACAGGCTGGTATTAAGGCTTGTATTCACGCCAATGACCTTGTGCATAGCTAACTATCCCTCTCAGTCGTAGACACGGACTTTAAACGGACGCATTTTTCATTTATTATAATTAAAATAATACATATTTTTGAAAAGTAACAAAACCAAATTATTTTCCTTTGTATTTCAAAGCAGTAGATATTTTTTTTATATTATTTTGTTAAAAAATGAAGGAGTAAAAGGGTTCCATTCAACGATTTGGAGGTGATTTTGTGAACTTTTTTTCTTATTATGTGATACCGATAGAAAAATTATGGCTAAACCAAATTACGTGTCATATCATGTAGATTACTAACAATTTTTCTCAGATGTAATTTCTCTTAAGTGCCGGTGAAAAACTTCTTCATCTGCACGCTGTTTTTAAGCTTTTTCGAGAGAGCAGCCATAAAGTAACGTCTATTTTTAAAGATGCTCATAAATCTTAATGTAAAACTAGATTAAAATCAAGATACGATCAAAACTGTCTTCATACTTACATCAACATTGGATTTCATAACCAAAATAAAGATAACCTGTATCATTATTATCTCGATAAATCTGTTCTGTTGTATTCTCATCATCTATTTATAGAAGCAGATTGCCACGTCGACAATGCCACATCGACGAGTGCCTATCACTTGTCGACGTGGCAATACATCGATCATTTAATATCGAAGTCAAAATCTGTGCTGATAATATGATAATTGATAAGGTAGTAATAACAAAACAACACGTGTTTCATCGTACAGGATTTATAAGAAGAAGTTTCTTTTGACTTTGCTTACGTGGAGGTTGCAAACTATCCCGCAAGAACGTCATCATCTGCCTAGCCTTTTCCCAATAGTGTTGGGATTAGCTTCCAGTCTAACCGGATGCAGATAAATACCAGTATTTTACATGGAGCGTCTGCCTATCTGACCTCCACAACCTAGTTAGTACTGGGTAATAAAATACCCTCAAAAATGACATTTGTTTGTTTGATTTCGTATTTTTGCCACCGACTTCAGAAGCTGATTTTTCTTCTAAAGTTTATTTTTCACTTTTTGGTGTTTTTGAAGTAGGTTGTTTTTTTTGCAAAAAAGTTTTGTATTTTTTCATTTTTAGTTGTAATATCCTATACAAAAATTTACAAAAAATGTTCATAAAATCAAAAGTACTGGGTAAAACTATGTTAAATTTTTATGGGACCAAATGGCAAGTATTCCGCATCAAACGGAAAAATAATCACGTAATTCATAAATCTCAGCGTAAAAAAAAAAACATACCGAACGAATTGAGAACCTCCTCCTTGTGGGAAGTCGGTTAAAAACCAGTTTAAGCGGATCTCTTATTGTACGGGAAAGCTTGGAATCACACACTGCAGGGAATTAATAGGTCTCCCCTTTCTCCTGCCACACTTCGCGGTTTTGTTTCCCGATGTTTTTCCCGCGATTTTAACTATTTCATAAACCCAACGAAAATTAAGAAGACCTTGGTATTTTTTAACCGACTGCAAGGAAAGGGTTATGTTTTTTCCTAACCAATTCTAATATTAAAACGAAAGTGACATGAAGTTGTCGACTGCCTGTCAGTCTGTCTGTTACCGTTTCACGCTTACACTAGTGAACGGATTTTCAAGGCGATACGTTCGTCGTTCCTGCGGGATTGCCTAGATTCAGATTGATCTGTGGATGGGTAACCACACTTAACCACCCATTACATACAACGTGTCCTCCTTACCTCAGGTAGTCAGTGGCCCGAAAGTCAGACTGACAACCAGTCTTACCAAGGGGTATTATATTACCCAGTACTAACTAGGTTGTGGAGGTCAGATAGGCAGAAGCCCCATGTAAAATACTGGTATGTATCTGCATCTGGTTAGACTGGAAGCCGATCCCAACACAATTGGAAAAAGGCTAGGCAGATGATGACGTTCTTGCGGGATAGTTTGCAACCTCCACGTAAGCAAAGTCAAAAAATACTTCTTCTTATAAATCCTGTACGATGAAACACGCGTTGTTTTGTTATTACTACCTTATCAATTATCATATTATCAGCACAGATTTTGACATCGATATTAAATGATCGATGTATTGCCACGTCGACAAGTGATAGGCACTCGTCGATGTGGCATTGTCGACGTGGCAATCTGCTTCTATAAATAGATGATGAGGATACAACAGAACAGATTTATCGAGATAATAATGATACGGGTTATCTTGATTTTGGTTATGAAATCCAATGTTGACGTAAGTATGAAGACAGTTTTGATCGTATCTTGATTTTAATCTAGTTTCACATTAAGATTTATGAGGATCTTTAAAAATAGACGTTACTTTAATACCAGCTTGTGATTCCGCTATATTTGCCGTCTCAAAGAGAAGAAAACAAATGTCACCGACTTCAAAACCTGATTTTTCTTCTGAACAAATTTTTCACATTTTGGTGTTTTTGAACTCGGTTGTTTTTTATAACTTGGTTGATCGTTGAACGTACAAGTAAAATATCCGGTTTCACTGCAACACGCATGTGTTTACTCTATTAATAGAGAATATTAATAAAATTATAAGTTATGGCTTTATACAGGCAGGAATGTTGTTTTATTAACATAGAATAAAGAAAAAACAACGTTACAACCATTTTTACATAGATTTACAACTTTAACTACAGATTATTTTATTTTAATAGAGAAATAACTTTTTAGGGAGAGACAATTTTTAATTTGTTACGGGTAGGTAGTCAGTGACCCGAAAGTCTGACAACCAGTCTTACCAAAGATTATGATAGACAGTCGCTCCATGTAAAATACTAATATTCAGCGGTATCCGGTTGGACTGGAAGCAAACCCCAACATAGTTTAGAAAAGGCTAGGCAGATGATGATTATATCAAACATAACTGGCGAAGTGTGGGTATACACTATAAGGTATACCTCTGCCTAACCCTTCGGGAATTACAGTCGTGTTATGTTACGTTGTTTGCACTCAGCAAACAATCTGGCTTGCATATTGTCTGGAATGAGCTTTCTAGAAAGGCGCCATGCAGATTTGTGTAGAAATGTGTCGACAAACAGCTGTTATACGTTTTGCTTATAAATGGTATAATTTAATACTTGTGTTTCACAGAACTTACACTGATTTATTCTATTGTTTTGTGTCAGTTGTTACCAACATTATTGTAATAATTGTTTGTTAAAAGTTACAATTTAAGCAATAGGGATGTTTAGAGACTAAAAAAATTATGATTCTAATTAGTCCGTCTGCTCGATTATCAAAAAATATTGGATACGTATTTTTTGTTTTATCAAATCAATAAAAATTGACGAAGATAAAACACGTCAAAGATTTGAGTGGGGGGTTGTGACGTCACTCACCGGTAAAAAAATGTCTAGAATATGACGTCACACGAGTTTTTAAAGCACTGTATCGTCTTCATTGTTTGTTTATGTGAAAAAAGAAAAAAATTAGTGTCCAATATTTTTTGGAAATCTATCTGACGGACTAATTAGGTTTTTTTGTTAACTACCCTATTGTAACTTTCTAACCTCTAGTCTAGACTTTAAATACATCTAGTACTTTAATGAAATTTTAGTACTTTACTTATTGCTGGCAACATAAAAGAAACAAATAGTATATTTTGATGTAAGTGGGGATACTTATTTTGTTATTGCATTCGAGATGGAATTCACACCCGAGCCGCAGGCGAGGTTGTAAAGCGTTAAAAAATAAACTGAATAAAATCTAGTAATAAAGATAGTATTTTAGTAAACAGATAATATAAACTACTCTCATATCTATTTACTTATAAACATTGATTTCTGCTGACATTTTTATGACCTATTGAAGATAAATAAACGATTATTTTAAAAATAAAACTGACTTCATTGTTGTTCTAGTTGTCGCAAGCGCGACGGTTCGATTCCCGGGTCGGGCAAAGTGTTATTGGGTTTTTCTATCAGGAATTCCTCAGTAGCAGTCGTTAGTCTAGTCTGGATTGATGCCAATAGACCCGCCCCCATATTACATGGGACGTTGACATAACTGGAACGCCGAGATAAAAGGTGTGATGTTATGTTATGTAATTTTAAGAAAACTTGTGTACAAATTCCCGTATCATTCAACATACAGTTATTTTCCGTGTGGAGTTAGATAATCACTCACATATAATTACTGATTTATTTTACGACATTAATTCAATGTTGATATAGCTATCAATGAAATCAGTTTCCTTATCTGTAGATTGCCAAAATGTACGTGAAAGAGCTGTAGTTTTCTTATAAATTAGGTTTATGTTTGATTAGGTTTTAAAGTTCATGTTTGTGGTGGTCCGAGGTCATTGAAATAAGACTATGCCGTGCTTCGCTACGGAAGCTACGCTACGCTACAAGAGCTAATCTACGCAACGGGAGCTACGCTACGGGAGGTACGCTACGCTACGGGAGCTACGCTGCGCTACAGGAGTAACGCTTCTGAGTCCACAGTTCCACACATCTATCATTTCGTTTTTTCTGAACCATTTCCCATAGGATAGGCACAAACCACAGAACGCATGCTGGCACGATCCTTACATACTCGTTTTGTCTCGTCAACGTTCATACATCGGGTCATACACGCACACCGGTTACGAGTAACTACGCAACTGTCCTTTCTGATGGATCTCACCAATAAGGTCAGTGTATGTCCTCTTAGGACACATCTTGAAAACCTTCCATTGGTCGCCTTTCTTTCACCTTCTTAACAACGCCAAACCATCTAAGCATGCTCTTTTGAATTTCTGTCACTTCATCATCTTTTAAACCCTAATATTCTCGTAAACCTCATTCCTCTCCAGCTACACATCAAGAGGTAACCACAAATTGTGTTTTTATTGTATTGCAGTACAAAGCAAAGTAAACGTTATTCCTTGGCTCATGAAACTCATTCTCGAGAATCGAACAGTTAAGTCAACTAAACAAAATGATGGCAGTTTTTTCGTAACCACTTGCTACGCCGTAGCAGTCGTAGCAAGGCAAAGGACCCAAAATATTCACGTGGTGCATATTTTGTGCTGAGATTAATTTCAATTAGATTATCTAATCGTCTGCCTAGCCTCTTCTAACTATGTTGGGGTAGCCTTCCAGTCTAACCGGATGCAGCTGAATCCAGTATTTTACATGGAGCGACTGGTTCTCCACAACGTAATACGATACCGCTTGGTAAGACTGTAACTGGTTGTCAGACTTTCGAGTAACTGATTAACTGTAACGACTGCCAAAGATGTACAAATGACAGCTGGAATCAACGGCTTAACGTTCTTTCCGAGGCATGGAAGAAACCCAGAACGTAAGGGGTGGTCACCCATCCAAAAAGCCACCTAGGCAAGCACGGCTTAACCTGAAGATCGACTCGAGCGGCTGCATTTTTTAGCAACGAGCTGTTCCAAGCTAGTAGCTAACACAAATAAAATTTATTACTAAATAGGTCAGCGGTGTGTGTATTATACAGGGTGTAAATCAACCCATCACACAGCCGTTAACCAAGCATTTTGTACATCAAACTAAGTACACCTACACAAAAATTTTTGCTGGGAAACGATTTTTTTTTGTGGTCAAAAATCACATTTTACGGTAAAACGGGTAGTAGCACTCTTAAAACATTGTGCTAGTGGATGCTTTGAATAGTAAACGGGTCATGGAGGTAATTTAAGTAAAGTTAAAACCTGAAAAACTAGTATTTACAAAAACAGCTGTGAAAAATTTGGAACTTTGACCCCCAATATCTCCGTAACTAGGGGGTTCCCAGGTATGGTCTAGGCCAAAAGAATGATCGCAGTGATGGGGAGAACAAGTACCCTTCGCTTGCGTTAAGGGTACTTTTACACCCTATATATAATATTAACAAACATGGTACTGACACATAAGATAGGTATATAATATGTTTATGTAATATTAGCGACATTATTATCAGGGATTTAATAACACGTCAGTGCAATAATTACGTACGTAGTTTTACGCTAACATATTATTTGGCACGAGCAGCATTGTTGGAATGTTAATGGGAGAAACGGGGGCATAAATTGTAACAATATAATTTGTCGCATCTTTGATCTAGTAGGCGCAAGTTCGATTGCTGTTCATTAGGTCCTGGGTTCGATTCCTAGGTCGGGCAAACGGTTATTGGGTTTTTCAAATTGGAATTTTTCAGTAGCAGCCATGAGTCGGGATTTATGCCCGTTTGATGGCAATAGATTCGCCCTCTTATTACATGGGACTTAAACATAACTGGCGAAATGTGGGTGTACATTAGGTACACCTCTGCCTCAGCCATCCGAGATTGCAGGTGTGATGTTATGTTATAATAATTTGAGCGCAGGTTGAAATACTATTAGCGAGAAGCGAAGTTTTAGTAACCACCACAGTTATAACAAAAGCTTTTGTTCTGAACATAGTAATAAATGAGTCACTTTAAATGTAGTTTAGTATTGTTTATATTATTATATTTAAAATTAATAGGTCAACGTTATTACGCATATCAATATTTTTAACTGCGCTTACAGCACAAAAGTTTGTTATAATGTGTTTTAACTCACTACATTTGATCTCTCTTTCTTTGGTCACAGAAACTATTTCAAAAGGATGGGCCGTAGTGTCGTTCACTGTTATCACCAATCCTTTTGCTAGCGTGATGATTTTGGCGAGATGATATAATGTAGAGCATATTTTTTCTTATTCTCCTACATAATCGTAACAATAAAAAGTATTTCAGTGACGTGTTTATCCAGGTTACTAACTATCTGCATGCTGAATTTTTCACCCAATTCCCTTAGCTCGTCTTTGCTTGAAAGAGAATGAAACATCTTTCAAACATTCACATTTAAGCAGTACGTAACGTACTGTGTTCGCAAGAGATACCGCGGCCTCGACATAAAGGGCTAAGAAGGAACATGGGTGGTTTTTAGTCAGTAGAAGTCTGACACTCCCTTTCGCTCTGCCCAAGAGCGGGAGGGGTTATTTGATGATTTTTCCACCCGCCAAAAAAAAAAAAAGGTAACGTACTGTAGTGATTTTTCTTGACACTTTAAAAGCTACTGTAAAAGGGGAACCTTATAAACGCTGAATCTTCAGCATATACTGATAGATAGATAAAGTACATAATTTACGTTATGTCTACGTTTTAGTACCTACATTGAGTGCATCGTAGATCAAATACAGTACGTAATTCAGTGATCTTGAATCAAAAGCTGCTATTAACAGCGATTCAACGACTATTCTCGTCTCTTCTTCAGTGCAATGTCAAAACAAAAATAACCTTGCTACGGTTTCTGTAGGACCAAATATCTTGCAAGATGTATTCTACAGGCATCACGCCTGTATTCCCCGAAGAGTTCGGCAGAGGTGTACACACATTTCGCCAGTTATGGTTAAATCCCATGCATGTAAGGGAAGAGAAGAAGAAGAAGCCTCTATTGCCATCAATCGGACACAAATTCTGAGTCTGTGGCTGCTACTGACAAAGTCCCGATGGAAAAAGTCAATTATGCTTTGTCCTAATCTGGAATTGAAACCAGGACCTCATGCTCAGAAGTCTCGTTTACGACCACTCGACGTATCAACGGAGAATTCAACATACGTACGTACATATACACACGCCTTTTCCCCCCAAGGGGTAGGTAGAAACTATAGAACGTCACCTAGCTGCTGGGATCCTTACATACTTCTTTTGCTTTCTCCCCGTTCTTACCTCTCATAAATGCAAAATGTTTTCTATAAAATAGTAATAGTAGTAACAACTAATTCTATCTTTATTTAAGGAAAAGAGTTAACTATACATATACATTAATTAAAAACAATTCAATAAAAAAAATAAAAAAACTGGCTTGTAGAACAAAAAAAAATCGTAGACATGTAACATCTTTAAATTTTGATTTTCATCCTTGTATTTAATTTTTGAATTTTATGATTACTTTTAATTGTTAGCGCTTTAAACACATTATTGTGCATACTGTATTTTTGTCAGTCACTAATAAATTAATAAATAAAAATGGAATAGAATAAGTTAGATTATAAGATCATACGTAAATGTCACATAATATATTTCTTTTGCTGTGCCCGACAGGGTCCATGATTGTTTCTTTTGAAAAATGTTTACCACCTAAGCCTACATTGTGGAATGCAATAAAGAATTGAGTATTGTATTGAGTTTCTACTAACCCGCACTGGGCCCGCGTGTGTTATATAGTGAGCTATATAACACACGCGGGCCCAGTCCCTACTAGAGAGATGAGTCTCTCTCATAGAGAGGAGGCCTGAGTCCCTGCAGTAGGAACATTGTAGGCTGATGATGAAACTAACAACTGTTTCTAAGTATTATTTTATGGCTTTGTGCATTACAAAGGAAACTTCGCTTTTGTTACTGTTATAATATGCAAGTGTTTCTGAACAACATGGTGTTTATAATATCTTTTGTCTTTTAATATTAACTATTTATTAATATTATTGCTACAATTGAAATATATCACTCGTTTCAAAACATCATAATAAAATGTGACAAGTAAACGCGAAGTTCTCCGCGAGTGTATTTTATTTTAAACCGCCTCTCAAAAGGAGGAGGTTCTATGTTTTACATTTTCGGGTAGCGTACAGACTACTAACGATTAAAATAACAACAATATATAACTAACTTGCTAATTACAAGTCTCCACAGATAAATGTAAAAATGATAGCATAAAGTTACTTATTGTGAAAAAACTTCTGCATAAATCACCAAAATTAATATAAAAATACCAGAATATTACACAGAGAAGCCATGTGCATTGAACACCACAATTATTACATATTTATACCAACATTCTCAACGAAATAAAATATAACAAAAAGAAAATATACTCACATTTTTTTCTCAAAATCCTGTTGACACAAATTAATCAGGTTACGAACGACACTTTATTTTTTATGTAGCTTTGACAGCTGGTGTCCGCGTCGGCGCTTGCGACCAAATGATATCACGATCCGGCTACTATCATAACCGACGGACTCCAATGGCGATAGATAAACAATAAAACGTATGTGTTTTAATGCAATACATTCATGTTGGTTAAATATTACGTTTATCTAGATGAAGTGGTTTTAGGAAACGTAAGTACAGTCCGTGCCCTGAATTATTTGACCCCTCTTAAAAAGAAGTTTCTTTGTAAGAGGGGTCACATAATGCGATAGTGACTAATTGCTCTACATAATTCTGATGATAATGGCAAAACGGAGGACAGCTGGCTGGAGAGACTAGTTGTACCGACCGCAAATAAACTAGCACTTTATGCGCGACTTCATCCGCAAAAATTGTAAAAGGTTGGCTAACATGAATGATATAAAAATAAGTATAGCATAGCACTATGAATATTGTATCTTTCATGCATCATCCATCAGTGAATTTACTTTTTAAGTTGAATCCTTAGTTCCGCAGATAAACCCCTACATAAAAAAATACAAACAAACTTTTACCTCTTCATAATATTCGTATATAATAGATTATTTTATGAAAGTGTGGTAGAAAATAGGTGAGGCCTATACTCAGCGCCAGTGGGTGATACCGGGCTGGTTATTACCCTTTTTTTTTTTTTTTTGGGGCTGGGAAATCATCAAATTTTAATAACCCCTCCCGCTCTTGGGCAGAGCGAAAGGGAGTGTCAGACTTCTACTGACTAAAAACCACCCATGGATGTTCCTTCTTCGCCCTTCATGTCGAGGCCGCGGTATCCCTGGCGAACAACCCGTAGCCTAAACTTATTACCCTGCTGTGAACATGGTGGTCATTCTGGGACCGAGGGTCCACGGGTCCATAGGTTGGTAGACAAAAACCCTTGTCGCAAAGGATTTAACATAAGTAAATTACTTATACCTATAGGAGCTTTGAAAAATTATTTTCATATTTAAATAATGATAAAATGCAGTGATGGCACAGATTCATATCTCTGGTTACCTATGGTTGAAAAAATACCTTGCATATTTATAAATAGAATGAGATATCAGTGATTCAATTGATTCAGCACTCAGCACTTGAAAGAATGCGTAACTGAACAGATAGTAAGAGAAGGCTATAGACCTACTTATCAACGGTGATGTTACAGGTGATTCAGGAATTTCGAACAACGGGTTATCGTACTTTCCGAGGCGCTGAGGTAATAATATGTAATGTAATGTAGGTATGTAATGGGTCAACCATAGACTTGAAGATCCACACGAACGGCTGTTACCTATTATTTGGCTCTACTATATAAATCACCAGCCTATAATGTTCCCACTGCAGGGACTCAGGACTCCTCTCCTCTCCGGGAGAGGGATGGGCTATAATCCATCACGAGAGCCCAGTTTGTATTGGTAGATGTCACATGTCTTCGATTTTTTTGGTTCTAATACATGCCGATTTTCTCACGATGTTTTCCTTCACCGTTTTGAGAGCAGCGGTGATGATATAAATTACACAAAGTAACACGCCTGCCTGGGTTCGAATTGCAATTCGCAATTTGTTTTTGGAAATAAAGTTATTATTTTATTATAGTAAAATAATATCTAAATCCGAAACAACAATTTTCATGAGCAAATACCACTTTCAGGAATTACATGAAAATAACATTGTTTATTGGATGCAGAACCGTAACTCGGCTATTTAAACAATAGTAATCTATGGCGTCCCGTCAACGAGTCCCGAACAGCCATCTGTCAAATATTGGAACAGCTCCAAGTTAGACTATGAGAATTTCCACATTTATTGTAAACAAGCATGAGTTTATGTGTGTACTAATAAGTACTACACCTCTTTCAGTCTAACCCTTTGGATATAACAGTCGTGATGATATGTTTAAACTTTATTTCCTGCTCACGAAGAACCACCACCGTACCCGAAGATTCAGCAAAATTGTAAAGGAACTGTATTACAAGTTAAGTGTAGGTACAATAAAGTAAGAGATGTCAGCATCATTGGAGCCATGGCGGCAGGCGGCAAGAGCCGACGCCTGCCGGGGCCGCGGGCTGTTCGAAAGAGATACCGTGGCCCCGGACACAAAGAGCTAAGAAGGAACATTGGTGGTTTTTGGTCAGTAGAAGTCTGACACCCTTCCACTCCACCCCGAGCGCGAGGAGTCATTTGATGATTTCCCACCCTCCAAAAAAAGGTACAATAAATTTTATTAATTATATCTATCTAATGCATCACAATACTGCTTAATACGGGAGTCTTATGTTCTGTGAACTGCATTCCGTTATCGCAAAGAAAAAAATCGATCCTCTTTTTTGGACTAAAACGCAATCCGATAAGACTCGATATTCAAACTAAAGAAAGAAAGAAAATTGTGTTTAGTTGGGAATAAAACCAAAGTTTATACAAAATAAACAAACAAACGTGTAATGCCAAAAGGGCCTTTTTTTTTGGGCGATAGGAAATCATCAACTCTTGGGCAAAGCGAAAGGGAGTGTCAGACTTCTACTGACTAAAAACCACCCATGTTCCTTCTTAGCCCGTCATGTCGAGGCCGCGGTATCTCTTGCGAACAACCCGCAGCATGCCAAAAGGGCCTCAGTTCAGCATAATGCGAGATGGCAACACAAGGACCACCTGACGCTGATTTTCAGCGACATTATTTATTTTTTAACTTGTCTAAAAATGTTAAAAATTATCAAAACTATTTGTAGTCAGGCCATAACGCTCTTTACCATTGAACCGGAGTTTTAAAAGTGGCTTAGCAAAGTCCTGAACAAAAAAAGATTCCCGATCCACTATTTTCGTTCCGAATTGCACTACACTTGTAAAGCTGTGCATATCAATGGAAAAAAATAGCAACTGATGGAGTGCGTAACTGCGTATGCGTCATATTAGTATTTGTTTAGCCCGAGTTAAAGGTGCCCGTGTCAACGTTTCTTCCTTTGACCTGTTTACATATTTATTTCGAACGACGCAGGTCTTCGATCCCATTTTTATTAGTGGTGTATGCAAATACTACTAAAATCTTATAGGCGATGATATTATTAAACAGTTCTACACAGCTACTAAACGGCATGGTTGGCGCATGGCTAGTGCGCTGCGTGTCGCGGGTTCGCTCCCCGCACGGTACAAATATTTGTATGGCCTACAGATAGTTGTTCCGGGTCTGAGTGTTTGTGTATGTGAGTTTAAATGTTTGTAAACGCACCCACGATACAGGAGAAATTCCTGGAGTGGGGGTACGTTTTTAAATATGCAAAAAAATAAATTCTGTAACAGTTTTTCTTCGTCGTATCAATGATGCCTACTTTAATGTTAATTAAGCTTTGACCAGAACTACATAACATAGTATCACGCCTGTAATCTCCGAAGGGTTAGGCAGAGGTGTTCTTTAGATTAGGTACACCCACATTTCACCAGTTATGTTGAAGACCCGCAGAACTATGCTTTCTAAATAGAGATTCATCAATTAAAACTTCACTTCATCACTTTGATTATTATTCTTTCTAATATTAATTTGAGAAACGATTAAAATACGAATTAAAAAAAGAACAACACTGATTGTGTAACTGAGATCCGTTGCGTATATTTTGAAGAAGAACTTAAACTTGGTTAAATTAACAAAAATGGCCAAATACACCCTAATAATTCACCAAACCAAAAGAAATAAGAATACACTTAACCACACATTTAAAAAAAAACTCAAGTCCTTGCCTTACCTTTTTTTTAAACTTTAGAATTAATACTTAAACAGTTTTCCTGCCAAAAAGTTTTAAAGATATTTAAGAATAAGGAGATAAGTATCTACTTACTGGCTATCGAGGAGCAGGGCACCGACCACTGAAACACACCAAACACAACTAGACCTAAACTAAATTATATACAACTAAATATTGATATCAAGGGTGTAGTATCAGGCGTGAGTCAAGTTATTGACGAGTGGTTCCGTAGAGACTTCGTTTATAGCGACAATAAAAATGTACCTAGAGTCATTTGGTCACGTGGTTCACGTCAGTTTGAGTCGAATTTTGCCAAAAGGATGGAGGAGGAGTAATGAAAATATAAAGCCTCAATGATTGCCTAGATAGACTTTGGATCGGCGGCCTAAAATGTGGCTGGGTTAGCCTGGCTGTTCAAGTTGTGTACAGTTCTGGTGGCCTAGCGGCCCCGACGGGCCACCACAACTCCGGGTTGTTCGAAAGAGAAACAGCGGCCTCGGACACAAAGTGCTGAGAAGGAACATGGGTGATTTTTAGTCAGTAGAAGTCTGACACTCCCTATCGCTCTGCCCAAAGCGGGAGGAGTCATTTGATGATTTTCCACCCTCCAAAAATAAGGGAGTTGTGGTGCAGAATTGATTGATTGTTGTCGAAACGAATATGGTGTGCCCTTTTGTTACTTCCTCTGGCTAGTGGAAAAACTAGTGCTTACAGTGCTCGTTCGCTTATCTCGTATAGTTTTTGTGAAGTCAGATTGTACCTAAACCTATCTTCGACCATTTGACTGACTATCCGTAGATCTTTGTAGAATAGTGTAATTCAGCTGCATCCGATTAGACACGAAGTCTGCTCTACATAGTTAGGAAAAAACTAAGTAGACTGTCATGATGATCTATCTCATCATCATCACCATCCTATTAATGTTCCCACTGCTGGTACACAGGCCTCCTCTCTGTGAGAGGGAATGGGCTATAATCCACCACGCGGGCCCAGTACGGGCTGGTAGATGTCGCATGTCTTCGAATTTTTGGTTCTATGACATGTCGGTTTCATCAGAATGTTCTGTCTATTTAAATGAATTATTAATTATTTAAATGAATAAATTATCTTTTTCAAGGATCTCGCAACTGAATTCCTAACAAGGAACCCTAATAATGAAGTACATTTTATCAAGCAAGCAGTCAATAGCATACCCCTTGAGCAAATGATAAATGTCGCTGAGTTTCTTCAGAAATGAGACGGCTCGTGAATACCGAAGGACCTGTGTCACCTAGCGACCTTGGATGATGAATACTGAATTAACATCAAATCATACCGTGATCGTTTCAGGAATCTTTGGAATTCTGTTAGACTTTACTAGTAATAAGTGGTTTGGTTGACGCGACTGCAGTCTTTGAAGAGGCTCTTGAACAGTGGAAGTGTATGACTTCTTCTTTAACGTATCGTATGCATGTATTGGCCATATTTGGCACCTTAAGTAGTGTCCATCAGGCCATAAAAGAGATGGATTGTGTAAGGAATGATATTAAAGAGAAAGGAGTAAATGCCACCTTGACGTGTAACAGGGAAGAATGGAAGAAGAAAACGTGTTGCGCCGACCCTAAATAGAATGGGACAAGGGCAGGAAGATCGAGATTATGACGATGATGATGAGTAACGTCCATCAGTTCCTTTAACATGCATATAAAAGGACACGCAGAATAACAGTTTAGTGTCTCATCCTTTGTGGATATTCTTTATCACGTGGTTAATGCCCCATGGGCTTCTGACTTATTGGCTTTATATGCCGTCGAGAAATATCTGTCAAGCATGCTGATTTGATGTTTTCCTTCACCAAAGCAATACAAGCAATACCTAACACACAAACACACATCTGATTTTACCCTTATACCACCAATGGGACGCTAGAAATAGACTAGAAGTAAATATTGACATTCAAATGGAGAAAACCCATGGACTTTCGGATTTAACTGGTTTTGTTTTTCCATCACCTGACGAACTAATAACCTGCTAGCAACAGACCTTATTATCTTAACTTTGATACTTATTGTTTATCTAATTTATCACAACCACATCCGAAATTAATTATTTAACCGGTAATGTCAAGATCTTTTGTTAGTTTTTTGTAATCTTTAAACATTTGCGTACATATTTATATTGTTTATTGTATCTTATAGTGACTCGGGATATTTTACTTAACTGTGTTCGTTGAACTTAGAGATGGGAATCTGAGTAAATATTAGATGAAGATGTAAGCTTATGAATATTGCCTAAAGTTTTGTTTTATCAGTTGTGTCTATATAATATAACTTTACGCCTGTAATCCCCGAAACGTTTGGTAGAGGACAACCTAATCAACTCAGCGGAACGTGAGAGGGAGAGAACCTCACGTCCGTCCCAGACGCCTCGGGAGACGCCCGGGCGTCGCTACGGGAGCCACGTGGTGGGTCCCGGCCACCTTATCCCAGTTGTATATTATACGTCCCTGTGTGCCTATTGGCCTTGTTTTGTTCTGTCTCCTGCTGATATGGAGGGAAGTGGAAATTATGTTATTTTTCCAACTCCTCCGCTATTCTTTTCTGATTAATTTCGTTGCGGGATCCAACACAGTTAAATCGTTTCTCTGGGACTTCGTCGAGCTTCATTGTCTCGGTGCTTTTCTTGTGGTCGCCACTGTTGATTCTGGCTAACAGGAGTTACAGTGGTTTAAGAATAATGTGGCGGGCTTGTCTCCATAGTAAAAGGCTTTATGGTTTATGTTTGAATGTGTGAAAGCAATGGTAGGGCAAATCTAAAGCTTCTTCTCGAGTACCTACGACCACCAAGAAATCACGTGTTTAAACAAGTGGACACTTCAGCTTGGTGAAGAAGATAAATTCAGTCTTAAATGAACGTCACGTTTATTATGTCATAGTAAATATGAGGGTGTAGCAGATAAAGTGCTCTTAGTAGAGATTCAGACCATCAAACTGGATAACTTTAACATTACATAACATCACGCCTGTAATCCCCAAAGGGTTAGGCAGCGTTGTACCTATTAGTACACCCACATTTCACCAGTCCCATGTAATACGGGACAAGCCAATTTGCCATCTACCGGACACAAATACAGCCTCCATGGCTGCCACTGATAAATTCCTGATTGAAGAACCCACACTTAAATTTGCCTTGAAAATCAAACCCAGGACTCAGCAGTCACGCTTGCAACCACTAGTCTAACGAGCTATAAGTACCAATGACACGACTTGAACAAGAAGAGGTCAGGTTATTCTAGATCCCGTCAGGGCTGCGGGTTGTTCGAAAGAGATACCGCGGCCTCGGCGCAGGGGCTAAGAAGGAACATGGGTGGTTTTTAGTCAGTAGAAGTTTGACACTCTCTTCCGCTCCACCCAAGAGCAGGAGGGGTTATTTGGTGATTTTCCACCCGCCAAAAAAAAATGGTTATTCTAGATCCGCTGGGGCTGCAGATTATTCGAAAGAGATACCGCTAGCCATGTTCCTTACATGTGTCCAGACTCATGGAAGGAACATGGGTGGTTTTGTCAGTAGAAGTCTGACACTACCTTCCGCCAAGAAGTTTATCTAGGTCTAGGTAGTCATAATGATGATGATGCCATCTAGCCCATTTCGACCACAGTGACTGCATTCGATGGCTTTCTAGAATGGTTGTAAAGAGCAGCGCACAAAAACTCATGGGTTTGGTGAGCTGCTCTTAAACATACTCTCAAATGGCTAGCATATCCATAACTTTGGCCGAAAAACTACGAGCATAAACTTGACATGTCAGAATACAATTGACGATATTGTATAGAGCAGCTGTAGGTGGGCTTTTTTTTCCGGGTGGATTATCATCAAATAACCCCTCCTGCTCTTGGGCAGAGCGAAAGAGAGTGTCAGACTTCTACTGAC
This sequence comes from Diarsia brunnea, assembly GCA_949774965.1. Lineage (NCBI taxonomy): Eukaryota > Metazoa > Arthropoda > Insecta > Lepidoptera > Noctuidae > Diarsia > Diarsia brunnea. The sequence continues at coordinate 2,647,435 of OX459019.1, forward strand.
TAAAAACCACCCATGTTCCTTCTTAGCCCTTCATGGCGAGGCCGCGGTATCTCTTGCGAACAACCCGCAGCCCCGACGGGGCCCCTTCCATGTTGCTGGCATCTCTTTGAGGCGCGCGTGGAACACGAACGCGCCCTCGACACAGCCTGTCGTCATAATAAGACGGACGGACGGCGAGCTAGCCCATCACTCACTGTCCACTGGCCCGCGTCTACGGTGGCCGGAAGCCATCACGTGGCCCTCGACGCCCGGAGCGCCTCCCGCGGCGGCTAGGACGAGAGGTTATCTTCCTCTCACGTTCCGCCACCTCCTTCGCTAGCATCACTGCTACGCAGAAGGAGGCGACGGCGTCCCATTCCTCCTCGAGCTGTAGGTGGCCTTGCTTAAAGATCATCGTGGTTTAAATCGAACTGAAGCTTTCTTCTTTCTTCAAAGGCGTTAATCTGCCGGTAGTGTAATGGTAATGATGGTGGTATGGTAGTATTAAATATCGCCGTACACTTATAAAAATGTGTCACTCGTTCAGGTATTGGAAAATTACAATTATGAAAGTGTTGACGATAAATATGATTATGCGGTAGTGAAGAGCGTGATAACGTCAAGTGGATAGATAATTGCAGGAGGAGTTTTCATTGCCTGTGTCGATTATAGGAATTAGTTATGTTTCATGTTTTTAGCGCCCCGTGGATACTGTGAGAAGATATTGCAAGATCGATTGACATGGCAAATTGGTCAAAAGTAATTTGGCAGTCATTGGACACAAACTGTATTATTAGTATGCATATTTAGGTTAATTATTTATCTATGGGTTTTTGTTACCTGAAAATAAATAAATTCTATTATATTCTATTGGATAAAGATACAGACACTTGCTTAGCTTGTTTGTAGGGACAAGCCTGCCACACTATTCCCAAACCACTGCAACTCCCGAAAACCAGACACAACAGTGGTGACCACGAAAAAATCACCGAAACTGTGAAGCTCGACGAAGGCCCAGAGAAACAATTTAACTATCTTGGATTCCGCAATGAAATTAATCAGAAATTATATTAAGTTTTTCCTAATACTCAATTAATTCATGAGTAGGAAAAACATATTTTCAACTTCCCTCCATATCAGCAGAAGATAGAACAGACTTCGTGAGGATAGTTTTGAAAATGAATTCGGAGGGGTATAAGAGTTGCCCGTCGGGGCTGCGGGTTGTTCGCAAGAGATACCGCGGCCTCGACATGAAGGGCTAAGAAGGAACATGAATGGTTTTTAGTCAGTAGAAGTCTGACACCTCCTTTCGCTCTGCCCAAGAGCGGGAGGGGTTATTTGATGATTCCCCCCCCCCTCCCCAAAAAGGGGTATAAGAGTTGAGGAATACCAAAGAAACGATAGATGGACTGTGTAAAGGATGATATGGCAAGAAAGGAGGTGTCTGTTGAGATGACGAGTAATAGAAGAAGTATGGAAGAAGACATGATGAGCTGACCCCAAATGCATTGGAATAAGAGCAAGAGTATGAGTGATAGTTAACCTTCGGCTTCAGATTCGAAACTTGTGGCGACAGCCGATTGTTCCCCTACGGCTAAAATATTATATTAATATTATTCTTGATGACGATTTTAGAGTTTCTAGGATTCCGTACCTACCCAAAGGTAAAACGGGACCCTACTACTAAGACTCCGCTGTCCGTCCGTCTGTCACCAGGCTGTATCTCATGAACTGTGACAGTTAGACATTTGAAACAGTTTGAAATTTTTACAGATGATGTATTTCTGTTGCCGCTATAACAACAAATACTAAAAACCAGAATAAAATAAATATTTAAGGGGGGCTCCCATTCAAATACAACAAACTTGATTTTTTTTGCTGTTATTATAGATAATTGTACGGAACCCATCGTGCGCTAGTTCGACTCGCACTTGGCCGGTCGTCGTTGACTCGCCAGTAAACGTCTAAAAAAAATATGGAATAATATTTACATAAATAAACATTACGCCTGTAATTCCTGAATGGTTAGACAGAGGTGTAAACTAATAGTTTCGGCAGTTATGTTCAAGTCCTATGTATTTATTTATTTATTTACCACTAATTATAGCAACATTACAGATTAGATCCAATGCGATGTTATAAGAAACAAAAAAAGGACAACATAAAAAAAAAGTAGTCAAATTAAATTAAACTATAGAAAACCCATACAGAACATATCCGTTAAACATGACAAAGTTTAAAGTTGCACCCCTTTTTCAATGATGATGAATGATGATGTAATAAGGAGCGAGCCTATTGCCATCAACTGGGCCCAAATCCAGACTCCGTGGTGATAATGTCCATAATGGACAGTTCCTTAGAGCACACAGATACCCTTTTTGTTTCAAACGATAATAAAATCAGCCTTACAAATTAAACCTACAAGGCTGATTTCTCAAAAATTTTGACTCATACCTAAACGAGTCGACAGCACAGCTGTAAAATGTGATGTGAAGAGCGTCCCCTAGTCCCCTCGGTATATATACCCCGCCGTGTAACGAAACCATAGCGCGATTCAGCCGGGGGCTACAACGCCATCTATCGAGCACGTGGGTACTATTCGACGGTTCTTTAGTTTGAGCGAAATATTATAAACAGAGATTTGATCATTTTAATTAATGAATGTAATGACGTATGACGGTATGATTCGAGAAGAACTAAACTGTTTGAAAATAAAAAACAACCGGGCTCCAAAAGAAACACCAAAAAAGTCAGAGATACTCGTAGGTACGAAATAATCTTATAGGAAAGAAAGGTGCTATAGAATAAAACTGTGATCAAATAGAATACATTTATTTTCAGGGATCAAAGACCCATAAACAAATACCTTAACTTAAATACATACTAATAACAATTGTGTTAGTTTAAGTAACTTAAACTACAATAGGGTAGTTAACAAAAAAAATCTAATTAGTCCGTCAGATAGATTTCCAAAAAATGTGGGACACGTATTTTTTCTTTTTTCACGTAAACAAACAATACAGTGCTTTGAAAACTTTTTACCGGTGAGTGACGTCACAACCCCCCACTCAAATCTTTGACGCGTTTTATTTTTGTCCATTTTTATTGATTTGATAAAACAAAAAATACGTATCCAATATTTTTCGATAATCTAACAGACGGACTAATTAGAATCATATTTTTTTTAGTCAGTAAACATCCCTATTATGTTAATAGCACTCACTTCACTTGCACGATACTTAGTGCGATCTTGTGGAAATTTGTCCGCGGAAGCGACGGAACACCACATCCTTCTGCCAAAAACTTTCGGGTAGAGTGTTATGTGGTTTTTCCAATAGAAACTTCTCAGTAGCAGCCACGGAGTCCGGATTTGTACCCGGTTGATGGCAATATAGACGAGCCTATTGTCATCTATATTGCCCTCTGTTACATTGGACTTAAATATAACTGGCGATATGTGAATTATTAGGCACATCCCCGCCTAACCCTTTTCGGGGTTTACAGACGTTATGTTTTTGTGCAACTATTATCAATCAAGTTCTTGTTACTTTAAGTCTCAGATTAATATTTTTGGGTCCAATATTTTTTTTGTTTTGGAGAGGTGGGAAATTGTCAAATAACCCCTCCCGCTCTCGGGCAGAGCGGAAGGGAGTGTCAGACTTCTAAATAAATAAATAAACAGCCATTTGTGTCCCACTGCAGGGCAAAGGCCTCCCTTTCCTCTTTCCACGTATCCCTATCTAGTGCTCCAGCTCCAGTTTGCCAATCCCTGCGAAAAGAATCCAGTTCGTCCCGCCATCTCCTACGGGGCCTGCCGCGCTGTCGTTTGCTGCTGTTTGGGAACCATCGCGTGGTTGCTTTGGCCCACAGCTCCTCCGGCATGCGGCCGATGTGGCCACATCAGCAATTTGAGTTTTGGAACGCAGCATCGAGTTTTTTATGTGATCAGTGAGCTTAACTCCAAGGATACTACGCTCCATTGCTCGCTGACAGACTTCTACTGACTAAAAACCACCCATGTTCCTTCTTAGCCCTTGCGCCGGGCCCGCGGTATCTCTTTAGAACAACCCGCAGCCCCGACGGTATAATCCAGTACCTTCAACCAGATCAAGATTAACTCCCAGATAATGCCACTCGGGTCGATCTTTAGGTTAAGCCGCACTTGCCTAGGTTGGTCTGTGGGTGGGTTACCACCCGTTACAAACCATGTTTCCTCCGTGCCTCGGTAAGCACGTTAAGCTGTTAGGCACAAATGTCATATTTAGATCTTTGGCAGTTGTTACAGGTAGTCAGTGACCTGAAAGTCCGAAAACCAGTCTTACCAAAAAAGGTATCATATTACCTAGTATTAACTCGGTTGTTGAGGTCAGATATGCAGGCGCCCCATGTAAAATACTGGTATCCAGCTGCATCCAGTTAGACTGGAAGCCGACCCCAATATAGTTGGGAAAAGGCTAGACAGATGATGAATACTTAACCATAATAAGTAACTAACTATCTTATCCACTGACAGATAGTAGTAATGTAACCTGTGACTTAGGGTTCGATGATGTAGTAATTATAATCAGCGGTTGATAAAACTGAATTAATAAGGATAATCCCACATTTGGAAGTCACATTTGAATATATTATTTAAGTTTTAATTCAATTAATTTATTTAACTCAGACACCAATAACATCAAAATAAAAATAAAATATAATAGAAATTAAATTAATAAGTCTTTTTCATGTCAAGTAGTTTGTTTTTAAAGTGGCGCTGAATCCGTAAAAATGGAAAACATGGAGGCCTATCCTCAGCAGTGGGACAGTACAGACTTGCTTTTATAAGAACAGATTTACACAAGTTTATTTGACAATGGTCTAAATCCATTGGTATAACTCAGAAAAGTAAGGCGCCGTTAAAAAAAAAAACAAAAATCAAATGTCATTAATTTATTCAAACTAAGCTGATAATAAGCACTTTTTTTTTGCTGGAAAGAAGAAGTGGCGGAACAAACTCCCCAGCAACACATCTGTCTGTTTGGTTAGAAGAACCAGACTCGATACAATAGAAAGGTGTAACTTAATATTACGATTGACTACAGACACAAATAAATAATAAAAATGTATATAATAATAAAAACATAAAAAAGACATAACATGTCAGTAAACTAATTTTGGAGAAAGAACATAAATAACAAACATTGTCTTGTGTTCAACTCAGCGACCAAGTATTCATAACATTTAAGTAGTCGTTAATGGAATAGTAAGCTTTTAAACAAAGATTAGATTTTACTTTGGCTTTAAATGCATTAAATGGCAAGTCTAGAAAAGAAGATGGCAGTTTGTTATAAAATGTTATACCGAGCCCTACGAATGAATTATGAACTTTGTGAAGCCGGTGAAAAGGAGCGCGTAGTTTATAAAGTAAATTTTCTATAGCACATCTGTCAGCTTGTGTATTATCGAAGAATAATAATGAAAATGGGTTGGCAAACAAACCACAAAGTATCGTACGACAAAGCACTGTAGATTTACGTCGAATGACTCATTTCAGTTTCAGATTACCCGATAATTTCTAACGCGCCTGATTTTCCCCGAAGCGTTAAGTAGAGGTGTACTATAAGTAGGTACTAGATATTCACATTTCACCAGCTAGTTATGTATAAGCCCGATGTATTTATAAGCAAACGGTACGACTCCGTGGCTCTTTTGAGAAGTTCCTGATGCAAACGCCCAAAAACTTGTAATATAATTTTAATGTTAACGATTGTTTGTAAATTTAGTTTAGATTTTTTTAGTTTCAATTAGTTTTAATATACATACATACATAAACTCACGCCCTTTTCCCATAGGGGTAGGCAGAAAACACAGAACGCCACTTGCTACGATCCTTACATACTCCTTTTGCTTCGTCCACATTCATACATATGGTCATACACGCACGCCGGTTACGAGTACTACGCACCTGTCCTTTCAGAAGAACGGCACCAATAAGATCAGTGTATGTCTTTCTAGGGCGTCCCCTCCCGGCATTACCACTCACATCTGCCTTGTAAATACCTTTTGTTAATCGCCTTTCATTCATCCTTTCCACATGACCGAACCACCTTAGCATACTCTTTTCAATTTTTGTCACTACATCTTCTTTTAAACCGCAACGTTCTCGTATAACCTCATTCCTCAATTTATCATTCAGAGTTACACCACACATGCTTCGCAAAGAACGCATTTCCACAGCATTAATCCTACTTTCATGATTCGTTTGCCACACCCAAAATTCACTGCCATACATAAGAGTAGGCACCAGCACACCATTGTGAACAGTCAGCCGAGCCTCTTTTGACATCGACTGGTTGGTCACCACCGCATGCATAGCACCATTTCCCGCGTTTACTCTCCTTTCTACATCTGCGTCAATCTTTCCATCTCTTGTAAACATACTGCCCAAATAAACAAACTCATTCACTTGTTTCACACTCTTATCATTTATTTCCACATCACACACCGACATTATCCTCTTCTCTTTCAAATACCATAACATTCGTTTTAATATAGTTTTAACTATATATTTAATATAGATAGTTATTTGCGGTGAGAATCTTGTCTAGATGGTGGGGATAAATGTCTTGGGGTCTTTTTAGACCTCCAAAAAGCATTTGATACCGTATCTGTCAAAATTCTAATCACGCGTTTGGAGAATGTTGGTATAAGGGGGCTTCCTCTGGACTGGTTTAAGGACTATTTGACGGATAGGTCTCAGCGTGTTAGAGTAGCTGGCTATGAAAGTACTGACTCCATTTGCAAATATGGTGTTCCCCAGGGCAGCACGTTGGGGCCTACATTATTCCTCATCTATATAAATAGCCTATGCAAGATAGCTGCCACCCTGCCACACATGGATCTACTAATGTTTGCTGACGACACGGTGTTGATCTTTCATGGCCACACTTGGGACATTGTATTTAAACTAGCTGAGGCCGGCTTAGCAAAGGTGACCACCTGGCTGGAGAACAGTCTTCTATCGCAAGACAAAGTATATATGCTTTAGCAAAACATCTGTAGGGAAACCTACTGAATCGCACAATCTCAAAATACATACATTCCCCTGCAATAGAAGAGAAATACATACCAGCTGTGACTGTGCAACGCTATCCCAAGTGACCACTGTGAAGTATTTGGGAGTAACGCTAGATGACCAACTTGCCTGGACTATGCATATATCGCTGACTATGGCTAGAATGAGAAAACTTGTTTATATATTTAAAAACTTGCGCACAGTGGCAAGTGATATTATACTTGTACAAACCTACAGAGCTTTGTGCGAATGCATTATTAGATATTGCATTTGCGCTTGGGGAGGTGCGGCAAAAACTCACATGATTGGAATCGAGCGAGCACAGCGGATGGTACTTAAAGTACTTTTATACCTACCGTATCGACATCCCACATCTTCAGTGTATGAACTAGCAGGAGTCTTATCTGTGAGGAAAATATTTATATACGAAATACTACGAAGATACCACAGACGAGTCGTGCCTAACCTACCCATATCACGGAAGCGCGTAGAGTACTACCCTATGCCTCGTACGAAGACAAAATTTGCTAGAAGATGCTATTGTTATCTAGCTCCGCATACTTACAACAAATGTAATAAAACCCTGAAATTGAGTAAGTTGAATAATAACAAATTTAAAATAGTAATATATAATTGGCTAAAGACTTTAGACTATAGTGATGTAGAAAATATTTTGAAAACATAATATGTACTAAATTTACCATCATACATACACACAGCCTTACACACGCACATACACACCCCATCCACACATGCACACAAACACCCAAACACATACATAAACACCACCCACACATATGGCAGCACGCTAGTTACTTAACATTATTTTTAATTTAGTTTCCATTATTATTTTTGTTTTTCTCTCTCTTTAAAAAAAAATAATTCTGTCAGACATAAGGTATTGTCACTTTAATAGGGGGAAGACACTAACACCTGCAACACAGTTATTACTAGCGTAGGTGTTAGGGAATTCAATATTGTAATTTTATTGTAACTTATGTCAATAAAGAAATTTATTAATTTATTTGCGGTGAGTAGTTGGTTACTCACCAGTTTCTAAGTAGGCACTCAAAGACGATTATGTTATGCATGTTGTGTTTACCTGTAAGAGGTTGATACACTTGTCTGTGACTCTAATGTATGTATCTTATATCTTTGATTTAGTGTATTCAATTGTTAGTGAGCCAAATAAATAAAATAAAAATAAAATAAAATAACACTTAGCCTAAGATGGAAATTGAACTGGACCACTGGACTCAGCATTAGCGCTGGCTACTTCTAGTCTAGACCAAGAGGCAGTCGAAAATTTTACTCGGGCAATTGAAATCCGGATGTGTACGAACCTATCTATGGCACGAACTGTACGAAGAACTTCGATATTGGAATTATTTAAATAGTTACCAAAAAAAAACTAATTAGTCCGTCAGATAGATTACCAAAAAATATTGGACACGTATTTCAGGAAACATCCCTAGCGAGGTGATGGCAGATTGAGTAAAGCTATGACTGAGTGGCGTTCAAGGAACGGTAAGAGAAGTGTTTGTCGTCCAGTGGCGAGATGCACAGAGATGGGCAGAGATGACTGAATGTTGCCATAGCGGGAATATCCTGGGTAAGTCTGGCTAAGGGCGTGGAACTTGACATAAGAAAAGAGAAGCCTATACCCAGCAGTGAGTGAAGTCCGACTGTGAATGATGATGATGATGAACTACTTCTAAATGAACAATGCATTTAAGCCCTTATGTTCACTATGTTATCCTACGTCACACTTATATTATTAAGTTCTTGACCTTTTTATGGCTTAATGTAACCAGTAATCTAATCGTTCCCTTATCTTATCACTGCGCTCTTCCCACTGTGTCGTAAGCAGGTCACTGTGGAGTGCATCGCAAAGTATCAAACAGTCTGTCAGTCAGTAATGCCGTGGAGAGGTGTGGGGGTCAATATCCAAGGGGTTGGCCTTGGTTTGTGAACATTAGATTACTGTACCACTTACTTTCTTATCCGTGATCATATTTAACGCCTTGCCATGTTGTGTAGATATGTATTAATATTTGAAGACATTAATATCATTTACATCTCTCACGACTTGTTAATCTTCCCGCGGTGGCTCGTGGTAATCTAAAAAATCTTTTCATCTGTTCTCTTTGCAGGCGGTGTCGTAAAACGCAGCATTTAACGTGCGTCCAAAGTTTGTTTGGGCTTCCTTATTAATTCAGCCATCTATATCGAATAGCATAATCTTTTCCCTCAATTTGCTCAAATAAGTTTATGGTCTTCCAAACGTGCCCCAAAGTTCAGCTACGCGGACGCTGTTCGTGAGGCAGGTGACTGGGCATGCATTGCAAGATGGCAGCCAGGCCACTAGTGTATGTGGGAAGACGTACGCACATGAGATCTGACTCGTCTTTTATCTGGCTGAAAGACCGTAGCAGAGTGAGTGAAACGTAGCAATGCATTGTAGTGCTTGTGGTTTTGTGCTCTCGATTCGCGTCATAATTTGGTAATAACCTTTAACCAATATTTTTTATAGGTGTTCTTGCTTTGACAAGAGTTTAATACTGAATTAAAAAGGTTGCATATGTAGCATACAATAAAATACAGGCACCATAAAAAATCACATGACGCAAAAACCAAAAACAACCAATCAGAAAAAAACACGCCACGTGCCATTCCATTTTCGCGTCGAGTGTCACCTATGTGATTTTTACAGCAGTTATCTGAATTTTCGTATAAAATAAATTAAGAAAAAATGCACAATAGTTACCAAAACATAAAATTATTCCGTGTCAACATTCCCCATTATTCTTAAATTTGGTATAAATGGCTTGCCAGCACACGAAGATTATTGACCCAAAAAAGATGAAGGAAGATCTGGTTGTGAAGGGTGCTCATTTGTTTGGGCCTAGTGTGGAGTCTAAATTCGATGAGCTGAAGTATGAAGTAATTGATAAGATTGATAAGGAGTTAACGGACTCTCAGAATGCTAGGGACTATATTTCTCAGAAATACGATGAGCTCTGTAACAAGATACAGTACCTCACTGAGCTGGATGCGACTGTCAATGGCTTTAGGACTGAGGTGAAGGCCATTGAGAAGCACATTACAGAGCTGTCTGTGAGGGTCGACGACATCGAGAAGAGGACCCTTTGTAAAGAAAGTCCCTCGATTACTTCTTCCATGTTTTGACTTCTTCTTTTCTTAATAAATACTGTGTCATGAGATATTTGCGTTTGATTTTTGGGAGGAAGCTTAGATTATTATGTATGTTTAGTAGCGAAACAGTTGAATGTACATATAAACTGGAGTAGGCAGAAGCCACCGAACGCCACCTGCTACGATCCTTACATAGCCCTTTTGCCTCGTCCACATTCATGTGTCTGAAGTTCTGGTCCTTTCTGAAGAGCCTCAAGGTCAGTTTGTCTTTCTACGAGTTGAGTTTTTGTGGGTCACAATTTTGGAATTTGTAGTAACATAATAATTTCGTACACGAAATTGGCCCATAATCTTTTGAAGGTTATACTTATTTTGACAGACCTATTTTATCACTGCCTCCTTGATCTAAGAACGAGTGTTGAGCATGACTCCTGCGTTCGATTCTCAGGTCGGGCAGTGTTATTGGGTTTTTCCAACAGAAATTTCTCAGTAGCAGCCACGGAGTCAGGATCTATGCCCGGTTGTTGGCAATAGGTTCGCCCTCCATGGAACTTACACACCTCTGGCTAACCCTACGGGGATTACAGGCGTGAAGTTATGTTGTGCTATCTTATCAAGCTTCCACATTCATGCCATACCGGCTAATTCAGAGACTTATTGCCTTGGAAAGCACGTTATGCTGTTGGTACCGGTGACCATACGTTGATCTTTTTCAGTTTGGAGTTTGTAGGGGTACTGGTTTGTGGAGGACAGGTAGTCACTCTCATGTAAAATACTCCGTATTCAGGTGCATCTGGTTAGACTGGAAGCTGAACCCAACATAGTTGGGAATAGGCAGGAGAGTATGATATCAAACGGTGGAAGTTTAACAGAAATAAAAATCAAAAGTAACAGCTTATATTTTATTAATCTAAATTGCTTATATTTAACATTAACATTAAGTTATAAGTAACATAACAATGATCACTGTATAAAAATACTTAAAACAGACAATTGTAAACATTTGGCACATTTCGTCCTATTTTTCTTTATACTTATAATTTTTTTCATAATTTTCTACTAAAGGCACTGTATATTCTAATAGCGTATTTTATGCGTGCTGGTCAAAACCGACGACCTGATAAGCCCTGATGGGCTACCATAACATCTATGTATTTTAATCTTATTCCAGAGTGGAAAAGAGATGGCGCTAGACATCCTGTATAGCTCTGTCTCTTTTCCACACTAAAAATAATACTGCTTTAAGATGTCATGGTTCCCCACTGGACTGAAATAATTTGAAGTTATGGGAACCCTTTGCCCAGTGGAATGGTGCTGGCTAATATTAACATCTTGCACTAGCCATCATTACAAAAGGCAAAAAAGAATGGTCTCCTATCTAAATACTCTTTATTAAATTCCATCTATAATTTATTTTGTTCACTGTATATTTAATATTTTATAATTCTAAGATTTGTTAGGAAACAGAAACACAATACCTCTTCTTACTCTCTCTCTCTTTTACTCTATTTATATAATTTCGTTATTTTAACAATCAATTTATTTCATTTTCTTTCTGCATTTACCATTCCCTGCCAAAATAACAGATTAAATTGACTGATGATAGTACCTTTTAATGTTTTGAAATAGTTATTTATATAGCAATTTTATTATTTCTTACATTCGTGTGGCAGTTATCAATAAATAAGCTACCTATTGACAAAAGCATTACCCTCTCCTCCTCCGAAGTCGGGTAAGAAATGTCACAATAATTTATTACGTATAATTAACAATTTGATCGCTTTTAGTTTTATAATATGAAACATTCACTTGCCATTATATGAGTATTATATCACAATAAATTGGACTGAAGCACTCATACAACCTTTTTTCACTGTTTAAATATTTCTTAATTACTAATTTAATTTATTATTATTAACTAAAGTTGTGATTTTAACACTTTATGTTACATAATTTTCAACAATATTATTTTTGGCACTGAAATTAGACGGCATTTATTCCTAATTCTTAAATACAGTAAATTATTAAACAAAAAGTATTAAAAGCAGAAAAGTCTAAAGAAAATATAAACTATTAGGCCAGCTAAGAGTCTAAAATTATTATTTGGCTAAATCTATTTGTAATTAATTAAATGATATTAAAAGTAATCGACATTCACATAAATTCATCATTTTCATATAATAATAACAATGACAACAGATAAAGAATAATAATCAAAATCATTAAATATTACGTATTTCATCACAAATATTTTTGTTGTGTCTTATTATTTTTTTATATTGCAACAAAACCGGTGGCACTACAAGATTTTAATAATTAATAATAATTTATTTGTACAACATTATGACATAACAGGCCATTTTTTGCATAAATTATGTCGACCTCGCAAATAATTTAAAAGTTTTAATTTTTATGTCATTTTCCTATTATACTTATCAACATTTATTTCTATTCAACTCGGCAGTATTCATTACGTTTTCTAACGATAAATTATTTATTTTATCATTCACAATAGTATCACAACATTTACTAGAGGGCTTTACACATCTCCTTTAAAACTCCATGCAATTTCAACTGTTACTTTTTAATTGACCCTCGAAACCACGCCAATCCTCAATCCTCCTTACACTTAAGCGTTTTTACCTCCCAAAATAGCTTGTATCTGCGAAACAGTCTTACCCTTGGTCTCCGGAATCAGGAAGAACACAAATAAGGTTCCAAGGGCCATGAAAGCGGCGAAGAACCAGAAGCAACTGAAGATGCCTATAGCATCCTTCATGATCGGGAAGCAGAGGGTGACGACAAACACCAACATCCAGTTCACAATGACGGTAACTCCAGTCGCAGCGCCTCTGAACTCAACCGGGAACAACTCGGCCATCATCATCCAAGGAATAGGACCGAAGCCCATTGAGAAGGAAATGATGAACAGGATCAAACACACTAACGGAATCCAGCCAAAGGAGGCGACGTTGTAATGATCCTGTTGCAGCTTGAAGTAGATACCGAGAATGATGAGGCAGATTCCCATGATGGCTGTGCTTTGGAGAAGGAGGATCCTACGGCCTGCTTTATCGACGAAAACGGAGGAGAGGTAGGTTGCAATGGTCTGGACAACGCCAACAATGATAGTAGCAATGACTGGGTCGATATTAGAGCCTGCGGATTGGAAGATGTTGTTGGTGTAGAAGATAACGGCGTTGATACCGCTGAACTGCTGGAAGAACATGAGCCCGAGGCCGCAGATAAGTGCCATGCGGGATGCGCGGTTTGTGACCATGCTCATCATACCGGCGCGCTGGCGAGCAGCGTCGTCCACCTGAAAACAAACAAAAAATGTGTTTACAGATCCAATAAAACTGATAATGCCAAAAGAGACATATATTTCGTCGCTACAAAATTCTAAGAACTGTCTGTAAGGGATTCTTTTGCCCAAAGCTGAGAATGTTATAATTATTGTATGTGTGCAAAGTTTGAAGATAAGCTTTAAGCATTTTGTCGTATCAGGTTATCAATAGAATTCAAGGGCTCTAGATAATTATGTTTATTTGCTACGAGTATTAGAGTGTTGTCAACTTTTAGTTCAACAATTTTCTATATAAGATCGTTTGACACAGACATTATTACAAAACATCAACAGTTCATCAATTCGCCAATTCATTCAAGTAGTGAAGCCGACTTAGTTTAGTTTGCCTATGTCAGTTATGCAGTCGCCCCATATAAAATACTGGAACATCCGGTTAACTTGGAAGTCGACCCCAATATAGTTGGGAAAAGTTAAGGCAGATGATGATTAATAAAATCGTTGAAAAGTCTTACATCTTTCTGCATGTCCTCAAGTTCTGAAGTAAGGTCGGCGTCAGGTCCTCGTAACCAACGGAGAGACTTCTCAGCATCACGCCTGCGGTTCTTGCCCAGAAGATATTGAGGAGTTTCAGGCATCCACCTGGAATATAATTATATCAAATCAGTCAAAAATTCACATTTATTTCATTTCTGCTCTCAAAACGGTGGAGAAAAACATCGTGAGGAAACCAGCATGGCCTAGAATGAACAATTTGAAGACATGTGACATCTACCAACACCCACTGCAATGGGCCCGCGTGGTGATGTGCGATGAGGTACCGGACGTTTGGAAGGTTAATGACTGCGAATAGTTTCGCCCAGTTAGACGGTTTAAATTTATTTATTTTATTATCACAATATGTTTTCCTTGCCATTACAGATAAAATAGATCTAATGCGACAAAGAAACTTAAATTGAAATAAACTTATCTATACCTTACATGCTACTGATGCTACACAAATGTAATGAGACACCAAACAACTGCTATACTGGTTTGCATAATGATTGTATGGATTGTATGTTGATTTGTATGGTTATTTTCCCTCCACAAAATAAAATCTTTAGAAAGCAGGAGGCACTCCCGCTTATTTCATTCTTTTTCCTCTGACTTGACTTAAAATAGATAGTCTAACGCAATTTTCATATTATTATGGTTCTTGGTCCATCAGCCTGACCTGGCAGTGATAGCTTAGCGGCGTGACCGTCGAATTTCCCGACAACGTGATCAACTCGACACGCACTTCTGATTTTTCGAATTCATGTAAATATTGGATAATTACCACTTGTTTTGGAGAAGGAAAACATGATGAAGAAACCAGCATGCCTAGGAGATATTTCTTCACAGCATGTAAACCCAAGTCAGAGGCCCATAAAAACTCTGACACCAGGTTTAGGCACTAACCACACGATTAAGAAGATGAAGAAGCCTGACCTACTTTTAGTTGAGGATTTTCATACGCGCCAGTTTACCTTCTAATGTCAATAGTTAGGGTAAACCGAATTAACTCAGGTTTATCCACAAATTGCTGATTGTTGATTTAAATAAAACAATGCAAAGAAAATATCACCTGATAGCTATTTTTAGTTCGACAACAATGGAGGTGAACTCTGCAACTATATTATCATAATTGTCATAAACATTGCTTGTATGAATAACATTTTACATACATCAAACCAATTCAAGGAAGAATTGAGAAGTGTTTCTAAGGGTTAGCCAGCATTAGCTCGCCGTCCGTCCGTCTTATGACGACAACAGGCCGTGTCGACGGCGCGTTCGTGTTCCACGCGCGCATCAAAGAGATGTCAGCAATATGGAAGGGGCCCGCAAGGGCCGACGCCTGTCGGGGCTGCGGGTTGTTTGCAAGAGATTCTGCGGCCTCGACATGAAGGACTAAGAAGGAACATGGGTGGTTTTTGGTCAGTAGAAGTCTGACACTCCCTTTCGCTCTGCCCAAGAGCGGTAGGGGTTATTTGTTGATTTTCCAACCGGAAAAAAGGGTAAGCCAGCACAGTCAGCTTCATTAGCTCAATTTTATTTATATGTGTAAATCCTGTCAAAAACGACGAAGAGTTTAGAATATTATTGAGGCTGACACAAAGTAGATACAATTCAAGAGTTGTTTACAGGCCACTTATAGCGGCAAACACTACAAGCGAAGGAAGTATTAAGTTCCTAATCACTGCTAATTAGCATAGGTACTTTAACTCATCACAAACATGTAAAGTTTTTTTTCATAGTGCATGAGAATTGATCTTACTTTGACAAGTTTCCGAGTGAATAAATGAATCTAGGCTCTGTAATGGCAAGTACTGAAGATTTCCTAATAGAAATACCCTATAACACTTAAACTTTTTAGACAACTACATTAACTAGGCAACCAATTAAACAATTGTCCAAAATCAGCAAGTATTTGGAGTGGCTATAAATGCAATGGCAATGGCAATGGCTGTAAATGAACCAGTACAAGAGTTATGGAGCTATAAAAGACGAATAGCACCATCCTTATATCAAGAGATATCAGTGGATAATTGCAAAAAAAAAGGGTTTCTCAATCATCCCATGACTTAACTAAAACATTTTTGTAAGCATAGTTATTACAATGGAGGCAGGCCGAAGAAAATATGGATGGACTGTGTGAAGGATGATATGGCTAGAAAGGAGGAGGTGACTGCTGAGACGACGAGTAATAATAGAGAAATATGGAAGAAGAAGACATGCTGCGCCGACCACAAATAAATTAGGGTAAGGGCAGGAGAATGATTGTTATGAGTTATTACAATGTGATCAACGTGGTGATAAGACAGCGTCTTTAACGCTGCAATAAACGTGGACCCCTACTGGGCCTAAACTGAGTAGCTACTACATGAAAGTAAAAACGATACGACAAGAAGAAGAAGTCATAACAATCAACTCACCAAAACACAGCGACGAGTAGAACAGGGAAGACAGCAGATATGATGGACAGAGTCTTCCAATGCGTCCATCCGCCGACTACGAAGGTGAACAGGATTCCCACTGTCAGGAACAACTGGAAGAAGGCGCCCAAAGACCCTCGGATGGAAGTCTCAGCTATCTCGCCGATGTACATAGGGGCTGCTACGCAAGCACCACCTGGGAACGAATAAAAACATTAGTATGTGGAGTAATAGAAGTCTGGGGGAATGCAGAAGTCTTTGGCTATAAGGCAGAGTGCTTGTATATGTAGAATAAGAAAATTGCGTTATTGTTACTGCTAGCCTTCGCACACCCAATTACTTCCCGCTTTACATATCTTAAATTACGTAACCATGTTGTGCCTGCAATTTCAGTAGTGTCCATATTATTTAACACAGAACATAACATTGTTGATTGGGTGGCTGTAATTATATCCACTGGAATTATATAAACTGGTGTCACACTGGGATCAGCAATTCGAATGCCAATCTTGGTGAGTATTATGATCTGCACACGTCGTTTGTCTCTATAAGAATTCTAATCACCGGATCTATTGCTATCAAAAGATCTATTCATAGAAAACGTCACACACAACTTCATCACCTAAATTTTAGTTCAGAATCACCAGTTAGTGGCTCATTCTAGGAATGTGGCAGAACATAGTGGAGGCCTATAGGTTTGTGTGACCCCCATCCAACTATTTCCCGTGAGTTTGAAGAATGGTCAACCCATGGCGCTTTAAGACAGTCTTGGGTTCTTTGACTCATTTTTAACATTTTATTCACAACTTGATGACAATAAACCAAGACTCACCAGTAGCTAACCCAGCGAAGAATCTCGCAGCAATCAGCATGCCAGCGCCGTTGGCGAAGATGGTGAGCAACCAGTTGAGCAGGAACGGAACGGAGAGAATGAGCACGGTGGGTCTTCTACCAACCTTGTTGGCTAGCATACCCACGGGGAGGGCACTGAGCGCTGCTCCGATGGCGAGGATTGAAGATACTAAGGAACCTGGAAAGAGGACATTACAATATTATAATGTACACAAAATCAAGTATTTTATAATTATCACTAGCTTCAGTGAAGGAAAACGTAAGGAAACCAGCATGACTGATAGATATTTCTCGACGGCATTTAAAATTTCATTTTAGGACTAATTGCTAACATTAGACGGACAACAGCGACTTCCTGTACTATTCACATATCAACAAATTGCATTCATAAAATGTAGTTCTTTATTGCAAACATGCATGGCGTTTGGGTTCCCCAACATCAAAAAACTATAATTTATTGGCTTGCTTCTTGTAACTTTCTGCAGCCAAACCGGTCTGAGATTTTGGATTATCATAACTGTTAATTGTATGCTTTGTTTTCGATCGACTTTACTCAGTCTTGCGCGAACTCATCTAGCACTATCGTAAATCATTCTTAAATCGGACAAGCATGTTTGTAGATTACACGTTTACTCGTAAATGTCTATTTTTACTACAAATTCGGATGACGTATAGCTGTAAACACACACAGTCGTATCATGAGACGCGGTCGTACATTACGTAATCCTGGGGGCCTGCCAGATAGCGTTAGTTGAGTGCCCTTTATTACAGGATGTACCGGTCAACATGGGTGTATTGGTGCGTGGCTCTAATACGGAAATAACGCCCACATCTTTATTACTGCATAGTTCATAGTTCGTTTTGGTCACGTGCTCGACAAGGTATTGTATTACCCAGTACTAACTGGGCTGGGAAGGTCAGATAGGCAGTCGCACCATGTTAAATACTGATATTCAGCTGCATGCGGTTAGTCTGGAAGTGGACCCCTAACATACTAGGGAAAATGTTAGAGGGATGATGATGTAGTGACTGTAGGCGGAACTTATGCCGCTAATTTTGTTTTTTCTTGCAATACAATTTTACAAATTAATGTTTTCAACAGCATTATGATCATCATGCATCCTAGCCCTGCCCATATTAATTTAAATAGGTTCAGAAAAGCATGTCTTCATCTAACTTCTCTATTACTCGTCATCTCAGCAGTCATATTTTTTCTAGCCATATCATTATTCACACAGTTCATCCATCATCATTTCTTACAGCCATCCACATTCATACTTGAGTTTCCTACCGCCATTTTCCTCACTCCTGTCAACTTCATTGAAAGTCCGATCGCCGTCATCATCGTCCAAGGAACCATGCATCACGCACGGTTCTTTATTTAAAAGGGTTACTAACCTATGTATAAGGCATCTTCTGCAGGGCTATTGCGTATCTTTTTAAATGTCAGTGGCTATCATAGTGTCCATCGATTAACTGTCAAATGGTTATGGTTTGGTACAAAATGACAGTGAATCGATGGACACTATGATAGCCACTGACATTTAAAAAGATACGCAATAGCTCTGCTGATACACGAGTGACTATCTTGCCTGTGACGTCATAAGAATTGGCACTATTGATATGTATTGGATATATGTACCATTCCTGAAATATGATAATTTGAAATGTCATAAGTCGTAAACCTTTGCCAAAAGTATGTCTATGATAGCAAGTTCTACACATTTATCTTCTAGTAATTCCTATTCACACGAGATTTGAAGACTTTTAGGATCAGTTTTCACGCTTCTCGAAGAAACCCTTAATGTCTGCATCAAATTTTCCGCTTGGTGAAAACTGACCTTAGATTTTGAATAAGACAGACGACGGTAATGCTTCCAGCTTCAATCTTCGTTGATTTCTTTTTATGAACATCATCATCTGCCTTGCCTATTCCCAACTATGTTGGGGTCGGCTTTCAGTCTAACCGGATGCATCTGAATACCAGTATTTTACATGGAGTAACTGCCTATCTGATCATCTACAAATAAAAACCAGGATCGACGGCATAATACATACTTTCCGAATGAACAATAAGAGATTATCTCGTTTTTAATACATAGTATAGGTTTAGTTTAGTTTAACTGGGCTTTTGTCCGCACTTAGCCTCTTGATTGGGCATTGTGCGTGATGTTTAAAGAATACCTACTCCAACCAACATAGGTCGTCCCAGAATTTTAGCAGCCTTCCCAGACTGTTGCAGGCTTCTGGGTGAGTTAATGGGGATCGTACGCATTTACTAGTACCAAGAGAACTGACCATACCAAACAGTGACCAAATAATACTCAGTTACAAATATTGGATACATCATAAAATCTATAATAGCTACCACATTCTTACGGTTGACCTTTACGCCGTGATCTAAATAGTTAGTAAAACAAAACAAGAAAACGTACATTCTCTGTCCCGTCGAATTTATTTGCATTACATTCTAGCTAGCCAGCAGGCAGCAGTAACTGTTTAAAGTAGTTCATCCCACTCGAATAGTTTTGCAAGATAAGTAGGTACTCTGTATTGCTAATGCGTATACGTTTTTTTTTTACCGTATGTTTCGTTGACTACACAATTAGCCGAGAGGAGCTCGTGGGTAAACATTAAACAATAACAGCCACTCGGATCAATTTTCAGGTTAAACCACGCTTGCCTAGGTTGGTCTGTGGATGGCTGGCGCAATCTGGGTGTACTGA
The DNA here is from genome assembly GCA_949774965.1 of Diarsia brunnea. NCBI lineage: Eukaryota > Metazoa > Arthropoda > Insecta > Lepidoptera > Noctuidae > Diarsia > Diarsia brunnea. The sequence goes on from OX459019.1 coordinate 2,667,466, forward strand.
TTGGTACCCCTCTGCCTAACCCGGGGATTATAAGCGTGATGGTATGTCATAGTTTTCAAATTCTTGGTGACTAAAGTCACGGACAGAGAGAAGCTTGGTTACTAAATTGAGATAAGATTATAACAAGAATCACTAAAATGCGTTGATTCTAAAATCTGTTTACTTTTCTCCGGGGGCGTGTCTCGTGATGGCTACGTCACAGTAACGTATGCCAAGAAAAATGTTTTGATCGTAAATAAGTGCCGTTTGCGTGAATTGAAGATTTTTATCACTAAACACCGGATACTATTAAAACGAATGTAATGTTAGTGCGGGAAGAGCCATGACTTGGACTTAAAAGTTGCATGGGAGGTTTCGAAGACCCTCTATAGATAGATTGGCCTCGAAGCCTCGACATATACGTCGCAAGATTCAATACTCAGGTCAGGGGAAGTGTCATCAGTATTCCGCCAGGAACTTGTCTAACCCGAAGAAGCTGAATACCAGAATTTGATATGGAGCGGCTGCTTACGTGGCCTCCATAACCCCCCCCCCCCCCCCATCGTTAGACTGGTTGTCAGATTATCAAAAGAAACAATTTATTCGGGCCCCTGACTAGACTACCTTTTACGACTGAGATCTACAAATGACAGCCGGCACCAGCAACTTAGCGTGCTTTCCGAAATTCGGGTATTTAATAGGTGGTCACTCATCCACTAATATTATTAAGTATCTAGCCACGAGCACCACGAAGGAGTATGAAAGCATTGTAGACCAGCAGGGCTATTGCTTATCTTTTTAAATGTCAGTGGCTATCGTAGTGTCCATCGATTAACTGTCAAATGGTTCCATTTTGTACCAAACCATAACCATTTGAAAAATATCGTCCGGTATTGTGCCGTTTTGAGGTTTGTTGTGCCTACCCTCGTGGGAAAAAAGACATGAATGTATTTATATATGTTCGCTTACCCACATGTTTACAATAATAAATTCATAAAGACCGTTCATGTCTTAATGGGAGGTGTGTGCTTTTTGTTTTACAACAGAAATAGATCTGCGATGGCATGCCAAACGCCCACCGCTGTGCTTTCGTCACTCGTTGTAAATATAACATGTTTTAGCAAATATTTTCACCGCATTTTACTAGAAAATACTAGATTTTGAGAGGTCTTGAAACGAGTCGTTTACTTACATAATCTTGGCAGATGCGAGAAGATTAGTGTTTTAAGCTGTTTTTTATTGTTAAAGGTGAACATAAAGTATCAGCCATTTTTTTTTTCAAAATTCTAACTACTAAAAAAACTGAACTTTCGTTTTTTAACCCGAGTTCTAAAAAAGAGAAGGTTATGTTTTCCATCGGCATCTTTCACCGATTTCTCTGTGATTACACGTTCACAAAGAGATTTAAGACATTATTTGAATCTCTTTGCTCGTCCATTATTTTTTCATTGGAGATCCAATATAGAATACACTTTATTTACTTAGGTACTTTATGAGTTATCTTTTATAATATATGCATTTTTTCTTCGTTTATATGGATGATGATGTAACTAGATAATAAAAACTTCGGTTGCAAAAGGTTATTAAACCAAACAAGAGATACCGACGTGTTTTTTTTGTTTTTTTTTTATCTTTGTCTGAATTAATAGGCTTTAAAGAGAAATGTATGCGTATGTATGTATGTATGCAGAGCTGACTGCCAACCTTCACTAGTTGGAGAGGCACTTGAAGAGAGAGAGAAAGAGAAATGTGCCAACTTTTCTAAAGTTTATTTTTCACTATTCCTCAAAGCTTTCACTGTGCACTTTATATTTCCCTCTAATCACACCACTGACCAGTTTTCTTCAACTTATTATAATTTTCCGAAAGTTCCTACACTTAGAAAAAATGAACTTATACGAAAGTAACTCAGTTTGTTTATCTGTTACCTATTCATGCAGTAACGCCTGAATGGATTTCGATAAAATTTGATACACGGGTAGATTAAGACCTGAGTAAGTTATCAGAATATTTATTTTCCCGGTAGTACATTCCTGTGGGATAGTTCCCTACCTCCACGTGGGCGCAATTCCACGCCATCAAAAACTAGTCAACTATAAAGAAATCGTTAAGTTTGTTAACAAAGGTACACACGGTATCTAACCATTTAACCAATCAAAACTATGCAGAACCAGTTTTAGCGGATCTCTCATTTTATTGAGCACATATGCAAAGCGATGCTATGTTATACTGGTTAATTAGTAACCTAGTTAGTATATAATTGCTATATTTGGAGGAAATATTAATTTTAAGATACAATGCTGATGTTTTCCTGGAGGTATGTTATTATGAATAACACAAATTCTAATTTGGTAATTTACAAAATTAAAACGAAATCCGCTTTTGTTTTCCTGTTAATACTTGTAAATTGGTTTAACCAATTAAACTAATTTTAGAAGGTTAAACAAATTACAGTATACTTTGGTTAACCAACTCATGGATATAAGGACAATGCATAAATTTTATTTGATGACCAATAATCCAGCAAATTAAAACTTACAGTAATATTTTGGAAGTTAGTAATTAAAGTCATAACTTCATAATTTACAAAATAACTCAAAAAAGCTGTATTCACTAATTATAAGTAAGCTGAAAGGAGGAATGAAACGTATGTGACTAAAAAAGTGATAGATATAAATATTGATGGATGGAGAGGGAGTGGAAGGCCAAAGAAAAGATGGATGGATTGTGTAGGGAATGATATGAATGAGAAAGGAGTAAATGCCACCGTGACGTCTAACAGGGAAGAATGGAAGAATTAAACGTGTTGCGCCGACCCCAAATATTTAGAATGGGATAAGGGCAGGAAGATGATGATGACTAATAATTATAGGTAAGCTATTATAGCTAACACTCATCTTTATTCTTTACTAGATGTTGCCAGCCAACTCGAAAATTATCCCACGGGAAGATAAAATCGGGATAAAAACTCCTATGTGTTAATCCAGGTTATAAACTATCTGTGTACCAAATTTGATCCCAATCCATTCAGTAGTTTTTGCGTGAAAAAGTAACAAACATACACACTCACAAACTTTCGTCGTTATAATATTAGTGTGATTTTTGTTTTATTCGTTTCTACAACTTATTTTTTCTCTTGGACCCTCCGGAGTTTTATTACCCAAAAACGAGACTCGGAATGGTGTACGTACTGATTTATTATAAATATTATATGGTAGTAAATCATGTATGCTTTTATGTTACTTACAGAACTCACATATTCTTAAGAAAATGGGAGTTCCAACGACGTTGAAGTTACAAACTTCGACTTTAGACACACACAGGAAGGTGCTAGGGCTTTTCCCGGTGCGTGAAACACGTATGAAAATATACATTTTGTAGAACTGCACGTAAGCAAGTACATATATAAATAAATTTTGTGTTGTGTATGTCGGTGCGTGCGTCAGTATTAACAGCGTTTGCAAGTCATCATTATAATTGATTTGGGACTCATTCTTCAGTGGAATTTTACGGAATGCGAATAACATGGGTTTAAGGGAGTCATCATGATTCATGAGACTCCATTAATCCGAAAAACATAAACATACCCACCCATCCATGGATATAGTTGTAAAAAAAGTTAAACGTTAAAATCATTTTAAAATTGTGTATGTTGATATGTTCCAGCAGCAACATTATGTTATCAAAACTTGAATAATTTTGGTGGAATGGCGCATACGAAAAAAAATGCACTGCAGCTTGATATTTGATAGCTGCCCGACGACGCCTATTTTATTTAAGGGATAAAAGATAGGGCGAAAAATGTCGTTCGAAAAATCAACCCCCGATCCTTGAGGTTCAATGTTAGTATCTCAATGCCCTAGCTAGATAGACTAGACTGTAATTAATGACATTATCTTTGAATCCACTTCTCCTTCTTCTCGAATCGATGACTGCGGTGTCGTCCGACCTATACTACGTAGTGACCTAGACAGCTCTGTCCTTTGCCACACTCAAGATCTGGAGGATGCTGATGTGGATGTTTTAACGTGAAAACTAAATTTTCAAGTTAACTCATCATCAACATCTTCCTGCCTCTGACCATGTGACTTGGAGTCGGTGCAACATGCTTTTAATGTTTTACTAGCTGTTGCCAGTGACTTCGCCCGCTACAACTCGAAAGTTATCCCATGGGAAGATAAAATCGGGACAAAATCTATCTTATGTGTTAATCCAGGTTATAAACTATCTGTGTACCAAATTTTATCCAAATCCATTCAGTAGTTTTTGCGTGAAAGAGTAACAAACATACACACTCACACACAAACTTTCGCCTTTATAATATTAGTGTGATGTGATTCTCCTCGGTCAACCGTCACACTATCATGTGCTCCTCTTGCTTTCATATCCATCCATCGTTTATCAATTTAGTCATCTTCTCCTTCTCCATCCATCAATATTTATATGCATCACCTTTTTACTCATATGCAGTGATTCATCCCTCCTCATAACATGTCCATACCAAGACAGGCAATTCCTTTCAACGTTTTAATTTGTGACGCTAACTGAACAGGTAAATATATTAATAAACTAACTGTTAAACACACACACACATTATTTAAAAACTATTCAATAAACTAATAAGAACTATGAAAGAGCATCAAAAAAACTGCTCCTCAATGCTGTCAGCTGGTAATGTGCCCAAGAGACTGGCGGCATTGCGACGTTGTATGGCAACACTTATTATAGCCTCTGGTCAAGGTTAAAGCCAGCCCTTGGGTCACGAGAAGGGTCAACTAAGAGGTAAAACAATCATCTCCACTTACTTTCTTTGGTGTCTAGCAAGAACTCAGCAGGTTGCCCCAGCGAGTTGATAAGCCCACTGTAGCCTGCCGTAGAGTTCAGTACTGCTGCCGTGGTGTTCAGAACTGCTGCCGTTGCGTTGGCAGTTGTGCCGTTGACTACTGTGACGTTCTTCCACGGCTCCAGTTGGGGCAGCGCTGGGGATGTCCACGCGAGGATTGTGCCGCCCGCCACCGCGGCAATTGACGCTGTGGAGAGGGAACGAAAAATTAATACATCATCATAAAAAAATAATACAGCTCACGTTTGGGCCACGCTAAGAAGAAGAAGAAGGTCATCTATAGAGGGACAGAACAGAGAGAAGAAAGTTGCAAACAAAATAGAAAACATCTTGAGGAAACCGGCACGTCCTAGAATGAAACGTTTTCGTGGTTGCAAGAGCGACTGCTAAGAGTGGGGCTCTGGTTTCGATTCCCGGGTAGGGCAAGAGGCAATTTCCAGTTGTAGCCCGGAGTTTGGAATTTGCCGGTATGATACCCTCGTGGCTCGGAAAACACGTTAAGCCGTTGGGCCCTTATTTTTTTTTGGCCAGGTGGAAAATCATCAAATAACCCCTCCCGCTCTTGGGCAGAGCGAAAGGGAGTGTCAGACTTCTACTGACTAAAAACCACCCATGTTCCTTCTTAGCCCTTCATGCCGAGGCCGCGGTATCTCTTGCGAACAACCCGCAGCCCCGACGGGCAAGCCGTTGGGCCTGCACTCCTGCATGTGATTTATCTTTGGTCGTGTCGGATTGCCCTCCCATCCGACTATGACAGTAAAGGAACAGTGCACTATAATATCTCCTGCGCTTATGGCTAATCTCCACTAAGATTGAACAGAAGCGTAAACAATATACGCTGTTATGGCCCGGAACAATAATATATGTAGTTAGCTGGTTGATATTCATATAAATCAACCAGGTGTGGCAACAAATGATCTTTGGCGTTGCTCACCCATTAAAGAAACAATTACACTAATTTAAAGTCTCTAATCCCTATATAGAATAAGATCTATGATTCATCTAATAAATATAAATACCGATATCAGAATTCATTCATAATCTTAATGCAGTCACAATGTCTAATGAGGTCGCGTTTCGGGTTACAAGATCACCAATACAACTTGATATGCGGATAAAAGTGGAACTATCACAGAATGTAACTAAATTTTGACATTTGTCGCAGTAGTAGCGCCACCGTGACATGCCAAGATAATGTGGACGTCGTAAAAATAGAGTGTCAGTTGTGGCCAATATTCAGCTGCTAATAGAGGTGTCAATGTAATGTTTATTTTTGTTTATGACGAGTCTAACGGTGTAGTATTGGCATTGTTTTACATAATGCTGTTAGGCAATGTTTAATAGCATGGATAAGTGGTCATAATGTATTTATAACGTCATAACGTCACGTCTAAAATCCTCTAAGGGTTAGGCAGAGTCTGTTGTACCTACAGATATAGATAGACCTAGATAACGCAAGTATCACGATCTGTATGAAAACCAAGCGTGCCATTTTTTAACTATCTATTATGACGTCACAAGCACTATTTAGTGATGGAAAATCGAATAAACAAATCGCGTACGGCGCCCACTTCGCCACAACCCCCGCCTTTTGCACCAGCGCCTACGTCCGACTAGCGCTATACGTAATCTGTGGCTATAAACCGATTCAGACTGAGCGCGAAAGTGGCCACTTACAATTTTTGTACGTAAGCTAGGCACGCGAAATGGCACGCGATGTGTTGCTCTTGCGTTATCTAGGTCTATCTATATCTGTGGTTGTACCCATTAGTACACCCACATTTGGCCAGTTATCTATAAGTCCCATTATGTAATGGGGGTCGAACCTCTTGCCATCAACCAAGCGCAAATCCAGGCTCCGTGGCTGCTGAAAAACTCTAACTATCTATTTTAAGGTCCAGGCATAATAATGATCAAGTCACATGAAGACCATTCACGTAAGTGACTAATTATAATTATCCTTACTACCGCTATTAACCGAACACAAAACACCAGAATCTCCTAAAACGTCAAAACAATATCTTTAATAGCTACAATACAACCACTACCGTTTATAAGTCAATGCACTGAAGGTGCCTTTACAAGAAAAGGTAAGCAGAGGTCATGCTTGCACTGTTTATTGTAAACAACGTAAACTCAATGCATAATCATTACTTTGTCAATTACAACAATAGCGGGTATTAACCAAACAAGTAAAAACGTTATGTTAATAGAAACAGGGTTATGTGAATAACAATGGACAGGCTATGCGTATTGTTATTTGTGTGTACCCTATATTTAGCCTGCTCATAGTCTGTGAGTGAGAGTCGTGTTTGTTGCCCTGTATAACAGATAGATGTAGGTCTCCTGCTTTCGCTTTCAAGCTGTTTCGTATCAATTCCTACAGAAATGTATGATTGACATAGGTAGTTCTGAATTCAAATCTAAAATGTTTAGCCACATTGTTGGCATTCCCGACATTTTATTTTTATATTTTTTATTCTTGCAACACTGCAAGATACGTTCGGTACAGATAGAGATCTAGACCGAACGTTATCGTAGCACCCCCAACAGGGAGTTGGTACTAGGGACCCTCAGCGAGCAGTCACTTAATCATAATTAGGCCCAGGCTGGAGACTTTATACTCAAAGCATCGGCTTATTCCACAAATCCCCCCTAAAAGTTTACAATTTCCCCCTGATAATCCCCCCCAGGGGCAAAAACTGGAATCTAAAAGAAACAACGTCCAGAAATAGTGGAACAAGCCATCCACAGGAGTTGTCCGGATAAGCAGAAGCAAGCTTCATAGAATGACCTGCGAGATGTTATGCAGAAAATAAAGGACTGTGGTTACGCATTCAAAAGCGTTGATCTCTAGGGAGAAGAATGGGTAAAACGCTGCATGGACACTAAGAGAATAACGAAGAATGACGAGATCGCTGAATCAAAGTACTAAAATATTAATTGGCTGAATAATAAAGTACTAAAAACTAAAATAGAAGTACACAAACCTGCAACAGCAGCGATGTACTGGTTGACTTTCCTGGTCTGTCCGCCTTTCTCCTGGACATCCAGCATATGCATCGTTGGCTTATCCATGTTTGCTGTCTTATGTTAGCCTGGTACTCGCATTCTGGAACAAGGAGAAAAATGAATTAATTAACGAACGTGGACGTAGCTAAAGTAACCATTGTTCTTGGGGGGAAACCTTCAAAAGGCGACCGGTCTTTGGGGATAAGACGCGAGGAGGTCAACACCCACACATGGAAGGTGGCACCGTTTCCTCTAAAAATACCTTGTCGGGAATGTCCTCTCGCTGAGCAAAAGTTACCTAAGTAAGAATCGTAGTAAGTGAAAGTGGCGTACTTTCTTCTAACTGCTACCCACCCCCACAGGGGAAAACAGTGATAATATGTTATGTTATCCCTCGAACGGTGTACCGATGTGTTGGGGATGAGAATTCGCTTGACATAAGAAGCCCTAAGTCCAGTGTGACTGGTGAACTGACGATTATTTTTGATGTTATTCAATAATTTGAAGTGAGATGTGAGACGGTTTCTTGTTTGTTATGGAGAAATCCTAATGGATCATCTTTCTCGAACCTTTAGTCAGTACGCAAATGCAAAGGTAAATGTAGTTTAATGACCAAACCAGCTTATTAATTCTAAAAAGATTATGCAATATTTACGACAAAAATAAACATTTTACTGCCGCTATTTAGGATAAAATTAGCAAAACAAGTTTCTGACTATCATAACGTGTTCCATTGGTATCTCATTAAGATTATCTGCGATATTAACATGTATGGCGACCTTGGGGTGACCGCTGCTGTGGGTTGTGCTAATACACCGCTTAATTGTGCTAATTTGCTCAGCAAATACCTCTTTACGAGTACCGTAACTATGGTTCTGTTAAATCGTATTGAGATTGCAAGTGATTTGAATAAGTAGGAAATAAAAATCTATTTTCAATCGCAATTTTACTTAAAATGGTGTTCGTTTACAGTAAATTTTTACTTAAATTGACCAAAAAGCTCTTTAAAACTATTCAACGACAGAAAATTAATTACATCATCTTCATTTCTTCCATATTAAAGAGTCACCAAACTCGTCATTGGACATTGAAGGAACACATTACTACTATAAAGGTATTTCCTAATATTTTGTGCAAAAATCACTCATTCACAAAATCTGAAAACCAAGAAGATAATAATATTATGTAATCGG